>OY743115.1:7530000-10030000 GCA_963555685.1 Acrobasis consociella
CAATGCACCGGTCGACCGGATTCCGGTCTGCTCACAGATGACAGGTTAACCACTGAGCTAAGCAGATGGCGGCCCGCGCGAGTAAATTAGCGACCATATTCTGCGTGGAAAGAAAAACGAATAAAAACTCGAAAACACGCGTTTTCCCAAACATAAGACTAATCTAGATCGATTGTTTACCCCCATATACCAATTTTCAGCAAAATCTTTAGAGCCGTTTTCGAGATCACAGAAATTTATAAATAAATATATCTTATACCTTTCAACGAGCAATCTTGTATATTTATTTATATATTTCTGTGATCTCGAAAATGGCTCTAACGATTTCGCTGAAAATTGGTATATGAGGGTTTTCGGGGGTAAGCAATCGATCTAGATTAGTCCTATGTTTGGGAAAACGCGTGTTTTCGAATTTTCATGCGTTTTTCTTTCCACGCAGAATATGGTTACGCTAATTTTGTCGCGCCAGCTGCTAGCCGTTTGGCTCAGCGGTTTAAGATGCGGACCGCTAGAAAGAGTGTTACGGGTTAGAATCCCACTCGGTGACTTACTTTTGTTTTGTTTTTAAGTTCAAGTTTATATTTATTTTTATTTTGTATTGTTTTTAGACAAGTTTAAAAAAATGTAGTTAATGTTTGAGATGTAATGTAACCGAGCAAAGCTCGGTCGCCCAGGTACTATATAAATAAATATACAAGAATTGCTCGTTTAAAGATATAAGAAGTGACTAGACTCTGGTTAAAAGTAAACCAGCATCGATCGGATTTGCACTGGAAATACTGGAATGTATAACTGAGAAAATGTAATGAATATTAGATATTTTTTAGCGCTTGTTCAGCCTATACATGTTTTTAGTAAAATAGGTAATCCAAAATTAAAAAATCTTTATTTTTCTCGACGAAAATCTATTTGGTAAATCCAAAAAATGTTATTTCCGTAAAAAAACTTTACGTCTATGGTTATTTCATTCATTTTAGTAGTGGTTGAGTGTTACCATATGAAAATCGACTAACTAGAAATCAATTTCATTATTCTCAATCTACAACACTAGCATGACGTTTGTAATTGGTATTACCAACATTACTACATTGAACAAAATGACAAAAGTGAGCTGTCATTTTTCTGTTCATCGAAATCAATCTTGTTGATTTTCTAAAAAAAGTTTATAATATTACAAGAAAAACATGTTTCGTGCTAATAATTTTGATAAATTGCTGGGTACGTATCATTGTTTGCATTCATTTTTATTATAAGTCGCATAGTCACTTCCAATAAACCTATCATTGAGTCATTCCAATTGTAATCACCAGTTTTCTCTGATTAGCATTTACTTTCCTTACGTTTGTTCTAAAAATAAGCTTTAATTGATAATAAAGTGATGTTCAACGATCCCTTGCAGTATAAAGTGCATGCAAACAGTTGTTTAGTTTCGACGACCTTTGAATGATAACAATGGTGAAATTACCAATTTCAGATAAAGCCACCAGTAGTCTGCGCCTGGACCCCGATTGGCCAACGATCTTACAAATTTGCGATCTGATTAGACAAAATGATTGCTCGTAAGTATAAAATATTATAAATAAGCTAATTGCTTACGCACTATTTTTATCACAGACTAACGGACTGTGTAATATAACAGTGCCCATAATTATTGATAAATGTAATATAGTAACGTCTGCAACATCTACGAACTAAGCAAATATTAACTAACCCTTTAACCGCGAGCGTCGCATATATGTGACAAACATTGTCGGGCCCATTCCGCGAAGGTCGCATATTTGCGACAAAAAAAATGCTTGTATGGCACATAACTTACGTATCCATATACGTTTTTGGTTGAAGATAGGTATGTTAGATTTACCATGTCTTGCTGGGGGCACGACAACTGATATAAAGTCTCGAGGTGAAAGGGTTAAATACCATATGAAAAATTGAGGAAATAGTCACTCTCTGTATTTATTATAATATTACCTAGGTATTATAATCTTACATGCCATAATATCAATTTTTCATTAAAATAATATGTAGGTGGCTAAAGAATGATGAGATAAAATGTTATGTGGTATGGACCAAAGGATTAATGAACCTGTTGTCTGTGCAAAACACCAGACACAATAGTAAAACAATGCATGTCGACCGGATTCTGGTCTGCTCACAGATGACAGGTTAACTAGTATAATGAATGTATATGTAGTGTGAAAAATGTTTGTCCAAGCAGACAGGTCGCAGATTGTTGTTGTCTGTCGCTGTATATTGCCATCTGTCGCAGTAACGACAGCAACAATCCGCACTGACTGTCGCCAACTGTTGTTTACTGTCGCCATTTGTGGTTGTCTGGCACAATCGTGAATTGTCAACTGCTGTAGCTGCAACAGATGTTAATACTCCACGACATTCTGTTGCAGCTACATTCAGTGACAGTCCGTGTCGTAGACTGTCAAATAAGCAATGTCGTCAACATATCAATTGATTTTCTTTCTATGTCTAGGGTTCAAATTCTTTGTTCTATGTAATGCTGTGCTGCTGCTATAATTGCTTATTCTACTTGTCATTCTATCTATCCCAGACAAGAAGTGAAAATTGTCTATATCATTTTTTTAAATCTAAATCTTCACACAATCTTTACACTTCTAAATAAAATTCAAAATAAAATAAAGCAAAACCTTCACACTAAAAAGGTTCCTGAATTTGCATGTGACAACAACTGATGGCCTAGGGAATTGATATATTAAAGCCATGCTTATCTTCAAAATAAGATTGCAATGTTTTAATGAAGTTTTGGGAAAGCCCTTAAAAAGCCACATCTGATAAAACAAAAATCCTGAACTTTTTGGCACCTACTATTCCAATTGGTCTTCAAGAAATGAGCAACAGATGTCAATTTTTTTTTTGGCTGCCTAAAGGCATTTTCTGCCAATCTACTATAATCAAGAAAGTAATATTGTGTAACATAATTTTATGATATACTTGTTTTTAGACCAAAGTATGCTGTTACTGCTGTTAAAAAGAAACTGTACTCCCAAAATCCTCATCAGGCCATGTTTGCTTTACTCACATTGGAAAGCATTGTCAAAAACTGTGGTAAGTAACTATGCCCACTGCTTTTATATTAAACTTAACTAGACAAGTTGTACATTACAAAAACTATAAATAAGTAATATTAATTTCTTATTATCCTTTTTTCAGACAAATGTCTTATGTTGCTATTCTCTTTCTTATCAGTCTTACTATAAACTGTCATGTAGTTTATTTATAAAATATATATATAAATATTTGTACCATCCTCTGCATCAAAATCCAGGGTTATATGCTGCCTTCGAACTATTTTAAATTATTATTATTTAGTGCTCTTGCTGGATTGTGTGTCTATAGGTGTCATTGTACCAATTGTTTCTGTCTCTCTTGCTCTTCTCCAAAAGTCTTGATATCATCATTCAATCTTTTGAACTGCTCTTTTATTAGCCATTAAGATTCAATTTTTGTCAATTTTTCTTTAATATTACCACTTCGAATTATGAAGAGAATATTTAAGAAAAGGTTACTTTTTCATAAATCTGGAATCAAAGAAATTGACACAATCACAAGGTAGGTATGCTTTCGAAAAATAAAAAGATGTGATAAATAAATTCCGTAGGCTCTGGTGTACACGACGAAGTAACATCAAAGGCTTTCTGTGAGATGCTGCGAGACCTCGTGAAATCCACACAACATGAAAATCTGAAGACCAAAATCTTAGAACTCATACAAGCCTGGGCGTTTGCATTCCGGAACTCTCCAAAGTATAGAGCTGTGCAGGTTAGTGATTCACATTGATTACTGTTTGTCTATATAGTCCGTTTTTTAAAGAGAATTCTTATAAGGAGAGGTATACTTTTCTGAGTTCAGCAATGCCACTTCGTACGAATATTATACACGTCTACCCAAGCCCAAAACGCCCGGGAGCCAGATTGAACTCCGCGTCATGAGGAGGGGAGGGGGGCCCAAAGTACAGAGCTCCCGGCGCTCAGAAAAAAAATTCTGGCGGAATTGTTTGGACATTTGAATTAAGTTTGGTGTCGTTTTCAGGTAACCAGATGATGCCCAGTTCATTCCTCATACCAGTTCTTTTAGGGTTCCGTAGCAAAATATGACGCAATACTTAAAATACTAAACCTTTTGTAGTAACGTAATGTAAACAAACCCTTATATTTTTATATTTTTGTATGAAACTTGGTTTATAAAAAATACTATCCGAGAGCCCGTTTAATGCAAATTATAAAAATATAAACAATAAATATACTTTTATCTATTTCCAATGTAAAATAAAATAATTATTGCATATACCTAATAGAGCCGCATAGAACGGTTTATCTTCGAACTACTATATGAAACTTTTCATTTGTCCTTTCTGGCTATCACGACTGGTAGCGTTGGATTCCTTGTAACGCTCAAAACCCGAAACTCTCGGTTATAGAGTGCTTAAGGGGCGGAGGGGGGAGGGGGTGGCAATCAAAGATGGCGGAAGAGCAGTTTGGTTTTCACGCCATAATTCCATAAGTACTGGACTGATTTCCAAAATTTAAATGATTTCTCAAAGGCAATAATATGCTCCATGTTTTGTCTATATACATATTAGATGTATTTATTACAGTTGATGAGTTTTGTTAAATGAAATGTTGAAGCTACAGAATTTTTATTTACATCTAGAAGTGCCCGCGGGCTTTGATCCACATGGGAATTTCAGGATAACACTATCCTATATCCTTTCCCGGGTCTGAAACGATATCCATGCCAAATTTCATTTAAATCGGTCCAGTCATACACGCTTGATGGAGTGACCAAGGGAAATAGGGATTTATTTATACATATATAGATTTCCTCCACAATAACAACAAGTTAGCGTTTGGAGCGATTACATTTGGTACTGCAAGATTTCAAGCATCTACATCTAATCAATTCTAAGCATGCTTGAGCAGCCATAGGACTTTGGGTCCACAGTGGCACCCAAACTTCTCCTTTTCCCTGCCAACCCCATTTAGATAGGCAAGGAATATTCAGATTTTTCATAAGCACTGCCCCGAAACCTAAACAGCTTGTAAAACTGCCCTTAAGGTATGCCCTTGTTTGAGAGCAGCCTCTGTAGGAGGCAATTTTTCGGTTTGCCTGTCCTTCTTATCCAACAGCTCCCCGAGTAACAGCTAAGATACTAGATAATTCGGCTTTAGTTCATATGTTGAGCCCATAACCGTCAAAAATATTTGGGGATTATGCTACCAATGCATTTTCATCCTTTCTGATTAGAGAACTATCTAATGTCAAAAGACTGGACGTGATTGGTGACTGGAGTTTGAAGAATGGCAGCTCGAGAAAAACGCGGTTCTGGCAAACGCTTACAACCACGCAATCAATAGTTAGCGAACATACAAGGATTCCAAAAGGCTAACTTCCTTCGTGAAGGATCAAACAAAGAAGAGCTATACCATCTTTTGTCGTCACATTGTGACTCAAACATGGGTAAACAAGCACTTACGAATGGGTAAAGAATTCATCATAACTGTAGAAAATTTATTTTTCTAATAAAAAATCAGAATATTCCTTACCCATATGAATAGGGTTGGCAAGAAGAAGGAAAAGTTTGGGTGCCACTGTGGACCCAAAGTCCTATGGCTGCTCAAGCATGCTTAGAATTGATTAGATATAGATGCTTGAAATCTTGCAGTACCAAATGTAATCGCTCCAAACGCTAGCACGTTTTTATTGTGGAGGAAATCTATATATGTATAAATAAATCCCTATTTCCCTTGGTCACGCCATCACGCGTGTACGGCTGAACCGATTTAAATGAAATTTGGCATGGATATCGTTTAAGACCATGGAAAGGACATAGGATAGTGGTATCCTGAAATTCCCATGTGAATCAAAGCCCGCGGGCACTTCTAGTTGTAAATCAAATTCTGTAGCTTCAACATTTCGTTTAACATAACTCATCAACTGTAATAAATACATCTAAGATGTGTATAGACAAAACATGGAGCAAATGATTACCTTTGAGAAATAATTTAAATTTTGGAAATCAGTCCAGTACTTATGGAATTATGGCGTGAAAACCAAACTGCTCTTCCGCCATCTTTGATTGCCTCCCCCTCCCCCCTCCGCCCCTTAAGCACTCTATAACCGAGAGTTTCGGGTTTTGAGCGTTACAAGGAATCCAACGCTACCAGTCGTGATAGCCAGAAAGGACAAATGAAAAGTTTCATATAGTAGTTCGAAGATAAACCGTTCTATGCGGCTCTATTAGGTATAAGCAATAATTATTTTATTTTACATTGAAAATAAATAAAAGTATATTTATTGTTTATATTTTTATAATTTGCATTAAACGGACTCTCGGATAGTATTTTTTATAAACCAAGTTTCATACAAAAATATAAAAATATAAGGGTTTGTTTACATTACGTTACT
The DNA here is from genome assembly GCA_963555685.1 of Acrobasis consociella. Classification (NCBI taxonomy): domain Eukaryota; kingdom Metazoa; phylum Arthropoda; class Insecta; order Lepidoptera; family Pyralidae; genus Acrobasis; species Acrobasis consociella. The sequence continues at coordinate 7,536,442 of OY743115.1, forward strand.
ACAAAAGGTTTAGTATTTTAAGTATTGCGTCGCATTTTGCTACGGAACCCTAAAAGAACTGGTATGAGGAATGAACTAGGCATCATCTGGTTACCTGAAAACGACACCAAACTTAATTCAAAAGTCCAAAAAAATCTGCCAGATTTTTTTTTCTGAGCGCCGGGAGCTCTGTTCTTTGGGTCCCCCTCCTCTCCTCCTGACGCGGAGATCAATCTGGCTCCCGGGCGTTTTGGGCTTGGGTAGACGTGTATAACATTCGTACCAAGTGGCATTGCTGAACTAAAAATTGGCGTACTTTTTCCCCTTAAAAAACGGACTAATATGGATATTATTCGTTACATCATGTCACAATGCATGTTTACACTAAATAATCCAATTAAAATAAGTCAAGTAGCAAAAATTTTGCAAGATCAATATGTGTGATTTGAAAAACCCCCTGACTGTCAAGAACGACATCTAGTGATGACTAGCGAAACTACTGATACGACTTGATATCCGTAGCGCCATCTATTATTTGCTAAGGAAAACCCTGACTTTCAAGCGTTTACCCCCAATAACTTTTAAACGGCTGCAGCTTCATCAAACATAGCTAAGAGCCAACACAAAGGAACTTGCATTCGTGTATAAAAACCACATCGAAATCGGTGGCATCGTAGCGCTGATGCCACAGACTGACAGATATTAATGTTGATCTTATAACTCCCCTTTTTTTTGTGGGTTAAAAAGAGGGGGGGTTGTTCGACATGTCTATGTGTCTGTGTCTGTCTGAGAGACTCTAAATGAATGGGCCGATTTTGATGTGTTTTTTGTTTGTATGTAAACTTGATCAAAATGGTTCTTAGTATGTTTGATCATTTTGTATTGTATTGTATTGTAAATTTTTTTATTGTACATAAATTGACACAAGTGAAACATAGATGAAACACACAGTACAAAGGCAGACTTATCCCTGTCTGTCCCTGTCACTTATCATTTGATGGAAGTTGGTTTAGCAGCGATTAAAAGTTATGGGGAGTAAAAGTGGGGGTGAGTAATCCAAAGTATGTGAATACCTGAATGGGGTATTAAATGAAATTATTAAATTTGTCGGTTTAGAAATCGGATTTACCTGACAAATAAAGTTATATACAAATATCTCTAGCCTATTTTTTTTATTGGTATACAAAAGAAAATAGTTACAGTAATAATAACGCTTTACTGCTGTCAAGACAACTTCCGTTAGTCAATAATGGAGCAAAAAGATTTTTTTTTAGTTCCGTACCCAAAGGGTAATACCGTATAGGGTTCCGTAAACCCTAAAAACGGGACCCTATATATAACGATTCCCTCGATCGGCTTTTATGACCTGTGCGGGCAGATATCAGAGAAGCTGTTACATTCAAAGTTTTTATTTTATCTTAGAAACTAATACCTCATACTACAAATACTCATAAAAACGGTATATTTGAGACAGCATTTCACAGTTCACTGAACTGCCATTCTGTGCCTCAAGGTTGGACGGTAGTCTGTCGCGATTCGTATCGATTTTTCGCTTAATTCAATTACATTTTTATCTTGTGACTGAAATACTAGTCTGGTGAACTATGGTGTCCAGGATACACTCTCATTTAATTAATAACATCTAATCAGTGACGTGGTGCGGCGGAGTTATAGTCGTGTTTACAGTGCCTGTGTAGAGGTCGCGTCAATGCCCTAATTGAATTCAGACGTAGTCGCGACTGCTGGGCATGTGATACAGAGTACATACACATTGATAAAAGATTTGCTGTTGGTCAGTTGTTTTGTTTTTTGTACCTTACTATTCCTCCTGAACAAATAGTCAACTATTTAATGTATTTAATTATGTTAAAATGTGGGATAAAAGTAGATAAAAGTTAGTTATATAAAACTTAAACTCTGAACATGATTGATGGATATTTTTTTATAAAGGATGAAAGTTCTCGATAGCGAGAATTTAAAAATACAGTACATAGTGTGGAGTCCATTGATTGAGTTTATTTATTTTTACAGTTTTCCTTACATGTTCCTTTTCCTTCCTCATCATATATTTACCTGGTCCATGATAAGGTAATTATCAATACAGGGTCTGATACATAATCTCGTCGTTGACCCTTACGGGATAGACAGAGCCAAGGCCTGTTGGTGATGCAAATATGAAAGAACACAAAGTTTTGATATCAGTTTACATAGCTATTATCATGAATATTATCATTACGTTTTCATCACACACTATCAGTTAAGCCATGAGTCACACACAAGCCAGTCAAAACAATCGCCTTTGTTGAACAGTCGTTAGAAACCACTAGAGAAAAAAAAATGGTACCTACATAATATTAATTCCAACAAAATTTATTCTGTCTGTGAATGTAATAGACAATGAGTTGTTTTTGACAGTATGTTGAATTTTCAACAGGATACAGTAAATATCTTGAAGGCGGAAGGTTACAAGTTCCCAACGCTGAAGGAGTCTGATGCAATGTTCTCTGCAGACACTGCGCCTGAATGGGCTGATGGAGAAGTATGCCACAGGTAAGTTGCTTGTAAGGCTTCTTAAGGCCATACCCAAATTTTCCGGGGTCCAGTGGCGCCGCCATTTGAAATAAATCATTTGAAAGGAAACGGAGATATCATTCAAAATTGTGTCTTGATCAAGCTCTAGATAACCCTTAAAACTATTTTATGAACTACTGTTTATAGTTTAAAGTGAGAACGTGAAGCTTTTCTACGCACATTAGCCAAAAGTGGCCGTTTTTCGCAAATTGATCAAGGCACAATTTTAAATTATGTCTCTGTTTCCTTTCAAATGATTTATTTAAAATGGGGGCGCCACTGGACCCCGGATAATTTGGGTATGGCCTTAATTTTATCCCATCTTGTCAAGTTAAGAATGCCCAACCCGCCTCACTTTTCATACAAACGCTCGTACGTGATTATAGCGTTGTAACAGATCTTTCTTGGAAAGTTTTGAACTAACAGGAATCTTGTGCGCTGTCTAGGTTTCAGTCGAAATTAAAAATTAAAATTTGGAAAAACAAATTTAGTATAAGTCTCCAAAAATCTGCTTTTTTGTACAAATTTTACCTGAACTTCGGCCGATCATATAGTACTCATGAATTGTAAAAGTAAAGAAAAATATTTGCATACAAACCTTGCAAATGTAATGAAGATTCTAAATGAAAACATTTATTTCACACACTCGTAAAGCTTGCTGAAAAACACGTTTTACCTGGAACAAGTTTTATGAAATTTCCGCACCCTATGAAAAGTTAATCTTCGTTCAATGAATAGTAAAAAATAATACTAATTTCGTAGAATCTAATGCAAACTGAGCGCTCAGGTGCTTTCTCTCTTTTTTCACTTTGCTTTTTTTTCTATCACTGCACTGGATGAAACAACAAGCATTTCCAACCATGCTCGCGTTGACGATAGACGGACCGGGAAGGGCGCTCGTGAAAACATAGACATCTGCTCCACCGTCAGGAAAGGAATTACAAGCTAAACAAAGCTTAAAAACCTCAATGAGACCTCTCCAACCAGTCTGGCCAGCGTGGAGAATGTAGGCCAAATCCTCTGGCTGCTCATGCCAAGTATGGCTCTGGTAGTGCAGGGAGGGTCGTGCTCCTGCAGTGGAGACAAAAAGTTCTGATGATGATGATGATGATATACTGAAATAATAACAGGTGCCGCGTGGCGTTCTCGCTGATGGTTCGCCGCCACCACTGTCGCGCTTGTGGACAAGTGTTCTGTCAGCAATGCAGCTCGAAGACATCCACAATACCCAAGTTTGGTATTGAGAAGGAGGTTAGTATTTGTTTGTTATGACTTAAATTATTTATAAAAAAATAATATGTATTGTTAGATGTTATTAAAATGAGTTAACATGTTACTCACATATAGCGTCAGCTACTGGCCGACTTGTTTCGACCTCATCCGGAGGTCTTCATCAAGGCGAATGTGACTAAAGGCCCTTTTAGTTAGATGCTTTGACGATACTTACATACTTTTAACACAATTTATCACAGAATAGTAACTGTAAAGTTCTGACTTTTTTGAAAAACTTAACAATGTGACAGGCAAATAAAAAAGACCCTTAAAATGTAACCGAAATGAAGATGTGAAGGTTGTCCATTTAAATGCCAGCCCAATTTTGATCTGTGTTTGTCCAACAAGAATGTGAAGGAATTCACTTTAGGAAGAAGTGAAAAGGATTATTTGATTTATTTATCTAGAAGCAAAGTCGAGTCCTTTATTTGTAATTATAATTTCCCACAGGTGCGAGTGTGTGATGCCTGCTATGATAAAGTGAGTCGACCACCAAGCTCTTCTGCTAAATTGGAGATCATTGACACCTCAAGTGACTATGGACCTACCCAACCGCAGGTTAGTAACACTACCCAACCGCAAGTTAGTAACATTAAAATATTATTTACCTATTAAATGAAATACATTTCAAAGACTGTAGTACTATTCATCATCATCATTTCTGTTGCATTAAGTCCACTGCTGGACAGGCTTTTTCAAAATGACTGTTCAAGAGCAGTCTGCAACCAGAGCTTTCTAGCGACCTTGTTAAGATCACCTGACCACCATGTGGGCAGCTGTCCTACACTTCACTTGCCAGTACATGGTTACCATTAAAGAACCATCAGCCCTCTGTTTGTCGCGGTGTGTACTGCCCACTGCCACTTCAATGATCTATGTCTTTCTAACTATGCCACTGGGCTAGACATGGGTAACTCCGGACTAGAAGATTCAAATGAGCCGAATACTCAACAGGAGCCGATAACCTAATCAGCTCCGAGCAAATCTTACCGACTCTCGCGAGTTATTTGATCCCCGTCGAGTCCCGCCTCCCTCCAGCTCATCGGCGCTCTTCGGCTCGCGTCGCTCGCGATCCGCTAGTCATTCGTTTCGGCTCAACCGCGTCACGTGTGTCGAGATCGGAAATACTCGGGACTCGGAAGGAATCGGTCGGAGGCTTCGGTTATTCATCGTGCGCCGCCAACCAACGGCAAATGATATTATGATAGAATAAGATGCGAATGTTTTTTCTATAAATAAGAACAAGACAGATACTTGTTACATTGTTTGCTCCAATACAGCTACAGACAGAGCCCGGTATCGATTTCAATATACATTGAAACCGGTACCAAAACGGACGTGTGTATTCTTTCGATCCAAGATCCGATAGCGAGACTTAGCAGATCATGGAGCCGGAGTCGGTTAGGGAGTAGGAATCAATAAGATGAGTTGGTACCGAATGAGGATTCAGATTAGGTGAGCCGAAACGCACCTCGGAGTCGAGATTACCCATGTCTACACTGGGCTATGTCATTGACTTGTTCTACGAATTTCCTGATTTCTGATCTGATCATGTAGATAAACCCGAAGCATAGTCCTTTCCATAGCATGTCGAGTGACCTTGAGCCTTCATATGAGACCCATAGTAAGGGACCACTTTTCATAGCCATTAGTCATCACTGGTAACACACATTAGTTGAAGACTTTGGACACTAGAACTAGAAGTACTATATATTTAATTTTGGGGTAAAATTAAAATAAGTATTAGATAAACTGATAAACATAGGTTATTGATCTCAAAAGGAGGTTATGTTATCTGATAATGATTGAAATAACACTAATAAGAATCTTACACAATAACCTTTATTTTACACTTAAATTACACCCTAAAATAACACTCATCTACTGTCCCTCGTAAGATTCTCCTGGCATTTCACCACCCGGCACCAACATCGCAATATTGTTTCCATTCAAAAGGATTTGGTCTAACTTGGTTATTTTTCTTCCTTCCGGCGTTGATTCGTATTCCGTTACGTCATCCAGTAACATATTGACGAAGTCATCGAATCCTTGGAGGGTTCCTACCATTTCCTTGTCATTTTTCATGATAATGTGAATTCGAGAACCTATGCATTTGTCGACAAGTTCAAGAGGCAATAACGTGTTTGGGTTCGGTAATGCACCTTGCGCCATTTTGTTTTAACAATTGTTTTACTGTAATTATTTAGGTTTTGTCGTATTTTCTGCCCATACGTACGGTGTACGTATAAAGTAAAATTAAAATCCACGAAAATCTTGTTTTCCACTCTGAATCTGAAAGTAAAACAAGCGTCCGGCTCGATCGGTGCGGTGAGTGACGTGAATTGTCAGACTGACAGGTACCATACTTTATCAATGACGTTAGTGACGTTTATAATTTGGTTCGGAAACGTCACATCTACGGTAAATAGGAGATTTGTGATATCGATTGTTGATACAAATAGTATTTTTGTTGTGTTAAAATGGCAACACTGGACATTTTTGAACGAGACTGCTTGTGTCATCTATTCTTGGATTTTGACACAAGTTTGAATCAAATCGAAAGCTTTTCAAATGTAACGACACACTTGAAAAATATTTTGTTTTGAACATTTTGTGATTGAAAACTTAGAAGAATGGCTCGAAAATTTGTGACGGACTTTCGTGGGGAAATGTATTACACGCCTGACAAAATACGCGTAAAAGATGAACCTCGCACACCATTAGAAGAGGATTTTGGTATTGAAGAAGATTTTGGTGACCACAATACTCTTGATAGTTCGTTTGAAAACGGTGTGGGATGTATGAGGAAGTCTTTATCTATGAATGATATAGCTAAAATCAGACAAGATTTGGTAAAACTGGAAGTTGAAGACAGAGAAGACATTTACCGTAGATACCGCCGACCAACTGTAGGACCACAGGAGTTATCAAAAACGAAGTTTGTGTCAATGGCTGAGGCTATTTATCATTATCAAAGAGATACTCCTGGACGTTTTCACTCCAAAAAACCAGAAAGATTCCGATCCCAGGGATATAATGGTCGGACTGAACTAACTGTACCGCAATCACCAATGCTTCGCTGCAGAAGTAGATCGCGACCTCACCAGCACATCCTCTCGCAACAAGAAAGAGAAGAACAGGAATTAGAAGAGATCAGGAAATTTAAAATTAAAGCTCATCCTATTCCCAAATCAGTTATTGAAGGCACACATCTTCCAGAAGTGCCCAGAAAGCCTGTAACAGTTCCAGAACCATTTAAACTGACAGAACAACACAAAAAGATTATACTGTCTCCAGAAAATGTTCAAAAATTCAAGGCAAGACCTGCCCCTAAACACATTCTTGAGAAAGCAGATATCCCTGTGAAGCCTCCAGTAACAGTGACAAAGCCAGTAAGTCCAAAGTTCCACTATAAACGAGGGAAATCTTTGGAACAACTTAAATGTGACCATAAAGATCGTCTAACTTCAAAGTCTTCTGAAAAACTTGACAAACCACAGAGACATGGGCCGCTACGACCTGAACCATTTTCGTTTGCGAAACGTGATGAAGAACTGAAGAGACGTCGAGATGAGAGGATCAAACGCCAGATCGAGGAAGAGAAAAAGCAAGCTTCCCTATTCAAAGCTCAACCGTTGCCTGGAGCTATAAAGAAACGTATGGCGAGTCTTGCTAACAAATGTGGGACCTCTTCAACTTCTTCAGAAAATAAAGAGAACCATATCAAATTTGAAGCTAAACCACCAAAAGTACTATTTAAGGAACCTTTTAAGCCAGTGTTGGGAAAGCAAAAGCCAGTTCTGCCAGCTCCATTTGCACTTTCAACTGAGAAAAGAGCGGTGGAGCGAGAGAAGTTTGACCAACAGTTGAAAGAAAAGGAGGAGCAGATGGAAAAACTGCGACAACAAAGGGAAAAGGAACAGCAAGAGGCTGAGGAAAAGGCTAACTTAGAGCTGCGAACTAAACTTGTACATCATGCAAAACCTATGCCTGCCATAACTCCCTTTGTACCGGAGAAGTCTGATATTCCTCTAACTGTCCCTGAAACTCCTAAGTTTGTTAGGAGGTTAAGACAAGATTAGTTTCATAGTTGAGAATCTCCATTGGCCTCTTGTTTTTTGTGGAAACATGATCATGTTAAACTTTAATTTCTTAGACATTTACTTAGTATAATGTACTGACATTTTGATGCCATGTATGGGACATTTATGATTATAATTCTAATGTAGTATTTAGTTGTATGTTGCATTAGCTGTACAATGTATATTAGGCTTTTGATATTAAAACTATTACAATAATAATGGTTGTTTTTATTAATATTTCCTAAAATATGGAAGTACATGTATATATGTATTCTGCCCATCTGCAGATCAGATTCCTCAAATAAAACATTATCTGCACAGAGTTGCTCTTTGTCGTGATATCTTATCGAGGCGAAAATGGTTTACATTATATTTTACTAGCTGTGCCCGTGGGCTTTGCTCCCTGTGGGAATTTCGGGATAAAAACTATTGTGTCCTTCCCTGGGAATTCAACTATATATCTATATCAAATTTCATCTAAATAGATTCCGTGGTTGAAGCGGGAAGTGGTAACAAACAAATATACAAACTCACTTTCGCATTTATAATATTAGTAAGGATTAAAATCAGACCACAAATCTGGCTACGGCTACCTTTCTGTCATTGGTTATTAGCCACATTTAGATCTGCTTTAGTACAAGGAGTCTAGCAGTTGGGATGAGACAGAAGGTGGAAGTGGTCCATGATTGAGTGACCCCACAGTCTCACAATGGCGTGGTAAACAGATTGGTATAATTACGGTATTTTCTTATATCATTTGTATATCTACATTATATTGAGACTCCTAGACCAAGTCTTAGAACAGTAGCATAATAGAATGATCCGAGCCTATTTAGACAATCTGGCGAAGGTATTTTCGGTTGAAGATATTTTTAAGCTTTTCTCTTTACGTATTTGACTCATTACAACATGGTGTAACATGATAACATGAATAATAAAATAAATACCAATATATAGGTATATATAATGATAAAATTAGCAATAAGTACATAGGTGTTATACAATATATTTTACAGCACCCTCTAGAGCCCTTGATTTATCCATAATTAATTGAAACACCTGTTTTTGTTAAAAGTCGGAGTGAACTAAAAAAGTTATGACTCTTTAATTCTCTATATGTCTTGAAAACATCTTGAGTCCTGGAGTATGTGGCTCTATTTTTGAAAAACAGCTTACAATATTGTGTATAGTTTCAACTAACTACTACTGATACCTTGTTTAAAAAATAAAAAAAGAGCATAAAAGCAAATCAGCAGTTTAAAAATAGCAAGTACAATACATTCCTCCTCATTTATTTGCAGAAGCGTCCGCCCGGAGGTAAATCTGAGGAGGAACTCAGAGAAGAGGAAGAACTGCAGTTAGCGCTGGCTCTCAGCCAGTCGGAAGCTGAACACAAAGAGAAAGAACGGAAATCTCGCTCGCACATCGCGCCAGATCCCACGCCTCATCATCCTACCTGTAAGTACAACACCATTATTACAGATGAAATCAAATCCGTTTTGTTATAAATCGTAGACTAACTGTAATAAGTCTTTGGTTCAATGATCCGCCTAAATAAAGAAGACCTGCTACACTTGTTTATTAATAAAAAAAATAATTTGAATTAAATTAAAACTATACTTGATAAAACTTTAATTAAATCTAAATAAGAACCAAAACGAAAAAAATACTAATTATGTAGGCTACTAAAATAATTACTCTTTGACAGCGTGGCCCAAGGTTTTCTACACACGTTAGCCAAAAGTGGCCGTTTTTCGCAAATGTGCGTAGAAAAGCTTTACGTTCTCACTTGAAACTGTAAACAATAGTTCATGAAATAGTTTAAAGGGCTATCTAGGGCTGCTGAAGACAAACATTTAAATAATATCTCCGTTTTATTTTTAATTATTTATTAAAAATGGGGGCAGCACCGTACCCCGAACAATTTAAGCCTGGCCTTAAGTGGATCGTGCTGACTTGACCATCTTCACAGTATCCCCAACGCCGTCATCAGTGAGCGCGTCTCCAGACCACAGCGTGCAAGCTTCGTCGGAGCTCTCCCGGTACCTGGACCGTAACTACTGGGAGCAAAGGCTCTCTCGCGACGTCGTGGCTGCACCCACCGCGCCTGCGCCCGCTTCCCACACCTCACACGAGACTGACGTAAGTAAAAGTATAGGTGTTGTCGTTTTTAAGGGTTTTCCACGTTAAGTTTCCAACAACTCAAATCAGATACTATATTTTATCTAAACGTCAAAACAAACATCTTCTATGGGATTTGTTTGAAATAACGACTAATGACGTCATGGTTTCTTGGAGTCAAATAGCGCTCTTAATGTTAGTTTTTCCGCAATAATAAATATAAAATCACGTTAAAAATGGATATGATCAATAACGAGTGACATGATTTTGTGACGGTTTATTCTATTAACAGTACCAATTTGAAATTGAAGCTACACTGAAACCATTTCGACTCGATAAGAAGAAGTACCAAATAATTTTTGACCCAGGAAACTTCCTAAATCAGAAACACTATTTATGGAATACGCTATTTTCCAACAAGTCAAATCAGATACTTTTTTCTAAACGTCAAAACAAACAGTTTCTATGGGATTTTGTATGAAATACAGGCAGATGACGTCATAGATTTTTTGGAGTCAAATAGCGCTCTTATAATCATTTTTTCTGCAACAATAAATTTAAAATCACGTTAAAATGGATATGTTCAAAGACAGGTGACATTATTTTGCGACGTTTTATTTTGTTATCAGGACAAAATAATTTATTTTTGACTTAGGAAAATACCCAATTATGTTTCCTGGATGACGTTCAACCAATAGTTTAATTTAGAGAATATTTAATTTTTCGACTGGTCATTACTCTACATTTACTACTACACTCATTCATGTAACACTGGTATCACATTTTTTAAGCCTGAAGGCATCTCACATAGTGATAGCTTGACGACTGCCATACAATGATGACAGCCGAGACCAACGGCTTAATGTGCCTTCTGAAGTACAACGTGTGCATGGAAGGAGAGCGAAAATCATATCTTAGTGGCGCTCTAGTTACAGCGGAAATTTGTACAAATTGCGCAATTTTCATGTATAGAAAAATGGTAAAAATAGGTTCAAAATGTTCTAGTTTCAATAAAACATGTAGGTTTTGATTTTTTATTTCAAATATATCAATAATAATTGTGGCGAAAATATAACTTCACTTAATATTATTTATTTGGATAATTTATAGAATGTGCTTCAACTAAGCACGAAAGAAATATAATACAAAGTAAATTTGAATGTTTCTCATTTTTCAAGTAACCTAATTTTTAAGTCTTATCATCATGTTTTCTCGTAACCCCGCACTCACGCTGATTAGGAATTTTATAAAGTTCTACAGACTGTTCTCGTAACCCCGCACTCACGCTGATTAGGAATTGTATAAAGTTCTACAGACTTCAGTCGACCTACAGTCTGTAGAAATATGACATCATATTTTTTTCCCTAGCCTTTTATTATGTCCCACTGCTGTGCAAAAGCCTCCCCCTTGTCCTTCTGGATAGGTTTTTGCCTGGATGGGAAGAGCTTGCAGCAGACAGAGATGCCATCATAAGACCAACAAAAAGATATCAAATTAAAAAAATGTTGTTTCCATTTCAGTCTGAATACTCGAAACCCGTGTCCAGCAAAGCGGCTGTGGAAGAGGATGCCGAGGACAAGGAGATCGACGAGTTCGTGGAGACACTCAAGTCGCAGATCGAGATATTTGTCAATAGGATGAAAAGCAATTCATCTCGGTATGGCCTTTGCTTTTTATACTATTTTTTAACAGCCGACGAAGAAGAGATCTGTATGTGTGTTTGTGGCGCCTAAACGAGTGGGCCGATTTTGATGCGGTTTTTGTTTGAAACTGACTTGAGGTGGTTCTTAGTTATGTTTGATGGAAATCGGTTCAGCGGTTCAAAAGTTATTGGGGATAAACGCTTGAAAGTCAATAAACCATGTTAGCATTGTTTTTCGTATGTGCAAGTGGCTAACTGAAAAATCTACTAACTACGAAAAATGCTTGAAGACTCATCTTATGATATTGTCTTTTGTAATGTTCCGAGGAATGGAGGAGCTTTGATAATTACATGTCACTTGTGAGTTGTGGTGATTGATGGCTATATGCGCTACCAACTACCGTAGTAATTAGAAATTGACAATCGCGTCACGAAAATCAAATACTTATATATATAGGGAAATATAAAAGATCTTAAGTGAATAAATTATCATTATTAACATTGAACAAGCCCCAAAGTAAGTTTTAAATTTGTGTCACAGAATCAATATGAGTATTACATACAGAACGGATCTCCTAAGGTCCCGCGCTACACGCGTCCCCGTCCCCCGTTCTCACACCTCTCTCCCGTTCTTGCGCCTCTCCCCCATTCTCACTTATGTAATACTTACATTTATTGAAAGTTTGTGTTTTGGGCTACTTTCAGCGGACGTTCCATCGCCAACGACACGTCGGTGCAGACGCTGTTCATGAACATCACTGCGATGCACTCGCGCCTACTCCGGTACATCCAGCAGCAGGACGACAAACGAGTCTATTTGGAAAGCTTGCAGGTAAACATACATATAATAATTGGCTAAGTGCGTGTCGGGCCGCGCATAGTTTAGGGTTCCGTAGTTGCGAATGCCGACTTTGAGTTCATGCCTTCAGAGTACATTTTAATAGTTTGTAGCCTGTAACTTTAATTTGCAAACCCTACTTAGCTCTGATAGTTTTCCTTTAAACTTTGTTATATACATTACAGCTGCGATTTTCTCCCAGCTGTAGTGTAATTAAATCTAATCCCTTATAGTTAACACCTTCTTGACTGGTTATTTCTGTTTACTGATTTTGATCCATTGACTGACCTGGTGATCTGTAATTCAGGCTTGACACCAGCTCCTCACACACAGATTACTTTATGTTAAGATACTATACTTTTATCTTTTGTATTAACATACATAAGGTTTACTTGTGAGGAGAAATAAATATTGTTATTATTATTATTTCGAATTCTCCAGGACAAAGTGACACAAGTCCGTGACAGCAGAGCCGCTCTAGACACGCTGCGCGCGGAGCACGCGGCGCGGCTGGCGGCGCAGGCCGAGGCGGCGGAGCGGCAGCGGCAGATGCAGATGGCGCACAAGCTGCAGGCCATGCGCAAGAAGAAGCACGAGTACCTGCAGTACCAGAGGCAGCTCGCCTTGCAGAGGGTGCAGGTAAGTGCTGCTAGAATAAAGGTCGTGCTACCACGCCCTTTATTCGCCCTGGCCGCTCTGGACATGTTGCGAGTTGAGCTTGTGGCCCACCTTAAGTTTCGGGCGGCAGCGACAGATGCAGATGGCGCACAAGCTGCAGACCTTACCCAAGAAGCACAAGTACTTGCAGTACTAAAGGTAGCTCGCCTTGCAGAGGGTGCAAGTAAGCCACTAGCTTCTTCATCTTAGCTCGTTCCCTGTTGCAACCTCAGCTGTGCTGTTTCGAACCCGGGGTGAGCTTCCCGATTTTACTCCTCCAAATATAACATGCATGTCAATGGTCACCCAAGGATAGCAAAAAAAACTTACGAAGTGATATCCACAGGAAGAGATCGGTGGTCGTATTATAGGAAGAAAATAGCTTAAATTATATTTCTTTAAACCATAACTGGGCACAATGACCTCACTTAGATCTGCCTAAGTACTAGGACTCTAGCTACATAAAAGTAACTATTGGTGTTTGAGAAGCGTGGTTGGTCGTTATTGTAGATGTTAAATAAAGATAAAGTGAGTTTCAGGTTGCTACCCTGCGGAAGACCTTTTCTTGTATTGGCGGACAGTAATTAGAATGTTTCAGAGCCAAAAAGCTAGTGAACAGCCAGCTATATAAAGTTTTTAAATGATAAGGCAACTATGTACTATCAATAAGTATATTATTAGAAGTTTTATAAAAATGGTGAATCATTAGTGCCAAACTGCCTACACAATAAAATGTTTATTAGGCACTCATTTTAAATTGTTATTATCATTTCAGGAGCAAGAGAGAGAAATGCAAATGAGGCAAGAACAACAGAAACATCAGTACATGATGTCTGCAAACAGCGGTTACTACATGCCCGGAGTTACCATGTCGCAGTACCAGCCTGGCTTTCCCAACCCGCCTATGTACGCCAACCCGCAGTTCCATCCGCAAATGATGCCGCAAGCCACGACTGATGGCTCGATGCCCATGCAGGGACAACCCCAAATGTCCCAAGCCAATATGCCAATGGGCGTCAACCAGATGGGCACAATAACTCAATCAATGCCACAACTAACCAACACTTACGCCATGACAACGTCCGGTGTCGCCAACAGTCAAGCTCCAGGCGTCCAGACATCAATGAACCAGGCAAACATTAGACCCAATGTTTCCCAGCAGCTACCTATGCAACAACAGATGCTCATGCAGCAAATGATGAGGATGCCCAGCCAACCGGGATTGCACCAAATGATCCCGCAAAATATGCCCAATGGACTCCCCGGCCAAAGCATGCCTCAGCAAAATGGGCAACCAAATCAATTGCCCAAACAAAGTCAACAACTGCCCAACATGGGGCAAGCCATGCCTGGTCAACAAAACCAACAGATGATGAACCCTAGCAACCCAATGCTGGGCATGCAAATGCAAAACATGAGGATCTCAATGATGCCAGGCAACCAATCTAATCCAAATCAGCAAATGCCAGGATACCCAGGCATGCAGAGTCAACCAAGTAGTCATTTACCCTCTCAAGTTTCAAATATGCAGCAGCAATCTCAGGTACTGCCCGGGCAGTCAATGTCGTTGCCCAGCCAGCCGACGATGCCGGGACATGCGATGCCGACTCAGGCGCAGAGCATGACTATGCCAAATCACATTCCTTCTGCTAATCAAAACGTTCCTCCCCAAGGAGCGCAGGTGCCCGCCCACAATCAACAGATGCCGCAGCAGCCGCAGCAAGGGCAAATGACCGTAGGGCAGCCGATGCCGTTGCCAGGGCAGGGCATGCAGCCGCCGGGGCAGATGATGCAGAGCCAACAAATGATGCCGCAAGCCCAAAACATTCCTCAACAAAACCAGATGGCTCAAATGCCTCAGGCGACGATGAGTCAGTTACCTCCAAACCAACAAGGACAAACGGTTCATGGTCAGGTACCTCATCAAATGCAAAGTATGCCATCGCAAATGCACGCCCAAATGCCAGCACAGATGAATGTGGCCGTTCCGCAGATGCAAAACCAACAGATGCTACAAGGACAAAACATTCCTCAGGGGCAACCGATGCCGCAGGGTCAACAGATACCTCAAGGCCAACCATTACCCCAAGGACAAATGATTCAAGGGCAGCAGATGCCTCAAGGGCAGCCGTTGCCTCAAGTTCAACCAGGCGTGCCTGGTCAGCCTATGAAGTTGCAACAGAACATAGCTAACGGTCCCCAAGCAGCAGGCGCGTCTCAACAGGCGGCCCCCAATCAACAAGCACAACAATCGCAAACTCCTGTAAAGTCTGAACACAATAACAACACAGCAGAACTGATAAGCTTCGATTGAAATCTTGCAAGTACATTCTAATGGGGAGATATTTTATTCAACTGACTGTTAAACTTACTATACTATGGTAGGTATGTAAAAAAGGGTTTGCAATAATTACGCAAGTTAGAAATTGTGCAAGTTGTAAGACGTTTAAAACCAAAATAATGTCATGTATAGATAATATGAGATTTTTTAAATATTAAAGGTTATATTATGCTTGGAATCATAACGTAATACAGAATCAATCTTTATTAAATTGTTTTCAGACATAATGTTTCGAAATAAAAGCATTGCTATGTACGTTTTCTGAAAAAAATATCAGTCATAAATGATTCTGTATTAGGTTACGGCGCCGTACGCTTTTACTGTCACGAGTGGTTAACAATTATTTATACGATTATATTAACATATTATTACAGTAGGTGCAGATCGATATTTAGCTATCATCGCATGAACATATTAGCCTTCATTTTGCAGTAGTCAATTTAGTTATCATAGCACCTCTCTTTGGTCATTTAATTACCCAGATACTAAAAATGTATTTAGTTAGATGAATACATTCATTGAAGATTAATTACACACATTTTACCTATGGGTCTCGACATACCTGCGAATCTTTCGGTGAATATTTTCTTTTTTACATGATATGCCATTTTGGGCAATATTTCCGTACAAAATATTTGACAAAACGCTGGTTGACGACGTACGTGTGACAGACATCAAGCTGAAATTAACGTAGGCATTACGTGATGTTGTTTTGAACTTAAGGCGCCGAAGTTTATGCAAATGTGGCGGGGCCCTACTATCACCTGTCACAAATACACTTTCTCACTCTCATTTGTCCTCTTATGATAATTTATAATCTTGTTTCTATTAATAAACGTAATGAATTTTATTAAGAATATATTTATGAAGACCATTTTGAAGAGCGGTTTATTGCCTTGTAATGTAATCTATGTAAATGCAAACATGTAAAAATTTCGTCGCTCGTAGATTATTTAGATGGTAATATAATAAAAAGAGATATAAATTCAAATATTTTTATTTTTTTCATTGCTGAACAATTGTTACGTTAATTTTTTATTACTTAGTTGTATTATTATTGTATGATACCAATAAAATTTAAAAAATAAAAACTGTGTATTTTGTACCCGACAGTGGCGAAGCTAATATTATGTATTTCGCCGCAATATATGTATGTATGTTCATCTGTTCCCTCGCATCTTTTATAATGTCCATACAAATGAGGAGTCGTTGTAAGCATCTTGGCTGTACGCTGGCTATGTAACGTCACAAATATATTCAATGGTAACGCTCTTTCTGAGTCAGTGGAGAAAATTAAAATGAGTCGTTTGCGTAGTCAGTCTATGCGGACTCTGGAGGAAAATAATTGAAAGAAACCTTGTTGATAAACTTTGATTATAGTTACGGCCGGTTCTGAATTATGAATGAAATACTGATTGACCAATCAACATCATCATCATCTCCTTCCGGTCACGGTCACTACTGAGCACTATGCAATATGCATATGCATTGATCAACAATATCATGCATAAAGTCTGCATCTGAATTTCAGTTGTTCCTGCCAATACCTCTTGTGAAGGTGAAGCTCGTACAAAAATTGATCAACTTAATAACTCCGAAAAGGAAAATTTCATACCTACAAATTCAATAGGTACCTAACTAGTTTCTAGACGTTTTTAGTGGCATGAACCATGAACTCCAAAGTACGCATTTGCAACTACGGAACCCTACACTGCGCGTGGCCCAACACGCACTTGGCCAATTATTGTGACTAGTGCCAAGTCACAAGTGAACTAGTAGTACCTAACATTTTGATCAGTCAAGTGCCAAGTCACAAGTGAAGTGTCTCTTTAGTTGACCCCCAAATCATAAAAGTTGTCTCGTTCTTGCTATGTCAAATATTAAAAGGCAGAAAGAGACAAAAGTTTTAACTAAGACAGGTTTAGTAGATGCCTGTTAATTTTTATGAATATGAGAAGTAAGTATGTAGTGAATTAGTGATGTAAAGTTCTGTACTGTAGTACTATTTAAAAAATGAGATAAACAGATGTGAGAAGAAATCAAAGTTGGAAAAACGAAATGAGGCTTTGTTGATTGACTTATCAGTCCTTTCCAGATGTGTTTAGTGCGTGTTTAGTTCTTTATAGGCAAGTGAGGGGTGAAGGCGGGACAAGCGGGATGAGCTACTCGCAGAAAAAATAGAACGCACCATAAATGCTGTAATAGGCACTGTAGGTACTTCGCTAAGCACTAAACACTTAACAGAAACTATCCGAACTTGTTTTTTACTAAACACTAAACAAGCCACTCGCACTAATCACTAATCTAATAAGTGTATACTAGGCACGCAATCGCGAAGGCACTAATCGAACGGTTTTTCGTATGGAATACGGAGAAACGTTTCAAAGATGGCACTTCTGAACGAAAATGGCATGAAAATGGAAAATGGCGCGAATTGTACTATCTGTCAAAGTCAAACGATTCATGCTGTCAAAACAAAACTAGTTTCTTTGGAATCTTTGGTTTCTATTTTAAATTACTTACCTACAAGAATTAGTGATCTAACAAAGTGTAGAACTTAATTAGAAATGGAAGATGAGAATCAAGACGGTCCCTTTACCGTTTGGCAAATGTTCAATGCGCCAACAATGGTCCTATTCAACAATTTGGACCATGCTGCTGAAGGTCTTGAAAGACTTCTGACTTCGATCCTGAAATTGTCCGGGTAAGTTCATTTTGTAACTTATTAGCTTTCACTTGCGAATCCTTCTTGTATGTAGCCATAAAATGAAATATTTCTACATACCTGTATGCTAAACCTTTGATTCTACCCCTTCAAATGTCGGACGCCCGGAGCGGGCGTCTGTTGTATTGTTTTACTATTGTGTCTGCTATGCCGACATTTAAAGGGATAAAAGAACTATGGAATGATTTAGAATACTGTATATTTCTATTTTTTAAGCTTCATCATCAAAAAATAATGATGAATGCAATGAATCCCTACCCATAGCTTAGAGAGAACACTAAAGATTAACAATAAATAATTTTTTCAGAGATTTCTCAGAAGTTTTGGTACCTCGGATAGGGTCTTCCAAAAATCCTGATTCCTATTACAGTGCCTTCAATACCTGGCTACTAGGTAGATTATTTTATGTTTGGTCAGTAAAGGGACTGGACAGGTAAGCATATTTGTTTTTAAACTTTCTAAACTCCATGTTTGTCATGATCCAGGCAATTTGCAGTTTTGCTGAAATTTGTTTCTATGTACAAAATGTCGAAATATTTATTTCAGAATTATTATTTGGTGCCTGTAAAATTTACTGTTACTTGTGCAAATGATTTAAAATTATCAGTAAGCAAATGCTTTTGTAATTTTATTCATATCATTGAAAAATATATATTAAATATATTTCTAAGTATGTATCTATAGCCAATAAGAGGCCGCACCGCTAGACAGGATAATATATTTGGAGACCGCCTCAAGTGTTTCAAAAGTTCTTTATCATTTCAGAATACATGTCTCCAGCAAAGATGCCCAGTTGAAAATATTAAATATATTGTGTGTGAATGGTGCATCATTCTATGACAAGTTACATTCACACTACTGTGATATACTCAAAAGTTTAATTGTATACTATAATGAGTATAACCTGCAAAATAGATCACCACTGACACTTGAGAACTTTAAACCAGAAGTCATAAACATTCCTAATACAGATCTTAATTTACAGCCAATATTTGTGACCATTTCAAATATTGAAACATGTGAGACTATTATCAAACTGCTCTTAAAACTTCTTTCTGAGAGTATACCAATAAACTCCTTACACATAAATATGAAGGAATTTGAAGAACTCTTTATGAAAATTCTTTACATGCTTGAACATTTTAACATAGATTTAAAGTTGGCTTCATTAAAGTTTTTCTCAGATTTGATTAAGAATTATGATGAAGTAGTAAGCAGAAGGTTCTGCAATGTTTTTCCAAATGTGTTTAAAGAATTGCTTTTATGCACAGAAGCTTTGACAAAATCTTGTGAGGTATTCTGTAAGAATGGAACTATTCGATCAACAGAGTTTAAGGATTTTATTAATATATTAGGACAACTGCTAAGAATTGGTGAAAAGAATATCATAAAAGAAAATAAGGAAGCATTACTAAATATATGCATAGTAGTACTGAAAGAAGATAATATATTTGACGATACATATGAAGCAAATTCCTTGAAAAAATGCTGCCTCTCTTTAAGCAATCAATTAGAGTTTCCTGAAAATATAATTAATATAGATAGTATTAATCCAGACCTAAGCAAGTCTGGAGAAGACATACATGCACTTTCTGAGTTTTATATTAATAACATTACTTCATACATTCAAAGTTGCCAAGAAGCTGAAAATTCATTAGATTTAAATAAGAACTGGTGTTATAATCAAGTTATACTTACCCTTACAAAAACATTAAAATATCCCGAAAATTGTGGGTGCATAGGACTATCAATTATTTGTGATAAGTTACATAGGTGTTCTGCTTTATTGTATATTTTACTTAATGTCTATATAAAGAGCAAAAATTTAAAATTGTATAAGAATACTTTTACCGGTGACAACATTGTTGAAAAGAGCCATGTCACAACGTTATGGGATATGTTTCGTATAATAATCGAAAAAAACAAACGCAAAATGTATGGTACCTTAGAATGTTTAGGTTCATTGGAAGAAATATTTGATTCTGTTATAACTATCACTGCTCTCGGAGATACACCACAACAAGATACCAACAAAATTTTACAAATATTATGCTTAGAAATATCACCACAAAAATTTGAAAACGCTTTTCTACATGTAGAATATAATTTACCAACATTACTTAAATATGTAATCATTACAAAAATGCTGATAAAAAGTAAATTAAGTGAAAATTGGAGCCAAACCGTTACAGTTTTGTTAAATTATTTTACTAAAAATAAAACAATTTATAATTATAAACAGGTAAAAATATTACATACATCATTATTTTGTTCCTGTTTAATTTTAACTTACCAACCTAATATTATTCTATAATTTTTCAGATTATACCAATATGTCCAATGCTTTTGATTACTAAAACATTCTCTGCAAGTAAGCTGATAAGTGAAATTCTTATGCCAAGCTTTTTGACTAAAGATGAAGAAGTACAAATGGAAATAACTAAAGTGTTGCCAGTACTGGCTTGTATGACCTTAGGCTCTTATGAAATTGTTATAAATGCGAAAGGAAATGAAAAAGGTCATGTTCTGTACAGGAATGATGCAATAAATATATGTGTTATATGCTCAAATTGCCATGGACCAGTGAAAGATACAGAATATGCCATAAAGATTGGTTCAGAAAGCAGTAATAATTCTGTTAGCAATATCTCAACTATAACAGGCATGAAGACTTTATTTGCCAAATTTGTAAATTCAAAACAGTATGCTAGTTTAGAGAACAGTGAATATTGGAATTTGCTTCTAAGATTTTGTCATCATTTCTATGCATTTAATTATGGAACACCTCCAGTAATACTAACTATTGAAAACAGCTCAAAAATTTTACATGCTTTTAAACCTCTTATTGATGGGAACTTGGTATGTACTTTATACTTATTATTTTGGATATTATTTATATGTTTACCTACATCAATGCTATAAATCTTCTATAAAAGGTTCTAAAACCAGTGGGTGTAGATAAAGTCTTGTACGTCACTGTACATAATTAGGTATTAAAACACTCATGTGATACTTATTATACAACATTTGCATAAATAACTTTAGTAGTCAACACTTATGTCAGCCATTTAGGTTAACAGTAGAGTACCTTCCAAATAACAGAGTAACTGAAGAAAAATTACCGTCGGACATTATTTGCTATTTACGCGTTTTAGTGTTAACGCGCTTTTATTAACGTTATCCTAAAAAGATGTAGTAACAAACAAGCATTTATATTGTTTTCAGGTTGATATTGATGAAGACTGGAAAGCACAGAGAGAGACAGCCTTGAATATTTGCATCAGCTTGTTAGTAAAAGCCACAAGAACATGCCTTGAAAGTATTGACTACAACCAACAGACACAGACTCTGAACCAAATTAAAGTACTTGGATTGTGTAGTAACGAAAAAGTGATATTGCCAGTTACCAAGTTATTGGTGTACTTTATCATGCACCCACAGTGTGCTCTTGCGCCAAAAGCTGTAGTTTATTTACGAGAGATTTCAGAGTTCCACAATTACACTCCCAATCAAATATACCACAGATACAAGAAGGATTACTGCAAGCTCTTTGTTGAATGTAGTCTTTATAATGGCAAAGACTTCGCCATATCTCTCTTAAAAGTCGTAAGAGCTTTTGGTTTCGTAGGGTATAGAGATTTCATTTCCAAAGATGTTCATCATTTTTTGCCATATCTCATACCTTACTCAGTGACCGTGAGGGAAGTACCCTCAATGATCGAAGAAATAGCTTCTTTGGTCCAGTGTTCAGTATCAGACTTTTTGACTGAGAGATTTCCACACATATACGTCCATGTATATTTAAATGAGTCTAAAGATGTTCTTAAAAAGAGTAACGATATTATCGAAAGACTGACGAAAACATCTGTCCTGAGTTTGATAAAGAAGCATTTCAGGGTGATTCTAACAGAGTTCTTACTGCAATACTGCTGTAATCCAGAGAAAGTATTGAATGCCTGTAGATATTTAGCTTGTCATGACCCTGATGTTTCTACGCCGACCGGAAGCATGAACATGAGTACCACCCAAATAGCAGACTTCTTGAATCCTAAATTCTTGGGAGTGTTGGCTTATTTTGACCACAAATTGGTGAATGTTAAAGTGGCTTTATCTGTTAAACGAAAAGCCTTGACTAGTTTCCCTGACATAATGCAATTGATGGGTGTTAAGTATATAACACCACTGAGATTCAAGGTACTAGCTACTCTCAGATCAGCTCTTCCATTAGTGAAAGAGTTTCCAAAGATTTTAGCTGAAGCATGGGGCGCTTTTATTCACAATATTGACAGCATTTCCTTGGGTCCTCTCCTATCAAATTTAGCAGTCTCTTTGATGCATCAGTTCGAGCATGCACCTCATGAAATAAACAAGATATTCCAGTTTCTCTTTTTGAATAATGAAAACTTGTTAAGCTCTCATATTTCTGACGTATTCTTTTTGGAAGACACAAAAATTACGGATAAAGTGAAAATAGTTATTAAGAGACATGTGAGAAGGACGCAACCTGAAGGCTTTTTGGACAAAATCAAGTGGTACTTGCAACATCTCAATCAGGATATACCGACTATAAAGGCGTATGCTTTCTCCCATTTGGATAAGCTGCTGAAAAGTAACAGAACAGAAATCCATAAAGCTATTTTTGGAGGGAAGAATATTGATCCTATTGTTGTGGAGCTCATAGACTGTTTGCTTCTTGGTGAGTTTAAATAAAACCAAAGGGTACGTCATGAAATTTTCCTTTTCATGTCTTTACCTTATTAACTCTACTAGCTGCCTGACGGTGTTACCCGCGCCTAAAGTATCCTATGTGTTAATCCAGGGTGTCAGCTTCCTACTACTTGCGCGTAAAGTAACAAACATACACACACACATTCACAAACTTTCGTCTTTATAATATTAGTGTAATATTCATAAAAGTCTATTCTTGTTTTTCAATCAAAATAAGACAACATAAAATATTTTTGTTCTTTTTAGGTAGAGGATTCCACTACCTACTTCAAGAAGACAATTTTGTTTGTTTTCAGGTTGTAAAGATAGTGACGTTAAAGTAAGTTCTGCCAGCGGCGCTTGCCTCGGGCAACTCGGCGCTATAGAGGCAGGGCACCTTCCCCGCCAGTACGTGCAGCCCGACCGCTCGCCATTCGCGTTCTCCATAGCGGACAACTGCTTCGCTGCCACGGCGCTTGTCGAGCTTACTAGAGCGTTCCAATACGAGAAGGACACGATGGTGAGTGTGTCGTTGACGATAACCTAGAGCTACAGAGAGGCACCTACTCCTACAGTACGTGCAGCCCGACCGCTCGCCATTCGCGTTCTCCATAGCAGACAACTGCTTCGCTGCCACGGCGCTTGTCGAGCTCACTAGAGCGTTCCAATAAGAGAAGGACACAATGGTGAGTGTGTTATTGACTATAACCTAGTACTATACAAGTAGACGGGCAATTCCCCCGATAGTAAATGCAGCCAATTTTGCTAATTACAAAGTATTTATAAATTATATTATATATATATATTTATAAATTAAATATATTATATGTTATAAATCATAAATTACATACTTTGTAATTTGCAACGGTATTGATTTATAAAGTGTATATTTTAATAAAAAGACATGTCAAGATTGTTTACATTCATTTAAATACCTAACAAAATGGAGTATAGTGCTATACGAGTAATGGAGGCAATTTAACATTGAATGAAAGAATTTCAATTTTTTCAATTTATTTATTTCTTAAACAATAGAAATTGTGTTAGAAATTACAAATATATAAAAATAAATTAAAATTAATACACTAGTAGTTCGCCGCGAACTTAGACCTCGCGATTATTTTTCGCAATTCAGTTTCCTAAATAACCCCTAGATGACGGTATCCAAAGTTAGAACGCGCTATGGTTTCGTTTGCTACATAATCGCGGACATTTTTATTAATATTTCAAAAACTACAGAACCGATTTTGATGCCCTACGAACTTGAAAATCTATTGATGTTTCCTACATGCCTACCAAGTTTCATCAAAATCAAACCATCGGTTCGGCTGCTATCGCGGTACAAACATACATACATACATACATACATACATACAATGTGTTTTCGCCCCCAACTCGATTTAGAGACCTCACTCGCTTCGCTCGCTCGGTCAATAAAAATTCAATAATAATTATAAAATAAAGTTAAAATTGATAAAAAAAATATATTTGAGAATGTCGAGTAAAGTTTTAGAATTCGTCAATAGTGTAGCAGCACTTTTTAGGGTTCCGTAGCCAAATGGCAAAAACGGAACCCTTATAGATTCGTCATGTCTGTCTGTCTGTCCGTCCGTATGTCACAGCCACTTTTTTCCGAAACTATAAGACCTATACTGTTGAAACTTGGTAAGTAGATGTATTATGTGAACCGCATTATGGTTTTGACACAAAAAAAAAATTAATTTTGGGGGTTCCCCATACTTGGAACTGAAACTCAAAAAAATATTTTTCATAAAACCCATACGTGTGGGGTATTTATGGATAGGTCTTCAGAAATTATATTGAGGTTTCTAATATCATTTTATTCTAAACCGAATACTTTGCGCGAGAGACACTTCCAAAGTGGAAAAAAGTGTGTCCCCCCCCCGTAACTTCTAAAATAAGAGAATGATAAAACTAAAAAAAACATATGATGTTCATTACCATGAAAACTACCAGCGAAAATTGGTTTGAACAAGATCTAGTAAGTAGTTTTTTTTAATATGTCATAAACTGCAATTTACCTTTCATTCAATCGACTCAAATATAAAAATTGAAAAAAAAAATACTAGAAGACTTTTATATTATGATATTTGCTACTACGGAACCCTTCATGGGCGAGTCCGACTCGCACTTGGCCGCTTATTTTTTTTAAAGAAGATCACGCAACTTAGACTTACTTTAGAATGACTGTATAGTCCTAGTTTAGTAATGACTACACTTCGAAGCAGTCTCTAGTTTTTCATGGTTAGGTTTTGCCCCAACTCGAGCTGTTCAGTATTATTTGTATGAAATTCTCTACTGTATAAATATACATATGTATTATAAAGATACACAATCAGCATACATACGGTATCATTTCAATCATGAAAAATCTTTAGACCAGTGAATCTTAATAAAGCAGCAATAAATCTGTAATAGGTAATTTGATTTCAGAATATGGACTGTTACGCTCTGACAATCCAAGAAATATTGAAGATCTACGACATATCGCCCAGCGGCAGTAAGAAAGAAGTGTGGGATAGTTTCCCTGAGCATATGCATCAAATTATGTTCCCGTTGCTTAGCTCAAGGTAAAATAAAAGATTCAGTCTCTTTAAATTTTACTCAGCTTAACGACTATCATCTAACGATAATAATTGGTGCCTATGATCTTTATTAAATATCCGAAGCAATCAGGACACCTGATTGCTTAATCTCCTGATTCAGGAGCACATCTGCTCACTTTAAAGTGTATATATATAGCAGGAGCATCTATCCAGGTTCACACACCAAACATAGGGGTACTTAAAATCACGTCAACCGTTCGGCCAGACAGCTCTTCCCAAGTATGTGATGTTTCAGGTACACTCTGGCATACCCGTCACAACCCAAGAAGGCTCATCCACTGTTTGGTTCAACTTATGCTACTACATTCTTAGAGTGGGCTCACAAGTAAGATTTTTACTTCTAAACAAAACACCAGTTATACTCCTTTTGCATGTAAACAATCTTGACATGTCTTTTTCTTTCATCAATACCTTTTTAAAAATTATTATGTAATTTATAACATTATTTATTTATAAAGTGTAGACGCGCTTTCGGTGAATAGCTGAAGTAGGAAAACCGCGGTAGTAGGCAAAAGCAAGTTGTCAAATAGCGTCAGATAGTGAAAAGAGTAAGTTGGCAAATCGCGCCGGTTTGCGACACAATCAAGTTGGGATACGGCTGCCACTCCTAATGTACATAATAAAAATATATGGCAATATTGTTTCAATATATTTAAATACCTAACCAAACGGAGTATAGATAGTAAAAAAGCGGCCAAGTGCGAGTCGGACTCGCCCATGAAGGGTTCCGTAGTAGCAAATAACATAATATAAAAGTCTTGTAGTAAGTTTTTTTTTTTAATTTTTATATTCGAGTTGATTGAATGAAAGATAAATTGCCGTTTATGATTTATGACGTATTAAAAAAAAACTACTTACTAGATATCGTTCAAACCAATTTTCGCTGGTAGTTTTTATGCTAATGAACATCATATATTTTTTTTAGTTTTGTAATTCCCTTATTTTAGAAGTTACGGGGGGGGGGGGGGGACACACTTTTTTCCACTTTGGAAGTGTTTCCTGCGCACAGTATTCGGTTTAGAAAAAAATGATATTAGAAACCTCAATATCATTTTTGAAGACCTATCCATAGATACCCCACACGTATGGGGTTGAGGAAAAATAAATTTTTGAGTTTCAGTTCTAAGTATGGGGACCCCCAAAATTTATTGTTTTTTTTCTATTTTTGTATCAAAACCTTAATGCGGTTCACAGAATGCATCTACTTACCAAGTTTCAACAGTATAGGTCCTATAGTTTCGGAAAAAAATGGCTGTGACATACGGACGGACAGACAGACAGACATGACGAATCTATAAGGGTTCCGTTTTTGCCATTTGGCTACGGAACCCTAAAAACGAGTATTGATCCAAAGTCTTTGTCTCTGTCGCTGGTACTACACATATACGCACTTTTCATTTAAAATAAGTAAGATCTGAAATAATAGTTATGGATGCTTATTAGTCAACAACTCGCTTATTTTATTCAAAACTAGCCGAAGCCCGCGACTTTGTTCGCGTGGACTTTATGTCTCTGGAAAATGCTCACCAGGCTGAACAACTTTAACTAAGGCGGCATTTTTATATCTCTTATAGTTTAGCTGGACCATTATGGGTCTGCATCAGGCGTTCCATTTTCCAAAATCATTTATACCCTATATGTTGCCCAGGCTTAATAGCTATATAACAAAAAAAGTTTCATTCGAATCCGTCCAGTATTTCCGGAGATTAGCGTGTACAAACAGACAAACAGACAAACAGACAGACATTTTTTTTTAAATTCTTGCTCTATTACTACATCTCCATCGCCCCCAATATTTTTTTTAGAAATATATTTAATGTACAGACACACTTTTTTTACTGTTTTATTATATGTATAGATATCCTTTCTAGTTGGGCGGGCCAGTTGATCCCCCTGATAGAATCTGAAAACATTCGAGAACTCTTGCGCACAGTTCATCCCAGTATGCGGCGTGACGTCAGAACTCTTTTCCTCTTTCTGCCGTACGCGCTGTTGCACGCTGTCATGTCGAAGAACAACAACCAGTTTATACAAGAAGAGATGTTGGCTGTCATAGGTGTGTACAAAGTAAAATAAGGCTTTATTAGTATGAAGTAAACAGGTTACTCATGGTGAGGCTCGAGCGTCATCGTGTGCGCGACCTCAAGGGTAGTCTCGCCCTGATGAAGACCTCCGGATGAGATCAAAACGTGTAGGCCAGTAGCTGTATCTACGTGAGTCACCCGTTTACTTTTATTGTGTTTTCTTTAACCAAAAAATACAATAAGGCGGCAAAATCAGGTGGGCCTTAAGTCTATTTGCCTACATAGTTGATGAAACAAATAAATTGGATATTTATATTATAAAAAAAAATTGAGATTCATTCTGTTGACTTTCGTTACAGTTTCTAGTGTATAAGACGTCTTTCATATTAATAATAGTGTTTATTTGACGTACTTTACAGGTTTGGAAAATTTTGACAACGACCATCTTTCTACTGAAAGGTCTAAATATAAAATGCTAAGACATATTCGAATGACGCCTAGCGTAATATCAGTCCAAACTGAGGAAGGAAACCAGGTAAGGCTCAGTCTACTATCCAGTAAGGGTCAGCTCAGACCGAGACGCGACGCGCGACGTGACGTGGCGCGCATGTTTGAAGAAGTATAGAACTTGTTTTCTACACAAAATAGTATATTTTGCAATTAGTGAATAAAAGACGGTTTTAATTCGAGGGCCATAGATGAATCACGAACAAGTGAAGCATTGTAACGATTAAATCACGACCGTAGGGAGTGATTCATGATCACTTATTGAAAGCCCGATTTGTACGTTGCCCTGAACTTTATATCTTTTTGAGTCGAAAACAAGTTCTATGTTTCTTTGAAAGTGTGCGACATGTCGCGTCGTGTATCGGTCTGAGCTGACCCTAAGGGCGTAAAAGGTAGGTAGTATCAAACATGATAATATATTATGTATGGCCTTATGTTTCAGAGCAAATGTAGTAAAACGGTGTACACATTACTGGATTTCCTAAACAGATGGCTACTTGAATGGTGTCATTCAAAACAAAGACCAATGGAAAACGAAAATTACAAGTAAGTTATGTGCTCCATGGTGTTCTAAGCTCTATTATTTGTTAGAAGAATCATTTATAGACCTATAATTTCTAGGGTCTGTAAGAAATTTGCTTTTTTATGTTCAAGATGCTCTAAGAAGAAAAGAAGCGATAATTTTGTTTAATTTACATACTAACTTATTATTAGATATTATTAACTTAGATAAGTGTAATTCATACATTGGGTTTGACCATTATTTCTTAGCTATAAGGTCTAATTTAATACGGTTAATTTGGTTAGCAAACTTGTTTCGGAGATTTTAAAGATATGTTTATATCTTCATCTTAGTGTATCCAGCTACGACCTCAGCTGTGCTATTTTGGAGCCTCTGACGCACATTCCCAGTTTTTCTTTTCCATACAATATGTAAACCGGTCAAGACCCGCATGGCATCATATAATGCGGCTTCCATTGTTTTACTATTGTGTTTGGTATTGGCGGATCTCAACAGGTCACCCAAGGATGCCAAAAACTTTGCGAAGCGGAGAAGAAATAGGCAAAATAGTTTAAGTGATTGGACTATTTTTTTCCCTTTTTTTTCATCTATTTTCTTTGTACAGGGCTATATCATCATTCTTAGAGAAATTCGACAAACTGACTATAGCGCGAGGCAACTTTCTATGCGGCGAACTAGAGCGGGCGCTGCAATATCTCGAACTGTACATGGACGAGAATGCGGACCAGATGCAGGAACAATTGCCACTGCTGGCGGAGATATACGCTCTGCTAGACGAGCCGGACAGCGTGGCTGGTGAGGAATCACAAACATACACACACACAAATTTTCGCCTTTATAATATTATATTACACTACAGGCTCATAAAAAAAATATAGTATATTAGTGTGATATAAAAAGTTTTCTTGTACCTTCAAACATTTCCATTCCAGTAGTAACCATATAATTTACGTCCTTTTATACAGTGTAATTTTTCAGGTATATTGTCCATAAAGAGAGCGGAACCTTCTCTAAAGGAGTTGATCCTAGCTCAGGTGGTAACTGGCCGGTTGCAAGACGCCGCGCTCTGCTACGAACGGCTGGCACAAGAGGGTCAACTCGACAGGAATAGTCTTCAGGTTAGTTAGCAAATGCAAATGCTTGTAAGTGAAATGACTCTAGTGGGTACCTACCTCTCATTTGCACTCAACTACCGCACAATTATCTAAATAGTTGTGATATAAAAACTTAATGTCATTAAATGAGCTAAGCAATGACTCTTTGTCATTGGTAATTATAATTACATAGGTGTTTATAGCTTAGTTTAGCTTGTAACAGCTTCCAATTTGTAACTTCATATTTCAAATTAGGGATTGTCCAAATAACATCATGCAGTATTTTGACTAAACTCCTCCCCCCTTGTCACGCTTTTTTTTCCATCCCATATTGTCACATTTCACATAGCCAAATATTTATAGCATATTATCTATAAGTATTTATATTTTGCAATGTTATGCCAGTGTATAATAAAATAAAATATACTTTAATAAAGGAACATTTCTTCAACACTGAACTACAAAAAAGTAAAAATATCACATATAACACTAGATCAAAAAATAAAAATCTATTACTGCTTCCTTCATATAACAACCTGTACGGTAAAAGATGCTTAGAATATGTAATACCTCAATTAATCAATAAACTACCTTTAGAATTAAGACAAAAAATTACCACCAAAAACATCAAGTATAGACTCAAACAGCACCTATTAAATATATCACCCTGTAAATGAGCGCACATCAATACATTTCACACTAAGATTTAGCGGTTATATCGCCTTGTTTACGTATTGCGATTTGCGCACAGTTGCATCTGTGTGCAGACGGTATAAACTTGTTCCGTAGCAACTTATAAGTCATTTTGTTACTACCCTACAAAAAGTTATTTTGTAAAGTGCCCTGCAGTTAGTATTGCCTTCTATATGTAGGTATAAGTCGAGAAAAATGTGTATTTATGAATAAATTAAATAGGTAGTTTTAGTAAGTGTGAATAAATTTTTTGCGAGTTGGATGTGCGTACAAACCTTGAATGGTTTTTGCACATCCCATTTTGATGTAATAATATATTTTTTTGTAAATAAATAAATAAATAAATAAATAAGTTATTTATAGAGATTAACCACAAATGTTTTTGTCCGGCTGTCCGGCTGTTCTCGCCTACAGGTTGCCTTTCTCAACCGATTCTTGTGAAACTGAGTCGCTCGCTCGGTCAATAAATAAATAACCCTCCCCCATCGCTGTGACGTAATATGTAGATGGCCCCTAATGTTTCAAGTCAAAAGTCAATACATTTTCAGGGTATGATAGACTGCTACTTAGGTTTAGACCAGCCATTCACAGCGTACCGCTTGCTCAGTGAACACGAATCTGAGGATAGTATGATGGAGTTGGCAGCAGAGCCATTGTGGCGGCTCGGCCGCTTCGAACAGCTAGAGGAGTTGGTGACCAAACCTGTCGTAAGTACTTTTTTTCTTTGCGTATCGATGTTTTTTTTAGTACTACAGTATATAAAATTAATGAGATTAACAGTTTGGATCAAATGTACTCGTATGTTTGTATACTTATTGAAAAATAATGAACCCTTTTTTCGGTTTATCAGATTAGTAAAATACAGATACAGATACATTTTCACGTCTATATCCCTGACGGGGTAGACAGAGCCCAGGGCCGTTAGGCCCAAAGGCCACGCTTAGCGTGGTGGTGGGCATTAAGATGGAAAAGGAATCAAAATAGTGATGGGTTGCTAGCCGCATCGCCTATTACCATGATTCAAATCTCGCCCATTCCCTCGAGCGGCTCTTACGATCTGCGCGGGAAGAGAAGCAGCTGGTCTGGTACATTCTACGTTTTTTCTTTTCTCCCTTATTAAAAAGCATTTAAGTTCCATCCTTGTACAAATTGTACGAAGCTGTATCATCATGAGAAAAAAATACGTTGTATCTTGTTATTCTTTGATAGTAGAAAAAAGAAAAATAATATTTTCAATTTTTAATTACTGATGGGGCCAAAATAGTTTTTCCAGCGTCATGCCTATTAGAACTTAGCGTTGACAATTTTGATAGAGG
The DNA here is from genome assembly GCA_963555685.1 of Acrobasis consociella. Classification (NCBI taxonomy): domain Eukaryota; kingdom Metazoa; phylum Arthropoda; class Insecta; order Lepidoptera; family Pyralidae; genus Acrobasis; species Acrobasis consociella. The sequence continues at coordinate 7,568,161 of OY743115.1, forward strand.
AGAACGACAAGCATTTGTAGCTAGTTTCATTAAATTTTGAAGTCGCGCCTTCTGCGGCGCCACTAATGTCCTTTCCTTCTTATTTATTAAAAAATTTAAACGTTTGCTAAACTTATTTGAGTTAAAATGTATTAGGGAAAGGGACAAAACATGTTAACTAAAATATGTTTAGCAAACGTTTGTTTATTTTGATGAATATGAGAGTAAGAGTAAGAACATAACATTTTATTTAATTTTAGCCCACCTGCCGTGAAAACTGGGGCCTATTGATGGGTCGTATACTCCTCGCGTATCGTTCACAAGACCAACTTGCGTTTGTGACGTCATGCAAAGATGCGACGAGTAGACTGCTGGCTCAGATGGACGAGGAAAGCAAGGGCGAAAGCGCGCTGCGCAGTGGATACCAAAGTGTGTTGGGACTTCACATTGTTAGCGAAGCGGGGCATGCTGAAGAAGTTTTGAGGAAGTGAGTACTTACAAGTTATACACTTGTAAAAGGGGTTACTTACATTACAGGTTATTTACATAATTCACAAAAAATATCAAACCAATCGTTTGAAATATGTTTTCTCCTTATCTTTTTTTTCTATATTTAGCAATGGAAGAACGAGAAAAAAGTACATACATTTTTATTTTTTTACGCAAGACTCAAAAGCCACTTTTAGCGTCATGGTGGGCGAGAAGATGGAAAAGCAATCAATACAGTGATGACGGGTTGCTAGCCGCATCGCCTGTTTAAATGATTCGCATTTTTGCCCATTCCCTCGATCGGCTTTTACGATCTGCGCGGGAAGAGAAGCAGCTGGTACATTCTAAGTTTTTTCGTTCCTCCCAGACCAGCATGGAAGAAAAAAGTATGTTTTAATAAATAAATAAAAAAATTGTAATTAATTATTTAATAACAAATTATTTTTGCAAACATTTTATTTACACGCCTCATAAGCGGAGCGTTGAGGTGGTGCTCTACTCTCAACATGTCAGGGTCAAGCATTTTTCTGGAAGCTTTAAACTGTCTCTATTCAACTACTTATCCTAGTAAACTAGTAAATAATAATAGTAAAATAGGGTTGTACATTTTTAAAACACTTCTGTATTTTGTGTAGTATCTAACTAGGCTATTTCTCGAATCATACACGCACTTTTCTTACGTACTTACTTAAGTAACACAAAACCTTATTTGTACATATAATAATAAAATCCTTTTTGTTAGGATAATTTTTTATTATCATTAATCCTACATTTTAAGGCTCAAAGAACTGAACGACGGCGACCAGCGAGCTGCAGATGCCATCAATCAGTTGCTAGACGAGTGGCGACGGCGACTTTCCGTTGTCCAGTCAGATGTGCGCACCATTGAGCCGCTACTTCGAATCCGCAGAATCTTGCTGCAACAAACACAGGTACAAAAATTGTACGTGCCCCCAGCGCGAGGCCTAGTAAATCTAAAATATAAACCTACAACTAAAAACGAGTATAAATACGTTAGTTATGTGTCAAACGAGCATATTTTTTGTCGGAAATATCCGACGTTCGCGGAATGGGCCCGACCATGGTATAATAAAATAAGGTATTCTCTCTCCGTGACAGCTGATGACGTAGGAAGAACTTGACTACGTCATCAGTGTAATATGTTGCCTCTGTGTGAAATTGAATTACCCGAGCGTAATGCATTTTTGAACTTTATATACCAATTTCAAATTAATAATCCATTTTATCAATTTATAAAATTTTGAATTGATGAATGACGCGAGAATCGCGAGATTCTTAATAGCTAAGTTACTTAACATTTTATTTAATATTAATGAACTTATTGAGAAAGTCCTTAAATTTACTGAAAAGAACAATCAGTGGCAACACTTTCGTGACGTAGTCAAGTTCGTTCTCGGACAGAGAATACCTTATTTTATTATACCATGGGCCCGACAATGTTTGTCGTATACGAGGGCTGATCTCTATGCACCACCCCTGACCTCTTTGCTATCACTTGGTTATTAAAACCTTTTTGCTGTAGGTTTATTGAGATGTAGAGGTTATTATAAAAAATAAATAATTTATAAATATCAAACTATTATTGAGCTACAACTCACTTTAATTGTTGACTCGTGAGTTTTTACAAAAATGGATCCTGTTAAGCAGAGGGCGGTAATAAAATATCTGCAAAATGAGGGTATGACTCCAACTCAAATCCATCAAGATATTGTGGCAACTGCGGGAGAGTGTGCAGTATCCTATGACATAGTCAAACGTTGGTGTCGAGAGTTTAAGTGCGGAAGATCAACTTGTGAAAACCAGCATGGCGGTGGACCTCCTGTAACGGTCACTACAGACCAAAATATTAAAAAAGTTCATGATATGGTGTTACAAGACCGGCGAATACGCATCAGGCAAATTGTTGAAGAGACTGGCTTGTCATATCATGTCTTGCAACATATACTTACTAAAGAATTGGGTATGAAAAAGATCAGTGCAAGATGGGTGCCTCGAATGTTGACCATTGATTAGAAAAGACATCGAGTATTGATTTGCGAGCGTCTGTTGGATATGTACCAGGCAAATAAAGATAATTTTCTCCATAGATACGTAACCATGGACGAGTCTTGGGTACATCACTATGATCCCGAAACTAAAGTTCAAAGTAAACAGTGGAAACACAGAGGTTCTCCGCCACCACGTAAATTTAAAGTGGCACCGTTTGCAGGAAAGGTTATGCTGTCTGTGTTCTGGGATGCTCAAGGTATAATCCTGACTGATTATTTGGAAAAGGGAGAGACTATTACAGGGGCTTATTATGCAAACTTGATTTCAAAATTGCGAGACGTTATTAAAGAGAAACGCCGGGACAAGTTAACAAGAGGCGTTCTCTTCCACCAAGACAATGCTCCCAGCCATACGTCCAGTATTGCTAAAGCTGCCATACGCCAGGCAGGCTTTGAATTGGTGGAGCATCCACCGTATTCGCCAGACTTGGCCCCCAGCGACTACAGGCTATTCCCAAAATTAAAGGAATTCATACGTGGAAAAAAAAATTTGGACAATCATGAGGTTATTTCTTCTGTAGAGGAGTGGTTTTCGGAGGTTGGACAAAAAAATTTCCAGGAGCCTATTGAGTTGTTGGTGCACAGATGGAATAAGTGTTTTAGCGTTGAGGGAGACTATGTTGAAAAATAAAAAATAATCTTGAATGTAGTTTCATTGTAAGAGGGTTAGGGGTGGAGCATAGGGATCACCCTCGTAAATCCGACGTTCGCGGACAAGGCGTTTCTTAAAAAAATAGCCTACATAATGCTTTTCTTTATTGCTATTTTATTTTTATGTTTCAGACGTTATTAGAACCCACCCATCCAACAACTTCCAGCAATTTGAAAGCTTGCATAGGAGATCTATGGCTGCAAAGCGCAAAGCACGCTCGAAAAGCGGGTATATTTCAACAGGTATAGTGTACTTTATAATTTCCTCCCTCTACTAAGAATAGAACTTTCATACGCTATTTACTTTGTAACGTTAACCCATGAGTGTGACATGAAGGATACAATAAATAAAAAGATATTGTTTATTTATTCGTTTATTTGTTGCTACTGACATACATACAAATATAAAATTATACACTCAATAATGATCCCTTTCCTGATTTGAGTAAGTTTTTTACTCTAGTAAGATGTAAGTAACTTTTGTCCGATCGACCAAAATTGTTTGATCTTAACACTGTTATGTAACTCATGTAAATTTGCTCAAAATTAAGTATTTTTCTTTCTTTCTAAAAATGATGATAATATCAATAATTTATTACATTTCCAGTCATACATGTACATCTTAAACGCCGAAGAATACCAACCGGAACAGCTATTCATAGAAAAGGCAAAAATGTATTGGGCCCGTGGACAACACGAGCACGCCTTTACGACGCTACGGCGCGGTCTTGACGACTCTTATCCGGACGTTAAAAACCTCAATAATGATCAGAGGTAAGAAGTTGATTCTTTTATTTTTACATACATACATAACATCACGCCTGTTTCCCACAGGGGTAGGCAGAGACTATGGACCTCCACTTGCTACGATCTTGACAAATCTCTTTTGCTTTATCTAAACTCGATCATCAATCTCATCAATACATGCCCTCGGTTACGGGTATTTTTTACTTCTTTTTTTAATGACATTAAAACCAATGTGAGGTAAATTCTTCTTCTTCCTTGCCTTTTCCCTATTTGGGGTTGGCTCTGTATATCAACTCCATCCATAACCTTCTATCCTTTGATATCTGACCCCCCGTGAGGTAAATTAATTATGAAAAATTTTACACAGCGTTTGATGATTATGTAGAGGGCGTAAACTGCGTCAGCAGGACCACGCCAAGTTCTAAAGAGTTAGCAGCATACGTCGCGTAATGCCGTGTCTTTGTTGCACGTAGAATATGTGACAGAGATAGATAGAAGGTGGCGCGCTAGACTCCCTGAAACAAAATTCAAAAGTTCATTCAGTAGTTAGACCTCTACAGGCACTTTTACACGTCAATAAGTATAATTTACATTACATGTAGTGAATATTAAAATTTAGTTTATTTTTTAAAGAATAGCTAGTGATACCACCGTTTTGCAACGACCACTGCTGAGAAGAAACGCCGAAAGAAATTCGTTTTCACAGTAACCGATCGCAACCAGTAGGCAAAAATTTATCGAGGCAGTGGGCCAAAATGTAGAATGATTAAGTAATAACACGATGCGGCAACCAACCTGTCACTATCTTTATTTTTACTCTACACTATAGTATTTTAATTTGAAAACTATGACTGAATTAAAAAGGCTTACATGAAAATCAGAAAAAAGGGGCTTAATTCTCATTATATTTGAATTTAAAAGAAGTAAGAAATTAACGCTAAGTTAAAAATTGACACTTATACCTTTACTTATAATTATTACAGAAAAATATGTGCAAAGGCAAAGTTATTGATAGCTAAGTACAACGATGAAACAACGAATGTGGATGTGGACGTAAACATAGGTTATTATAGAGAATCCGTCGATGTCTTCAAGCAGTGGGAGAAGAGTTTGGTAAGCTAATGTTGGTAGTTGAGTTTGGTAAAAAAAAACTACAAGACAAAAACAGCAGAAGATAAAGAGTTTTTGTTACCTTTGATACAATTTTTTTGAGCTGAAGTTAATTAATTTTTTAATAAATAAATAAACCTATAGAGACAAATCACACTGATTGAGCTAGTCCCAAAGTAAGTTTAAACTTGTATTATAGGAAACTTAATGATATTATATTTTATAATGAAGAAAAAGGCCAAATGTACTTAGTCTTGTATTGATTGTGTTTTACGACCGCCCTCTTTTCTTGGGAATGCCATTGTTGTATTTGCTGTACCTATTTGCTTAGACCTTGATCTCTAAGTAGACTCTTACACCATCCACGAAAGGCGGAAAAAAGTACTGCTTTTATTCTAGGCTGGAAAGCACATGATAAATCTTTTCAAATGTAATGAATAGATATTTGCCTTTTTTTTAGGTGTGTATGGGCGCTTACTATGAGAAAGTGAGCGGAAACGACGTAGGCAACATGAACCTAGTATGGACGAGGCGTTTGTATGCAATAAACAACTACGGCAAAGCGCTGCAATACGGACACAAGTACTTGTACCAGAGCATGCCGAGGATGCTGTCCATATGGTTAGTGCAATAATGGTTTGAGAGCTATTATGATTGTGCTATAATTTTACTCTTATCTGATCGTCATCGAAAGATATACCATAATAATAACATTTTGTCATGGAAGATATTAAAAACGATGTTTTTTTTTTTATCAGTGTGTCCACGTATCTGTATTATACAAGATGATTTTGAACTCCCTAGCTTTATTTAAGGAACGCACTCTATATGTGATATAAAAAATACATGTTGAATTACTTTTAACTCGTTTCATAGTAAAAACCAAAGATATCAGGCGTCAAAGATATCCCCAAAATAAACGAATTTGTCGCCCGCGCCGCGCCCCTAGTGGCACAGACCGCGCGGAGACGCGTTTACGCCGCAAGGTCATTGATCTTATATCGCTACGTACCTATTGTATTACGTTTAATAAGGGTAAATTCATTTTGATGCTCAAATGGCTGCATAAACCTCGCGTTTCTACCATTTACACGGTAGCACGATCGTGGTGCGTATTTTATTAGCGTTTTCGCATGTTAAGTAGCCCTGGGTGTGCTATACCAGGATGGGTGACCGTAAGTGGCATAAAAATTTTGCAGCTTCCTTCAGCTGTCATCGTTAGATAGCAGTCGTAAAGCTGCCTTAAGACAGCTTGTAAAAATTTTGCAAACAGTGTTGGCCACTTTCGTAAACACACGATAAACATTAAAGGAAGGAACTGAATTTAGTCTTAATTTTATACCTAATCATAAGTCGCAATTTCCCTTCGTACTTTACGGGCTTAGAACCGTCAAAATACTGAAACTGTTATTAGTTGTTATTGTTACTAAGCAAGGAAAAAAACATAAGGTACGCGGCGCGGCGGGGTTGCACGAGTGAATCAGCTGTGTGCCTGTGTGTGTGTGTGCGGCGGGCCGAGCGAGTTCATTCATTATTCGGTTGGCCATTTATTGGATTTTTCGTGATAATTTTTTTTAAACTTTATTTTTTATTTTTTTTATTACGGTTTTGTGTTCTATTAGTGATTCTAATTCTAAGATTTCAATAAAGCTAGTGGGTATAAAATCATCCTGTATTTTAAGTCGTTGAAATATTTATCCCACACTCTCAACTTTGAAACCTTTTTAAACAATTCCTAAAATAACTCGCGCTGTCTACAGGTATTATACACGCACACTTTTCATTGGTTTTGGAAAAAAAAATGTCGTAAAGTAAATAAATTCCTCTATCCTATACGTAAAATGTGTGTAAGACATAAGATAAAAAAGTTGCGACAATGATTTTCGATGAAAACCACGTAGTCCCGACCAAAACTGTCGCGTGACCCCATGAGCTCCGGCATTCAGGCCGTCGGCGTCAAGCTGCAGTACCACTAATTGATCTCACGATTTTACTTTCGAGTTCCAGTCAACATTTTTTGTTTCAGAATTTTTATTTCGACTAGCTAATTAGGTCTTACTAACGATCCTCATAAAGTGGCCTTCGGCTCCAAAACCAATAAAAATTAACGTGTATATCCTCGACATTTTTTTAAATATTTGTTGTTCATTCTAGGTTGGACATGGAAGTATCATCATCGGATACAAGCGCCCACGCTGTGCTGGCGCAAATGACAGAAATTATAAAGACTTATTCGGAGAGGTTGCCAGTTTACCTTTATTTGACGGCTTTCTCACAAATTGTATCAAGGATCTGCCATCCGGTTCGAGAGGTTAGTACCTACAATCATTTAATGTTTTTTGAAGGATAAGTACTACTACGAGTATACAATAATTTCATAATATAAATATACAGTTATACACTATCTACACGCATGGCAAGTAAAATCTAGCTAAAAAAATTAAAACTAAAAACTGACTTCACCCCCAAGCTACACAACCAATTTTGATAATATTTCTAGGACCACTTGACAAGTATACGCTTTCAATCAAAAAAAGAAGCGAGTAGCTAAAAAGTAGCATAAGTTTAGTATTATGGCTTCGATTAAGTTTAATATGAGGTCGTATTATATACCTCCAAATCCCTATTGATTTGCTCTTCGAGCAGTTTTGCCTATGCAGAAAAAAATACATTGTTAGGGTTCCGTAGCCAAATGGCAAAAACGGAACCCTTATAGATTCGTCATGTCTGTCTGTCTGTCTGTCCGTCCGTATGTCACAGCCACTTTTTTCAGAAACTATAAGACCTATACTGTTGAAACTTGGTAAGTAGATGTATTATGTAAACCGCATTAAGGTTTTGACACAAAAATAGAAAAAACACAATAAATTTTGGGGGTTCCCCATACTTAGAACTAAAACTCAAAAATGAATTTTTATCAAACCCATACGTGTGGGGTATCTATGGATAGGTCTTCAAAAATGATATTGAGGAGGTCTCTAATATCATTTTTTTCTAAACCGAATACTTTGCGCGGGAGACACTTCCAAAGTGGAAAAAAGTGTGTCCCCCCCCCGTAACTTCTAAAATAAGGGAATTATGAAACTAAAAAAAATACATGATGTTCATTACCATAAAAACTAACAGCGAAAATTGGTTTGAACGATATCTAGTAAGTAGTTTTTTTTTAATACGTCATAAATCATAAACGGCAATTTACCTTTCATTCAATCAACTCAAATATAAAAATGAAAAAAAAAACATACTACAAGACTTTTATATTATGTTATTTGCTACTACGGAACCCTTCATGGGCGAGTCCGACTCGCACTTGGCCGCTTATTTTTTATTATAATACGTTCTTGTTTTTCTGACCAAATGGAATCGGAATGACCAAAATGGACAAGATCCGGAATGAGCATATTAGAGGGAGTCTAAAAGTGGCGCCTATAGTCGACAAATTAAAAAGCCATCGCTTGACCTGGTATGGCCACGTAATGAGAAGGGATGCCGAACACCTGGCAAAAAAATGATCGACTTGAAAGTAGACGGGTATAGAGGAAGAGGAAGGCCGAGAAAGACGTGGGAAGAATGCGTAAGATTGGACATGGGGGAACGGGGGGTCAGCACAGAGATGGCAAAGGATAAAGGTTATGGAGGGAGTTGACATACAGAGCCGACCCCAAATAGGAAAAAGGCGAGGAACAAGAAGAAGTTCTTGTTTTGCTTACTTACTAAAAACCCAATTTCTTCAACTACAGTCTAGAAAATAATATCAACGTGTTTCTGCAGGTATACCTCCAACTAAAGGCGATAATCGTCAAACTCATAATGGCCTACCCACAACACACACTATGGATGATCATGTGCGTCATAAAATCCAGTTATCCCCAGCGAATGAAGAGATGTGCCGACGTGTTTTCGGAGCCAAGATTGAAGGAACCCCATATGTTGAAACTAGTTGGCGATTTTACGCAACTGGCTGAGAAACTTATAGAGTTGTGTAATAAGCCAATCGCTGGGAGCGCTTCGGTATGTGTATTTTTGAAAGATTATACATTTGTTTGTTAAGTATTTATTAGGTCCAAGAAGATAAAGAGATTTTTTGACGATTTCTATGAATTTGTAGGTGAATTAGTAAGTGATAATGACATAAAAATAAAATCTGTTCTGCTCGGTTTCGATCATCCATCCGATGCCTTGCGCCTGCATTTTGTATACTCATATGTTTGTAGCCTTTTGCAGATGGTTTTTTATAGTTTTCATGTAAGATTTCGCCTTGTGTAAAGGCTTTAAGAATACGTAAAGAAATGTTTTATCTTATCTTTCACAGACAACGACAGTATCCTCTCTCGTCCGCACATTGCCACGTCTACTGGCGAGCGAGAGCTTCAGCCACATCATGATGCCGTTCCAAGAGTTTTGCAAGATCGTATTGCCGTCCAAAGCTGCGCGGCAAGAGCGTATAGACTTCAATATACCAACTGAACCGCCAGTGTACATCGCTGGGATAGAAGAACACATCAGCATATTGCCCTCTTTGCAGAAGCCTAGGAAGGTTACACTCAAGGGTAATCCGTAATACATACTTTAAATAGACTAGCTAGTTGATTAAATCCCCTTATTCATAAAAAAATACAAACGTTTGCTAAACCTATTTTAGTTAAAACATGTTTTGTCTCGTTCTTTCAATGTCAAATATAAAAGAGGGAATAGGACAAAACATGTTTTAATTAAATAAGCGGCCAAGTGCGAGTCGAACTCGCCCACGAAGGGTTCCGTAGTAGCAAATAACATACTGTCTTGTAGTATGTTTTTTTAAATTTTTATATTTGAGTTGATTGAATGAAAGGTAAATTGCCGTTTATTATTTATGACGTATTAAACAAAAACTACTTACTAGATCTCGTTCAAACCAATTTTCGCTGGTAGTTTTTATTGTTTTTTTTTTCCTATTTTTGTGTTAAAACCTTAATGCGGTTCACATAATACATCTACTTACCAAGTTTCAACAGTATAGGTCTTATACTTTCGGAAAAAGTGGCTGTGACATACGGACAGACAGACAGACAGACATGACGAATCCATAAGGGTTCCGTTTTTGCCATTTGGCTACGGAACCCTAAAAAGGTTTAGCAAACGCTAGTATTTTCTATGAATACATACTATCACTTCTTTATCCCTAATGGGGCAGACAGAGCATTTTGGGTCATGCGGTTCTATGCAGAGCCCAGGGCCGCAAGACCCAAAAGCCACTTTTAGCGTCATGGTGGGCGAGAAGATGGAAAAGCAATCAATACAGTGATGGGTTGCTAGCCACATCGTCTGTTAACATGATTTGCATTTTTGCCCATTCCCTCGATCGGCTTTTACGATCTGCGTGGGAAGAGAAGCAGCTGGTACATTCTAAGTTTTTTTATTTATCCCAGACCAGCATGGGAGTATTTTGTATGAATATTAGATGAATATTAGTGTTAATTACTTTTAACATTTTTCTGATGACGTAGAAGAAAGATGCATTCTTCGCTGCACTCTTGTTCTTACCTGAGAGTCTGTTTTGGGGATTTTTGAAACATGTGAAACTAGGTGGCAGCACCGTGACGTCAGGTCCAATCAACTGTTGTGATTGGACTATCAGTTGACAGGTTCTGTTTGGTCCATCAAATGTATCCAATAACAGCAATCCTGTGTGTCCAAAACACCAGACACATTAATAAAACAGTGCATCTCGTAATTCCGGCCTTTACTGTGACTTGACTTCACTGTGATGCCATTTGGTGTTCCATATTTTTGGAAACTCATTCTATTATCCTTGCTGTGAAACTCCCCTTTCCCTTAACCACTAGTTTTGCTCGCGGTCACATGATTATCAACGTCGCGTTGAGCTCAGGATACCAATTCCTGCCTGAGACATTCTTTGTATCAAACAACTCCCTTGTGTAGTTAAAATGTATCCAATCATATAGGTACAATCTGATATTGGTCAAAACCATTTTAAAATATACTTTTAGGTTCTGATGGAAAATCCTACATAATAATGCTGAAACCACGCGACGACCTTCGCAAAGACTACCGTTTGATGGAATTCAATGGGGTTGTGAACAGGTTTCTTCAAGATGCGCCCGAAACTAGACGACGGAGGCTGTACATAAGAACGTACAGTGTACTGCCTTTGAACGAAGAATGTGGGCTGATAGAGTGGGTGCCAAATCTGGTGGGGCTAAGGCCGATACTGATGCATATTTATAAGCAGAAAGGTTAGTGATTTTTATCTCGTGTTGTAGATTTTCACATTGCTCTTATAAGTAGATTCAAATCGCCCTCAACGAAAATATAACATTGTTTTTTTATGTTTTAATTGTGTTTTGCAGTGCCTTTCGACTTGATATAAAATGTGACTACCTTTGTCTACAAGAGTGTAGGTATTAATCTTTATTTGGAGCCTAGAAAATAATTAAAAAGTTATGGGCGACCAACTTACAAAATGTACTCGGACAAGGAAAATGTTATACAAATTCAATAGAATATTAGTTTTTAGACGTTTTTATTGTGGTGGCATGAACTTACTTATTTTTTTATAAACTAGGTATCCACACAAGTAATCGAGAGTTGAAAGAGCTGATGTGCTCAAACAAAGATCCGGTGGAGAAAAAGAGACGCATATATGAGGACCAGCTTCTACGTCGCCATCCACCGGTCTTTCAAGAGTGGTTCAGACGTGTGTTCTCCGACCCTTATGGATGGTAAGTTTTTGTTGTATTGTGATACAAAGTAAGTTTTTCCTCATATAAAAAAACTGTTTCCTATATAGGTTATGTAGTACAGTCTACCAATTTTAGGAGTACATACATTTTTAGGCAATTGACAGAAAAAACTGCTTCTGTCAGTTCGTAGTATTTACTGATTAAATAAGTGCGAATTCTAATTAATAAAGCGGTTAATGTATAAGATTATGGTCAGGGAACTTTTTTGTCTGTCAAAATTACTCTTATCTTATAACAAAAATCAATACATAGACGTTTTCCGAATACAGTGTCTCGTTTTCGCATGAGAATCCGCAGAAATACAGAACGGGACAAACAACCTAGGGCCATAAGACTCGAACAAATGCCTTAAGCAATAGAAGATGTATCTTTATTATTTTAGAAGCCAGGCTCTTGTAGGTACTATTGCATGAAAATAACTTTTACTTAGACACTCTACGTTACTATTGTACTAATTTTATGATTTCATACATACATACTATCACGTCTTTATACTTAATGGGGCAGACAGAGTCACAGAGCAATTTGATTCTTGCAGTTTTAGGCCAGTTTTAGCTTGATGTGAGCAAAAAGGTGGATGAAAGAATCAAAATAGTGATGGGTTGCTACCCGCATCGCCTATTAATATGATTAGATTTTTTGCCCATTCCCTGGATCGGCTCTTACGATCTGCCCGGGAAGAGAAGCAGCTGGTACATTCTAAGGTTTTTCTTTTCTCCCAGACCAGCATGAAATATTTATTTTAACATACCAATATTACCAATCATCATACGCATTCGTGATATGCATTTGTGACTCACCTTCACTGCAATAAAAAATATGATTAGTACATTAACACCCTATTTCAAACCCATGTCCAAGTTTACCTTTATCATTACTTACATAAAATTCCCGTATTACGACGCTGTCACGGTATAACCAAGTGTTAACTATCGAGAGACCTTCACACATAATTGTTAGTGTGTATGACAATATTTTGACGGAAAATGACGATGATTTTCGACGGAATTCAATTTGCACTTTAGTTTGTGTGTGGTTATCTCAGGAATCTTCTATTTTCCTTCTTTCTTTCATAAATCGCTAACACTTATAAGTTAGACGTTTTATCGGTGAAATCTTAAAGTTTAGCAAACCCTCATTATTTTGATTCCCAGTTCCACTTAGATGTACTCTTAGCTTCTTGTCAAATGTGACCTTTGTTCTTGTTGGTTTCGATGAGACACTGCCTACACTGTGTAACATAAACATTTGTTTGGTATGCCTAGGATGAATTCTGGGATTTGACAGATTCGTGGATTCAGCAGATTATGGGATTGAACAGTATGAGTGACATATCTATTTGTTTGTAACATTACAAATAGTGATTTGTTCTTTTGTTTGTTTGCAGGTATCAAGCAAGATCGGCTTATATCCGAACAACGGCTGTTATGTCTATGGTGGGATATATTTTAGGTTTGTAGCACATCTTTATTTTCGGTTTTGGACAGACACTAATTCTAAAGATATTCATCTCACTTAGCTTAGATCTTGGTAATAGACATTAATTCTAAAGATATTCATCTCACTTAGCTTAGGTCTTGGCAATAGAAATTAATTCTAAAGATATTCATTTCAATCAGGTCTTGGCGATAGGCACGGGGAGAACATATCCTTCGACTCTACGAACGGTGACACGGTCCACGTGGATTTCAATTGTTTGTTCAACAAGGGCGAGGCGTTCGAATGGCCTGAGAGAGTGCCGTTCAGACTCACGCATAACATGGAGGCGGCTATGGGTCCGTTGAAACACGAGGGCATGTTCAGGTAAAGTTCTGGCGATTTGTTTGACGTATTAAAAAGTGAATTAGTCAGAAACCGAACAAAAATAAGTTTGACTTACCTAAATATGGTACCAAAAAAAGGACAGTAAACAAGTTTATCTCAACACTACACGCTGTTTCGAATATGTATATGAGCTGTAAAAATTAATCAAATATAATTTAATTAATTGTTCAGAGGAAGGCTAGCCTAGTTTTTCTGGATGTGATGCAATTACCACTAAAAAAGGTTTTAAGAAATAAGCAAGAAAAATTTCATCGACCCCCATACCATTTGATTATATTCATAAATAATGTGGTGCCGTACAGGAAGAGCTGTGAAGCCGTGATGCGGGCACTGCGCGCGCAAACGGCCGCACTGATGTCGGTCATCGGGCCGTTCGTGTACGACCCGCTGGTGTCGTGGGGCAGAGCGCGGCCCATCGACGCGGCCGAGCGCACCAATGAGCAGGCGCTGCAGCACCTGCAGCACATCCGGCAGCGGCTCAACGGCATGGTGAGACATACCACTAGAGAAAAAAGAGAAAAGAAAAAAAATTAAAATTATCAAGTGATACCAATATCCAAAGATAAATAAATGATTTTGACTTTGAATCACCATAGGCAATGTCGGACGGGCCGTAGAGCATTTTCCAGTATGTCCCCAAAAGTACCTCATCATCAGTTATTTTCGTCTTCACCGCAGGAGCACGACCCACTCTGTACTTCCAGAGCCATACTTGGCCAAAGAATTCAGAGGACTTAGCCTTCACTCTCCTCGCTTGCCAGATGGGTTGGAGAGATCTCACTGATGTTTATAAGCTTTGTTTAGCTTGTAAAAAGTAAAGGTCTAATTACTGAATAAATATTTGAATTTATGAATCTTTGTATCTTTGAATCTTTGAATCTTTATATCTTTGTAATCTTTGAATCCGCGCGGGCCCTTGCACCTAATATTAAGTTGCAACTATCCGATAATCTTTGAAAATTAAACCGATGTGATACAACAATTTATGTTACGTTTGTATGTTTTTCATAAAAAAAATTAAGACCACTGGAACCCGGGCACTTTAGGCTCAGTCCGTTCTACTCGTATTGAGATAGTTTGTATTTACGAGTATATTCGACGATAACTTGAGCAGCTATCTTCGAAACTATATGCATGATGTAAAAAAATCAAGTACGAACATGAGACAAATCGATGAAAGGGTTGCTTTGATACGGCCCTGTAAAAGAGGTTGCAAGGGGAGGTTTGACTGAAGGCTGAAGTATCTTAATGCGACAGCCTGTATCTCTTATTTTTTTTCAGGTACGAACGAAGAATAAGCAACTATCACTGTCGCTGTCTCCAGAAGGTCAAGTGGAACATCTGATTGTGGAAGCTACGAGCATCCACAACCTCTGTCAAATGTACATTGGTTGGGGGCCATTTTTGTAATTTAGGTCATTTTAGTGGTTTTAACTTTAACCCTTTCACCGCCTTTTACCCCCTGGCCACAGCCCACGGAGGCGCGGATTGCGGCGCGGCAGGCGGTGAGCGGCGAAAACAAATGGTAGGGAATGTATGGAGTATGCCACAGCTGCCGGCGACGCGTATTGCGGCGCGGCGCGCGGCGCGGAAGGAGTCGCGCGGCACGCGGCCGCGCGGCGTGCGGGTGAAACAAATGTATGCGCGAGTATCGAGGTGGCCACAGCTCGGCGCGGCGTCAGCGGCGGCAGCGGTGGACGTAATCAGCGTCGCGCGACCGAAACAAATCATTTTGTTTTTACCGCGCGTTGAGCTCATATAAATACCGAATACGGAACAATTTATAAGTGAAATACTGCTATCCGCGCCTCCGTGGGCTGTGGCCAGGGGGTTAACGTCGGATTTGCCCATTTCGCGAGCGTCGAATATTTCCGACCAAACACCATAGCTCTTATTGCACATAACTTAAGTACTCACATTCCTATTTTTTGTAGATATTTATTTTCGATTTACTTTGAATCGAGCACGACAACTGACACAAAGTCTCGCGGTGAAAGGGTTAATAGATTGTTAAAATGACTTCATTTCAAAGGCGCAGTTGTTACACCGCCAACATATGCTGCGCATAAACAGTGGTCCAATTGTTACTAGTGCCTTAAATAGTTTATATTTGTCTATAACTAAGTTGGCTGTGCTAAGTTTTAATTATTGTTAAGAATTAAATAATTTTAAAGTCGCGAAAACTTCGTTTTCTTTGTAAACTCTATTAGTGGATAATACCTTTCTATCTTATTTTAGAGAGTCATCTCAAATGTTTATTTTTCTTGAAAGGTCCCATCCACGGTCCAATGTAGTTGCATCACTTCAGAGCACTCGAAGAGCCAAGCAAAAAGTATTGTTTATTTTTGAATATTAATAGTACTGAACCCAGAGTTTTAGTAGGTCCCATATACAAAACCTACTTAATGCTATATAATTTTCATGAAAAAATATCGAACACTTTCCAGATGGCTCCTATTAGATTCAGATACAATATCAATATTCGGACGTTTGATTGTTTGATTGAGTACCCACTTTTTCATAGAGGATATTAAAAAACGATGACATTGATGCAACTTTTGATACACTCTACTACAAACTCCAAGATTTCTCGGTATGCCTTTAAAAAAAATCAGAGATTCATTTATTAGGACATCTCTATTTATGTCAAACCAAACTATACTTACTACTACTTACTATACTTTATCAGTATTTCGTAACGCTCAGTGTTGCTTGACGCTGAAATGCGGACATGTAGTTACGTACATCTGTTTTGCCAATTTTGGCGTAAAGGACCAGTATTATAGTCTGAATTTGCTATGGTAATATGCCTACTAAAAACAACATATAATATCTTCCTAGCTAGTTTGTAAATTTGTAACAGGCAAACAGTGGAGCCTAGACAATTAGCATAATGGCATTGTAGGTCTATTCGTCACACCGTCTAGTTATTCAGTAAACAATGGCGATCTCGCTTACTTCCTTCGTCATTATAACTTGACGGAACTTAGGTACATTTCATTTGCACTGAATAAGAATAAGTGTTATATATATTATTTTATTGTTTGTATAATATTCAGAATCACTTTATCCCTATTAGGACAGACAGAACACTTTAGTTTTTAATAGCAAAAACCCAAAACCCACTTTCAGCGTAAAGGGGGTGCGACGACCTTAAAAATTTCAAGAAAAAGTTACAATTAATAGTACAGAACCGAGAGTCCTGGAAGAGTGGGACAAAGGCTTTTGTCTCATAGGTAGGTACAGTGGGCCAACAAGTTACCTGGGCTCTCTACCTATATCCTAAATTTTCTCATAAACTCAAAATATTAACATGAAAATGTATATCCAGAAAGATTTAATGAATCTTGATAGCCCACTGTACCTACTAATAGCTAGTAATAAATAACAAATAATTAGTTGGTGACTTGGGCAACAAACGGTTATTTATCTATATCGATAGTAACAATAAATGAATCTGTAGTATTTGTAGTTTATCGTCCGACCTTCAGTCTATTCATTTGAAAATAATGAAAGGAAATGACCGCTGAAAATTGAAGTGTTAATTGCATTTTTCTTGTCATAAATTGTCATAAATAAATCTAGTCTCGCTGAGATCAAGGTTAAATCTCTTTATAATTAAACTTGGAACAGTAACTTATTTTATTGAGCATTCTGTTTATCCAGGAGAGGCCAAATTAGAGAAAATTTAGTTTTTAAATTCCTCGACAAACTACTTACCTATGGAAAATATTTTTAAAGTTATACTTCTTTTGGCGCGATTGGGAAAAATGATGAGAGTGAATTTTTACGATGCGCGCGCACATCGACAGAAAAAAGCAACAGTATGAAGTTAGCCCACGATCTGGCTGTACTGTATCTATGTATGTTCACGCCAAAGAAGTATAACTTCTAACGCGTGTACGTAAGTACACACACTCTTTTTTTCTGTATTTCGCATTTTTTTTTATGTGACAGAAGATAATTACTACGAAAGTCTTGTACGCAAGTACATACAATTCCATGATAATTACCTACATAATATACCACAGATTACATATAATTTCTGTGTTCATAGAAAATCATGTAATGGCAGTCGGTCGTCTTTAATAAGTACCTAGGTACGTATAGTATTTACCCCGTAATCTATGATAGGTACCTAACCAATAACTAAATATATATCTACTTACTACTTTATGATAGTGACTACGTTTTAATGCAATAAATTCATCCACATTGAAAAAGCTAAATCGGCTCGACCCATTACCCTCTGAATGACGTGGGTAATGGTGTCCGAAGTTATTCCCAGTTTAGACGATAAAAAGGTCACCTTTGAAATAAATTCTCATCGGTTGACGAAAGTTTATCTTCATTTTATTCATTGCGCAGTTACTTAAGGCCCTGTCGTCCAATAGCCCTGTCGGATGAGGTGCGGGACGCTTCGCGAGGCACCCCACATATTTTATATATTTCGACTTCTGGGGAACGGGCCGGAGAATGAACGCGGATGACGCGGAATGTAGATTTTGTCAGTTTTAATTTTTTTTAAATGGTATAAGATGGAACTGCGAATATGTCTTTAAATATTAGTAGCCCATGCTGGTCTGGAAGAAAGATAAAAACTTAGAATGTAATTAATTTGAAAAAAAAAATTGTTACATAATTTTAGGAAATAAAACGTATTACAGATTGGACGAGTATTTTAACGATAAATTTTTTAATTAAAATTGACATTATGTACCATACCTAATAAACATTGACAATAATTTATTAATAATAAATAACTAACAATCTGCTGACAACTACAAAGAAAAATACTATTTAATTATATTTTTATCATTTAAATTTATAAATTAACTGCATGTCATAAAACTTGCTTGCCGTTCCACTTTTTGGTTGCGATACCCGACAGGTTTCATAGTGTACCTAATTTAAGAAAGTGACTTTTAGTTAGAACTGATGTACATTATGAAATGCAATTAATAATTTGAATTGAGAATGTACCAGCTGCTTCTCTTCCCGCGCAGGTCGTAAAAGCCGATAGAGGGTGTGGGCGAATATGCGAATCATATTAATAGGCGATACGGCTAGCAATCCATCACTATGTTGATTGTCTTTCCACTCTCGCACACGTTATAAGTGGCTTTTGAGTCCTGCGGCCCTGGGCTCTGTCTGCTTAGAGCCGCAAGATACAAAATGCTCTGTCTGCCCCATTAGGGATAAAGACGTGACAGTATGCATGCACTTATGTAAGTATATTTATTTAGTACCTTTTATTCAAAACAAGAATTTAATGTAAATTATTATCAGTAAGTAAGTATGTAGTTTAGTCATAGTCTTGAAAAAGCGGCCTACTAGCGGCCGGCGAGTGCTAAGACACTCTATCCATTTTCCTAGGTTAGGGCAATCCTATAGGTTAGGTTATGTTAGAACTGCGACCAACACGCACGAGCCGAGCGAGCGAAGCGAGCGTGCCGCAGAAGCGGCCGGCGAGTGCTAGGACACCACTATCCATTTTTCTAGGTTAGGGCAATCCTATAGGTTAGGTTATCCCTTAGCCAGGCCTGGCGATTGTTTTATCTTTATATACAGATACTGGTAGATTGGATGATAATAAAAAAACTAATTTCTTAATTTTTTTTTATTCCTACAATTTCCTATAAAAAAACACTCTGGTCTGGATATGACCACTGCCCATTCAAATATACATGATGTGGATTAGATCTGACCACTGCCCAGTTAGGTCACAACATGTAAGTATTGAAAAAATAAAGGTGAATCTACATATAAGCCTAATATTAAAAAGAGGAAAGATTTGTATGTTTCTTTGTATAAAAATATTAATAAATATTAATGTCTCTGTGATGTAGTGGTTAAAAGACTCTGACACCAGGGTATCGGTTATTCTTCGATCCAAGAACCTATCTATCTACCATACAAACTATATGATGTGTAAATATGGTTTTGCCTTTATTTATATGGATAAATGCTTGTAGGACAGTGGTTACATAATAACCACAATAAGTTTTTCCAGATAGGCAGAGGTCACATGTTGACCACAAACTTTCAGCGTAAATATTTCAAAGAAAAACAAATATCATGTAAAACCGAAACATATTACATATAATTCAACCTATCTGCTATTATAAAAACACAAATAATATCACTTACCGGGATTTTTTCCGCCATAATACTAAAAAACACTTTCAATTTGCACAAAAATTCGCTGTTCGACCAATATTTTGACTTTGACAAGCGAAATGTCAAGTTTTTTTTTCTAGAGGCGTATTTTTTTTTTCGTTCAGAAATCAACTGTATCATAGACAATAGACGGATGACATTTTGCGGTTTCTAGCTAGCATCTGCTCGTCAGAAAAAAAATATTTCTGAGGTGGTTCGCTATGTGATCACTACCTGGCTAAGGGTTATGTTAGAACTGCGACCAACACACGCACGAGCCGAGCGAGCGAAGCGAGTTATTATGTGTACCGTTACATATTGTAACAGTTTTATCGATAACTTAAATTTTATATGAAATGTTAGTTCGATATACCGTTTTTCTATAAAAGAAAACCATTTTAAAATATATATTTTTTTAAATGTTGTTATAATATGAAACTGCGACGATAAACAATTCGTTTTATTAAGAAAAAAATGTATTAAAAAAATCGTGGAATAGTTTTCTGGGAAATGAAATTCGATATCACAAAAATCTGTATTCCAATAGACACCCCATGTAACTGAATGCGACTTTGACTAGGTCCCTTACTAATTTCCTTTGTCTCAGATGGTTTTTAAAAGTCAGAGGTTGGCCTACCTAGCCTTAAGTTGAAAAGATTTTCAAGTTTATGCCGTGTGGAGAAATTCAATTTATTATAGCGACAATGTTATTTTATTCCAATAATAAATAACGCTGCCAAGTGCTTGTCTAAAATGATATTCAGTAAGATTCCTTTTTCTGTTGGGTACAGTAAAAGCTCTAAGTACAGTAGATCGCTAGTCGTATTTTGTAGGTAGACACTTTGTAGATAAAATTGGTACCGAGTGCAATTAAAAAATATGTTATGTACTTACCTAGTAAGTCTTTTAATGAATTGATTTTAATTTCATAATTTACACAAAGTTAGTTTTACAAGGCTTTAAAAAGTAATTAAAGTTGTTGAATTATTTTATGTAGAGAAAACTACAGAATAGTAGTAGTAACTAGTATTCACGTAAAAAAGTCAAGAAAACACCGTTAATACCTATTACCTACGTAAGTAAATAGGAGTACCTACCTAATAATTTCCGCACTGCCACTATCCGTGCAAAACAAAGCGAAATCACTCGTTCAAATACGTTTATAAACTCTTCATGCAAATAGTATGATTTAAATGCTTTGTCATGCTATTGCAATAAAAATAAGCTGCATTTAAAAACTCGTTAGGTCTTTTGTCACAAAAGCTTATTCTTTTTAACTATCTCTAGGTAATCTACCTATAGGTAGGTACTAGGCTAGGCACATAATAATATTTTTATAACATAGGAATAGGTAAAAGGATGATGTAGGTACCTACACCTACTTATTTCAGTAACTTTTTTAAATACGTATTTACTTATGTAATTAAACAAACTTATTAACTAGCGAAATTAATTCAAGGCATTATAATTCTTTGATAAGCAAAGATAACTTTGCAATGCTAATAGATCGACCAAAATAATTGTCAAAGTCTACATTTCCCAAACAATTTTAGGCAGTTCCCCAGCGATTCTGAAAATAGAGCAAGTGGATGTCAAACTAAGTATTATACTTAATAAATCCGCGGTTCGGCAGATTACTTCCAAACCAACTTACCTGTTTCAGCCCATTCTCAAACTCAAAGCTGAAGGATTCTCTGCGGTCACCGCAATTGAACTGTAAGTACGGTCAGCATCCTTTTTGTCGATCTCACCCTTATAAATAGTTCGTGTAACAAAGCCCGATGTAAATAGGCGGACGAATTTATTCTACTCGTACTGATAAACATAAACGAAAGCGTTATTTGGAAATGTCAAGAGTGCACTCAACGCTTGAAGGGAATGGAGTCATCCTCGTAAGTACCTATCTATCTGTATAGGTTAGTACCTATACTTACTTTACTTCACCCTTCAGACCATGATTTTTACAGATCTTGCTGTTACCACTTTGACAACTTCCTAAATTATTTTATCGTTAAAGTTCTTTTAATTTGAATTTTGTAACTCGTCGATTTGGTTGTAATGCTGTAATGATTCTACTTTTTTTTTTTATTGTGGATCAATAGTAAATACTTTAATAATTAGGTAGGTATATGACTTCGTTTTTTTTACTATCTGCAAAGGAGAAGGTTCTCATCACTTCGTGAGTCGTGAGAAATTATATGAATAGGTATAAATAATTACCCACGCAAAGAAAATAATAAACTATAAGTACTTAAGTACATCTAGAATAGTCATAATAAATACAAGTATGAGTATGATTGCAGGTATGTACCTGTACCTAACTACAACAAAAACTGGGAATCATGTAAATTACTGTTACCAAAAAAGCTAAAACTAAGTAGATAAATAAAGTCAATGCTCATTTGAAGAATATTCCTACCTATCAAAGTAAATTTATACAGGATTGTTGGAAAAACATGTGTGTCACATATTTCACGGTAATTTCATGGACATAATATCTACCTATACGAGCAGGAAGTTAAGAAAATTGCATGCTTTGTGCTTGAGAAAATAAACAAGAGGTCTTTATCTACAATCTTATGAATACTTAGGTACACAACAATCTTTCACTTATGCTATTTTATCCCTAACATGTACTGTGTCTATTTTTTAACCTTCGACTAAAAAGAGGGGTGTGACAATGTGGAAGGGACATACCCGTAATAAATCAAACTACGGGCCATACGATCACTATAGTAGGTATAATGAAATTAGAATAAAAGTCAAAAATCCTTCTTACATACATAAGTGATATTTTTTTGTTTTTGACCGTTATTTTAAATTCATTAAACCTGCAATAGTGGTCTAGTAAAGCCCGTGGTTCCATTTATTACAGGTGTGTCCCTTCCAAGTTGTATACCTAAGTTTGATGCTAATGTCTGTCTGGCCGTCTGCCTGTCTGTGGCATCATAGCGCTTAAATGGATGGGCCGAATCGGATGCGGTTTTTTTTACGTGAAAGCAAGTTGCCTTGCAGTAGTTCTTAGCTATCATCATTTCAGCCGCATAGCGTCCACTGCTGGACATAGGCCTTTCCCAAGGTTCTTGGCTATGTTTGATGAAAATCGATTCAGCCTTTTATAAGTTTTTTTAACGCTTGAAAGTCAGGGCTTTTCCTAGCCCAAAATACATGGGGTTCTTGACAGTCGGGGGTTTTTAATAATTTGCTAAGCAAATAAACTTGTAGATATGTGCGTAAGTAGCTACCTATTCTTTAGTTAGTAAGAATATACTTAGATACATATAGCTATGTAGTATTGCATAAAGGTAGATCTACTGAAAGTAATTATAGTAGAAAACCAATATTGGACGAAATGATCACAGATTTTAGCCGAGCGTCGCTACCAGCGCGGCATAATGATGAAGTTCGACCATGTAGGTAGGAATAGTGACGGGCTTAGCACTACCGTTGCCCCTAAGTCGGATTTATTTGGCGCTCGCCTAGGTATGTTTTCTGTCGGCACCCCATATTGAGGCGGAGTACGGAAGCGCAGTCAAACAAACGCGCTCTTTTAAAAAAAGGGTGCTTCAATCAGGTCTAATTAGCTAGGCTGTTAGTAGGCGTCAAACAAACTATTTCGCCGACGATATCATTTGATTCTTCTATTCGCCACTGAGTACAGTGAAATATGTAGATAGATAGAGAGCTGGCTACGGAAATGGGTATACAATTTATAAAGCAACGAAATCCCTCTAGTTAATATGCCATGCTATCATTATTTATTAATTCGAGCGCCTGGCAGCTTTTCAGTGGTGGGTGTGAGAGTGGATGGGCAACCAAGGGGTTTCCAAATCAATTGAAGGTATACATTTATAGAGCACTAAGTTTGGTGTGATAAAATAGCTAATAATTATGAATTCAATTCGAATTTAACAAAGCCAGGAGTTTCAATTGGGGGAAAAGTAGTGCCAGGCGACATCTAAGGTGCGGGAAAAAGTACCAAAGTTGTCTCATTTGTAGAGGGCTGGGCCCATACGTTTTCATTAGAGTGGACCTGGTTAAAATATAGTAAGTATATAGAAATGGGGAGGGGGAGACCCCCATTCCAACCCCCCCCCCCCCGAGACGCTTAATTTTTAAGTATCTAATTGAAGTTCAAAGTTTAGAGGTTATGTCAGTGTTTTTTACCATTTTTGGGTAAGGAACCTCACATTGTACTAACTACTTAATGTATTACCTAATTCCGTAGCCAGCTCTTAGTCCAAAATATCTCATGTAATAGAGCAAGGATAATAATATCCACCAAAAACATAAATGTGAAAATCGGAGCCAAGTTTAATACCCGAAAAAAGAATTGAGATCTACATAAAATGGCTGCCAAGTTCTGTAGCTAACTAGTAGCAAATCCTATTTATATTTCGATTAGAACTCAACATTGGACTAGTTTTAGTATATCTACCTACTTATATTTGGCTAAGATAAAAATAAATTAGCTGAGAAAGATCCTGAGGTGGGCGGAGCCTAGCCGCGTCATCGACTTGGCGGGGGCAGAGAGTGGGAGATGGCTTCAGACGTGCGGACCGGCGCTTGCGCCCTGTTACGCTGCGCATCTTGGGTCGAACGGACGTTCACACTAGTGTTACTTAGATTTTTCCATTTAATTTTTGAAATTAAGATAATTGCTAATTTGTTTGTTATTTTGTATTTTTTTTTAAATAAATAATTATTAATCAGCTAAATTCAGAAGTGGGATAGAACAAACCACTTTCTGGCCATTCTTTTAAATAATTTTGCTGCAAATTAAAAATAACGTTCGATAATACTTAGTGCTTTTTATAAATCATTTTGTTTTGAGTTATCATGTCGGAACCTAAACGCAAATCGCGTAAGAGTGGACGTTCTTCCGTCTCTGGCTTGGAACAACAGCTCCAAACCATAATTACTCGTTTAAATACTTTAGAAGATAGCTCTCGGAACCGAGTTACTACCGAGGCTAGCGTGTTGCCATGCGACATGCCGGCCCTGTTGCCATGCACGCGCGAGCCGTCTGCGAATCGCTCACTGACGCCGCCGCTGCCCGAGGCTGGCGCCGCGCTGGCGCCGTTGCCGTCTCGAGCTCCGAGCGCCGCGGCTTCTGCGCCTGCGAGTTCTGCGTTTTCAAGTGCGGAAGCTGTCATGAGCGAGGTGACGGATAAGCTGGTTACTGCGATTAACGCTATAAACCCGGTGAGATCTAACCAAATTTATATTTCCAACTTTGACCCATCTTTGCATGATTTTAAAGTGTGGTGTAACGAAGTTGATCACGTTTGCAGTATTAATCGATGGGACGAGCGTGAATGTTTAGCACGTATAGGCCACTGTTTAAAGGGTGATGCCCGTGTGTGGCTCGCGGAGTGGACGACTAACGATCGCTCCTGGTCCAATTTTAAACGTGAATTTCAAGCATTGTGTCCTCGCAGGTTAGATATTGCGAATATATTATTTGAAGTGATGAAAACCGATTCCGACCATTATCCTACTTATGCCGAGTATGCTAGGCGTTCGTTGTTGCGTTTACGTATTGTGTATGGGTTAAGCGAAGAGTTAATTTCTGCTATTATAATACGTGGCATTGTGGACCCGCAAATACGCGCTGCGGCCACAAATGCGAATTTATTACCTGGTGATATAGTTAGTTTTCTGTCAATCTACATAAAGCCTAAAAGTGCCGTTTCTGCTAAGTTACGTGACGTTTCCAGTAAAGATATTAAATCGAAGAAGAGGGTATATTCGGAAGTAAAATCAAAGTGTTTTTCTTGTGGTAGTTTTGGACATAAGCAATATGAGTGCCCTAAACGTAAAAAAATTGGTGAATCAGTTAATAAGATCGAGGTACCCTCTACTTCGTTTAATTCGAGTGGATTACCATCAAATTCGGACCAGTGTGCTTTTTGTAAAAAGGTGGGGCATAAATTAGAGAACTGTTTTGCTAAACAACGTGCTGAATCCCGCGGTAAACCTAATGTTAACTTTTGCCGTGATACATCAGACCAATATAGGAAAAATGATATTTCGACTGCAGTGATTCAGGGCGTGCCCGTGGACATACTTATAGATAGTGGGTCTCAACTTTCTTTGATTGCGGAATCAGTGGTTAAACATTTTCAGTGCACTCAAAAACCGTTATTTTGCTTATTGCGTGGTATTGGAAGTCAAGAAATTGAATCAAGTTTCCTTACTACACTTACTGTCGAGTTTCCCGAAATTACAATAGAGGTAGATTTTCATGTAGTGCCTGATAAGTACTTAACCACGTTTGTAATATTAGGTACAGATGTACTTAATCGAGATGGCATTGTCTATACAAGGTCACGTGGAGTTCAACGTCTATCGCAGTTAAACAATGTTTTCGCTGTGGAGTCGAGCGTGCACGAACATACTATTAAGACGGGGGTTGAGGGTAGTGACAAGGAACGATTATTGAATATAATTAGTGAGTTTAGTGACTTTCTTGTTGCTGGCACAGCAACTACAACCGTTACTACCGGCTCAATGCACATTCGATTGCACAACGACACTCCTATAGTGTACAGGCCTTATAAAATGTCTTATCATGAAAAGTTACGTGTAAGAGAAATTATTAAGGATTTGTTGGATAAAGGGATAATTAGGGAGTCCGAGTCCGAGTTTTCTAGCCCTATCTTGTTGGTAAAAAAGAAAGACGGCAGTGATAGGATGTGCGTAGATTTTCGTGCATTAAATGCGAACACAGTAAAGGATCGCTTTCCCTTGCCTCTTATCGAGGACCATATTGACCGCCTAGGCAAGGCAAAGTATTTTACGAGCCTTGACATGGCCACAGGCTTCCATCAAATACGTTTAGACGACGATTCCATCCCTCTTACGGGGTTTGTAACTTGCGAGGCGCATTACGAGTATTTGAAGATGCCTTATGGCCTTGCCAACGCGCCAGTTGTGTATCAGCGGATAATCACCAACACGTTGCGTCCTTTCATTGAAAGTGGTAAAGCTCTGGTCTATATCGACGATGTTTTAATACCAAGCGAGACTATTGAAGAGGGTTTGCAGAACCTCCGGGAGGTACTTCAGACTTTAACCAGTGCAGGCTTTTCAATTAACCTAAAGAAATGTACTTTCCTTGCAAATGAGGTTGAATATTTAGGACGTACGATTAGTTACGGTCAGGTTAAGCCGAGTACGGTTAAAATTCAAGCGCTGGTGGAGGCTCGGGTACCTGGTAACGTTAAGGAGGTGAGACAGTTTCTTGGTCTCGCTGGGTATTTTCGCCGTTACATAAGTGGTTATTCTGTTAAAACGGCTTGTATTTCAAACCTATTACGCAAAGGTGTGCAGTTCCGATGGACCGATGAGCACGAACAAGTTCGCAAAGATATTATAAAACGTTTAGTGAGCGAACCCGTGCTAGCCATATATGACCCATCTTTACCTACGGAAGTGCACACTGATGCGTCATCTCGGGGTTATGGAGCCGTACTACTCCAAACTGACAGCAATGGTCGTAAGCGACCTATTGCCTATTTTAGCAAGGTGACCCAGGGAGCGGAACCGCGTTATCACTCATATGAGTTAGAAACGTTGGCCGTTGTCAAAGCATTGCAACACTTTAGACATTACCTAATTGGCAATAAATTTAAGGTTATTACGGATTGCAATGCTTTGAAACTTACTCAGCGAAAGAAAGATCTACTTCCAAGAATCGCTCGTTGGTGGATGTATCTACAGGATTTTGATTTTGAATTAGAGTACCGTAAGGGAACTGCGTTATCTCATGCCGACTATTTAAGTCGAAATGCAATAAACATATGCGAAGTACAAAGGCCACATAATTGGGCACAGATAGCGCAGCTCGCTGACGAGGAAACCCACTCATTACTCCAAAAATTGAGCAATGGTGAGCTGGACGGAACACGTTATGTTAAACACAAAGACACCTTGTATTATAAGCTCGATGTAGCTGGAGAGCAATCTCGTTTATTATGTTTTGTTCCGAAGGGCCACCGACTTAGTTTGTTACGCATATTTCATGACGAACATCAACATATGGGGATAGAGAAAACTACTGACTTAATTCTAAAACACTTTTGGTTTCCCGGTTTAAGGAATTTTGTAAGAAAATATATCCAACATTGTGTAGTTTGTTTGACCCATAAAAAGGTTCCACGCCAGCCTTTGCAGCCTATTGAGTCATGGCAAAAGCCATCGGCTCCGTTTGATACTTTGCATACTGACGTTTTGGGACCTCTTCCCGAGTCAAACGGTTACAAGTTTGTAATATTAATTGTGGATGCATTTTCTAAGTTTTGTCTCTTGTATCCAATTTCTAAACAAGATAGTTGCGAGTTGAAACGTGCATTTGAGAATGTAATATCCTTGTTTGGTACTCCTCGGTTAATAGTAGCCGATAGAGGGCGTATGTACGAAAGCTCTTCGTTTTGCAATTGGATAAAAGAATTAGGGAGTGAAATTCATTTCATCACTCCAGAGATGCACCAAAGTAATGGTCAGGTTGAGCGGTACTGTCGAACAGTTATGAATATGATTCGCGTGGAGGCGAATTTTCGCCGTGAAAGTTGGTCTGGCATTATTTGGAAATTGCAGCTCACCCTGAACATTACTAAACAAAAATCAACTCAATATTCGCCTATGGTTTTGTTAATTGGCAGTGAAGGTGTGACGCCCGTTATTCGATCCGTGATCCGTGACGTTGCGATGGAGGGAACTAGCCCTAATCGCGAGTCCTTGAGAGAGCTTGCCCGGCAACGTGCTAGCGAGCTGCTGGACAAAAATCGTAACAAACAAGATGCGCGAGTTAATGAGCGTCGCAAGTCGCATAAGCCGTATGAACTTAACGACGTCGTATTTGTTCGTAAATCCAGTCAAGCCACTAGCAAGATGGATTCCGGTATGCGTGGCCCCTATATCGTGACGAAAGTATTGCCAAATGGTCGATATGAGCTCAAATTAGTATCTGGCTCATATGGTAAAAGAACGCAAGCTGCCGCAGAGTATATGACGCTCTGGCGAGGCGAATGGACCCCCGACGTGTGTATGGCATTTTTCGACTGTGAGTATGGTTTGTCACATGTTGAGCGCATCCTGAGGGCTCTGCGCTAGAGAACATCCTGAGGGCTCTGTTCTCGTAGTCCCGCATCCTGAGGGCTCTGCGGTGGTGCGGTGATGTGATGTGTAGCGCTGCATATCACATTACTATGGGTGGCATCCTGAGGGCTCTGCCAGGTCTGGTTCAAGGCTAAAGAGAGTTTTGAATTGGACACTGATCGATCAGTTGTGTTGTGTGTATCCTGAGGGCTCTGCACTTAGTGGCCTGCGGGCTCTATGCCTAGCAACCTGAGGGCTCTGCTAGTATTTAATTGTGTCGTGTATATATCCTGCGGGATCTATGCTTAGCAACCTGAGGGCTCTGCTAATATTTAATTGTGTACATGGTTTGCAAAGACAAACAAAAAATAGCTATCTTGTAAATCATCTGCTACTAAGAATCTGTAAATAACCCGAGGGCTCTATTTGCACGATAAACATTTATTCCTATTCCTCACTATTTTTAGGGGTGTAAGTTTAAGTTTTACTGTGTGCTAATGCTGTTAACTTTGTTTGTAGGTCACGATGATGAGATTGAAGACGGTATTGACGGTGGTCCTATAGCTGCCGATTCCAATACCGAGGAGGTCACCAAGGTCCAAGCTGAGACATCACCATGTCCGGTTGATGAGGAAGCGGGCGAGGACGCGCCGCTGTCAGGAACGGCCGAATTAGCTGAGAAAGATCCTGAGGTGGGCGGAGCCTAGCCGCGTCATCGACTTGGCGGGGGCAGAGAGTGGGAGATGGCTTCAGACGTGCGGACCGGCGCTTGCGCCCTGTTACGCTGCGCATCTTGGGTCGAACGGA
This sequence comes from Acrobasis consociella, assembly GCA_963555685.1. Taxonomy (NCBI): domain Eukaryota; kingdom Metazoa; phylum Arthropoda; class Insecta; order Lepidoptera; family Pyralidae; genus Acrobasis; species Acrobasis consociella. Next base: position 7,597,841 of record OY743115.1, read on the forward strand.
CGTTCACACTAGTGTTACTTAGATTTTTCCATTTAATTTTTGAAATTAAGATAATTGCTAATTTGTTTGTTATTTTGTATTTTTTTTTAAATAAATAATTATTAATCAGCTAAATAATAATTCATTAAATGTATATAGGTTTCTATTTGTGAAGGGGTTAAAAGTAACTCGAAATGGTTCGTGTAAATACAATAAATGCGTAGCCAGTTCCTCTTTTTGATCTTGGCTCTGGCACGCAGCCGCGTGTCTAGATATTTACTTACTAGCCCGAGCATGCTACAATATTGTGCACAGTAATGGCTAATAATGGAGCAATTTATAGGCGGACGGCTCCCAGTATTCCAAATTGATGTTGTTATGTTGATGTACAATGATTTAGGTATCATATCCACTTTCCAGTTTGAGATTTTGACAACAATCGTACCTACGAGCTTGTAATAAAATGCTAATAGAAAGGAAGGGAGTTGACATACAGAGCCGACCCCAAATAGAGATAAGGCGAGGAATATGATAATGATGATTATGAGTTCTTAATTTCTAGAAGAAAGGTTGCATGACCGCACCTTATGGCTGTTATCATTACACACTCTCCAGCGCCCCTACATTCTTAATGCCCCAAGCGATTGATAAACCGCGTCCCTATCTCAACACCGCTAGATAGATACACTGGTGCTATTACGTGAACTTATTTGCCCGGACACCGCGCCCCGATGATGTACCACCTACATCCCTCATTGTGGATTCTCCCCGCGGCGAAACGACCCCTACCCCAGGATTGTCCTATAAGCTTTTGCGGATCGCTTATTTTTGTCGACCCTTTATACTCTTATCACGATACTGATTCATAAATAAATTCCCATATTTTCGGGCTTGTTTTAAGCCTTGTACTCACTGGAATGTTCGCTTTATGATGTAACAATCCCGTAATCGATTATCGCTTGGCTCAACGTTTTACACTTAGTTGGTACTGTGGTGTTTACTTATTTATAATATTATTTGAATTATAAATAACTGGCCACCTGACTTGATATGGGCATGCAATGTAATATCATTAAAAAAGTGATAGCCATCTGTTACAGAGAGGGAGAAAAAGTTCAAGAAAAATGGTAATAAAGTACGAAAAAATGTGAAATTAGATGTTTCGTGGAAGAAGAAGAATTATGATTGCAGTAAATTTTAAATGGACTTTCATTCTTTTGTACCTAGGTAAGTAGTATAGACAGTAGAGGAGGATGACTATTCATAAAGTAGGTACCTACTTATGTTGTAACTTCTATTTGTTTGCTAATAAGCAACGAGGCACTTACGAACTAAACAAATTGCCACGGTATCTATTATTAGGATAACCGATAACAGAGTTTGTGTTTATGACTCATCTGTCTACTGTTCATGATTCACGATAGATTAGGCAATTTACGTAGATAGGTACCTATATCCACTTATATTGAGTTTGCTAATTAAGAACATGTACCTACTTATAATAAGTATTTGCTTATGTAAAGTTCATTGACAATTAACTAATCGTACTTTGATCTCACTTAGGTAAACGATATTTGTATACGTACGACCTATATTGTGCCATCAAACGGGATGTAGACAAAATGACTACATAGGTACCTACTTAGCGTATTTTTTTATATATATTGTACGTACTTTTATATATAATATAAAAAATACTAATTTATTTGACATTGGTTTAAAATTGTAAAAAAATATTTTTCTCCTCGCACGTTGTTTTTATTTAATATTAAGTACCTATACTCGCGAGGTCTTTAGCTCACAGAGCTATAAGTTATGTTACTACAGTACAAATAAATAAAAGTGCCATTTTTTATCTTATTAAGGTAAGTATATTCTGTAAAAGCAGGTTGCTTGAGGAAAATAAGCTGTCGTACATTGACCTGCATTATTTTTATTACTTACACCAATATGTTGCTACAAAGAATTATGCTGTTATAAGTTTACGAGCATTTTGTTTTAATGATATAAAAAATAAAATTACGTGAAAACAACTGGGAATTTGCTGCCCCAATTAACAGAGGATGAAATAAAGCAAGGTCGTAAAACATCTTCCTTAAACAACGAAAACTCATGGCCAACTTACTTTATGTTAAAAAGTTAAGAGAGAAGAAAAATTATTAAGTTTTAATTCACTTTATGGTTTCAACAATATTTTCTCGAGTAAGCATGGGCAGCATTCGCAGTAATTTTAAAAATTAAACTTTCTGTTTTCGTCTTGCTTGTTTGCAAAGAATTTTTAATGACACCCCCGGCCTTTCATACTTTTGTTTTGACTAAAGCTCGCGTTTTTGTGTTTAATTAAATTTGTAATTAGCACAGCTCCGATTTCGACGTCGCGATGTTCATTATCAAGTATACAATTATATATTTAAAAGTACCTTTTTTAATATATTATGGAGAAGAACCGGGGGCCTTGCCAATAATATTCCAAATGCATAGTATGCATACCTTCTATTAATAACTATGTAATTACGTCACGGTTCTTTTTCATTTTTCAGCTACAACTAGCGTAAAGTAGGTTAGGTAGTATACCTAGAAGGTACTAACACTTATATGTAATAACTTTTAAAGACTTTTTAAAGATAAAAATAGCGTGGCATGAATGCTTGGAGATTAAAAAGAGCCATAAACAAACCGTACCTCCGATACTCAGGAAACCAGTATAAAAGTATGAAAGACCGTGAACAAAGTGACAGGAAAACCGTATAGCTATGCATCAGCGTACCTCGGTTGACCCAGTATCGCTTAGTGAGCGTGTACGGAGCTCGTTTGACAGGCAATATCCGGATGATCCATTGTTCACCTCATTGAGGATTCCGCGCGTGGATCCCGGACTAACCTCTCTTTCATTTAACTTTTACCTCCCTGCGGTCGGGGACACCGGAGAACTAAAAAAAAGAAAACTGCAAAAACTGGCCAGTGATGAAGCGAATGTTGGTGCAGCGACCTTTTCCTTGCATATTGTATTTTATTTTAGAAAACTAAGAATACCAGAGCACGAAAAAATACGCCAGCACAATTTGTGTTGGTAATGAGAAAATGTTTACTTTGTATTCCACGAGAATTCTTGATCTGTTACAAGGATAATATTATAGGACAAGTTTGCAAGACCTTACCTTGTTTTATTTTATTAGGGTTAGGTAATTTCCGTTTTGTAATCCTCGATCCAGGCGTACCTAGGCAATACACAAACCTATAAAACGTAGTAGGTACGGTACTAAAAATTTCCCCGAAAATTCATGTACATACATAGTTAGGTACCTAAGGTACCTAACTATAAGTATACATTACATTTTCTGGGCCCAGTGACCAAGGGTCCAATAATCATTTGAAAGGAAACGGAGATAGAGACTAGATAACACTAAATGTAGATAGATCTACATAATATATTAAAAACTTTGTAGTCATTATGCATATATGCAACTAGTAAAATGAAGTGATTTACTATTTCTTATTTAATACCTATCGTCGAGTTGCGTTTCTGACAAGTTGCGAGTCTATCATGAGAGATGACGAGATGTTTACCTATCTGATCAGTTGCGTTTCTGACGAAAAGCGACGATTCCGTTATAACTAAGTACTTTATGCACTACTGTTTTCATTTTAAAGTGAAAAGTTTTCATTTTAAAGCGTGAAGTTTTTCTTCGCACATTTGCCAAAAGTCCAAAAGTGGCCGTTTTTGTAAATGTTTACGTTATAGTTCCTGAAATAGATTTAATGGTTATCAAGGGCTTGGTCATGGAATCTCAGTGTCAATTTGAATAATTTATTTTAATTGGGCGTATCAATGGATTCAAAAATTCGAGTACCTATATTTTAATAATATTCATTGCCTAATTTTGTATTTATATCGACAGATGAAGGGAATCTCATAATGTGTAGGCATAGAGCAAAGCACGCGCGAGTTAGCGCGTACTCCTTAATTACGGACCATCGCCGGCGCACCGTTTAATCAATAGGTAATGTAGGTATTTAACCATATAAAACCAACACAACCATTTGACACAAAACGGAATTTCTCGTAATTGGTAAGTAGGTAACTACTTATACATACATATAACCCCGATAGATTCCATATAGGGTAGACAAATTAAAGGTCGCAATTCAGTGAAATCCTGAATGGCATGACAAAGAACATTTTATTAGTTAACGTCACCGGGCAAAAAAAGAAAAGAATTTTCATCTAAAAGAAATAAATTTTAAGTGACTTGCTGACGACTCGGACTCATTGTCCGAATTGACATTATTAAATTTTAAACAATTTTTCACTGACAATTCGGATACCAATAAAGAAAAATTGTTTTGTACTGTCAGGAAAAAACTTCTAATGATACCTACATTAAAAGACAAAAGCTGTTTTTACCCAGATATTTATTTGGGCATTATTAGTCTACAAAGCAATTTATTAAAGCCACTTAAACATTTTTGAAATATAAACTTCTTTAGCGGCGTTGTGCACTTTTTTTGGAATGGGTAAAAAATGTTAATCTCGCGTCAGGACACGTGACCTGATCGAAAATTCGTAAGACGGCGCAGGGCGCTTGCGCGAATGTTCGTGTGTGTTTATGTTACAGCGTGCTACGCGCATCCATGGATGGTGACAGCTGATGGCTCGACCGTCTGTGTAGTGGCCATACTGCTGTGTATTTGAAAATGATTTTGTTGAAAATGAATTTGGTCATGCTTGTGACATTTGTGACAGACTGTGGTTCAGAAAAGATTTGAAATATTTTATACTGATAATTAAAGCAATTCGTGCAAAATTATTCCCTAACCATTCCAAAATATCAAAAATGCACAACGTTAATATTCAAGTTTTTACTTCTGCCGGCACTCCCAGAGTGCAACCCGTCGTTTTTTAAAAATAATTAACTTGTTAGTTACACATTGGGCATTTAAATTAAAGATTTCGTGCCGTGTGGTATCCGGCATATTAGAATAGGACAACTCCATTTCCTCCCGTGGATGTCGTAGAAGGCGACTTAGAAAATACAAGCTACAAAGCTTATAAACATCAATATGAGACCTCTCCAACCCGTCTGGCCAGCGAGGAGTGTAGTTCAAGTCCTCTGGCTGCTCTAGCCAAGTATGGTTCTGTTACTACTGAGAGGGTCGTGGTCCTGCAGTGGAGACAAAAAGACCTGATGATGAAACTTTTTTCACGCTTAACACTTTTCTTCACATATTTTAAACTTTCTTATCTGACTGTACTGAACAGTTTCAATAATTTGATGATGCCCAAATTGTCAGTAAAAAAATATTAAAATTAAAAGTGTCATTTGGACAGTGTGTTCGAATATATTGTGTCTGAGTCGTCAACAAGTCTTTTAAATTGGATTGAGCCACCCTATTTTTTTTTGTTATTTACTGCATAGACGACGGTGTGACGTTAAAATATATTATGACGTAAACTTTCGCCTAAAAGCGACTAAAAGTTTAGACGCTCAAGTCTTATTTCCGCGAGAAAGCTCGTATGACATAACTTGAACGGGATTTTGTTGGAAAAACTTATTGTTATAAGATATTATAGCGATAAAGCCCCAAGCTTTGCACGTTATGTATACATACATTGTAAACCAAATAAAAATACTTAGAAAAACTTAATTTAGAGCATAAACAAAATACATTAAGTTACCTCAACATAAAAAAATATTCTTAATGCGCCACCAAAATGGCTCCTCCCAGCTTTTCATTTCATTTTTTTTGTAAATAAAATCTGTTATTTCTTACTTTATTGTTATTGCTTGAGCAGCTATTGTTGACTTCATTGAATGTTGAGGTGCTGACTCAAAATTTTCAATTTATTATTTCATAAAACAAAACAATTCCTGAAACCACACACATGGGTAAATCCCACTTCTTGCTTCATCGTTTCATTTGTAAACAATATGTAGATTCGATGTGGTAAAATAAACTCATTATCCAATTCAAGTTTGAAGAAGGTAAGTGGTCTGAGTGACAGCGTCAAGTAAATTTTATATTTCAAAAATTCCTTTTTATGCAATAGGTAGAATTAACAACCTTTTATCTTTATTATATTTAGTAAACGGGTTACTCACATATAGAGTCAGTTACTGCCGACATGTTTCGACCTCATCCGGAGGTCTTCATCAGGGCGAATGTGACTACAGGCCCGTACCCGCACCGGCTCGCGACACTATACGTGAGTAACCCGTTTACTAAATATAACAATAAGTGTATCTCACGTTAGTTATAATAAAAAAAGTCTTTTATCTCAAATCATAGTCTGTGAAAATCACAAAATTGATCGAGATTAGGTAATTCACTAAGCTCTTAGTTGAAACGCTGTGACAACAGCCACACCTTTACCTCAAAGAGTTGAGGAGGTATTTTGGTACAGTAATAAAAATATGTAATGACTTGTGATTGTGGCAATTTTTTGTCACGGAAGTTTTTAGCATCGCAAACTTATGCTCTTACGTAACTACTATTTATAAACAATACTGTTAATATAAAGTTATACTTGCTTAATACCTAATGACTCTTGTTCTACTTTCAAATATGTTTCTTTAATAATATTAAGTTACTGGTAGTTTGTTTGTTGTAAGACTTTGCTTGGAGTTTAGTTTGATTCATGAAAGTGTCAATGGTGTTACGATCTTGAAAATGCTAACAGTAGGTTACCTTTTATAATAGTCTTTAACATTCTATTACCCATGATCGGTTGGTACACTTTCCTCGAAACAGAGAACAGGCAAACATTAAGTAGATAAGTATGTATTTTATAATGATAAACAATACCTATATACAAAAGGCCAGATACTTTAGATGCTCTGGTAAAGTGTGGCTTTAAAAGTACAGAAAGGGTCATACTTCTGCAGTAGAGACATAAAAAAAACAACCTGAAGAACTTTAATACAAGTTATATGACAGTTCATATCATAGTTCATAAATCATTAAACTATCCATTCTCAAGTCCTCATATAAGTAACTATCTACACGACTTACAGCAGTTTCTACAATACAGCAGAGTACTCCCATAAGTTCTCGTTTGAGTCCAGACCGGCCAAATGATGATAAATCAACCTTGCAGCGATTTACGACATACTGGCTAAAAAGCAATACTGGCTAAGACTGCACTCTCGTCAAAAGCTCTGTGTGGAGCTTTCATGTAATGCATGTTATGCTAGTAGCGGTCGCAGCCTAAAATTTTCGAGGGGTGACTAATAATAAGATTTTTGAAAAAAAAAAAAACATTTCTTGTACAAGCTTTTATTGTGAGGCCAAAGAACATATTAAGGCAAATGAAATAAGCCCAAACTCGATGGAGTTGTGTCATTTTATTTATGAGTTCCATCAACCACCATCCGTCTCCGTGATCAGATCCTAGGCATCGTCTACCATAAAGTTCTCGTCATGACAAATCAAACGAGTCCAACTCAATGAGGTTTTGTTGTTTTTTAACTGTGTTCCGTCGAATATCTCCCGGCTCCTTCATCAGAACAGCTCATTGACTTCATTATATTGTATTGTCACCCGACTTACATAAGAAAGCAAAATTTCAGCTAAATCAGTTGAGTATAACTGGTTGAAAATTGAGTTGCAAGATTTGACCTAAACAAATATTCATACGATACGTTATCGGAACGAAGAACATAAATAAGACTATTGCACAATACACAACACAATTTTATTGCACACATTATAAAATAAATGGAAGTTTATTTTATTGGTAAATCGGGTGATAATATTTGAGACGTCGGGGCTATCCCAGGATCAATATTTAAAAGAGAGAAACCTGTCAGCTTCTTTTCTAACATGTTTGCTCTCAACCTATTCTTACATTAGAAAATGATTTCTCTAATGTCACACCGCTTATACGACGAGTTGCCAGAATTTTCAGGAGTCTATATTTGGGTAGAGATTATCGTCGCAAACTTCGATTGCAGACTTAAGATTGAAGATGTCGCGTCTAGGTTTTAATAGACATGTTACTTCATAAAAGCACCGTTAGATGTCAGGAAAACCTAATACAGCGCGATTTTTAAAAATATTTTTTAGTATTTATTTTGATGTGGAATTTAGCATTTAGCTTTTCTTAACGCAAATCTAATCAGGAAATCTATTATAATAAGTAAAAAATACCCCCATTAAATAAGACAGATATGTGATAAAATATACAATGTACTATCCAATGCTTCCCGCAACTTAAATAAACTAATAAAACATATCCAGCCGCTTATATCCGTAATTGTACCTCAAATGATTTACTTACACAGTTATCCATAACTTTTAGTCCACGGTGAAGTGTCTAAAACGCTTTGAAGCATTAAATTACCAAAATATTAATTCAAAAAAAAAATTACAAAAATAAAATACAGTGGCTTATTAAAAAAAGTATTTCTTCTGAGCACCACATCAAAGCAACGTACCTAATATGTCGGCAGCATTCCCTCGCTGGATAAGATAGAATTCTTCGCTAAAAAAAAGCTGCCAGCCCTAGGGTCACCAATAGGTAGCCTCAATGAGACGCGTTGTGATGTCCTAAAAAAACAACTTCGCTTCAGGGCCCCAAGGAGCATTAAAACCGAGTTTGCTGCTTGTCGCAAAGGTAAATTCTGCAGAGAGTGTATAACATTTACTAATTTGTTCTGTAAATTCATTGTGCATATTAAGGTAAGTTGTATCTGGTAGAAGCCAAGATATATAATACTTTTATTATTTCTGTGCATGTTGCATGTCCCAAAGGTTAACAGTGGAGAGTGTATGCCAGTTACTGATTTGTCCTGTAAATTCATTGTGCATATTAAAGTAAGTTGTCTGGTAGAAGCCAAGATATATAATACTTTTATTATTTCTGTGGCCAAGAGCAATGAGCTACTCTTGATTCATAAACACAAATCTTTTGATTTTGTATCTAACATTACTGTTTATTAACCCTTCAAGTACTTAGGTCAAATCTAAATTTTCTGTCACTGTGAACAACTTTTCCTATAGGAGGATCAATGGTAGGATCTTAAATGTAAATTCTTCCATATAGATTGTCCAGTCATTCATAAACATATTTGTATGACAAAGTCCAAAAAATTTCGTGACTTATGATTTTGAAAACTTTCACATTGGTCATAAGAAAATTTACGTGTCGTTCGACCGTATATTTACAACTTGTATATATATGACTTCAAGTTTACGATGCAATGTCTGTACTGCTTTGCAGCATTCAAATGACGATAAATTGAGTGAGCACAGGGGTAAATGGCAAAGTGCGGGCTTGGAGAATGTTCCTTAGTACTTATTTCAGTACAATAGTAGGTACCCTTTGCATGAATAAACATTGAGACCATGTTTTTGGTAAGTTTATTTTTGGAAGTGAAACGTACGACATTGTCCATATGATTGATTTCTTAATGTATGCTCATTTTATAACCACTTTCATTATAATTTGTCATCAGCAAAATCGTAGCACATATGCAGTGCCTAAAAATCCTACTAATATTATAAATGCGAAAGTGTGTTTTTATATTTGTTTCTTTGTTAGCACTTCACGCTTCAACCACTGAACCTATTGAGATGAAATTTGATATGGATATAGTTTGATACCTAGGAAAGGACATAGGATAGTTTTTATTTCGGAATTCCCACGGGAAGTGGAGCCCACGGGCACAGCTATCTATAACGAGATAATGATTCCGTTTATAAAATTAACATTTCTGAAACAATTTTATTTCCTTTCTTTTCCATCGCTTTTACAGACAATTTGTGACAGATTGACATTTGTCACTCAGTCTTTTGCGATAGTCGACAACCGTCGCCGACAGGTGTTCCAGGCATACTGTCAATCGTTTGTAAGAGCCCTAACAGCCAACATCAAACCACTGTAAGGATAGAGGCCTCTCCCAGTAAAGAGACGATTTCCCCATATACATATAAACCACTCTCATATAGAGTTGTTATCAGCTAAATCGTAGCACAAACATACATAACTCCAAGTCTACAATGCAGAGTCTGGACTAGACTATCTAGAGCATTCAAATGACGATAAATTGAGTCTACAGCCTGCCACAGAGGTAAATAGCACTGTGCGGGCTTGCAAAGTGAGCCTACACGGAATGTATGCTACTGTACTATTCTGTAAATTCGTTGCATATAGAACATGGTATCAAACCAGCTTCTGCTTACTCCATTAGAATTTGGAATGAATACTTAATGAATTGCCTTTTTAATTTTGATTTAGCTTCCTTTGATAAATAAATATTTAGGGACAAATTACATACATTAAGCTGGCCCCGAAGTAAGTTCGAGATTTGTGTTATGGGATACTTACTCAAAAGTACTATATTTTATAGCAAATACATTTATAGATAAACCTCCAATATCATCCATTTTCCAACTTGCCTCTGATCCTCTGGGTGGCGGACTAGCAAGGTGACCACTACGCCACGGAGGTCGTCTGATATCAGATTTTTTCATTGCTTGCTAGATTCAGCGGGGCTTTCGCCTAAGTAATACCTACTCACATTAACTCCTCTCAAAAACAATTTTCCGCAATTAGGTCCGAATTTTATATGACTAGACTATAAGGGATAAAAATGTTTTTTGGCTCTTCAAACATAAATTACTTACTAAAAAGTATGGTATATGTATTTTTTTTTCTTATTAGCAAATCATGACGAAGATACAGCGCTAAATTACGCGTAATAGCACGGCTATTGGCTACGATTTTTATATCATCCCCACTGCGCAACTTCAAACCGCTGTATCTTCGTGAATTTAGACTACTTTGCTAAACGAAAAACTTTGGGTCATATTTTGGCTCTTTTACAAAATTTCAAAAAACTGATTAAAAAGAAATTCTATATAATTTTATAAATATGCTGGTATAATATATATCGGGATATAATCGGGATGTTCACGGATGGAGGATTAAACGATTTTTTAATGCAATTTTACGCAAAAGGACTGCATCTCTGATGTGCATCCAATGCAGTCGGGTCCGTAACTCAGTTTCGAGTCTTATGTTCGATTCACAGAAAGTTGACTGAACGATAGTGTAAATTAAATTGAGTGATACTTATGTAAATGGTGAATGTGGGACTGAGATGTGAGAGGGTAGAGGACGTATGAACTGGTAATAATTCTTCTATGGACAAAGAAGGTGCGAAATAAAGATATTTTACTTATTTTTTATTTATTAATAACTACCGCACACAAGCTGTGCTAACATAAAATGAAAACCCTGTTCTTGTTAAATTTAAATATTATTTGACTTAATTCATTATAGTGAATCACAAATGGGAATTTTATCAATTCGTGTTATTTCGTATTCGCATCTTGACACTTCAGGACATAAATTATTTTATATAATAGTTAATTGATATATAAAAGTATATAAGTAAATAGTTTTATGTGCCTACAACAATCAAATAGCGCTGCAAAAAATGTAAGTACTTATCTATATCTAAGTACATCTAGGTACCTAATATATGTATGTGTCACATATATACAATATGGATGTTTATATATTTATTTATAAATATACGTGTATTTTGTCTAAAAATATAATATCGTTGACACAAGTCTACGACTTACTTTGTGCTAGCTCAATCTGTGTGATTTGTGCGTTTAATATATCTATCTATTGTGTATTAACTGTTAATTAAGAATTTCTCAAGCTTCAATTATTTAAAAATATATAATCTTATCGTAAAGCAAGCCCCATGTACTAAAAGTAAAGAGTTGGTATCCAGAATAGACAAGGTAAAATTTAAGTAGGTATTATTAGTATGAAGTAAACGGGTTACTACACAAGTAGAGTCTGATACCAGCTACTGGCCGACATGTACATATGTTAATAAATAAAAAAAATGTTACTTCCTCATCCGGAGGTCTTCATTAGGGAGAAGGTGACTTGAGGACGCACACACTGTGTTATTTCGTATGCCCGTGTAATGTTTGTGTGCCTCACATTAGTTTTGACCAAAAACTGTAAGTACATATCTATTAGTTGAACCCTCTTTCAAGTAAATAAAGGTCAGTAAAAGACAAAAAAGCCGACGGTTTCACAGAATTAGACAGACAGAACTAATTGATACTTTATAGTTAACAGGTACCAACGTATTGTTACGACATAATAACTTGACCGCGAAATAAACGAATTGCAAAACTACTGGAATAAATCGACACAAAACTTGCTGTAGGTAGGTACCTAAGTAGTTTCTTTTTCAGGAGCATTTATGTCAAGCCATAACTTTGTTTAGGTATTTATTTATAAAACAATATAATGTTTTATTCGCAAATTAATAGTAAAATAAGTACTTTTATTAGAGTTAGAACGTACTTATAAATAAACCTAGACATACGGATATTCCGAATTCTGAAATAATACGTATTTTTAAATGTGAAAAAATGAACAAATACTCAAGCTCTATGTCGATAGACTCCTTTGGTTGATATGATAATGACGATACCCAAGAACGTACACCCAGTCGGCCGGTTATAAATATAAAACACAGTGTACCTAAAATTGTTTTAATGGTGCCGGAGAAGTACCTAATACTTCTATATTGATCCCTCTTCTTCTTATCGTGTGTGTTAGTGACTAACACTAGTGTCAGTGACCGGGACCGACGGCTTAACGTGCCCTCCGAAGCACGGATCATCTTACTTATCAGACAATCAGGTGATCAGCCTACAATGTCCTAACCAAACTAGGACAACAACACAAAGTCGTTGCCCCCGCCGGGAATCGAACCCGCGACCTCCGGGTATAAGCCAAACGCTCTAAGCACTACACCACGGAGGCAGTTATATTGATCCCTAAATAAGAAAAAGTCGGAAAGTGAAGAAAGGTACTTTAAAAGTAGCACAAACTAAGGATGTAATTTAGGACACGCTTTCGGCGATACCGAGAAAGGCTACGTGACACGCCGATGTCGAAGAGCACATCGATGGCTACACGTGGATGGACGGATGTGCTTAAATTTTCTTAAGTAGGTTACCTATTTGGTACCTATACATACACTTGGATACCAATGATAATACAGATCGTTATAGTTAAGGAAATCATTTCCGTTGATTGCTGATCAATCATGCTAATCTGTCCACATAAAGTAGTACATGGAGCGTGACGGGAAAATTAGCCGATTGCGAGATGATTGTTCAGCTGGTTATCACTGTTGTGGCAGTATGCGGGAAACCGCTGTCGCCAGCGCAGGTTTAAAAAGATTGTGGCGCATGCGCGGCGGCTGTCAAGAAAACGCGCGAACGTAATACGAAAATCTTACGGTCTTGCAATGTTGTGAAAAGTTTTCGCATTTAAATAATATTTTTTTGTGAGAAAATGTGATTTTGGAAAAATATAGGTAGTTTATTCATTAGTCTGTTATTTAATTTTAAGTGATGGTGATATCAGTGCCGTATTATTTAATCTGTGCTGTGATAGAATAGAAGTGCAATTTTAAAATAAATTTGCCGAGGCTGTTTTCTTTTGAGGACTTAAAAAATATTTTGAAAGGTAGGTACCTAACTATTTACTTTCTTGCTTACTTACATTTTCAGATTTTTAACATGATTTTAGATATAATAACGCAGAAAAACTGAGAGAAGCATGACGTCACGCTTTTATATTTCATACAAATCTTATAAATGCTATATCTACATGTATAAATATTTGTTTTGACGTTTAGAAAAAAGTGTCTAATTTGACTTGTAGGTAGTCATCAAGTGGATTACAGTTTTTGGCGGGAACTCAAGAGGTTCAGCTAGAGTTTGCTATTGATGAACTGATGAGTGAACTGGTGTAGTTTGATGTTTATAAATGCTCATTCTCATGGACAACATGTAAAATGTTTAAAGTGCACCATTATAGTGCGGCTGTATATTTATTTGCGGACAGTGGTCGTCCGCCACTCAATCGGCTATGAAACCAGTGGACTCGTCGCTAGATTTGTCGCCAGAAGCTTCCTTGAAGCAATTAAATTGAAAAGGATATACACTTACCTTTGACATAGGTAGTTAGGGTTAGGGTTAAAAATAAAGAAATGAAAATAAAAATTGGCTCTACAGGACTAGTATCCAGAGGCGTAAAATAATTTATAAAAAAAATCTAGTGGATTACAATTTCACGATGTAGGCAATAAATATATGTAGCATATTAAACTTCAATGAAGTTTGATTACCACTATCAAGAAAAGTCTTCCCGTGGATGTCGTAGAAGGCGACTTAGGAAATACAAGCTAAACAAAGCTTATAAACATCAATGCGACCTCTCCAACTCGTCTGGCCAGCGTGGAGAGTGTAGGCCAAATCTTCTGGGTGCTCTGCGCAAGTATGGCTATAGTAGTACAGAGAGAGTCGTGCTCCTGCAGTGGAGACTATAAGAACCTGATGATGTTGATTAAGAAAAGAAAAAAAAAAACGTTGGCATAAAACATGTTGGCAGCAAAAAACTGCCAGCTTCAGTCACCACATCAGTTGCTTCGAAGAGATGCTTTGTGACGTCCTTGAATAATTTTTAGTTTCAGGGACATAAGGTCCCTATCTTTCTAATGCGAATGGTAAAAAACGGAACTGTTTCAGCAGCATATATAAGGTCTAACAAAATATACCGAAACTATTTTATGAGTGAATTCAGTTCATGAAACTGAAAATCTTTCCCCAGGAACATGTGTCGAAGAATGAAAAGTATTTTTTGGCCTCCCATACAAGTTGGCCTATCAACTGATTTCTTTGATTTTGTATAGAGAGCCAAAAATTATTTTTTATATTTTGACATATGTTTCTTGAGGAGATATGTTTAGTGTGGAATGAATTCCCCCTTAAAGTATATTCAGTACCTACATTTTGTTAGACCTTATATGTACACCTATATAGAGTACACATATTAAGTTTATTTCTTATTTTCAGTTATTAAAGAAACATTTTGGAACTTACCTTAAAACTGAACACAAACTTTCTGGCCACTCACGTTCGGTACGCACCCCAAACAAATAAAAAAATTACACTTTCGTCATTCCACAACCGTGCTGTTCCATAAAGTGTGCTTATATGTTTACATGTATCCATATAAGAGGCTTCTTTTGCTTTTAAGGCTCTGATGTCAGTCCTGTGGTGCCCTTGTTTGAGATAATTCATTTATGTAAATAATCGTAAATAAAGGTGATATTTAAATTACGGTTTTATGAATGTTTGGTTACTCTTCAAAGTACTTGTATAAGTATTGGTACTGTACTGCTCTATAAAATGTAGCCATTATATAAGTGGTTTTATTATTGGTTTCCGTCATAAGCGGCTATATACTTTTAAAAATCAAAGCTAAATGAAGTGCCTGTATTTTATTAATGATTTATAATGTCAATTTATTAATATTTGAAAGGTCATAAATAAAATATGTTTTTTTTTTATCATTTAATTTATTACGAGAGCGCCACTGGAATGAGTTCTGTGTCTTAAGTTCAGTAAACTCTGGTAATTGCTCAGTTGAGATAAACCTAATTATCTTTTGATAGGAAAGGAGCGAAAGATTTGACAATGATGAATCGTAAAGTTATTTGGCATTTCCTTAACAAACACAAGTAAGCAAGCAGAAGGCAAGCAGTTAATGTACTTATGACTAAACGGCATTACGACAAAAGCAAACACATTTTAGTAAAAGCAAGCATTCATGTGAGATCATTTTTTAAACCACTAACTAAATACAGTTTACCAACATAAATATTTTTTTCGTATAAGTAAACGGATTTTCTTTTCTTCGTTTTAGTTTAGTTTTGTTGTGGTTTGGTTCGTTTGTGGTTAAAAAAATCTTATAAAAACATTAAAAGTGTACATTTAGGCAACACACACACTGAGAAGCTGTGTTTATAAGTAAGTTAGAAAATACTCCGTTAAATACCATAAATAAAAATATAAAAAAAACAAAATTTTGTAGGTAAGTCACGGAGGTTTTCATTGAAAAGAATAGGTAAATGTAGTGGTAGGTACTATAACTATAATGTACAAGTCCATTTTGCCTGAATATTTTAATTATCCAAATATTTTTTCGTGTTCTCACTATTAGCACAGAGTAATAACTATTAGTTAAGTATTACTCGTTTGTATGAGTGGTTTTCTTTTATTTCGCTTGTTCAATAAAAAAGTTGTATGTAATTGCATACTTACATGAAATTTTCAGTTGAATTTTTCATAAATTATGTATTTCTGTTGCCGCCATAACAACATATACTAAAAACAAAATAAAATAAATATTTAAGGGGCTCCCGCATACAACAAATGCGATTTTTATAGCTAACGGTACGGAACCCTTAGTACGCGAATCCGATTTGCACTTGGTTGGTTATTTTTTTAAAAAGGCTGTAATCTGGTCGCGGTAAGTTCGTCGAGAACGACCCTGACCCACTCTTCCACTCATATTGGCTATGTAGACCCTTTAGTAAACCTTTCATCCATTCTTTGTACATGCCCGAACTATCTCAACATTCCTTTCTCATATTTTTGTTACTATATCTTCTTTCAGTGCACACCGGTATGACTTTAGTTTTAGTAGTAGTTTGAATTATGACATCATTTCTAAGCAGATCTTTCGAAATAACACCACAGATATTCCTCAGCGCTCTCATTTCAACTGCTTTTGTTCTACTTTATGCCATACCATACGCATGCAATCGCAGACAAAAAAAATATTTTAGTAGAGTATGTACAAAAGTATGTACATGATATGTACATTTTCACGCCTTGTTATTAGAATTTCTTCTTTACATCGAGTGTTAATAGCTAATATTGTTGTCATATTTCATATTTTTCGAGCTGCCTAAAGTCATCTAATTAAAAAGCAAGTAACTACTCTCAATTTCACGAAACTACTTATTTTAAAATACTTATGATATCAATTAGATTCGTAGTAGTCAAAAACTATAGTTCGTTATCCAGTTACTGTTGTAAGAAGTGGAAAGTAAACGGTGATTTTTTTAACTGAGACCTTTCCAAACTAAAGTGATAGTTTTTGCTTAGACTGAATATAGTTACGAAGAGTTATAGTATTGCAGTGATCCGACAAACAATATAACGTAGGGAATAGTATTTTTATGTAAGCGTGCATCACCAGGCTATATTGTGTATAATATCTATTAGCTCTAGTAATAACACTAGTAATACAATGATGGTCACGTGTGATGAATATTATTGTACTCTACACTTAATGATATGGCTATGTCTATTAGAAAATAGTAGATATTATACGTAGTTGGTTTGTTTTTGTGTGTAAACGGCTAACACTGATGGCAGATTTTTAAAGACACTGGCCCCCCATCATCATCATTATCTTGTCTTTATGTCTTCACTGCAAGTGCACGACCCTCTCTGTACTCCCAGAGCCATACTTGGCCAGAGCAGCCAAAGGACTAGTCTACACTCTCCTCGCTGGCCAGACGGGTTGGAGAGGTCTCACTGATATTAAAGCCAAGTCCAAGCTTTGTTTAGCTTGTATTTCATAATGCAGCGTAGGTGATAAACCATTTGCGGACACCAATCCACGATTAAACAATGTTCAGTGTTGCTTCGTAAGCGAAAATATTTAAGTTTTAATTCCACAGCGCCAAAAACGTAACTGTCTCCGTGGTGTAGTGGTTAGAGCGTTCGGCTCATACCCGGAGGTCGCGGGTTCGATTCCCGGCGGGGACAACGACTTTGTGTTGTTGTCCTAGTTTGGTAGGACATTGTAGGCTGATCACCTGAATTTCTGATAAGTAAGATGATCCGTGCTTCGGAGGGCACGTTAAGCCGTCGGTCCCGGTCACTGTCTTTGACATTGGTCGTTACCTAAAACCATGTCAGAGGCCTTTAAGGCGGTTTAAAAACTCTGACCCTCGTGTTAGTCACTAACACACACGATAAGAAGAAGAAGCACCAAAAAATTTTGTTACATATTTAGTTACATTAATAATGTTGGATAAATTTATCTCTTTTTATTGAAAATATTAAAAACTTTGGACTTTGGACTAACATTTCGGCAAAAGCATATTATATAACCTGTTGTCAGTGCAAAACACCAGACACAATAGTAAAACAATGCATGTCAACCGGATTCCGGTCTGTGAATAGACGATATACAGCTGGGCAGAACCATTTTCAAATTATATCTTAAATTTTGAATAACTTTAAACTATTTATTTTGTTTTGCAGCTAAATCTGCATTTGATTTTTATTGCTCTGATTTGCATAAAAATCAACCAACGAAACTAAATTTCAATGAGGAAATCAGAATAATCTCGATAACGAGTAAAAATAGACATTTAAATACTTAATGGCTATGACCTTTACTGTATATTTATTACCATTCTATGTTGAATTCTGCGCGAGAGAGCTTAGAGTCTAAAAATTACCTGCCATATTCCTGGTATCAGTTTTTGAAATAATGGCTTCTGACGCATACATTCCAAAAAGAGAAAAAGCTAAGAGATGCAGGCATAATTGACCGAGCGAGCGAAGCGAGCGAAGCGTCTCAGTTTCGAGACTAGCCAAAAATTCTTTTGTCCGTCTGTCTGTCTGTCTGTCTGTTCTCGCCTACAGGTCGCATTTCTTAACCGATTCTCATGAAATTTTGTAAGCAGGTTAAGCAACTAAATAGAATTTTTTTGTCGAGCCAGTTTTCCGAAATTTTTCAAAATGGCGGAAATATGGGGGTTTAAAATTTTAAAACTGTCATATATCCGCCATTTCAAAATATTTTCAAAAATGTCATTAGACTTTTTTGTTGCCAGTATGAAACAATATTTTTTTATTTGAACAACTTTTTTGTCTGAACACCTTTTTTATACGTTATACTTAAACGGGTTTAGGGTGACTCGCGAAGTCTAGCTGACTAAGCCGTGACGGATATACAATACAAATCCTCTTACAAAATATACTCAAACTATTTAACGGTGAATTCAGTCCGGGCTACTGATCAACTTTCTTAAAAATACATATCTCCCCTGGGGTCCACGAAGTTATTTCTCTGAGGTAGCTATAATGATTATTATTTTGAGATTCATAAGTGGTTCTATAAATTTTATCATATTTAACCGACTTAAAATAAAAGGGTTTTGCTTATATTACGATTAGTTTTTTTTCTTTAGTTTTTGCTTATTTTGATTGATTGTTGGCTTGTTTATTAAATTTAGCAATTTGGTTGAGTGAACTTTCGTTTAATCGCTATCGTTGCTTGTCTGTGCTTCTGTAGTAGTTTAAGTAATTATGCTACGAACTAACAAGAGATCAACAGCAATCAAAGCCCGCGAAGTAGCTTTACGAAGATAGTAAGAAACCAATGAGCAGCGGCAATACAAATAAACATTTAAACCGGTTTTTCCAAAAACGAGCTGACTTTGTCATTTGAAAAATGATAGGTCATTTTCCGGTGAAAGACTACTGGTACAGAACTGAATTTCTGCATCACGGTAGACCTCATATCCATGGGATTGTATGGTTGGAAGGTGCTCCTGACATTTCAGAGCTAGATCAAAAGTCATTTGAAGAAAGGGCTGTGATTGGCAACTATTTTGGAAATTTGGTCACAACCATGAATTCGCACATCGGTAAACCTTTACCGATAATAAAATTCATCCAAATCATGTACATTATTCTGAAATTATAATCGCGAGGTCTAAGTTCGTGGCGAACTACTAGTATAGATCTAAGCTGCTCGAAAATCTGTGGTAGAGTAAAATATATATTAAAATTCCTTTCTTTTCGAAATTGAAATAGAAAATGCTCCTCCGTCAGGTAAATTCTTTTAAACAGCCAGAAAGAAAAATTAAACAGTATAATTTATAATCACGTCATGCCATAGACTCTGGTACTAATTAGTAATTAACTTTTAAACTCCGATAAGGTAACTTTATAAATAATGTATTGGTACTTATGAAGGTTTCTGTTTTTAACCTCCGACGAAAAAGAGGGGTATTATAAGTTTGACGCTTATGACTGTCGTGTCTGCCTATGGCGTCGGACTCGCTTGAACGAATATTGATGCGGTTATTTTTACGTAAACGTTCCTTTGCAGTGTTCTTAGCTATGTTTAATGAAGCTATGTTCAGCCGTTTAAAAAATATTAAGGGTTTGCTTTCTCTAGCAAATAAAAGATGGCGCTGTGGATATCAAATCGTATCGGTAGCTCCTTTATTCATCAATAGATAGCGATGTTGACAGTCAGTCTAGGCGTCTCTGAATAATCGATGAACATTCATAAAAAAATGGCCAAATGCGTTTCGGGCCACACGCAGTGTGGGATTCCGTAGTTGCGAATGCCGTCTTTGAGTTCATACCACTAAAAACGTCAAAAAAATAACTTTTAACCTTTTCCGCGAGTGCCTTTTTTTAAGTTGGTCGCATAAAACTTTAAATTTATAAACCCTTCTCAGCTCTGATAGCTTTTCTTCGAATTTCGTTATATGTTTTTTTTTCAAAGTTTTATTTTACAACTTTTTTATCATGATTGATATAGGTACACACATAAGAGAAAGAAATATTATTAGTTTTTGCAAATTTTTGTACAGACCACCCCCTCTATCAGCTACAAATAATAGTCTGCAGTTTTTGCTAAGTATTCGAAATGTTTTATTATTTAATATCTTAGAATTTTTTGAGATTGATGTAATATTACATGAGTGTATAGATATTACATAATGGGTCTAAGTTCTAATAAAGCAGAATTTATGCCATGTACTAAAGTAAAAATAGGTCTGTCGAATAAAGCACTTAATAAAAATGTATTGAGTCCATCACAAACGAGTTTAGGTGCGAATTTACAAGCTGCCTTAAATGGCACCTGTTTAAGTGAATACGATGTGTATTTTTCGTCGAAAAATTCGAGTACTTAATTTTATTGACGCCAAATTGTTGCGTAAATTGAGACGTGTAATTTTTTTATACATAAACCATGAGGGACTATTTTACTTCTTATTTTATGTACTTATAAAGAAAAGAATTGTATTTTTGGAGATGGCATAAAACATTTATGATAGGTATAGCTCGTAATGCGTAAATGCGTTTTGAAATTTGTAAAACATTTTACAAATGTCGTCCACATGGCTTTATGATTACTGCTTAGTACCTCTCTGCGCATATTTTGATAAAATCTATCAAAGAAAAAAATGGTCACGTTCTACAACTTTCTCCATGTTTGCTAAAGATTTAGTTTTCCCCCATTTAAAGCTTATCTAAACTTACACATCACATCTTTATTTCTTTTTCATTGCAGGATGAAACTACCACTGAACCCGTGGCATGTAGCCACCAATCTGTTCCCTATTCTGCGATGGTCGAGAAGTTACAATGCAGCTACAGGGTTAGGGGATTTTATAGCGGGGATCACTGTGGCATTAACCCTGATACCACAGTCAATCGCCTACGCATCGCTCGCTGGCTTCGAACCACAGGTAGGCTAATGGAACGTTTCATAGAAAAAATTAGATGTCTTTGACTGAATACCGTCTCTTACCGTGATGGTGGCGAGAAGATGAAATAACCGGGCAAGTGCGAGAAGGACTCGCAAATAAGGGCTCCTTATTATTATGTATAAAAAAATCACGTTTGTTGTATGGGAGAGTTGTATTCGCCAGTCGTGTGTCCAACTTTGTAGGCACCATCAAAGCCCTACAAAGGTTAGGTCATACCTACTGCACTCGCACGATCTGGGACGTACCATTTTGGATAAGCTGTGACCGATTTATAGAAATAACTAGTCTTCTCGTCTACTAGTAATAAGTAATCTTCTCATCTTAGCGCACCTAACCCAACCGGAAAGGTTGTGTTCCTAGCAGTGCATTTTTGAAGCCCAGGGTTTGTATTCCGGAATTTTCCTCACCTACCATAGATAATATGCTTGCCAATGGTCTCCCAAGGATGCCAAAGACCATTGAAATCTCCTGACATACTAGTATAGTCTATAATTTCTGTCTGTACCGGAGTAATACATCTAACGTGCCGGGGACTTCAATTAATATGCATTGAAGCAAGAAAGATTTATGTTCCTAAGATTTGTACTAGCTGAATTTAACTGTCATGTCGTCCGTTATTCTAAACAAGTTTTGCACCAATGCTGGGATGCTGGGATCTTGAAAAAATATGTTTTTTTCATACAAATTTGTTAAGTGCACAGAACAATAGCCGATTTTTTTAATGAAAAATAGGCTTTCTTATACCTATTGATTCCAAAGCAATGTTCACACGGGTTGAGTCAAGTGCCTTATGTACCCGGGTGTCAAGGTACCCACTAATTTACACCCCGGGTAACTTTTTTTTATTTAACCTTTATTGTCCCACTGCTGGGCAAAGGTCTCCCCCATATCCTTCCACTCATCCCGATCCTGTGCGACCTGCGACCAATTCTTCTCAAAAGATCTGGTGTCATCACTCCAACGTTTTGGTTCACCTGTCTAGGTGCATCAGGCATACGTGGCCTGCCCATTCCCACTTTAAATTGGCGGCTTCGTGCCCCACATCTACAACTCCCGTTTTTGAACGGAGTTCTGTGTTCGACACTCTATCCAGCCTCGTGACGCCTAAGATACTTCGCTTCATCACTCTTTGGCAAATATTTAGCTTGGAATTCTGTTCCTCGGTACCAGCTCTGAGCACCGTAAGTTAGGATGGGCAAGAGGCACATGTCGATGAGTTTGCGCTTTAGTGATATTGGAATGTCGCCCTTCATAAGCTCTTTAATGGACTAGTAGCTCCTCTAAGCATTGTCTATGCGGCGGTTTATTTCTTTTCCTTGCCGGTTGCTGAAGGAGACTAGCTGGCTCAAGTATATGTATTCATCGATATAGTGTATTTATTGCCCATCAACCTCGACTTTTAGTTTTGTGCTATCGGTCACTAAGCAATTTATTTCTTTGTAGGTACTAAATAATACTTACGACAAGTAAGTACGTTGATTTCTATTCATCAAAAACAAATAATTTTCATTCCGCTCGAACAAATATAAACCTAATGCTTTGTGAGAGCCATACTACGAAATATATCACCAAATAATTTATGAATACGCTATATTAATGGCTAAAATTCCATCCCGTTGGACATTGTTCGTTATAGTAATACAAATATTTTGAAACGCCGTTCTGGCGTCCGTGGTTGCAATAATAGCCATATTATTTCTGCCCATGTGTCGAATCAATTTTGTGAAACGTGAATTCCAATTAAAATTGGAGCAATGGGAAGCATTGAAAACATTCTCCGCATTTTAAGTAACTAAGTAACTGAATGTTAGTCTCTTCTTAGTTACAATCAGTTTGTATGAATTAATATTAAGTAAATTCATGTTAAAATTAACAAATTTGAGTTGGTATTTAATTATTCATTCGGAAATTATACAGTAGTTCGTACAGTCAACGACAAAAGTAAATAATCAACATTACTATGCAATTCTAATACATGCGTTGTGGAAATAAAATGTTGGTTTCTCCTGGAAGCCTCATAAGGCCCGTGAAATACATTACATTTAAAACAGTGGTAATAAAAATAAGTAGGTGCAGGTTTTTGTTATCAGCTCAATCCATGTCCTTTGTAATTAACATATTTCATACAAATCTGTTGCGTACTAGTATTACACACAATGGTGTGTGTATATGTTTGTTCCTTATTCATGCTCAAACGGCTGGAGCAATTTTGATAAAATTATGTATTCAGGAAGCTGACACCCTGGATGACACTTAGGACATGACTACTTAAGCGCGGGTTACACCGCGGGGTGCAGCTAGTATAAAATATAGTCGCTTTGAGCGCTTGTGTGTCTACTTGTTCGGCGGAAGTAGTTCTAAATATTTGATCAGATCATAATGGGTATAATAGTCGCGTAGGCATTATATTTTCGGGAATGTATTTTACATACCTAAGAAGAATGAACTGTGCAAAGCAGAGGCGGATTTTATATGTCTGGAACTGAAATCGATCCGTATTATGAACGACAGCATCGTATTCAGGATCAAAGCATCTAGCTGCTGCTAATTATTGCAATTAAAATTCCAACTGATCTGATAAATTCAGATTTTTTACTTTTATCGTTAATTATACAGGCTACGTACTTACATAAGATTTTATCTTCTACAGCTTTCTCAAAAATTACGGATAGGTCATTAAATCTTAACTGCTTGAATAGCATGCTGCGTTTTATAATTTGTAATGTAACTTCCGCATACGATAAGTTATTTTTATTATTTTCTTATCATATAATTGTATAATCACATGAACTTGCCACGTTAAATTCCATCGATATAAGCACGTGTGGTATAATTCATGTTGTAACCTGACTTGATTTATATCGCCACGTATTATTATGTGACTAAGACATAGATTTCAGTGCCGTGTGGTTTCTGGCAGAATAGGGCTTAGTGGCTTCAGAGTAGAATAGGGCCACTCCAAGTCCCCCCGCGGATGTCGTAGAAGGAGGATATTGGTTTGGTAAATACAAGTTAAAAATGTCTCTCTGGCCAAGTATGGCTCTGGTAGTACAGAGAGGGTCGTGCTCCTGCAGTGAAGACAAAAACACCTGATGATAATGAGACACAGATTACTAATGAGTTATGCCTGAGAGCAAAGAAAAAGAATGTTGCTGGAAGTATCTGGGGATCTTATTTTACCAAACATCTATTTATCAAAATTACTACCTAGCAACCTATTACTAAGTAACTAGGCACTTGTTGTTATTGATTGCTAAGTGTCGCGTGGGTTTTGAGACCATAAGCTCTTTATAAATAAGCTCGTCCTTAAAAGGGATAAAACGTGAAATTTAACCTTAGTGTAGGTATCTACTTATATAGATTTTAAGCAATTTAATTTGCGTAAGTCCATCGCGGGGCAGACAGAGCCCAGGCATATTGCCTAAAGGCTGAATGTGGTCGTAGCACTACGAGTTGCATTAAGAAATTTACAACATTATAATAGGTACTTATTTGTTTGATATTATGGTTTTTTTAATATTGGCAATACGCTTACTGTTTCAGATTTTTTTATAAAATATTTATAGCATGGGTGTAGATTATGTGTATAAAGTGATTTGCGTAACAATGCCTCAGTGATATTTACAACAGACATACTCGTACGTTCTCCTCATGGTCACACAGCAAAACCAAAAATAATACAAGTGCACTTCCTTATAAGTACTACATGTGTATAAATACACTGTTGGCTGCCTAGTTCTAGTTGTATCGGCTGCTTCTAGTTTAATTATCAATAAACCATTCTCTTGTTTTTTTACCTGGTCGCTAACCAGTACCACTAGGTACAGTCCACAGCCTGACCTTGGATCAAGCGACATTGATTTCTCTGAAAGGCCTTCTAGTAACACACTGTAAGGCTCGACTCACACTGGCGCAGAGTCGAAGCGACGCGACGCGTCATGTTTTTCAGCTATAGAAAATTAATTTCTATTAAGGTACTATAAGCCGTGCTACTCCCGATACGCGACGACGGGCGAAAGCGCGCGCTTCCATATTTCCATAATACAAATTTGTACCTTAATAATGGAAAAATAGAGATGAATATGCTGTAGGTAAAAAAACATGACGCGACGCGTCACTTCGACTCTGCGCCAGTGTGAGTTGAGCTTTACAGAATCAAGACAAAGCACGCATAGACAAATGAGTCCACTATTCTACTTATACGTATTATTCCTTACAATCTATCTATACGACACGAGCACCTAAACCTAATACGTGTTTTGTACAGGATTTTAATTCGTGTCAGGCTTTGGATCAGATTATGTACTTTTAGGCCTTCAATTTTATTTTTGACTACTTCGTGGCGTAGCGGTAACTATGACTAGTCTGCCACTCGGAGGTTGTGGGTTTAATCTCCAGTCAAAGCAAGTTAAAGAATGGCCTATTGAAAAAAAGAGGGAAGTTATAAGTTTGATGCTAATGACTGTCTGTGCGTATGGTATGAATGTCAGTGAAATCGTAACTCTCGAACGGATGGAGCAATTTTTATGCGGTTTTTTAGGTAAAATTACGCTAAAGCAAGTCCTTTGTGGTGGGTCTTAGCTTCTTAAGTTTCATGAAAAGTTATTTAGGGTTAACGCTTTAAAGTCTGGATTTTTAATTTACCTGGTACTACGGATATCAATTCAACTTAACATCGGCTGGAATATGTAGTTCCGCCACTCATTACTAGATGGTGTAGTCGGAGGTTCATTTAATTTGCCTGGTAAATAAATTTGGTATAGAAATTAGTCCTTATTTATTTATTTACTATTTATTGTATTAGACATTAAAAATGACCAAACATACATGTTATCAGTTTTTCCGTATGTCATATAAAAAATACATATTTTTATACAAGTACATAATGTTCTTCTCGCAAGGGAAATTTCTATAGCGCGAGATTTTAAGGGAAATCTACTCGTATGCGAGGAGTGGCCTTCAGTAATTATCTTGTTTGAAGCTGTCACATATTATGACTTTCATATGTTTTGAAACATTAAGCCATGCCTTTTGTAACGTACAAAATCAATGGAATACACCTTGACAATGCTATAATAATACGATTGTAACACCGAATTGTATTCAGTCCGATACAATGATTGTCACTGTCCTTTACTAGTGATATTGAGGTCGCTGAGCTATGACATCCGTATCATTGTTATCATTCGCAATCAAGCAGAGAAAATGGATTTCCTTTGACTAGAATAATGATAAACAAAATAGTACCTCGAAAAGTATACAAAAATACAGTGAGAAAAAAGGATTGTTGCTAGTAGCAAAAATGTTTGCTACACGTTACCAAAATCTAGTGACTGCCAAACTCAGGGCTACTAGTAGTTAAAATGTGTTTTGATTAAAACTACATTGTTCTGCTAATTTAAACAAAAAATTAGTATCTAATAAACAAATTGCAAGTAGCTAAACTGGTTCAGCTATCAATTTTCTTCAGTGAAGTTTTAGCGCAAAAGATATTATTTAAAGATATGGAGACATTAATCATGTAATATGTACAACAAGATAAACTTAAACAAAATACTTAGATCAATATCAGTTTTTAGCCTGGACGTCTTTATAATAACTAATAAAAAATAAAGATATTATAGCGCATGAATTTGAACTTTACCAAAAAAATGTCTTATCAGTGATCAAGTTATACAACGTGGCAGGGACATATACCTCTAATTAATTGAACCACGGGCTATACTAAATCACTTTAGTTGAATGTAACAAAATTAACAGTCAATAAACGAAAAAAAAAAACGACTTTTTCATACTAATTTGCCGAATTTATTTTTGGTTTTCTTATGTACTGTTATTTTAATTCCATTATACTATAGTGATAAGTATAGCTCGTGGTTCAATTGATTACGGGTATATCCCTTTCACGTTGTAAACTCGTAATTCTTAAACCATTAGAACTATATAGGAATAGAGCATAATCCACCATTTAAATAGTTCGTTTATAAAATGTGAGTCATTAACGTGTTCACGTTTTTTTTCATCCTATTAGCCAAATCGACGACTTCCTGAACGTAATAAAAAACTAGTTAGTAGACAATGTTATTCGTTGAATTCTTAACTACTGAATATATACTGAATATATGTGGTCACCAATCCTAATGTGTACCACGTCTGAGATTATTTACCAGACCTATATTATCACAGAGACTTTTAAGTAGACCTTATGAAATTCCACTTGCAATTATTCTAATAAACCTCTCTTGCTTTATCTAAACTCGTCACTCTCTTCATAACTTTCTGTTACAAGAACTTACTTGCGATTGCTGTGACTGAAGTTTGTCCTATTTCTGTCCGGTATGAGCATGTTTCGTAAAAAAAATACTCTATATCTTTATTAAAAGGAGTTAACGGGTTACTCACGTATAGAGCCAGTGAGGCGTACGGGCTTTTACTCACATTCCCCCTGATGAATACCTCCAGATGAGGTCGAAACATGTCGGTAGTAGCTGACTCTATACGTGAGTAACCCGTTAACTCTTTTAATAATGCCTGTGTTCACGTTAGTTTTAATCAAAAATCTCTATGCCTTATTGTCGTGACTACCACTTATACTTGTATACGCCTAGTTTATGAGCTATAAAATAGATGACAACGAACTAAGCCTTAATTTTGTTTCAGTATGGGCTGTACGCATCACTGATGGGCGGCTTCGTGTACGCCATAATGGGAACATGTCCGCAGATCAACGTAGGGCCTACTGCCCTGCTGTCGCTGTTGACGTTTACTTACACTAATGGCACCAACTCGGACTTTGCAATCCTGTTATGCTTTATTTCTGGCATAGTTCAGCTCGTTGCAGGAATCTCACAGTTAGGTAAGATCCCTAGATTTAAAAAAATGCTAACATAAGACCCCTAGTCTATTTCTAAGGTTCACAACACAAGATTACAATAGTCTTCTTTACGCTTTTAACCTGTTGCTTTGTAAATACTTGGGGGAGGCCTATGACTAGCATAGCATCATGCGGTTCAGTAATAATCATGTTAGCGTTCTGCTCTCTCAGCTGAAATTCATGTTTTTAAGCATTTTTTATTCTCATGCCGACTTTTGCAACTTTCCACATCATTTACAGCTCACTTTGTTAACCTGTATGGTAAGATGAATTTTCTTTAAATTCTTTAGAGTTTTATTTTCTTATATTTTTTTTCTTTCAGGATTTTTAGTGGAATTCGTCTCCTTGCCAGTCGTGTCCGGATTCACGTCAGCTGCAGCGATCACTATCGCCTCTTCTCAAATCAAGGGTCTCCTTGGCTTGAGGTTTAGTGCTGAAACGTTCATCAGTACTTGGCTTGGGGTGTATCAGCACATTGAGGACACCAGGCTGCCGGACACCTTGCTCAGCTTGTCGTGCTGTGTTGTATTGATGGGCATGAAGGTAAGTTTTGAAGATAGATGTGACCTAGAAGGCAGGTTCTTAGAATGCCTAAGTTCAGATACAGTTTTGTACATTTGTTGCAATATTAACTTTAATTAAGTAGTTAAAAACTAACGTGAGACACAGACATTATTAGAATCGGTTAACGGGCTACTCACGTACAGAGTCAACTACTGGGCGAGATGTTTTGACTTTATCTGGAGGTCTTCACTTCACGGACATTCGCCCTGATAAAGACCTAACCTTAACCTTAACTTATGCTAATAAAAAAAGTAGTTTTTCGTCGTTGTGAAACATAGTACAATTAAAGTTCTACATAAATGAGCGATGAGTCAGATTTAATACAGGTTGGTCAAAAATGTTTTATTTATTGAGCAGTTACATAAACCAATATGGAAATGGTTTAAAATGTCCCCTAATTTTTGTTATATGCAGACTTGGTCGTTGTTCCACCTTTACTGGGACACTGGCAGTGTTATTTTAGCTGTTAGGCAAGGTTAAGCTGTCAAGGGAACTTTGCTGAGTCTATGATAATGAAAACGAAGGTCCCGGATCGCTCTAATATTCTTCCCATGATTTGTTTTTGTTTTGTTACGAGCCAGTGGCTGCTTATGAATAACCCGAACCAAGTTGCCTAGTTCGGTCGGGCGGAACGGTAATCTTCTTGATGAAAAGATAAAGAGTGAGACTAAGTTTGGTTAGTTATTTAGCGAACCATCCGACGATGAAACATTAATTTTATAAATATCATCGGGTAAATACTCGATTTTGATAAATATTAAAAAGCTGTGTATTTTTCGTATATTTTTATTTAAAAAAGGACATCTATTTGAGACGAAAACACAATTCGGTACTTATTTACATTATAAAATGTTATATATAAAGAATATCTAACTTTATTTGAACTTATTTCTTAATGTGATTGGGATATGGAGGAAGGGGAGCGGTAGTGAGACAAACGGGTTTACTTTGGATATATGAATATTTAGTCCCAAATAATAAACAAATCTAAATTCACGCTTATGCTCAAGTCATCTTCAACAAGTTCAAGCAACTAAACACAGCACTTGCACGCGCCATCAAACTTGAATTTCCTTTGCGCCAGGAACTTGTAGCAACGTAAAACCGCAGGTCGCAGAAATTGCAACATTTGCAACAAGTTGTATAAATGCCGTATGAATTAAGATTTATTGATTTCTAATTAAATCTAAAAATAACACTATTAGATGGGTGAGGTTAAGTTTATTTTTCTATAAAAAATTTTGGCCGCAGGTTTTAAACTAATCGTATTAATATGTCAGTAGATACTTATTAAATTTCCTTATTCATAACATTTTTTTACCTAAAAGTAACTATAAATAGGTAAAAAAGTTTCACGACAAAAATATAATGGTGCTCCCATACTCCTGTTAAAAATATTAGCAAACATTTTCTAACATTTTAATAAAATTACTTATTGTTGTAATATTGTTATTATAAGAATTTATTATTCATAATTATAATTAGTATTATATATAACAGTATTTTATTTTTATGTTATTTTATTATGCATTTTTATCATGTTAGAAAATGTTAGTAAACATTTTTAACAGCAGTTTCGGAGCACCATCACACATTAGATGCTAAGATGCACGGGTTGCGTCAACGACTGAACGCAGTCCGTAACAATGCAACGTGTAATATAAATGGCCGGAACATTATAAACATTATATTTATCTCATTGGAACTTAAATTACAAAGTAGGTACCTATATTAACTGTCTCTCGGAGATGCTAATGTCCATTACTCGTAGACGTCATGCGGATAAAATTATGATGATGACTTTTGACTTTCGTTTTATTTTAACGCCTTTCATATTTATAAAAGCGCTAAACGCAAATTTTACTACCTATTTGTACCTACATGTGACATATGCATATATGTGTCCAAAACATGTACAATCATGTACTTACATAGCTACATATAGTCACAGAATAAATAGTAGTACACTATAGTCATACCTAACCCAAAAATAAAGAGAAAACATTACAAATGTCTATAGTGTTTATTTTTCCTACATTTTGGTTCCGATTGCATGCCCCGGACGCCTAATTTGGCAACTTTGTCATAGTTAACTGCAGTCCAATCCGTAGCCGGAGTTCGGCAAGTTCTAATTGTGCAAACGGCCAATTTCACCGACTGTGGATTCACACGAAGCACGAAATAAAGAAAATGCAGAATGTGCAGTTTGTAAAATGTGTCATAAAATTCGTAAATAGATTTATTGCACAAAATAAATAAATACAGGACACAATAATAAATAAAAACTAAATAACCAACCTAAATTAAAATAATAAAACTATAAACTAAAATTACTGTAGCTAAATAATTTGATTTGCCTATAAGCAGCAAAAAGGTTGTCGAATGGCGACCTCGTATTGGCAAGCGAAGCGTAGGACACCCACCCATAAGGTTGTTTGACGACCTGACCAAGGCCGCTGGGAAGCGCTGGATGCAGGTCGCTCTATATCGGTCATTTTGGGAATCCTTGGGAGAGCCTATGTCCAGCAGTGGACGTTATGCAGCTAAAATGATGATGATGATGATGAGTAGTAGAATTTAGAGAATGCTGCTGTGCAACAAAGGCAAACGTAAATATAAGAAACTACTGATACATAATCTGTGCTTCTGATCTTTTAATCTTTAAATTCTTAATCTGACTATATTTTAAAAATGAAAATGAGTCTTAGTACTCTTTTGATTGAATACTGACACCAATCAAATAATTTACTTATGCTCAGGCTCTACTTTCTTAGTACAGTAGATCTTGTATAAAGTAGAGAGTTATTGTTCTATAGTGTATTTATTGTATGAGTAAGGTGCAGTACCGAAATGACTGCTAGAGCCTGACCTTTGATAAGACAAAGGCCAGGTCTGATTTTCACAGAGCAGTGGATGATTCTAGTTCTACGGATGATCGAATGAGCGAATAAATAACCAACCTAAATTAAAATAATAAAACTATAAACTAAAATTACTGTAGCTAAATAATTTGATTTGCCTATAAGCAGCAAAAAGGTTGTCGAATGGCGACCTCGTATTGGCAAGCGAAGCGTAGGACACCCACCCATAAGGTTGTTTGACGACCTGACCAAGGCCGCTGGGAAGCGCTGGATGCAGGTCGCTCTATATCGGTCATTTTGGGAATCCTTGGGAGAGCCTATGTCCAGCAGTGGACGTTATGCAGCTAAAATGATGATGATGATGATGAGTAGTAGAATTTAGAGAATGCTGCTGTGCAACAAAGGCAAACGTAAATATAAGAAACTACTGATACATAATCTGTGCTTCTGATCTTTTAATCTTTAAATTCTTAATCTGACTATATTTTAAAAATGAAAATGAGTCTTAGTACTCTTTTGATTGAATACTGACACCAATCAAATAATTTACTTATGCTCAGGCTCTACTTTCTTAGTACAGTAGATCTTGTATAAAGTAGAGAGTTATTGTTCTATAGTGTATTTATTGTATGAGTAAGGTGCAGTACCGAAATGACTGCTAGAGCCTGACCTTTGATAAGACAAAGGCCAGGTCTGATTTTCACAGAGCAGTGGATGATTCTAGTTCTACGGATGATCGAATGAGATGACCGCTGCTGTTGCATTGAGGTTGAAAACTGTCAGTGGCTGGGTCTACATTACATCTTGCCATTTTTCTTTTAGCTACTCTTACTGACTATTACTGACGTACGTAACGTACTAGACGTTATTATTGGCCTTTAAGGCGGTTTGAAAACTCTGACACTAGTGTTAGTCACTAACACACACGATAAGAAGAAGAAGACTGTCTATTTACCTTCGGCTACAATTATCGAATGTAGGGTTTTTTTTAATTTGCCTAAAAATAAAGTTATTAACTATATATTTAACGTTGATAATTTTTAAAAAACTAGAGTTTTCAGTGGAATCAAATCTGGGGGCACGGCAGTGCCCCCACCAAGTCGAGCAAAAAAGCGTCACGGCCGTACCATCCTTTTCTCGAAGCAATTCAGACCATTTTCGACCCCCTGTAACTTCGTTGTGGATAAAACTAGAAGACTTAAATTTTCAGTAACCATGCAAGCATTGTAAAGACACGGTATATTTCAAATTTCATTCAATTTGAACTAGTATTTTAAGAATTATAACGGGTCAAATTTCTTAATTTTGTCACTCACTGACTCACCGATCATCAAAATTCTAAGGCACTTCTAGCAGACCTAGAAGCTTCAAATTTGGAATATAAGTAGTGTTTGGTGTATGAATCAAGGAAAAACTAAAAATCTAGAAAAGACCGCAAAGAAAATTAAGCCCATACAGCCAAGTCATCAGTTAAATTTTTCAATATTGGCTTTCTTCGTAACGATGTTTTACGGCAGTTATTATTATTGCGTGCGAAGCCGCGGGTTTAAGCTAGTCCCATATAAATATAAGCGCATGGTAGTGCCCCTGCCAAATCGAGCAAAAAATGGGTATTCCCGTCATGAAAACACGTGTAAATTAAATTATTTAATGCAAAAAACGTACCTACGTGCGTATTCGTACTTATTACGAGTGCGTAAGGTTGTAAATTAATTATTATACCACGCGCTGCGATGCTAGCGAGTGAGCGCGGGCCGTTACTACGCGCTACGCGGTGCTAGCGCGAGGGCGCGGGGCGGGGACAGTGGCGGGGCGCGCGGAAAAGAGAGAGGGCTTTAAGAAAATTCGTTGCTGGTAGATATACATATATACAATAAGTAGAAGGTACCGAAAAGAAAAAAAGTAGAACTGTCTACAAAATACAAAAAGAAATGAGATCCCATCAAAAACAATACTTGTCAAAAAAAACAAGTCTCGCAACTCATTTGTTCTGCGGTAAAAAGTTGTGAGATCCATGTAATACCAAGTCGGTTATTAATTTATTCAGTCTCTACTTAAGCGACTTTCTGTCTTAATACGTCCAGTCTCTAAGACCACGATCGTGGTCCATAACAATTGAAAATCAATTGTGTCTGGAATCTCCGTACTCGAAGCATTAAGTTGTAACGTAATAATTAACAGCATCTTATAGTGACGCATATCAATATTAAAATTCTTTAATGTTTTATATATGTAAATATATTGAGACTTGGCCATCGCCTGAAAACACGTGTAAATTCAATCGCCTGAAAACACATGTAAATTCAATTATTTAGTGCGATGGCCAAGTCTCGATATATTTATATAAAACATTAAAGAATTTTAATATTGATATGCGTCACTATAAGATGCTGTTAATTATTACGTAACAACTTAATGCTTCGAGTACGGAGATTCCAGACACAATTGATTTTCAATTGTTATGGACCACGATGGTCTTAGAGACTGGACGTATTAAGACAGAAAGTCGCTTAAGTAGAGACTGAATAAATTAATAACCGACTTGGTATTACATGGATCTCACAACTTTTTACCGCAGAACAAATGAGTTGCGAGACTTGGTTTTTTTGACAAGTATTGTTTTTGATGGGATCAAACTTTCATATAGGTATAGGATACACGCCAATAAATTGGGTGCATTCAATCAGTGAAATATTGCAAACAATGAGTTTACAGTTAAAAGTGTCGAAAACTGCATACGCATCAATAATACCAGCCGTGGCATTCGTGCCAAAGGATGCCAAAACTGATATGACGTTTGAATAATTAGGCTGTTTTCTTTTTTCTTTTCTTGATTATAGCGGTCAAACTTCGTTGAAGCTTATTTTGCCAGTGTCTAGTAATATCTCTTCTTTATTCTTTCTAATCCTAAGTTCTACAACACACCTACCTGGTGTCAATCCTCTCTGAAAATGCAATATTCCACCTAGCGACATTCACTCATGTGTAAATGTCGTAAGGACATGGTCTTATTCTGTGTTTTGAAACATCGCAGAGCATTCCGATTTAAATTTATACACCTAAATAATGATTTAATCAATATTTTGCATTGCACATAATACTGACACATTATTAATACAAAGCTTTTCACAACATTACAGACATAAAAGCTACCAAAATACGACCTACTTATAATTAATGCTCATAGCTGCATATTTTCTGTACAAACGTAATTTTCCATGTTTATTCTACATTATGGCATAATACAATTAGGTGTGTTGTGTGTGGGATGGGAATACGTCGGAAAACGGACCCCAACAAAAAGGTTGTTATTCAATTATGTTCCTATTATTTCTGTGTTTGGTCTTTTTCTTGGTTCGCGGGGATATAATGCTATTCTTTGTATTTAATTTAGCTTGTTGTCATATAGCAATATACTTATATAATGAAGGATGTTTATAATGCTTTTCCGCACGCAAATCTTTAAAGTCCATTGAGGGAATGAGAGAAATTCAGAAAGTGACTATTTTGATTCATTTTTTCATGTCAAATAAGATCTTTGACTTTACAACACTGGATTCCCTCTAGCCTTTTTGGGAAACATATTATTATGCGATTAGTATGTGGTAGGTAGACATGTACTTTATATAGTATCCTACATCAATGAGTGACCTTACATACCTATTTTATTCCATACGTGGCTAATTCGACCTTATCACAATCAATGCGTTTTGTAGTTACCGTGAATATCAGTTTATTGTGGTCCGTGACTGCATTTTCTCATGCAAGAAAAAAAACAAACTACGTACTGAAATAATTACATAAAAACATTGGAACAAGGCACATTAAAAATTTAATTTGCCCCCGACTCCCCGACTGAACGATATGTTGTATCGTAAATCAGCATAGATTTAACAACATTAAATCTATCTCCATTTACGGATTGTTTGCAAACTAACTTATCTAAATCTGAATTGGTTACGTCTAATCCGCAACTATTTCAATTTCATTCAAAGTACATTATGGAAATCTAATAGTAAAATGAAGAGATTTAACTTGATTTACATGTACATATAAGGTTTAACTAATTACATTATCTGAATTATGAACAGCTTTAAAAGTGATTGAAATAATACATGAAATATATATTTTCACTAAAGCAAAAGTGCCAACGCCCAAGTGCGCGCACGCTTTAAAAATTCTGCGGACTATAGTCGTCTCGGCGTGCCACCGTGTCACGAGATGTCGCATTCACGTTCATCACAGCTGTGTACACTCATACTCAACTAAGGAAATCGAAAAATAAAATGACACTACATAATTTCTTCTTTTATTAGTATTACGGAACTTACCGCGATTAATATCGTTTTTCATCATCCTACACAACTCCAGTCAGTCACTACCTCCCTCGAAAAAACACGAAAAACCTATGATCTGTGTGATCAGGAACATCTACCAGGAGAGCTGGAGCATGTTCAAGCGGGTTTGAAATGCACTGAACGGACACCGAAGAAGAGTCGTCGAAATACCTGGCAAAAAACAATATTAATCGCGATAAGTCCCGTAATACTAATAATAGTAATTTGTGACTGCGAGACTCTAAAATAATTTCTTTGCGGTGAACGCAAGCGCGCGATGTTACTCGTTTCGGCACACGTGAAGCTGCTAATCAATGTTGACGAGTGACAACTGACGAGTCACTACACATTTGACAAAGATTACTTTTTCATTAAAAAAAATGATTTTCAGGCTTTAAAGGACATTCGACTGAAAGAGTCCGAAGACGAGAAGGGTGGCCGTAGTGTTATACTGCAGAAGGTTTTCTGGTTTTCGGGGGTAGCCAGAAATGCTGTAGTTGTAGTCATCGCATCTATGGTAGCGTACTTCGTGCACCAGGATAAAAATAACCCTTTCATACTGACAGGTATGTTTCGAAGTTTGTTTTTATTTTACATGCTTCTAATCATTTTACATGCTTCTAAACAGTTTCATCATCATCAGGTCTTTTTTAGTCTCCACTGCAGGAGCACGACCCTCTCTGGTACTAGGGCCATACTTGGCCAGAGCAGCCAGAGAATTTAATCTGCACTCTCCACGCTGGTCAGGCGGATTGGAGAGGCCTTATTAATGTTTATAAGCTTTGTATAGCTTGTATTTCCTAAGTCGCCTTTTACGACATGACATCCACGGGAAGTCAGCAACTCAGCCGGATACCACACGGCATATTTTTTATATTTTTATATTTAAGCATGTCAATGGGCTTTGCACACTAAGATATACGTGATATAATGTATGTGGCCAACGTCGTTAGCTCTACGATTAGAATTACGTCTAGCTTATATATATTTTACAGACTATTTTTAATTCCAGGGAACATAACCCCAGGCTTACCACATCCAGCGCCTCCCCCCTTCACAACAACCGTGGGGAACACAACATACTATACCGCCGGTGATATGTTCTCCCATCTAGGGACGGGACTTCTGGTGGTTCCGATAGTAGGCATCATCTCCAACGTCGCGATAGCAAAGGCTTTCGGTGAGTTAACTTCTTTGTTTATTTTGAATAATATCTTTTGCTGATTTTATTGCATTTTTTTGATAAGCTGTATTTTGTAAATTAGGTCCCTAATTAAAAAAAAACTACAGCAATTTCTCTTAAATTTTATTCGAATTTCCAATAAACTTTTAATTTTAAAGTTAGTTGTAGTTCCTGGTTTAAACCCAGTATATGCCACTTTTTTATTTTTTTTATTTCCCAATTTATCTTTTAATGTTTCTTTATTATTGTTTTTAGTTTTTTCACAAGTGTTATATTTGAAATGAAAAGTTCTTCATGCTTTAACAGGCAAAACAAAAAAATCCCCGACTTTCAAGCGTTCACCCCCTATAACTTTTAAAACGCCTAACCGATTTATATCAAACATAGCTAAGAATCATCACCATCAAGTCAACTTTCGAACAAAAAGATCTACATCAAATCTGGCCCATTCGTTAACGCGTTACGATACCACAGACAGACACACAGACACTGAGACACGTCAAAGTTATAATACCCCTATTTTTGTCGGAGGTTAAAAAGAATAATAGGCAATTTAAATTTGCTATATTTAGTTCTAAAACTAATTTATCTCTTATAACCGTCTACCGAAGAAAAGTAATGGTAATTTGGAGAATAACTCTGTAGTACTTACGAATTTAAATCGCTTTGCAATGAACGATTTACTGCTTTGAAAATAAATTGAGCGTTGAGAAATTATCATAATTTGCCATAGCGAGTAAGCTCTGCCATTGTAATTTATACACAATCGATTTATTTTTATAAGAACTTAATTGTCAAATCAGTTATTTATTACAAAAATAAAATTTGAATTAAACTAAAACTATAGTTATTAAAATCAAAATTTTCCTTCCTAATCCCTCAAATTAAGTTTGCCATTATTTCAGGTATAAATAACTGAGCAATAGTTTGATAGGACAAATTAATATATACTGATATATTCTTCTTCTTATATTTAACAGCTGGGCTCTTGTCGGTGGAGTGCTTTCCATGTCTCTCTTCCTTCCGCTAAGTTCTTAACCTCTTTATATGTTTTCACGTTTCATTTTTCTTTTATTTGGTCTATAAATTTTCTTCTAGGTTTTCCTACTCCTCTCTTTCCTTCTATTTTTCCTTCCATTATTGTTTTAAAGAACGCATCGTGGCGTAGTAGATGACCGAACATTTTCCCTCTTCTATTTTCTATAATTTGTATTTTATTAATGATTTATTAATGTTTATTCCTAAAGTAGAGAGCAAAGTGACTTTGAGACCAAAAGGTCACTTTTAGCGTGATGGTGGGCGAGAAGGTAGACAAAGGGTATCACAACAGCGAATGGTTGCTAGCCGCATCATTTTAACATGATTCGGATTTTCCCTTAATCCCTTGATCGCCTTCAACAATTTGCACTGAAAGAGAAGTAGCTTTTCTCCCAAACCAGCATTAAAGAAACCTTGATATATATTATTTATAGATTTAAAAAATCTATTCTGAATTTCGTATTACCATAACAATCTATAGGCCTATGTCCAGCAGTGGACTTCCTGTGGCTGATATGATGATGATGATGATGATAACAATCTAAGACAGTCGGATAATGGTTTAAACCTAGTAACAAAGATAGTCTGCGTTTTATAATATGAAGGATGATGTTTATTTCTGGTCGAGTCAAAGCTCGATCTAAAAATAAATCTATTAATGGTAGGATTGCGGTAAGGAGCAAAGGAGAAAGGTTACAAGTTATGAACTTTCTCCTTTCATAACTTCCTTTAGATCGGAAGCGGTTAGGGTTTTGGTTTAATAGTATTTTTTTTTCAAAACTGGATACATTTTACCTTTTAGAAGATTTTTAAAGAATAAATCGGCCAAGTGCGTGTCAGGCAGGCCATGCTCAGAGTAGAGTTTCGAAGTTACACGTTATAAAAGTAACTTTAATGGAAATTTTGTAAAAGATATGTTTGTATAAATAATACTAACTATACTCATACAAAATTACAGCTTTACTAACAGTCTCTAAGCTAAGTCGCGGACAAACGGACAGGTATAACAAAAGTATGAGTTATGAAGTCTAGGACTTCGGAACACTAAAACACTTCAAAGGTATAACTCCATACACCGAGCAATCTAATAGAATTCGGTTATTTAGTGTGAGGTATAGACATATAGGTATGATAATTTATATGAAAATTTAGTTTTCTTTATGTAAAAAATTATAGAGTGAACCTCGTTAGATTATTTAAGATTTTATTAATCTTTATCACAAATATATGCTGTTTGAGTGCTGTTTATTTATTATCAATACGAATATCAACTATAATCCGTATAGATTCCTAGAAATCAATATAATCTTGAATTAATCTGTACTTAGACCACTCAGACAGACAAAGCTCTTAGGCGAATAGACATTTAGAGCGATGGACAATACAAACTATCTGTGAAGTAGTTATCAGTAGCAGTAGTGATGGACAGTTATTGTGATGTTGCAAAATGTAATCTCAAAGGATCATCTATATTGAATAAAATAAAAAATAAATAACAAGTGTCAGAAGGTAGCGGTTAGCGATCACAATGATATAACCGTTTCGAGATTTGACGTGTTAAAGTGCATTCAAAAGCCAAATTACTATGAATAAATATTTAGTTTTTGAGCTTCAACTTTCTCAGATGGTTTCTTTTTAGGTATCCGGAGCTTAAAAATTCACATTAAGAGCTTGTAATAAATGAACAATAAATGAATAATAAACTATATGAAAAAGACATTTTTGGAAAAAATAAAACTTATTAATAAAGAACATCGGTGTTATATTTTTCAAGCTGCCTAAAGTTATCTGACAATAACATAATCTTCATTACACACGTAGTGATTTTATGCTCTTTGAGAGATATAATCAGGACTAAGGAAACGTGCCTTTCGAAGCACTATAACAATATTTTCTTGCGATATTTTTCATCACCGTATCGTCCAAAAGACATCACATTATAGTAGAGGGGGACGAAATTTACTTGAAATGCTAAATTCAAGAAGATTTGAGTGTCTAATCCATATTCTCTGGCAATGCTTAATCTGTGTCTGTGTCTTTCTCTCAGGCTGTGATCTGTGATAGTGGATAGGTATTAAATATGATCGATTCTAGAAACTATCGGATCATAAGCAGCAGCAATTATTATAGATATTACTATTAGATAGTATGTCTATAAATTTTTTCCAATATTGTTTTACCTGCACTATATGCTTAAGTATGAAACATATTCAGCGTCCAAAAAATGTAAGATCAAGACTACTTTACACCGTGATAAGGAAGAAAAAATGCATGAGTGTCGTGGAACACTCGGTTGAACTGAAGATACTTTCGTAGTATATTATTATACGGTGTTCCTGTATCCACGGGAATCTTTGAGTACATACTCCTTCTAAATACACCACAATATCAAATGTTTATTTCAGCACGAGGCCGAACTTTAGACGCGACCCAAGAGATCATAGCCCTCGGGGTGTGCAACGTGGCTAGTTCGTTCTTCCGGTCATTTCCTGTGAACGGCTCATTTACACGAAGCGCGGTGAGCGATGCTTCGGGAGTGCGCACGCCTGCGGCCGGCCTTTATACCAGTATGTATATAGATTTTTATATTACTAGAAAGTTTGTTAATATAAATGTGTAGTGATTTTATCTTTATTTTAGTTTTTAAGAAAATTTTATGTGTCTATATATATTTTTCGTATAGTTTATAAAGATATTAGATATCTCTGAGTGTTGATAGCTTATATACATGAAGAGTGGTATGGGAGATTTTGGCGAAAAGTCAACGGATTCAGTTACAGAGTCAAAAGGTAGCATCACAAAGAAAAATAAATTTGCATATGTTTATAGCCAAACAAAGAGTTGTTATTCACGGTAATATACTTATATAGCCAAATATGTATACCTAACTACTTTTTTTTACACAGTATTGCAAAAATATGAAATAGGTTTAAATACGTAGTAGAAAATTTGCAATTCAACGAATACAAAATAGACATGATTTAAAAGTCGCAGCTCTGCAAACCACATCGTCGCATCACAATCGTTCCCCGCGAGTGGTTATTCTGAAAGCAAGCGAGCATCCACCGCACGTCCTCAATGTAATAATGCATACGAATGGAATTCCGCCCCGGGGACAGCCGTAATATTCTTGCTCTGTATATTACTATCCTCCCATGCTGGTTTGGGAGAAATGAAAAAACTTAGAATGTACCAGCTGCTTCTCTTCCCGCGCAGATCGTAAAAGCCGATCGAGGGAATGGGCAAAAATGCGAATCATGTTAACAGGCAATGCGGCTAGCAACGCATCACTGTATTGATTGCTTTTCCATCTTCTCGCCCACCATGACGCTAAAAGTGGCTTTTGGGTCTTGCGGCCCTGGGTTCTGCATAGAGCCGCAAGACCCAAAATGCTCTGTCTGACCCATTAGGGATAAAGACGTGATAGTATGTATGTATGTTTGTATGTATGTATATTACTATATTTATATGACTTAACTATTATGTTCACTATTAGAAAAAGTTTTTTAGTACTATTAAATAAGGAGTTTTTAAGTAATTTATTACGTATAAAAGTAAAGTTTATTAATGTATTACAATCGTTCCCCGCAAGTAGTTATTCTAAAAGTAAGCGAGAATCCAGCGTACGTCCTCGATGTAATAATGCATACGAATGGAATTCCGCCCCGGGGACAGCCGTAATATTCTTACTCTCTATATTACTATATTGTATGTGACTTAACTATTAGATAAAGTTTTTTAGTACTATTAGATAAGGTTTTTAGTACTATTAGATAAGGTTTTTTAAAACTTTACGTATAAAAGTAAAGTTTATTAAGATATTACAAGCGTTCCCCGCGAGTGGTTATTCTGAAAGCAAGCGAGAATCCAGCGTACGTCCTCGATGTAATAATGCAAACGAATGGAATCCTGCTCTGGGGACAGCCGTAATATTCTTACTCTACCTAACTCGTACTGCATTTATATGACTTAAATATTAAAACTCGTCTTTGGCGAAGCGAGCGATATAAGAAGGTTCCGTTCCTTTAGTTTAAATATCTTTTCGACATTTAAAGGTTTTTTTTTATTATCATTTTTGTAAAAGCTTTTATTGTGAGGCCGAAGTAAGACAAACAGCTTATTGATTTCACATATTGTCATTAGATATATACAAGTATGCAACAGCTAAATCGGTTGAGAATAACTGCTTGAAAATTGAGTTGCAAGATTTGACCTAAACAAACTTTCATACATACATACAAGATACATTGCAATTTAAATAAATTAATGTAATATGTAATATAAGTAAGCAATTAATTGACGTGAAAAAACCTGAAACTCGATTGAGTTTAGCAATATTTGATAAAATACAAAGAATTCAGGATCGTAGCAAGTGGAGTTCCATAGTCTCTGCCTACCCCTGCGGGAAACAGGCGTGATATTATGTATGTACCTATGTATAGAAAGAATTCGAATTAGTAATAAAAAAAAACTGTAGTCAATACAGATAAACCACAGTGAAATACTCTATTTCCTATATCTTACTATTTTTCGAAGAGTTACTTAGATAACGAGTAGCTCCAGCGCACACGTCTCAATGCACCTAATAACGCATACAAATGCAAACCAAGCTGATCTCAAATGAAATCTAGCCCCGAGAGATCCATAATATTCTTTCCTGCACCTTGCACTGCGCAAGAATGAGCGATAGTGATATTTTTATCAAAGTTTATTAAAGGAGTCTTTCCGCTTGCAAATTTTACAAAGACCTCACGTAAAAGGTTGATTTTATATTAAAAAGACTTAATTTATCATTTTAATTAAAATCTCAGCTAAGACTGCGGAACAAATTTACCAAATCTGTCCAAGTTGGGCGACGTTGCGGTGTTTACTCCAACAGCTGTGCGATTACTTCACAACAATTTGTTAAAATTCATCGTTATTAAGTCCCGCCGAGGAGGACCCGCTTTATCAATGTAAAGGGCTTGTTTCGCTTTTGATGACGACTCCAGTAATTATTAAAGCAATTTTAGCAGCTGACTCAAAGGCGATCCCGAGTTCAACTCTAATTTGACCAAACTTTGTTGTAACTGGCTGAAGTTTATGTTCCATTTTATGTTCTGATCGAGTTACGCTCCCCAGAATTGTTAGATTTGCATGATTTGCATTACTTTCACGGATTTTGTTGATTGTGAAGAGTCGTCGTAAATTCAAAGTAGTCGCTGATATTGCATTGAGGCAGTTTGAAAGTTCAGAATATAAACCAATTCTGAAGATTCTTTGCATAAATTACTTATGATAAGGAATATCAATTAGCTTTTATGTTTGTAAAGTTGCTCTTTCAGTTCTATTATTTAAACGAGGTTAGTATTTTATTAAATTGTTTGTTTGTTGGTTTTTCGTGTGTGTAAGTGGCCAGAACTGGTGTCAAATTTTCAGGCTGCTTAAAGGTATCTGACATAGCTTGACGACTGCCATACAATGATGACAGCCGGGATGAAGCGCGGAGGTGTCCGAGTTTTTTTTCGTCTTCACCCTTTGGGTCCTAAAAATACAGGCCGTAAAAAAACGCGGGAAAGTAAACAGCAAATTTTTACTGAAAACGAAGGGCGACGGCGAGGGAAAATTTCTATGGAAAAATCATTCGTTTAGGTAATACGGATATGGACTAAATATTTTTTTCGCTTATAGATAGATTATTAAAAAATATGATATAAATATTTTTCATTTTCTTTGATTAGCAAATAATGACAACAATATAGCGCATATAAATTTCCTATGACGTCACGATCAGCTACAATTTTTAATCAAATGTATGTGTAGGAGATTTGATGTCAATCTCCTACACAACCTACTATTTTAATCAAATATGAAAGTGAGTCAGGTCTGGACGGTAATTCTGCCCAACAAACCAATATATTTTTTTTGCCATGTAAATTTCTAAATAAATATATAATTCTTTAT
Source organism: Acrobasis consociella (assembly GCA_963555685.1). Taxonomy (NCBI): domain Eukaryota; kingdom Metazoa; phylum Arthropoda; class Insecta; order Lepidoptera; family Pyralidae; genus Acrobasis; species Acrobasis consociella. The sequence continues at coordinate 7,642,054 of OY743115.1, forward strand.
TGACTCGTTTGGAGTTAGGTAGACATTTACCTGTAAGGAGTTTTACTCTACATATCAACTAACTAAACTTAAATCTCCAGGTTGAGGTTCCAGTTATTAGTTTCGACTAGCAGTAGCAAATGGTGGCGAAGACAAATGTACAACTATACCATAAATCATTTCATGTGAGGGCTGGCTACTCCATAAATCTAAAAGTTTGCATCGGTAGTTTACCGCGCGCAAGTTCTGCTCTAAATTTAAAATTTAAATCTCCTGAATTATAGAAGTTAGTGAATCACAGTGCTATGATAGACAGGGATTGTGGTCTTCTCACATGTCATATATTTTAACCGACTTCAAAAAAGTAGGGGTTGTCTGTCAGTTCGTCTTTATCTTTTGTTTTTTTTTTTATGTACGTTTACCGATTACTAGAAGAGCCCTGGACCAATTTAGAAAATCTTTTTTGTTTGAAAGGGCATTCTTACTTATACTATCAAAATTGTATGTGTAGTTTGGTGTAGAAGGCGGTTTTTAGATTTGAAAAATTATATTAGTTTTATACAAAAAATTTGGTCTGCCGTCTGAGTCAGTCAGGATCAGGCCGCTGGCTTGATCGTCACGATTCTAATTATTTAATTGACTATTTTATGTTGGACGTAATATACGTAGTAGGTAGTACTTTCTCTCTTTTGTTGATGATGCCGGTTGACCAAATAAGTCTTTAAGTTTAAAGTGACTCCGCTCTTAAGTTTGCTAACAAAAAATATGCAGTTTGAAATTTTGGGTTACAGCATTGAGCTTGACAAGCTTCTATACTATGTCCTTTTATAATAAGTAGGTACACATATTTTAAGGGGTGATTCAGTCCATCATTTTTAAGAACATTCCCAATAAATACTAGGTTCTTTCACAAATTTAAGTAGTCACGTGATGCTGTTACTACGGAAAAGATTTTTTTATTTTATTTTGATATACATTTATTGGGAAAATTTGTTCAAAATGATAGACTGAATCACCCCTTAAAATATTTGTAGTTAATAAAAAAAGGACATTGTATATGTAAATTTTTGTCGTTATCTTGACAGGTATTATAGTGCTACTGACATTGGCTCTCCTAACGCCATACTTCTACTTCATTCCTCGCGCGGCACTCGCTGCGGTCATAGTGTGCGCTGTCCTGCACATGGTCGATGTGGCCATTGTGAAGAAGCTGTGGGCTACCAGTAGTAAGTACACTATCATACTACTTATATGTCTACTGAACACGTACCCAGTTGGACGTTTTGCTGTGCTGCTTCTTTTCTTGTCCAAAATACATGAAAAGGTTCCCCTCCATGCTTTATATTAGCTATCTGTATTTTATTATTAATGCTACGACGGCTTTCGACCTTCTTGGCGTATTGGTAACCACGCTAGTTGGTCACTCGGAGGTTCTGGGGTTCTGGGTTATTCCAAAAGCGGTATGCAAGACGGGCGTTCCGCGTTTAAGTGTCAAGCAACATTAAGCAATAATGTATAATGGTAAAGTCTAATTTGGTTTGACATAGAAATACGAAGTCACTACCGTACGACCAACCCCCCTGGGTTGAATCTCCTGCCACAGCAAGTTGGAAAACGGCCTTTTTCAAATTATCCTGGATTTTGAGTGTTTATAAATTTATGTACATATTTATCATAAAATATAGTATCATTAAGTAAGTATCTCATACTACAAATAAAAAAAACTAACCAACTAGGGGTTAGTTAAGTGTCTCTGATATGTCTCTAAATATTTATTTTATTATTGAAGATCACTGTACCGCAGTATTAATGTTCTTGCTTTTTATGAACACGGGTCCAAGCTTTGACCCCTGGGTCTCATCTCGGTTCTCAAATAGCATATTTATAGATAGATACATATTAAGATTTAAAAATCATCATCTTAATTATATATCGGTTAAAGAGCCTTAACTTTCATAGGACTTATATTTATTTGTTGAATTCCGGATAAGCGAAAGAATAGATGAAACAAAATATCCTGCAGAATGTGAGAATGCAAAGGATTAAGTAAGTACACTTAGAATTAATGAAATCTGAATAATTCGCCTGTATCTAGCTAGAACTAAGAGGATTGTCAGAATTAATGAAAGTAGGTAGTAGCGGTAGATATACGAATTTCATTGCTCAAAGTTTTTCAGCTACTGTGAATTTCGAACGCGCTAGAAATTTTAGTTTGCTGAAACTTTCTAACTAATTTAATACTCACGAAATAACGACCGCGTTACTTCGAGACTGCAATTTTAATTATGAGACAAGTTCTGGTTTTTGGTGACATGTGCTCTTCATTAAAAGAAAACTAATTAAAATTAGATCCTTTGTTTCATAAATTCACTCTTCATTCTAGTTCATAAATTCACTCTTCATGTCTGATATGTAAGGGCAAGGTGGGTTATTTTGCGATTTATTTGAAACATATTCTTGTAACAGTCGTCATTGACATTAATTGTACAAGGTACTTCAATTGTTTGAAATATTTTTTCTAAACAAAACCCGAATTCGCAACAACTTTTATTTTTTTTCTAGTTGTTTTGGTTTTAAAACCAAATTACTTATTAAACTGATAATTAAATTGACACGGGATCAATGTGACGGTATGTGTATTCTTTTAAACAAAATTAAATTAGTTTATTGATGATAAAGCTTGAAGGTAATAATAAAAATACAACTGAATATTTAATGATGCACAAGGTTTAATGCGAAACGTACCTTTTAATTTTATGTGCTGACATTTTGATCGGATTGCACCGACCGTGGTCGTTTTGTGGTGGTAATACACTGATCAGTCATGCTGAGACTTATATATGCTGCGAGAAAAAAAAATGATTCAGATAATTTTCACTCATCTGCATACCAAGTCCATAATTTTTAAATTTAAAAAATTCTAAACTCATGGTTCACTGAAATTCTAAAGTTTTCGACTATACCGAAAATTTTCGAGCAGCGAGTTTGCAATAACCGCGCAGTTGTCAGTCGCTCGGCTCGCTCGGTCAATCCCGCTAAAGATTATAACAAGCAAATCCAATTCCATCAACGCGGCGACAGGCCTTTAAATTATTTCAGGAGTGCAGCGTAAGCCGCTGTGGCTTATATCTGCCGGACAGATTTAATAATTAGAATATGTATGTACTGATAATATACCTCATGCTGGTTTGGGAGAAAAAAACACGTAGAATGAAATACCATGTTAAGCGATGTGGTAAGTAACTCATTACTATTTTGATTCCCTTTTTAGGGTTCCGTAGTAAATAAGTCTATCCGCAGTGATACTCTGAGACTATAAGTACTAGAAAACTGTAATTAATAAGTAACATGGTGATAAAATAAAATAATGAAAAAAAATTTTTTTTTGGCGTAGCTCCCATACATGTCAAATTGGAGTAAATGTTTTTTTTCGACTCTTTTTCTTATCGAGTAGGATCGCTGAACGAATCAAAGACGTAACAATGTATCAGTATCCATTTTGATAAAAGTTAATATTTCTATCTACCTTTTTGTAAAATTCTATAAGGAATTTTAAATAAAAAAGGCTTAACTTTTTAATAACTGTTTATCCACTTAGTTGCTGATATTCTATAGACGTATATTTCGCTCCCGTGTGGTTTCTGGCAGAGTAGAACAGGGCCACTCTAAATCCTCCTGTGGATCTCGTAGAAGGCGACTTAGGAAATAAAAACTTAACAAAGCTAAAAAACATCAATGAGACCTCTCCAACTTGTCTGGCCAGCGTGGAGAATGTAGGCCAAGTCCTTTGGCCGCTCTGACCAAGTATAGCTCTGGTAATACAGAGAGGGTCGTGCTTCTGCAGTGGAGACAAAAAGACCTGATGATGAGGATATTTCAAAGCGCATAAAAAATATTTGCCAACAAAAATATCAGCAGTTTACAAAAACCATCAATCCCTCAAATCCCGCTAAAGATAATAACAAGCAAATCCAATTCCATCAACGCGGCGACAGGCCTCTGAATTATTCCAGGGTTGCAGCGTAAGCCGAAGTGGCTCGCCGTGTTGCCACTTTGTGGGCAGTCTGCCGGAAATTCGTGTAGCATTGAACAATACATATCAAATTATTTTAACTATGATTTAGGTCATGGGATTGTGCGGGTCATGTATACTGAATGCACCTGGCTTGGTGGGTTAAATAACAAGACAATACCGTCCCTGCAGGCTGGCATCGAAAAAGAGGCCGCCATCGAACATATTGGGCAGGCACTTGCGTTTAGCAAAAATGTGCACTATAAAAGCAAATATTTTTGGAAACGTATATGTACCTAAATCGATAAATTGTGTTCACATTAACCTAATTAATAATACCTACCCCATACGAAAGATAGAAAGACATGAGGAAACTATAACGTTTCCATGTTTACTACGGATCTGTTAGGTAGACTTTGTTTCTACGTTTTATTAGATAGATTCATAAACAAATAATCTACTGACTGAAATTTCATAAAAGAAGGCTTTAGCAGTACATGGATTGAACAATCACAAAAGCGAAGCGTATAACTTTCATGCTATGTGATTGGTCTATTCATACGCTATCGCACAGCTCCGCGATAGTCAAACTTTAGAAGGTGTAATAAAATATAGTAAAACTATTTTAAGGGTGGATTCAGTCCATCACACTAAACAACTTTTCCGATGGAACACGTATCCAAATTTGATAAGTAATTTTTGGCCTCCCATACAAGTTGACCGATCAGCTGATCCGAATTTGCCTAGAAATCCAAAAAATATTTTTCATATTATATCGACATATGTTTCTTGAGGAAAATTATACACGCTAGTATATAGTACTCTGTGGTTATACTGAAAATAGTTTCAGTATGTTTTGTTAAACCTTATAAAATAGGTGCAAGTTCGTTTGTAACATTTTATAATGTTTTAAGAACAAGGACAGAAGAAAACTTAAACGTTAGTCCTAAAGAAAATTTATCAAAATCAGTTGAGTAGTTTGGATTGTACCTAAAGGAAAATAACTGATACGAGTTATAACATTTTTAACTTACAATTTCCAAAACTCTGTGCAAATCATATTTCATTTAAAAAAATGATACCTAAATATGTCTGTCCATGATCATTATGTAAATACACATATGTATACCGAAGTAACACGCAGCTTTACTAGGTAAGTATCACTGGTCGATGAAATACTATTTTACTCAACAGAGTTGGATATAATCCCACTTGTGGGCACGTTCCTGTGTTGCCTGGGACTGGGAATAGAAGTGGGCCTGATTTGTGGAGTGGGCGTGGATGTACTTCTACTACTGTACTACCATTCCCGCCCACCGTTGGACGTGCAGTTTGTTGACGTAAGTTGCAATTTATTGGCAAGTAGAAAAAAAACAGGGTATTTTCCTTGTAATTGTTTAGATCTCCTTATTTGTCTGTTTCAATTTGGAGTTACTCGGAAACCTTATATATCTATAACTGTAAACATTCTATGATTTCATAATAACTAAATTTAAAAAATTGAGTATCTGTTTCTATAATGTTTCCAAGAAACGTACTTATTGCGATTTTTATTTATCAGAAAGTTTGTATTCTTACAGTTTACGAATTAACATGAGAAAACAACTTTCAGACAGACTTTGTAGGACACTGACAAAAAAAGAGGTGTTATAAGTTTGACGCTGTCTGTCGGTCTGTTGGTCTGTCGGTCTGTTTGTCTGTCTGCATGTCTGTACGTCTGTGGCATCGTAATACTCGAACAGACGGACCCATTTCGATGCGGCTTTTTTAACGTGAAAGCAAATTCCTTTGCGGTGGTTCTTAAAGAAACATCTTTAAAATAAGATTTTCGTAAAACATTACGAAAATCGGTTGAGCCATTTTAAAAGTTATTGGGAATTAACGTTTGAAAGTCAGGGCTTTCTCTAGCAAATAATAGATGGCGCTACAGATATCCATCAAGCGATGATTAGCGTAAATACCGATACATCTTCAGTAGTTCCGCTACTCATTAGTTGAAATAGAATTCCCATCGCGTTTTTTTTTTAATTTGCTATCAAACAAACTTGTAGTCATATGAGTCCCGGAAGGTAAAATACATTGATCAAAAGGAATGAATATAATGAAAACTTTCCAATTTGGAGGTTTATAATCTGCGCAAAAATACAAGGTGAGTTTTGAAAGCTTACGATAATAGTGATTAGATGGGAGGTTTATAATCTCCGCAAAAATGTATAATCTCCGCCATGATGACATTTTCTAGGATCCTCAATGCCCACACTACGCTGTCCACCCAGTCGGAGGGCTGCACTTCGCCGGCGCGGAGAGGGTGCGATCCAAGCTGAGTGCCCTCAAAAGAACCCAAATCAAAATTGCACCCCAACTACTAGAAACGCTAACAATCATCCCAGACAACGACAGAGGATGCACAGAAGGTATTTTTTTTCCTAAATACTAGTTTACAAGTAGCGGCACGTAAGTTTAGCGCTGACTGAAATGTAGAGGGGATATTGCGCATGGTACAGTACAAATTTACTTAGTCTCATGCCGCTACCTGTACACTGGGCGTTGGCCGCAAGGTCGAATTGACTTGTTATTTGATACTCCCACGGAAACCAACGAGACACAAACACGGGAAAAAACAACATTATTATATACATACTATCACGTCTCTATTCCTAAAGAGACAGACAGAGCATTTTGTATCTATTTTGCGGCTCTAAGCAGACAGAGCCTAGGGCCACAAGACTCAAAAGCCCCTTTTTGCGTGTTGGTGGGTAAGAAGATGGAAAAGCAATCAATATAGTACGGGTTGCAAGCCGCATCGCCTATTAAGACGATACATTGGTGACACTAGCGCCACCATCAGTTAAAAATCATTATTTACTGAAAACACAAGTTATCAAAAATCCGTTGTTTGAAATTAAGGTTCTGGATCTGAAGTTAATTTTAAACATATTAAATTATAGTTCCCTATAGTTACAAATTGCAATATTGCTTAAAACGGCCACTTCTAACAGTTTTGCAATTTGTAACTATAGGGAAATATAATTTAATAATTTATTATGTTTAAAATTAACTTCAGATCCAGAACTTTAATCTCATAGAACGGATTTTTTGATAATTTGTGTTTTCAGTGAATAATGATTTTTAACTGATGGTGGCGCTAGTGTCACCAATGTATCGTCTTAACATGATTCGTATTTTCGCCTTTACGATCTATGCGGGAAGAGAAGAAGCTGGTACATTCTAAGTTTTTTCTTTTCTTCCAGACCAGCATGGAAGGGCTGGTAATATAAGTATTGTAGAAAAATTTTGCGCGAATATAGCTCATAAGTGGATTAGGACATAATGATACTTTTTACATTAGAAAAAATAAGGTCCCCGTGGGTCACAGCACAGTAGTGTTGAAAATAACAATATCTAACTAATCTCACTTACGTACATATCAATAAATGTAAGTACAATAAAATTTCAATAAAATTCCAGAAGTTCCAGTGAACAACGGCAGCACTCCAGTGAACAACGGTACTATTCCATCGGGCAACGGTGCCGGTGTAGCTGCGAATCTAAATAATGCAGCTATTACTGGCAATAGAAGTAGAGGTTCTGAAAGCGGGGTACGATCGGCGAACATTCTAGTGATTTATTGCGACGCCTTGTATAGAATGGATTACACTTTTTTGCAGGTTTGTACCGTTTTTACTTTTGTGAAGCTGTACGTTTGTGATTTATGTTGCGGCGAGACTGTAGTTATTAATATAAAGCATTTGTGTTTTATATTGCTCTGGAAAAATCCTATTGATAGTAACCAAGATAGATAATTCTCAAAGAGCGTTGACATTTAAGGCGGTTCGTCGTAAAACTATAGCCAAATAGCTTAAACTACTCCGGCAATTTCTTCTCAATTTCGCATAGTCTTCGGCATGTTTGGGTGACCAATAACATGCATTTGAGAAAGGAAGAGCGGGAAAGGGAAGTGTCTCGTGTAGATTTAACAATTTCACAAAACTTTAATTGAAACCTGTTAGGACTAAAGTAACGAAAAGCTAAATGACTCGTATCCAGGGCGTGAAATAATTCTAAAAATTAACCATAATAACTATGAAGCTAAAGGGTTCCACCCTCTTACTTCCTGATAATAACCATGTTGTATAATTTATAATAAACTAAAACATGCCTTAAAGATAAATAACTGATATTTTTTAAACAACGCTGGTATTTTAGAGAAAAAAATATTAGATCAAAATACAACTTTGAATTTCCACATATAACACTAAAATTATTCGTAGCCGAATGTTAAATGTTAATAAGCGGGAGTTTGCACGTGTGTTTTAATGTTATTATGCCGCAATGGAAACTCAGTAAAATGATATTATAAAAAGCAAAGCGCGTCACAATTATATTTAGTTAATTAATTATGTAATACGCTGCACATCCAGCCTGCACAAAGCCGCAACGTCAAATCGAATGCAACGTTGATGTGTCAGCCGCAACGTCTAGTTTTCATATGTTCACTATGGGAGATTACATGAGCCGATATTTTTATATGTATTTTAATATTCTTTTAGGCATAAATCCAGCACAAATAAGTAATATTTACAAACAAAGCATCAAAATGTGATATTCAGTTAATATAATAGTACCTGGGCGACCGAGCTTTGCTCGGTGACATCTCAAACATTATTTTTTTAAACTTGTCTAAAAACAAAGCAAAAAAAAAAAAAATATAAACTTAAACATAAAAAAAACAAAAGTAAGTCACCGAGTGAGATTCGAACCCGTAACACTCTTTCTAGCGGTCGCTATCCTTAACCACTGAGCTAAATCAAGGCGGTCGCGGCGCGACGAAATTAGCGACCATATTCTGCGTGGAAAGAAAAACGCATGAAAATAAAACTAATTTAGATCGATTGTTTACCCCCGAAAACCCCCATATACAAATTTTCTGCGAAATCGTTAGAGCCGTTTTCGAGATCACAGAAATTTATAAATAAATATATATATATACATACATACATACAAGAATTGCTCGTTTAAAGGTATAAGATGTAAACCACTGCACACCCAGCCTGCACAAAGCCGCAACGTCAAATCGCATGCAACGTTGATGTGTCAGCCGCAACGTTTAGTTTTCATATGTTCACTATGTGAGATTACATGAGCCGATATTTTTATATGTATTTTAATATTCGTTAAGGCATAAATCCAGCACAAATAAATAATATTTTAAAACAAAGCATCAAAATGTGATATTCAGTTAATATATTATATAAACTACTGCACACCCAGCCTGCACAAAGCCGCAACGTCAAATCGCATGTAAGTTGATGTGTCAGCCGCAACGGTTAGTTTTCATATGTTCACTATGGGAGATTACATGAGCCGATATTTTTATATGTATTTTAATATTCTTTTAGGCATAAATCCAGCACAAATAAATAGTATTTTAAAACAAAGCATCAAAATGTGATATTCAGTTAATATAATATGTAAACCACTGCACACCCAGCCTGCACAAAGCCGCAACGTCAAATCGCATGTAACGTTGATGTGTCAGCCGCAACATTTAGTTTTCATATGTCCACTATGGGAGATTACATGGGCCGATGTTTTTATATACAATATTTTAAAAAAAAACCTGTCCGATCCGTCGAGGTAATGTAGGGTATGCGGCTTCATAAAAATTAAAAACCTACCGTTACAAAATTTATGAAGCTTTAGATTTTTTTTGCGATTTCAGGAATGGGAGGAACCGATAAGTAGACCCTCACAAGCTACCCAGCATTACCTTAATGGATCGTACAGGGTTGTTTTTAATATAAGTATTGTGTATTTTAATGAATTTTCAATTCCAGCACAAATAAGTAATATTTAAAAACAAAGCATCAAAATGTGATATTCAGTTAATTTAATATGTATACCACTGCATATCCAGCTGGCAAAAACCGCAACGCTGATGCTGTTAGTAGCAACGTTTAGTAATTTTAATATATCCGCCATGGGAGTTTACACGGGCTAATGTTTATTCCTGTGTCGATGTACATCAATTTTTTTTAATTAAGCCTCTACAGGCTGACTTTTTATCCTTTAAAATCATCGTACTCAACAACGACGTATTATCTACTACAAACACCTGAGAGTAACAAATATTGACCGTATTTTTTATTCAATATTCGACGTAGGTTAGGTACGTATTTTATACACTTAAGTACAGCGAAATACTTTCTCTTTCCGGTAAGATTGAACAGTAAAAATAATATCTCATTTGATCAGGCAAATTCCTCCTTGCCTACTAAAACCTTTAGGTCTATTGTTTTACTTATGGCATAAAGATCCTACTTGTACCGTGTAAAGTGCATGAAAATAGAACCGTGTAACCCGCGCCTGCATAATAGTCTGTTACTACATTTTGAACAGACAAGCTTATAAACTTTATTAAAATTTGAGTTTGTAACGCATTTGTATAAACAACAATGCTACAGCTTTGTTAACTTTAATTCGATGTTAAATTAATTAATTTTATTCTAAACTAGCCGAAGCCCGCGACTTCGTTCACGTGGACTTTATGTCTCTGGAAAATGCTCATTAGGCTAAACAACTTTTGCTATTATAGTTCTGCATCAGATGTTCCATTTTTCAAAATCGTTTATATCCTATATGTTGCCCAAGCTTAACAGCTATATATTTAACAAAAAAAGTTACATTCGAATCCATCCTCTATTTCCGGAGATTAGCGTGTACAAACAGACACACAGCCAAACAGAAAAACAGAACAGTACATTTGAAAGGAATGTGCGTAGAAAAGCTTCACGTTCTCACATTAAATCGTAAACAGTAGTTAATAAGATGTTTGAAGTTTATCTAAGTTTTGGTCACGATAAAAATTTTAATGGCATCACCTCATCAGTTTCCTTTCAAATTATTTATTTCAAATGGCCACTGGACGCTTGAAAATTCATGTTTCCCTTAAGATAAATTTAAATCGTTCCTTCTCGCCTTTCCCTAATTTTCGCCGGCTCTGTTTGTGTGTTAGCGCCACAAGACGCCTGAAAATTCAGGATAAACATGTGCACTTTTTTTTTCAGAGTTTAAAAATGCTCATCTCAGAGTGGTCGCTTGGTGGGCGCATCGTGTGGTGTGACGTACGACCTGCCGTGAAAGACCAGCTAGATGTAGTGCTGCACGAGCCGCTGTACTGTGACTCGAGCAACTTGGGCACGTTGCTGGCCGGTGAGTGTACTTTGTGGAACGAAGAGTTAGAATGTAGGTAGCCGATGACCATGTTAGAGACGCATGCACCGCGCTCGCTGCGTAGTGCGGGGCCGCCATACAAAAACGACGCGCGCGGACGCGGTGTCAGTATGTTGGACTGTGCGTGTTTTCTATACAAACGGAGATACTTACCAGCGGGCCTAGCATGGTTAGGGCGGCAATCGCAGATAATGATTTTAACCTACATTTTTCCCGCATCGCGCGCGATAGTTACCGTTGCGAGCATGGTCACGTTCGAGTAGTTTAAATTTTGCTATCGACCTGTCACTTTATCGTAGGCTGCCGACGTTATCTACAGCCTCGATAAGTTTGTCTTCTGTTCGAGCATGGTTACAAAATGGTGGTCGTGTTATGTGGATAAATTAGCAACTTTGACAGTTTGATGGTGTTAATCTATCGGCGATTTCGAAGACCCAGTTAAGTAGTATATAAAATTTGTAAGTCAACCATTGTTGCCGAATTAGGTGATTTGCTCCCATTGAGGCTACCTTCGAGTTACTTTTGCTTAAAGTAAGTACTTATTGCCTAGTTACCTACCTACTGAATTTAATTTGCTTCATGAATTATCAGTGTTGTATTGTTCGATATGTAGATGTCCAGAGGCTACGTGAGACATTTACTGTCCTTTTGGGAAGAAAAGTATTTAGTATTAGTTTGGTATTTCACAAACTTGAAAAGTTTTTGAAGTAGGTAATTTGAAGACAAACGTCCACAAATTACACAGATAAGTCCTAACGCAAACTTCAAAAACCATACAGTAACTGATGAAAATGACAAAAATTTAACGAATGTAACAAATGATTGTCGGCAACACTATTTACCAATTCAGTGTTGTCATATAAAAATTTAAAGGAAAGTTGTGTTTTTGTTTTAAATGGCAATGCCATTTTATCCTGTGGATAAGAGCGTGGTAAAATTTATCTGACGTAGAAAATATACAGCGCTGTCAAACCATGCTCGCAAGTTAGATAGAAATAACTATGACTTAAAATTTTAGTCTCTCGCGTCGCCTCGCTGCCGCTCTAACCATGCTAGCCCCGCAGGAACGTTAGAACACGCATTCACGCGCTGCGATGCGTAGTGCGGGGCGATATGAGAATCGCCTTAGTGGTCACCAGGCTAATCCGCCACCCAGAGTTTTGGGTTCGATCCCCGGTCAGGGCAAGTTGTAAAATGGCCTTTTTCAAATTGTCCTGGGTCTTGGATGTTTATCTTTATACGTATTTGTTATAAAATATAGTATACTTGAGTTGTCTCTCATGACACTCTCGATCTTACTTTGGGGCTAGCTCAATCTGTGTGATTTGTCCCTATATATTTATTTATAAGTAGTTTGTGTAATAGGTCTTGAATGGCGACCACGTACTGGCAAGTGAAGCGTAGGACACCTACAAGGTTGTCAGATGATCTGACCAAGGTCACTGGAAAACGCTAGATGAGCGACAGTAGCGACAGTTGCAAATCTTCGCCGACTATCGCTGACCACGGTCACTAGCTGTCGCTCCTCTGACTGAACTTCATTCTGAAAATAGACAAAGATCAAACCATCTGTTTAAGATACGCAAATAATAAAATCATAAATCATTATCATCATCAGGTCTTTTTGTCTCCACTGCAGAAGGACGACCCTCTCCGTACAACAAAAAAAAATATATACAATGTAAAAATATAAATAACAAGAGGAAATTCAGATCTTGACTAGGAATTTCTTCCTAGACATGCTCTGAATATCCCGTAGACAAGAAACTTCCTAGTTATTATAAAAACTATTTTTTCAATGAAACGCGCTATTTTTCCTTTGATATGTCCACGTGATGTAGTTAGGTATATTTATTTCTATTTTCTATTTTCTATTCCAGGTATATCTATAGAAGACGCAGCTGTTACCAGTGATACACAAATGTAACATTAAGTTTACTGTGACTGTGATTTGTCTCAATCTTAAAGATACCCGACACAAGGGACTATACCTAATCATATGTACAACATATGTTTTTACCCAGTGTGATATAGTAATAAGTATTTGCAAAGCAAGTGTCGCATTATATGCCAAACCAAGATCACGTACATATATAGATATAAGTTTATATTTTTTAGTTAATTGTGTAATATTATTAAGATAAGTACATACTTTCCTATCTAACAATTATTATTAAAATTAAATAGAAAAATAAATTTAGAAAAAGGTCTCCGATTGAAACATATAAAATGCTTATACTTATAAAAAAATATTTTTGTAAGGAAAATTCATTGTATAGACACAAAACTTTTATTTTCACGAATAAAATAAATTTTGCAGTATCTCAGTGAAATAAATAGTTAATAAATTTATTACAATAAATATTATTTTAGTTTTAATTTTAATTTTTATTTCCTTTATAAACTTACCTTCGTTGTGCCACCTGTTGCGGACAAAATAGCAAGCTTAAATAAATAAGTATGTGGTAAATACATGTATATTAAATATAATGAATAAATCATTGTCTGATAGAGTTTAAGTTAGGGCATTACCTATGTAAATGTAAAATAAAGTACGATGTAGGGATGGCTACGTTCCTTGTATAAACTAAGAGGTACATGTGAATATTAGAAATGAGGAGGGGATTTACCTAGTTACAACTACCCTCATCTAGATTTGTTTTTTAACGAATCGAAAGTATAAATAAAAGGAGCGTCTCTTACGAATTGTACTTCAGTGTCATGTGAGCCTCCTCGAATAAACAAGCCAACTAAGGAAGAAGTGTTTTTATTGTGCACGACCTACAGTCCATGTGCTACCAGCTGAGCAAAGAAACTTGGAGAAAATACCGCATTCTTTTCCGTCGGTAACACCACCCTATTCTCAAGTCCCAGATATATTTACGCTTTAGGTCTGTTCCTGGTTATTACAATACGCTTGATTATTCGGTTTAGGGATAAAGGAGTAAAAATATATGTACATATATAATAAAATATTTTTTATTAAGTCTAGTACTCGTATAGATACATCGAAGGAAAATACCTTTCGGTAATACTAAGTGACATTTATCAATAAAAAAAACACACTAGGTATTCAAAATCTCTATAAATTTTTAAATAAATTTACTTAACATAAATTCATATCTAAAACTTCCTTAGAGTTTTAGAGCTCTTAGAAAATAATTTCACACACATTGGCTTCAATCACACAGCAAGAAAAGTGCCGATGGACACATTTTTATAAAATAAGTACTTTATAAAGCTAGGTATATAGCACTTTATATCTATATAATAGTACTTTATAATCTAAAACTACTTGTAAGTTGAGGCTAGACCGTTATATTATTAGCGTATTTATTTACAATATATAGATACACTAACATAAAAAAGTTCGAACAGTTTTTAAAAGCTGTAATAGGTATGATTCGAATAGGAAAAGTTAAACCTTCATATTGATCAGTCTACAAGTAAAACGTACCTACCTATTGTGTCTCGTTATACATGGATTATCTCATAAATACAGGATCTAAGTTCTATTAAAATAAAATCTTTAAGAGCCCCCTTACCCTAGACTTCTCCATACAAACGTAGTCTACGTTTAATTTTGAAACCACATGTCAGATTCCGCTAAAAATTGGTAATTGTAAAGAAATTGCAATTATCTAGGTTAATAACTGGTTTCCTACACTAAAATTATGAACTGGAAAGAAAATATAACGATTTAGAAGTTTCCCATACTGATGGTCAAAAATGATAAATAACACTATATTCTATTTCAAGTTCATATTTTTACCGTTGGAAACCAGTTATTAACCTAGATAATTGCAATATCTTTGAAATTACAAAATTTTGTCGAAATCGGGCATGTCGTTTTGAAATAAAACGTAGACTACGTTTGTATGGAAAGTTGTATTTTGGTCTAGGGTAAGGGGACTCTTAATCGTTTGGCAGTTGCCTAGCCGTGAGGCAGCTAAATAAATAAAATCACCAATGAAACACATGTTTAACTTGATGACATTGTAAAAGTACTCGTTACATAAGCGCTCAGATGTTTTAACAAGCCCTTTGAACACTAAGCCGTATACGTTTATTAGAAGTGCTATGCTGGATAATCCGTCTGTTCACGAATTAACAAATGCTACAGGGCTATCAAAACAAAACTAGAGGTATATGTCCAAGGTTCTCACACCTTTTGCTTAAATTTTTTCCAATGGTACGTACATTAGAAAAAAATTAAGCAAAAGGTGAAAGAGCTAGGTAGCATGTCTTAAGTAAGTAGTACTTAATAGAAAATATACTGTTATACAAATGTGTATATATTTTTTGCACACAGAGTGTTTCAGTCTGGCGATAATCCTTTAATGTATTCTTCGTACATTAAATGTATTTTGGTATTTCTGTCCTGGGTAGGCTTATCTATATAACAGATTGAGCGAGCATGTCCTTGAAGAATGATTTTGCCATTCTAAAACACCCTGAAGTATTCATAAACTAAATTTAGGATCTAAACCCGCCGATTCTGTCAATCGGTTTTTTTACGATCTGCGCGGGAAGAGAAGCATCTGGTACGGTACGGTACGGTGTTAAGTTCTAAGATATTACACATGCATTTCTTTATTTTACACTTTCCATTACCTACATGTAAAAAGTCACAAACAAATGTATACCACTAATAGTATATGTAATGAAATTAAAATTTTATTGCACAAAATAAATAAATATCTACAAGACACAGTAATTATTTAGCTAAAAATTAAATAACCTACCTAAATTAAAATAATAAAAATATAAACAAAAACAATCTAATTAAAAATAAAACATTAAATTAAATAAAAAATAGATCGCTACGGTTACAGGAATGTATTCATTTTGCACAATAAAATTATTACAATAACATTGATGTACCTACGTTAAAAGCATTTGCAATGTTAGGTATAATATTCTCGTTGGTAAAATATTAAACAGCAAAAAGCAATTTAATTTTCAAAGTAAACATGACTATATATGTAATTCTTTTTGGCAGAATAGTACGAGTTTGGTCACATAAATATAGCAATACGACGATTTCATTTTGAATTTCATCTAAAAAGGTTCAGTGGTTGAAGCGTGAAGTGGTAACGGACAAACAAACAAATACTTATACAAATTCACTTTCGAATTTATAATATTAGTAGGATAGGACAGGATAGTAGGATTAGTAGGAGTAGGAAGTAGGATAGATTAGACTATTCGGTGTTCGCTTATGCTTAAATACACTTATAATAATATTCTCGTATCATTCATACCTCATTGCTGTGAAGTGTTCAATAGGCGCTTGCTTAACAAAAACAAACTGACCTGGGACTGTTGAATGCAAAGTTTGCACTAAATATGTTTCTGTACGGCACTTTATGCACACGATTTTCAATACATATTTTTTTCTGGATATTTGCATACCGCAAGTTGCGCCAAAATTGTAACATATTGGAACGCGACGGTAGCATCGATGTGTGTATTTATGTAACTGCATGTGGCCTTATCTGACAGTCGTGTACACAATCGCATTACAATAACAACAAAGCAAGGTGAGTAACATTATAATCTCTACGCTATTATTCTAATAAATAATAAATCTTTAAAAAATACGTAGTAACGCAATTTCTTTCTGTCTTTATGGTATGTTGTTGAATCGATTAGAGTGAGATAGATATATCTAGTAGACAATAATATTGTCAAGGTATCTAATGAATGACGCACCGCATTATTAGTTACAAAACAAAACAGATATCCAGACATAGTGTTAATACTTATCGATCGTGTTAGTCTTTGATTAATAGAATAGGCGAATAAGCACAGTTTAGTGCCACAAGAATAAATTATATTATAATTACTCTCTTAATTTTGTTTGCAGTCACAATGGCTAGTTCGACGCCCCAAGTAGTATTGTATGATGAAAATGACGCTGAAGCGTTATTTAACAAATTTGAAAAAGACTTCGAGAGGAACTACAAAGATGAAGAGGACAGACAGGCTCATTTCGAGGCATTTAAAGGCAATTTGAAGAAAATAAATGAAATGAATTCGAAGCCTGGCCAAACCGCCACGTTTGGGATTAACAAATTTGCGGATTACACTGAAGAAGAACGCAAATCTATGTTTGGCGGAGTGAGTAACTCTTTGTTTTTCCTTTGATTTATTTTTTAATTACCTACCTAATTATGCAATTTCATAGACTTATGATTCCTTTTGTCACCTGCGTTAGATATATTGATGTAACATATTATTAATAAAATCTATTTTTTTTGGACTACCACTGAATTTACTAAAAGATAAGCAATAAACTAGTTTCATATTCAATTTATTTTCCTTGTAGAAAGATATTCAGTAGGTTCTAAAATATATTGCACTATGAAAATATTTAGTATATTGTTTTATATATTATGAATACTGATACAACAGCTAACTTTTTCGAGATTTTAGCGTGTAAGTATATATTGTTATAAAACAAATTATCCATATTAGTACGAATAATTTACCTCCTCAATTTCCACAAACTTTCTTAATAACAAAAGTAATATACAAAAAGGTACCTATAAAAAAAATATTTCACATAAGTCATTTTTGTTTTCAGAGGATACCTGCTCATCCCAAGTGAAAAAATGTAACGGAGTAAAAAAAAATTGTAAAATAAGTGTGATTGGACTGTACAAAATGGAGTAAATAATGTCAAATGGATGATGTACAATGGACGTACCTGAAATATTTAAATTAATTGAGAAATTGCACGAGAGGGAGGCACAAATCTCTGGATAGATTTAATTTGATTGACTTGTAATTGAAGCCTTAACATATTGGAGCCACAGCGTAATATTTAAAGAACGCAAAATATTCATAAATATTTACTTTCGTAGTATAGTTGGAATAAGGTCGGAATCGCTGACTAGTTTCGCCTGATCTTACTTTGACTTTGTCTTTGATTTACAGCTGTCATCGGAGACGGTGATAGGGATGGCGACACCTCTGTTTCGCTTAATGTATATTAGTACTGTATAGTAGTAATGTATAGTAGTACTTCTAAAGTAGTTAATCTTTTGAAGATCTAAAAACCTATTCGGTGATTTCGCCCTAATTTGTACATTTTTTAAATTTATAAATACATTTATAATTTATGAAAGTTAAGGTAACAATAAATATTTTATATATATCTATTTCTACTTATTTATTTAAGAAAACCTTTGTCATTAAAAATAGGGTCTAATCGTGGCCTTATCATTCAAATTAATACGAAGTGCATGGTCTAGTGTCCACGTTTAGAATAATAGTTTAATCGTAATTAAGATTATAATAAAAATTATGTTTAACCCTAATTATTTTTAAACGGTTGTATATTTATAAAGTAAATAAGCGGCCAAGTGCGAGTCGGACTCGCCCATGAAGGGTTCCGTAGTAGCAAATAACATAATATAAAAGTCTTGTAGTATTTTTTTATTTTTATATTTGAGTTGATTAAATGAAAGGTAAATTGCAGTTTATGACATATTAAAAAAAAACTACTTACTAGATCTTGTTCAAACCAATTTTCGCTGGTAGTTTTCATGGTAATGAACATCATATATTTTTTTTAGTTTTATCATTCTCTTATTTTAGAAGTTACGGGGGGGGGACACACTTTTTTCCACTTTGGAAGTGTCTCTCGCGAAAAGTATTCGGTTTAGAATAAAATGATATTAGAAACCTCAATATCATTTTTGAAGACCTATCCATATTAGATACCCCACACGTATGGGTTTGATGAAAAATATTTTTTTTAATTTCAGTTCTATGTATGGGGAACCCCCAAAATTTATTGTTTTTTATCTATTTTTGCGTCAAAACCTTAATGCGGTTCACACAATACATCTACTTACCAAGTTTCAACAGTATAGGTCTTATAGTTTCGGAAAAAAGTGGCTGTGACATACGGACGGACAGACAGACAGACAGACATGACGAATCTATAAGGGTTCCGTTTTTGCCATTTGGCTACGGAACCCTAAAAACCGTTGAAAGTATTGTTTGTAGTTCGTCTGCCTGTCTGTTACCACTTAATGTAAATACTTAAATCAATCTCAACCAAAAACTATTAGATAAAATTGAAAAGGAAATATACAATTAATGTATCTTGAGGCATACATGAATTTTCAGGGTACAGTGTTGTCCCAATTTTTTATATAAATTGATGTCTTTATTTTTAGTAATAATTTTAATTGTGAATTGCTTTTAGTTTAATGACATTTTATCCAAATGACTAAGATATGTTAAAGAAAGAATTGAATCATGAAAATAAAAAAAAACCCTAACCTAACCAAGGCAAACATTTTTTTGTGTCTGTGTTACTTTCGCCCTAAGCTTGAGTCGCTCGCTCGTTTGTTGGTCACAGGAAACCTAACGAACCTAACTTACAATCCACGGAAAAGTCGTTTTTGAGTCTGTGTTACTTTCGCCCTAAGCTTGAGTCGCTCGCTCGTTTGTTGGTTACAGGAAACCTAATGGATCTAACTTACAATCCAAGGCAAAGTTGTTTTTGAGTCTGTGTTACTTTCGCCATAAGCTTGAGTCGCTCGCTCGCTCGTGTTTTGGTCAACGGAAACCTAACGAACCTAACCTACACTCCACGGCAATGTTAAAATTTTCAGTAAAATAAAATTCTATGAAAGAATACACCTACCGAACAAACAATATTTCTTATAAATAATCTACTGTTTGATTCGGTTATTAAATGAAAATATAAGATTGTAAAATTCATTGAACTGTGATTCTATACATTATCAGGCACGTGGAATCCAGTGATTGAGCTTTGTAAAAATAGTGTGCGAATAACTAAAAACAATTTCCGAACGTTATTGATCCGAACGGACATCGTCAGTGTTGTGGAACTTATGCAAAAACGACGAAGAAAGAGGGTATACCGATATGGTTACCCTTGACAGCAGAACATCCATCGCAGTTCCTCAGTCGGCTACCGACCATAATGACAGAAAACGATATTAATCGCGGTAAGTCCCGTAATACGAATAACAGTAATTGTGACCGTGAAACTCTAAAATCATATATCTATAAATTATGTTTCATTCAAGTAGGTAAATGGTTTTTGAAACAATAATATTGGAAAAGAAATTTTTTTCTTTATTTTTTTTATTAGCCTGTGCTAGTGTCCCACTGCTGGGCAAAGGCCTCCCCCTGTTCTGGAAATGAAAATACATGAATTAAATAATCAATGAAAGATTTTCTGCGAATCAAAATTCTATGAAATTTTTGTCTGTGAAACAAGGGTACACCCAAATTCAAATGATATAATAATAAATTTCAAATGGGGACAGTACTGGACCCCGAAAATTCATAAATCCCCTTAGCGATGCATTCGATAAGATTCATATATAGAAAATAGATCTGATATAATACATATATCACGCATTTATCTCATGGAGCAAGTGAATGGAATCAAAATAGTAGGAGGCTGCTAGTCCATACAATAGTCATTGGCCTGTTACTAATCTGGTACGATATAGTACGGAACTATGGGTCAGGTGTAGTTCCAACTCGCACTTGACCGGTTTTTCATATAAATAGTTCACATAATTTAGCTAGAATAGCAATAAAACGAAAGTAACGGGTCACTGTGTATGTTATTTTCATGTGTTTTGGTGCAATAAAGTGTTTTTACTTACTTACTTACTTACTTACTTATGTTTTGTAGGTACTTACTAGTTACTACATATGTGGCATATTTATAACAACAAGGAAAACTATAAATTTATACTTAATTGATTTTAAATACCAACATAAACAATGCATTAATATTTTACAGTAATTATATGATTTGCTTCGACTTCCATTAGTTCATAAATCGATTAAAGCGAGACAGCCGCACCGAATATAAACGACGACGAGTCAAAACTGATGTCAGTTTGTTTGGTTTAGCACGTCTATGTAAGTCTACAATATGCGTGTAATCACTTCCGTTCTTTTGTTTGTAGTGGTGATGGTTAGTTCTGCGCCCCTTGAACATGAATTTTACGACGTCAACGAAGCTCCAGCTTTATTTGAGCATTTTATAAAAGACTATCAAAGGAACTACAAGGATGAAGAGGATAAAAGGATCCATTTTGAGGCATTCAAAGAGAGTTTAAAACAAATAAATCAACTGAATTCCCAGCCAGGCCAAACAGCGACTTTTGGAATTAACAAATTTGCCGATTACACTACTGAAGAGCGCAAATCTATGTTCGGCGCGGTGAGTATTTATGTACTTTTTTACTTTGATAACCTAGAGTGTCATGTCCAAAGTTTACAACCAGATAAATGTAAATAGAAGAATTTCCAAATAAAGATTCATAAAGTTAGAACTAAAATTCCGTACGGATATTAAATAGAGATCATCGTCATCAGGTCTTTTTTTGTTTCCACTGCAGGAGCACGACCCTCTCTGTACTACCAGAGCCATACTTGGCCAGGGCAGCCAGAGGCTTTGGCCTACACTTTCCATGCTGGTCAGACGGGATGGAGAGGTCTTATTACTGTTTTTAAGCTTTGTTTAGCTTGTTATTCCTAAGTCGACTTCTACGACATCCTCAGAAGACTTGGAGTGGTTTAAATAGTATAAGAATAAATTCCTGCAATAAAGCTAATGTTGCGTATGACAGATTATGACATCGGATAGTAAATAATGTAATAATTAGCTCATTAAATAATGTTTTGTAATAAGTAGATATACCTAATTAGTATGTGATGATGGCTATAATATTCTCATAACTTTCATTAACATAACTGTCAGGTGTGATAAAAATTTTAAAAATAGTTATATTATTGTATCACTTTACTTTTATATACGTGCGACAAAATTAATATAATCTAGTCGTTATGTCGTAAGATGGCAAGAGGTGATGTCATCGACACTAAGTTGGAAATATACAGTGACCTTCCAAAAGCAATGGTCTTTGCATACCTGCTAATTATTATGAATATGATCTATGTTTGATGCATACTATCACGTCTTTATTCCTAATGGGGCAGACAGAGCATTTATGTATGTTTGATGCAGGTAAATAAGGTCTAACAAAATATACTGAAACTATTTTAAGGGTGAATTCAGTCAGTTTAAGTAGTCAAATAACTGAATACCTTGACCGGGTTACTTTATAATCAATTAAATTAAAAATTATAAGTCAGCGTTTCTGACTACAGTACATAAATAAAATTCATTAAGTATAACAAATTGGTATCACGTTACATTTACCTAAACGTTAAAAGTGTTTAATGAGAATTTTCTTTTTCAGAGGCTGCCTTCCAACTAAAAATATGAAATTTAATGAATCAGACTCTCAAATGTAACTGTTAAAGAATATTTTGCTTTAGAATGTGCTGATTAAATTGTACCTGTTTAGTAAATATAAATTGAATAAATTCTAAAAGAGATTGTTTCTTGTAAAGATTAAAATGAAAATAAATACTTTTTGCTTATGTTTTTACTTTTATAATCACGATCATTCTGTAAATTTGTCCTCGTCTTCATAAAAATAAACAAACGTTTGATAATAATATTGAAGTTAAAATATAAAAGTAAGTTGGTAAGTACTACTATAAATAAAGTACGTTTACCAAAAGTTTTTTTTCAAGTTGAGCTGGTAAAGGTACTATTGTAGAATTAGTAGGCGAATACGGCTAAATTCTAATATTATCATATTGGTAGGCGTTTTGTTCCAAGAAAGATTTTTATGCCGGCAATTTCTTTGTAGACAGAATAACAAGGTTTAAGAAGTTCAATAATAATGTAAAGAAGTCCAAAAATAATAATATACAACGAACACGAACACGAAGGTAATACCTTTTAATAACAAATGTAGCTCCATAAAGATGTCACATAATTTGTTTTAATAAAATAATAAATGTGGTGATTTGTTTACAATTCTCAATTCAACAGGTTTTATGACCTTGGATGTAATTTAGATTTGGATATACTTAGATTACCTACCAAGACCCGTAGCACAATAAATGGTGTCTATGTCATCACATCATCAATGCCATAGCATCAGATTTGTATTATTACATTACAGAAAATGTATTGTAGGTATTATGTTTTCCTGCTTGAACTGCTTGCGTGTAGTTCAATTAAATGTATACTATACTATAGACAAGAAAATCATGTTAGTGACTGAGACGTTGGTGACTAAGTATTTCACGTTATGCGCCAGTGTCGAATGTACCTACTATTACATTTTCTACCAACATTCACCTGTATAATATAGAACTGGAATATTGCTAGCCTATCGCTCTTTGAAGAATCTTCACGATGACTTTGAACATGACTTCTATTCTCAAGAGAACAACTTCTCCGATCTGCTAGAAAGGTGATACAGTAGGTACATGCAAGCGAGGAAGTGACCGAGTGAGCAAGCAAACAAATAAGTATAGATTATTATATTTGTTCATCCAAAAGGTCAACTGGTAGGTACAACAAGCAAATATTGTTTTATGTGGACGGATTTTATGTTGTGCCTACACTAATACTCATCGACGACAAAAAAAATCTCAAAAAAAAAAAAATACTATCGATCCGAAGCACTGAATTATGTGGTGCACTTGATGTAGGCAAAATATAAAAAAAGGATGTGTTTACGGCGGCGTCTAAATGTCGGTATAACTTGTCTTATTTATAATTTTAATAATAAACTTATCGCTGATATATAACTACCTTCTATACCACTGCGTCAATAAAGATCAAAATATAGACAGAAAAAATAAGCTCTTTTGCTCTTTGTGTCTCGTTCTGATTAAATTATCACCACAACGAACCCTAACAGCATAACAGGAAGGAGTTATATCATTCCGCGAATTACTCATGAGATAACGAATGGTTTATTATGCTGTTTAAAATAATTGCAATATATAGAGGTATACGTATTTTTCTTATCGATATTGTGTACTATAGAGTTCTAATAGTTCTAGGAACAAACGGGTTATTTAAAGTGTGGTATTGTTATTGTTTATCGTATCGTATCGTTTTTGTTTATTTCTTGTCAACGTCACGTTCTTGCCATATAACGCAATACTCCAGATTTTACGAGTTGTTCTTGATATAATATCAGATGTCAGTAAATATTACGAAATGAAGAAATTTTAAAAAAGCTATTACGTACAAAAGTATTAAATATACCTAAAGATTTAAGTTACATGCATACAGTACCGTACCATACCGTAAATGGCCAAAAGTGTCGTCATATTTTTCAAGCTGCCTAACTTGACTGGCAACTATTTAATGAACAGCTAATGGTCTACGAGTAGGTGTGAAACCATACCTAAAAAGCTTCTATAGGAAAACAGTCGCGGGAAATAAAACAAAACAAAATTGCTCCCATTAACTGTCTGTTTCAAAGGCTTAGGCATCAAAGGAAAATAAAAGAAATTTGCTAAGCAGGTGTAAATTGTTTTTTCGCAACTACCGTCAAGAGGGGAAAAAGAAAAACATCGGTCTGTAAATTTCCTGCGACAAAGTGGTTATAGGAAGGTAGGTATTTAAAACTTTTTTTATTATTTCTTTATTTCGTATTGTTGTAGTGAGACATGGGCTGGTTAAAACCAATAAAATATCCTAGAATACATACAATAAACTTATGAGTATGTTAAGCAAATGACCTTTTCATATGTAATTTACATACCGTATAACATAACAATAAAATGGGAATATATAGCTCTTGCCTATTTATAAGGATCTCCAAGTTTGTAATTGGGTATTTTCCTAAGATAAAAATAAATTATTTTGTACTGATAACAAAATAAAACATCGCAAAATAATGACACTTGCCTTTAAACATATCCATTTTAACGTTATTTTAAATTTCATATTGCAGAAAAACTGATAATTAGAGCGCTATTTGACACCAAAAAACCATAATGTCATCTGCCTGTATTTCATACAAAATCCCATAGAAACTGTTTGTTTTGACGTTTAGAAAAAAGTATCAGTATTGACTTGTTGGAAAATAGCGTATTCGTTGATCAACTTTGACGTGAGGAAATGGTGCATCCTATGACCTCGTACCTATTTTACAAATTACCTGGTTCTCTAAAAGGAAATAATCCCAACATTATGAAAAGCAAAGTTATTTAAAATTTCATGATAATTATTGTAGAAAAGTTAGCCACAATAATGGCGCATAGCTTTTAAAGTTTCCGAGACAACTTGAAGACGAAGTTAACACTCTTATCGGATTTTCGTAAACAGTTTTCAATTTAAACTTCACAACATACTCTATACAAGTTGCAATGCTTTTTCTTATTATTATTTAATGATAAGTTAATCGGCGAAGTACTACTGTTTGTTGTTTGATTTATTAATCAAGCTGTTTAGAAAATAATAATGGATAGGTTATGCAGTAATCTAAATACTATATTAAATAACCGGCCTAGTGCGAGTCGAAATCGCGTTGTGAGGGTTCCGTATAATGCCAAAAGTATTCACATTTGGAATCCTCACAGTAATGCAAAGATAACATTAATATATTAGAGATCCCTTGATTTGATATTTGATATATGACACAGTAAGGTTTGCAATATTTTTTTTATTAATAGTTTGTCGTTCGAAAATGACTCTAATTTTAACAAAAAAAAAAAAAGAAATCCTTTGCACATCTGTATCGTGTCATAGGTTATCCTATTAAAGGTTAGGTAAAATTTGATAGGTTTAGAAGAATTTGGACTAGAAGATTCGGAGCAAATTGCCTGTGACAGGCGGACGGACGGACTGGACGGAACCCTAAAAACTGTATAAATAAACAAAAACTTACTACTACTTAATGTAGGTCGAAAATGCTGACTAGATTTAATAGGCAAACCGTATAAAATATTCGTACGTCGTTCCTAGTTTTCTGACGAATGCAAAATAAAAGTTTCGTCGAGTTGAGAACCTCGCCTTTTTTAATTTGGGTAACAACTCTGTGGACCTAAATAAAATCGTTGAAAAATATAAATGTTAAGAACTTACATCAACAAAATGTCGCAATAAAGCTTGAGGATTCAAGATAGGGCGGCACTTTATAGCATCTAATTTGTGTTATGGAGATCGTAGTAGTAAAAATAGATAGTGTTATTTCCGCCACACTGAAATACCGCACAAATATTACACGGCTCAATATTTTTCTTTGTTAAAATTGTATTTATATCTTCTATTTCTGTTTTGAGAGAAAAGTAAGAACTTCGATGATGCGGAGATCAAAGTTGATCAAAGGATCTTCACCTATTTACCTACAGCTCAGTCTCACGTAAAACCTAGGCTCTGTAAGGTTTTAAAACATGATAGCTTATATTATATGGTTAAAGATTCTTTATTTCTCAAAAGAATAAACATTCACTTACAGAGAAACATAAATAACATATAAACAATATGACGGCGAGCGAAACCAAATCACATGTATCAATATTAATTAAATAGGGTAGATTTTTTTAAAACAATACTTGTGTTCGCTTGAGGCGTCTCTTCGTAGATAAGGCCTGTGCCATAGTAAGTGTTCGTTAATTGATCGATAGTTAATTGAATTTATTTGCTAATATTATTAGATAGTATTTATTATTTCTGTAAATATTTGTGTAAAAAGTAAAATTTTTGATATAGGAATGCATTTGTTTTCTTTTATTTATTTAATATTGTATTATTTCTAATTGTTGTTAATTTTAAATTAATTGATTTTCGCATATTTTTTAAAAATTCTTGAAGACGATATAGAAGGAGGGGAAGAGGAAAACCGAGACACATCTTAATGAAGCAAATAAAGGAGAAAGTAGGAGTGGTGTCGTTCCAAGATGTGAAAAGGCTGGCTAAGACAAATATATAACAAAAGTAACTCCACCGACAAGAGCATCGCTCATAGATTTGAATGAACAAGTACTTGATGGAATAATAAAGTTTTATTACTTCACAATACACTTATCAATTTGTTCGAGGGTTACCAAGCCAGGTAATTGAACTAAAGTACATCAGTTAAAACATGACCTCGTCTCAATATACTGATAAGAAAACAAATATTATTTTATTATTGTTCAAGTTTATTGAAACCTGCGTGAATATAAACTCACCTCTATATTATCTTAGTTTTTGTTATTATAATATTTGAGCTAATTTTAACTTGTGAATTCTGTTATGGTACTCGTCATGTGTTCACATTATTTTGATAATGCCATTTACTTTGATTATTAAGTACCTAAATAGTAAAATATAAAATCTACTTTGAGTCATAGTAGTCTCATAATAATGTGTATTAGTTTACATTTACTCGTAATGTCTATAGAAGTAAAATATAGATTTATACAACGAGCTAGGTCCATACAAAAAATTAATATTTTTCTGAGGTGAGAAGATTATTCGTTTATTCGATCCTACGGCCTAGTAATTTACCTTCTTATAGGAAATAGTATCAGAAATATAACTTATATATCTATACTAATTCGTAGATATATGTGTCCAGACCAATGGAAATATAAATGAATCTATATATTCTATAGCTGTCTTCCTACACAAAACGTTTTGTTTAACAAGAAATCTAAGGGCTACACCGTAAAAATAACAACTATCACGCCTGCCGAAATACAAAACGCACCGTTTTATTTCGACAACGGTAAAGGGGTAAATTGAAACGCGGGTTGGGGGCTAGAATTGGTAAGTTTGAGTACGGAACCATTCGGGGGATTTGTCCGACCCTCATAAAACGATCTTCGGAAACGGCCCAGTTCGGTGGGTTTATCTTGTTTTGAGAATCCCGCTGGAATGATGAGTCGGCGTTCCCGAAACGCGTTATGGAAAATTGTCTGGCTCCTGGTCTATTAAGTCGGACTCGATAATGGATCGGGAGTGACGGCAACGATATTGAAAGCTCGCCGTCTTGTTCCAAGAAGTGCTAATGAAAGTTTTTTTTTCTTAATGCTAAGTACTTGTCAGGCCTTCGTAAGTAACATGTTATTGTACAACAAAACATAACAATATTCTGTACCTACTAAAGAAACAACAACTTTTTTCTCGTATCCATATATCCATGATTTAAACCTACCTTGATGTTGCAGTAAAATTGGGCTATGCTTAATGCTTATAGCATGGTAAGTTTTCTCTAGATCCTTTTTTAGACCAGTGGTAAAGAAGGCAGCCTAGATATTTTACGAGTAACATAAATTCTACTAATATTATAAACGCGAAAGTTTGTAAGCATGGAATATGGATGGATGTTTGTTATTCTTACACGTAAAAACGACTAAATGAATTTTAATGAAACTTTGCAATAATATAGCTTAGTCTTATACATAGGCTACAATTTATATAGATACTACGCAGACAAAGTCCCGGGCAATTGCTAGTAAAATTTTATTTAAGAGAAAGTTAATAATCCGTTCGAATGCTACGCTGCTACAGACCGACAGACATTAGCTTCAAACTTATAAAACCCCTTTTTTCTGTGTTAAGGAAAACCACAAAGTAAATATAACAATGAAGACATACTCGTATTTAGTTAGTACTAATGTCAACAGGAAAATTGTAAAAAAAAGAACCGTGTCTATTGCTTCATGGTAACAGAGAGAAAATATTTATTGAACATAAGAATATTTATTTACTGCAAATAAATATACAAAAATGCGTAAAATTATTAATTTATGAAAACTAACTTACCTATCAAAATTAAATATAATTTTAAACTAAAATAATCTAATTAAAAATAAAACATATTTAATAAAAAATATGTTTTATTAGACGCTACGGTCGCAGGGCTGGGTACCTACCTAAGGGATTGCCTCGTTGTATGAATAAAAATTATACAGTATTACTGTTTATTATTTGTGCACACTTGTGTAATAAATTTTTAATGTCATAAATAAAAATAAACTATTTAAAGTAGGTAAATCAAATATTCTAGCAAAATGTGCATCATGTTTTTCAAGTCCAGCATTTTCCAAAGCAGGCACAAATATTTTCTGATATTTGTGCCTACTTTGGAAAATGCTGGATCATACAAACAGATGCGATTGTATCTATTTATTCTACTAAAGGTATTATAGATATTTTTTCTTTTCAGATTGATTAATTTGATAAGAAAAAATATAAACTTAAATTATATTTTCTTAATGTGTTAATTGGGATATTTTTAACCGACTTCTAAAAAAAGAGAACGTTATCAATTCGTCGAGATTCTTTTACACCGATTATTCGAAGACGCTTGGACCGATTTGCAAAATTATTTTCTTTGTTTAAATAATAACTACATAAAATATACTTCAGAGGTAGTCCCATAATTATTTTTTATCAAAATCGTTTGTTTACTTTTAAAGTGAAGTCAGTTTTTAGTTTTTAAAAATGATTCTAGTTGCTCAAACTATTTTCATCATCATCTTCCTCGCATCCCTATTTGGGGTCGGCTCTGTATGTCAACTCCCTCCACAGTTTTCTATCATTAACCTTTTTGTACTAACCCCCCTCTCCTCCATGTCCCTTACACATTCACCCACGTCTTTTTAGGTCGTCCTCTATATTTGTGGCCATCTACCTTTAAGCTAACCATTTTATTTGCCAGATGTTCGGCATCTCTCCTTGCTCAAACTATTTTATAGGGAAGAAAAGTGGTCCCATCAACGAATTCAAAAATTCCTGCAAATGACTCATACTTAATGGCCCACGTCGGTGATTGATTTCGCCCCAAAAGTAGATTTAAACTTGTAATGTGAGATTCAAAGATTCAAAAGGTACTTTTGGTAACAGTGTTAAGTACTGGTTGCATCTGACATATAGCTTAATTGGTACATAATGATGACAGCCAGCGGCTTCACATGAAGCAAGGAGAAATTGTGGTCTCGAATCCAAGAGCCAAGGACGCCCGGGTTACTATAAATACGAAAGCTCTAGTTAAATGTTTGTCGACCTCCGTGGCGTAGTGGTCACCATGCGAGTCCGCCAAACCAGAGGTTCCGGGTTTGATCCCCGGTCAGGGCAAGTTGGAAATCGGCCTTTTTCAAATTGTCCTGGCTCTTGGATGCATGTTTATATATATATATATATTTGTTATAAAATATAGTATCGTTGATATAGTATCCCATAACACAAGACAATCTGTGTTTTTGGTCCCTATATATTTTATTTATTATAAATAAATAAATAAATATATATAGTGACAAATTACAATTATTATTATTTAAATAGGGTTACTCCAACACTAGCTTGTGTGACTGTGGGGTCACTCAGTCCACAGCACCTTTTTACCTTGTATCATGTCCTGCTACCTGACCTACAGAAAGGCAGATCTCAATGAGGCCAATGACAAGGCGGTCACCGTGGCGAAATCTTGGTCTCATCATCATCATCATCAGCACTTCTTTTAGTCTGCAGGAGCACGACCAGAGCAGCCAGAGGATTTGGCCTACGCTCTCCACGCTGGCCAGACGGGTCGGAGAGGTCCATTGATGTTTACATGATTTGTTTAGCTTGTATTTCCTAAGTTACCTTCTTCGACATCCACCGGAAGACTTGGTTGTTCTTTTGGACTGGTGGTTCTTTTCTACTCTGTCAGAAACCACACGGCGAAATCTTGGTCCAAATTAATTTAATTTTAGCCAGTTTTTAATAAGATAAGAAGAAGAAGCACTAGAAACGCGCTCTCCTACCTAGCGAAAGCTTGTTAAAAACTTATGTTACTTACTTCATATTAAACTGTAAAGGCACTTGCTACTTGTTCTGCAGTCCAATTAGAACAATTGCTGATGCCAATCGGGTAGTCAGAGTTACGCGCGTTGTGTTAATATACTTTAAATGATTCTCAATAGGACAAATTAGACTTTCCTGTCCTTCTCATTCTCGTAGCTTTTATTGTATTGCCTTACATAAATGGGAAATATTTAAGGTGCTTTTTTGATATCATAATGTAAGTTTGAGTTTTTATTAAAAACAGGTGTGGCAGTAGATATTACGGTCACGAAAATTAATAAAGTAAAAATAATAAAACTGTTAATTAATTTAACTGGTATCGGTATTAACTAGACTAGATATCTACCTATATATCCGTAGACTGTTTTGACATTGAAAGAGTCCGAACAAGACCAGGAATGTTGCGTATCCTTCGCCAGACCAATTGGTTGTATAAATGCGAAAGTAACTCTGTCTGTTCATCTAAATGGTTAAAGTGTGAATTTTCAACCACTGAACCGATTTAGATGAAATTTATAGGAACATAGAATTGTTTTCATTCCAAAAAATACCCACTTTAGAAATGAAAAGGGCAGTGGAACTTTGTATGGAGAATCCACCTGTAGGTTGACTGGTAGAAAAGGCCTACGGCGTCAATCTGCCGATTATCATTTCATGTAAGAAAGTTAAATAAATAATAAATAAATAAATCCTATAATGCCATACAAAGTAACAGTTCATAAGATAAAATAACAATATTGCAAAAGTGCTGTTGATTCTGTGATGAATTATTTCAAAAAGTAGAATATATTACAAAAACTAGTTACATAAACCTTAATATGTTGGTCTACACGTCTCGTGTAGTAGATATATAGCTTTTATAAAGAGAACACTCTTTCACGATTAAAACCATAAATAAATCTTCATAATATACTGAGTTTCTCGATCGGCACTTGTATAATTTTCATGAAATAAAATTTGCTATAGTAGGTACACTTATAAAAGTTGCTTTTAATTACTTTATATGTAGTATTCAAGAATATGTTTCTGAACAATTAGATTGGAAATGTTTTTGGTTGACTGTATAGATAGATAGATAGATAGATAGATAAAATGTTTATTTGTGTATACATGTAAGTACATTGTGTCAAGATATTTTGTCATGAGGTAAACCAGAAACAAATATGGTTTGTGTCTTGTGCAGTGGCCTTAGAAGTGTCAACAGGAAAATCGTGCCTGCACGGTAATTATTAATAGATATTTTAACATGAAACGAATGGGTGCTAGAATCGTATCCAGTTAAGTAGTAAATATTTCAGTGCATTTTCAAAATCGCTCATCATATATAACATAGCATAGGTAACATTTTTTTAATAATGTTTGTAGACCGGCGATCCATGGGAATCTCAGCATAATAATTATGGATATTGACAGCCTGGTTAACCCCTTAAAATACGACTCAACCTTAATGTTACACCTTGTAGCTAGCTAATAAAATAAATATTAAACTGATAGAAATTTAATTTAATGCTTTGTAAAAATATTTTTTTAATCACCATCATCATCAGGTCTTTTGTCTTTATTGTATGAGCACGACCCTCTGTACTACCAGAGCCATAGTTGACCTGATCAGCCAGAGGATATATTAAAATAAATTAGAAAAATATATATTTTTAAAGTATCCCAAAAAAGTATTGTGTTTCAAAATAAATCTCACTGTTTATTTATTAAAAATAAATAAATAGGCATTATAAGATAATAACAGATATTTACATCGCGATACGCACTCATAACGAATATCGAAGGCCCTTCAGAACCTAACAAGCTTGATCAATCGTGAAAATAATGAATGGTTAGCTTAATTAACAATTAATCATAATTTCTGACCAATATGCGGGACTCTTTTCTATTATCTAATTCATTATTTTATTAAGTTATTAAATAAAATATGGTAGCTATCATTTAACGCATAAATGGCATAGTTTTTTTTAATTTGTATCATTTTACACGTTACTTACCTAATTGTACAATTTATGATAATATGTGGCATTTGCCACAAAAGTTTTCTAATTTTAGGACAAATTAAAAAAAAATACTAAAAATATTAAAAATGTGATACTAAAAATCTTTTCCAAGGATATTATATTAACATAGTAAAAAAGAATTGCGTTCTACTAAAACCCGGAGATGAGGGTTCGACTAGTACTATTTGTTTTATTTAAGAGCTATGCTCTTGTCGGTGGAGTATGAATTCTTTTCGACTAGTACAAGAGGTAAAATTTTTTTTTCGTGTTTCGCTATATGTTCCATTGTTTTTGTTTTGTTTGTCGTCTGTGTTAGTGGCCAACAATGGTGGCAGATTTTTAGACTGCCTCTTAGGTATCTGACATAGCTTGCTGCCATAAAATGATGACAGCCGAGACCAACGGCTTATACTGCCTTCTGAAACACGGAGGAACTGGAGTAATTTTTATACCACTTGTGGTCCACCTTGGAGCGAATGGTGGTATTGTATATACGATCTGTCAGTTTGATGCCCAGTACATTCGCTCCAAGACCAAAATAAAAGATGTGGGGCGGAAAGCAGCCGAGCTCAAGTGGGAATGGGCTGGTCATGTGAGCAGAATGCATCCGGATAGATGGGCTAAAATAACAACAGATTGGGTCCCTGCAGGCTGGCGACGAAAAAGAGGCCGCCCTCGAACACGGTGGTCAGACGAACTAAGGGCCCATGAAAAGAACTGGCAAACCATCGCCACTGATAGAAGTTTGTGGAAGACTAGAGGGGAGGCCTTTGCCCAACAATGGGACATTACAGGCACATAAAAAAAAGTGGTCCACCCATCCAAGAGCGGACAACGCCTGGTGTCGCTTTACTTGTAAAAGCGCTAGTAATACGCACTTCCGCCGGGCTACCGAGCTCCTATATGTTCCATGGAAAAAATATTCAGTATCATGAAGCAAAATCACCCTTAAAATAGCTTCAGTATAATTTTTCAGACCTTCAAAAAGTGCATGTAAGTCGTAGCCAACGAAAAA
Source organism: Acrobasis consociella (assembly GCA_963555685.1). Lineage (NCBI taxonomy): Eukaryota > Metazoa > Arthropoda > Insecta > Lepidoptera > Pyralidae > Acrobasis > Acrobasis consociella. Next base: position 7,675,962 of record OY743115.1, read on the forward strand.
TCATAATAAATTTGATACGATCTATGCATAATTTACAAATGAATAAATTCTTTGGAAAAATAGATATATTTACATAATTCACAACAAACGTATGAATGAACACGCAAAGTATGTACTCGTGTAATAAAACTTTTCGTCCTTTCGTCCCGAATATCGAAGGTCATAATGTCGTCGGAATGTCACGGGTCCATTTAAGGGAAACTTAATTATTAAAAAAAAATATTATTATCTACTAGCTGTACTGTAGGCTTCGTTCGTAAGAGAGAAGAAGAGTACCCTATGTCCCTCTCCGAGTCTCAAACTTTATCCATACCAAATTTCATCCAAATCGGTTCAGTAGTTTAAGCGTGAAGAGGTAACAAACAAACAAACAAATGTACAAACTCACTTTCGCATTTATGACATTAGTAGGAAGTAATATAGTAGGATTAGTAAGATTCTTATTAATGCAATAAATAACAATAACATGGTTGTTTCTGCAAAGCATAACTTTCTAGTTTAAGTCCTAATCATTCATTAAATAATAGCGATAAGGAACCATGTTCGATTCGAAAATACAAATAAAACGCTGAGCCTGGCCATTGTTATTCATCGCGGAAATGCCGCCAGCCTCTTGGGCACTATGCGAGCACAGCTATTTGGGGTCAATCCTACTAATATTATAAATGCGAAAGTGAGTTTGTATGTTTGTTTGTTACCTCTTCACGCTTCAACAACTAAACTGATATGGATGACATTTGGTATGGATATAGTTTGAGACTCGGGGAAGGACATAGGGTACTATTTATCCCGAAATTCCCACGGGGAGCGAAGCCCACAGGCACAGCTAGTATTTTTAGTAATAGAGGGGAGGCCTTTGCCCAACATCGGGACACAGTAGTAAAGAAAATGTCATTGTTAGCTGATATGTTTATGAATAAACGATTGCCCTAAAATACAATTCAAATCTTTTCGAAGAACATCGTAGTAGAAATGTCTAACACATTTAGAAAACAAGTTAGTCTTTTATGTCTCCCGTCTACAATCTTAATGACGGCATCTCTACGTTTTGGCTGGCGAAAATAGTGACTGTAACATGTTTGTAAGGAGCCCAAATCGGGAATTTATGTAAATTCCAGACAGATGGCGTACCTTCTAAGAATGTTGCTGGAGCTTGCCAACTTGCTTCATTTTATTTGAGTTTTGCATCAGGAATTTGCCAATACTTGTAAAAAAATGAATGCTTGCCTTTTTAGTAGGTGGAAAATATATTTTTTCAATAGTTTTGATTCGTCCTTTAGTTTTATTTAGTCAGTATAAAGTTATACGTATTTATATTAAATAACTTATTTTTTTATGTTTAACTTCATTATTCAAACTAATATTATAAAAATAAGTTTTTTTTGTTGTTGTCTTTCGCATTAAAACGAAACAAGTTCTTTTTTACAAATCACACAAATTGAGTACCCTAAAAGAGTAAGTTCGAGACATGTGTTATGGGATACTAACTCAACAATACAATATATTATAACAAAAACATAAACATCCAATACCCAGGACAAATTTAAAAAGGCCATTATCCAATTTGCTCTGACCAGGGATCGAACCCGGAACTTCTGGATGGTGATCAATACGCCACAGAGGTCGGGTTGGTGTGATTTTTTTACCGGGCACTAACATTTTATAAAATTTACGCGAGTCTACCTGTAGTGCGCGACTTCGGCACTTACAGATACAGATACGTCTTTATCCCTCACCAGGTAGGCAGGGCCCAGGGCTGTTAGACCCAAAGGCCGTGCTTAGCTTGGTGAAGTTGCGCACAAAAATATCCTTTGATAATAAAAATATATTTGAATTTGAATTTAAATTAAAAGGCTAAAAAGTAAATATTTTGTTTTAGTAAAGTAGTTAGGTTTAATTGAATTCTGTTTTCTGTTTTATGTTTGCATATTGTACTCACTCCCTGCCCTGTGTTGTAAATTGTCCTCTTATTTCAAGGTTGACTGGAAGAGATCCCTACACTGAAAAAAGTAATAGTTGAACCAGTTTTTCTACTTGCAATAACAAATTGCCCTATCTTACCAAACTTTTGTTTAAATTAGCAGTGCAATGTAGTTTTAATTAAAACATATTTTAACTACTATTAGCCCTGAGTTCATAGCAGTCAAATTTTTTTCTCAGTGATATCTGGGATAAGTCCGCCTTTGTACTGTTTTCTACTTTGAATTTGTATTTTTGTGTCTTGTGTTTGTGTACAATAAAGATTTATCAAACAATGCGATTTTGCTACCCTTACTTATTGCTTGTTGACGTGACAAAAAGTTGTCTCTGTTTCCTTGTTTATAAAACAGAGCATGTTCTTTCTGTAATTCTTGATCAAAACATCCTATCAAGTTTCTTACTTTATAAAAAAGCTGATGCACAAGCACAACTTGGGTGAATTGTAAAGATATACGAGAGGAAAGTTTGTCGAAGGCCGCAGGGCTCACCGTGACATGTCTTGTTTCGAACTTAGCTTCTGCTATCCGTGGTGAAGGCGGATGATAAGCGAGACTAATAGACGAGCAATGTAGTGTCGATAAAAAAATACGGTCAAGTCGTATTCACCCACATGTCTTGTATTCTTTATGAAACAAAAGCAGTGAGAATATTTTTAATCGGTCAAGAAGGCGCTGGATGCAAGCCGCTCTAGATCGGTCATTTAGGAAATCTTTGGGAGAGGCCTATGTCCAGCAGTGGACGTTATGCGGCTGAAATGATGAATCGGTCAAGACCCGCATGGCATTAATGAATGCTACGTTTATTGTTTTAATATTGTGTCTGGTATTGGCAGTAAAGAAACGGTTTAACAACATACCTAAATTCTAACTTTGTGGACCCCAATGAACGGACGTCGGCGTCCTGGAAAACCTAGGAGTAGATGGCGTAACAACTCAAAGGACTGACAGGCAGAAACGCAAGATAGAGAGAAATGGAGAGCCGAGAGGGAGGCCTTTGATCTAGCGGGCTCTAAATAAACTGTACTATGATTAAACTAAAAACTAAATGCTAAAAATAACTATTAAATGAAAAACGTAACTAGATATCACAGTAATATTATAAAGGTGAAAGTTTGTGTGTGCGTATGTACCATTTTGATAAAATTTATGCATTTCTGCATGGTATTCAGAAAGCTGACAACCTGGATTAACACAGGCTACTTTAGGCGCGGGTAACACCGCGGGGCGCAGCTAGTACATACAATAAATAACATTAATTTATGAGACAATTCAAATGCTTATTACAATTAATGAGTTACAAAAACCCGTTGACAGTAGAGCAGCGTTGGTTTGGGATAAGCCCAGTAATAAGCCTGGAACAACTTTCAACCGTTTTGAAATCAATCTACGTTTTAAAGCTTAGGCGCGTTTCCTCAGTTTTTCCCGTGTTAGATACCAAAGTTACTATATTTATTCTTATCTTTACGAGTTCCTTACCTAACATCGTGGTTAGCTATTTTAATTCTTAACTAACTAAAAGAATTGAGTTAACTTCATAGATTAGTTATTTAGTGATAAACTTCATAGCCCTGGCCAAACTGCGATTTGGTTAGTAGATACCAAAGTTTTGTTCTAATTAGCAAAACCATGTACCTAGTTGCATGTCCCAAATTACATCTAATTATTAAAACACATTTTAAATACTTGACTGCCTCCGTGGTGTAGTGGTTAGAGCGTTCGGCTCATACCCGGAGGTCGCGGGTTCGATTCCCGGCGGGGGCAACGACTTTGTGTGGTTGTCCTAGTTTGGTTAGGACATTGTAGGCTGATCACCTGATTGTCTGATAAGTAAGATGATCCGTGCTTCGGAGGGCACGTTAAGCCTTCGGTCCCGGTCACTGTCTTTGGCATTGGTCGTTACCTAAAACCATGTCAGAGGCCTTTAAGGCGGTTTAAAAACTCTGACACTAGTGTTAGTCACTAACACACACGATAAGAAGAAGACTACTAGTAGTAGCCCTGAGTTCAGAAGTCACTCAATTTTGGTAACGTGTAGCAACCATTATTTTTTCTCAATGTATCCATCAATAAAGGCATCAAAGTTTGTTTCAATTTGTTCGTCTAAAATTGTAGATATCTATGTGATTCCGCGTCGGCCAATAATGAAGACGTCGCGATGAGAGTCGTTTAATTAACTTCAAACGAGGCTGCGGCTCTCAGCCCCAAGTTGGCGAGAAATAATGAGCCGGCGAACGCGCCTTTAGTGCCAAGTGAATCTTCGCTTGCTTTGAACTGACCCTAGAAAAGTTTTGCAACCGGTCGCCGCCAACGTCATCCCTTCTAGGGCAGCTACGTTTAGATGTTTTATTTTAGTTGCCTGTTACGATATTTATAGGAAGAGATGGTTTGACTTGTATCTTTGTGTACCAAAATTACTATATTTATTCTTATCTTTACTAGTTCCTTACCTAACATTTGATTGTTTTATCGTGGTTAGCTATTTTAATACTTAACTAACTAAAAGGATTCAGTTAACTTTATAGATTAGTTATGAGTTTCAAAGTCCTAGCCAAACTTGTCATCCATCAACGAATGCAATAAAAATTTGTTTCAATTTGTTGTCTAAAATTGTAGATATCTATGTGATTCCGCGGCCAATAATGAAGACGTCGCGATGAGAGTCGTTTAATTAACTTCAAACGTGGCTGCGGCTCTCAGCCCCAAGTTGGCGAGAAATAATGAGCCGGCGAACGCGCCTTTAGTGCCAAGTGAATCTTCGCTTGCTTTGAACTGACCCTTGAAAAGTTTTGCAACCGGTCGCCGCCAACGTCATCCCTTCAGGGAGCTACGTTTAGATGTTTGTGCTTGTCTTTTAGTCGCCTTTTATGACATCTATAGGAAGAGATGGTATAATAACAAACTCAATTACACATAATTTCAAACACACACAAATGGTGGACTTATTCCAGAAGGAATTTCTTCTATTTATATGTATACATATAGTCATGTATTTTTTTGTTGAAAAGACGGGTTGCACTCTGGGAGTGCCGGCAGAAGTGAAAACTTGAATATTAACGTTGTGCATTTTTGATATTTTGGAATGGTTAGGGAATAATTTTGCACGAATTGCTTTAATTATCAGTATAAAATATTTCAAATCTTTTCTGAACCACAGTCTGTCACAAATGTCACAAGCATGACCAAATTCATTTTCAACAAAATCATTTTCAAATACACAGTAGTATGGCCACTACACAGACGGTCGAGCCATCAGCTGTCACCATCCATGGATGCGCGTAGCACGCTGTAACATAAACACACACGAACATTCGCGCTAGCGCCCTGCGCCGTCTTACGAATTTTCGATCAGGTCACGTGTCCTGACGCGAGTTTAACATTTTTTACCCATTCCAAAAAAGTGCACAACGCCGCTAAAGAAGTTTTCACTTCAAAAATAATAATAATAATAAATATATAGGAACAAATTACACTGATTGAGCTAGCCCCAAAGTAAGTTCGAGACTTGTGTTATGGGATACTAACTCAACGATACTATATTTTATAACAAATACATATACATATAGATAAACATCCAAGACCCAGGACAATTTGAAAAAGGCCATTTTCCAACTTGCCCTGACCGGGAATCGAACCCGGGACCTCTGGGTGGCGGACTAGCATGGTGACCATTACGCCACGGAGATCGTCAAATATTAATAATAGAAGAAAATATTTTGTATAAATACCTATTCTGTATCGAGTAGGTATTGTTTTCGAAACACATCTTTATTTTTAAAACTTCCACTCTTTCGGAGATCCTGAGAAATAATAGCATCGCTTTTGATCTTCTGCACAGTTGAAATAGCTTAGAAATAAAATTAGCTCTGAATGTATAATTGTTACGTCTTGCTTCTATAAAGTTGAAGACAGACGCAATGCGGCAATAAACGCAGGTGTCACATTTCATGCTTTGAAAAGCTCTTGGAAAAGGCCAAGAGTTAACATTATGTATCTATACACTTAATAAGAATAAGCAACATCAGATGCCTTTGGGCAGCTCGAAAAATCTGACACCAGTGTTAGTATTTAACACACTCAATTAGAAGAAAAACTAATAATTCATATGAATAAATAATCATATTACAAATCCATATTACGTGTAAGTCATGTTTTAATGTGGCTAAAAGAAAAACAAAGAATTGTAAGTATATTTTTTGTAAGATTTTATCTTTTTATATACCTTAAGGCGAAACAATTTGTAGAAAGACCCCAAAACTATTTATGAATATCTTTGAAAGCAGTTGCGTTAGTGCATCTAATTTTAAAACGAGTTTTCGCCAAAAGCGGCCACATTTGGCGAAAACTCGTTTTAAAATTACACGGATTATCAATAATACTTTCGAAGTCAATTTTTTAATTATCACCATATTTACTTTCAAACAATTATTTCAAATGAGGTCGCCACTTCTGCTACCAATTAGCTTTCATTACCTTTATGAAGCTAAATTACCTTTATGTATAAACATAAATCTATAATTTTCTTTGAAATGAAGGCACTTTGTTAAAAAATGTCAGTAACATTTCTTTGTGTAAGCATTTTCAGAACAAAATTAATATCACAATGTTACAAAAAATATGGTATTTCAAGTGTTTGTTTCGAATTCAAGAGGCCTCGTTCAATTTTAATTAAAGTACTAACGGCATCTTTATTTGCAGTTTCATTGGATACATCAATGTTAATGTTGCCTCTCTGAGCCAAAAAACCTTACTAAATATTCAAACAGTCGAAATTTCAGCAGAACGCGATAGTGTTGCCAAAACTTCGTTGTAGTTAAAACTTTATGATAATTAGGAGCGGGCTAATTTGAAAGATCAAGTGCGAGTTTGTGACGTGAGGTTGCCTTGTGGCACTCGTGCAAAGATGAAAAATATGCAGATACGTCACTCAAAACGGTACAAATAAGTGCATTTTGTTTGCGAAAACACTGTTTAGCTCGGATCACGTTTATTTGACATCACACTCTAGAGTGCTTCTTTGACTACTTTTACTTTATTTACTTACTAGCTGTACCCGCGGGCTTCGCTCTCCGTGTAAATTTCAGGATTTAATAAAGAGTACCCCTATGTCCTTCTCCGAGTCTCAAACTATATCCATACTAAATTTCAAAGGTTCATTGGTTTAAGCGTGAACAGGTAACAAACAAACAAATATACAAACTCACTTTCACATTTATAATATTAGTAGGAAGAAGAATTGGAAAAAAAGTATACCTTCATTTAGCAAAAGTGTTAATGCGGGTGTTTATGTGCTTGTACTCTAATATAGATCCGACCAATCAACATCCCTAGCTTTGGAATAAAAAAATCCTTATTTGAACCTCTGTGTAGTATAATAAAAACAGGAAGTATATATACGGTATTTTAACGCGGGATTAAATTCTCTTTGTATCAGGCTGTGAAAGTAACACTGACGTCTACTTTTTACTTCGAGGCCTTCGCCTTCAACGAAGAAAAATAAATAAAGTTCAGATTGCAAAAGGCCAAAAAATTGCCAAAATTGAATTCAGAACATTTTTCTCACGAGATTTTTCCTACTCACCATCAAGCGGTGTATTATCCACTCTATGTAGAGCGCTTACTTTGAATACATTTTAGCTTTAATTTGTGTGTCATAAAACGTCATGTGTTGCCTGCTTAGAATACATTTTAGCTTAGAATTATGTCATGAAGTATCTCGTTACAATATAACATCATTTCGCTTGAGGCATCCGCAGCTGAGGCAGAACAAATAACTTTGGAACTAAATTGCAGATTCTGAGAGTTGAACCGCGGTAAATCTTTGCGTCACCGCAGCCCGAAATTATGATGTCGATAGTTGGGAGTTTCATAAGCGTGACGCAGTTATTGTCGGAGTTTCATTATGAAACGGGCAGATTGGGGCGGGCCACAATGGGCCTGGCCCAGCCGAAAAGCAAACTAAAAGTGTATTTAAAACATCAGAGGTACGTACGTCCGGGCACGTACGGACGTTTACCGTGATATTTGATGTGTATTATCACAGAATAAGCACTAACTACGTACAGAAGTCTTACTCTGCAAAGGATTTCAAAGAAATATCTACTCAAGCGACATGGTTTAATTTAGCTCGCGTCAGAACTCTGCACCTATTCGTTTAGATACCTAGAAGTGCAATGACAATTTCATTCTTATTACTCTAGACATACGATTCATGTCACTGAATTTATCACTCCGGAGTGGTCGCTGCGCGCATAGTAATAATGAAGGTATATTTTCGATATTTAAACGGGGAGTAACACAGGCCTGGTATTATAATTAGCGGCACGTAAGTTAAGCGCTGAGTGGAGTGTAGAGGGGATACTGCGCACGGGTACAGTATTACTTTTAGACTTCTGCGCAGCCAAGGTCAGCGCTAGAGTTTCGTGCCGCTATCTGTACGTTAAGTACTGTAATACACGTCAAAATTAATGAAAGCACAGCGACCTTTACAAATTGCACACATCAAAGAGTAACAAGCTCTTCTCAAATCATCATCATCATCATCATCATCATCATTTCAGCCGCATAGCGTCCACTGCTGGACATAGGCCTCTCCCAAAGATTTCCAAAATGACCGATCTAGAGCTGCTTGCATCCAGCGCCTTCCAGCGACCTTGGTTAGGTCGTCAGACCACCTTGTGGGTGGGTGTCCTACGCTTCGCTTGCCTATACGTGGTCGCCATTCGAGAACCCTTTCGCCCCATCGGCCATCGGTTCGTCGCGCTATGTGTCCCGCCCACTGCCATTTCAACGAGCTAATCCGCTGGGCTATGTCAGTGACTTTAGTTCTCCTACGAATCTCCTCATTTCTGATTCGATCACGTAAAGAAACACCGAGCATAGCCCTCTCCATAGCGCGTTCCACGACCTTGAGCCTTCTTATGAGACCCATAGTAAGGGACCATGTTTCAGAGCCATAAGTCATCACTGGTAACACACATTGATTGTAAACTTTAGTCTTAAGACACTGAGGTATATTTGACGAGAAGACACTTCGTAGCTTCCCGAACGCTGCCCAGCCGAGTCGGATTCGTCTAGAGACCTCTTCCTCGAAGCTGGAACATCCTGCCTGGATCAATTGACCCAGGTAGATATACTGGTCTACAACTTCGAGGGTGGAGCTCCCAACACAAACAGGTAGGGGCGCAACATGGACATTCGACATTACTTTCGTTTTGTCCATGTTCATTTTAAGGCCCACTTGTTGGGAAACTCGATTTAGATCTCCGAGCATAGTACTTAGGTCTTCCATCGATTCTGCCATGACAACGATATCGTCGGCAAATCGAAGGTGAGTGATATACTCGCCATTGATGTTGATTCCAAATCCTTCCCATTCCAGAAGCTTGAAGGCATCTTCCAGTGCAACGGTGAACAGTTTCGGAGATATAACGTCTCCCTGTCTTACACCTCTATGCAGTGGAATTGCCCTCGTGCACTGCTCCTGTACTCGGACTGACATAGTGGCATTACTGTATAAGCACTTCAACACTTCGATATACCGATAGTCAATACGGCATCGCTGGAGAGACTGAAGTACGGCCCATGTTTCGATCGAATCGAAGGCTTTTTCATAGTCCACGAACCCCAAGCATAACGGCCGGTTATACTCCCTCGTCTTCTCTATAACCTGCCGCAGCGTTTGAATATGGTCCATGGTACTAAAACCTTTACGGAAACCGGCTTGTTCGGGAGGCTGGAAGGCATCGAACCTGTTTGCGAGACGATTCGTAATGACCCTCGAGAACAACTTATATACATGACTCAGAAGCGTGATAGGCCTGTAGTTCTTCAATAGGGTGCTCTCTCCCTTTTTGAAGAACAGGACCACCACGCCCCTGCTCCACGCTTCCGGCGTTACGCCCTCGAGCAGAACGGAATTAAAGAGCCTCTGAAGGACTTTCAGTACCGGCGTTCCGCCCGCTTTCAGAAGCTCTGCTGTGATTCCATCCTCGCCCGGCGCCTTGTTGTTTTTAAGCTGTTTGAGGGCCATCCTAATCTCGTACAGGCTGATGTCCGGGATATCTTCGGTATAGTGTCGGGTTAACTTGGCTCTTGGGTCTTCAGCCATTTGTCCGCTGGGTTGTGAAACTGAGGTATACAGCTGTCCATAAAACCTCTCGATCTCCGCCAGAACCCCTTCCTTTGTCGACACCACGCCGCCGTCCTCCGTCTTCAGCTTCATCAATCGGCTTTGCCCAACCGACATAGCTCTTGCGAACACTTTGGAGCCTTTATTCTGCTCTATCGTCTCCTTAATACGCTCAGTATTAAAGGAGCGGATGTCGTGTCGCAAGGACTTTTGTATACGTCTGTTGAGCTGCCGATATGATTCAGCATCTTCGGAGGTCTGCAGCGGCCTTGATCGTCGCTCTGCCATTAAGGTAAGGGTCGCAGCAGAGATTTTCTGAGGTCTTTGATTGGGGCGGGACCTAAACACCTTCGATCCCACCGCTTGGACAGCTTGTATAAACCCTTGGTTTATCTCGTCCACTGTAACGCAATCCTGAAGGCCTTGAAAGCGATTTGATAGTTCAAGCTGGAAACCCTCGGAGTTTTCGATTTGGATCTGCGTCGGTCGGAGCGTCGACTTCATCAGCCGCGATCTTTCGACCTTGAGATCAATATTCACGATGCCTCTTAATATTCGGTGATCGGTCCCGGTTTGATCCGATTGATCACTGAGACATCGTTGAATATTCGTCTCTTAGTCGTTAAGACTTCTGACCTTTCCACGATTGACCACATCTTCACAGCGAGACAACTCTTCGAGAAATGCCATGAGTATAACATACCTATTCATGTAGCATTCGTGGACTATGAAAAAGCTTTTGATTCAGTAGAACACTGGGCTGTATACCATGCTCTAAAGAGAGCTAAAGTGGATGACAGATATATCCAGATCATCAGCGAGATATACAGCAAAGCAACGCTACAAATAAAGCTACACGACCTATCTAAACCCGTTGAGGTGTCTCGTGGAGTAAGACAAGGCGATACCATCTCGCCAAAGTTGTTTACGGCAGCGCTGGAGGACATGTTCCGTACTATGGACTGGACCGAGGAAGGCATAAATATTAATGGAGAGAGACTGACACACTTAAGATTCGCTGATGACATCATGCTCATATCTACCTCTCTTGAACAGCTACAAACAATGCTCGAAAATCTGCAGCAAGCCTCGAGTCGTATCGGTCTGAAAATGAACATGAGCAAAACCCAGTTCATGAGCAATGAGGATGTGGAGCACATTACAGTGAATGGGCACAGAATCCAGCGAGTGTCGCAATATACATATCTTGGTCAAACACTATCACTGAGCAAGGACTCCCAGAAAGCTGAGATTGAAAGGAGGATAGGTCTAGGATGGGCTGCTTTTGCGAAATTAGATGATGTCCTCAGAGGGAAGTTACCTATGTGTCTCAAACGACGAGTGTTCGACCAATGCGTCCTGCCTGTGATGACCTATGGATGTGAGACCTGGACCCTCACGGCTGAAAATGTTGAAAAACTAAAAGTGGCACAACGAGCTATGGAGAGGGCTATGTTGGGCATTTCCCTTAGAGATCGTATCCGAAACACGGAGATACGAAAGTGGACCAAGGTTGCAGATATAGCCAAAAGAATAGCCACACTTAAGTGGAAATGGGCAGGTCATATCAGCCGTAGAGAGGACGAAAGATGGAGCCAAAAAACAATGGACTGGCGACCATGGTTAGGCCGCAGAAGCCGCGGCAGACCAATGACAAGATGGAGAGATGACATCGTCAAAGCAGCCGGTCCACTATGGAAAAGAAAGGCGCAACATCGGGAGGAATGGCGTGCAATGGAGGAGGCCTATATCCTGCAGTGGATAGATTAGGCTGTAAAAGAAAGAAGAAGAAAGTCGTTAAGATGAAGTCGATTTCGTTTTTGACAGGGGGCTGGTTCTTCTTTGCTGGACCTATCCAGGTCCACTTCCTTTGTGGCGGCTTCTTGAAGAAAGAGTTCATCGCGAAGAGTCCCTCTTGCTCCAAAAAATCAGCCAGCCTACGTCCCCTGTTATTTCGCACTCCGTATCCGAAGTTTCCCAGCCTAATCTCTCCATCGCCTCGTTTGCCCAGTTTCGCGTTAAAATCCCCCATAACAACCGTAAAATAGGTTTCAGAAGTATGTATGGCCTTACTTATGTCCTCATACACTTCCTCCACCTCTTCATCGGAGTGATTCTTTGTTGGCATATATACCTGTATAACCTTCAGCGAGTATCTTTTAGATACTCTGAGTATCAGGTATATTACCCTGCTAGAGACACTCTCGATGGTTATGACGTTGTTAATGAGGGACTTGTGGACGAGAAACCCGACACCATGCTGGGACTTCTTTATGTCCCCTTCCCGGTGATAGAGTAGGTTACCAGACTCTAGGGTTGTCGTGCCCTCGCCCTCTCTTCGGACTTCAGACAACCCCACAATGTCCCATCGTAACCTACTTATTTCCTCTTCCACCTCATCTAACCTCTCGTCAGTCCTTATTGTGCAGACGTTATGTGTTACCAGGGTCAGTCGTCGACGGGAGTGGTAGCCGGATCTCTGCCGGGGATTCTTAGCACCCCCTGCCCCGCCGTTACCATGACCGCTACCGGAGCCAGGAATAGCGGGGCTGCCGGGGACTGGGGGCCTGGTCTTTTGTTGTACCTCCATTGGGGGGGTTTTGCCATACTCGCCACGCTTGGCAGGCGGGTTGGCGAGCGCAGTATTGTGTTACTATCGGGCTTCCAACGCTGCTGCCCGTCGGATGCCTCTTTTGGTGTTCGTGTCAGATTTATCCTTTAGTCGCCTCTTACGACATCCACAGGAAGAGATGGAGTGGTCCTATTCTACTCTGCCGGGAACCACACGGCACTCTTCTCAAATGCGCCGTGTTAATTAATGGCACACAGTGATAGCTGTTTCTTCTTCATAAGAATATAAAGACTTAAATAAATATATATATAGGAACAAATTACACTTACATCTTCTTTTCTCATGTATGTCGTAAGAGACGATTCTAGAATTAAGCACAAACATCTTGTGAAATAACTGCATTTTTAAGGAAGAGTCGTTGTTAGATGACAACCGCACATAAAACCACAGCCAAATTATATAACTCTCAGAAGAAAAAGCCACATAACCCGGAACCCGGGCTCATAATCAGCATACGCGATTTGAAATAGATCTACCTAGACAGATGTTTGTGCCGCGTCCCGAGTCCCGATCCATTGTTCCCGGCCAATTGTGCCTATAACATTCATTAATTATACGTAGTTGTATGGAGGAATATGTAGTATGTATGAGAATAGAATATGGCAATAAGTAAGTAAGTTAATTAAGTTAAAACACACCTACTTACATTTATTTGAAAATACAGTAGAACAGTGTCTGACTGCTAAGCATACAGTCTAACCATTATTAGTTAGCAAAAGAAAAAAATCTTACTGAAAGATCTTAAACGAAAACAAATCGAGATTAAACAAAACAAGCAAAGAGAAAAATACGTTTGAAAGCTTTGTTCAAAGACATTCTCTCGCAGCGTATGGCACAGCACACCGTTCCAACTATAAATTGTAAAAAATACCCATAAAGTTTGTTAAGAACGTAATTCTTATGCGATTACGGCGCCACTAAATCTTCGGAACTCGTTAATCGAAGTTGCTGGAAGTATTTCCTGTCTGACGCCAACTGCCTTTGGCAGAGACCCGCCCGCTCCAAGCGTCGCCAATTTAAATGATAAAATTCAGATCCCTCAAAGGATAAAATTCAGATTATTCCGCCCCAAACTAAATTAAAAAATGTTCTTTGCGATATTACATAGAGACCATGTTGCTGTTAGTGACCCCTCTTGAGCGTGAAATTTGACGGCGTAGCGTATCTACAGTTTTGGGCTTTCAATTATAAAAGAAAAATTAGGAAAGGAAAAGTAGGAAAATAATTATGTATGTTTAAATGTTCAAAATTTGATTTCTCAAAAGAGAACTAAAACTAAAGAATAAATGCACTTTGTAATCAACGTGGAAGGGACAACATTAACATACCCGTAATAAATCGAACCACAGGCTAGATTAATATATATGTCGGCGAGTTCAAGATAATCCCATTTATTATTGTTTTCGATGTGCAAACAGAAAGTTGTTTACTACAAAACATAACTGCTACATTTTCAAATGTTTCAACAAGTATGAAAGCGGTCGCCCTAGCGACGAGCGGCTCAGTCTTGCGCGGACCGCCGTACTGTGAACATCTCCTTTGTGTAGTGTGCTGTGGGCTTGGCCATAACTTCTTTAATTGTGATTGTTGTAATAGATGAGGATTTGGTAAACCGATTTATTACAATGATAGTTGTTTCAGCTAGACGATAAGCCCAGGTGGACACAGATTCAATAACTGTGTGGGCCAGGGGTATTCAGACACATATGGTTGGAATCCATGATACAGCGCGAGGCGGAGCGCTGTATTTATCGTCACACTTTTAGTGAGTTCGGCGTAGGTCATCTCCTGCTCCGTCATATATTATAGGTAAGGATAATAAAAAAACAGACAAAAAAAAATTCGATATTCTCATACAAAATACAAATTACCCGGGCGGCTGCATAATTTTTTTAGCTTTTGTCTGTTATTTTAATTTTATTATACTAGTATAGCCCGTGGTTCAAACTATTACGGGTATGTCGCTTCCACGTTGTATAGAAGCCAGCGTGCCGCTAAACTAAACCCCTTTGTAGGGTGAAAAATGACTGACTGTGTATCTACATTATTGGGCTTTCAATTATAAAATTGAATGTATGCAATGAAAGCAGGAAAATATGTACGGCTAACGACACTGGTTCAAACCACAGTTTCAGTTCAAGTTAATAACTTAGAGACTAGCCCAATTTACTTAATTATAGTGCTTTATTTCATCTACATGTACCCCAATTGCACTCTTAGCTGTGGTGTTCCAAAGACCGAAGTCACCGGGGACTGTGTTCTAATACGAATAAATGTGAGCTCGTTATTTAGTAAAATAAGTTTCGATAAAAATTTTACTACAATATTATGAAGCTATGCTCTCTTTGATACTATTTTTCTTAGGTTTAAAGCAATACATATACAGCAAGTTAATATACGATAATCTTCTTACTGGATTAAAATGTTGTAAACTAAATGACAAGATTTCATAGAAATAATGAAAATAACCATACGTAAATGCTTAAAGCTTCAATAATGAACGAACGTTCTCTTTGTAGGATCGGTGGCATCGGCTGAGGTCTAATGGTTTCAGCGAAGCGAGTAGTTGAAAACGACCGCAAGGAGGTTCCTCGTATCATAGCATATGTTATATCACGACTTTAGTGCTTTTTTTAAGCGCGAGGGCATTAATTAAAATTGTTGTTGTAGAAAGCTTTTCCTTTTAATGTTTATGCAGTGTTATGTAATGGCTTTTTTATATTATTTTCGAATCTGATATGTTCGTATTAAATTTTTAAATAACCAAATTCAAAATTATATTTAAGTTCTTTAGTCCGTGTCTATATGTACACATATGGTATCTACATGAATAGGTCACGTTACACTAATCTTTATTATATATAAGATCTAACAATATATACGGAAACTATTTAAGTGAATTCAGTCCGTGATACTAAACAATTTTTCCCAAGGAACATATATCGAAACATGAAAAGTAATTTTTGGCCTCCCATAAAAGTTGACCGATCAGCTGATTCGAGTTTGTATGGAAAGCCAAAAAAAATTTTTTACATTTCAACATATGTTCCTTAGGAAAAATGGTTCAGTATCATGGACTAAATTCACCCTTCACATAATTTTAGTATGTTTTGTAAGACCTTATATAAGATTTTTTTATCTCCATTTACAAATAAAAAGTAAAATTCAAAAAATCTTTAAGAGAAACGCAACCCTTTTAATATTCGTGTGTCTGAAATACATCAACGAAATTGTACTTACTCGTAAATAAAAGCAAAAAGGTTTTCAGTTCAAACCTAAGCTTACAAATTACAGCTGGGCCAAAATTCTAGCGGATTGTTAAGAAATGGTGCATGAAAGTTAATTAAGAGTTGCGAGTGAAAATAAAATCCGAGATCAGTCAGAAATGTTCTGGGCTAGACGTTGCTGGAAAAAGAAAACGAGTCTACGAACCTAGATTGCAGATATTGATTCGCAGAACTTTTTCATTCTTACGACGCGATGCTGAGATCCATTTTGTGTAGAAGGTAGGTATTTTGTAATTCTTCGGAATCACTGATGTGTGACTTATATAGGATAAAGATACTTAATATCTTGTTATATATAAACAAACATCTTGTAAGTAAAATATCTTTAATAATTTCAAATAAACATATGTTTTCTCCCTAATATGTATATGGGAGCCTTTATACCCTGCAGTGGGTCAGTAAATGTTAAAAGTAGCAATATAGGGCACCTATTAATTATTATAGTATAGTAGTTTATGATACAAGTGTGGTAAATTGTTCATTACAGTCGAGGCGGGTTGACAAAAAGCGGGCGAAGCCCGCGCGTTTTTCTATGGAGCCGAGACTTGTGATGAGCAATATCACACGTGTGCCATACTACGTTTTTCAACACATTAGTGATGAAAAAAAACTTCATTACTCGAAGACATTTTTAAGTAAGTACAATTTACTTAAAATTACAATAAATCTCGAAAATTTGAAATATGGCGCGCTTCGTTTTCTTTTACAGGCGCATTACGCGTATACGCGATATTGTAGTGATACGAGAGACACAGAAATCAATCCATCAACAGCCAAACGATTATATAAAAAAAAAAGGTTTTTGTAAACAGCAGATTAATTAATAAATTCATTTTTATGTCGTTACAAGACTTATAAAATAGAATAATTTGAGTAAAACAAGGTTTCGGAATGAGTCTATCTGGCTGCATGCAGAGATTTTATGTTTCAAAAATAATATTCGTAATTTTGCATTTATAGAATCTTATTCCTACAACATTTAAAAAAAACACCTTACCGCACTTGTGCGGAAAGTAATATTTACCGCACGATTTTGAATGTGTGCGTAATGAATGGTATTATATAAGTCAATTCAGTGTGGTAAATAGCACTATCGGAGCTAATGTGTTGAAAAATAAATAAATATATACGGACAAATCACACAGATTGAGCTAGCTCCAAAGTAAGTTCGAGACTTGTGTTGTAGGATACTAACTTAACGATACTTTATTTTATAACAAATACGTATTATATAGATAAACATCCAAGACCCAGGACAATTTGAAGAATGCCATTTTACAACTTGCCCTGACCTCTGGGTGGCGGACTAGTATGGTGGCGCCACGGCACGGAGGTCGACAGAAGTAGTAAGTACCTAGTACTTTTCTTCTACATGTGTTCTACATATTTTTATTGCTTTGTTTCTGACAGCGAATATCTCATATTAAGATTTTAATTAATCACCATGTGCATTCATTTTGGTAGGAACCATTAGTTATACTTTTAACTTGAAAGACAAAGTATGATTTAGTGCTGGGTTCCTCAAGAAAGCTTTTAACTAAAAAAAACCTTATTCAAAGGGGTCTAAGAGTTATAATCGAAAAATCCAATATTTGAATCCAGTGTATAATCTGGGCTATAATAAATGATATCGTATTTTCGGCAACAAAAGCCTGCTCACCGCAAGAAGACTGGGTTCAATCATAATTCGGATCAGTGTCAGGGCGTGCAAATAGAGGATTTTCTCGGTTGTTTGTTCAAGCCGGTCTGAACCGGTTTGAAGCGGTTCGAACCGGTTCGCGGATTCTTAAAGCCCCTTTACACGTTTGGTCGTCGCTAGCTTATCAAACGCCGCGATTATTAGTGGTGATAAATTACAATCTGTAATAAATAGACTGAGAGTATGGTTGATATTCCTAGATACGACTCATGAAAGGCTCTGAGTTTGTAGACTAATCTGACACATATGTAAATTGCTGCTGCTTCCTGCACTTTAATTATTCCTAATTTTAACGCGTTCCCGGTTCTATCCTCATATAAATAAATAAATTTATAGGGACAAATTACACTGAGCTAGCCCCGAAGTAAGTTCGAGACTTGTGTTATGGGGTTCTAACATAACGATACTATATTTTACAATAAATACATAAATAGATAACTTGAAAACACGGCACAAATATGAAATGCCCGTCATACCATCGCGTGGTCGATCGTGTAAAGGCAACATTAGGAGATGCTGGAGCCCTGCCAAAGATCTGTCCCTAGTGTTTGAAGTACGGCGGATACGGACGTGCATTAAACTGGTTTTATTAGAAAAATCTTTCAAACGGGATTCTCGGATATTATACTGAGATAAAACCCACAGATGTTACAAAAAATCTAAGATTCATGTGTGTTTTATTCAAGAGAATAAGTTTTTTGAAAAATATTATTCTTTTGTACCAGCTTTTATAGTGTCAAAGTACTTATTAAGACAAATTAAATAAGCCCATACTCGTTGGAGTTATGTCGACCATCTTCCGTCTGCGTGATTAGACCCTAGGCATCGTCATACCATAAAGTTCTCATCAAGACAAACAAGTCCACTCATGAGGTTATGTTGTTTTATGTCTTAGTTCCGTCAAATATATCTCCCAGTTCCATCATCAGAACAGCTCATTGACTTCATAATATTGTATTGTCATCCGACTTACGCAAGTATGCAAGACTTCAGCTAAATCGGTTGAGGATGACTGGTTGACAATTGACTTGCAAGATTTGACCTAAACAAACATTCATACATACATACATTGAACGAACATTGCAAGTTAAATAGAAGCTTGTTAAAATATACTTTCTTTAGATGTTACTTTTCGTAACATCGTAGGTAACCTCAATTCGTTTGCATATTATGATTTTTTGTAACCTGTACTGCCCCACTGCTGGGCAAAGGTCTTCTCCCTATGTCTTTCTAAACACCTCAATTGTGTGCTAATTTTTCTTCTCAAACTGTCGTAAGTTATCACTTCAAAGCTTCCTAGGCCTCCCTTTCTTCCTGCAACCACCTTTTTACCGAAGTGGCTCACCTGTTTATTTACTACACTTTAAAAAAAAATTACAAGTGGTACTGATAGAAGCAAATTTTGGACGAAAGTCCTATCTAGATGCATGCGGCAAACGACATCAGCAATACAAGGTACATAATCTCGGCTTTATCTCTAACAATGTTGACAGAACCGAAGCCTCAAAGGGCACTTTTAGTATAGCGGTGGGCGTATAGGTGGTATGGTGGGCTATGTGGCTAGCTGCTACATGATTTGTATTTTCGCCCTTACCGTCAATCAGCTTTTACGATCTGTGCCGGAAGAGAAGTAGCGGGTTCATTTATTTTTTTGCTTTTCTACCACATCAGAGACATTCCAGTAAACATAATCTACTTTATGTAAATGTCGTCTTTGAATTAATCAATGATAAAATCCCCGTGAAACCCTAAGGAAAATGAAAGAACTTTACCTAAAGGGTTGCCAATATTCTAAATAGGTATTATTTCGTCTCCACTCTTCTTATTGAAAATTATTCAAATGTTTGAAAATCAATTCAAACACTTTTAAGAAGCCCCCAGAGGGATTAAATCCGAATTTCCAAGTATTTTGCGAGTACATAACGCCCCAATAGAGATTATAAATTTAAATTTAGCTGCGTTAGTGAAAAAAGTTATTTGGAAAATCTCGGAAAGGCTTTGCTGGTAAATATAATTGTCAATTCCTTCATTGGATCTACTTACTTTGTGATTATTGTAGATTGATTATTCAACATGATAATCAGTTTACGTTTGTCTGAAAACACAAACACAAATCGGGATACTGCTGCTACTATTTAAAAAAGTACTTTTAATCTATTAAGAGATCTAACTCAAGGACCTATGACGTAGGCACACTATATGAAGTTCAGTTAGTAATACTTTATCTTGAGTTAATCGGTGCTTCAGAAGCATTTCAGAAGGCATATAACATCTGTGTTGTTATATATTAGGGATTAAATAATGTAACAAGCAGATTTACGCCACAAATGATCAAGGATAAGTGATACTCTCTGGAGAAAGCCCACACACATCAAAAACAAGCCCTGGAGTGGACCTCCCGGGGAAGCGAAAGGTTGACCGTCCCAAGCAGACTTTAGTTTAATAAAATATAACATACATACTAACCGTTTTACACCAAGACATCTGCATGCTAAATGTACAGCTACATTACAACAAATAAACACAATTTTCTACTCATATATTACATTAACGCTTTTAGCGTTAAGTCCATCATTTGTAAACAATTGTTAGTTGTGGATCAATAAAGTTTTAATAAATAAATACATTCATATGTTACGACTAGGCGGTGCATAGTGTAGCGCTGGAGATAACAACAACCTGGTCCAAAGTAAAGTATCGCGTAGATAAACATTAAATACCATGGCAAAAGACTGTTCAAGCCCTATGGCCCGGGTATCCATCACTTTATCGCAATTAATTAATTCACTTTATCGCTTCAACGATTTTCATTCTCCATAAAACATTTCGCAAATCTTTTAATACAATATTTAACAAATCCTAAAATCTGTTGACATCGAAATTTCATTTACTCGATTATTCGTTATTTACAAACTCAGTCTATCGTTTTTTCTTTTCATATTTTATGTATTTTATCGAAATAACGTAACATCAAAGTTTTGTTACCCATAATTTTGTTTCCACGTAAGTTTTAGTTTGCAAAACATTTGAAACGAGTGCTAGGAAACTTCTATCCATTTTCCTAGGTTAGGGTAAACCTATAGGTTAGGTTATGTTAGAACTGAGACCAACACACGCACGAGCCGAGCGAGCGAAGTGGGCGTAACGCGGCAGCGGCCGGCGAGTGCTAAGAAACTTCTGTCCATTTTCCTAGGTCAGGGCAAACCTATAGGTTAGGTTATGTTAGACTTGCGACTAAAAATTTCAATAAATTTTCCTAGGTTAGGGCAAATCTTAGGTTAGGTTATGTTAGAACTGCGACCAACACACGCACGAGCCGAGCGAGCGAAGCGAGCGTGCCGTGGCAGCGGCCGGCGAGTGCTAAGAAACTTCTATCCATTTTCCTATGTCAGGGCAAACCTATAGGTTAGGTTATGTTAGAACTGCGACCAACACATTAGCACATAAGTTAGTTACTATGTGTACCGTACATATTGAAACATGTTTTTATGAACAGTTTTATCGATAACTTAATACTTTATATGAAATGTTAGTTCGATATACCGTTTTTCTATAAAAGAAAACCATTTTGAAATATATATTTTTTTAATTTTGTCGTTATAATATGAAACTGCGATGATAAACTATTCGTTTTATTAAGAAAAAAATTTATTAAAAATCGTGGAATAGTTTTCTGGAAAATGAAATTCGATGTCAAAAAAATCTGTATTCTAATAGATACCCCTATGGCCCACATGGGGTCTTAGGACCCTAATTAATAAGTCATAATAAGATTCTCTTAATAAAAAAAAAATATAAAAGGTGCACGCGATCAAAGTAACGTGCAAAAGTGTAATAATATCTTAATTATATACGGGGTAGTATTGGGAATTAACGTAGGTAGTAATAATTTTCCTTTGTTCAAAAATGGGACAAAACAGGTTAACAAAAAAAAATCAAAACTGAAAACTGACTTCACCCTAATTTACAGGTCCAGGCGTCTTCGTATAATCGGTGAACATACATAAAACATAAAAGATCGTGATGAATTGATAACCTCTTCCTCCCTTTTTGGAAGTCGGTTAAAAAATCAAGTACCTAATATGTTACTTTGGCTCCTTACGTTTCCAGAATGACTAAAAGGTAATCTTTGAAAGGCAGAGGCGTGCTGAAATCAGTGGATTATTGTCTTATCCGAAGTTTTTCTACGTGCACAGAAACTTTACTCATAAGATGTAATCTTCTGTCGGTAATATCTACACAGTATATTTAGGAAATAAAACTTTATATACGTTTAATATAGTCATAATTTAACAAAATATAACGAAAAATCATTTTCCACTCCTAATGTTAATCTTGAAGACAAGAAAAGAAAAAATGTGTATTTCATTACATTTTATTTTATTCCCAGATCAGTAAGCGAGAAACTATACATACCACACAATTTAAATAGATAAAAGTAAACAACATGCCAAAACGCTGGTAGCATTTTCTCGTCGAATTTCTATTTCTTAAAAAAAGTAGTTAATTATCTCCAACAATCTTACATATAACATAGAAACAAAAAACAACATTTTATTTATGTGAAAACACAATTTATTTTCTGCCTTTTAGATGTTTAATTCCGTAAAAGTACTCCATTCCTGTACAATTGGTTATATGTATTTATATCCTCGGTAATCTCATTTCGTGACAAAGGAGATTGGGAGGTACACTGATACATTTCCTTAATCCGACATAATAGGGCGAGACAAGTTCGTTATAAGCCACCTTAGGGTTCAGACAGATAAGCGACCACTTGCCAGTGACAGTCGCGTCACCGTCGGCGACCATCGGCCGCGTCGTTTTTTTGACTGCAGTGATCGTCGCCGACTTGTATAGTATTTACCGTCTAGGTACCTAGAGTAAATTTTTTCTAAAAGCCATTTTCTCGAAATCTCTTTTTGTTAATATGTCTCGATCTCAACACTTCTTGCTTTACATTTTTCTTTTTCAAAATGTTTCTTTTGTATTGGAACTGTGGAACTACACAATTTTTAAAATTTGTTCTCGGTTAGTAAAGATTATATTTGTATAATATTAGTTATTTTTGCGATAAAAGGTTATTTTTCGAATAGAAGTTTTTCAGAAAGGACTATTTGAGGAAGGACATTCTGAGAAAGGACATTTTGAGAAAAGGACTCCATGCACCTTACGGTTACAAGAGATTTGTAAGTGGAAATAAACGCAATTACTACCCAAAATATTATGCCGTTTCCTTTAAGAAATTGCCTTAATGCTGACTTGTTTTTATCGCAAATTTAATTTTGTTTTATGAGCCCATTTAGTAGATTTTTGATTTTGTTTGGTGATGCCGTTTGAGGGTTGTTTTTACAAAATGTGATCTAATAAAAAATAATGTGAAGTTAATTATTTTTCTTATAGATACCGACCCAAGTAAAAATATAAAATTCTTTTTTTGGTGTTCGATACAAGTGAATTTGACATTAAAACTACAAAATAATCTATATAACATTAATTAGTCAATGAAATTTTACTGCCTAGTAATATGCTTTTTCAAAACTTTAGAAAAAGTTAAAGAAGTACGTTGCTAATGTTTTATTAAAATAGGTATTAGATAGAACTTTTATCAATTACTCTATGCTTTATCGTAATTATCACCAAAAACATGTAATTTATAAGCACAAATTGCTTACAAAGTGCTAAAAATACCTAAGAAATATTTGACGCTAAATAGCCAGATAATATACAGATACAGATACATTTTCACGTCTATATCCCTGACGGGGAAGACAGAGCCCAGGGCCGTTAGGCCCAAAGGCCACGCTTAGCGTGGTGGTGGGCGTTAAGATGGAAAAGGAATCAAAATAGTGATGGGTTGCTAGCCGCATCGCCTATTACCATGATTCAAATCTCGCCCATTCCCTCGATCGGCTCTTACGATCTGCGCGGGAAGAGAAGCAGCTGGTACATTCTACGTTTTTTCTTTTCTCCCAGACCAGCATGGAAGATTATGTTCCAACTAATAGGTATGAGATCATCATCATCAGATTTTTGTCTCCACTGCAGAAGCACGACCCACTCTGTACTACCAGAGCCATACTTGGCCAGAGCAGCCAGAGGATTTTGGCCTTCACTCTCTTCGCTGGCCAGATGGGTTATTAGCTTTGTTGAGCTTGTCTTTCCTAAGTCGCCTTCTACGACATCCACGGGAGGACTTGGAGTGGCCCTATCTACTCTGAAGAAAACCACACGGCGATATGAGATACATACCTATATCGTCAAAAAACTCACTCGTACTGCATGCTACGAAATATCGTAGAGATGTACGATGCTACGATATTTTACATATTCGTAGTAAATCGGAGCAAGGCGTATGTAGCATAGCCGAATTTACGTAGCTCGTAGAGATTTGACGTATTTTTTTATTGTTGGTCTTAAAAGTCTAGTATATTTGTATATTCAAATAATCTTAAAAGTAGAATGTTAATAGTGATCTAAATACGAAAGCTTAAAAGAAAATTGACTATTACATATGCTGTGCACAAATTGCCTCTAAAACTATCTAAATAACATACATACATACATACTATCACGTCTTTATCCCTAATGGGGCAGACAGAGCATTTTGGGTCTTGCGGCTCTATGCAGAACCCAGGGCCGCAAGACCCAAAAGCCACTTTTAGCGTCATGGTGGGCGAGAAGATGGAAAAGCAATCAATACAGTGATGGGTTGCTAGCCGCATCGCCTGTTAACATGATTCGCATTTTTGCCCATTCCCTCGATCGGCTTTTACGATCTGCGCGGAAAGAGAAGCAGCTGGTACATTCTAAGTTTTTTCAATTCTCCCAGACCAGCATGGGAGCATATCTAAATAAATACAAAAATAATAACAACTTTCGTTCTAAATAAGTTTACAAACAAAGATTTTACATTATTCGCCATAAAACAGCGTCGACAACAAAAAAATAACAAGGAAAAACATCAATTGATCAATCCAATCCAATCTGACATTCGATACAATTATGCTCCAAACCCCAAGGCATTGTTTATCGCTTCCATAAAATTTATTGCCATGAATAACTAAATAAATACCAATCAGAGAATAAAGGACAGTAAAAGAACAACCATTGTCATGTCTAATGCTCCCGATTGGCGTAGTACAATGATATCGGCCTCTACTACCCATTTATGAATTCACAATCAAGTGATTAACTTGGAGGACACGAATAAACTTAAACACAAAAACAGATTACATCAATAACTCTTAATGACATACAGATAGAGTACAAAATCCCATAAAAATTATTCAACCACGAGTGGAGTTGATCGTACATAAATTATCATTGAACAAGACGCCTTCGAATTTATGGGGCATGCGTAGGGTAACCATAAAGTTCCGTAGTAAGTAGGACTTACGAGCGTAACACCTCCTACATTTTGAACATAATTCTGAGCGTAAATAACATGTTTAAAAATGGATGGAGTGTGTCTTAAAAAAGAAATCGCTTTTCTGCTCAGCGTCTCTGTACTCTGTACACGTGCTTCGGCATAATATTCCTATGTATTTATGTTCGTACAAGAGCACCACCCACGTAAATGGTTCTTAAACAATTTTGCTGCGCATATTTCGATATACAGCGCTTCGACTCAGGAAAATTAATTTGGACGGAGCTAACATGCCCATTTATTGTGACATTAGCACCGGAAACGAAAGACCCTTCGTTACTCAACACTTCCGAAGACAAGTTTTCGAGAACCTTCACTCGTTTAGTCATCCTGGCGCTAAAAGTTCTGCAAATTTGGTCGCCCAGCGTTTCGTATGGCCTGGAATTAGAAAAGATTGCAGAGAATGGTCAAAAGCATGTCACGCGTGTCAATCATCAAAAGTCACCCGGCATACTTCTTCACCTCTAAGTACATTCAATCTTCCTAAAGCCAGATTTCAAAATGTTCATATTGATCTCATTGGACCCCTTCCCATATCAGATGGTTTTCGATACTGCTTGACAGCTGTGGACAGATTTACGAGATGGCCTGAAGCCTACCCCATAGCCGATATTACAGCAGAAACTGTTGGAAAAGCACTGCTTCAAGGATGGATTTCCCGCTTTGGATGCCCAACAGAGATCGTAACAGACCGCGGAAGGCAGTTTGAATCCGCTTTGTTCAAATATCTGTCAGATATAACCGGATTCAATCACAAAAGAACCACTGCATACCACCCCGCTTGTAATGGCATGGTCGAGCGAATGCACCGGCAGTTAAAAGCAGCAATAACATGCCACAATACTGCTAGCTGGACAGAATCACTTCCCTTAGTGCTGCTCGGCATAAGGAGCGCTATCAAAGAAGACCTACAAGCATCACCCGCTGAACTTCTTTACGGAGAAACACTAAGGCTACCTGGAGAATTCTTCAACCCTAACACGGTCACAACAACTGACGTGACCGACTTCATCGCGCGACTTCGCTCGATAATAGAAAATATCCGCCCAGTACCAGCATCACGTCACTGCAACAAAAATATCTTCATTTTTAAAGATTTGAAAACTGCAACACACGTTTACCTTCGAGACGACAGCGTCAAACCTCCTCTCCAGCCAGCATATTCAGGACCATACCTGATTCTGGAAAGAAAAGACAAAGTTTACAAATTATTAATAAAAGGCAAAGAGCAAACAGTATCCATCGACAGAATAAAACCAGCTTACTTTGTTAACAATAGCCCAGATCCTTTGCACAGTATACCTGAAAAAGAAAAGAATGAGAAAGACACTGAAAGTGACTATCACCGGACACGGTCCGGAAGAATTGTTAAGCCTCCGGCCCACTATCGTCCGTCCTAGGACGGCCTCAGGGGGGGAGTGATGTGGCGTGTCCACATAATCATAAAAATATTTATATATAATTACTATATTACTATACCTACATATATATTTAGTATATCACACATCCCACTACACATACAAATAAACACAACAGTCAGACATAAACACTTACCTTCTTGCGCGCCTAGCCGCTCGCTATGAAATCACTGGCCACCTACAAGAAGTTTCGCCCGGTGACAAGAAGAAACAAAGTGACGTTCTACGACAGACTTCTTAATCTTCTCTGCGGCTGCCTACGAAGCTTGCGAATCACAACTACATAAATAATTATTATAAATAACATCTCGCGCATTGTGCTGGAAAATATTACTTGTGTTTTATGTATATAACTTTGTTACTAAATATACAATATTAATAGTGGCTCGTTGTTTGTATGAAGAGTCCTTCGTCACTACGACCCCGCTATAAGTAGTTAAACCGATACAGTTAGTTATACACAAATTTTTCGGGGTCCATTGCTGCTCATTTAAAATGAATTCAATTAAAAGGAAACGGAAAAAGCTACGCAGTGTCTTCTCGTCAAATATACCTCAGTGTCTTAAGACTAAAGTTTACAACCAATGTGTGTTACCAGTGATGACTTATGGCTCTGAAACATGGTCCCTTACTATGGGTCTCATAAGAAGGCTCAAGGTCGTGCAACGCGCTATGGAAAGGGCTATGCTCGGTGTTTCTCTACGTGATCGAATTAGAAATGAGGAAATTCGTAGGAGAACTAAAGTCACTGACATAGCCCAGCGGATTAGCTCGTTGAAATGGCAGTGGGCGGGACACATAGCGCGACGAACCGATGGCCGATGGAGCAAAAAGGTTCTCGAATGGCGACCAAGTACTGGCAAGCGAAGCGTAGGACACCCACCCACAAGGTGGTCTGACGACCTAACCAAGGTCGTTGGAAGGCGCTGGATGCAAGCCGCTCTAGATCGGTCATTTTGGAAATCTTTGGGAGAGGCCTATGTCCAGCAGTGGACGCTGTGCGGCTGAAATGATGATGATGAAAAGGAAATGGAGATAGTAGAGTATAGATAATTTAAAATTTTGTCTTCAGTATGCCCTGAGTAATCCTTCAAATTATTTTATGAACTTATTACAGTTTAGAGTGAAAACGTGAAGCTTTTCTTTGCACATTGCCAAAAGTGGCCGTTTTTCGTGAATGTGCGAAGAAAAGCTTCACGTTTTACAATATACATAAAAATTTGGCCAAGTGCGTTTTAGGCTATGAGCAGGGTAAGGTTCCGTAGTTTTAAATGCCAACTTTGAGTTCTTGCCACAATTTCTGTTGTTTGTATGAAATTTTCCTTTTCGGAGTATATTTTATAAGTTGATCGCCTATAACTTTTTAATTTGTAAACCCTACTTAGCTCTGATAGTTTTCCTTTAAGCTTCGTTGTATATACTTCAGCTGTGATTTTTTTCACGTGTCCATATATAACCGTTTAACAGAACACTTGAGTCTAACTAAAATTGCTTAAAACCAAATATTTTAAAAACAGATCCATAAATCGAAAATTGGTTTTCACTAGCTTAACAATATTTTGTAAAAGACCTATTCAATGATACACACAGACATAATGTGGTAGTCAAGAAAAAAAATTGGCTTCCCACTATACTTAAAAACTATAAGAGTTCCTTGTTTACTGCGAAACCCTAAAAATATCGCGACAAATGTATAACATACTCCTTTACGAAAACTGGTTAAAAAAATTATATAACGTGATTGATGATGATCATTGAATGATGACGGGATGTATTATCGCTTCTCTTCCAGAAAAAACTTTAATTCTGGAAAAACATATTATTTTCCCAATCTCACATCATGGCAACCGTAGTTCTGCGTCGCGCAGTATGGCGCCGTGTTTAGACACTCATAATTCAATAATACGGCAAAATTGGTGACAATTGGCAGCTGCAAATATTATTTCGGTAAATTTATGTTCTTATTGGATTTATTAAGCCACTCATATAACAGAAATAAATCGTGTAGCAGCATTTTTGAACAAATATGTTTCCTTAACTTTTCTTTAGTTTATATTTTGATTGTTTGTTTTAGATTGAGAGATTATTTTTAACTGATAACATATTTTTACTTTTGAAAAGTTCGCAGGACACGCAATTATGCCTACAAAAGGAGCGACATGACTAACTAAAATTTGCATCCCTAAATCGAAAAATGTTGTTTCTAAGTTCACAATACTTTTAAAAGACTTATTCGAAGATAGGCCACAAGATAGATAAGTCAAGAAATAATAAATTGACGTGTGAATGGTAGTCGGTTTATGATTTCTTATCAAAACATAAATCACTTTTTTGTCATAATTACTATACATGAGCCATGAAACGATAAGGGTACGAAATTGTAAGGGTTCCTTGTTTACTACGGAGCCCTAAAAAGTAATGTATTCCCTAACTGTGTTGTTTAAACTACTTATATCGAATGTGCAGCAAATTGTTGAAGAACCATTTACGTGGGTTGTGCTCTGTAAAATCATTTTACTTTTCTTCTTTTGCCATAGATTTCTTACTTTATCTAAATAATACTGTAATACAGTTGGCTGTCAGCAGGGCGACCCGCTGGGACCAGCAATTTTTAGTTTGGCTATCCACCCCTACATTAAAAATTTGGCATCAAAATTTAATGTATTTTACCTGGACGATGGAACCTTAGGAGGCGATGCTGATTCAGTTTTAGCTGACCTTGAGAAAATTATAAGATCTTTCAATGAAATTGGTCTAGAATTAAATTATTCCAAATGCGAATTATATTTCTGTGACGGACTGTCTCCACATTTTTGCGCTGAATTAAATTCCAAATTCAATGTTTTGGCTCCCAATATTAAAATTATCAATAATGAATCGCTTCGCCTCCTGGGGGCTCCAGTGCTGGAGGATTCTTTTACCAAATTCGTGGAAGATCAAATATTACACTTTGAAGAATCCTCCAATCGCCTGGGTGAAATCAATCCTCATATGGCTTATTCAATTATAAAATTCTGCCTTTTTGTCCCTAAGACTACCTATGCCCTTCGGTGTACACCTCTATGGGCTCACGGCCATCTTCTGTCTCGTTTAGATAACATCATAAGGGATTCTATAAATAAAATATTTAACTGCCTCCTAAACGACAGAAGTTGGTCCCAAGCGACACTTCCCATACGGTATGGTGGTCTTGGAATAAGAAAAATTTCCAGTATAGCACTACCGGCATTTTTATCTTCAGTCCATGGCACAAGCAACCTCGTTGGTAAAATATTAGGCCCATCGCCTTGCGATGCAGAGTTTGCTTGCCTGACCGAGGCTAAGAATGCCTGGTTTTGTGCAGTAGGTCCGAGTGGTCAACTACCCCTGAATATGGCCTCGCAGCGACAATGGGACGAGCCCCTCTGCGAGAACATAAAAAATAATCTATTAGAAACAGCTGTTGATGACGCGGAGCGGTCCCGCCTCCGGGCTAGCTGCATGCCAGAGTCAGGGTACTGGTTAAATGCCCACCCATCAGCAGCGGTAGGTACCCTTCTGGAAAGAACCACCTTCAGTTTAGCGGTGAGTCTCCGTTTAGGGGCCAGGACAAATGAGCCCCATCGCTGCCGTTGCGGGGGTGACGTCGATCACCTAGGACACCATGGCCTGGCTTGCCGCCGCAGTGCTGGCCGCATCCCGCGCCACGCTGCTTTGAATGATGTCATCCGTCGGGCTCTTGCTAGCGCCGGTGTACCAGCGGTTCTAGAGCCTGCTGGTATTTCCCGAGACGATGGCAAGAGGCCAGACGGGATGACGCTCATTCCGTGGAAAAACGGGCGGTCTTTGGTTTGGGATGCCACCTGTGTAGACACTGTGGCCCCATCCCACCTCCAAGCGACCGCCCGAAGAGCGGGCGCGGCCGCAGCGGGAGCAGAAGCGAATAAAAAGCGCAAATACGCGGGTCTAGGCGAGCCTTATATATTTGTGCCCTTCGCCGTGGAGACCTTAGGGCCCTGGGGTGTAGAAGCCCGTCAACTATTTAGAGAGGTCTCCACACGTTTGATCGACGTCTCTGGGGACCCAAGAGCTGGTGCGCATTTCGGCCAAAGGCTTAGCCTTGCAATACAACGCGGAAATGCCGCCAGCCTCTTGGGGACTCTGCCTGTTGACGGTGGCGATCTGGGAACGATTTTTTATATAAATTAATGTTTTTATTTTTAGTAATATTTTTAATTTATAGAATAGCATTTAGTTAATTAATTATAATGTAATTCTAAAATAAAAAAAAAAAAAAAAAAAAAAAAATTACTGTAATAAGATTTATTGAAAAAAAAAAACTTTTTCGTAAAAGTTTTATTGTGAGGCCCAGTTACCACGACAAAATCATAAGTCCAAACTCGATGGGCTTGCGTCGTTTTATCACAGGATTCCAATGGCCATTTTCCGACTCCATCATCAGATCAGCTATTTGTTATAATAATTATTGTAATCTGATTTATATTATCATACAAAATTTCATTACAATTAGAAATCAGAAAGTGGCTTAAGTTTAACTTGCATGCTTTGACTGAAAATAAATAAAAAAATAAACAAGCAACAAACAAAGCAACCAGCGACAAAAGCTTGTTACAGCTTGTAAAAATGTATGTTCTAAAAAAATTAACCTAACTACGCTATACTTAACAAAGCAGATTAAGTACCGAAGAACTGCCATAATCGTCCACATACCACCACTATCCTGTTATTATTCTTTTACTACCCACATAAAAGCCGAATAACATCATTAAGATCATAAGAAAACTCGTATACATAATTATCACTTATGCTCCGTGCTTTTATTAGTGAATCTGCCAAAATATTCTTAGAAGCTTTCGACTAATACAATACGTTGGAAAGAATATATAATATAATAGATTCCTAAGCTTTTAATTAAATTATCTTACGAATATAATCTATTATTGTAAAAATTAAGATTTATTCATTTGAATGTTTGTTCTTTTTGGCAAAACGAAATAAAAATATTGCCGTGTTTTTCTTTCTTGCAATAAGTGACTTGAGACTACGTATTAACTACTAAAGTCTGATTTTTAATTCCGTAGAATTCTAACAGCTGTAATTTTTTGACATATCAGAGATCATAAACCTTTTTGGCCAGGCACATTTTTTTATTAAACTCCAGATTTCAATATGAGTGTGAACATCTGAGTCTACACATTTTATTTGTTAGTGAATGTAACCATTTAATTAAGTGCGGTGCTCCAAATCAAAAGGGGATTTACAGCGAGTAATATTTTCATCAGGAACAGTTGAATAACCGACATAAAATACGAACAACTGTGAAAACTATTTGATTTAACAAACATACATACAAATAAATCCAATTAGCTTTCCACCGCGGTCAATTTGTGGGTTAATGGCTTAAACGTCCTTCCCAGGTTCCTAAACTATCTCCATATCAAATTTAATCTAAATCAGGTAAGACAAAAGTTTTTTTCAACAAGAAAAAACTTAACAGAAAATAACAAATATAACAATCAATGTGACAGTCGTGACGTGACAGCTGATGGCCGCATACTTTATTTTTAATTTTTGTGCTTGATGGATTACGAAAAAAATATTTAATAAGCTTTTGGCTAAAAAGGTTGATGATACATGAATTAGTTGGGAGTGATGCCAGGGAAAGAAAAATAACCCGCTGACTTAAAATTATAACTTTGATAATTCGGTATTAAAAAATGTTATAACATTTTAAATATACCAGAAAGTTTAAAGTGTATCATTATCTTGGTAAAACATTAAAATTAATCACAAATTAAATTTTTTATCGCCCTTATACGCGTTCCCTTTTTAGCTGGAGAACTTTTTTAGTAGCAACACTTATGAAATGTCAGAATTCTACGAAATAAAAAATTTGACTTTAGGCTACCTACATTTTATTCCGGGATTAGATTGTCGTCTCGAGCAAAGACTAGGGTTGTATTGAATAACTATAATATGTACTCATAAATACAAATGTAGATAAGTTATCATATTTTCTTATAAATTAATTAAAAAGTAGCTGGAACGTAATTAAATAGAACAAGTTTGTAAAATATTATTTTTTAATTGGGAAGTTTAAATTATGCAATGCAAAGTAGTTAAAGATTTACCTATAAGTTATGTCTAGAAAACTTGTATAAAAAAATTTATTATTAATTTAATACAAAGTCCACATTTTTTAAATAGAATTTTCCTTACATAAAATCAAGTCATGGTTAAGGAGACAAAAATAACAAAATCATACTTACTTTTTCTTGTTCTTATTTTCCATTTAGGGAAAACTCACCCTACTTAAATATTTATGTAAGTACGTTCTACTGTTTGTGATATTTTTATTTATATTTATCCTATTTTGAATATTAGTTATTATACCATGAGTACAGGGTATAATAATAAGTTGTAAAAACGGGACATCTTAAGGTTTCATGATCATAGTCATTAACTCTTCTTTTTTTACCAGCCTATATCAATCCTGAGTCTCTATAAATTAAGGGGGGATTGACTCACAATCACCAAGCTTAGCTGGTGGGTGATCGCAGTAGAATTGTTTAAAGAATAATATAAAGAAATCTCTGCACAAGACGCTGCATGCTGCCATCATCACTTTTACATATACCTTATTTAGTTGCCTCTTACGGCACCCTTTACTATATAAGGGCTTATGACAAATTGTTTTCTGCTCTGACTTCACTACACGGAACTTTAGTTGACTCATTTTAATGAAATTATTTAGAAATACTTTTATGAAACTTGACAGCAACTTTATAGCTAACAATATAGAATTAATATAAGTATTACATACAGAACGGATACTCCTAAGTTCCCCCGGACCTCTCCTCCGTTCTCGCATTGTCGCGTGTGTTGGAGGTCGTACATATACACATTGATGTGTGAACGGATGTATAGTTTTTTTTTGTAGTTTTAGTAGGATAAATGATACTTCTCTTCTATAAAGTGCCATGCCATACCTGTGCTCACACCACTACAGCACTGCCCAGGTAGGTGTTATCTTGATTCCATCAAAGTAATAAACCATAACAAGTTTATTACCATATTTCCTTCGCACGATGTTCTGCTCTTCATTGCTTTTAGCTGTCCACATTTATTTATAGAGTTGCCGTTATAAAAAATACAATATATTAACAATTTTCCACATCGTAAATTGTGTATAACAACAAGAAAACTGCAAATTTATGCAGATTTCATAGCGCAGCCGCGTGTCGCCAACATTTTGAGGCATTTTTCCACCAGTAAAGCGAGGCAAGAAGACAATGGTTGGGTTGATTTTCTCGTGGAATTACACATCAAAAAAAGTGTCATATTCTTCAAGGAGGTAAATGTAATACTGCATGGAAGAAAGCCTGAATGATCCAGGCATGTGAGTATATTTTTATCTAACTGCCTACGAAATTGATTTATAATACAAATTACTCCAATGATTCAAACTATATTTGTCCTTACTTATTATTATTTGTTTGGATAATTTTAGGTATAAAATAGCATTATTTATCATTATTGTAGCATTATTTTATCTGAAGAATGTCTTGATTTATTGATATCAATCTACAAAACTACTCCTTAATTTCAATTGTTGCCTTGCTGTTAAGAGTCGCGTTGCTCTTCCATTGGAAAAACACCTTTACAGCGACCGATGCCCCGCGATAAGACGAGCTTCATGTATTTATGTAAATAACTGTACAATATTTCTATTCTGAGATTTTCTTATAAATTTTGTAAAAGTATGAGGTGTTGTCGCTCTCTATATTGTATGCCAAGGGAATGTAAGCCACTTTTGGGTTGCTCATCTCATGTACTACTGCATAATTTTGGCTGTGTTTGCAGCGAATATTGTATTTATTAAATTCTTCCTTGAATACATTTTTATCGCAGAACTTAAGGAATATGTTACACAAATCAGATACTGGTGACAGAACTTTTGTGTTGTGTTGTGACGTTGTATAATTTTTGGGCGTGAATTAGTAATTATTGAGTCGATGATGCGCATACTAATACGCCTTTTTATTTTATTTTTGGAAGAATACGGTCTTATATACTGCTCATGTTAATACTTAAAACGATCTTATATAATAAATTGACTTAAAGTGCCTGATACAGAACCTTATATAACATGTATTTTAAACAGGGAAAGTGCTAATCTTATTTAACTTATAGTGAAAGGTATACACTAATGAGTGACATCATCATATCGACCAAAAGAAATCCACTGTTGAACATTATGCCGTTTCCAAATATTTCCAAAACAACCGATTGAGAATGGCATCATACACTAATGTGCACTGTACGAGCCAAGCTCGCACATATCAGCTGCACGCGGCCACATACTATGTAGGTCGTGTGTCAGCTGTTTTTACTTTACATTTTAAATTAATTTATATGAATTAAATTAGACACTATCGAGCAGCGATCGAGAAAGGACCCGTCACAACCAACTCTACACCATGTAATATATTAACAATAAACAGTTTCTACGTGACGTGGTCTTGTGTCTTCATACCATCATCAGTATCATCATCTTTTCATGTATGGCGCGGGCCTAAGTGACAACCAAAGCCTGCACCGTACATGCACATTTCCACACAATATTTTCCTTTACCGAGGAAAAGTAGTGGAAACGTGCCAGCAATATTTTATTGTAATAGTCTGCATACTTATACTTTTATAAAAGAAAAAAATGTGTACAACAACACAGATTCTTATATACCAACTTATTGAGTTGTTTACGAATATACTCTGAAAATGGCAACCTAACTTTTTGTCAGACGAAGCACTTTGAACACAACAAGGGCACATTTCATATCGCAAAAAATACAAAATCTTTTCGTTGAGTTTAAATTATTGTTTTATCTAACGGATTTATATTTTCAGTTAAAAAGAATCTGATTTGACTAAAGACAAAATAAATTAAAAAATAATAACCATGGATGTATTTTGCTGGGTGGAAACACAAAGGTTCTTTGTAAATGCGTCCATTTTACGGGAAAAACTCACTTTAATTAAAATTATAAGAGTTTTCATTTTTTGTCACCCTTTCAGCCATTCTTTTCATAACCGTTTGTGTCCGTTTTCAAGCTTTTAAAATAGCACTCTTATAAACGATAATGCATTTTTTTATTCTGTTAATATGAAGCTGTAATTCTGCCGGTAACGTAGCAGCTGCTGTAGCCGTTAGCATTAGGGGGAATTCGAAAGTTGCAGACGGAACAAAGCTTTGTTTTTTTTCAAATAATTACTTCGTTTATCCAGCATCGGAATTAAAAAGTTTTATGGTTAAGTTCAGTTTCGTAGTCCTTGGTAGCTCATTTATGATGATATTAAAATTGTATGGAAATGAAGCATTTACGTCAATTTGAAATTGTTTAAGGAAATCCAAAAAAGAGTTGCTATCGAATGTGTTTAACGCCAAAAGTGTATGTAGAAACTCGTCTTAAACGAGTTTTTGAAATATATTTTAACTTTTGTACAAACTTTTTTTAGGAGACCGTGGAACTTATAAAGGCATCGTTTCAATATCTACTTAGTTCCTAGGGTTTAGGAACATTATTGACATTAAGACATACAAATGGAAAAAATTGAAACTAGGTAATTCATAAACAAAAGTCTACCAAATTGACAACTGACAGATTTTTTAAAGTTGACGCGGTCCAGGATTTCTTCAAGTTATTAAGTTATATACATTTTAATTCATACTTACAAATAAACTTATTGATTAAAACAAATGTAAAAATAAAAACAGCAAAAAATGAGCCAAAACATAGATTTTTCCAACATAAAAATACTCCATCGGGCAGTAATTGGAATTCATTTCGGGTGAAGTTTCGCGCTGTTTAAAAATTCGTTTAAAATGCCAACTACGCGACCCGGTCACAGTATAAAAAAAGAAGTAGGCAAACTTGAAAGCTCTATTTCGTCAAAAAAGTTTTTTTTTCTAGTTATAGACTTATAGTTAGTAAGAATAGTGCTTTTAATTAAAAACTGAAATAAGGTACGAAATGCTCATATAATTAAGTGTAATTAGGAAGTACCTATTTAAAAGGAAACTTTTAAATTTTACTTTATTTTACAAAAACACGTGAGAAAGTCAAACATGATTTCATCTACATCGATAGTGATATTTTAAATAAATATGAAATTGCTGTTTTTAGTTTTATTTGTACTTTAAATTCACAGTAAATCGATGTAACGCTTGATTTACATACGGTCCGAGATTAAAGAAAGTAAATGTAGGTCTTGAAAATATTCATGAATCTAAAGTTACATTAATTTGAAGGGGCTTTCTTCAAGGATCTATATTGGCTCCTTTATTTTTTATTATCTATTGCACGTGTGAATCAAGCAAAGATTTTGTTTCAGAGTCTAGAGAATAACTATCTGTTTTACTGTCTAGAGAATAAGTAAGTGGTTTATTTTTCTTACTCAGTTACAACACATCGTAGACGGCATTGTTATTCCAAAAATTCGCATATGTGTGTAAAAAATTACCTTCTACGGAGTTGTCATACTTTCATATGCTATGTACCAGAAAACATGGACGGTTTTATTAAAACCTGGTTTGGGTGGACTAGTTATACATGTTGCTTACTTACTGCATAGTACCGCACCGTGATGTTTTGTGCTCGCAGAGGTTAGTCATTAATAAAATAACAACACATACTAACGCTAGTAAGTGTATGTTACTCATCATCATCATGATCAACATCATCCCAGCCTTTCTTCCACCCACAGCTGAGAATAGGCCTGTCATCGTCGCTGCCATCCTAATAGGTCCTGTGCTGCTCTCATCCGCTGTGACCCGTAACTTTGATTGTCTTCAACCCATCGCATCATGTTACTATAAAAATAAATTACAAAATTAGTTTTTCATGCTATGGTTTAAATTTAAGTATTTTTTCGTGATATATTTGCCTTGCACATGCAAGTGCTTACTTTGATTATTTGTTTGTTAGTTTGTTTGTAATAATTTTATTGTACCAAAAACAAAATAATTTTTATCATCTTTAGGTCTTTATAGTCTCCAGTGAAGGAGCACGACCCTCTCTGTAATACTAAAGCCATATTTGGCCAAAGCAGCCAGAGGATTAGGCCTATACAAAAAATGGCCCTTTAAAAAACAAAATAAAGTACAAAAACAATATTTATTAAATTAATCGAAATAACCTTAATACTTGGTTGACTAAAAGAGATTTTATAATAGGATAAGTCCACCTTTGTACCTATTTCATGGTTAAACAACAAAAGTATATTACCTAATCATACACTTCAAAAGGTTTCAAACATGTAAATATAGGTACGTAGATTTTAAGCAGTTTAAAAATTCTAGTTTACTAACAATAAAACAGGTACTTGTCAAAATCATCCGCGCTGGTCTAGAAGTGGAGAAAAAACAACAATGTACCATCTTCCTGCTGCCATTTGCAGTAGATCATTTTAGTCGATTAAAGGATGATCTAATGAGACAATGGATTAATGATCTGTCAGCTTGTCACCGTTTCTGATATCCTTTTTCCATCTTAGGCTTACCATTACGTTAGGTGGGGTCTTTGGGTTTTGCTACTCTTGACTCCCGTAAATATTAATGACGTGATAGAATTGAGCAAAATGATATTACCTAATCAAATTGTCATTAAGGCACTGATAAACGAACAAAACGTTGCTCTAATCGCGCATCTATGCGGAACCTCTCCAAGGGCGGAGTCCCAGCAAATTGTTCCATGTAAGAGATAAGTGAAATTTATGTGTAATGATATCGACTCATGCCCTTTGTATCAGTATGTTTCGATAACGTAAATAGATACCCGTGATGTATAGCGGTTCACAATTTGCACTGGAGTCGGAAGCTTAATTTGAAATTGATTTTGGTGATACACGTATATGCGGGTAGTATTGGGGCTATATTCAACAATTTTAGAATTTTGTGACAACCAAAACACAAAGTAAAGTCTCGGGAAAGGATTCGAATGGAACTTTAAGGAAAAAGAAGATTTTTGTAATTTCAATTGTTATAAGTACATATCATAAACATCTCCCATGCTGGGAGAAAAGAAAAATCTTATGCTACCAGCTGCTTCTCTTTCCGCACAGATCATAGAAAGAGATCAAGGGGATGGGCGACAATGCGAATTATGTTAAAAGGTGATGCAATTCATCAATATTTAGGTTTATTTTTCCTCTTTGTCAACCATCACGCTAAAAGAGGCCTTTTAAGTCTTGCGGCCCTGGGCTCTGTCAGCTTGGTTTGCCCCATTAGGGACCAATAGGTACGTGATAATATTCGATGTGTGTATTATATGATTGTATCTCATAGTAAATTTGCGTTCTTAAAACAATCATATTAGTTTTAACAATTTGAAGAACATTTCGTCAAATTTGCCAGCACTTAGCAATTCAGCACTTAGTTGCTTTTATACTACTTACGATTTTTATTTATTGATTGTAAAACGGTTCTTCCCAATTTTTGTACTAAAAAAAATATTCTTAAATTAAATTGAGTAAATTTTAAAACTTAGAATTATAAACATACTCTATTGTAATAAAAAAATAACATAAACCATACATAAACTTATGTTTATATACATAACACACTCACACACACACACACATACATACATATATACAAACATACATACATACATCTCCCATGCTGGTCTGGGAGAAATGAAAAAAACTTAAAATGTACCATCTGCTTCTCTTCCCGGGCAGATCGTAAAAGCCGATCGAGGGAACGGGCAAAAAAAAATGCGAGTCATGTTATCAGGCGATGCGGCTAGCAACTCATCACTGTATTGATTGCTTTTCCATCTTCTCGCCCACCATGACGCTAAAAGTGGCTTTTGGGTCTTGCGGCCCTGGGTTCTGCATAGAGCCGCAAGACCCAAAATGCTCTGTCTGCCCCATTAGGGATAAAGACGTGATAGTATGTATGTATACATACATACATATATACAAACATACATACATACATACATATACACATCCATCCTTACACACACACACACACAGACAAACCAGATAAATATTCTTGGTCTAATATAGATTAAAGTTTTAAATATAAAATTATAGTAAATAAATATATTAGTTTATGTAATTACAAACAAAAATTTTTTTTTATAATAACCATATAAGTACCTTTTGTTACTAATGTTGCCTACTATTAAAGACCGCATCACGGATGAAAGAGTGGAGTAACCTAGCACAGGCTTACGCCTAAAAGGTTTCTCCGACACTATGTACAAAAACAACGTAATAGTACAATAAAGCATATTTCATTTCCATTTTTTATTTTTCATTTTTCACGCCGTGAAGATATAAACATTGTTTCAGATCATTGAATATTATCACAAGTTTTGATCTAAAGGTTTAAAATGTTTTCCTACCGTTATCTTCTTTTATTTATTACTTTATTTGGTATTCATTAATCACTTATTATATGACTACCTTATCTTTCTACCAAGTAAGGCTTTAATACCATGCCAGTAAGTATAATGCACAAATAACAATAATGATTAATATTAATCGCTGAGATTTACGAGCCTCAGGTGCTCAAGCCAAAACTAATCACCCTTGGATCGCCTATAAATAAACTTACGAAGACCAGTGAATCTAGTGGCATTCATGTTAAGAATAATAGAAAAAATTAGGTAGACATTAATCATAATATTAAATTTAACTTTATGTTGTAAATAGCTAGTTGGTAAAATGAGTTTAGCTAGCTTCCTATGCATTTCTAGAAAAATTACTGTTTCAGATATTATTTTATTTACTTTGGTACTTTTATTATGTTAATTATACTCCATATATCTCTCTATTGTATCTTTATTGTATTAACTGCCTCCGTGGTGTAGCGGTTAGAGCGTTCGGCTCACACCCGGAGGTCGCGGGTTCGATTCCCGGCGGGGGCAATGACTTGTGTTGTTGTCCCAAGTTGGTTAGGACATTGTAGGCTGATCACCTGATTGTCTGATAAGTAAGATGATCTGTGCTTTCGGTCCCGGTCACTGTCTTTAGCACTGGTCGTTACCTAAAACCATGTCAGAGGTCTTTAAGGCGGTTTAAAAACTCTGACACTAGTGTTAGTCACTAACACACACGATAAGAAGAAGATCTATATTTAATTTTTTTTTTTTTAGTTTTTTTATAAAGTAAAACACCTTGAATGTAGGGGTAAAGTATAAGTAACTATGCTTCAATTTTAGCAGCTATATTAATATGCTCTATGCTCATTATTTACTTACCTATATTTATATTTTTTTTAAGATGGTAGATAAGTATACCTACCTACAGTTAAAAAAAAATACTTACACCAGGTATATTTACCTGATATAAAAAAGTAATGATATGATGAAAAGTAACAGAGATAAATGAAAAATAAATACGTCCTCTAGCGTTGTAGAAATGTTGAAAATATTACATGATTGTCAAAGTTTTGATGCAGATTTTATGTATGAAATTCTGCATAGCATATTAATAAGTCAAACCCGATCAATCTATAGAAAGTGCAATAGATTTTATCGTCCTGCAAAAACACGTCAACTTAGCTTAAAATAAAATGCACGTAGGTACTCCGCTCAGATGAAATTCATGAACTGTAATGCAATGGCTGGCAAAATTTGTTGTGTTCTTTTTATAATTAAAGTAATTACGTTGTTGGTGTTACACTAGTACACTGTCGTGCATAACTTTACGTTACTCAGAAAAGTTACATAACTACATAGTATTTCAAATTGAGTAGAGAGTAGAGTTTAGTTTCCACATATTTCACAACAATGGCCACTTACACACAAGTAAAACATTACATTAAAAACAATACTTAGGTATATACAGCTCGAACAGCACAAAGACTTTTTTCACGATAAAGATCTCTCACAGTCAACCTTAAATAAAAAATTATTTGAAACTCTAGGCAAACGCAAGGTAAGTACAATTATCCGAATCCAATAAACAAAACAAATACCTAACAAAAGCAACTACTTACACAAATAACTATTTAAATGAAATTAAGAACATTTAATTACCAAACGAAGACGCAAAAGCTGGACAAAAATATACTATGGCTTTGAAAACAATAAAACTACTAATAAGTAACCGTGCTACAACAGAGACTTCAAATTTTTTGATTTCTGTCAAAACAAAACACTGTAACATGAGCGAGACAGAAAAAGAACACTGTAACTAGAGCGAGACATCAAATAAATCGCGTACAGAAATCACCTTGGCTCGCCTTAGTAGCGTTATTACCGGCTCATATGTTCCCGGCACCCACGTGGGGTGTTAATCTCATTAGGCACTGTCGCGGCTCAACCACTTGTTTTCATTTATAAGGGAATGGGCGTCATTACCGCATAGAGCGAAGTGCTGTTAGCCATTATACCTTAAAATGGACATTATTCTTGCTTTCGTCTTATGTTTTGTTCTAAATTTTGTTTGCGGGCACATTTTATTTAGATTTGTGTTAGAATTACTTACTTGAAAGTGGATTTTGATATGGAGAAAAAAGTTATAAGTAAATCGAGTTCTTTTGAATGTCGGCATAATAAGGTATTTTTTGTCAGGATATTTCTAACTCTCACCGAAAGGAACTTTGCCTATAGTGCCCGTACATTTTGTTCTCACCCCCTCATATTATGAAACATATCCGAATTATTCATAAGAGCATTTTGAAAAGACGAAAATGAAAAAGGTGACTGACACAGCTTTAAATTAAAAAAGTAAGAAAAGGTGACACAGTTATATTTGAATATAATTATTATAAATAACCTAACCTAACCTAACCTTAGTAAACATATTACATATATAAAAAGCTTATAACAATTCATAAATAAATATAAATGTACTTACAAAGCGTACCTACACAGCAAAATAATATTGATTAATGAGCACAAGAAATTAGATTTCATCGTTTGAAAAATCAAATCAACATTCGTCCCCAAAGAATCGGAATTAATCAAATGACCTATTATCGACTTCCATCAAAACCCGCATATATTAACAAGAAATTTCGTAAATTTATGAGAAATTGCTTCCTTTCGTCTAATGACTATGATTGGGAATTTAAATACCGCTCTTTAACTATAACTATTGTTTTTCGTTTAAAGATATTAGAACTCAGTGATTCTTATTTTTCTAAATTTACTCCAAACAATGAAAATTATATAATTATTTAAAAATCTATAAACTTATGAGTTTAAGTATATGAGCAGTTTTATATACTTATAGAAAAGTGCTAGAACAAGCTAAAGTCATTATTATGTTTGACAGAAATACATATTTTTAATATTATAGAAAACCATTTATAAAGCAAAAGAATGTTTATTAATTGGATAGCAACAACATATTTTCAAAATCATATAGGTTTACGCATTTACGCACCTTAATAAGTTATTTCCACATGGCTGTGCAATCTCTATACACTTTGCCTATTTGGATTTGTTATTTTGTTTATCTGATTTCATTACAGCTCATTCAAAGAGCTCATTTCACGAGCGTAATTAAGTAATTAACGTTATTGAACCGAGTATCGCATTCTACTTCCATTCAGAATTAAATATGAGTTGAAATTAGTGAAATAACCGAAGTATTTTAAGTTTCAGTTTACAAGAAATTGCGAGAAAATAAGACCAACCTTTCACAGTTATATTTCAGA
Organism: Acrobasis consociella; assembly: GCA_963555685.1. Taxonomy (NCBI): domain Eukaryota; kingdom Metazoa; phylum Arthropoda; class Insecta; order Lepidoptera; family Pyralidae; genus Acrobasis; species Acrobasis consociella. Next base: position 7,719,212 of record OY743115.1, read on the forward strand.
ATTTTTACCCGGAGCTAGTGATGGCCCGAGTGTTTTAATTAAACGGTAAAATGGGCATAAAATTGAATTACCAAAAATAACACCCAACTTATTTATCGTTTGATACCTAGTTATTTCGATTAGTCGCAAACTGCATAATGTTACAGAATTATATTTCTCTCAAATTATATTTTCAAGGAATTTAAAAAAATACAGAACTATTTAAATGATTATTGTATTGGTAATAAAGTAATAAATCTTAGTGAGAAGAGGAAATAGTCAAAACCTTTAAAGTCTGACAGACTTATCTGCGATTTGATCATTTGTCATTTTAATTTTTTTATACTTTTACACTCACCCTTGTAATGAACAGGCAATCGATCAAAACTGGTCATCTTTTCAAATACACAATATAAGTAACCTATACCTATAGAAGATTCACAATCTACAAGTATTTCTAAAAATTAAATTCTTGAGTTATTAAAAAATCTTTTTTTTTCTTAATTCAAACTTAAAGCAATACCACGCAATATAAAAAAGAAAATTGGTACATATCGGCAGTTCAACCAAAAGAAAACCCATCTCCACTGTAAATATACCAATGAAACGAAACACATATGCATATTTTTTGAGAAAATAGGTACCAATAGCAATAAAAGACATTATTCGTAATGTATGAAAATCTTTAATTATTTCACTATTAGGTAGTAAAGATTGACTTAATTATACCAGTACGATAATAAATAAATAAATATATGGTGACAAATTACACTGATTGAGCTAGCGCCAAAATAAATTCGAGATTTGTTTTATGGGATACTAACTCAACGATACCATATTTTATGACAAATACCTACATACACAGATAAACGATACGCAAGTATCGGACGTTTATCAAGTTTACCGTAAACGTGTCGACATAAGCCCATCACTACTGGAGAGCAATGAAAAGGAACGCATTACGGCCGCACTTTAAATTCTCGTTTCGATGGTTCCGTTCCTTAAAAACCGAGGTGCTCGAGACCACAGCTGTTTCCCTTATTATGCTAACGATAATGTGACACTAACTCTGAATTACTGCGCCACGGCTGAAAGTTGCGGTAATCCACCTTCTCTGTTTTACGTGAGTTATTGAATACCCTCCCATAAAGATCATTATAAATATATTTGTTGTACGGGAACAAATGGTTTTACTTTTGCATCTTCTTAACTTTTAAGCCACTGATGAAGATAAATTAATATGTTTGTATTTATTTTAAATAATAAGCAGTAAGTACGAAAGCTTGGGTGGTGTGTGACTAAAATGGATAAGATCAAGAATGAATATATAAGAGGGAGTTTAAAGGTTGATACCTATAAACTCTCTCTTATACAATGTCCTTTTTAATTAAGTACAAATATTTTAAGGGGTGGTTCAGTCCATCATTTTGAACAACTTTTCCCAATGAATGTATATCGATATACGAAAAAAAAAATTTCATTTTCGATAGTAATGATATCACGTGACTACTTCGATTTGTATGAAAACCTAAAATTTTTTTTTCGTATTTCTATATACATTCATTGGGAAAAGTTGTTCAAAATGATGGACTGAACCACCCCTTAAAATATTTGCACTTAATTAAAAAGGACATTGTATATTCATTCTTGTGTAGTCCGATTTTAGAAAAGTTAAAAAGCCACCGTTTAACGTTTGGTACGGCCATGTCAAGAGGCGAGATGCCGAACATCTGGTAAAATGGTCACAGAGATAGAACCTATAAGGTCGTGGGGGAAATATGTAAAACGGGACATGATGCATGGAGGAGAGGGGGGTTAGTACAAATATGGTGATTAATAGAAAACTACGGAGGGAGTAGACATACAGAGCCGACCCCAAATAGGTAGTAGGCGAGAAATATACCTAATGAACTAGCAGTAAGTATTTAAAATTTATGATCTTTGTTCTAACTCTATCTCTCTGGTCTCTGCTATACAAAAGTGAATGCCGTACAAGGCCGTTAAATTGTGGTTATTAATTATTAAAGACTAGTAACAATGGCTACTTAAAATCATATTTATTGTAGTCGCTTTACGAGTATACAACAAATGGCTATAATAACCTGTTGGTAACAGCAGGCGAGCTTCATACATTAACATCCAATTTAATTGCAGTAACTACTTTATAGCTAGCGTCATACATATAACGTCTAACAAAATATACTGAAACTATGGATGGTTCATAATTCAAATTTTTTTATAAATTATATTTGTGTTATTTATTTTGGTATATATTACTCATTGAAATGTTTTATTAATTATTTATTATAAACCTAAATAACATAATTAAGGATATAAAAATATATACAATGACAAATTGAAATTTAAAAATGATTTTTTTCGCTTTCCATAGAAACTCGTAATTTTTATATATATATAGGCATGAATAGAATTCAAAGTCTATCCTCTTTGGTAATGAATTTATGCGAAAAAGTTTTACAACCAGCTACCGTCCTACGCCAACCTCCCTTGGGAATGCAGTTGTAGCACGAGATGTTCGTCCTTTAGTTGCTTCTTACGTACACAGGCAGATCGAGTGATTCTTTATTCTATTGCCAGAATACATATACGGCCAGATTTAAAATAATATGGTTGTGCCCCATCACACATCCATATTAACCACAGAAAATATCCCATTATTTTCTGGGTCAAAATAAATTGAAAACTCAAAATAATGGCGCTTATCATGATCATATCCAATTTCAACGTAATTTTAAATTTATTATTGCAGAAAACAATTTTTATTGATATAAGGAGCGCTACTTGACTCCAAGAAACAAAGACGTCATCTGGCCTGTATTTCATACAAATCCCATTGATAATATTTGTTTTGACGTTTATTAAAAAGTATCAAATTTGACTTGTTGGAAAATAGCGGTGAGTCAAATCTTACGGCAGAGGTATAGCTTGGCATATTTTAGGCCCGCTGACGTCTCTATTATAAATTATTCTTGGACCCTCTCTGAGTAAAATAAATTTAAACAGCTGGTCGTTTGCCTAATCGTTATCTCCATTAGTCGGAATGGAATTCTCACCTGCTGTTTTTAATGCACTCACTTTAGTCACAGGATAAACTGGAAACAAAATTGTTGCAGGAATAAATAAAACGTAGATGAACGATCTGATTACCATTCAAGTTGCTGTTTCAGTATTTTTGTAAAATAAAGACGATAATTATGAAGAAAAGAGGAAAATCGTAACTTGAACAGTACTAGAAATAGTGGCTCTCTTCATACATTCTTCATCTGGACCATGGGGCCCTGGTGCGAGGAGACTTTTTAAGGAGATCTTCCTACGACTGATAGCCGCTGCAGGTGAAAAATGGGCTGGTTGCTTTTTCGCTTAACAGATTAGCATTGCTATACAGCGAAGGAACGCAGCCAGCGTTCACGCAACCATGCTGCATAGGGAAGATGTATTTTTTTTATTTAGCATAGTAAAGTATAGGTCAGTTTTATTTTATTTATCTAGTAGCACCTGGTTAATTTCAATAAAGTCCTTTGCTTCTCTCTTGTCTTCCTTTAAATATTTGTGGGTCGAATTAGCTCTGCTACTTAACCAAGTCTGCAGTTCTGAGTAAGGGTGTTATAAGAGAAGTATAATACAATTGTCACCTTGCCTCAAACCAACCTACAAACCTACCCAAAAATGTCTACCAGCTCTCGGAATACCTGGTTTGACATTTTGCAAAAAGGTAGTAAATATGTGTAAAAATTGTTTCCAGTAAGGCCTTTTACCGTCATATCAAAACCAAAGGTATCTAATTTAAAATCAATTTGTACCCGAATGCGTCCCCGGACAAACATTGCGGTTGTATCCTAACCCTTTACATTAAATTACCCTCGCTAAAGACCACTCGGAATATTACTAAAGTTTTATTACGGGATGATAAATGAGACCCAAGTTATTGAACACATTATAGGTAAAAAGTTTAACGTGCCAGAGATTTATTAATGAAACGGCAGATATCGCGTTTGTATTATTAAGAAAGTTATATGCTTAGAGAATTGATGATATGGGAGTTTAAAAAGCCATAAAAAGAAAGGAAAGGGGATGAATGAATTGTATACCAAATAGAGATGCTGGGCAGATGATACCTATTTATTTCAAGCGTAAAGTAAATTAGTATAACTATGTAGTATTTTAAAAAATTCTGTGATATAATTCTAAGAACAAAAACTAACATGACTTTATAAGTCATTCATAATCATTATCGTGTCGTGTAGGTTTTTTGTCTCCACTGCAGAAGCACGAACCTCTCTGTACTACTAGAGGTATACTTGGTCAGAGCGGCCAGAGGAATTTGGCCTACACTCTCCTTGCTAGTCATACGGGATGAAGAGGTCTCATTGATGTTTATAATCTTTACTTAGCTTGTATTTCCTAAGTTGTCTTCTAGAACTTGGAGTGGCTCTATTCTACTCTGCCGGAAACCACAAGGTATCGTGTCAGTATTAAATGGTTATTAACAAATGGAGTTTGTGTAAGATAGAAAAGTTATCAAAAAACCAAGTCTTCCCGTGGATGTCGAAGAATTGTAGGCGACTTGGGAAACAAAAATATTTTTCGAGTGGGCCTGTTCCTTTTCGTCATTGCATAAATGTGTTCACAAAAGTTACGGTTTCTAATCTGTCCATAATGGTACACGGAACAAAAACTGAGGCGCTAGGTGAAGATTTATGTTGTAATAACATGGAATGTTGGAATCGCTCCATCCGCCGATCAGGAAACTAAAAATCCTGATTTCCAGAAACTTTGACGCCGACTTTATGGCAATTCCACTTGCACTTGTGTATTTTTCGCAATAGTGAGATTCCTCCGTTGATTTGACTGCGGACTTTTTATGTCTGATATATCAAACGAGTCCCGTCGATGCATTTGAAGAAAACCTCTTTGTCTACGTTTTAACGGTTAGAAAATGTTATTTAAGATTTATGTGCATATATGTATCTGCGGTAATTTTATATCCTGTACTTGTTACCAAAAGTTATAAGAAGAATTTATAGAAAATATATAAATTTTTGGATAATAGTTTACTCGTTGTATGCATATTCATGAAAAAAAAAATGAGTAACTTTTTTATTTTCATTTGGATATTAAAAAGCACCTATTTCTTTCACTTTGCACTACTGTATTGTCAACACAGCATAAAGCACCGCTTATAAAACTACACGGCCTCTAATATCTCCATGATGGCAAGTACACAGAACAAAAACCGAGGCGCTAGGTAAAGATTTATGTTCCAATAAAATGGACCGCGCTGGAATCGCTCCAGCGGCCGAATCTATTCGCACATAAAGGGAACTAGAAATCCTGATTGCCGAAACTTCGCACTCTACTTTATGGCGATCCCACCTGCACTTAGATAGTGGCACAAAACTGCAATTGCCTCCATTGGTTCGACGGCGACCTTTTGTCTTTAATATTTACAACGTTGCATTCGGAATTACGAGAAAAGTATTAGTTTTACAGTATTTACCATCTTTAAACGATTTATTAACATGAATATGTGTGGTATAGGAACAGTTATTTTAATTGAGTTGATATACTTATCCGTATTAAAATAAAAAATATGGATACCATTTTAATTTCTGTTATATTACGCTAATAGTCATGTACGAATCTGAGTTTATTCCTTATACATTAATGCAGCACCTGCTTACCCATTTACTGCCTTGAGAATAAAAACTATAACCACAAAGATCTGTAATCTGTGCATGATGGCGAGTATACGGAACAGAAACTGAGGCACTAGGTAAGGATTTATGTCCCAATAAACTGCACCACGCTGGAATCGCTCCAGCCGCCAAATCTGTTCACACATAAAAGGAACTAGAAATCCCGATTGGCAGAAACTTCACACTCGCTGACTTTACTGCGATACCACCTGCACACGAATAGTGGCATTTTTTATGTTCCTAAATTCTGGAAAGATAACAGATCTTTCCAGTTAATAGGAACATAACACTTTTTTTATTTATGTATTAAGACTTTATTGTTCTACAATAAACATCTTTTAACAATTGGCGGACTTAACGCCAATAACGCCAAAAGCGTTATTTGTTTTATTGTTTTAGTACTTTTGAATGCCTTTATTTGGCTTTATTACCATTTTAGTTTACACATACTAATCGTCGTACTATTAACTAGGTTGAACCTTCTCTCTCAAAAATTAACGATTTCTAATCTGTCCATAATAAAGGAACAAAACCTTGGCGCTAGGATTTATGTCTCACTAAAATACACCGCTGGAATCGTTCCAGCGGCCGAATCTATTCTCACGTAAAGGGAACTAGAAATCTCGATTGCCGAAACTTAACACTCGCCGACTTTACGGCAATCCCACCTGCACTCACATATTGAAGCAATACTGAAATTGTATTTCTTTATCAGCTTAGTAGATCTTTTTGCTTTTCCTGAAGCTGATGAATAAAATGTTTTGTATGTCACATATTTGCGATAGATACAAGGATATATTTTATTAAAAATGAAAAGAGATATACTTATATACAATGATATATTATACAGAGATATGTTACGTTCATATTAATTTGCGTTTTAAATCTGTTCCGAGCAATCCAAAACTTCACACATCGACAAGTTTTACTGATAAGTAAGACAAAAGATACAAAATAGCATGCCAATGAAAGAGATAGTTATAATTTTTAACGATTCCTCGTCAAATGTTTCTTGTGCATAGAGTAACATTTATTGTTGTAGAGAGGACACTTATTTGAAAAGAATGTACATGGGTAAGAAATAAAACATCTCATAAAAGTAAATCATATATATGGAAAATTTTAAACAATACAATAATGAACAAAACGAAATAAAATACACATTTTAAATATCTTTAAAAAGATTTAATTTGTTTCCTTTTTGTCTCTTTGAAATTTTTTGTATTTCAGGGTTATTTTTATGTGCGGAATGCGAATGAAACGAAATTTGTCCGTGTTTCCGCTGATAGACTTTTAACAAAAAAATAACCCACTGGCAATGCTTTCAATGCATAAATCGACCAGACCGTCAGTTTTCTTACCCATCCACAAAGTTTGATGTCGAAACGCCATTTCATCGGCTACAAGAGTACATAACAAGCGTTTGCCTGATAAAGAGCTTTTCTTAACTTTTTGTAACTGATTTTTTTGAAATGTTAATTCACGTACACGTTTTCTTAGCGCTGATTTTCTTAGTGTTTCTAGAATTTCTTGCAGCTTCGGCAAACTGACATTGTCTAAACTAGACGGAGAGTTCTGAACGTAATTATTTTTTTGTTCCTGATATCCAAGACCCAGATCAATCAGAGTTCATTTTCCATCATAGGACCAAGATTCGAACCCAAGACCTCCAGTGTATCGGTCGGGCATGTAACCGATAAATAATCACTTTTCCAATTACTTATGCGTACGTAGGTAGTCGAATTTAATAATATAAAAGCACACTTCGAATTTTGTCGTAATAGTTAAGTCCAAAAATACCTACCTACATACTATTCAACTCGACTACACTTACGCTAATCAAACAAATAAAATGAGATTGAAAACGCAGTCAACAACTACCTACATAGTATTTAATAAAATGTTGTATTTACCTCTATAAACGGAACAGCATTTTTTTTAGTAGTGTTCGTCCTTTTTTCGAAACATACTTGTAAGCAGTTTTGAAGTGATTGCTACAGATTCTGCTGCTTTTTGATGGTGTCGTCTGATTCGCTTCTTTGTTCACTAACAATTGCTATCCAATCTTGAAGTCTGACCTGATCACTCGGAAACCTAATTGACAAAAAGAAAAATACAATAATAATCCTTAATTATCAATCAGAGTAATGTATTATAATAGTAGAAAAACGAATTTAGTGAAACTATTTTAATGTTTATTAAAATAGTCCATTACACCCAATAGATAGCTATTATAATAACGAACAATAATAAAGAACAACTGAACATTAATTGTAGGCATTGAAGTCACCATCAGTATTCGATTCTGCACTAACTAATCTATGTCCGCAGCGCATGCATCCTTGTCGCTCTCGCGTCAAAACTAGATCGGTCTCTCTTTCTTCGTCTGACATGGCGCCTAGGCGTCTGTTAATACATTGTTTGGAAAAATAATTGAAATATACTAAATAATCAAAGTATTTTGCATACTCACATGTGGTAAGAGATCCCTTGTATTTTGTTGATTTTAGAGTCATAATTGGTACACTTTCGAAACACACACGATGGCATTTTTTATATATTTTGGTAAGGACACAGGAACTTACGGTGCGTAACGCTCGACGTGGCGCTCGACGCAGACTATTTACAAGACGTCCCAATTGGGATGTATTCGAGTCTTCACAGCACGCGCGCCTGTAACATATCTGCCTCTTGTTTATATAATATATCATTGCTTATATATAATAATATTATTGATATGCTAAAATAAATATAAAAATACCACACACTACAATAGACTTAAAGGAAATGTAGTCTCATGTTTGATCATCCAAATTTATATAAAAAAATTCAAAAAAGAATTTTTAATAAATACGCAATATTGAAGCAAAAGCGGGTATTTCCAAAAATGGCTGCAACACTTCATCGGAGTTTGTATGTAAAATTTTGAACGAATAGACAGTGGCATAATTTGGTAAATGAAAAATGTGAATAAATTTCCGAGAGACGTGACATAAGTCTATTTAGATATAAGTATTATTTATTTCGTAAATATATTCGTAATATTAAACAGAGTTCTAAAGTAAGTTTACGTTGCTGCTTTTTGTGTGCCACCACTGATGACAGATTTTTCAGGCTGCTTAAGGTATCTGATATAGCTTGATGACTGTCATATACCTACGTGCCTTTTGAAACACGGAAGAGCATTTTTGCCACTTTTTTACCACAAATTTTATGCCACTTGTGGTTACCCAAGTGCGGACCACCCGCGTCGCTTTGCTTGCGAAAGCGCTATTGATTCTGTGTTTCTACTAAAGCAGAGCAGAGCGGAGAGGAGCTGAGCTGTGCGTGAATTGACCAATCACAATGCTCGAAATCTCCGCTCCGCTTCAATAGAAACAGCGGAAACGCGCCCTAATGCGCGCTCTCGCCGGGTCTCCGAGTTCTACATTAGTAAGTCTGCGTACTATTGTTCTTTAATATAAAAAATTATGTATATCAAAGATCAAAACAAAAGAGATGCAGCACATGGCGTTCGTTTGGCCCAGTAATTGTAGCAAACTTTAGAACTGTGAAGCTCATTGGGCTGATGATAGTACGAATTGCTAACGCTTTCGCAAGTTGAGCAACTCCGGACAGAATCTGCAATTGGATGGGTGACCGCAAGTGGCATAGAATTATCTTGACCTCCTCCGTGTTTCGCAAGTATGTAAAATACATTGAATGCGTTCTGGCTAAACTTCAGCCGGTCCAAAGTTCCGATTTATGTCATCACGATGCCAAAACGCATCGGAAGTTAGGCATAGTGTGTTGCTAGTAATGCAAATAACATTGCAGGCATGCTTTGGCTAAACTTCAGCCGCTGAACTTCGGCATAGTATGACCGGTATTGAATGGCAGGCGTCAAGCTATGTCATATGTCTAGGCAGCTTCAAAATTCTGACCCCAGTATTGGTTGACACACGAAAATCAACACAAGAAATAAGCTCTACCTAAAATAAAAAGATTTATCGAACACGTGTTACACAGACATAGATATCGCGTCTTCATTCGTAAGGGGTAAACATTTGAAATTATTGATTTAATAAAAGCAGTATAAAAATTTTCCTTATTTATGAAGATTCCTCTCGAGTCTCTACCCTTAGAGAATTTTACCACGCTTTGTAAACTTGACACAAACGTACCAATGTCGAAAGGATGAATCAAATGAAGCGTACAATTTAAATGCCAATTGGTTCGGATCCGACGCTCCCTGTGGCTTTTTCTGGAATTTAATTAGCTGTGGTTGGGTGATGTTTATGCAAAAACATATGTGAAAAAAAACGTAAAGAAAAACGTTTTTGCTGGTTTGGGAAAAAAGGAAAAAGCGTAGAATGCACCGGCTTCTTTTCCCATGCAAATAAAAAAGCCGTTTGAAGAAATGGGTAAAAATGTGATTTACATTAGGCGATCTGGCAGCCCATCACTATTTCGACTCCTTTTTCCAGCTTTTTTTTCACCATCTTGCGTAAAGTGGCCTTTGGGTCTTATGGCCCTAAGGCGCAATCTTTTCAAACCTTTTTTGAAGATTGAGTGTACTAATAGCTAACACTAGATATAAATGTAAGTAACCATTCGACGTCAATGATTGTGCAATAAAACAAAGTGACGATCGTTAAGAGATATTATAAATATCCTATACCCGCAGGTCGCGGGTTCGATTCTCGGCGGGGGCAACGACTTGGTGGTGATGTCCTAGTTTGGTTAGGACATTGCAGGCTAATTACCTAATGGTCTGATAAGTAAGATGATCCGTGCTTCGGAGGGCAAGTTAAGCCGTCGGTCTCGGTCACTGTCTTTGATATTGGTCGTTACCTGAAACCATGTCAGAGGCGGTTTAAAAACTCTGGCACTTGTGTTAGTCACTAACACACACGATAAGAAGAAGAAAATAATAAAAATGTATTTGAATTTAAATCAGACTTTTAAAGCTCCCAAATGCATGTGACGGAGCTCATGACTGTCATCTAGGGATAACGTTTATTATTGCTAACTAGTGAGCAGGTTTCCTCACAATGTTTTCCTTCACAGGAAACAAGTGGTTATATAAAGTGTAAAAAAATATACTGAACCTATTTTAGGCGTAAATCCCTGATATTGAACATCTTTCCCCAAGGAACTCGTATCGAAATATGAAAGTAATTATTGGCCTTCGTATTTAATACAAATACCACACCACACTCCCACAAAATGTTCGTTTTGGCGTTTAGCAAAAAGTGTCTGATTTGACTTGTTCTGATCTAGCGGATTCAAATTATAAGTTTGTATAAACTCACCTCTATAGCAAATCGAAAAAGGTTTATCAAGTATAAGTTATAGGTACCTATACCTATCGACTTGTCTCTTATCCATCACCCTAGGAACGGGGCTACTTTGCATTCTAAGTGCAGGCAACGGTTCTTTATTATAGGTACTGGGATGGTTAGTTTTATATTTTATGAAGGTCTTTCAGTACATAAGATGTAATACTAAAATTACTCAAAAACGTGAGAGTACATATTCATCACATAATTATCCTTTACGTAGTAGACAAAATGCTCTGTCTGCCCCATTAGGGATAAAGACGTGATAGTATGTATGTATTACATACATACATACATACTATCACGTAGACAAAATACTATCTGTACTTCATATGTGGTGCAAATCCTATTAATAAAAATTTATAATCTAAGTACGGTTCTTATAATCAATTTCGTCATGTATCAACAAAATTATTGTTATGGGTTTATTGTAAAAAAAGGTAAGTCCTTTTAGGTAGCAATTTTTTTTCTTTTATATTTATGTAAAAAGGTAGAAATCCTTACGGCCATCTTAATAAATTACATTTATTTACCTGCAGCGAATATTTATGTCTAAGACAACCTTGTTCAGCTAATTAACTTTTTTGGATAGGTTTAGTTAGAAATTTATGTGCAAATTCCAGTTTGATTAGATATTCAAAAATTCTCTCGACTGAAATCTTCAAACTTAATTTACACAAAAGTTTAAGAACTTAGCTAATTTTGTTCGTACACTAGACGCTACACGTTTAAAACGGAGTGGAAAAGTATTTAAACCACGGAAAAGTCTCCTTTGACGTGCTTCGGGACATTGACTTGTATGAACTAATTGAATTGAATGTAGGTTGGTATTTTTGTTTCTTTAATACATGGGTAGTTCTTTAATTTGCAAGAGGTATATAACAGTCGACACGTTTTTGAAGCGTAGAAAATTTCTAATTACTGAGCTACTGGATTATATCATGATTAAGTTTTGTTTATACTTATTATTGAAACAATCTAGGACTTAAACAATGTAGAAAATTCGAATTTTACTTTTCTTTAAATATTTTAAAATAAGTTTGTTTTTTTTTCACTTATTTTCTTACTTAATGTAAAAAATGAAGTCATAAAATGTAGGTCACTACATCCAAATGAGTAGCTAGTATTATCCAAGCACTCGCCTCAGATATCCAGACAGAATAAACATTCTATGCACCCATCCCATACAAACACTTATCGCTCCCATACAAACATCCTGCCAAGCCGGCGTAGTCTCAAAATTCACGGAAATATGAATTACCTATACCTTTTTGTTTTTTTAATTTGCTATCGAATTCCTGTGAGTTAGATTTAAAAATCAAAATATTTCATTGTTTAACTACCTACTTGTATTTGATACCTCTACAAAAAGCTATATTTTACTAGATATTTCTTAACAAGTGTCTGTTAAATAACTAAAAACGAAATATAATAAAAACTAAACTTAATATAAATACGGTAGAAACATCAGATCTGAAAAAATTTAGCCTAAATCGCTGCGCTCAGACTTTGGCCAAAATGCGCACCAGCCCTTGGATTCCCCGGAACCACTTAACCTTCTCTGTATCTCACTTTGAATTAAAAAACAAGTCGTAAAATATATGTAGTTCACGGTATCAAAACACAGTTTGTATTTCCAAGCACCCGCTTCAGACACTCAGACAGCGCAAACAGTCTACGCTCCCATACAAACAGTCTACGCTCCCATACAAACACTCATCGCTCCCATACAAACATCCCGCCCTAACGCAGGCCCGATCCAAGCACGCTAAGGAAACGCAAACATGTTCTTATTTAAATGAATACATTAATTTATATGAAATTATACATTATTGTTTTATTTAGTGAATAAAACATATTGAGTTGTATACATCCATTTTAATTTTCATTTAGTGCTAAACAGTTTAAATATTTAAAGGATCTGTAGTGTTCCGTACCCAAGTAATAAAAATGGGACACTATTATTAAGACTCCACTGTCTCTCTTTCTGTCGGAGTGTCTGTCATCAGGCTGTATCTCATGAACCGTGATAGCTAGACAGTTGAAATTTTCAAACATAATGTATTTCTTTTGCTGTGATAGCAAAAAATACTAAAAAAGGAATAAAAGTTCCAATACAACAAATGCGATTTTTTGTAAATATTCTTCGTGCTGTTATAGAAAATAGACTCCGCGAAAATAGCCTTTTTTAAAAGAAACTTTAATTTTGAGAGGATTTATTTGAATAGAATTTTGGAACTAGAAGGGTTTCGAGCAATTGTCCTCTTGGGTTGGATGTTGGATGGAGACTGAGGCCTGTCACCGCGGGGTGACTAGAACTACCAAGTCCTGAAAATCCTGTTCAGCAGTTTTATGCAGGGACTATGCACTATTTCCTACATAGATATATTATAACAGTGCGCGAGTTCAACTCTCATTTGGCCAGTTATTTAAGTAGCGTTTACTTTTTGGCAATGTGCAACAACTGCTTTCCAAAGTGTTGACGTCGGGCGATAGTCGGTTGTAAAACTTTTCACACAAATGCTTTCCCAACGCCGGTCGTAAAACTACTGCTTGGATTTAACTTTTTCTTTGAGCGATTAAAAATAAAACAACACTCATCACAATCAGTGTATATTTATTGCTTGATAAAGAGTTTGTCATATTGTTTTTACTTGTTACAAAACATAGAAACTTCATTTCGTATCGCACAGTCATGTAAGGTACACAGGTCAGTAGGCTGGACAGTCACTGCAAAAAAATGGGTTGAAAAATACATTGATTTTTTTACAATGGCACATCAGTCATCATCTCTGCTGAACTAAAGGGGCAATTTGCCCATAAGGTTGGTGATCCTAGTAGATCATATCTATATAGACGATACACGCAGAAAACGTTGGTGGTAGCACCAGTATTGCAAATGTGAAATTAATTTAGACTTCTGTCAGAGGCGTGTCAATAAACTTTTAAAAATTTAACTTAAAAAAAAAGAATGCTCAGAAATAGCAAGAAAAAGAGTTTCTTTGAAAAAAAACTTAACTAGATCGGTTTTCAGTGTTTATACTCCTTAAATACTAAGTTTCATCAAAATTTCGAAATCGTTTCTGAGATCTTCCTCAGAGAGAAAATAGACATTCAAAAGAATGTTGATAATTAAAGTAATACCAGAGTTCTTGTCAAACCAATTCTATTGAAATTAAAATCGATGGTGTATTGTTGTTTCTGAGATGCTACGGTCTTATTTTAGCTTCATCACCATACATCATACCAGCTTTGTGGAAAATTAAAAACATTGTTATCTGATTTTAAACAGCCATTTTGCACACCTACGACGTGTGCGTGTGTGTAATATTTAATCTGAATCGATAAAATCAGAAAATTATTATGTTTGTCAAATTTTAACATTATTCATATTGATGTCCATTTTTTGTTGCAAGATAAACAAAAGGTGGTAAAATACTCACATGTTATTTATTTTCTCCGGGCCATAAGTAACTCAATTCGTCATCCCTCTTATCACAAAATATATGGATATCAAAAACCGTACCATCTTTGCTAAGGGCATTGTAATGATTAATGTTTTTCAAACACTGTACGAAAATTAAGTAACGCTTATGCTCCTCATCTGCATCTTCGTACTGTTTATTGAAGTCCCGTTTGAACTTTTCGAAGAGAGCTGGGGCGTCGTTTAAGTCATACCTAAGAACCTCTTCTGTAGCCAAAGTCAATGAGGCGATTATAAGTAATATGATAATATTAAGGCAGTACATGGCAGTACAATACAGTACATAAAAATAAAACAATATTAGTCTTAAATTAAAAATATATGACCAAGTGCTTGTCTTGGTCACGTTCAAAGTTGAGTTCCGAAAACGACGTAGCTTGAGATCTTATACACGTTCAGTCACAATTTAATTAATACTTTTTTTGTCAACATCCTTTCTTAATAGTATTCACTACGTTAATGATGTACCTGTTGCTATTGATGCTAATCGATTTGTAACACAAGCGTTTCTGATTGTATTATGCTATTTTATAGGGTGTTTAGGCTTTTAAGATCTAGTACTAAAGTACTTAAACTAAATAATGTAACAAAAAAAAAACACGAATCAAGACCAAGTTCACTGGTTCTAGCCCCGCTCACGTGGTAGTTCTTCACCATTTCTTATTTCATTATGTAGTTTGAGTACTTAAGTATAACGGATATAAAGAAACACGGATGCGCTTTTCAAATTAACCAACCTTCTATTTTTTTCTTCTTTTACGTTTGCTTGAATTTAATTTAAATGGTGCTATTTTTGTTACATTCGAATCAATTTTTTATTTGTATATAAATAACTAGCAGTCCATCCCGGCTTCGCCCGTGGTACATACATAGCTTATGTCACTCAGGGATAACATACCTATCCAACAGTGAAAGAATTTTTAAAATCGGTCCAGTAGTTTCGGAGCCTATTCAAAACAATCAAACAAAAAAACAAACAAATCTTTCCTCTTTATAATATTAGTGTAGATAACAACATTTTCTTAAAATAATGTTTACAATATTTTGGATATGTCTTTATTTGTTGGCGATATAATTTGAGATCTTGTGAGCTGGTTTTAAACTTTATACCAAATACATAAAAATTTAAAGTGATAAGAGGGTTAGTTTTCTCGGTTTAATAGAGGCATGACGAATGGAAAAATACTTTGGTCCATCGGTTAGATTATTAAAAAATATTGTACATGTATTTTTTCTTTTCTCTGAGAAACAAAAAATGACAAAGATAAAGCGCATTGAAATTTCGCGTGACGTCACACTTAAGTACGATTTTTACTTAAGTATGACGTCGCAAGCCCCCACTCCGGAACTTTGACGCTCCGTATCTTTGTGAATTTTCACTTTTTTGGTAAACTGAAAAATACGGGTCCATTATTTTTGGATAATCTAAAAGACGTCGACGTCGACGAAGAATTACAATTATACTTTTCGGACCCTGTCGTCACCCTTATTATGGGTTAAGTAGAAGTTATTAATGAAAGTATGAATTAATCACGCCAGTCAAAATGACTAAAGGGATTGATGTGAATATTGGCATGCTTGTTATCTGGATTTACATGAAAAGGTTACTTAACACTCCAAAAAATTTAGAGGTTCCATCTCTTAAATACCAAAATATCCCTAGTTAAGTATAAATTGTTACATCATAAGTAAAAGTACATATGGACATTAATGAATATGCTACTATAGCTATACTTTATATTACTGTTGTTTGTTTGCATGTTTTTATCTGTTACTTATATCGAACACCCTGTAGTTCTCAATCAAGCGAGTAATGTTAGCAATAATGAAAAATAAACGATTCAAGCCTTCAATCATCTGTAACGTATGAGTATTAAATGGCAATGATTACTATTCATTCTTACCGAATAAAAATTTGAAACGACCATTGCAAATTTTACTTTGTATAATTCCTGACAGGCGCCCATTTAGGAAAAAATGACTGGTTTGACTTATAGTTATCCAGTGGATTCAAATTATTAGGTTGTATAAACTCACCTCTATAACTATTCGGAAAAGGTTTATCAAGTATAGGTTACAGGTAGCTATGCCTATTTGACTTGTCTCTTATCCATCACCCTAGGGACGGGGCTACTTTGAATTCTAAGTGCAGGAAGCGGTTCTTTATTATACTGGGATGGATAGTTTTATATTTTATGTGGGTCTTTCAGTACAAAAGATGTAATACAAAAATTACTCAAAGACGTGAGAATACGTCATATTCATCACATAATAATCCTTAGAACTTGGTAGACAGAACTCTGTACTTCATATATGGTGCAAATCCTATTAATAAAAATTTAGAATCTAAGTACGGTTCTTATGATCAATTTCGTCATGTATTAACAAAATTATTATTATGGATTTATTGTAAAAGAAGGTCAGTCCTTTTAGGTAGCCAAATTCTCTTTTTTTCTTTTATTCATATGTAAAAAGGTAGAAATCCTTACGGTCATCTTAATAAATTACATTTATTTACCTGCAGCGAATATTTATGTCTAAGACAACCTTGTTCAGTTAATTAAGATTTTTGGAAAGGTTTAGTTAGAAATTTATGTGCAAATTCCAGTTTGATTAGATCTCCGAAAATTCTCTCGACTGAAATCTTCAAACTTAATTTACACAAAAGTTTGAGAACTTAGCCAATTTTGTTAGTACACTAGACGCTACACGTTCAATACGGAGTGGAAAAGTATTTTAACCACGGAAAAGTCTCCTTTGACGTGCTTCGAGACATTGAATTGTATGAACTAATTGAATTAAATGTAGAGAGGTAGCTATATCTTCTTCTTATATTTAAGAGCTGGGCTATATACATGGGTATAATTCTTTAATTTGCAAGAGGTAGGTAAAAGTCGTTTTTAAAGCGTCGAAAATTTCTTGATACTACTGGGCTACTAGATTATTTGATGATTAAGTTATATTTAAACATTATAATCGAAACAGTCTAGGACTTGAATTTTAATTTTTCCTTTTCTTTTAAATTTAAAAACAAGAGTGTATTATCTCACTTCATGTAAAAAATTAAGTCACAAAATGTAGTTCACTATGTCCAAAGTATGAGTAGTCAGTATTTTCTAAGCAGTATAGCATACTGTATCCAGACAGAATAAACATTCTACGCTTCTATCCCATACAAACACTTATCGCTCCCATACAAATATCTTGCCAAGCCGCAATCTCGATCCAAATACACGGAAATTCAAACAACTTTTTTATTGAATGTATACCTTTTTGTTTTTTGATTAGCTATCGAATTCACAGACAGTTAGGAAATCTACTTTTTTCATTGTTTAACTACCTACTTGTATTTGATATCTCTACTAAAAGCTGTATTTTACTGGATATTTCTAGACAAGTGTCTGTTATATATCTAAAAACTAAAAAATAAATACATTAGGATTATACAATAACCTAGCAACTAGCTGTGCCAATTTTTTGGAATTTCAGGTAAAAAACTATCCTATGTCCTTCCCTGGGTATCAAGCTATATCCATATCAAATTTTATCTAAATTGATTCAGTGGTTAAAGCGTGAAGTGGTAACAAACAAACAATCAAAAACAAGAAAAAAAAAAACAATCAAATATACAAACTCACTTTCGCATTTATAATATTAGTAGGAATGTGCCTAAATCGCAGGGTCGCCAAGCTCAACCTTTGACCAAAAGCCCTTGGATCCCCTGAGGCGTCGAAACTTAACTTAAACTTCTCTGTATCTCACTTTGAATTAAAAACCAAGTCGTAAAATATATGTAGTTCACGGTATCAAAACACAGCTTGTATTTCCAAGCACCCGCTTCAGACACTCAGACAGCGCAAACAGTCTACGCTTCCATACAAACACTCATCGCTCCCATACAAACATCCCGCCCCAACGCAGGCCCGATCCAAGCACGCTAAGGAAACGCAAACACGTTCTTATTTAAATGAATACATTAATTTATATAAAATTATACATTATTGGTTTATTTCAGTGAATAAAACGTTTTGAGTTGTATTTTAATTTTCATTTAGTGCTAAACAGTTTAAATATGTAAAGGATCTGTAGTGTTCCGTACCCAAATAGTAAAAACGGGACACTATTACTATGACTCCACTCTCTGTCTGTTTGTGTGTCATTGGGCTGTATCTCATGAACCGTGATAGCTAGACAGTTAAAATTTGCAAAGATGAACTATTTTTGTTGCTACTATACTAAAAATTCGAATAACGGGATATAATAAATATTTAAGTGGGGTTCTCATACAACAAACGTGATTTTTTATAAATATTTTTCGTGCGCGAGTCCGACTCGCATTTGACCAGTTTTTTAAGTAGCGTTTACTTTTTGGCCATGTGCAATAACTGCTTTCCAAAGTGTTGACGTCGGGCGATAGTCGGTTGTAAAACTTTTCGCGCTAATGCTTTCCCAAAGCCGGTCGTTACTACTGGCTTTTTCTTCGAGCGATTAAAAATAAAACAACACACATCACAATCAGTGTATATTTATTGCTTGATAAAAAGTTCGTCAGGTTGTTTTTACTTGTTTAAACATAGAAATTTGATTTCGTATCGCACAGTCATGTAAGCTTCACAGGTCAATAGGCTGGACAGGCACTGCAAAAAAAAGATGGTTAGAAAAATACATTGATTTTTTTACAAAGTCACATCAGCCCGCTGCCGAACTAAAGGGGCAATAAGGTTGGTGATCGCAAAACATGGTATCTAGAAAGATGATATATATATATATATATATATATATCTCTATTTATATAAATAAACAAATAGGAACAAACTACACTGATTGAGCTAGTCCTTAAGTAAGTTCAAAACTTGTGTTACTGTACAATATTATATTTTATAACAAATACATAATTTGTAATTTTTAGTTTTATTTTTAGTTTTAATTTAAATTTTAATAAGTTTGTATAGTTTGAATTTAAGTAAAAAAAATTTTTTTCCTTTAAATTCGTCTATTATTACATATACATAAATAGATTAACATCCAACACCCTCGCAGAAAATACTGGTGATAGCACTAGCATTGCTTAGCCCCTCGCTAAAGCAAATGTAAGATTAATTTCGACGCTTCTGTCAGAGTCATGGCAATAAACTTTCAATATTTTTACTTTTTGAAAAAAAGAATTATTGGAAAGGCAAGAAAACAAGTTTCTTTAAAACGAAACGTAAATAGATCAGTTTTTAGCTTTTATACTCCCTAAATACTAAGTACGGTTCAATCAAAACCTTTGAAATCGTTTCTGAGATCCTTAATGTATAGACATATTTAAAAGAATATTGATAATTAAAGAACTACCAGAGTTCTTGTCAAGACAATTCTTTTGAAACTAAACTCGTTGGTGTGTCGTTGTTTCTGAGACCCTACCGTCTCCTTTCAGGTTCATCATACATCATACCAGCTTTGTGACCTATAAATAACATTGTTATCTGATTTGCACATAAACGTAGAGTGTGAAAAATTTCATCTGAATCGATAAAATCAGAAAATTACTATAATATGTTTGTCAAATTCTAACATTATTTATATAGATGTCCATTTTTGTTGCAAGATAAAAAATAGTTATTAAAATACTCACATTTTATTTATTTTCTCCGACCAGGGATTGAACCATGCAAGTAACTCAATTCCTCTTCAGTCCTATCACAAAATTTAGATACACCAAATACAGTAAGACCTCCGCTAAGGGTATTGTAATGATTAATGTCTTTCAAACACTGTACGAAAATTAAGTAACGCTTATGCTCCTCATCTGCATCTTCGTACTGTTTATTGAAGTCCAGTTTGAACTTTTCGAAGAGAGCTGGGGCGTCGTTTAAGTCATACAAAGGAACCGTTTCGGAAGCCAATGCAAATGACGCGATTACAAGTAATATGACCAGATTGAGGCAGTACATTTTCGAAAAATGTCTCTTATATTACGTTCTTATAGTAATTTTAAAAATATATGGCTGTATGCGTGTCCTGGCCACGCTAAGAGTAGAGTTCCGAAGTTACATGACGTAGCTTGAGATCTTATAAACGTTTAGTCACAGTTATTAATTTTCTATCAACATCATTTATTAATAGTATTAATTAAGTTAATGTTGTACCTTGCTACCGACGCAAATTGATTTGTAACACGAGCATTTCCAAATTAAAGTACAGGCTGTTCAGCAATTATAAAAAGAAAAATGAATGCGTGCTTCCACATTTCACCTACATACTGTTTTTTTCTTTCAATAGGATTTATTTCTGCAAAAGATGATGTTTAATTGCTATAGTCACATATTATTTTTTAATTACAAACAGGAAGATAGTAATGGGTACAATTACTACGAAAAGTAGTAAGTGAAGTAAGTATCTTTAGTTGTTTGTCAAGTAATAAGATTAAAAAAAAACACTTCTGATAATCATATAAGTGAGAATTTGTGAGCTGGTTTTTAACTTTATGTTAAAGATATAAGATTTAATTTAATGTGGAAGTTTGCTGTCACGGTTTGATTATGTAAGGATTAATTTAACACGCCGGTCAAAAAGATTTGGTATGCTTATTATCTGGATTATTAAGGATGGCTCTGGTAGTACAGAGAGGGCCTGTGCTCCTGCTCTGGAGACTAAATATCCAGATGATGATGATGATGATTATCTGGATTTACTTATAAAAAGGTTACTTTTTACCCCTAAAAATGTACAGGTTCTATCTTTTTAATAACAAAATATCCCTTTTTCAGTTTAATTTGTTACATCATAAATCTATATCTATATCTACGAGTATCTATACATATAATAAAACAGTAAAAAAAGTGTGTCTGTACATTAAATATATTTCCAAAAAAAATATTGGGGGCGATGGAGACGTAGTAATAGAGTAAGAATTTAAAAAAAAATGTCTGTCTGTTTGTCTGTGTGTCTGTTTGTCTGTATGTCTGTATGTCTGTTTGTCTGTTTGTACACGCTAATCTCCGGAAATACTGGACGGATTCGAATGAAACTTTTTTTGTTATATAGCTATTAAGCCTGGGCAACATATAGGGTATAAATGATTTTGGAAAATGGAACGCCTGATGCAGGACCATAATGGTCCAGCTAAACTATAAGAGATATAAAAATGCCGCCTTAGTAAAAGTTGTTCAGCCTGATGAGCATTTTCCAGAGACATAAAGTCCACGCGAACGAAGTCGCGGGCTTCGGCTAGTATAAAATACGCTAATACAAAATAAAATAGCAGAGACCTACTTTTTTATCTGTTTCTTTTATCCAACATCCTGTAGTTCTCAATCAAGCAAGTAATGTTAGTACTAATGGAAAATAAATGATTAAAACCTTCAATCATCTGTGACTTTTTTTAGATAAATTAAATCCCACCAAAAACATAAGTGTGAAAATGGGAGCCAAGTTCAAAATAATAGAATTCAGGTCTAAATGGCCGCCAAATTCTGCAAAAAATACATACATACATACATACTATCACGTCTTTATCCCTAATGGGGCAGACAGAGCATTTTCGGTCTTGCGGTTCTATGCAGAGCCCAGAGCCGCAAGACTCAAAAGCCACTTTTAGCGTCATGGTGGGCGAGAAGATGGAAAAGCAATCAATACAGTGATGGGTTGCTAGCCGCATCGCCTGTTAACATGATTTGCATTTTTGCAAAAAATACTTATAATTATACGTGGGGCGCCTATACAACAAACCTGATTTTTATAGATAGACTTAAAAAGTATCTGTTTCCCTTACATTTCACAATCTCTTTGCTTTTCTCATACTTAGTAAATATACATATCAAAAATTCCGGGCCCCAGCGAATCTCCAACGTCGGCGATCTCAGCAGAATTTCCTGATAACAAAATCACTGGCAAGAAGCTTTGCGCTGTATTAAGTTAGAATGAGGCTTGTTACCTTCACTAGTGTTTTACTTAACATTTGTAAAGAAAAAACTTTGTAATTGAGTTACAGGTAGGAATTCTATCTTATTGTACGACTGGTAACTAAGTTTTCTATAATTCATGCAGACGTATAAATGTCTGCATGTAGGTATTGTTTAAAGAGAATGTAAATTGAAACATTATTAAAAGTTTACTACGACTAATAATGAAAAATATCATATAATATAAAATATTGATAAATCGTCCGCGTGGAAGTCGAAAATGGTTCTAATAGGATTTTTAAATGCTGACCTGATTATTTGGACTGTGCGTTGATATGTCAGTCAGTCACCATCCAGTCCCGTTCCCGTTTCATGCCTTTCAGAAAAGAACCTTCATACTGAATTTCATTCGAATAACTTCAAAAACGGCAAAGTTTCATACTAACTATGCACCCCCGTTTAGCCAACAAAGGGATAAATAAAATAAAAAAAATCTTTCTTTTTCATACCTTTCAGTAAAGAACCTTTATGCTGAATTTCATTCGAATAACTTCAAAAATGGCAAAAATTCATACTTAATTTGCACCCCCGTTTTATCCCCTTAAGGGATGAATTTCCAAAAATCCTTTCTTAGTGCTTCCCTACGTTATAAAAGAAACCCCTGTGCAAAATTTCAAGTTTCTAACCCTTATTATTTAGGCCCTGCGTTGATATGTGAGTCAGTCAGTCAGCTTCTCCTTTTTCAAAATCATAACCCACTTATTGTACGCCCAAAAAGCTCCACTTTCTGCACATTGCAAAACCTTAATGAAGCAAATGGGAGTCGCAGTAGCCAAATACTGGTAAAAATGAAAGTTAAATTATAATGCCAGACAGAAGATAATCCGAGTCGAGAGATAGTAGGGTAATAGGCATAACTTCCACTGCTGGACATAGACCTCTCCCAAGAGTTTTTAAAATGACCGATCTAGAGCGTCTTGCATCCAAGGCCTTCCAGCGACCTTGGTCAGGTCGTCAGTCCACCTTGTAGGTGGATCCTACGCTTCGTTTAATGGTACGTGGTCGCCATTCAAGAACCTTTTTGCCTCACCAGCCATCAGTTCGTCGCGCCATGTGTCCCGCCCACTGCCATTTTAACGATACCCTTTCGGTACAAAACCCTAAAAAACTGTTTAAAATAATTATAATTCAGAGGTTTCAAATGAATTATAAATACATTCAGCTCAGAATTTCATTGTTTTATATTTTAAGATGTATTTATAAATAACTTAATTGTTCAACGGCCGGCGATGCTTGATTTAACAGTTTTGTTCGGAAATTTTATAAGTACTATAAGCGGTGTTACAATTTTGTTGAATTTTTATGAGATGAATAATATTTCTTTAATTTTAATTTAAGTTTATGAATTTTCTATCATCAAGATACTCGATTACCAATTTTTATGTCAGTTTTCAGTTTAGGTCCATAGTGTCTGCCTGTACTTTTGTGGGAAACAGGCGTGATAATACGAGTATGTATGTATGCATTGAATTTTAATAAATCATATTGTCGAGACGTGGCGTTGTGGTCACTATGCTACCCAGAGGTTCCGGGTTCGATCTTCTGCAAGTTGTAAAATAGCTTTTTTTTACCCAAATTGTTCTGGGTTTTGAATGTTTATCTATATAGGTAGTATTACCGTTCGATTAGTTATGCTGGTTTATTTTATAAATAATTACGCTTGATCTTTAAAATAATATATTATACTAAAACACAAAGACAACCAACAGAAAACAAAATACAACTCCAATTTCTTACGTTCAAATTAAAAATATAACATTCTAAAAAGTATTACTGTCTAAGCAGTTCGTAACAGGTAGGTATATGTATTTGTTAAAAATATAGTATCGTTGAGATAGTATCCCATAACACAAGTCTCGAACTTCTTTGGGGCTAGCTCAATTAGTGTAATTTGTCCCTGATTGAGTTAGCCCATCTGAGGTTAGCCCTAGTTAGGTATTTATTACTTTATAAACCGAAAAATACACATTTTTATAAAAATTCATAGACTTCATCAAACTAACAAACTAAATCAATTAGCAGGCGCGATAAACTTAAAACAAATCCTCGCAAATTGCAATCACTTTGCTAGTTGATTTAACAAGTTTATCGCTGCAGTAAAATTGCCGCGTTTAAAACAGTTGATGCTCTCCGTTTACTCGACGTCCATTTCTAGTTTTGGTAACTTTTCCCATTTTTGTTTGTTTTCCAGCGCGGCCGACTGCGGGGAAAAATGGAAGAGTCACAGGTCACGAGCGCCCAAAGTGCAGATCGCTGTATCCCGTTAACTTGAATGATTTCTGTGTGGTTTGTCCGTGATTTTTCACCTTTACCCCGGCCTTTATGCTTTATTTACCCGCTTTTTCACTCCGAATTTAGTTAGCAATTTTTTGCACGCGAATAAATCTTATCTTTAGCAAAAACAGTTGCGTGAATGATTAAATCCACAAAAAGATTATTAGACCACCGTAACAAAACGTGGTTTAATTCACAACTTTTGTACTGTTACATTTTGCGGCGAAAATTGGGCAACCGTCTAGACATTAAATACATTGTTGAAAGTTGCGCTCTTGCACTGTAGGCGAAACTTTGTTGGTAACTAGACTGACGCTGGGAAACTGCCAATCTAGTCCGCCATACGTCACATATCTTACAGAACAGTATGGAGAAGTCAGCTACAGTTAATTAACTTTAAAGCTACTCGTAGGTAGGAAGTTGGTCGGGAGCGGCGGGAGGCCGTGCCACACATCGCATTATTTGCAGGGAACACGCCTCGAGTAAGAGGTCAAACGGGAACTTGGCCTCGTAAGTGTATTGCAAAGTTCACTCCGCTTCGCGACGTTTATATGCCACGCAAAGAGCGTAAAATCAAATCGAGGTAGACGTACATTAAGAACCGAATGTAGAAAATATATTAGGTACGACGCTAAGATGGTTTGATTTATTTTTGTTTAAATGGTAACTTCTATAAAAAATCAATAGATAAACTCACACAGCAATATTCGTATTTAAAAAGATTTTACCTGCGAGTTCGTTCGCGCCTATTGCTAGGAAAACTTCTTTCTATGTACTCTATGGGTGGGGATCCCTTTTTTTCGCATAATTTCTTTTGTCCTAATGTTTTTTGGCATATCGGTATTGTACTTTATATATGTGTCGTAGCTCTTTGTCACTCTACAATACAATGTCTCAAGTACGCTAAATATCACGTTAATCCATTTTTATAAAGTGAACCAAACTTAGGCAGCTTCACAGTGTAAGTGAATCGAGTTACCGTTCAAAACTATATTAATATAACACTATGTAGCAACAATTAAATACATGCGTAAGGATCAGTTTTCAGACAATATATTAAATTCGCTTTAGCAAAGTGATTATTCATGAAGCTTTAGCATATTTTCATGTTACAGGGATGAGCGAACATACAATTCGTGAAACAGCACATGCCAAAACCACTGTTAATCTAAAGTATTAAAATTGAATAGTTTTACTTAAACTATTGTTACATTGAACGCTTAAAACGTTCTTATCCACTAAAACATATAGACGAACAGACGTTTTTTGCAATCTCCATTTGTAACTCAAGTCTTTGATGCCACGTCACAAAGTACACGTTTGACTGCTCGTGCTGTGTCTACGGGAATGTATTTTTTTATTCTTTATTGGAAAAGTGCTTAATGTCGCGCGAGGGAAAGCTCTTTGGGCAAATTGAGAGGTTGTTTCCCCCTGTTGTTTCTTTCTTCGTGAATAGTTGAACATTAGGAGAGAATGTTTTTCAAAGATTTTTGGGTTATTTTGCAACATATGTATTGTAGGTACGTATGTTTATGGCAATATACATTTATGTATTGTATGAATGTATCATACTAATAAAATCTAGATATTACTAAAACATAGTACTTACATATTTGTATGTTACTCCGATAAAGTTAAGTTAGAGATGTAACCACACTCGATAATAGATTTCAGGCAACTCGAAAAACTGACAAATAAGTAAAATATCTGCTTTGCTCGTTTTTCGTCTGAATATGTAAGTACATACTCAGACTAAAAAAGACCCGTTTTGCATACGATCGAGTGAATGTAAAACGGATTCGACTAAATAACAATATTGTCATATAAAAGTATTCATACCAAAGTTTGGGAAATCCAAAAGCGCACGCGTCCTAATGCTCATTAAAATAACTATAGTGTTTTTGCGCTATTGGCATCATTAGTAAGAGATAATATGGCGAATGCCCATAACTATACATTAACCCTTAACTACCTATCACACGTTTTTGTCACACAACCACCTATCATACGTCTGTGGGACCCCAGAATAAAAAAAAAAACAATTACTATAAATATTAAGGGTGGGTACAGATTTTAATTAAAATTCAGTTTTGAACATTATTATACTCTTTATTTAAATAAAAGGAACATGAAAATCAGTAATACTTTTTTTAATAACTTCGAATAATTGGCATAATCCACTGTTTTTTGCTTACTTACAAACGCTTATTAAAATGGGATCTAAAAAATATATTTTAAGTAACAGGAAATAATCCCTAAATTTTTTATATCAATCAATCAACAAGGAACTTAAAAAAATAAATAACGCTCACTATAATAATTAATTCAACAAAATTGCAGGCTCTAAACTTCGAGCTTTTTACAGCAGTGCATCTTGTTCGTGCATTCGAGGAAAATTGGCGCTTCGCATTCGAAAAATGAATTGCGTTTTGAGTTTTTTTTAAATATTCGCAAGTGGAATAGTTTAACGATCCACTAATCGCTCTTCACCAGTGCTCCTGCATGGAACAGCTGCTAGAGGGGTCCCATTGATTTGGAAGATGCGTTTTATACTAACTAATACGTACGTTTATCACATTGCAATGTCACATTGCTTTTACGACGTGTCATATGCGGTCTCGTTTTGGCACATATGATATTTGTTCCCAACGCTCAATTACAGCTTTATTAATAACCATTATAATTAAAACAATAAAAATACACAACTAAAAAAAAATTACGTAACCTCCTAACAGGGGTCTCTCAGACTCGCGCTGGTATTTATTTTTCCACCTGAGGCAAACGCGCGCACGTCTAACCTCGAGGAGCTGTTGTGTGGTACAGAGGGGCGTAAGGAAAAGGTACAGGATCGAACAAGTCGATACAAAACTCCGGCGCAAAAATATTCACAATTATTATATCAACCGGATCTGTGAGACGTATGGTAGGCGGTTAAGGGTTAACCTAGTTCATAGCATTTAAAACTGCGTTCCACTTGGAGTTCACAACACGATGCTCACGTTATGATTTTGATCATTGTGAACGTCCTCCGTGGTGTAGTGTGTAGGTGTAGAACGTCAAGTAAAAAGCACTTTAAGTGTCACCAAAGAATCAAATTTGTATCCACCTAGAAATATGCATTAAAACATATATAGTTAATATATAAAAGACCAGTGTTTTACAGTATGCCGGCTAAACTTAACTGCTGCTTTTGAGTATTTAATTAATTATAATTGAACGACACTGAATTAGATACTAATTTCAATAGAAAACAGTCCAGGGACGTGATGAAGCTGTTAAAAAAAAAATACTTCCTTCCTTCTCGTCATCTACACTACATCCAGACATCCACTTTAATTTTTTTGAAATATTTTTTTTATATGTTAGGCTTGTAAAATATATTTATTGCATAGTAATAAACATAATATAACAATATTTTTTTGAAATATTTTTTTTATATGTTAGGCTTGACAAATATTTTTTACAAGTATTAATATGTGTTAGTTATGTGTTGTCTTATTAGTGCAATATCAATATAATAGAGACAGTTAAGAGCCAGGCATTTAAAAATGCTTAACCCTGACATGTTGAGAGTAAAGTACACTACCCTTACACTCCGCTTACGAGGCATGCAATATAAATTGGATAAGTATACCCTAGTCTTATAACAAAAACAATTAGTACGTCACTAATATTGTTTCGTGGTGGGCGATCATAGTAATTTATATTTCGCTAATATTGCATGCAGCATGCAATTACATGAAATTTCGGCAAACTATTACAAAACGACAGTATCATGAATGAAAGAATACCTATCTAAAAGTAATGAACCTGTATTTTTCGATTTATCAAAATAATAAAAAATCACAGCGTATAGAAGCTTCGGAGTGAGTCTTGTGCCATCACCGTCTATTAAAATCGTATTCATGCCTCATAATATATGTGACGTCATGTGAAAAAATGCGCCGAATCTTCGACAATATTTGTTAGTCAGACAAAAGAAGAAATAATTGGCCAAGTGCGTGTCGGGCTACGCGCAGTGTAGGGTTCCTTAGTTGCGAATGCCAACTTTGAGTTCTTGCCACTAAAAACTTGTTGTTATTGAATTTGTATGAAAATTCCTTTTTTCAAGTACATTTTATAAGTTGATCGTCTATAACTTTTTAATTTACCTTACTTAGCTCTGATAGTTTTCCTTCAAACTACATTATATATACTATAATTGTAATTTATTTCACGTGGCCATATATAACCGTTTAGCAGATAGAGGGGGGGGGGGGGGACACTTGACTCGAACAAAAATTTGAACTTTAAACCTAAATATTTCAGAAACGGATCCCTTAATCGAAAAATGGTGTTCACAAGCAAAAATATTTTTGAAAGACCTATTCAACGATGCCCCACTCAATGTGTTTGTCGAGAAAAAAATATTGACTACGTCTTTACTTGTATGGCAGCTACCTTGAAAAAACTTTTTTTTCCATAAATTATTTTATGACTTTTTCGCCATAATTAATATACATATCCATGCCAAATAACAGCTTTCTAGTACTTATAGTTTTTCTGTAGGACCGTAGACGGACAGACAGACAGACATGGCAAAACTATAAGGGTTCCTTGTTTACTACGGAACCCTAAAAACGCGTAAAATAATAAGGAAAATGTAACCGTGCAAGAAGATTTTCTCCAGTGCGTATTTCCAAACAAGATCGGTCCATGATATATTCCTTTAGCAAAAATATCTTGTATACCTAATAAATTTTTATTTAAGACATCCGATAACAACCTTTGTTCTATAAATATATAAGTACCTACTTCCACACAGTTATAAGCTACCCCACTTTATTACAAAGGGTGGGTTTTGATTAACCCCGAAATTAAAACCACAACGGCACACACCTATGTGTACGTACAAAGCAATTTATAATAGTTTATTGAACACACTGTGGCAGTAATGACTTTCATAATAATATATGTAAATAAATTTTTCACATAACGGTTTATTAGTGTCTCGGCAGACTATGCCGAAGTTTAGCGGCTGAAGTTTAGCGGCTAAAGTTCAGCGGCTAAACTTCGGTGGAGACGACACACTATACAAGCTGAAGTTCAGCCGCTAAAGTTCGGTGAAAAAAGTGATGTGCCGATTTGGGAATTTTATCTGGGACTTTCTGAGAAAATTCTCGTATTTTATCACCGTTTTTACGAGAAGTTTAAAATAAGATGAATTTCATAAAATAAAAGTATACAATTATCAATGAACGCCAATAAGATTAAATAATTTAAATGGAAAATAAAAATATTTTTATTTCTTAACCAACTTATGTCCTTTTGTTAGGGCGAGGTTTTTCAACGAACGAGGGGACTGAGGTGCGGAGCAATCAAATAATCTATCTATCTAAACATATAATAAAACAGTATAAAAGTGTGTCTGTACATTAAATACATTTCCAAAAAAACATGTTGGGGGCGATGAAGACATAGTAATAGATTAAGAATAATAGTACATAGGTTATATTTAGTACATAGCTGTTATAAGTCGCAAATAAAATATAATTTTATTAATTCCGTGCAGCGCCCATGGTGGCCAAAAGTAGCAATTATACAGGCGCTGTACGAATTTCTGTTAAAGCTGTCAAACAAACTATATAGCAAATGATAGAATAGGATTTCATAACAAGTACATAGGCTTACAGTTCTTAAGAGACATTTCTTATTATATTTCTTACTCGAATCTTATTAGATAATGTAATAAATAAGGGTATAAAAAATCTTTGTATAAAGAGCGTGAACGATACACGGACAGAGAGTCTGTATTTATCTACTGAGATCCCGAACCCTTATTTTGGGCAATAACCTTCAGTCAAGCAATGTGAAGCAGGGTTTACAAGTCATACAAATAACCATATGTATGTACTTTTAATAAAAAATATGTCTAGACAATAAGCAAGTTTCCTGGGTCAAAAATAAATTAATTAATAAATTTTTTCCCAGATGAGACCAGTTTTTGAACGCAAGAGTCATACGCAACGAATGTTTTGCTTTTGAGCTTTTCCGAAGTGGCGCGTTTTTTTATCCGCTCGTAATTTTGTAACAGCTGGTAAATTTCATTTTTTTTTCTTTTCCCCCAGACCAGTAAAAACAGACACGAAGACAGACAGTCTTATTTTTTTTTATCGTTTGTTGCCCGTGGTCCCATCGCCGAGTTCTACTGGTCGTTTATACACAAATACAATAATTCAGTAATTTTAGAAGAAAATTTGGCAAAATATATGGAGTCATTTTTACTTTCGGAAAATGTTTGTTATAGATCGTAGTTAAAATTTATCAAGTCTCCCTCCCCTCCCGAGGCGAGCGTCACCCCCCGCGCCCCCAAACGTGCCACGAAAACCAGTTTTTTTCATTTAAAAAAAACCGTACATGACACATTAAAAATGTCTGCAAAGAAAATGATCCTTATTATATTTACTATCAATCTTTCATACACACCAAATACATATTAGTTATAGTTTACGAGAAATCAGCCACTGAATATGAAAACTTACGTAAGGTATTGTAGAACTAAATTAAGTAAACAATGTAATCCTTTTATCAAAAGTAATATCATTTATTCACCGAGCGAGAGAAGCGAGCGATTCAGTTTCGAGATTAGCCAAAAATTCTTTTGTCCGTCTGTCTGTCTATCCGTCTGTCTGTCTGTCTGTCTGTCTGTCTGTTCTCGCCTACAGGTCGCATTTCGTAACCGATTCTCATGAAATTTTGTAAGCAGGTTCAGCAAGTAAATAGAATTTTTTTGTCGAGCCAGTTTTTCGAAATTTTTCAAAATGGCGGAAATATGAGGGTTTAAAATTTTAAAACTGTCATATACCCGCCATTTCAAAATATTTTCAAAAATGTCATTAGACTTTTTTGTTGCCATTATAAAAACGCATTTTTTTATTTTAACAACTTTTTTGTTTGGGCAACTTTTTTATACGTTATACTTGAACGAGTTTAGGGTGAGTCGCGAACTCTAGCTGACTGAGCCGTGACGGATATACAATACAAATCTTCTTACAAAATATACTGAAACTATTTATGGGTAAATTCAGTCCGGGTTACTGAACAACTTTCTTAAAAATGGATGTCTCCCGTGGAAATTAAACCCGCGGCTTCTAAGTTACAAGGCCAATGTCTTGACCACTATTTTTAAGAAAAGAAGAAAAGTGACAAATATTTGTTGCGTACATTTAACACCATACAGTTAACAAATAAACAATAAGTTAGAACTCTTAGAACTCGCTATGGTTTTTTTTTCATAAGTTTACAAGATTGCCGTTTTACATGATTTTTTCTAGAATACTTTGCGTTGTCTTGCTTGTTTAAAGTTTTGTTTAATTTGTTTAGTCAGTTTATTGTGTTCAATTGTGGTGTATTGGATGGCTTGCTTGCTTTGCTTGGTATTAGAAGATATAATCGCGAAGTCTAAGTTCGTGGCGAACTACTAGTTTATAAAACTCTTTATTTCACTTTGATATGGTATTATGACACTTACATGTTGTCCCGGCCCCACATAATGTGGGATAAGAAGAGGATGATGATGATGGTATTATGAAGATTTAATTTATCATATGAAGTCAATATTTACTGTGGGGATGGACCTGTGAAATATTACAATTAAAACCAAGTAAATTTTCCATACATTGCGATCTAAAATTCTTAATTAATGGCGAACTATAAACCTAACAATATATACTGACACCAGAGAACTTCCTTCGGGTAAAATTCAAGTGGGGGCGAAAATAATTGTTTGTATTTATGTTTGTACATTAGTTGGTATCTATGTATTAACCGTTAAACTAATTTTGATGATATTTTTAAATGTAACTCTAAAGCTACCTTCACACATCAATTACACATGTAAATCTATGAATGTTTGTATTAATGATGTATATCTATGTATGTTTATTGTTTATGTATGTATGTATATATAAAGCGCCTAATAGTCAATAAAGTTTTAAAAAACAAATAAATATTTGATCTAGGTTTTTTAAATATGTATCTAGGTGTCTCTGATACGAAAGTGACATTTCTCTGAATCACGCGGTCAGCTCCACCACAATACCAATTGTGATTTGTGTACAGTATGAGAAGTATTACTGGTCCTCAAACAAATTGTACGGTTCCCATTCCACACGGTCGTGGAAGACTAGCCAAGTGTCATGCTCACCGACCACGCGACCGGATGTAGAGACGTTGCTCTGTCAATATTTGATTCAGGTTTCGATGTTATACGCGTGGAAATAAATAGAAAAAATAAAAAATGGACTGTTGCAGCTCAGAATAGAAGGTTGGAAAATCTGTTAACTACGACTAATTTGCCTGGCAAATAAACTTGTGGAATATCGCGAGGCTTAGTTCGCGGTGAACCACTAGTATAATCTTAATACAACTGTTTTTAAGTTTGTATTCGGCTTATGCCCAGCTATGAGCCGTCGATAGCAGAAGATGATGATGATCCCAAACCAAACATTAGGTACTATTATTTAAAAAATATTAAATAAAAATAAATACATACGTCGCGCTGGTACTGGAAAAACGCTTTTCAGTTTTATGACTCGCATGTTCAAAATGGGTTCCCCGTTCAGCTCGACAGCGTCAAGCTGAACTTCAGCCGCAGCATAGTGTGTCGGGGTATATGTAAAATACATTGAACGCGTTCTGGCTGAATCCGAAGTTCCGATTCAGCCAAAACGCATCGGAAGTTCGGCATAGTGTGTCGGGGTATATGGAAATAACATTGCAGGCATGCTTTGGCTGAACTTCAGCGGCTGAACTTCGGCAAAGTGTGCTGAGACACTTAAGGTTAACATGTGGTGTTATTTCTAAACCTGAGGTCTATTGCACTCGAATAGACTAATAGAAGGGATACTAAGAGCTCAGCCGTGGGATGCTAAGAGCTAGTAAGATAATACACACGCATACACATGGAAAACAAAAAACGTAGCGTGACATACATCAAAATAAGAAAATATTTTTTGGTCTTCCATGCAAGTTGACATCAGCTGATCAAAGTTTGTATAGAAGGCCAAACATTATTTTTGATCATTATATGTTTCTTGGGGAAAGTTGTTCAATATCATGGACTGTATTACCCTTAAAATAGTTTCAGTATATTTTGTAAGACGTTATATATCGTCATAGACATATAATTTTTTATATATCGTTTTTTTGCAGTTTTTGTTTTTCACTTGATGAGTAGATTTTTGAAATTACCATATTTACGATTACGACAACTTCTCATGACAGATCGGAACGCATAGAGTGGTAAAACAGAGTTTGAGAAATTTATAAGTACTGTAGGGTACTAATCTAAGTGAGAAATCAGCATGGTTCTAAAAAACTATGTCCCAAATAGACACATAGTTTTAGGTCACACAAACTCATGAAGATGTCTTCCTTAAAAAATTATGTTTCGACAGCAAATCTTTATTGGATACAAAGGATCTTTTTTACATTTCGCTGGATTTCGGCCGGATGACTTAGTGACGCGATGGCGATGGCGGGAGCAAAGCTGGGTATCCGTTATTTTGGCGGGAGTCTTACGCGCCCAGACTCAAATAGGCTTAAGGTTAGATAGAATACGGAATGAATTTTATTTATAGTTACTGTGTAGACCCTAAATTAGATAGAAGTGTCTGTTTTTTAGAATATTTAAAGAGCCGAAGTCAGAGAACCCTTTTTCAAAAATCTGAAGTGTTTATCTAATCTTATGTGTATTTATTATAAAGACTAGCTGCGCCCCTCGGTATTACCGGCGGAAAAACCCCATTCATTGAGATATTTTGATATGCGACTGGCCAAGGATAACTGAAGATAGAGACGTGTGGAAGGATAAGGGGAAGGTCTTTGCCCAGCAGTGATTGGTCCATATCTTTTAGAAATTGACTTAGCAGTTTATCGGCGTAATTATGAGTAGGCAAGTTTTTACAGCTTCTATCTAGGTCTAAGAGAGAAAAAATGTATATTGGTAACAACTGCTTCTATACCCTAGAGCTATACTGAGCGACATTATTTAAGAATTATTTGGCTTTTTATTTATATAATATGGCTACCAACCCGTAGCTTTAGGAACCTCAAGAGTTTATTTGTGTTCCATATAAGGTACACATATAAATAAAAAGTTTCTGCAAAAATAAAACTAGGCGCATTTTATTAATTTATGCAATGTGGGAGGGACATACCCATGATAAATCAAAAAAAAAAACTAACAGAAAAAGCCGGTCTCACAAAAAATATTTATTGCATGATGATTTCTCTGGTCTACATATTTTTGATTATTCAAAAACGGAGCCAAAAGTAGGGCTATGATTTTCCAAGACTGTGTTTAGTACTCGAGTGCTCTCACTGGAAATGAAGAAAAAATATTATAAGGTAAGTGAAAAAAAAATAAAAAAATTAGGACACTCCATATTCGCTTTGCGGTTCTTTTCTTCCCCGAATATAATAAACAATTAGATATATCAATGTTTGATTACCATAGAATGCCGAAGACTTTACGAAGTAGAGTTGACTTTAAGGGGACGCACCGTGAAAATGGGCATTATCTATTTCTTATTTCTCAGCGAATATCAAAAATTTAGAACTGATACTTGCTAATAGCATAGTAGAACGCTTTTCTAACATAATTGTGGTTTTGGATACACGATTAGCTAATTTTTGTAACACAAACATGCTTATCAAAAACACCTCTACCAAAACATATACGGTCTAATTTCTCACAAACGAGAGGGACTTCAGCTTTGAAACTTTTTATGCAGATTAGTAATTATGTAATCTTAAAAATTGTGGTGCAAATTTTTTTTTGGTGCTTTAGTTTTAATTTTAGAGCCATTTTTCTATAATTGATCAGTTTTGCGTGGCTTTAGATTTCAGTCATATAAGCCCTTTTGCCTTCCTGAAAAATATTGTACTTGCCGTCTCGCTTTTTCGTGAGTGTATTTAAATAAACTGTTCTTGTTGCACAGATTTTTGACAGTTATACATCAAATTGTCAGATGGCCGATGGGCCTCACGAAGCAAGGACGCGTCGCTCTTCACAAAAAAAATGACATTTGATTTCGTAAAATTATTGTCACAGTGTAGAATAATATCACGAATATATATGGGTCGAACAGTCTGTAAACAAATGTGCGAGTAACTTTCTTACACTGTGTCACTTGTCATAATGACAAAGGAAGTGTCAAAGCATAGCGTGGCGTAGATTGATTACCTGGCAGACATGGTCGGCATAGATTTTTTTTCATACAAGTAATGTACATACAATATCGATTAATAATATTTTATTTTTATTTAATTACCAGTTTTGTGGCAATAAATGATTTTATAATAGCCAAATAAACTTATCTATAAATAATACTCTTCGGATTTATTTACTTTTAGATTTCGAGAAATATACACGTACATACTTTACCACTGACTGACTGGCTGACTGATTGATATGGTTGTTTGATCTGCACTGTAGTGATAGGCGTAAGGAAGGAAGCTCACTTGCTTGGTGGGGGAGCAGAGAGGGGGGGGGGGTCTTTCTGCTTAACCCTCCAAACAAGCAACCAAGTGAAGCCTGAGGCCGAAGGCAGATGTTACCTACGAGGCCGTAGACCGAGCCACTACCACCAAGTGCAATTTGGCATGGGGCATATTAATCATGCCAAAAAAATAGTAAAGTAAAATAGGAAAAAAATATTGTAGATCCCATACAAGATTTTTTTTCTCGACTAACCCATCGTGTAGGGTATCGTTAAATAGGTCTTTCAAAATATTTTGAGCTTGTGAACAACATTTTTCGATTTAGGGATCCGTTTCTGATATATTTGGTTTTATTAAAAGTTAAAACTATCAATCCTAATTAGTACACGAATTAAAATTAGTTTTTAGACTTTCTTATCGATATGGATAGTTGTATCGATATTGTGAAGGTTTTTCAAAATCAATTATCGATAGTCAAATTAAACATAGAGTCATACTATACAAGTTTTGTAGAAATATTTTTAATAGACACATCTTCCTAGTTAATGTATAGATTTCAACTGTCTGTCTATCACAGTTCTCGAGAAAAAGCCTGGTGACGCAGATAGACAGTGAGATCTTAGTAATAGGGTATCGATTTTACTATTTGGGTACGGAACCCTAAAATGATAAAAGATCTAGTTTAACTTTCAAAGAGTGGGTAAAAATAAAGGACTAATTTACCCTTTCTTGGCACTTGTTTTAAATTTTGCCCATTGTTTACTGTAGCATAACAGCCAAATAAACGTGTATTAAGCGACAAATCTGAATATATAATATTGCTCTCCTAGCATTTACAGTACATAGACGCTCCGCAAATTCGACGTCAGTTAAGAATAAATGTAGTGCCCACAGTAGTGCCAATATACAACGTAGAAGGGGCATACCCGTAATAAATCGAACCACGGGCTACACTAGACCACTTGATTATATTATAATGACAGTCAAAAACTTAAAAAAAACGACGGGTTGCACTCTGGGAGAGCTGGCAGAAGTGAAAACTTGAATATTAACGTTGTGCATTTTTGATATACGAAACAGCAGGCGCAGGCATACATTTTCGCCGCGCCGTAGAAAGAGAGGGGGATACTCCCTCTCCTACGCCGCGCCAGCTGTCTACTCTCCATCTGTCTTACGAATTTTTGATCAGGTCACGTGTCCTGACGCGAGCGTGTCCTGACGCGAGTTTAACATTTTTTACCCATTCCAAAAAAAGTGCACAACGCCGCTAAAGAAGTTTTCACTTCAAAAAATATTCGGCACTTCCATACAAAAGTTTGCAGCCGCCCGGCCGATTTGTATGGGAATGTCGAATTTATTTTTGTTTTTTGAAATATGAAATAAATAGTGATCTAGTATAGCCTGTGGTTCGATTTATTACGGGTATGTCTCTTCCATATTGTATATTAATTGTTTTTTCAACATACTTGCTCGTAAAGTGGATCTCATTGAATTTCATCGGCTTTAGACATATATAAAGTAGCTCATAAAATACGCTTGCGTTATAAACGCAAATAGTGAAGTTATATTATGCAACAGCAATATTTTAATTATTTTTCTCAAATTCCGAACACGCCCTCTGCCTTGTGGCACCAGCTAGTAATGGTTGGCCAGCCGCGCTGATTTTAATAAGTATTACGGTGGGAAAGCTGCCGTGTGCATCACAGTTTTATGGTTGAGTTTATTTAACCGTTCCTTTACCGCTAATACCAGACACAATATTAAGACCATGAACGTGGACATTTATAAATATGGTGCGGGTCTTTACCGGTTAAAATAAAAATAGTTTAGATATACGTGTGTTGAAAAACGTGCGATATACGTGCGTATATTGGTTAAACACTCTCGGCTCTATAACGCCCTCGCTTTCGGCTCGGGCACGAAAATTCCGCCTCCTGTGTTATAACCACTATAACGCACATATATACACAACTATTTTTCAATTTAAAAAAATATTACTTATTTTAATATAAAGAATTGAATAATGCAGCTCTTTTTTATAGTTACGTATTTACCCCTTACTTATTTTGTACAACATGCTGACTTTTTATTGGTTTTCGAAAAAAATTCGTATTGTGAATAAATTCCTCGATCCATATACGTAATCCAAATTGGTGTATGACATAAGATAAACAAATCGAGACCACGCAGTTATGTCCGACCAAAACTACCGCATGACCTCGATGAACTCCGGCCGGCCAGACGGAGGCGGTGCCTGGCGGTATTACTAATGGATCTCACGATTTTACTTTGTTTTTGAATTTTTATTTTAACTAGCTAATTAAATTTTACTAACGATCCTTACAAAGTGGCCCTTGGTCCAAAAAACAATGAGAAATTACCGTGTATATTTTAAAATTTAAATAAATTATTTCTGTTTTATCTAAAGGCTGACCGGTAGACAATGCGTTAGCATTAAGTCCACCTTTTGTACCATTATGGTCATTTAAGATTTAATAAATAAATAAATTTTCCCATTGCGATCTTTTTCTCCACGTGTCGTTGGCTCAAAGTAATAAATATTGATCTTTCATTATGAATTTCGAACATTCTAGACTTCCCTCCAGAATGTTAGTCATTGCTCAGATTTCTTATTGAAAGCCAATACCTCTGGTTCATTGATCTAGTAGGCTTGATAAGTCTCAGTTTCAAAAATATAACGTAACTATTAGATTACGTGACATGACCTTTTTCAATTCTTTACAAAAAAATAACATGTTACAAAAAAAGTAAACATACTAGTGATACTTTTATTACGTCATGTTTTTCATACTGTGACCTCTATATATTTTTAACTCTATTTTCATTGCGTTTAGACATTACTACAAACCTAGCGGAAAAGAACGGACAACTTTTGAATCAATTTTGACAGATTTTGAAAAATAAAAACGTAGAGCCAAGCCTTAACACCAAACTATACAACTGATTTTGATAAAATTTCTATGTACAATAATTATGCCCTTTTTGCCCAAAGTGGTCCATGCGTCTTTGAGTAATCAGGGAACAGACATAAACAAACAAATATTTGTTTGAATTGATAATCTTCTCCTTTTTTGAAGTCAGTTGAAAATAAGAAAGGTTTACGATTTGGCGACCACCCTCTTTGGGAATACCTCCTAGTACGACATCCAAACAAAATGATGAAGTGGTACTATTTTAGGCAGGAAATCATACAGACGGTAAACAGTTATGAACACTTTCCCTATCGGACAAAAGTTGATATTTAAAAATAAAATTCAACATTCTCATACAAATTTTCCGGTCAAAACTTTAACAAGAAAGTTAAAACATTTTTCATTAACCTATGGAACTTTGACTTGATTTTAACATACAACATTTCGTATTTTTTTGTAAACGAAATAATACTCACCTACGTAAAGTCTCGGTAAAGGGCGTTCTACAAGAAATAGAGGTAGATATGGGACCTCTTTCTACTAGTCCACTTAACAAAGCAGGTGTAGAGTGCGTGAGCTGGCACCTAAGCAATTTCTGCAGGGATTTGTTCAGGATGCTTAGAGAGTAAACATACTAAAAGTCCCCGCCCGTAGGAGGGGCGCCGGAGTGGGGGGAGGGGGTTAAAGTTCCCACTTTTGAGTTTTTCACGAATATCTTTTAAACGGTGCGTCGTAGACAAAAAGTGTCTTCTACGAAATGAAAGCTAATAAAATTATCTACAACTTTTGTCCTACACAATTTTTCGAAATTCTCATTAGTTTTCGAGCATCACGCTCCGAAATAGTGAAAATGAATGTTTTTCAGCCTGATGTTGAGAGCTTACTATAAATTAGGTATTTTATTGATAGCATAAGCTGAGAGTACCTCCAAGCGGTAAAGGCGATAACAGTTTGAGATCGCGTTTTTGACCAAAAGCGGGTAATGGAGCGAAAGCGGGTTGCCACTTTTTTTTCCATATCTCTGATGCCGACTGTCACAGAAAACGCGATCTTGCTGGCTAAAACTCCCATTCACATTATCATCCATGCCTTCGGGCTTATGTTATCATCGTCTCTCATCTCATTTTAGGCTGTTTGGTAGTAGCCTACCCGGTAACGCAGGGGAACAGCCACAAAAGCCAAAAATATTCTTTGATCTATAAACGTTATTAGTTACGAATCGGATCACCCGCAATGAGTTCCAATAAGTGTCCTGTATGTGACGAGCACGTCGTGAAAGGGAGTAAGAACGTCACTGAGATGAAAGAAAAGGGAATATTGAGCCTTATCAAAGCTAGTCAAGAACGGAAAGATGACAAGCACCAAATTTTCCGTGGTTTGTCATCCCTTTTAATTCACACGAATTGTCGTAAAAATTACACTCGAGCTAACACAATTCATAAAGATGTAAGGGATGCATCCACAACTCAGGAAGAAGCAGGGCCGTCTCAGCTCAGGTCTTCAGCTCCCCAATTCGATTTCAAGAGTAATTGATTTTTATGTGCGCAGTATGTACAAGAAAAATCCAAAACGCCTTACAGCAAAAGGAGAATAGTACATAAAGTTGAAACCCTTACTCTTCAATATCGTATCAGGGAGGTATGTTCTATGAGGAAGGATTCCTGGGGTGACGCTGTTCTTGGTCGCTTGTCCTCGATTAACGATCTTGTAGCTGAGGGAGCAGTATACCACAAAGACTGCTACTACACTTTTGTAAAGCCAAGTTCGCAAGCTGAGATCCCCAGTGCCAGTGACAGCCATGTTACAGAAGCTATGCAAGAGATTTTCGACTACATGAAAAGTAGCATCGATTGTCAGTTCTCTCAAGACGAGATACTGGGTGTCGTAACAGGGGTTAAACCTCAGTGGCGAACCATTAGGGCTGAGTTGGAAAGAAAATATGGGGATCGAGTATTGATTACTCCAGGGGTTAACAGATTCAAATCACGCGTAGTTTGTTTTAGAGACACCGGGTATAAAATTATCAACCAAGCCTGGTAAAGGTGCTTTCTCAAATGGTATGGGGCGCCAACAAGACTGACTTCCCTCAACTAGTACCGCTTTCAGTTGTTCATGAGATCACTGGCAAAGATTAAGCCTGACTTCAGCTCACTCCCACCTACTGAGAACGCAGCTAAACAGCATTCACGGCGCACCTACCACCAAGTGCAGCTGTGGCTTGGAAATGTGCTACCTCCCCAAGATGGAAATATGTAGAAGACAGCCTGGTGCCAATAACAACTGAACTTTCGCCCGCACCGGAGGTCCTACTAAAAACAATATTTTGCCACTGCGCTAAGGATTGTGGTAGTGGCAAATGTGGATGTCGGAAAGCAATGTTGAAATGTTCTGCGGCATGCCTCCACTGCCAAGGGAAATGTCTCAACGGTGTGTCTCCTGACGAAGACGACAGTAAAGATGACGAAGAGCCCCTCCAGCAAGAACTATTCACTGAAGATGAGGGTGCCTTGGAAGAAGAACCCTTGTCAGGTCCTTCACGGCCTAAACGGATGAAGAAATAAAATATTTCAATAGCTCTATGGCTGAACAGATTTATTTAAAATTTGGTATATAGATATATTAGGACCTGGATTAACATGCAGGCTATTTCTCATCCCGAAATAACATGATTGATGTAGCAGGCAAGCGGGTTAGTGTTTGATAAGTCTGTTTTTTTTCGAAAATTTTAATTTTCCATAACCTGTAGTTCGAAAATGGTTAAGAATCCGAAAAATTGTGTAAGACAAAAGTTGTAGACAATTTTATTACCTGTCATTACGTAGAAGACACTTTTTGTCTACGACGCACCGTTTAAAAGATATTCGCGAAAAACTCAAAAGTGGGAACTTTAACCCCCTCCCCCCACTCCGGCGCCCCTCCTACGGGCGGGGACTTTTAGTATGTTTACTCTCTAAGCATCCTGAACAAATCCCTGCAGAAATTGCTTAGGTGCCAGCTCACGCACTCTACACCTGCTTTTGGATTATTCTTTGAGCGGACTATACTCACTCTGTGTTTTTGGCGTGTTCTGCACTGGCGGCGGCGGTCGTTTGCTTTTTGTGTTTACTTGGTTTGAACCCAAGCGCATTTTCAATCTCTTCTTTAGTATAATCAGCAAATTTATTGATATCAAAAGTCGCACCTCCATCACGAGAATTCCGATAGTTGATATATTTCAAACTTTTCACAAATGCTTCGTAGTGAATAAGTTCGTCTTGTTTACTTTTGTATTGACGATTGTAATCCTGTTTGAACTTTTCGAAAAGAGCCGGGGCGTCTTGCAAGTCATAAATAGGTCTTTCAAGGAATGCCAAAGCCGATGTCGCAATGACTAGTAAAATTATTAGGTTAAGACGGAACATATCTGATAAAAAGAAGTTCGTCACGTCTTAAAACATTAAAAGAAAGTACCAAACACTTCGCGCAAATTCTCTTTTATACGATCAGTCGATGTACGTAATAGGGATGTAACAAAAAAATTTGGGCTCATTAGACAGATTATTAAAATGTATGGTAAAGGTACGTATGATTTCTTTTGTCTCATAAGCAAATAATGATAAAGATATAGATTTTTAACCAACGGTGACGTAAATCACCCATACTCCAAAATTTAGAAGCATATTCGTATACTATTCTAGTATCTTCGTGAATTTTGACTGCTTTGCTAAACGAAAATATACGGGTCCTTTATTTTTGGTTAATCTAGTTGATGGACTAAATAAAATAATATATTTTTGACCCAGTCCACATCCCTATTCTCATAACAACATGGCATGTGTATAGCCTAACATTAATTTATTACCGCTGATGTTTATAGGTACTATTGATTTAAATTGATTTTTAACGCTAACAGTTTTAAAAAGAAATGTGAGCATAATATTATCCAGTTAGTCTATATCGTTTCCTAACTACTAGATACATCAGTTTGGTGTCATCATTTATAAGATTCAAAAAGAGAAACAAAGATCTTTTTTATGAACTTCAAAAAAGGAGGCGGTTATCAATTCGACTGTATTATTTATATGTATGTTACACAGTAATCGAATAAGTAAACCGTCAGCACAGTGCCGAGATGGGTGGTATCGACTAAGACCTATGCGCAGCAGCTGTGGACGAAAGAAGACCAGTGATGATGATGATGTTGTTACGTGATATCTTTGCCAATTATTGTAAACGTATTTCGTTGATCCTTTTTGATATGAAAGCCTTTATCTTGACCAAATAAATTTGGGACCAACTAGATAGCTATTATATAATGGTAAAAAAGATAAAAACTTGAGACATAAAGACGGTTGTTCTTTTTGTAAAAAATATTACAAGTTTAGTCACAGTACCTAACAACGAATAATTTTCTATCAACGTCATAAATTGATTAAGTAAAAGTTGTACTTTGCTATTGAC
Source organism: Acrobasis consociella (assembly GCA_963555685.1). NCBI lineage: Eukaryota > Metazoa > Arthropoda > Insecta > Lepidoptera > Pyralidae > Acrobasis > Acrobasis consociella. The sequence goes on from OY743115.1 coordinate 7,762,790, forward strand.
GCAAATGGATTTGTTACACTGAAATTTATTAGAGGACTGAATTTAAATACAGGGTGTTGAACACATTATAAAAAAGAAACAATAGGTTGTGTTTCCACCAAAATAATATCTATGGAAATACTTTCTCTTACATCCGTGTTAAAAGGATTTATGTAAGGTAAATGCACAATGGAACTTTAAGAAGGAAATGCACATATTTTCCAAAAGTCTACCGAATTATCAGATATACCAAAACTATGACCTATTACAATGATATAAAAGGGAATGCCAGCAAGTAGTACCTTGCAAGAATATTTAAATTCCCTCTATATTGCTTAACTCTTTGGTAAAAATGTTAAAGCGTTTCATAAAAGCACAACGGCCACTTTACTTCTTATACCGAATTGAAAATTTCAAACTGACCTCGAAATTGTACCGTTTACAATTTTAAGTGACGACCATTTCAAATTGTTGTTTATGGTTGCTACTCATTTTAAATATGCAAATGATTTTTTGAGAGGGAATGGTTAAAAGTGGCACATGATAAAGATATTTGGAAAGAAATGGGGGAGACCTTTGCCCAGCTGTGGGACAGAATAGGTTAATTTAAAAAAAATGATTTTTTGGTGGTGTGTCTTTTTCGGCAAAGTGTTACAACTGAACTACAAAAAAAAATGTTTAGTCTTACGAGTACATAAGTCCTCTGCTGAAATAAGGGTATAAAGGGAAAATTTGCCCATTGGTTGATGATGGTACAAGTAGCAGCATGTAAGTTTAGCGAGGAGTGAAATGTAGAGGGGATACTGCGCACGGGTGCAGTACTAATTTTTGACTTTTGCACAATAACGGTCAGCGCTAGAGTTTCGTGCCACTGCCTGTACATGGTAAAAAGCTATTGCATAGACAAAGTTGACGCTATAATAATATAATTACCTAATATATACTACCCTTGTTCGCCTACTATTATATTATACTTACCTAAGTAATCGAGATTCGCTCGATATTAAATGATACAAAACGAAAAAAGAACTCAATGAATTTGACCTACCAATAAAACTCTAATATATTTATTGCATCAAATCAAAGTTTTTGTCAGGACCATTCAATCAAACCTGAAGAACGGTGTGGCGTCATTTTGTGACTAATCCTATGACCTCCTCTCAGCTTCATCATCAGACCATCTTTATGAAAAATTAATAACTTAAATGTAGTGTGTACAAAATTTCATCTGCATCAGCAATTGACTAAAAATTGGTTGCCAAATATTTAAATTTTTAAAATTGATGTCCATCTATTGTTGTAAGATAGGTAAATGAAGTTTGTAAAATACTCACATTTTATTTATTTCCTTCGACCAAGGACTGCAGCATACAAGTACTTCAATTCGTCTTCAGTCCTATCACAAGATTCATCGATATCATATACGAGATCACCTCCGCTAAGGGTGTTGTAACGATCAATCGTTTTCAAACACTGTACGAAAATTAAATATCGCTTATGCTCTACATTTGCATTTTCGTAGTGACGATTGTAATCCCGTTTGAACTTTTCAAAGAGAGCCGGGGCGTCACGTACATCATATATAGGAACCTTTTCTGTAGCCAAAGTCAATGAGGCGATTATAAGTAAAATGATAATATTGAGGCAGTACATTGAGAAAAAAAATATTGTCTTATATTAAAAATAAATGGCCAAGTGCGTGTCTTGGTCACGTTCAAAGTAGAGTTCCGAACACGACGTAGCTTCAGATCTTTATAAACGTTCAGTCACAGTTGATAGTAATTTTCTGTCAACATCCTTTATTAATAGTATTAAATATGTAAATGTACCTTGCTATTGATGCAAATTGATTTGTAACACAAGCGTTTCTGAATTTTAGTATATGCTATTTTATAGGCTGTTTAGGTTTTCAAGATACAGTACTAAGGTACTAAAGCGAAATAATTAAATAAGAAACACCAAGTTTCAAGACCAAGATAGCTAGTTCAAGCACCACTCACGTGGTAGTTTTTTACCATTTCTTATTTTATTATTTAGTTTGAATACTAAAGTATAAGCTGTTGAGCACAGTATAAAAAGAAAAACGGTTGCGCGATTTAAATTAATCTACCTACTTTTCTTTTTTTTACTTTTATTTTATTTTAAATGGTATTTATTTTTCCATTCGAATTTATAATAGGATTTTTCATTGACATATAAATAAAAACAACATTTTAGTCAAATATGTGTCCAATGTTTGATAAATATCTTTATTTGTTGGCTATGTAATGAGAGTTAAATCTTTTTTTTAATCATTTCAAACGTGAGAGTTTGTGAGCTGGTTTAAACTTTATATCAAATTTATAAAGTTTAATATGATTCGGGAGTTAGTTTCCTCAATGTGATTATGGTTTAGACGTTTGAATGTTTATGAAAGTATTAATTAATCACGCCAGTCAAAATGACTAAAGGGATTGATGTGAATTTTGGCATGCTTATTATCTGGGCTTAGGTACTTAAGAGTAAGTTACTTTTCACCCTAAAAAATTAGTGGTTCCATCTCTAAATACCTAACGAAATATTCCTAGTTCAGTATAAATCGTTACATCATAACCAGTAGTTCGCCACGAACTTAGATCTCGCGATTATTATTTCAGAATAATGTACATGATTTGGATGAATTTTACAATCGGTGCAGGTTTACCGATATGCGAATTCATGGTTGTGATGAAATTTCCAAAATAGTTGCCAATCACAGCCCTTTCTTCAAATGACTTTCGATCTAGCTCTGAAATGTCAGGAGCACCTTCCAACCATACAATCCCATGGATATGAGGTCTACCGTGATGCAGAAATTCAGTTCTATACCAGTAGTCTTTCACCGAATAATGACCCATCATTTTTCAAATGACAAAGTCAGCTCGTTTTCATTAAATATCGTTTTCATAATGGCTACAAAAAAAGTCTAATGACATTTTTGAAATGGCGGATATATGACAGTTTTAAAATTTTAAACCCCCATATCTCCGCCATTTTAAAAAACTGGATCGACAAAAAAATTATATTTAGATTTTGAATCTGCTTACAAAATTTCATGAGAATCGGTTAAGAAATGCGACCTGTAGGCGAGAACAGACAGACAGACGGACAAAAGAATTTTTGGCTAGTCTCGAAACTGAGACGCTTCGCTCGCTTCGCTCGCTCGGTCAAATAAAAGTACATACTTATGGATGTTAATGCCTATGCTACTATATACCTACACTTCCTATTACCATTGTTTGTTTTTATCAACCTGTAGTTCTCAATCAAGCGAGTAATACTTGCAATAATGCAAAATAAACGATTCAAGCCTTCAGCCATGTGTAACGTATGTGTATAAAACAGTAACGATTACTATTCATACCTACTAAAAAATTGAAATTTTACCCTTTAAAATTCTTGACAGGCCCCGTTAAAAATTTTCGAGTGCTTTTGAATCAAAATACAGAACGCTGAATTTTTGCATAAAATTTATAATTGATGTTGGTAAGTATCTCAGTAAATTAAAAATAGCGAAATGCTTCCTTGCTTTTTTGTACTTATTGTTTTAATGTGTGTACAGATGTGTTTAAATTACAGATGCATTTTCTGGATTGTTTTTGTGGCTTCATTTCATTAGAAAAGTTCAGATCACAGTTCGAATACACACATAGTATTATGGCCCCGTGCCTACGTATTTGTGCTATAATAATTTAGTACCTGGGCGACCGAGCTTTGCTCGGTTACATCTCAAACATTAAATAATTTTTTTTAAACTTGTCTAAAAACAATGCAAAATAAAAAAAAAATATAAACTTAAACATAAAAAAAAAACAAAAGTAAGTCACCGAGTGGGATTCGAACCCGTAACACTCTTTCTAGCGGTCGCTATCCTTAACCACTGAGCTAAATCAAGGCGGTCGCGGCGCGACGAAATTAGCGACCATATTCTGCGTGGAAAGAAAAACGCATGAAAACTCGAAAACACGCGTTTTCCCAAACATAAAACTAATCTAGATCGATTGTTTACCCCCGAAAACCCCCATATAAAAAATACAACAAATTTTCAGCAAAATCGTTAGAGCCGTTTTCGAGATCACAGAAATTTATAAATAAATATATATATATACATAAATACATACAAGAATTGCTCCTTTAAAGGTATAAGATGTTTATAATTTATGTTTATGACCTCTTTTCGCATATACTCGAACTTAAAGAACGATGATGCAGCTAGGAATTATCTGTACTGCGCTACAAAAAATAAATTGAGGGTGTATTGGTAAGGGGGTTCAGTGTGACTTCATACAATAAGTAAACGACACGATATCTGGACCAACAGGACAAGGATTCTTGGCTGGCTTACCGCCAGACCCACTTTCTTTGACTTTACACCAATATTCCATTAACCTAATAGGTGTTACCCTGGAAAGTCATATAAAGCTGTTGCTTAACTACCTACGGCGGAAATTGCAAAAATATTATAAATAGACGAGTGAACGGAAAACTAAAACCAAAATGGTAAGACGCTGGTCAGATTTTTAAAAGAATGATTTATTCATATTAGGTATTAATTTTATACGCTGCCCTTTCTGTATGCTTTGTGCTTAAAATAAAAAAGTACCTTTTATTCGCATAAACGCGTCACCGACAAAATCATGATCCATTTCCCTGATTTTTAGGGTTCCGTAGTAAACAAGGAACCCTTATAGTTTCGCCATGTCTGTCTGTCTGTCTGTCCGTCTGCGGTCCTACTTAAAAACTATAAGTACTAGAAAGCTGTAATTTGGCGTAGATATGTATATCAATCATGGCAAAAAAGTCGTAAAATAAAATATGGAAAAAAATTTTTTTTAGGGTATCTGCAATACAAGTAAAGAGGAAGTCAATATTTTTTTTCTCTACAAACATATTGTGTGTGGTATCGTTGAATAGGTTTTTCAAAAATAATGTGAGCTTGGGAACACCACATTTCGATTTAGGGATCCGTGTCTGAAATATTTAGGTCTCAAATAAATTTTTATGTTAAAGTCACGTGTCACGTGTCCATCTATCTGCTAAACGGTTATATATGGACACGTGAAAAAAATCACAGCTATAGTATATATAATGTAGTTTAAAGGAAAATTATCAGAGCTTAGTAGGGTCAACAAATTAAAAAGTTATAGGTGATCAACTTATAAAATGTGCTCGAAAAGGAAAATTTCATACAAATTCAATACTTAGCCGTTTTAGACTGCAAGTTGGCATTTACAACTACGGAACCCTATACTGCGCGTGGCCCGGCACGCACTTGGCCAATTATTTATCTTTTATTTACATAGAAATAGTAAGGCTAATTGATATATTATCCTTAAAAATATATGTCATGTTAGTATCGAAAGGTCGAAAATAACGCAGTAAAACATATATGGAATAAATCATTTATCGTCTTAATTTTTTTTTTAATTGATATTTTAATCATTTATTTTAGTTTTATAAATTAAAATAACAGTTTAATCTTCCTCAATTAACAACTAAATTAAAAAGATAATGGTCTATTGATTAATGTTATCCTCTAAATATATGGTGGTTTAAAACCATGATGTTATCATGTGACGTCAGTATGTGTTGTAAGATCAATCAATAAAAATTACTAACTTTTTTACCACGATATTGGATATCCTTCTCTGAGAAAAAGGTTAGACAAAAGCAGCCTAACGTTCTCCTAAGGAAGATAACCAGTAAGTAACAAGTAACTATCAGTGAATTTCATGCAACTGAATATTCCTTTACCGAATAAGCGAATGTGTTTTGTCACTTTTCGAAACATCACGTCAAATTAAAAAGGTGCCGTACAATGCACACTCGTTAAATACATTACTGCGTTAATGATTTTGCATCCGACGCATTATTTCACACAAGGGGACTTTAGTTTACATTTTAGATCTCATTTCCGATAGTCGTTTGTTTAAAACGTCGTTCAACCGTGGATAATTACAGAAATATCTGTATTGTTTCGTAATCTACTTGATTTTTTACTTTAAGTTTTCAATATATTCGTAAATTCTTTCTATCTATCTGTTCGAAAATGATAGTGCGGATGTAAGTATTCGAGATTTAGTCGTATGTGAATTTACTGTGTTTGATTGCATTTAAGTGATTACGATTGTCAAAGGATGAACCTTTTTAACCCATTAAACTCAGCAGTTGCAAAACAAAAGATCATCATCACGTCTTTGAGCCTCCACTGCAGGAGCGTGACCCTCTCTGTACTAGAGCCACACTTGGCCAGAGCAGCCAGAGGACTTGGCCTTCACTCTCCACGCTGGCCAGAGGTATTGGAGAGGTCTTATTGATGTTTATAAGCTTTATTTAGCTTGTATTTCCTAATTCGCGTTCTAGAACATCAACGGAATGTTAAATAACGGCTAAAGTTAGAAGCTGCCACTAAAACGCATGTTAAGCAGTACAAAACGTATAGTGACGTCATAAAGTGTTACTCATAAATCCTTCCTTATCTGGCATTTGTAGCAACGCACAGCAAGCTATGAAACGAACTCAATCTGCATAAATTTGCAGTTGACCCGTTATTACTACACAACATTTGCACACAAGACATATTTGATACCATTTTGTTTGGAAAGCAGCTGCTTAGGACGCGTGAAATTTGATTTATGCGGTCCTTTTTAATTATCTTAGTTTTACATTTATCAAAAACTGATTTTTTCTTAACGTAACCTAACAGACTGATATTTTCCAGTGTTTTTTTTTGTGTGCAAGTGTAATCCATGATATTCTTGAACAAACATAAAAAAAATAATATTAATATCGATATCAAAGTTGTATCAATTGTTTATTGTACACAGGTATTATTCTTTTAAATAATTTTAATGTCTATTATAAAAATAAAAGAAAGTACTTATATAAATAAGATTTGTTTACATTTTATATATAACTTTATATTACCATTTGTAGCATAATTTATCTTTACTCAATTTGTCCTCATCCCTATATCCCGTGAAGGATAACATTGTGAGAAAACCTTCACTAGTAAATATTAAGTTTACTCGTGTGTGAAATAGAGAAGGAAATGGCAAATCACTTCACCAAAAAAACCTACTTATGTTCATTTCTTTCCATACAATGACATCGACGACGCGACGAGCGACTCTTAAATGTCGGACAGAAATATTTTATTTGTAAACGTGGAGTACTATATTAATAAGTGGTATACTGCCCAACTAAGCGCAAAAACGGTATCTCAGTAAACGCGAGTTTCGAGATATTTGGACTTTTGTTAAAGTAGTTATATTTTTAGTTTTAAGATAGATATAGTTACAATTTTAAAAACGGATATTCAATATTAAGTTTATTATTTTTTTGAATAGTTAGATCAACAAAAATATTTGTGGAAATACCTTTTTCATGAGATACTGCTACACGGCTTAGTTATTATGAAATAAAAAAATGAGTTACCTCTATCCGGTTTATTGCTTCCATACATGTCTGTATGTAAAATTATTAAAATCTTCTGTCAAACAAAAAACGCATAGTTTTAATGAAAAAAAAAAATAATCAACCTGTTTTAATAAAGTATTATACCTTTATAACAAAAATTACATAAAAGAAATCAAAAAAATTATGTTATTCATTGTAATATTTTTAATCGAAAGTTGGAAGTTCTCTCCAAAAAGACATCCTTTTTTGGGGTCTAATATTTTCAAAAGATTTTAAAATATTTTCTTTTTTGTTTTTCGATATGCCTTCCGGTACAGTTTTCTTCTTGGGTGGCGGCAGAACTTGACTTTTCAAAATTTTATTTCCAATAATACTTGCAGTAATAGGGTCTTTAGACCACCCAGTTCTATAAGTCAAATCAAAACTACCTCTGTTCACCTCCACTTCTATCATTTCACAATTTTCACATATACAATGTCCTTTTTTATAAGGTACAAATATTTTAAGGGGTGATTCAGTCCATCATATCGAACAACTTTTCCCAATAAATGTATATCGAAATACGAAAAGAAAATTTTCATATTCCATAGTAATTATATCACGTGACTACTTCGATATGTATGAAAACCGAAAAAATATTTTTCGTATTTCGATATACATTTATAGGGAAAAGTTGTTCAAAATGATGGACTGAATCACCCCTTAAAATATTTGTACTTAATAAAAAAGGACATTGTATATGGACATGGATTCATACGAGACAGTTTATATTGAGTGGTATAATCTTCCCACTCATAAAAATCTTAAAATTAATCCACAGAACACAGTAATTTACTGTATTTTACTTAATTATTACCAGAAGTTACGGATTCAAAAGTAAACAAAACCAAAGAGCATTCACTGTAAAATATATACAAAATGAGACCGTATCACTTAAACTTTAAGGGTCAATTTTATTTGCCACTGCAACCGTATCTCAAGTAGGCAAAATAATTTGCGGGTCATCTAAGCACAAATTTACTAAGCTTTATAGCGGTAAATCAGTGTATACTTACAACTATGATGAGTTGCCGCTTATCGGCTAAGAAAAATTGCTGACGACTTTTAAGGGATTTGGGGGTATCCAAATTTACGGCTAATTGCTTTCGTAATATTGATATACTTCTAATACCCTTAGTGATATAAGGTAAAATTGAGATAGAAAAATCTTTCTTAAGGGTTTTTCTCATGTTCTAACCAAGATACCGCTAAGTGCCTTAATGCATTAGATGCGTATTTCTTTAAACTATCCGATGGCATAAAAATCAAATTTTCGAATTTTTTTGAGATACCGCTTTTGCGCTTAGTTGGGCAGTATAATAATGTTCGTCGTTTTCTAAAAATCTAAAATAGACCTACTTATTCTCCGTTTAACGTATTAGGGAGGCCTTTATACATGAAAAGACGTGGGCGAAGTTAAGAGATGTAGCTAATTTCGCAAATTGAGTTGGTTACGTTACCGAGTATAGAATTGAGAAACAGGAATCAATTTGATCCGGAACTTCAATTAACATGGCTTGTCGTGTATCGCATTTACTGCGTAATATTGGATGGCTCTTTGACATTCTGTTCTTACCCGACTACGGCGAAGCCAAAGAAGGGTTATGTGTTTCGCCACTATGTATGTATGTATGAATAAAACAAAAAACTTGGTTCTAAAAAAATTATAATCCTTAGTTAGTCTGTCGTCTGCGTTGGGCCTTATCCTTACTTATATCATATCATATCCTACTATCCTACTTATATTAGAAATGCTAAAGTGAGTTTGTATATTTGTTTGTTTGTTACCACTTCACGCTTCAACTACTGAACCTATTTAGATGAAATTTGATATGGATATAGTTTGATACACAGGAAAGAACATAGGCTAGTTTTTATCCCGAAATTTCCACGGAGAGCGAAGCTCACGGGCACAGATTGTTATTTATTTCACTCTTAATCTTTTTCAATAATGTCGAAATAATGTAAAAAAACGTATTATTCTAATGAACTTTTATTTTTCAAACTCTTAATACTATATATCACTCAGCTCCACCGCCCACTCTACACGCGGCGTTCGTTGCAAAATGCCACTTAATTTGGCGCCCTAATGGCCGGGAGCACGCGTTCTTTCAAAGAAACCTCGGCGAGATAATAGATTGCTGGAATGAAAGGCCGCTGAGAACGCTGGACAGAGGAGCTCCAAACTTGTTTATAATGCAAGGAGGAAGATAGACATCGTCCTTGAGAAGGGAACGAAGACACTTACCTACTTAGATTTATCATTAATTTTTAGGGTTCTGCACAATACATACAAACATACTATAATAATAATAATAATAAATCGTTTATTCAGTAAAAACATATTTTACAAAGCAAGTTGTTGAGGCCTTCTAGTAGGTATAGCAAATATACATAGCAAAATTCTATCATGTCTTTATCCCTAATGGGGCAGTCAGGGCATTTTGCAAGACTCAAAGGCCACTTTTAGCTTGATGTGGGCAAGAAGGTGGATAAAGGAATAAATTTTTGCTTTAATACAAGGGGTGGGTTTTGATTAACCACAAAATTAAAACCACAACGGCACATACCTATGTTTTCGTACAAAGCAATTTATAATAGTTTATTGAACACACTGTGGTAGTAATGTCTTTCGTAATAATATACGTAAATAAAATTTTCTCACAACGATTTATTTAAGTTAAAATTAGAGCAAAGGCTAAGAACATAGCCGTGGAAAACTGAAAAGACATACTCATACAGATGGAAAACAAAATAAAACAAGGAACCTAGCTACTATTAGATGTAGATGTATGTTACGTTCTTATATAACGTCTAACAAAATATACTGAAACTATTTTAAGGGTAAATTTAGTCCATGATACTGAACAACTTTCCCCAAGTAACATTTATCGAAACATAAAAATATTTTTTGGTCTTTCACAAGATGACCGATTAGCTGATTCAAGTTTGAATCGATATATAGTCCTTGGGGAAAGTTGTTCAGTATCATGGACTACATACGTTTTCCCTTAAAGTAGTTTCACTATATTTTGTCAGACGTTATACATCGTTCTTTATGCGGTTTTTGTTTTTCACTTGATGAGTAGATTTTTCAAACTGCGTCTTTACGATAACTGCCGATGACAGATCGGAAGGCATATAGTGGTAAATCAGAGTTTGAGAAATTTATAAGTAAGAAACAAGCATGGTTGTAAAATACCAAGTCGCAAAAAGACACATAGTTTTAGGTTACACAAAGTCATGAAGATGTATTCCTTTTAAAATTATGTTTCGACAGCAAATCTTTATTGGATACAAAGGATCTTTTTTACATTTCGCTGGATTTCGGCCGGATGACTTAGTGACGCAATGGCGATGGCGGGAGCAAAGCTGGGTATCCGTTATTTTGGCGGGAGTCTCACGCGCCCAGACTCAAATAGGCTTAAGGTTAGATGGAATACGGAATGATTTTTATTTATAGTTACTGTGTAGACCCTAAATTAGAGTGGAGTGTCTGATTTACAGAATATTTTAAGAGCCGAAATCAGAGAGCAGCCTTTTTCAAAGATTTAAGATGTTTATCTAAATTTATGTGTATTTATTATAAAGTCTAGCTGCGCCCCGTGGTGTTACCAGCAGAAAAAGTAGCCTATGTGTTAATCCAGGGTGTCAACTTCCCGCGTACTAAGTTTTATCAAAATTGGTCCAACTGTTTGCGCGTGAAAAAGTAACATACATACACGCACACAGCACACACTTATAAACTTACGCCGTTACAATGCTAGTGTGGTCCTTATATTTTAAAAATTTACTTAGCACTTTATGGGTGTACTTCTTCTTCTTATCGTGTGTGTTAGTGACTAACACTAGTGTCAGAGTTTTTAAACAGCCTATGGGTGTACTTACGAGCAGGCAAGTTTTTACAGCTTCTAAGTCTAAAAAAAAATGCATTTTGGTAATAACTGCTTCTATATCTGTGCATAAGCTAATGAACGTCATTACTAAATAATTATTTGAATATTATATGTGATGTGGCTAGCAACGCGTAGCTTTAGGAAACACCAGAGTTCATTTAGTTTTACTTGTCACGTTATGTTTTGTTCCATATGTACACGTATAAATAAAAAAAAATATGTATATGTAAATACAACTAGGTGCATTTTATAAACTACATAGCCTATGATCAAATAGAATAATAATATATACCTCTTGATTAATGGAAATAATTATGATTAATGCAACATTTCAATAAATAAAAAAAACAGACAAAGATAGTGTTACAAAAATATTTATTCACAATTCGCAAGCCAAAAGTAAGGCTATAATTTTCCAAGGCTGTTTATTACTCGAGTATTCTCACTGAAATGAAGAAAAAATATTATTAGATAAAAAAAAAACAATACTATGGACACTTTCTGGATTCGCTTTGCGGTTTTTTTCTTCTCTAAATATAATAGACATGTCAATGTTGACTTCAACACCAAACTATACAACTGATTTTGATAAAATTTGTATGGGACCATCTCGCACGTATTAATATGCCCTTTCAAACAGAAAACAAAGCCAAAGTCATCTAGGCGTCTTCGAGCAATCGAGGAGCAGACTCATATAACAAATATTTGTTCGAATTGAAAATTTTCTCCTTAGGAACGATTTGGCTGTAGTTACCAACGGCCGCCTGCTTGGCGTCCATCCTCGTTAAGAATACATTTGTTACCAATAGTACGACGTCTAAAGAAAAGGATGAAATATACTATTCGAGACATGAAATCATACATACCGTAAACGGTTATGAACACTTTTCCTATCGGATAAAAAGTTGATATTTAAAAATAAAATTCGACACTCCCATAAAAAAATCCGGTCAAAACTTTATAAAAGAAGGTTGAAACATTAATTACACAACAACAAATCATTACCCTATGGAACTTTGGTTTGATTTTGACATTTCGTATTTTTTGTAAACGAAAATGAGACTTACCTACATCGATTTTACTTGGCTTATATCCAAGCATTTTTTCCATGTCATTTATTGATGTCATAAGTCGCACTTATATTGTGAATATTCCGATAGTTGATTTGGCTCAAACTTTTTACAAATGCTTCTTACAAATTACAAATTTTACAAATGCTTGTTTACTTTTGTATTGACGATTGTAATCCTGTTTGAACTTTTCGAAATGAGCCGGGGCATCGCGCAAGTCATATATAGGTCTTTTATGGTATGCCAAAGCCGATGTCGTAATGACTATTAGTAAAATTATTAGGTTAAGATGGAACGTATCTGATAAAAAGAAGTCACGTCTTATAACACAAAAAGAAAGTACCAAACAATTCGCGCAGTCTCTTTTATACGATCAGTCGATGTACGTAATAGGGATGTAAAATTTTTGGCTTATTAGGCAGATGATTAAAAAGTATGGTTTACGTATTTTTTCTTTTGTCTCATAAACAAATAATGATACAGATACAGCGCATTTAAATTTTGCACGATGTCACGATTGGTTACGATTTTTAACCAACGTTGACGTACGTAAATGACCCACACTTCGAAACTTGAAGCGCTGTGTCGTGAATTTTGACTGCTTTGTTAAATGAAAATATACGGATACTTTATTTTTTGATAATCTAGTTCATGAACTAAAAAAATAATATATTTTTGACCCAGTCCACATCCCTGTTCTCATAACAACATGGCATGTTTATAGCCTAACATTAATTTATTACAGCTGATGTTTATAGGTACTATTGATTTAAATTGATTTTTAACGCTAACATTATTAGAAAGAAGTGTGAGCATATCCAATTAGTCTATATTGTTTTCTAACTAGTAAATAACTAGATGATGATGATGTTACGCGATATCTTTGCCAACTATTGTAAACGTATTTCGTTGATCCTTTTTGATATGAAAGCCTTTATCTTGACCAAATAAATTTGGGACCAAAAAAAAGATAAAAAACTTGAGATATAAAGACGGTTGTTTTCTTTTTGCAAAAAGTATTATAAGTTTAGTCACAGTACCTAATAACGAATAATTTTCTATCAACGTCATAAATTGATTATGTAAAAGTTGTACTTTGCTATTGACGCAAATGGATTTGTTACACACAGCACATTATAAAAAAATAAAAAATAGACGGTGTTTCGACTTAAATAATATCTACGGAAATACTTCCCTTGCTTCCGTGCAAAAAGGATGTATCTAAGGTGAATATGCACCAATGGAAATTTAAGAAGGAAAATCACATATTTTCCAAAAATCTACTGAATTATCAGATGTACCAAAACTAGACCTATTATACTATCCTACAAGAGTTTGTATATTTGTTTGTTTGTTTCTTTGTTACCTCTTCACGCTTCAATTACTAAATGGATTTGAATGAAATTTGGTATGGATATAGTTTGAGACTCAGAAAAGGACATAGGGTACTCTTTATCCCGGAATTCCCACGGGGAGCGGGTACAGCTAGTAATTATACATAAGGGAATGCAGTCAAGTTGTACCTTGCAAGAATATTTGAATTCCCTCTATACTGCTCTTTACTCTTTGGTAAAAATGTTATAGAATTTTATGAAATCACAACGGCCAATACACGTCAATTGACGAAAATATCCAAAATAACGACTTACTACATAAACCGAATTGAAGATTTCAAACGGACGAAATTGGACTGTTTACAATTTTAAGTTATGGTTATATAAAATTGTTATTTATGGTTGCTAATCATTTTAAATATGCAAAGGATTGTTTGAGAGGGAATGGTTAGAAGTGGCACATGATAGAGATATTTAGAAGGAAATGGGGGAGAGCTTTGCCCAGCAGTGGGACAATATGAGTTAATTAAAAAAAAAGATTTTTTGTTGTGTATGGTTTTCGGCAAAGTGTTACGACGGAACTACAAAAAAAAAATTGTTTAGTATTAGCATTTTTTTTGAGCATTTTTAGCGATGAGTGAAATGTAGAGGGGATATTGCGCATGTATTTATACTGATTTTTGACTTCTGCTCAATAACTGTCAGCGCAAGAGTTTCGTGCCACTGCCTGTACATGGTAAAAAGCTATTGCATAGACAAAGTTGACGCTATAATAATATAATTAACTTTTATTTACTACCCTTGTTCGCCTACTATTATATTATACTTACCTAAGTAACCGAGCTTCGCTCGATATTAAACGACATAAAACGAAAAAAGAACTCAATGAATTTGACCTACCAATAAAACTCTAAGATATCTATTGCATCAGACCAAAGTTTTTGTCAGGACAATTCAATCAAACCTGAACGGTGTGGCGTCATTTTGTGACTAATCCTATGACCTCCTCTCAGCTTCATCATCAGACCATCTTTATGAAAAATTAATAACTTAAATGTAGTGTGTGCAAAATTTCATCTGGATCAGCAATTGACTAAAACTTGGTTGCCAAATATTTAAATTTGTAAAATTGATGTCTATCTTTTGTTGCAAGATAAACGAAGTTTGTAAAATACTTACATTTTATTTATTTCCTTCGACCAAGAATTTTACCATTCACGGATTTCACCATACAAGTACTCCATTAATTCGTCTTCATTCCGGTCACAAAATTCATCGATATCATGTACCCTAGCGAAGGTGTTAACACCTTTGATAAAGTTGTTGTGACGATTAATGTCCTTCAAACACTGTACGAAAATTAAATATCGCTTATGCTCTACATTAGCATTTTCGTAGTGACGATTGTAATCCTGTTTGAACTTTTCAAAGAGAGCCGGGGCGTCACTTACATCATATATAGGAACCTTTTCTGTAGCCAAAGTCAATGAGGCGATTATAAGTAATATGATAATATTGAGGCAGTACATTGAGAAAAAAAATATTGTCTTATATTAAAAATAAATGGCCAAGTGCGTGTCTTGGTCACGTTCAAAGTAGAGTTTCGAACACGACGTAGCTTCAGATCTTTATAAACGTTCAGTCACAGTTGATAGAAATTTTCTGTCAACATACTTTATTAATAGTATTCAATATGTAAATGTTCCTTGCTATTGATGCTAATTGATTTGTAACACAAGCGTTTCTGAATTTAAGTATATGCTATTTTATAGGGTGTTTAGACTTCCAACACTAGTAATTATTAAGTACTCAAACGAAATAATGAAATAAGGAAAACCACGTATCAAGACCAAAGTCGCTGGTTTAAGCCCCGCTCACGTGGTAGGTTTCCATCATTATTTAGTTTAAGTACTAAAGTACAAGCTGTTGAGCACATTATAAAAGAAAACGAATGCGCGTTTTAAATTAACTCACCCACCGATTTTTTTCTTTTATATTTGTTTAACTTTAATTAAAATGTTATTAGTTTTTCATTCGAATTATTTATTGCTATAAAAATAACATCAACTTCTTTTTTAGTTAGTACACTGCTTGGGATATGCCTTTATTTGTTTGCGATATAATGTGAGAGTTTGTGAGCTGGTTATAAACTTTATATCAAATACATAAAGTTTAATTTGATTCGGGAGTTAGTTTTCTCGGTGTGATTAAGGTTAGAGGTTTTAATGTTTATGAAAGTATTAATTAATCACGCCAGTCAAAATGACTAAAGGGATTGATGTGAATTTTGGCATGCTTGTTATGTGGGTTTAGGAACTTAAGAGTAAGTTACTGTCACGAGAGTGGGTTGGGGATAGGAAAGGAAACACCAATCCTATGGAATAGTGCCTTTATTTACGACTCTAGGGTACTCACAGTTGTCACAGGTACGTACGCGGGTATGTCACTGTACTGTCACACACACGGAAACGTCACTGCACTGTCTTGCGCGTGGAAACGTCACTGCACTGTCACGCGCGGTAATGTCACTGCACTGTCACACGCGTAAACGTCACTGCACTGTCACGCGCGGAAACGTCTCTCGCGCGTATTTACTGCACTGAACACTTCACTTCACTCACTATTACACTTTACTTTTTACTCACTACTTCCACTTTTACTTTTCTTTTTTTTTCTTCTTCCTTCTTCCTTCTTCGGATTTTACTTTCAAACTAAACTGGCGTAGGCCGCGCCTTGTTCTGCTTATATACCCACCGGATGCGAACAATATCGCATCAAAGTTCTAAACTTAAGTCATAAATTTTCTTTTGTCTTCTTTTATTTCTGGCCCGTATTTTCATTTCAATTTAATCTAGAGTTATCTAGAAACTTCTTACAAAACTTCAAAAACACTATACATGACTGTGATTTGAACCTGGGGTCTATGGATTCACAGTCCAACACCAAGACCGCTAGGCCAATCGTGTGCTGACGTGAGTGACGAAATTTCTCTTTAGATGAATTCTCCTAGTTTGAATTTGTGACGTTGACATTGTCATTATCACTTATCGACCTACGCGACACTGCCCCCTCTCAAGACATGATCGTCCCGATCATTATTGCTTCCATGATAACGTGCCAATCGATCCACATGAACTATTTTGAGAGGACTGCGAGGATTACGCTGAATCCGGTAGGTCACGTCGTTAATTCTGGTGACAATTTTGTAAGGTCCTTCCCAACTTGGTTGTAGCTTCGGAGATTTCCCTTTTCTCCTCACCGGATTATGAAGCCAAACCAGTGTTCCTTCCTCGAAGCTGAGGCCATTAGCTCTTCGATCGTAACGAGTCTTTATCCGTTCACTAGCTTTAAGCCCAGCCTCTCTAATCTGCTCATAGACGTCAACCATCTTAATCCGAAGGTCATTAGCGTAGTCGGTTATTCCTTTTGGGGTATCTGGTGGACAACTTGATAACAAATCAGCTGGCAATTTCAGTTCTCTTCCAAAATTGGCATATGCTGGAGTAACTGTAGTGGTCTCATGCACCGCAGTCCTATAAGATAAGAGGAACAGCGCAATATACTCGTCCCAGTTTTTCTGATGGCTTTCTACTACTTTTGCCAGATGCCGTTCCAATGTTTGGTTAAACCTCTCAACCATTCCATCTGACTGCGGGTGATACGGCGTCGTCCGAGTCTTATGGATTCCTATGATTTCACAGACTTCTCGGAATACTTGTGATTCAAAGTTTCGACCCTGATCACTGTGCATCTCTAATGGCACACCAAATCTACAGAATACTTCGTTCACAAGCTTTGTCGCTACGGTGGTAGCCTCCTGATTAGGTAGTGCAAATGCTTCAGGCCATTTCGTGAAGTAGTCCATAACTACCAAAATGTACCGGTTGCCAGCATTCGTAATTGGAAACGGTCCGGCTATGTCAAGAGCTACTCGTTCCCAAGGAGCTCCGACATTATACAACCTCATGGCTCCTCTGCTTCTAGTCTGTGGTCCCTTAACTGCCGCACAACTCTGACATTTACGGCACCAGTCTTCTACATCATCTCGGCAGTGTAACCAGTAGAAACGTTCTTTAATTTTTGTGAGGGTTCTTCTTATTCCCAGGTGTCCGCCGGAAGTACCATCATGAAAAGTTTTTAAAATCTCCCTTACCTTCTCTCTGGGAACGACCAATTGTAGATGGCAATCTTTACCTTGAGTACTTTCCCATTTCCGGTAGAGTAATCCATCATGTAACACCAGGCTATCCCATTGCGCCCAAAGACTCTTTGTAGCCGTACTGTATTTGGCCACTTCTGACCATTTTGGTTTAGTTCCACTTCTTAGCCAGTTCAATAGTGGTTGAAAATCTTTACCATCTTCCTGAGCCTTTTTCATGGCGTCGTCAGTCCAATTTTCATCTATGGAATCAGTACGGATTAGCCGGATGTTTACTTTTTCCTTCTCTTCCTGCCGATTGCAATGTGTACAGTCCTCCAGGCAAAGTCTTCGAGACAGAGCATCCGCATTGCCATGACTCTTCCCTCCTCGATGTTCAATTTCAAACTCATACTCTTGGAGTAGCTCAATCCACCTGGCTACCTGCCCTTCAGGATTTCTGAATTCCAATAACCATTTCAATGCAGCGTGATCAGTCCTTATCAGAAATTTGCGACCAAGCAAATATTTCTTAAAATGTTGCAATGTCTTGACCACAGCCAACAATTCTCTGCGAGTTACGCAGTAATTTCTTTCTGGCCTTGAAAGAGATTTGCTGAAGTAGGCGATTACTACTTCCTGATCTCCTCTCTGTTGAGATAGAACACCTCCAATTCCGGTGTTACTTGCGTCAGCGTCCACAATAAACTTGCCTTCCATGTCAGGATATCCGAGGATAGGGGTTTCACATAGACGCATTTTGAGGTCCTGAAAAGCTTGCTCACAATCTTCATCCCAAGAAAATGCTCGTTTCTCTTCAGTCAACCGATGTAAAGGCTTAGCGATATCGGAAAACCCTTTTACGAATCTTCTATAGTAAGAGCATAGACCCAAGAATGCTCGCACCTGTGTCTTATCTGTTGGCGTTGGCCAATCTTTTACTGCACTTATTTTAGATGGGTCAGTTGCAATACCTTGTTCCGAAATAACGTGTCCCAAGTAGTTGACCTGACGTTGGAAAAATGAACATTTCTTTGGACTTAGCTTCAAATTTGCACTCTGTAGTCTTGAAAACACACTTTCAAGCTTCTTGAGATGATCATCAAAATCTCTCCCCATTATAATGATGTCATCTAAATAGACCAAACAGGTTTCTCCTAACATACCTGCCAGCACATGTTCCATCAACCTTTCAAATGTTGCTGGCGCGTTACATAGTCCAAATGGCATAGTTTTGAACTGCCATAAACCCTTGCCGGTTGAAAACGCAGTCTTCTCTTTATCCTTAGGATCCAAATCTACTTGCCAATACCCACTTTTTAAATCAAGAGTAGAGAACCAAGTCATGCCACAAAGTGAATCCAAAGTGTCATTGATTCTTGGAAGTGGGTAACTGTCCTTTTTAGTTACATCGTTCAATCGCCGATAGTCTACACAGAACCTAGTCGATCCATCCTTCTTCTTTACTAACACAATCGGAGAGCACCATGGGCTTGATGAAGGTTCTATCACGCCGTTCTTCTTCATCTCTTGGATCATGTCTTCAACTTCCTGCTCTCGGGCAAAAGGAACAGGTCTTGGTCTCTGCCGTATAGGTGTTGTATCCCCGGTATCAATTTTATGTTTTACCAAATCGGTTCTGCCAATATCTCCATCATTTTTAGAGAATAAATTGCTATATTTCAACAAGAAGTTCCTTGCTTTTATTAATTGCAATTTAGTAAGATTACCCTTGCAACCCTCTAGAAGCCTTGTGACATTTTCTTCCTGATTCGTAATTTTCCGCTTTTGCCCTTCTTCACACTTCCTCAACCAGGCTACTTCATCACAGTTTCCGACAATCATTCCCTTTCGCAGTGTTTGCTCCACGTCATGAGGATTCAGAACAGGTACCAACGCAACTTGACCACTTCCAACTAAGGTTCTAGCCGGAATCCATGATGCGTCTGAGATTCCTCCCTCTATAATGGCACATCTCCGCGGTCCGCTTCCATTATTAGGCGGTAGCATAACAGGGACCGTCGTTTGGGATCTAGGACTAAGGACAGTGTCTCTCAAACATAACACCTTACCAAAATTTCCTCCTTTCATCGGAATTTCATCATTGCCATGTTTTAGAACACTATTTTTCAAGTCAATATTGCACTGATGATTTTGTAGAAAGTCCAAACCAATAATGCAATCGTCGGAGATGCCTGCGACAACCACTCTTTGCCAATAAAGTGTTGCCCCGATCTTAATGGCTACAATTTTTTCTCCTTCAGATGGGATTCGTTGGCCGGTAGCAGTAGTTAACGTGATATTTTTATTCGCTTGAATATACCGACCTCCAATGTCCTTAAGTCTGTGGTTGCTAATGACTGTCCGTGAAGCACCAGTGTCTAATGTCAACTGGCAAGGTTTCCCATTGACTAAACCGTCTATCACTAGAGTATTTCCGTCGTTAGTCTGCTTCACAAGAATTTCTGGGGCTTTACTACTACCGGCCAGCGCCCACCCCACAGCCCTGGCCTTCTTTAGTTTTCCTGTGGCTGCTCCGACGTCGAAACCGCTGCATCCACTTGACGTCGGAAAGTTGTACGTTCACGCTTCGGGCAAGTGCTTCGAATATGACCCCGCTCTCCACACTCATAGCACATCGGGTTGTAGAGTCGTCGTCTACTGTTTTCTGTGACTACAACCTCTCGAAGCCTTAGAGCTCGTGAGTCATGACGAACCGCTTCTACTTCCAAAGCGTGAGCCACTGCTTCTTTCAAGGTGGTGTGGTGCTCCAGTCGTACAGCCGCCCTGACTTCGGGATCCCGTATCCCATCAATAAAAACCTGCAAGAGCATCTCCTCCACGACAGATGGTGATGAATGATATGCCTTGCGGACCAGTCTTTCCACTTCCACGGACCACTGTTGTAAGGTCTCGCTAGCCCGTTGACAACGATCTTTGAGTTGCGCCCTGTATACATGCTCCAGGTGGCTGTCACCGTATCTGGCTTCCAGAGCGCCTATGAGTTCGTCGTAGGTGACCTCTTTCTTCCCAGCGCCGAGTGCTTCCAATACGGACAGAGCGTCATCTCGAAGTGCCAGGGTCAATGCAGACTGCGCCTCCTGCTCATCCCAATGGCTGGCTTTTTTAATTGTCTCCAACTGCAATTTAAAAGCAGCCCAAGAGGATTTGCCGTCGTAGGGTGGCACCTTTAAATTTTTGGTAAAAGGAGCGACCACAGAGCTAGTGACAGGGCCAGACTCTTTGAGAAGTTTAACTTCCTTACCAAGCTGTTGAAGCGTCCCTTTTACTTCAGCAACTTCCTCTTTTACTTCTGTAACTTCCTTCTCGAAGTCATCCATCCGGGCTGTGTTGGCCCGAACCGCGGCCAAAACATCTTTGGAAAAGGACTGAAGTTGCTCCTCCTGACGGCGTGCTTGCTCTTCCTGCAGCGCCCGTATTTGCTCCTCCTGGCGGCGTGCTTGCTCCTCCTGGCGGCGTGCTTGCTCCTCCTGGCGGCATGCTTGCTCCTCCTGCAGCGCCCGTATTTGCTCCTCCTGGCGGCGTGCTTGCTCCTCCTGCAGCGCCCGTATTTGCTCCTCCTGGCGGCGTGCTTGCTCCTCCTGGCGGCGTGCTTGTTCCTCCTGCAGCGCCCGTATTTGCTCCTCCTGGCGGCGTGCTTGCTCCTCCTGGCGGCGTGCTTGCTCCTCCTGCAGCGCCCGTATTCGCTTCTCCTGGCGGCGTGCTTGCTCCTCCTGGCGGCGTGCTTGCTCCTCCTGGCGGCGTGCTTGCTCCTCCTGGCGGTGTGCTTGTTCTTGCATCATGGCAGTAATCTGCTGCAGGAACGCGTTCATTTCCAATGGAGCGGCTGGTGGGACGGCGGCTGATGTTGTCGCGGCTCCGCCAGAGTTGGACTCCTCGGGCGATTGTTCCTCTGCCGCTGCAGCTCCCGCTCGAGTGGTTACCCCTCTCTCATTTCTAGGCACGATCGGCATCTTTCCTATCCCACTTCTGACACCAATTGTCACGAGAGTGGGTTGGGGATAGGAAAGGAAACACCAATCCTATGGAATAGTGCCTTTATTTACGACTCTAGGGTACTCACAGTTGTCACAGGTACGTACGCGGGTATGTCACTGTACTGTCACACACACGGAAACGTCACTGCACTGTCTTGCGCGTGGAAACGTCACTGCACTGTCACGCGCGGTAATGTCACTGCACTGTCACACGCGTAAACGTCACTGCACTGTCACGCGCGGAAACGTCTCTCGCGCGTATTTACTGCACTGAACACTTCACTTCACTCACTATTACACTTTACTTTTTACTCACTACTTCCACTTTTACTTTTCTTTTTTTTTCTTCTTCCTTCTTCCTTCTTCGGATTTTACTTTCAAACTAAACTGGCGTAGGCCGCGCCTTGTTCTGCTTATATACCCACCGGATGCGAACAATATCGCATCAAAGTTCTAAACTTAAGTCATAAATTTTCTTTTGTCTTCTTTTATTTCTGGCCCGTATTTTCATTTCAATTTAATCTAGAGTTATCTAGAAACTTCTTACAAAACTTCAAAAACACTATACATGACTGTGATTTGAACCTGGGGTCTATGGATTCACAGTCCAACACCAAGACCGCTAGGCCAATCGTGTGCTGACGTGAGTGACGAAATTTCTCTTTAGATGAATTCTCCTAGTTTGAATTTGTGACGTTGACATTGTCATTATCACTTATCGACCTACGCGACATTACTTTTCACCCCAAAAAAATTTGCGGTTCCATCTTTTAAATAACGAAATATTCCTAGTATGTTACATCATAATTAAAAGTACATATGGATGCTAATGCCTATGATACTATACCTACACTTCCTATTACCGTTGTTTGTTTGCATGTTTTTATCTGTTACTCATTTCCAACACCCTGTAGTTCTCAATCTAGCAAGTAATATTTACAATGATGCAAAATAAACGATTTAAACCTTCAATCATCTGTAACTTACATATATTAAATGGCAATGATTACTTTTCTTACCGAATAAACAATTTAAAAATTTTGTTTTTATAATTCTTAACAGGCGTCTATTTAAAGCTTTTGAATCAAAATACAGAACGCTGAATTTTTACATTAAACTTATAATTGATATTGGTAAGTATTTCTGTAAATTAAAAATGGCGAAAAGCTTCTTTGCTGTCATAAACATATTTATGTTTATGACCTCTTTCCGCAATACTCGTATTAAAGTGTTTAAACTTATGGAACGGTGAAGCAGCCAGGAATTACCTGTACTGCGCTACGAAATATAAATTGAGGGTGCATTGGTAAGGGGGTTTTAGTGTGACTTCATACAATAAGTAAACGACGCGACATCTGGGCCAACAGGACAAGAAATCCTGGCTGGCTTACCGCCAGACCCACTTTCTTTGACTTTACACCACTATTCCATTAACCTAATAGGTGTTACTCTGGAAAGTCATATAAGGCTGTTGCTTGGAAATCGGCAAAAATATCAAAATTAGACGAGTGAATGGAAAAGTAAAACCAAAATGGTAAGTCGCTGGGTCAGATTTTTTGAAAGAATGATTTGTTCGTTTCTGTCATTAATTTAATACGCAGCCCTTTCGGTGTGCTTTGTGCTTAAAATAAAAAAGTACCTTTTGTTGTAAAAAATTATGGTCCATTTTCCTGCGTTTTTATCTTTTATTTACATAGAAATAGTAAGGCTGATTGATATATTATCCTTAAAAATATATGTTACTCGTCTAAATTGCTTATGGTAGGTATAAATCATATCTTATAACTTTAGACGAGCAATTCTTGTATGTATATATATTTATAAATTTCTGTGATCTCGAAAACGGCTCTAACGATTTCGCAGAAAATTGGTATATGGGGGTTTTCGTGGGTAAACAATCGATCTAGATTAGTCTTATATTAGGGAAAACGTGTGTTTTCGAGTTTTCATGAGTTTTTCTTTCGACGCAGAATATGATCGCTAATTTCGTAGCGGTTTATGATGCTGACCACTAGAAAAAGTGTTACGGGTTCGAATCCTACTCGGTGAATTACTTTTGTTTTTTTATGTTCAAATTTATATTTTTTATTTTAGTTTAGACAAGTTTAAAAAAATGTAGTTAATGTTTGAGATGTAACCGAGCAAAGCTCGGTCACCCAGGTACTAAGCTTTATTTAGGTTGTATTTCCTAAGCCGCAATATGGAACACCAACGGAAGGACTTGGAGTGTTTAATAACGGGTAAAGTTAGAAGCTGCCACTAAAACGCATGTTAAGCAGTACAAAACATATAGTGACGTCATAAAGTGTTACTCATAAATCCTTCCTTATCTGGCATTTGTAGCAACGCACAGCAAGCTATGAAACGAACTCAATCTGCATAAATTTGCAGTTGACCCGTTATTACTACACAACATTTGCACACAAGACATATTTGGTACCATTTTGTTTGGAAAACAGTTTTTTAGGACGTGTGAGATTTGATATATACGGTCTAATTTCATTTTTGTCACAAGTAGATTTTTTTAATGTAACCTAAAAGAGAGATGTTTTTCAGTGTTTTTTTGTGTGCAAGTGCAATCCACGATATTCTTGAATAAACATGAAAAAAAAATACATATTAATATCGATATCAAAGCTGTATCAATTGTTTATTGTACACAGGTATTATTCTTTTAAGTAATTTTAATGTCTATAAAAAAAAAGTCCTTAAATAATTTAGATTTTTTTACATTGTAAAGAATAACATTGTGAGAATACCTTCACACTAGTAAATATTAAGTTTACTCATGTGTGAAATAGAGAAAGAAATGGCAAACCTCTTCCCCAAAAAAACCTATAAGTAGGTTTTTTTGGTTCATTTCTTTCCATACAATGACATCGACGACGCCACGAACGACTCCTAAATGTCGGACAGAAACATTTTATTTGTAAACATGGAGTATTATATCAATAAGTGGTATTATAATGTTCGTCGTTTTCTAGATCTAACTTATTCTCCGTTTAACGTATTAGCGAGGCCTTTATACATGAAAAGACGTGGGCGAAGTTAAGAGATGTAGCTAATTTCGCAAATTGAGTTGGTTACGTTACCGAGTATAGAATTGAGAAACAGGAATCAATTTGATCCGGAACTTCACTTAACATGGCTTGTCGTGTATCGCATTTACTGCGTAATATTGGATGGCTCTTTGACATTCTGTTCTTACCCGACTTACTTATATCATATCATATCCTACTATCCTACTTATATTAGAAATGCAAAAGTGAGTTTGTATATTTGTTTGTTTGGTACCACTTCACGCTTCAACTACTGAACCTATTTAGATGAAATTTGATATGGATATAGTTTGATACACAGGAAAGAACAAAGGCTAGTTTTTATCCCGAAATTTCCACGGAGAGCGAAGCCCACGGGCACAGATTGTTATTTATTTCACTCTTAATCTTTTTCAATAATGTAGAAATAATGTAAAAAACGTATTATTCTAATGAACTTTTATTTTTCAAACTCTTAATACTATATATCACTCAGCTCCACCGCCCACTCTACACGCGGCGTTCGTTGCAAAATGCCACTTAATTTGGCGCCCTAATGGCCGGGAGCACGCGTTCTTTCAAAGAAACCTCGGCGAGATAATAGATTGCTGGAATGAAAGGCCGCTGAGAACGCTGGACAGAGGAGCTCCAAACTTGTTTATAATGCAAGGAGGAAGATAGACATCGTCCTTGAGAAGGGAACGAAGACACTTACCTACTTAGATTTGCCATTAATTTTTAGGGTTCTGCACAATACATACATACATACTATCATGTCTTTATCCCTAATGGGGCAGTCAGGTCATTTTGCAAGACTCAAAGGCCACTTTTAGCTTGATGTGGGCAAGAAGGTGGATGAAGGAATAAATTTTTGCTTTAATACAAGGGGTGGGTTTTGAGTAACCACAAAATTAAAACCACAACGGCACATACCTATGTTTTCGTACAAAGCAATTAATAATAGTTTATTGAACACACTGTGGTAGTAATGTCTTTCGTAATAGTATACGTAAATAAAATTTTCTCACAACGATTTATTTAAGTTAAAATTAGAGCAAAGGCTAAGAACATAGCCGTGGAAAACTGAAAAGACATACTCATACAGATGGAAAACAAAATAAAACAAGGAACCTAGCTACTATTAGATGTAGATGTATGTTACGTTCTTATATAACGTCTAACAAAATATACTGAAACTATTTTAAGGGTAAATTTAGTCCATGATACTGAACAACTTTCCCCAAGTAACATTTATCGAAACATAAAAATATTTTTTGGTCTTTCACAAGATGACCGATTAGCTGATTCAAGTTTGAATCGATATATAGTCCTTGGGGAAAGTTGTTCAGTATCATGGACTACATACGTTTTCCCTTAAAGTAGTTTCACTATATTTTGTCAGACGTTATACATTTATGCAGTTTTTGTTTTTCACTTGATGAGTAGATTTTTCAATCTGCGTCTTTACGATAACTGCCGATGACAGATCGGAAGGCATATAGTGGTAAATCAGAGTTTGAGAAATTTATAAGTAAGAAACAAGCATGGTTGTAAAATACCAAGTCGCAAAAAGACACATAGTTTTAGGTTACACAAAGTCATGAAGATGTATTCCTTTTAAAATTATGTTTCGACAGCAAATCTTTATTGGATACAAAGGATCTTTTTTACATTTCGCTGGATTTCGGCCGGATGACTTAGTGACGCGATGGCGATGGCGGGAGCAAAGCTGGGTATACGTTATTTTGGCGGGAGTCTCACGCGCCCAGACTCAAATAGGCTTAAGGTTAGATGGAATACGGAATGATTTTTATTTATAGTTACTGTGTAGACCCTAAATTAGAGTGGAGTGTCTGATTTACAGAATATTTTAAGAGCCGAAATCAGAGAGCAGCCTTTTTCAAAGATTTAAGATGTTTATCTAAATTTATGTGTATTTATTATAAAGTCTAGCTGCGCCCCGTGGTGTTACCAGCAGAAAAAGTAGCCTATGTGTTAATCCAGTGTGTCAACTTCCCGCGTACTAAGTTTTATCAAAATTGGTCCAACTGTTTGCGCGTGAAAAAGTAACATACATACACGCACACAGCACACACTTATAAACTTACGCCGTTACAATGCTAGTGTGGTCCTTATATTTTAAAAATTTACTTAGCACTTTATGGGTGTACTTCTTCTTCTTATCGTGTGTGTTAGTGACTAACACTAGTGTCAGAGTTTTTAAACAGCCTATGGGTGTACTTACGAGCAGGCAAGTTTTTACAGCTTCTAAGTCTAAAAAAAAATGCATTTTGGTAATAACTGCTTCTATATCTGTGCTTAAGCTGATGAACGTCATTACTAAATAATTATTTGAATATTATATGTGATGTGGCTAGCAACGCGTAGCTTTAGGAAACACCAGAGTTCATTTAGTTTTACTTGTCACGTTATGTTTTGTTCCATATGTACACGTATAAATAAAAAAAAATATGTATATGTAAATACAACTAGGTGCATTTTATAAACTACATAGCCTATGATCAAATAGAATAATAATATATACCTCTTGATTAATGGAAATAATTATGATTAATGCAACATTTCAATAAATAAAAAAAACAGACAAAGATAGTGTTACAAAAATATTTATTCACAATTCGCAAGCCAAAAGTAAGGCTATAATTTTCCAAGGCTGTGTTTATTACTCGAGTATTCTCACTGAAATGAAGAAAAAATATTATTAGATAAAAAAAAAAAACAATACTATGGACACTTTCTGGATTCGCTTTGCGGTTTTTTTCTTCTCTAAATATAATAGACATGTCAATGTTGACTTCAACACCAAACTATACAACTGATTTTGATAAAATTTGTATGGGACCATCTCGCACGTATTAATATGCCCTTTCAAACAGAAAACAAAGCCAAAGTCATCTAGGCGTCTTCGAGCAATCGAGGAGCAGACTCATATAACAAATATTTGTTCGAATTGAAAATTTTCTCCTTAGGAACGATTTGGCTGTAGTTACCAACGGCCGCCTGCTTGGCGTCCATCCTCGTTAAGAATACATTTGTTACCAATAGTACGACGTCTAAAGAAAAGGATGAAATATACTATTTGAGACATGAAATCATACATACCGTAAACGGTTATGAACACTTTCCCTATCGGATAAAAAGTTGATATTTAAAAATAAAATTCGACACTCCCATAAAAAAATCCGGTCAAAACTTTATAAAAGAAGGTTGAAACATTCATTACACAACAACAAATCATTACCCTATGGAACTTTGGTTTGATTTTGACATTTCGTATTTTTTGTAAACGAAAATGAGACTTACCTACATCGATTTTACTTGGCTTATATCCAAGCATTTTTTCCATGTCATTTATTGATGTCATAAGTCGCACTTATATTGTGAATATTCCGATAGTTGATTTGGCTCAAACTTTTTACAAATGCTTCTTACAAATTACAAATTTTACAAATGCTTGTTTACTTTTGTATTGACGATTGTAATCCTGTTTGAACTTTTCGAAATGAGCCGGGGCATCGCGCAAGTCATATATAGGTCTTTTATGGTATGCCAAAGCCGATGTCGTAATGACTATTAGTAAAATTATTAGGTTAAGATGGAACGTATCTGATAAAAAGAAGTCACGTCTTATAACACAAAAAGAAAGTACCAAACAATTCGCGCAGTCTCTTTTATACGATCAGTCGATGTACGTAATAGGGATGTAAAATTTTTGGCTTATTAGGCAGATGATTAAAAAGTATGGTTTACGTATTTTTTCTTTTGTCTCATAAACAAATAATGATACAGATACAGCGCATTTAAATTTTGCACGATGTCACGATTGGTTACGATTTTTAACCAACGTTGACGTACGTAAATGACCCACACTTCGAAACTTGAAGCGCTGTCTCGTGAATTTTGACTGCTTTGCTAAACGAAAATATACGGATACTTTATTTTTTGATAATCTAGTTCATGAACTAAAAAAATAATATATTTTTGACCAAGTCCACATCCCTGTTCTCATAACAACATGGCATGTTTATAGCCTAACATTAATTTATTACAGCTGATGTTTATAGGTACTATTGATTTAAATTGATTTTTAACGCTAACATTATTAGAAAGAAGTGTGAGCATATCCAATTAGTCTATATTGTTTCCTAACTAGTAAATAACTAGATGATGATGATGTTACGCGATATCTTTGCCAACTATTGTAAACGTATTTCGTTGATCCTTTTTGATATGAAAGCCTTTATCTTGACCAAATAAATTTGGGACCAAAAAAAAGATAAAAAACTTGAGATATAAAGACGGTTGTTTTCTTTTTGCAAAAAGTATTATAAGTTTAGTCACAGTACCTAATAACGAATAATTTTCTATCAACGTCATAAATTGATTATGTAAAAGTTGTACTTTGCTATTGACGCAAATGGATTTGTTACACACAGCACATTATAAAAAAATAAAAAATAGACGGTGTTTCGACTTAAATAATATCTACGGAAATACTTCCCTTGCTTCCGTGTAAAAAGGATGTATCTAAGGTGAATATGCACCAATGGAAATTTAAGAAGGAAAATCACATATTTTCCAAAAATCTACTGAATTATCAGATGTACCAAAACTAGACCTATTATACTATCCTACAAGAGTTTGTATATTTGTTTGTTTGTTTCTTTGTTACCTCTTCACGCTTCAATTACTAAATGGATTTGAATGAAATTTGGTATGGATATAGTTTGAGACTCAGAAAAGGACATAGGGTACTCTTTATCCCGGAATTCCCACGGGGAGCGGGTACAGCTAGTAATTATACATAAGGGAATGCAGTCAAGTTGTACCTTGCAAGAATATTTGAATTCCCTCTATATTGCTCTTTACTCTTTGGTAAAAATGTTATAGAATTTTATAAAATCACAACGGCCAATACACGTCAATTGACGAAAATATCCAAAATAACGACTTACTACATAAACCGAATTGAAGATTTCAAACGGACGAAATTGGACTGTTTACAATTTTAAGTTATGGTTATATAAAATTGTTATTTATGGTTGCTAATCATTTTAAATATGCAAAGGATTGTTTGAGAGGGAATGGTTAGAAGTGGCACATGATAGAGATATTTAGAAGGAAATGGGGGAGAGCTTTGCCCAGCAGTGGGACAATATGAGTTAATTAAAAAAAAGATTTTTTGTTGTGTATGGTTTTTGGCAAAGTGTTACGACGGAACTACAAAAAAAAAATTGTTTAGTATTAGCATTTTTTTTGAGCATTTTTAGCGATGAGTGAAATGTAGAGGGGATATTGCGCATGTATATATACTGATTTTTGACTTCTGCTCAATAACTGTCAGCGCAAGAGTTTCGTGCCACTGCCTGTACATGGTAAAAAGCTATTGCACAGACAAAGTTGACGCTATAATAATATAATTAACTTTTATATACTACCCTTGTTCGCCTACTATTATATTATACTTACCTAAGTAACCGAGCTTCACTCGATATTAAACGACATAAAACGAAAAAAGAACTCAATGAATTTGACCTACCAATAAAACTCTAAGATATCTATTGCATCAGACCAAAGTTTTTGTCAGGACAATTCAATCAAACCTTAAGAACGGTGTGGCGTCATTTTGTGACTAATCCTATGACCTCCTCTCAGCTTCATCATCAGACCATCTTTATGAAAAATTAATAACTTAAATGTAGTGTGTGCAAAATTTCATCTGGATCAGCAATTGACTAAAACTTGGTTGCCAAATATTTAAATTTGTAAAATTGATGTCTATCTTTTGTTGCAAGATAAACGAAGTTTGTAAAATACTTACATTTTATTTATTTCCTTCGACCAAGAATTTCACCATTCACGGATTTCACCATACAAGTACTCCATTAATTCGTCTTCATTCCGGTCACAAAATTCATCGATATCATGTACCCTAGCGAAGGTGTTAACACCTTTGATAAAGTTGTTGTGACGATTAATGTCCTTCAAACACTGTACGAAAATTAAATATCGCTTATGCTCTACATTAGCATTTTCGTAGTGACGATTGTAATCCTGTTTGAACTTTTCAAAGAGAGCCGGGGCGTCACTTACATCATATATAGGAACCTTTTCTGTAGCCAAAGTCAATGAGGCGATTATAAGTAATATGATAATATTGAGGCAGTACATTGAGAAAAAAAATATTGTCTTATATTAAAAATAAATGGCCAAGTGCGTGTCTTGGTCACGTTCAAAGTAGAGTTTCGAACACGACGTAGCTTCAGATCTTTATAAACGTTCAGTCACAGTTGATAGAAATTTTCTGTCAACATACTTTATTAATAGTATTCAATATGTAAATGTTCCTTTCTATTGATGCTAATTGATTTGTAACACAAGCGTTTCTGAATTTAAGTATATGCTATTTTATAGGGTGTTTAGACTTCCAACACTAGTAATTATTAAGTACTCAAACGAAATAATGAAATAAGAAAAACCACGTATCAAGACCAAAGTCGCTGGTTTAAGCCCCGCTCACGTGGTAGGTTTCCATCATTATTTAGTTTAAGTACTAAAGTACAAGCTGTTGAGCACATTATAAAAGAAAACAAATGCACGTTTTAAATTAACTCACCTACCGATTTTTTTCTTTTAAATTTGTTTAACTTTAATTAAAATGTTATTAATTTTTCATTCGAATTATTTATTGTGAGAGATATAATGTGAGAGTTTGTGAGCTGGTTATAAACGTTATATCAAATACATAAAGTTTAATTTGATTCGGGAGTTAGTTTTCTCGGTGTGATTAAGGTTAGAGGTTTTAATGTTTATGAAAGTATTAATTAATCACGCCAGTCAAAATGACTAAAGGGATTGATGTGAATTTTGGCATGCTTGTTATGTGGGTTTAGGAACTTAAGAGTAAGTTACTTTTCACACCAAAAAAATTTGCGGTTCCATCTTTTAAATAACGAAATATTCCTAGTATGTTACATCATAATTAAAAGTACATATGGATGCTAATGCCTATGATACTATACCTACACTTCCTATTACCGTTGTTTGTTTGCATGTTTTTATCTGTTACTCATTTCCAACACCCTGTAGTTCTCAATCTAGCAAGTAATATTTACAATGATGCAAAATAAACGATTTAAACCTTCAATCATCTGTAACTTACATATATTAAATGGCAATGATTACTTTTCTTACCGAATAAACAATTTAAAAATTTTGTTTTTATAATTCTTAACAGGCGTCTATTTAAAGCTTTTGAATCAAAATACAGAACGCTGAATTTTTACATTAAACTTATAATTGATATTGGTAAGTATTTCTGTAAATTAAAAATGGCGAAAAGCTTCTTTGCTGTCATAAACATATTTATGTTTATGACCTCTTTCCGCAATACTCGTATTAAAGTGTTTAAACTTATGGAACGGTGAAGCAGCCAGGAATTACCTGTACTGCGCTACAAAATATAAATTGAGGGTGCATTGGTAAGGGGGTTTTAGTGTGACTTCATACAATAAGTAAACGACGCGACATCTGGGCCAACAGGACAAGAAATCCTGGCTGGCTTACCGCCAGACCCACTTTCTTTGACTTTACACCACTATTCCATTAACCTAATAGGTGTTACTCTGGAAAGTCATATAAGGCTGTTGCTTGGAAATCGGCAAAAATATCAAAATTAGACGAGTGAATGGAAAAGTAAAACCAAAATGGTAAGTCGCTGGGTCAGATTTTTTGAAAGAATGATTTGTTCGTTTCTGTCATTAATTTAATACGCAGCCCTTTCGGTGTGCTTTGTGCTTAAAATAAAAAAGTACCTTTTGTTGTAAAAAATTATGGTCCATTTTCCTGCGTTTTTATCTTTTATTTACATAGAAATAGTAAGGCTGATTGATATATTATCCTTAAAAATATATGTTACTCGTCTAAATTGCTTATGGTAGGTATAAATCATATCTTATAACTTTAAACGAGCAATTCTTGTATGTATATATATTTATAAATTTCTGTGATCTCGAAAACGGCTCTAACGATTTCGCAGAAAATTGGTATATGGGGGTTTTCGTGGGTAAACAATCGATCTAGATTAGTCTTATATTAGGGAAAACGTGTGTTTTCGAGTTTTCATGAGTTTTTCTTTCGACGCAGAATATGATCGCTAATTTCGTAGCGGTTTATGATGCTGACCACTAGAAAAAGTGTTACGGGTTCGAATCCTACTCGGTGAATTACTTTTGTTTTTTTATGTTCAAATTTATATTTTTTATTTTAGTTTAGACAAGTTTAAAAAAATGTAGTTAATGTTTGAGATGTAACCGAGCAAAGCTCGGTCACCCAGGTACTAAGCTTTATTTAGGTTGTATTTCCTAAGCCGCAATATGGAACACCAACGGAAGGACTTGGAGTGTTTAATAACGGCTAAAGTTAGAAGCTGGCACTAAAACGCATGTTAAGCAGTACAAAACGTATAGTGACGTCATAAAGTGTTACTCATAAATCCTTCCTTATCTGGCATTTGTAGCAACGCACAGCAAGCTATGAAACGAACTCAATCTGCATAAATTTGCAGTTGACCCGTTATTACTACACAACATTTGCACACAAGACATATTTGGTACCATTTTGTTTGGAAAACAGCTTTTTAGGACGTGTGAGATTTGATATATACGGTCTAATTTCATTTTTGTCACAAGTAGATTTTTTTAATGTAACCTAAAAGAGAGATGTTTTTCAGTGTTTTTTTGTGTGCAAGTGCAATCCACGATATTCTTGAATAAACATGAAAAAAAAATACATATTAATATCGATATCAAAGCTGTATCAATTGTTTATTGTACACAGGTATTATTCTTTTAAGTAATTTTAATGTCTATAAAAAAAAAGTCCTTAAATAATTTAGATTTTTTTACATTGTAAAGAATAACATTGTGAGAAAACCTTCACACTAGTAAATATTAAGTTTACTCATGTGTGAAATAGAGAAAGAAATGGCAAACCTCTTCCCCAAAAAAACCTATAAGTAGGTTTTTTTGGTTCATTTCTTTCCATACAATGACATCGACGACGCCACGAACGACTCCTAAATGTCGGACAGAAACATTTTATTTGTAAACATGGAGTATTATATCAATAAGTGGTATAATAATGTTCGTCGTTTTCTAGATCTAACTTATTCTCCGTTTAACGTATTAGCGAGGCCTTTATACATGAAAAGACGTGGGCGAAGTTAAGAGATGTAGCTAATTTCGCAAATTGAGTTGGTTACGTTACCGAGTATAGAATTGAGAAACAGGAATCAATTTGATCCGGAACTTCAATCAACATGGCTTGTCGTGTATCGCATTTACTGCGTAATATTGGATGGCTCTTTGACATTCTGTTCTTACCCGACTTACTTATATCATATCATATCCTACTATCCTACTTATATTAGAAATGCAAAAGTGAGTTTGTATATTTGTTTGTTTGGTACCACTTCACGCTTCAACTACTGAACCTATTTAGATGAAATTTGATATGGATATAGTTTGATACACAGGAAAGAACAAAGGCTAGTTTTTATCCCGAAATTTCCACGGAGAGCGAAGCCCACGGGCACAGATTGTTATTTATTTCACTCTTAATCTTTTTCAATAATGTAGAAATAATGTAAAAAAACGTATTATTCTAATGAACTTTTATTTTTCAAACTCTTAATACTATATATCACTCAGCTCCACCGCCCACTCTACACGCGGCGTTCGTTGCAAAATGCCACTTAATTTGGCGCCCTAATGGCCGGGAGCACGCGTTCTTTCAAAGAAACCTCGGCGAGATAATAGATTGCTGGAATGAAAGGCCGCTGAGAACGCTGGACAGAGGAGCTCCAAACTTGTTTATAATGCAAGGAGGAAGATAGACATCGTCCTTGAGAAGGGAACGAAGACACTTACCTACTTAGATTTGCCATTAATTTTTAGGGTTCTGCACAATACATACATACATACTATCATGTCTTTATCCCTAATGGGGCAGTCAGGGCATTTTGCAAGACTCAAAGGCCACTTTTAGCTTGATGTGGGCAAGAAGGTGGATAAAGGAATAAATTTTTGCTTTAATACAAGGGGTGGGTTTTGATTAACCACAAAATAAAAACCACAACGGCACATACCTATGTTTTCGTACAAAGCAATTTATAATAGTTTATTGAACACACTGTGGTAGTAATGTCTTTCGTAATAATATACGTAAATACATTTTTCTCACAACGATTTATTTAAGTTAAAATTAGAGCAAAGGCTAAGAACATAGCCATGGAAAACTGAAAAGACATACTCATACAGATGGAAAACAAAATAAAACAAGGAACCTAGCTACTATTAGATATAGATGTATGTTACGTTCTTATATAAGGTCTAACAAAATATACTGAAACTATTTTAAGGGTAAATTCAGTCCATGATACTGAACAACTTTCCCCAAGTAACATTTATCGAAACATAAAAATATTTTTTGGTCTTTCACAAGATGACCGATTAGCTGATTCAAGTTTGAATCGATATATAGTCCTTGGGGAAAGTTGTTCAGTATCATGGACTACATACGTTTTCCCTTAAAGTGGTTTTACTACATTTTGTCAGACGTTATACATCGTTCTTTATGCAGTTTTGTTTTTCACTTGATAAGTAGATTTTTCAAACTGCATATTTACGATAACTGCCGATGACAGATCGGAAGGCATATAGTGGTAAATCAGAGTTTGAGAAATTTATAAGTAAGAAACAAGCATGGTTGTAAAATACCAAGTCGCAAAAAGACACATAGTTTTAGGTTACACAAAGTCATGAAGATGTATTCCTTTTAAAATTATGTTTCGACAGCAAATCTTTATTGGATACAAAGGATCTTTTTTACATTTCGCTGGATTTCGGCCGGATGACTTAGTGACGCGATGGCGATGGCGGGAGCAAAGCTGGGTATCCGTTATTTTGGCGGGAGTCTCACGCGCCCAGACTCAAATAGGCTTAAGGTTAGATGGAATACGGAATGATTTTTATTTATAGTTACTGTGTAGACCCTAAATTAGAGTGGAGTGTCTGATTTACAGAATATTTTAAGAGCCGAAATCAGAGAGCAGCCTTTTTCAAAGATTTAAGATGTTTATCTAAATTTATGTGTATTTATTATAAAGTCTAGCTGCGCCCCGCGGTGTTACCAGCAGAAAAAGTAGCCTATGTGTTAATCCAGGGTGTCAACTTCCCGCGTACTAAGTTTTATCAAAATTGGTCCAACTGTTTGCGCGTGAAAAAGTAACATACATACACGCACACAGCACACACTTATAAACTTACGCCGTTACAATGCTAGTGTGGTCCTTATATTTTAAAAATTTACTTAGCACTTTATGGGTGTACTTCTTCTTCTTATCGTGTGTGTTAGTGACTAACACTAGTGTCAGAGTTTTTAAACCGCCTATGGGTGTACTTACGAGCAGGCAAGTTTTTACAGCTTCTAAGTCTAATAAAAAATGCATTTTGGTAATAACTGCTTCTATATCTGTGCTTAAGCTAATGAACGTCATTACTAAATAATTATTTGAATCCCATGCTGGTCTGGGAGAAATAAAAAAAAAACTTAGAATGTACCAGCTGCTTCTCTTCCCACGCAGATCGTAAAAGCCGATCGAGGGAATGGGCAAAAATGCAAATCATGTTAACAGGCGATGCGGCTAGCAACCCATCACTGTATTGATTGCTTTTCCATCTTCTCGCCCACCATGACGCTAAAAGTGGCTTTTGGGTCTTGCGGCCCTGGGCTCTGCATAGAACCGCAAGACCCAAAATGCTCTGTCTGCCCCATTAGGGATAGAGATGTGATAGTATGTATGTATGTATTTGAATATTATATGTGATGTGGCTAGCAACGCGTAGCTTTAGGAAACACCAGAATTCATTTAGTTTTACTTGTCACGTTATGTTTTGTTCCATATAAGGTACAGTCGAGGACCCAATTATCTGACCACCTTTATTACCTTTTGCTTTTGAGAAACATCACACAGCTATAAACCAAATCATTTTAAAGAAATATAATCCTTAGCCGCTTAAAATACGGTATATTTTTCATTAACAGTTAAACTATGCAAGTATAAAATTGTAAACTATACCTTCTTATAGACAAACTTAATAGTAATAAGTGATTAGTAATTTCATCAACGTCGTTCATGAAGCAGTGGTCTTGCGGTCATGGGTGTAGACTGTAGTCTAAACATCGCAATCCTAATCATCATGGTTCGACCCCGCTAAAATGCTTTGAGTTTTTATTTGGAAGTATTGTTTTCTGCTTCCAACAAATAGTTTTACTTTTGAGTTTGGAATACAAGTAATACTATGAACTACTGTATGCTTAACTTAGAAAAGTCAAGTGGGTAGATGATAAAAATATGGATTGTCTGATTTAAACGACATTCTGGAGACAGGCCAGTCTACGCTCATTTGCAGTGACTACGGTTGTTAGCTATTTGATTAATATACGAGAATTATTGGAAATGTCGCACCTAACGGGTTTTTTGAAAGCGGAAATTATTGTTCTATATGAACAATACGAGTCTTTAAGTGAAATAGCAAGACGCTTAAATATTTCGGTAAGTGAAATAATTATCTTTTAACTACCTAGAATGTGATAGTGCAATTGAATTTATATAGAATAATTCAGTGCATAGTGCAATTGATTTTTATAGAATAATTCAGTGCATTATTCCTAGTCGGTTAGTTAAATCTTTGTTCACACACAGAATAGGTGGCTAGACCTGGTTTTAAAATAGTTTTTGCTAACAATAAAACCACTTACTTTTGAGGAAAGAAGTTCATTTTGTTAACCTTATTTTATTTTTGTTCACAGAGAAATACTGTGAAGCTATGGATTAGGCGTTACCAACAAACGGGTGATGTGCAGCGTAATCGCCCCGGACCTGCGCCGGTTATGTTTACCGATGAATCGACGCGTCATCGGGAGATTATTTCTAGGCACTCACAAGACCCATTTATGACCACCAGATCTACTGCTGCCATTCATGGCGTGTCCATGAAAACGATACGCAAACACTTGCATGCGGAAGGGTTCAAGACATATATACCGGCAAGAAAAATTCTACTCACACCCGCCCATCGTAGTGAACGTCTCAGATTTGCGAATGATTATTTGAATTTTGATTGGCATAATAATGTTGTAATTTTTACTGATGAGAAAACATTTAGATCAGACAAAGACGGTCGAAAAATTTTATGGCGAAAATTAGGGGAACGCTATAAAGAAATTAATATGCTGCCGAACAGATTGAGCGGTAGAATAACACTGGGATACTGGGGTTGGATGTCTTCAATGGGTCCAGGTGAATTGGTTGAAGTCGGTGGTCGTTTTAACAGCCAGTCTTATTTAGAGGTGTTACGCGATGTTATGTTGCCATCCGTGCGCATAGCTTATCCGGACGAACACATTTATTTTGTTCAGGACAACTGTGCCGTGCATCGAGCTGGTATTGTGCGTGATTGGCTCGCGTCACAGGTCAATATGACAGTTATTGATTGGCCGTCGAAAAGTCCCGATTTAAATCCTATAGAAAATCTATGGGGCCAAATGATACTTAACTGGGACTCATCTCAAGTTAAAACTAAAACTAATTTAGATGAATTGGTGATGTCTACGTGGGAATCAATGCGGGGAGGAGATTTGTGTTGGTCGATGGTAACCGATATGAAAAATCGCTTACAACAAATAAAAGATTGTGAAGGAGGGCCGCTTAAGTATTGAGCTAGGTTTTTTTAGTGGCGCAAATTATCTGTAATTAATTTGTTTCAGCAAGGTATATGTAATGTGTAAGTGATGTTATTGTTACTTAATGTAACAAGTATATTCACTTTATTACAAATTAAGTCCGTATCAACTTACAAAAAAGGTAACTAGGTTAATTACATTTCAGTTACAGGACTTGTTATGTCTACGTAAATAAATAATAAAAATACTTTATTTTGTAATTTATCCTAACCCATATAATATTGTCTAATATAGTTAGAAGTTAAATCAATATATCGTTGTGAATGTTAATGTTGCTTTATATTATTACCATAAACATTAATTCTTCTAAGAATTGTTATTTTAATAAAACATATTTATTTCGAGCAGTCTCACCTGAATCGGCGGCGATAGGCAGGCACATTGAGTGAATATCATAATATCTATTTAGAAGCTTTTATTTCTGAATATAATAGATACCTAGATACGGACTTAAATACCTACTTCATTAAAATAGCACAGTGATTACGAGTATTGAATACCTATCTAGTCTGTAACAACATTATTGTTTTATATTTTAGATATGTTTTTATAAATGATAGTGATATTTACTTAAATAAATACTGATTATTTTATCAATCCTTCACTTTTTTATTTACAATAATTTCACAAGAATTACCTGGTTATTTTATACTAAGGTAAAGTGGGTGCGTAAGTGGTGCTTCTATTTGAATTATTTTTTTGATCAAACTTTATACCTAAATAAATACCTAATTAAAAATTGCAAAAGTGCTAGTGAAGTAGTATAAAAAGGACTACCAATACTTTCAAAGGTTATTCATAAAATAGAAAACAGTTATATCTGTGCAATCGACTATTTTTTTTTAAATAACGCCACATTTACGATTAAGAAAATTATTGCCTATGAGGGCGCCACTTACGCACCCAATTAACTTTAATAGTAAGTAACTAATAATAAAATTACCTCATGCTTAATTTATTATATTTTGCATTATTCATACAAAAAAAAAA
The DNA here is from genome assembly GCA_963555685.1 of Acrobasis consociella. NCBI lineage: Eukaryota > Metazoa > Arthropoda > Insecta > Lepidoptera > Pyralidae > Acrobasis > Acrobasis consociella. The sequence goes on from OY743115.1 coordinate 7,802,536, forward strand.
ACAAAATTTTTAAGGAAAAATAGTGGATTTTAACTTCCATATTATATGTCTTTCACTAGGTTCGAACACGCGACTGGAAAACCTTACCTTTCTGTAACAACCTTATGGTTAACCACTGAGCTACAGCTACGCTGACAAAGGTGATGAATATATGCTAAGCATTTCAAAGGAAATAGATGAACCGTAATAATAGCAATAACTTACAATGTGCTATTAAACAAAATCTTTCTTTATGCTTAATAACATAAGATACTATTTCGAATAGAATACATTTGAATATGCTATGGCTATAGTTAAAAAATGTTAGAACTCAATGAATAAAGAATATCTCACCTTATGCTTAGTGTCTTAAGATATTATTTCGTAAAATGAATTAACTAAACCTATTTGCAAAGTTGCTCAGAAGCAATAAGTCAATAGGTGGTCAGGTATCTTATGCCGTAGCTGTACACGTATAAATAAAAAAAATATGTATATGTAAATACAACTAGGTGCATTTTATAAACTACATAGCCTATGATCAAATAGAATAATAATATATACCTCTTGATTAATGGAAATAATTATGATTAATGCAACATTTCAATAAATAAAAAAAAACAGACAAAGATAGTGTTACAAAAATATTTATTCACAATTCACAAGCCAAAAGTAAGGCTATAATTTTCCAAGGCTGTGTTTATTACTCGAGTATTCTCACTGAAATGAAGAAAAAATATTATAAGATAAAGAAAAAAACAATATTATGGACACTTTCTGGATTCGCTTTGCGGTTTTTTTCTTCTCTAAATATAATAGACATGTCAATGTTGACTTCAACACCAAACTATACAACTGATTTTGATAAAATTTGTATGGGACCATCTCGCACCTATTAATATGCCCTTTTAAACAGAAAACAAATCCAAAGTCATCTAGCCTTTCCGCTGTCACTGGGTGGAATTCCACCCGGCTTCCATTGTCTGGGTTTTGTCGAGAGCAAGGCGTCTTCGAGTAATCGGGGAGCAGACTCATATAACAAATATATGTTCGAATTGAAAATTTTCTCCTTAGGAACGATTTGGCTGTGGTTACCAACGGCCGCCAGCTTGGCGTTCATCCTCGTTAAGAATACATTTGTTACCAATAGTACGACGTCTAAAGAAAAGGATGAAATGTACTATTCGAGACATGAAATCATACATACCGTAAACGGTTATGAACACTTTCCCTATCGGATAAAAAGTTGATATTTAAAAATAAAATTCGACACTCCCATAAAAAAATTCGGTCAAAACTTTATAAAAAAAGGTTGAAACATTCATTACACAACAACAAATCATTACCCTATGGAACTTTGGTTTGATTTTGACATTTCGTATTTTTTTTGTAAACGAAAATGAGACTTACCTACATCGATTTTACTTGGCTTATATCCAAGCATTTTTTCCATGTCATTTATTGATGTCATAAGTCGCACTTATATTGTGAATATTCCGATAGTTGATTTGGCTCAAACTTTTTACAAATGCTTCTTACAAATTACAAATTTTACAAATGCTTGTTTACTTTTGTATTGACGATTGTAATCCTGTTTGAACTTTTCGAAATGAGCCGGGGCATCGCGCAAGTCATATATAGGTCTTTTATGGTATGCCAAAGCCGATGTCGTAATGACTATTAGTAAAATTATTAGGTTAAGATGGAACGTATCTGATAAAAAGAAGTCACGTCTTATAACACAAAAAGAAAGTACCAAACAATTCGCGCAGTTTCTTTTATACGATCAGTCGATGTACGTAATAGGGATGTAAAATTTTTGGCTTATTAGGCAGATGATTAAAAAGTATGGTTTACGTATTTTTTCTTTTGTCTCATAAACAAATAATGATACAGATACAGCGCATTTAAATTTTGCACGATGTCACGATTGGTTACGATTTTTAACCAACGTTGACGTACGTAAATGACCCACACTTCGAAACTTGAAGCGCTGTGTCGTGAATTTTGACTGCTTTGTTAAACGAAAATATACGGATACTTTATTTTTTGATAATCTCATGAACTGTTCATGAACTAAAAAAATAATATATTTTTGACCCAGTCCACATCCCTGTTCTCATAACAACATGGCATGTTTATAGCCTAATATTAATTTATTACAGCTGATGTTTATATAACATTAATTTATTACAGCTGATGTTTATAGGTACTATTGATTTAAATTGATTTTTAACGCTAACATTATTAGAAAGAAGTGTGAGCATATCCAATTAGTCTATATTGTTTCCTAACTAGTAAATAACTAGATGATGATGATGTTACGCGATATCTTTGCCAACTATTGTAAACGTATTTCGTTGATCCTTTTTGATATGAAAGCCTTTATCTTGACCAAATAAATTTGGGACCAAAAAAAAGATAAAAAACTTGAGATATAAAGACGGTTGTTTTCTTTTTGAAAAAAGTATTATAAGTTTAGTCACAGTACCTAATAACGAATAATTTTCTATCAACGTCATAAATTGATTATGTAAAAGTTGTACTTTTCTATTGACGCAAATGGATTTGTTACACACAGCACATTATAAAAAAATAAAAAATAGACGGTGTTTCCACTTAAATAATATCTACGGAAATACTTCTCTTGCTTCCGTGTAAAAAGGATGTATCTAAGGTGAATATGCACCAATGGAACTTTAAGAAGGAAATTCACATATTTTCCAAAAATCTACTGAATTATCAGATGTACCAAAACTAGACCTATTATACTATCCTACAAGAGTTTGTATATTTGTTTGTTTGTTTCTTTGTTACCTCTTCACGCTTCAATTACTAAATGGATTTGAATGAAATTTGGTATGGATATAGTTTGAGACTCAGAAAAGGACATAGGGTACTCTTTATCCCGGAATTACCACGGGGAGCGGGTACAGCTAGTAATTATACATAAGGGAATGCAGTCAAGTTGTACCTTGCAAGAATATTTGAATTCCCTCTATATTGCTCTTTACTCTTTGGTAAAAATGTTATAGAATTTTATAAAATCACAACGGCCAATACACGTCAATTGACGAAAATATCCAAAATAACGACTTACTACATAAACCGAATTGAAGATTTCAAACGGGCGAAATTGGACTGTTAACAATTTTAAGTTATGGTTATATAAAATCGTTATTTATGGTTGCTAATCATTTTAAATATGCAAAGGATTGTTTGAGAGGGAATGGTTAGAAGTGGCACATGATAGAGATATTTAGAAGGAAATGGGGGAGAGCTTTGCCCAGCAGTGGGACAATATGAGTTAATTAAAAAAAAAGATTTTTTGTTGTGTATGGTTTTCGGCAAAGTGTTACAACTGAACTACAAAAAAAAATGTTTAGTCTTACGAGTAGATTAGTCTTCTGCTGAAATAAGGGTATAAAGGGAAAATTTGCCCATTGGTTGATGATGGTACAAGTAGCAGTATGTAAGTTAAGCGATGAGTGAAATGTAGAGGGGATACTGCGCATGGGTGCAGTACTAATTTTTGACTTCTGCTCAAAACCGGTCAGCGCAAGAGTTTCGTGCCACTGCCTGTACATGGTAAAAAGCTATTGCATAGACAAAGTTGACGCTATAATAGTATAATTACCTAATATATATTACCCTTGTTTGCCTACTATTATATTATACTTACCTAAGTAACCGAGCTTCGGTCGATATTAAACGACACAAAACGAAAAAAGAACTCAATGGATTTGACCTACCAATAAAACTCTAAGATATCTATTGCATCAGACCAAAGTTTTTGTCAGGACAGTTCAATCAAACCTTAAGAACGGTGTGGCGTCATTTTGTGACTAATCCTATGACCTCCTCTCAGCTTCATCATCAGACGATCTTTATGTAAAATTAAGACGATACCTCCGCAAAAAAGGTTGTGTTGAGTCTAAGTTATCTCGCAAAGTATTAGAAATATAAATTTGAAATTTAAGGATATGATTTTTTACTCTTTTCTTAGTTTATTGATAAGATGAAAACATGATTGAAAAGAAAAATCTCGATAGAAATATTTTTCGAAATATGGTCTTACTTAGCAAACTTGTCAATATTATTGCTCGAATAGGACGACTTAAAAGAAACCTTTTGAACTATAAGTAAGATTTTCAGACATTTTTAATAATAACAAGATGAAATTTTGATTGATCATTTAATTTTGCTGTAAATTATTAATAAAGGTTTTGGCGATTACGACCTATTAGTTCATGTGGATTGGAACCCCAATTGAACACACCCACCGTATACCTCTCTCGGCCCCACGCGGGTCAACTCGCCGAGCGCTATCTCTTACTCAGTCTGCGTAAGGATTCCATGGACGTAAGACCTGTGCCAGTCGTCCGCGCATCCCAACGTTTCGAATGATCGATCTTTTATTTGTAAAAATTAAGTTTTAGGCCCAACGCAGACGACAGACTAATCCGAGCCGCACTTTTTGGTCCGTGGAAATAGAACCCTATTTTCACTTACTGTTTTACATTGTGATTGTGTACATAAGTATAATAATAAATAATAATAATAGGTAAAACAAAAAATAGAAAACGGGAACATTCCTGATTTCTCGAGGAAAAGGCAAGCCTGATGAGACCAAAATTTAATAGATGGTAAGTACTTACCTACCTCAATGTTTCTAAATAAGTGGCTTATATTGATAAAATATGTAAAGTTTGTAAGAAAGGGAGTAGGTATGTCAATAAGTGCCTACCAATCTTACTGACTACTCAAAATATAGGTACCTACTAGGTATAAGTTGTATCATACTGAGATGGCACCGTACTGTCCTACTTTCAAACCATAATTACCTACTTATGTTATTTTCATACGTATCTACCTTTTTGTCTTATTCTACTATATGCACCTACCGAATAACTTCGAAGTAAATCCGCCAATATAAAAGTACTACTGTTTTCAGGCCAAAAAAAAATCCTCTTATATCAGAGTTTGATGATACTTTGTCCGCGCCACCGCAAGAAGAACAAGACATACTTTCAAATATGACAATATTTTAAGTTATTTTTTAATCTCGTAAACGGGCATTTCGCCTGGTCGCAGATAAACAGACGGACGGACAGACAGACAGTAAGAGGGGTGTTATAAGTTTGATGCCGATGTCTGTTTGTCTGTGACATCGAAGTTCTTTCAGTATTGCGGTCTGAAATTACCTTTATCTATATAGTTTTGCATATGTATACCTAATAGCATGAAATAAAAATTACAATATGGTATTTGTTTCAGGATGAATTTAATGAAAATATTTCTGGACATCGTATAGTGGACATCAAGTACTTCTTTAAAGAATTAAAGAAAATAGCCACCAGTCGCTTTGTGATTGTGGGTTAAATACCATCAACATTGTATCAGAAAAATGTACGGGAATAACATCAAATTTCTTTTTATCATGCTCCATGTGCAACAAACAATTTACAATAAAGAATACATTGGAGGATGTTAATAAAGATGGAGTAGCAGGAGCTATGGTAGCAGGTTGTGGTCACCCCCAACTCAAACAAATTAGTGCCTGCCTCCTTAGATATACCAATTATGTCTGAGCGCATTTACAACCGTGCACATGACAAAATATGCGAAAACTGGAAGACCACAGCTTAGGACGAAATGAAATAAGCTGGAGAAAGAGAAAAATCTGCTGCGATTGAAGAGGGTAACATAGATAAAAATGGCAATGCCATAATTGATGTTATACTGGATGGTTGCTGGTGAAAGAGACTCTTGAGAGAAATTGCTCCGCTCTGTCTGGTGCTGCAACTATGATAGGAAGGCGATTTAGACAAGTGCTCTTTATGTGTGTGAAAAATAAATACTGCTGTATTGGGCAATAAATATTTTTCTGATTCTTTGAACATAATGTAATCTTATTAGCAGTTGATTGTCCAGTTCAAACTTTATCAAGATTATTATATTACTGAGGATGTTTTTTATTTTTATGTTTAATACATCAGTCTCATCGTATAATCAAAAGATATCAATTATTATTGTTATTATGCTATTTTTATTGTATATGTTTAGCAATACATCTATGAAAAATTGTTTTATATTTTTATTTTGTACACCTATATATATTTAAAAATACATTGAAACTATTTTACGAAATATACTGAATATTTTTCTTTTACATATTCCATACCTATGTTTTAATGTGCGCAACTTTCCACAAAGACCTTATTATTGTATCGAAATATATAAAAAACAATATTTTCTGATCAGCCGACCGGTCAATTTGTAACTATATTTATATATTTTGTCTTTTGATTTCTTGGCGAAAGTAACATAAAAGTTGTTAAATTTATTGTATGAAAAAAATACCATACATAAAGACCATAGTAACTAGATGACGTGACTACTTCGATTTGTTTGAGAACGTAATTTTTTTCGTATTTCAATATACATGTACTGCTATAAGTTGTTCAAAATGATGGACCGAATTACCTCTTTTAATATATTTGTATCTACTGAATTAAAAATATTATTGTAAACATATCTATCTGCTTTCTCCATACGTTCTAAGCTCCCGAGTTCATGAACTTGTTCTCGGGAGTGCGCGTAAAAATAATAACAAGGAAAGCGCCCCCTCGCGCAATCGACACGATACGTCTAGCTCCGCCCACAAATGAGGTACATGAATTTTGTGGTATCGTGTTAATAACTTAAATGTAGTGTGTGCAAAATTAAATCAGCAATTGACTAAAAATTGGTTGTCAAATATTTAAATTTTTAAAGTTGATGTCCATCTATTGTTGCAAGATAAACGAAGTTTGTAAAATACTTACATTTTATTTATTTCCTTTGACCAAGGATTTCACCAGTCAAGGATTTCACCATACAAGTACTTCATCAATTCGTCTTCATTCCAGTCACAAAATTCATCGATATCATATACCCTAGCAAAGGTGTTAACACCTTTGATAAGGTTGTTGTGACGATTAATGTCCTTCAAACACTGTACGAAAATTAAATATCGCTTATGCTCTACATTAGCACTTTCGTATTGACGATTGTAATCCTGTTTGAACTTTTCAAAGAGAGCCGGGGCGTCATGTACATCATATATAGGAACCTTTTCTGTAGCCAAAGTCAATGAGACGATTATAAGTAATATGATAATATTGAGGCAGTACATTGAGAAAAACAATATTATCTTATATTAAAAATAAATGGCCAAGTGCGTGTCTTGGTCACGTTCAAAGTAGAGTTTCGAACACGACGTAGCTTCAGATCTTTATAAACGTTCAGTCACAGTTGATAGAAATTTTCTGTCAACATCATTTATTAATAATATTCAATATGTAAATGTTCCTTGCTATTGATGCTAATAGATTTGTAACACAAGCGTTTCTGAATTTAAGTATATGCTATTTTATAGGGTGTTAAGGCTTTCAACACTAGTAATTATTAAGTACTCAAACGAAATAATGAAATAAGAAAAACCACGTATCAAGACCAAAGTCGCTGGTTTAAGCCCCGCTCACGTGGTAGGTTTCCACCATTATTTAGTTTAAGCCCTTTAAATGTCGGACGCCCGGAGCGGGCTGGCGGTCTAATGTATTGTTTTACTATTGTGTCTGCTATGACGACGTTTGAAGGGCTATGTACTAAAGTACAAGCTGTTGAGCACATTATAAAAGAAAACGAATGCGCGTTTTAAATTAACTCACCCACCGATTTTTTTCTTTTAAATTTGTTGAACTTTAATTAAAATGTTATTAATATTTCATTGGAATTATTTATTGCTATAAAAATAACAACAACTTCTTTTTTAGTTAGAACAATGCTTGGGATATGCCTTTATTTGTTTGCGATATAATGTGAGAGTTTGTGAGCTGGTTATAAACTTTATATCAAATACATAAAGTTTAATTTGATTCGGGAGTTAGTTTTCTCGGTGTGATTAAGGTTAGAGGTTTTAAAGTTTATGAAAGTATTAATTAATCACGCCAGTCAAAATGACTAAAGGGATTGATGTGAATTTTGGCATGCTTGTTATGTGGGTTTAGGAACTTAAGAGTAAGTTACTTTTCACCGCAAAAAAATTTGCGGTTCCATCTTTTAAATAACGAAATATTCCTAGTTCGTTACATCATAATTAAAAGTACATATGGATGCTAATGCCTATGATACTATGCCTACACTTCCTATTACCGTTGTTTGTTTGCATGTTTTTATCTGTGACTCATTTCCAACACCCTGTAGTTCTCAATCTAGCAAGTAATATTTACAATGATGCAAAATAAACGATTCAAACTTTCAATCATCTGTAACTTACATATATTAAATGGCAATGATTACTTTTCTTACCGAATAAACAATTTAAAAATTTTGTTTTTATAATTCTTAACAGGCGTCTATTTAAAGCTTTTGAATCAAAATACAGAACGCTGAATTTTTACATTAAACTTATAATTGATATTGGTAAGTATTTCTGTAAATTAAAAATGGCGAAAAGCTTCTTTGCTGTCATAAACATATTTATGTTTATGACCTCTTTCCGCAATACTCGTATTAAAGTGTTTAAACTTATGGAACGGTGAAGCAGCCAGGAATTACCTGTACTGCGCTACAAAATATAAATTGAGGGTGTATTGGTAAGGGGGTTTTAGTGTGACTTCATACAATAAGTAAACGACGCGACATCTGGGCCAACAGGACAAGAAATCCTGGCTGGCTTACCGCCAGACCCACTTTCTTTGACTTTACACCACTATTCCATTAACCTAATAGGTGTTACTCTGGAAAGTCATATAAGGCTGTTGCTTGGAAATCGGCAAAAATATCAAAATTAGACGAGTGAATGGAAAAGTAAAACCAAAATGGTAAGTCGCTGGGTCAGATTTTTTGAAAGAATGATTTGTTCGTTTCTGTCATTAATTTGATACGCAGCCCTTTCGGTGTGCTTTGTGCTTAAAATAAAAAAGTACCTTTTGTTGTAAAAATTATGGTCCATTTTCCTGCGTTTTTATCTTTTATTTACATAGAAATAGTAAGGCTGATTGATATATTATCCTTAAAAATATATGTTACTCGTCTAAATTGCTTATGGTAGGTATAAATCATATCTTATAACTTTATAAATTTCTGTGATCTCGAAAACGGCTCTAACGATTTCGCAGAAAATTGGTATATGGGGGTTTTCGTGGGTAAACAATCGATCTAGATTAGTCTTATATTAGGGAAAACGTGTGTTTTCGAGTTTTCATGAGTTTTTCTTTCCACGCAGAATATGATCGCTAATTTCGTAGCGGTTTATGATGCTGACCACTAGAAAAAGTGTTACGGGTTCGAATCCTACTCGGTGAATTACTTTTGTTTTTTTATGTTCAAATTTATACTTTTTATTTTAGTTTAGACAAGTTAAAATGTAGTTAATGTTTGAGATGTAACCGAGCAAAGCTCGGTCACCCAGGTACTAAGCTTTATTTAGCTTGTATTTCCTAATTCGCGTTCTAGAACATCAACGGAATGTTTAATAACGGCTAAAGTTAGAAGCTGGCACTAAAACGCATGTTAAGCAGTACAAAACGTATAGTGACGTCATAAAGTGTTGCTCATAAATCCTTCCTTATCTGGCATTTGTAGCAACGCACAGCAAGCTATGAAACGAACTCAATCTGCATAAATTTGCAGTTGACCCGTTATTACTACACAACATTTGCACACAAGACATATTTGATACCATTTTGTTTGGAAAACAGCTTCTGAGGACGTGTGAGATTTGATATATACGGTCTAATTTCATTTTTGTCACAAGTAGATTTTTTTAATGTAACCTAAGAGGCAGATGTTTTTCAGTGTTTTTTTGTGTGCAAGTGCAATCCACGATATTCTTGAATAAACATGAAAAAAAATACATATTAATATCGATATCAAAGCTGTATCAATTGTTTATTGTACACGGGTATTATTCTTTTGAGTAATTTTATTGTCTATTATAAAAATAAAAGGAAGTTTAGATTATTTTACATTGTAAAGAATAACATTGTGAGAAAACCTTCACACTAGTAAATATTAAGTTTACTCATGTGTGAAATAGAGAAGGAAATGGCCAACCACTTCACCAAAAAACCTACTTATGTTCATTTCTTTCCATACAATGACATCAACGACGCCACGAACGACTCTTAAATGTCGAAAGAAACATTTTATTTGTAAACGTGGAGTATTATATCAATAAGTGGTACAATAATGTTCGTCGTTTTCTAAAAATCTCAAATAGACCTACTTATTCTCCATTTAACGCATATTAGCGAGGCCTTTATACATGAAAAGACGTGGGCGAAGTTAAGAGATGTAGCTAATTTCGCAAATTGAGTTGGTTACGTTACCGAGTATAGAATTGAGAAACAGGAATCAATTTGATCCGGAACTTCAATTAACATGGCTTGTCGTGTATCGCATTTACTGCGTAATATTGGATGGCTCTTTGACATTCTGTTCTTACCCGATTGTGGCAAAGCCAAAAGGGTGGTTGTGCGTTTTGCCGCTATGTATGTATGTATGAATAAAATAATAAACATGATTCTAAAAAAATAATAATCCTTAATCTTATCCTTACTTTTGTCATAAATGCAAAAGTGAGTTTGTATATTTGTTTGTTTGTTAGCACTTCACGCTTCAACCACTGAACCTATTTAGATGAAATTTGATATGGATATAGTTTATACTTAGGGAAGGAAAGGGGACAAGTGATAGGTAAAAATATCCAAAGATAAATAAATACTTTTTAATTTTTGATTTTTGACGTTTGACTTTTGTTGACTTTTGACTTTTGACTTTTTACTTTTGATAGTTTTTATCCCGAAATTCCCACGGGGAGCGAAGTCCACGAGCACAGCTAATTATATTACAAAGTTATTTTTAAATGTTTTATTATTTTACATGCACAATCATAGAAACAATAAAAATGGCGTAAATATGTTCGATTTTACTTTTAACAAAGTTTGCCAGCAAAATGAATACTTATCAATATACATATAATAAAATCGTAACCTATCGCTGTCTGTACATGGAAGATAAAAGAAACAAAATACTGCTAAAAAATACTCGTTTTGTGTTTTAAAAATCATTGTTTTGTGAAAACAATGATTTTTTGAAGAAATTAAAACTGTGGTGTCAATTTTGTTTTAAAATAGAAATTAAGGTTGTACATAGTTAGGTTAAATTTAGATGTAGGTTATTTAATATTAGTTTAGATAATTTCTGAGTATATTATGGCAAGTTTGTAACGAACATCGTTACAATATCTATTTTCAATGTGATTTTAGATTGCAGAAAAATTGATATTAAGAGCGCTATTTCACTTCAAAAAAATTAAGACTAAGGCTAATCAAATTTACATAATTAGAAAACGTTTAAAAGAAACTGTGCTGACCCCATTTGAAAGGAAACAAATATATTTTTTCACTTTTTGTCTTTTTTAATAATATAAAATAAAATTATATTCAAACTTATAATTTTAATAAACTTTTTTTATTTTTTTAACTCTTAATACTATATATCACTCAGCTCCACCGCCCACTCTACACGCGGCGTTCGTTGCAAAAGGCCACTTAATTTGGCGCCCTAATGGCCGGGAGCACGCGTTCTTTCAAAGAAACCTCGGCGAGATAATAGATTGCTGGAATGAAAGGCCGCTGAGAACGCTGGACAGAGGAGCTCCAAACTTGTTTATAATGCAAGGAGGAAGATAGACATCGTCCTTGAGAAGGAAAAGAAGACACTTACTCACTTAGGTCTGCTATAATTTTTAGGGTTCCGCACAATATATATGTGACCTCCATGTACATGTATACAAATTACATGCCTACAATAATAATATACTTATAAGTTATATATACATCACACAAGTAAAATATCTATTTACATACATACATAGTCACACATAGAAACTAAACATTCACGATTAATATTGTTTGCATACATATTATCACGTCTTTATCCCTAATGGGGCAGACAAGCATTTTGAGTCTTGCGGCTCTAAGCAGATAAAGCCCAGGGCTGCAAGACTCAAAGGCCACTTTTAGCTTGATTTGGGCAAGAGGGTGGATGAAGGAATCAAAATAGTGATGGGTTGCTGGCTGCATCGCCTATTAACATGATTAGATTTTTTGCCTATTCCCTCGATCGGCTCTTACGATCTGCCCGGGAAGAGAAGCAGCTGGTACATTATAAGTTTTTTCTTTTTTCCCAGACCAGCATGGAAGTAGGTTCTGCACAAAAGAGGAAAAAACGGAACCTTTGAGTTCTTGCCACTAAAAACGTCTAAAAACTAATATCTATTGAATTTGTATGAAAATGTCTTTTTTCAAGTACATTTTATAAGTTGATCACCTATAACTTTTTAATTTGTATACTCTACTTGGCTCTGATAGTTTTCCTTCAAACTACATTATATATGCTATAATTGTGATTTTTTTCACGTGGCCATATATAACCGTTTAGCAGATAGAGTAGAACTTTAAACCCAAATATTTCAGAAACGGATCCCTAAATCGAAAAATGGTGTTCACAAGCTAACAATATTTTTGAAAGATCTATTCAACGATATCCCACTCAATGTGTTTGTCGAGAAAAAAAATATTGACTACGTCTTTACTTGTATGGCAGCTACACTGAAAAAATTTTTTTTTTCCATATTTTATTTTACGACTTTTTCGCCATAATTAATATACATATCTACGTTTCTCTGTAGTACCGTGGACAGACAGACAGACAGACAGACATGGCGAAACTATAAGGGTTCCTTGTTTACTACGGAACCCTAAAAACGGAAACGGAACCTGGCTGTCCGTCCGTCTGTCACAGCCAATTAGCTCCGAATCTACTGGACCGAATTAGGTAAAATTTGGTAGGATGATGTGATGACCTAAATACAGACATGAGAAGTAATAAAATATATTTAAAAGTTACGGTCATTTTCGGGGGACATATTAAGAAATTGAAAATAAAAGTTTGGGTCGTATATCAAATGAAAGGACCGTTATGAGGAACTGAAATATATTTTTTTAATTGTTATAAAATAAATAGTTTTGATTTATTCATGAAAGATGACGAAAATATACCATCCCTCCTGATCTCAGAAACTACTAAGCCTACTTAAAAAAATACAAAATATAGTTCATTGCTTGCAGATTACAGAAAAACCTATAAGAATTCTATCAATTATAATTAAAGTAGTAAACTCAATATAGTACGTTCACTTACGGAAAATAGTTCACTAAAACACTACTAGATAGCTAGTACTTAGTAGTTAATTTTGACACTCTCCACGCTAGTTCAACTCGCACTTGGCCAGTTTATTTCTTATTATACCAGCTGATAGTGTGTCATAGGCTGTGAATACTGAGATAAAATGTTATGACGAAAACACGTTTTTTCAACAACATTTTGAAAAGCAAATGTGACTTGAATCTATAGGAAAACAACAAACATTACACATTTCAATACAAACATTTACGTTTGGTTAAATTAGAAAAAAACACTTAAAATAAATAAACTCGTTGATTAATAATATGCAGAGAATCCTGGGATAGCAGGTTGTATTTAAATAGTTCAAATGAATGTCAAATTATTTATTCAAAGAGAAATTGCAAATTAAATCATAATTTATTCAAGAACCACATTTCACACATTCATTACATAGTCTTTTGACTTTGCTCACATACATTTTAATGGGGATAAAAAGGTTAAGTTTCATTGAAGAGGGTAAAATGGAAGAAATATTCACTTTAAAAAGCGGCGAGAATATCAAGCTTATGCAATGAGCATTAAAAGAGCTACATTGAGCTTAATACTGCCTGTATTCGGTAGTCATTTTATTTTAACCCTTTATCTATAAAATACTCCTGTTCATCAATTATATAGGTAATATCAGTAGTATACAATTTAAAATTAAAAAGTACTTAATGTTATCACAGGAAATTTTCAACGTTATATGAACTCAATTAGCGTAAGATAATTTCTCAACAACAATCTTATACCTTTAAACGAGCAATTCTTGAATATTTTATTTATATATTTCTGTGATCTCGAAAACGGCTCGAGCGATTTCGCTGAAAATTGGTATATGGGCGTTTTCGGGGGTAAACAATCGATCTAGATTATTAGTCTTATGTTTGGGAAAACGCGTATTTTCGATGTTTGAGATGTAACCGAGCAAAGCTCGGTCGCCCAGGTACTTATACTTTACAAGTTTAGAAGTTAACATATTTCAAAAGAGCATATCATAATATTTTATAACATTGAAACAGAAACAAAAACACAAGTATTTTGTTTATGTGTAGAATTGGTTGTGTACAACTTTTATACAACGTGGAAGGGATATACTATTCCATCCATTTCAGCCGCACAACGTCCACTGCTAGACATAGGCCTCGCCCAAAGATTTCCAAAACGACCGATCTAGAGCGGCTTGCATCCAGCGTCTTCCAACGACCTTGGTCAGGTCGTCAGACCACCTTGTGACATACTATTAGTGTAATGAAATTAAAATAACGCATACAAAATGCCCGGACGGCAGCACTCTCTGTATGGAAATGCAATTTTTTTTTACTGTTATTCTAGTTTCAGTATACTACAGTGATGTAGTATAGCCCGTGGTTTGATTTATTACGGGTACGTTCTTTTCATGTTGTATAAGCTGTGTGTTTGCATTCTGCAAGCAAGGCATGCACCAGTAGTTACTTGTGTGGTAGTTCTGAACAAAATTAATAAATTAACAGTTTAAGTCTTTGACGCTTTCAAGCTGGTCCGGGAGAAAAGAAAAAACTTAGAATATACTGGCTGCTTCTTTACTCGCACAGATCGAAGCCGATCGAGGGAATGGGCGAGATTTGAATCATGATAATAGGCAACTATATATAGACTATTTTAGTTCCTTTATCCATCTTTACGCCCACCATTATGCTAAGCGTGGCCTCTAGGCTCTGCCTACCCCGTCAGGTATAAAGACGTGATCATTATCTGTATGTCGGAGAGTTTATAATTAATTCCCTTTTTTTATTATTTTAAACGTGCAAAGAGAAAGTTGTTTACTAAAACATGCGACGGTTGAATTTTTAAATAGCGAGACGTTAGCAACGAGATATAAAACCGGTTGCCCTAGCAACTGAAAGGGCAGTCTTGTTCGAGCGGCCGTACTGTGCACAACTCGTTTGTGTAGTTTGCTGTGGCTTGGCCATGACTCATTTAATTGTGATTATTGTAATAGATTTGGATTGGTAAACCGATTTATTACAATGGTGGTCTATTCCAGCTAGACGATATGCCCTGTTGAACACAGATTCAATACCTGTGTGGGCCAGGGGTATTCAAACACATGTGGTTGGAATCCATGGTCAACGCGAGGCGGAGCGTTGACTTATCGTCACATTTTTATAATGCCCCTGTAAGGTCTCTCTTGCGGCGACATCGATAAGGTGATGTGACTGTAAGTAAGTTTCCATCCTGGCATTAGTCTGTTTTCGTATTGTAAGTAACCAAATGGCTAGTTCACGTCACCCAAGATGTCAGATGCCGATCTCGCGATCCCGCTCAGGCCTCCTCAGACCCTCGTCTGCGACATGTATATAAAACAAACGAATACATGGCTCTCTAGCACTACGCCTGCCGCCTTTAGTCGAAAATTTTACATTCTAAATTTTAAATCACAGAGCACACATATATTTTACTTGATACATAAAACACTGCGATGTTGCAGGGTAATTCCGTAACTGTATACTGTATTAATGGATCTAGAAATATTTATATTAAGTTGGAGAGACTCTATAAAGGTATAATAAAACATGGTATACTTATTTCAATATTTTATTGTTTATAGATGAATGTAGACATTGAACATATTGTAATTACCTTTTGTTCCTTTGAAATGGATCAAATTTTTTTTTTTTTTAAAAACACGGATCTCATGAATTTTATGCCTGTTACTTAAAAAAAAGAATGTTTATATATTTTTTTAATATCTTAAATTGAGACCTTTTGACGACTATGTATGGGTTAGTCAAGTAGGTAAATAATGTTTAGAATTTTATTAATACTATACAATTATAAAATATAAAATAACATAAGTAGACAGACATAGGCGTTTTCCCAGCAGTAGATGGCATAATAAGACACATACCTAAACGTACATATGATTTTATTTACCGTAATTTTTACACATAATAAAACAGTAAAAAAAGTGTTTCTGTACATTAAATATATTTTCAAAGAAAATATTGGGGGCGATGGAGACATGGTAATAGAGAATGAATTAAAAAAAAAGTCTGTCTTTCTGTTTAACTGTTTGTCTGCTTGTAAACGCTAATCTCCGGTAATACTGGACGGATTCGAATAAAACTTTTATGTTACATAGCTGTTATGCCTGGGCAACATATAGGCAGCTGATGCACAACCTTAATGGTCCAGCTAAACTATAAGAAATATAAAAATGACGCCTTAGAAAAAGTTGTTAAGCCTGATGATAATTTTCCGGAGACATAAAGCCCACGCGAACGAAGTCGCGGGCTTCGGCTAGTATATTTTATATATACCTAGCTAGTATATTATATATAGATACAAATCACGTATCCAGATCGATTAGTCCAGTTATTTTCACATAGAATTACCCATAACCACAACGAATGCGGTCGCACACTCGTTTTAGCCATTCATTTCAAACGAATTTTCTTCAAAAGAATGTTTAAACGGGACAAGTTTTATATTTGTTTACCTCAAATTATATTCATGAACGAGTTTCATTAATAGTGAACTGGTTCACGGAAACGTTTCACTGGTTCTTAGTTGGACTCATTAAGGAAAATGCAGAAAAGCTTGTTAAAGAATTTATATTCATGTTATTTTTTCATAAATGCTACCTAAATGAGTTTGTTTATTTTATATTTTTATAAGTATTTGGTAAGTCTGGTAAAATAAATTATTTGTGGTCTTTCTCGTGTTTTATGGATAGGTTTTTATGGGTGTTTTATTTTTTCGAATTATTTAATATTTGCATTTTTTATTATTATCATCATCATTATCTGGTCTATTTTGTCTCCACTGCAGGAGCACGACTCCCTCAGTACTACCAGAGCCATATTTGGCTAGAGCAACCAGAGGGCTTTGGCCTATACTCTCCTCGCCGGTCAGACGTGTTGGAGAGGCCTCATTGATGTTTATAAGCTTTGTTTAGCTTGTATTTCCTAAGTCAAGGCGATTACGACATCTACGGAAAGACTTGGAGTAGCCCTATTTTGCTCAGCCGCAAACCATACGGCAACTTTTCAGTATAATAATATACATTGAATCCTTATAAAAAATATGCTATGATTACATGAGATAAAATGATATATGGTCGTTAAGTAATATTGTGGTTACTAATCGTAATGTTATCACATTATTTCAATGAAATTCACCTCTACACAAAGGTTGATATTATGTATTTTGATGCCTAGTTTTGTTTCGGCATCTTCGTAGTCGATATCTAGACTGATTTGTGTATTTGTTCGTAATGGATAAACTCAAAAAGTACTCATCGATTTATAAAATTCATTCACCTGTAGAAAGCTAAATTTATTAGCGAGTAACATAAGCTATATTTTATCTTTTAAAACGCGAGCAGCTCCGCGGTAAACAAATAGTAACGTAACTACCTTCATTTTCCCATTATTTGTCTTTTTCACAAGAAAGAAGGAATGATTATTTATCATATAATTATACAATATATATCATATATATCATACAATATATATAAAAATATTAAAATTTTATTACATACCTACAAGTTATTTTCATCAATGAGATGACCTCCAAAAAGAGATAAATTTATCCTTCATTGAATTTTTTTTTGACTTAGACTTCACCATGACAATGACCAAAAATCTCTTCTTACTTTTTAAATCAAAATTTCACAGAAGTTTAGTCAGTGTCACCTTACTTGTACAGCTATTTCCAACTTAATTTATTAAATTTGACCGTTTTGTTCTCCGGATATTAAAGATCAAAGAATGATTTAACAGCTAATATTAAAATAACTGTAATTGCGTCTAATCTCGCTCTAGTAAACAAAGCGACAGTTCCTTATAATTTATTTAATTAGTTCTGTTTGCGCCATGGATTTCAATCGTCGGAGCCGCGAGTTCGCTTAAATTAATTAGTCTTTAGCCTCTTGATTGTGCCAATATTGGTTGCCATGTTCGTTACACCGCCTTGTGGAGTGGAAACGTACATTAAATTATATTTACACTTCTCTTTGGTGTTTATTAAGCGCTCGAGCTTTAGGTTATATGTATATCCACATGTGATTATGCGTGTTTCCCCTGAGGGTAGATATTAGACTAACAGGGGGCCGTATGCAACCCTATCTGTGTATGTAAGTAGCAAAATGTGACATATTTAGGGTGTTGCATATTAAAGAGATATGTCTTATTGTGCAGGGTTGCCTGAGCATAACCTGGAGCATTTCGAACAGTCAGCAAAAAAGTAACTTCGTCGTCTAGCGATTTGATACGGTAGCTGTGATGTCACTCACATGAAAATCACTCGCGAAGCCTTTATCTATATTGATGACAATGCAGCTGGCCAATACGCTCAAAGAGCTCCTAAATCTATTACTGGCATAATCTTATCACCGATGCTTTCAATCCTTGCATCCCATTGGCCCGGATTCAGG
The DNA here is from genome assembly GCA_963555685.1 of Acrobasis consociella. Lineage (NCBI taxonomy): Eukaryota > Metazoa > Arthropoda > Insecta > Lepidoptera > Pyralidae > Acrobasis > Acrobasis consociella. The sequence goes on from OY743115.1 coordinate 7,821,212, forward strand.
CGGTTAGGGTTCCGTCTCACAATTTACGAGATCACATTTCAGCCGCGTGCAATTTGCCTGGAGCGTCGTGTGACATCCGACTTCCTCCTGTATTTTTAGTAAAAGGAAATTCTTTGTCAAGTTACTTTTTATCGTACAATTTACAAGGCCTAACTAAATATACTGAAACTATTTTAAGGGTGAATTTAGTCCGTAACAATAAACAACTTTCCCCAAGAAAATTTAAAGGCAAAAATTATGTTTAATTTTTGACTTTCCATACAAACTCGGATCAGCTGATCGGTAACGTGAGAGGCCAAAGATTACATATTTCGACACGTGTTCCTTAGAAAAAGTTGTTGTTATGATAGGTTTTATTTGTATGTAGTTAACAAATTCATTAATATTACGTATTATAAAATTTCCATTGTCTAAAGTGAACTATTACAATATGAATAAACATTTAATTATTTTTAATATAGTATAAGAACATTTATTCCCGCATAAGTCCGGCTATAAAAGTAACTATCATAAACCTGGTATTAATTTCAATCTTAGCCCCTTTTTGACTTCAGTTAGACGGCATTCCCTTAATCGGATATTTCGATCTGCGCTAAGAGTTTTAAGTTATTTATTTTAATCCCTGACTAGCATGCAAGGAATTTAGTTTTAGAGATTGATACCGTATGAGCGTATAAATCTATGATAGGGTATAAACATTACATTGCCCTGAAATAAAGCGAATTTCAATAAATCACAGATAAAAGGTCACGGGAACACGGCAGCGGTTAGCAGATTTCTTCCATCAATCAACGTGTATTGGTATAAATGTAGGTATATCGCATCCATCACACACGAATCGATCACAACTCTTAAAAGGTGTTTCTTTCAACCCCCGTGTCATGACTTTGATATATTATTTACTCGATACCGGTACATAAACTGATTTCAAACTCTAGTGCTGGATACCTCAATTAACATTTTGTTTAAGCCAGTAGAGACAGTATTATTTTATGTCAAAACTATGGTTTTCCAGAGACTCGTGTAGAATGTCTTACAAAAAGGATTACAATAAAACATTTATAAATTAAATAAGGACGAGGTCAAAACAAAACTAACCAATTGGTTGTTACAACTAGACTATGATGGATGATACGGAGAAACTGCTACAAATGTTAGATATTGTTGGGTAGTAGTCTGTCTACCTATTTTTAGTCTAATATTTTTTTCTAATTATTTACCTTCAGCTACTTATATACCGCTTCAAATTCATTTAGCGGTTATTAAGTTATGAGGGGTGAACGCTTGAAAGCCAGTGGTTGGTTCTTAATTTGCCTGACAAATAGTGTGTTATAAATTTATAAATTTAGTGGGGCTTTTTGAGTGATGATGAAGTTTGAAGTTACCCTTCCACAGTACTATAGTTTGTTGGTGAAAAGATTTCTGCAATGACGTCACAAGCCCCGCCCCTACTCTGGAACTATCTTTGTGAATTTTTCTTTTATGATAAGCTGAAAAATATGGGCCTATTATTTTCGGATAACCTGTCTTTAGGTTATCGGACGGACAATTCTAACCCTGTTATCACCTCTATTCAATTGTATACAACAAGAAAGCAATTTGCACTGTCCAAATTAGTCTGAATTTTCTGGCAATAATTATCTAATATTTTTTAACGTATGCTGTAATTACTAATAATTACAGTTGTAATAGAACATAGCTTACATGTAGCAGAGATGCGAATGCTTAGGTGGATGTAAGGGGTGACGAAGATGGATAAGATCAGGAATGAATATTTAAGAGGGAGTTTGAAGGTAGCACCGATTGTAGAAAAGTTAAAAAGCCACCTTTTAACTTGGTATGGCCATGTCAAGAGGCGAGATGCCGAATATCTGGCAAATAAAATGGTTAGCTTAAAGGTAGATGGCCACAAAGATAGAGGACGACCTCAAAAGACGTGGGTGAATATGTAAGGCGGGACATGGAGGAGAGGGGGGTTAGTACAAATATGGTTAGGAAGATGATGATGACAGTTGTATGCGTTTTCTCCTCGCGTACTACGAGTATAAGCCTTATTTGTAGGACTAAGTCTATTGGGTCAAGCTCTTTTTTGCGGAAAACTGTGAAATTTCATATAACGTTTAGCGGCTGATGCAATTTTCTTTCGCACATCACAATTTTGTTAGCAACTTTTAAAATCTAAAAACTTATCGTACGTTTTTATCAACTCTGTAATCTTTTACGTTTTTGCATCACAATTTAAACCATTGGCTGCATTTCTTTCAAAGGTTCATGGCATAGTGGTCAAAAGCGTCGTCACTAAGTGGAGCTTTGAGAGAACACGTGTTAACCGCTTCAGCAAAGACCGACGTGTGTTTTTTCCGTTTTACCTCTAAAAGCTTTTACACAGGAACTGTAGTTTCAATTAAAACTCCTCTTTTTAATTCTCCTTAATAAATGGAGTGGATTGTTCAATCGTGATGTTTTTAGATATGACTTGTATTCCAGTTACAAAGCAAAGTAAACTTTTGCACTCCACTTTCAAAAGTGAAACTCGTTTAATGTGTGCGCATGAATAGGGTTTTCAATCTAGTAGGATATCGCGGAATCTCGGTGGAAGCGGGATCAAAGGTCATATATATATATATATATATATATATATATTTATTTATGGGTGCGGCTTTTCAGTATGTAATAAAAAAAAATGATAAATTAAGTTAATCTAACAAAAAATTCAAATTTACCATAGAAATTATAAAGTGGTGGCTTTTGTCCAGTGGCGAGACACATAATAACTCTAAACAAAAAGATAAAAAACAAAATTTCTTAGACTACTAGAAAGTTAGAAAAAATAATAATTTTGTAATTGTTTTCAACCAATCATTTTTTTTAATGTATGAATATGAGTAAAACCTTAGGGAGGGTTCTTAACCACAATTGACTCGACTAAAACTAGTCGACGCATTCCGACTTCTATTTCACGTTATATAGAACATTAATTTTACTTTATGTAGGTACAACAAGTGTTAGATTATGGTTAATACCTGCCACACACCGGTCAAAATGAATTTCGACAACAAGCCGATTTTTCGTGAATGGGACTAAATTGTTATCCCGACATGTTGCAATCTCGACTCCTGGTACACCATGCTTGAAATCCCTTTCCGTGAGTAAGTAGGTAGTACTTAGTTGAAGAGTAACTCAGTTCCACTGTATAGAACGAATGAGAATAAGTTAATGTAGAGAAAGTTTTTATCGCAACGCATCGGAGTTTGCACTGAGAGGTATCTTTCAACCCCATTACGTGTGCTAATTTCATTTCACTTGGTGTATAGTTTACGGAACTGGGGAAAAGTGGAGGAGAGCCTTTATGTAATATTAGCCATTTGAAACTACGTGGGTAGTGTGTGCAAGCATTTTCTTCACTATTATTTTCAAGTAGGCAATAATAGGTCAACATGACCAAGATATTACTAGCCAACTTAAATAAGACTGTTTTGAGAATTTTATACATAAAAGATAGAATTGTCTTAAAAATACTTTTGTATTAATCTGCCTCTTCGATTATATAGATGTCTGCCAGGCCTGTATATATTCAAAATAATCTAAAAACAACATCTATATCTATATATATCTATATACATATAATAAAACAGTAAAAAAAGTGTGTCTGTACATCTATATACATATAATAAAACAGTAAAAAAAGTGTGTCTGTACATCAAATATATTTCCAAAAAAAATATTGGGGGCGATGGAGACTTAGTAATAGAGTAAGAATTTAAAAAAAAATGTCTGTCTGTTTGTCTGTTTGTCTGTTTGTACACGCTAATCTCCGGAAATACTGGACGGATTGGAATGAAACTTTTTTTGTTATATAGCTATTAAGCCTGGGCAACATATAGGGTATAAATTATTTTGGAAAATGGAACGCCTGATGCAGAACCATAATGGTCCAGCTAAACTATAAGAGATATAAAAATGCCGCCTTAGTTAAAGTTGTTCAGCCTGATGAGCATTTTCCAGAGACATAAAGTCCACGCGAACGAAGTCGCTGGCTTCGGCTAGTTAGTAATAAAAGTTAACTTTACATAACTGAATCAAGTGGCCTCTATTTAGGTCTTACTGTTCTCATTCTATCATGTTTTAAATAAATTCGTAATCGATATGTTATTTTTCAAGTTGGCGACAACAGGCAAGAGCTAACACAGGACCGAAAGCGCTGGCGTGCTCTTGTGCCCACTTTGGGTCCCTGGGCCAGAATAGTAAGTATTTTTTAAGGGTTTTCAGGCATTCAAGATCCTTATTTAATTATTTAGTTTAGTACTTTAGGAAGTATATGTTTGTAATTCAATTAAACACAAAATAACGCAAATATTTAAAAGCTAATCTTGGGCACTCAAGTTCAGTTTTTTTAAAGCGTCTTCCTCAATAAACGAAGCTACAAAATCCACTGAAAGCAACTGAAAGTGGAGTAGAATTAAAATCTCATCTTGGAGAAAATTAAACCGCGAATAGTTAATGGATCTTAACTCGATTTCAAAACGCTAACTTTGTCGAAAGCGAGTCGTTGCCGTTGCCTTCAATAAGATTCGAGCAAGTTTGGGAAATTCGCTTCCTTTTAAAATGGCCGCCATTTAACCGGCTAGAGCCAGATTTAAGTATTTTTGTTTGGAACATTGCATTTTATTGTACTAGAGAGTGATTTTATTCAAAGACATGAGGTAAGAAAACAAATTTTAGATGTAAGTTCACTCATTGATACTAATCAATTATTATTCTTAGGCAATACCGGCAGCCTTTTGGCTACGCTGCCAAGGAGTATTTATTTATTTTGCTATTAACTTAATCTTATACAAAAATCTTGTTTTCCAAATTATTAAAAAAATAACTTAATAGATGAATAACATTAGGTCTTCCTAAACAAATGAACCATAAGAGAGTTCGGCATCACCAGTGGGTTGACTGGTAGATAAACTCTATGGCTTTGAGTCCGCCTTTTACATTTGTGATAAAGTTAAATAAATAAAATAAAAAATAAGTGAGGGCTAAAACGTATTTTACACCAAAATAGTCCTGGAATAAAACATGCACCTACTGCGTGTAACCTTAATTCTAATATTTTTATTAATTTATCATCATCATCATCATCAGGTCTTTTTGCCTCCACTGCAGGAGCACGACCCTCTCTGTGCTGCCAGAGCTATATTTAGCCAGAGCAGCCAAAGGACTGTGGCCTACACTCTCCTCGCTGGCCAGACGGGTTGGAGAGGTCTCATCGATGTTTATAAGCGATTGTTTAGCTTGCATTTCTTAAGTCGCCTTCTACGACATCCATGGAAGGACTTGGAGTGGCCCTACTCTACTCTATTTTTATTATTTACCTATAAAATAATGGTAGATATTTGAAAAAAGTTTAAGAAGGTAGCTGATAATAATCGTCTTATTATATATCGAAGTTATAACTATTTTTCTTTGAATAATTCTTAATTTTCAATCAAGGATCGTAGCAATTGGAGGTCAATAGTCTTTGCCTACCCTTGAGGGAAGGTGATAATATTTACCTATATGTACGCATGTATTAATTCACAAACGCTAAAACTTAATATAACATAAGCACACTATGAATGTGGGTATCAACAAAGATTTATGTCGCAGCGGGTCACCACACCGGAATATATTTACAATAATTCTTATTTAAGTAGAATTTATGCAACAGGAGAAGGCACTCCGCAAGAGCTACAGTTAAATTATTTTTACTCGAAATATTGTTATTTTTGTTTTTCTTAACCTGCTGTGGAAACACTATATTTTATTTGGGTACTTACAAGGCATATATCGTATGTATTTAACAAAATACAACGTGAGAGGGACACCCGTAATAAATCGAACCTGAGAATTATTATACATCACTTTAGTATAATGAAATTAAAATAACAGCCAAAAATTAAAAAAAAAATCGGCATAGCCATATGAAAGTGTGCAGCTGCCCGGCTGCACACTTTCATATTTTATTAGTATGGGAATGTCAATTATTTTTTGTTTTTTGACTATTATTTTATTGTCATTACACTATAGTGTAGTGTAGAACAACCCTTCATGAAGAACATATATCAAAATAAAAAAATAATGTTTGGCCTCCCATATGTATAAATCGACTGATCCGCTGATCAGAGTTGATACGGAAAGCTAAAAAATTTCAGTCGGGTAAAAGGCTAACCCTCTTCATAAAAAATATAAAACGATTGCAAAACCTAATTTAGTAAAAAATTGTATTTTTATGTGAATTATTATAACGAAAAAAACACAGGGCAAAACATATTTTATCTAAAATAGGTTTCACAAACATTTGAATCTTTTATGTTTTCATAAAAAACGTTAGTACCGGGTAACAGAGTTATAAATGTCACACAAGTCCCACCGACAGCAGATCACGCACGATTCATTATTTTTGTAAACAATAATAAAAAAATAATTGTTAAATTTTAGTAAGTATTATAGCTTATTTAAGTAATTAATTAGTCCTTTGACATTATCAAGCCTCACTACTCACCTTCTTTGACACAGTCATGTAATTATCGTAAAAATTATTCTGTAATATAGCCCTAATTTAGCCTTAAGCTCATTAAGGCCTTAAACAAGAAAGTAATTAGAACAAAAGCTATTTGAGAAAAGCCGATACTAATGTATTATCAACTTTTTTTTAGCTAAAATCCCTTTATTCTTGGTTACAACAGATTAATATTTGACGTGATATCAAAACAAATTTTGATTAAACGAAGACAAAGCTGTTGAATAAAAGAGCAATGGCAGGACTCAATAAGAATTCTAATTGTACCAACTAGTTTCTATATGTTACATCTTCTGCTCAGAGTATACAATTTTACTGGCCTTTATTAAATGCGAGTAAGATATAAAATAAGTATATAAAATTTTACGTGTTATTTAAATTTCTCAAGGATTTTTATATTCAAGAAAAAAATAATTTAATAAATTTCATGCGTAAAGTCACTACTTGTATATTCTAAACCTTTGCCTAAAGTCACATGATTGTGGTAAAAGAGCTTATTGAAAAAAAAAATCAAGAGGTTGTCTTAAGTTAAAGGTAAAAAAAATATGTTCGATATTATTCTAAAAGAGAATACAAAATATAATGCTTTGTATAAGAGTCACGTCAATTTTTACATTAAAATGTTTATTAAGGATTAATTTGATTTAAAATGGATAAGTTCTATTGACGCTTGGATTAAAACTGGCTGGGATTATTTTTTGTACAAAGGCTAACCTTCTTTGTGATAAATTAAATGAGATTATTTTTATGAAAAGAGCCGAAACAAGCCTCGTATTTGAAGGTCTTTTATTTTTTTATATAATCATAATTTCTCATAATTTTTCATACAATATTTTATTTAGGTACATACTCTTAATTGTCATAATTATTAATGTTCATTAAAATATTAAGTTATAATATTTTCATGCACACTAAGAATTACTATACTCCTGCCGAAACCTATTCAAAGGTACACTTTTCATAGGTATATCCAAGAATGAGTTTTGGCGAGAGCACCACATAACAACTAATTTTCCAAAGAGCCTCTACGTGTTGGATCTGCATCCCTACGCAAGCCTTTCAAGGAACCGGGGTGATGAGACCTGTGATTCGAAAATGAGATACTATGGAGATATATAATCTATGGGATTTGTGTGAAATAAAGACTAACCACGTGATAGTTTCTTGGAGTCAATAATCCTACTATCCTCCTAATATTATAAATGCGAAAGTGAGTTTGTATATTTGTTTGTTTGTTACGTATTTACGCTTAAGCTACTAAACCGATTTAGATGAAATTTGGGATGGATATAGTTTGAGACTCGGGAAAGGACATAGGGTAAAATTTATCCCGAAATTCCTACGGGGAGCGCAACCCGCGGGTACAGCTAGTTACTAATAAACCTCTCACCCCTGAGTCGCCTACACCGGTATTGCTCCCTTGCTGGCAACTATTATCAGCGCGTTTGAAGGGCTCACCACAGTTAGTCCGCTTTATAATAATGCCTGGACTGATAAAACATTATGAGAGTAAACATAATATATGCATCTTTTAGTCAACCCCACTTATAATGGGTTATGGGAAGGAAGAAGAAAATGTATATGTCTACAAGAATCCCATAATAACAGATTACTCTAGTTTGGGAAACCCAAACCAATATAATAAACCATGCTTGCCATGAAACATTACATACATTTTTATATGTACTGACAGCTACTGAACCCATCATCCCGGAAGCAAACTACCTGCGAAATACAGACTAACGTCTAGTTCGTATGTGGGCTGTTGCCGAAAGAGGGAAAAATTGTAATCTCCATATAATTATAACAGTACCTGGGCGACATCTCAAACATCGAAAATACGCGTTTTCCCAAACATAAGACTAATCTAGATCGATTGTTTACCCCCGAAAACCCCCATATACCAATTTTCAGCGAAATCGTTAGAGCCGTTTTCGAGATCACAGAAAATTCTTGTTTATTTATTTATAAATTTTTTCGAGTTTTCATGCGTTTTTATTACCACGCAGAATATGATCGCTCATTTCGTCGCATCGGCCGCCATCCATTTTGGCTTAGCGGTTAATGATACGAACCGCTAGAAAGAGTATTACGGGTTTGAATCCCACACGGTGACTTACTTTTGTTTTTTTTATGTTCAAATTTATGTATAATTTCTTTTTGTATTGTTTTTAGACAAGTTAAAAAAATGTAGTTTTTGTTTGAGATGTATCGACCTATATATTATATAGGTCGCCCAGGTACTATATAAATAAATATACAAGAATTGCTCGTTTAAAGGTATAAGATAATAAAATAAAGTACTTACAGATAGTACTTTATTTTATTATGGCTTAATAAAGATTTTTATTTATTTTTATTTTTAGAATATTATAAAAAAATATATTATCTCTAAATATGGTTATAAAAAAGTTATGACGAAGCTATTATAAGTAACCATATTATGTATACATAAAATATACGAATAAGTGAATATGTCTACAGAAACATTATGATAGAAAAACATTATGTGAATCTATAATTATGACAAAGTCGTTATATGAGAAACCATTTTATTGTAATTTAAACAGTTAAAGAGGAACAAAAACGAGACTATATATATGCGTGTACATATGCCACGACATGCGTTACATAGAAATCTCCCGTACCCCGAATGCGGGACGACCAATAAAATGTCACTTTTTCGAAATCTCTTTTGATTGTAGTATAGGTGTTAAGCGTACTCTTCGATTAGGTATATATTCTATGTACTGTGCAAGTTATAGCTATCTAGCGTTCAATGTTTCTGCTTAAGTTAAGTTAAGCCTTGGTTTCCCGCGACAAGTGCACAGCGCCGCAAGACTAGCATTGGTTGAAACTTCCTAACCCTCCTCGATGGAACTTCCTCTAAAGACTTTGTACAAAACGTGAGATATTCGTTTATTTAATTCGTACTTCGCAGTGTACTTTCGAACTGACGTACATCGTAATCGTATTCTTTCGATATCGCTAACTAAGGAATTTCGTACTTCAAAATTGGGTAGCGCAGTCACCTGTATATTTTAAGTCTTTTATTATATACATACATAATATCACGCCTGTTTCCCACAGGTTAAGCAGAGACTATGGACCTCCAGTTGCTACGATCCTGACAAACCTTTTTTGTTTCATCTAAACTCATTAATCTCTTCATACATGCCCTTCGGTTACGGGTACTTTTTACCTCTCCTTTTTTTAGAACGTCTGCAATTTTAACGCCCACTTTTACCTTCTTACATTTTTTCCATCCTATCGAATCCAGTGTAATTCAATTTCTTACAGTAGAATTTCTAGACTAATGGAATTACAAATGCAACGAATTTGTTTACTTAAATTAGCCGAAATGCAAATGAATTTGCAAACAACTTTTTTTCAGGATTGAGACAGTTACTTTTTTTTTGTAAACATCGAGTTTACTGCTTTACTAAGAAAAATAATACGACTTATACACGATAATAGGTATGTATCATTGCATTACAACGCCAAAAGAAATGAGGTCTTAATACTAATATCAAAACGCTCATTGTTGCTTGACACTGCAAAGCGAACACCACTACTAGTTAGGTAGAGTTGCAGCTTTTGGAGTAAGGGTGTTTTCATGAATCAAAACGAGCTAATTTATTAAAGAGCAAAGAGCAATCCAAAGTCAAAGTAGGAAACTGCTGAATTAATTGAAACGCTGTTAAAAATTAGTAAATGAACAAAACTCGGCGAAGATGCTGCTTTCTCGAATTAGAATTAACGTTGTACATTAGCATTGAGAGCCGAGACTTAAGTCACAAAATAAATGTAGCGCAAAAGGATAACTGCTATTTAGTATCTATATTTCGAACTTTAATAACAATATTTATAAGTAGAATATTTTTAGTATGTTTTTATTTTTATTGCAATTATTGAATAACAGTATGATTATTATAAACTGCAAAAACTCAGTTTCAACGTTATAATGATTGAGATGCACATTACTTTAAAACAGTAACATTAAGCTAGATAGTATTTTAATGTGAACACATAAACACGAGCTCACCACACAGCAGACATGTACAAATATAGTATCGATTTATATATATACAATGTCCTTTTTAATTAAGTACAAATATTTTGAGGGGTGATTCAGTCCATCATTTCGAACAACTTTTCCCAATAAATGTATATCGAAATACGAAAAAATAATTTTCATTTTCCATAGTAATGATATCACGTGACTACTTCGGTTTCTATGAAAACCTAAAAATTGTTTTTTGTATTTCGATATACATTTATTGGGAAAAGTTGTTCGAAATGATGGTCTGAATCACCCCTTAAAATATTTGTACTTAATAAAAAAGGACTTTGTATACATACATACTATCACGTCTTTATCCCTAATGGGGCAGACAGAGCATTTACATATATAAGTTTGTATATTTGTTAACCACGCACAAACGACGAAGCTGAACGAAATGAAATGTAACATGTAGTAGGTATATAACCTAAAATGACAAATTATAAAGATTGCCTAAAATTATAAGGTACATTTTATTACTCTGAAAAATATAAGAAAGCATAAAACACAAGGATTTGTTTTGTCTTAAACTCTCCAGAGACTTTGTCTACTATCATATTGTCTTATTTTAGTTATCAGTGTAGCATCTACTCCATGTTTATTTGTTGTTCGCGACTTACATAAATCAGCTTGGCTTGTTTAACCTTCCGTCGGTGTGCTTCTGTTGACCTCACTGATTGGATTCTGCTGCGCTGTCGGCGATGTCACATACTTTTGAACGTGTCGGCAAATATTTGGGTGAAACTATGGATAACCCACCTAACTATAACTAGAAGGTTTTTATAATTTTTAATTTTGTTTGACAGACAATATTTTATCTAAACACCTGTATATGAAACTCCTTATTTTTATGTAAATTTTATAAATGATTTAACAAATTACTTCGTAATAAATACTAGTATAAGTACCTAATCAATATTTAAATATGTTTTTTTAACTCAAGATTGTTGCTTTTGAATAAAACAGAGGTCGCAGAGTAGCAACGAGTACGTCAGCCAAAGGCGCTAAATGAGCACATTTAGCGCCATCCGGGGGACACGTGCAGGGTATTTGGTGGCAACCCCGTTGCCATGGATGCAAAATGAGAAGATTTACATTTTGTAGACGACTGTAACATTAGCTGTACGATGAAATGAACGAACAAATTGTTTCCTTGAGATTTTTAAGCAACGGTAAAATAAATCTGAGTAAGTACGTAAGTACGTATTACTTTCGTACTACACCGTCGTTTTGAGAGGTACACGTCTTAAGAAATCGTGAAGGAAAAGTTTGTAGAGGCAATGAGAGTACGACTCCTCATTTTATGGAATAAACAACAGCCATCAGACTTCTGTCGGTAACAGTTAATTAAGTTGAAATTCCCCAGAGCCAAAGTTTGGGCGCAACTTCGCCTTTCAAAGGATTTGCTCCAAGTTCATCTTAAGAGACGTTTTCTTTGCTTAACTCATTAAAAACATATTTCGCGAATCCCTCGGCGTGTGGACGGACTGCTTATTGAAAAGAAAAGGAATTATTTTGGAATAAGGTCTTGGAGCGTAAAGTTTCTAAATATATTTTAGGCTTCCGTTGTCGAGTTCGACAAGTGTGTTTGTTTAAGAAAAAAATCGTGGGTTGGTATGTTTTATGTACTAAAAGTGCTAAGTTAAATTCAAATTTCACTTAAGACATGCTTTATCAAAAGCAGAACAGTGTGGAGAAATTAACATCGGAAAACGGTTGCACAAACAAGGAGACTTTTGCCAAACTGCAGGACATAAATAGTTAAAAAAACGTAACTTTAAATCTTGAATTTTCATTTTTAAATATATTTTTGATAAAAAAATGCAAACAAAAATAAAAACTTGTAAGATTATATCTCACTAGATAAAAACACGTCGAACTTGTACTGTAGGTTCCACTCATTTTGCGTAAAGTTTTAATGACTTACCAAACCTGTACGTTGCCTATTTCATATTTAATGCCAACCCTGATTACAAATTTAAACACATTAAAACCGTTAATATGTAGGTTTGATGACACAACCAATGAACTCGGGCCCGATATGGGATAATCAACATACAAATCCGCCCGTAATTCAATTAGGTCCTATTTGCATAAATTGTAAATCCCATCCAATCAGAATTTATTTTAGGATTTCTTATGAGCTTATTGGGGATGCTCGTATAATTGATTCATTTATACAATCTTTTACACTTATATACAAGTGGTTGATATAGCTTCATTAATTAGTATCAAAAGCCTTTAAGTTTTGAAAACTACGGGGCCCACGAAGTACCACGTACTCCGTAGCCTAAAGGGCCTAATAGACTTTAGCTTGAGAGGTGTCGTTAGATTAATCTCATTTGTAAAAAAGGCACTGGGTTTACCAAAATTAAAAAAAGTCTTAGCGCCCAATTATGTCTTCAAATTGTTTTTATTCAAAACCTACTGAATGGGGTTTTACTCATAAAGGATTTTATATGAATTACAAAAACATATACAGTTTCAGAAATTAGAAATGACATTTATTAAGTTAACGAAAAATCACGCAGCTGGGTTTTTTGTTCCTTTTTTTAAATAATGTCATGTTATCTCTTTTTTGTAGAACACATACTATACAGCTGTTATTAAAACATTATATTTAGCGGAAATGTATAGCTCTTCTTCTAATGTTCTAATATTTTCAAAATGTTTTTAAAGTCAGTGAATGTGTAAATATTCAGATTAATTTATTTGCATGCTTACAAAGCCATTAAATTTACCTTTTTATGTGTCGACTCTCTTTCTTTTAGCTTCAATATATCTTAAAAGTAGGTACAACCCATTTAAACAAATACAAACCATTCATCAAAATTTCCTTTTAGAAATATTGTAATTCATTCATTAAAATGTTGTAAATTAACACAGTGGTAAAGTATACATTAGACAAAACAAGACAAATTTAATTAATCTTTTACACGAAAACTTTGTTTAATTAATATGAAGTTTATAGAGAACAAATCAAAGTTTGCAACTTGGCTAATACATAACTCGGAAAGTTAACAGACACGATAAATTTACTAAGTGAAACAAGTGCTTGCATAAGTTCCTCTCATAATGTGTCATACTTTTGAGGGTTGAGAATGGTGGTTGACTTATGAGCGCGCACCGCGTCGCCTTCTATAATAAATCGTGATTTCAACTTCGTTTATCATAAAGGAATGGGTTTTCCGTTGATACTTTTGTTGAAAGTTTGTTTAGAACAGTCGGTAATGTTTATGTTAGTAAAATTACAATGTAGGGGGGGAACGTAGTTACAAGGACTTGCATATTTCTTTCCGCAAATAACTTATCTATTTTTAATTTTAACAACAATTAAAATACGTGCAGTCCACTGTATATACCATCGCTTTAAGTTAGATGATCCGTGCTTCGGAGGGCACGTTAAGCCGTCGGTCCCGGTCACTGTCTTTAACATTGGTCGTTACCTAAAACCATGTCAGAGCTAAGGCGGTTAAAAACTCTGACACTAGTGTTAGTCACTAACACACACGACAACAACAACAGCATGATGTCAAGTTTAAAATTAATGTCAATTTGTAAATTTTGTCATACATCATGCTTAAAAAATAATTATGACATAACAATGTATTCTAAGTCCACATATCTCATTTAAATATCAGTATAATTGTAAATTGATGTTTTTGGAGAAAATGCTGCAGTACAGTTTGTTACCGTTTATTCTGTTCTTGCGCTTAGGACGCGGTAGACTTAGCTAAAAGTAAATGACCTGACGTCAACATTTACCTTATAAGAAATCGAAAGAAAAAAAAAGTGTCAATTATCAAATGATACAATGATTTTTACTTTGACTTTGCTTATTTTACATCGAGGACGAAACAAATTGCGGGTTCGACAATTGATATGAGATCAAATTTTAGGCCCTTAAATTCAAAATGGCGCTACATCCCCAGAGGTCGAAAACTTGGATATTTATAAAACCTTAACAATATTACGTCAAAATCGCTTTACATTACCATTTGCAAGGCAAAGGCTGTATTATGTCCCGATTGACCGGTCTTAAATACTGGGATATCGAAAAATGTTTGACTTTCCTATACAAATTGACAGAGACACTCCTACAGGTATAGGTAAATGTTGACCATAGAGGTAGGATTGTTTGATGTTGACCGCATATTTACAGGTATATCCATGATTACTCTCTAACTTCGTGGGTATGCCTCAATTCTAGTGTAACAAAATAGAAAATTAATTAAATATATGATTTTAGAGTTTCGCGGTCACAATTACTGTTATTGGTCTTACGGGACTTACCGCGATTATTATAGTTTTTTGCCAGATATTTCAGAAGGGCCGCCGAAATATCTGGCAAAAAACGATATTAATCACGGTAAGTCCCGTAAGACTAATAACAGAAATTAATTTAAGAAAAATTGTAGTAAGTACGTTCTAGTGTTATCTTTATTTTAGTTTTTAAAGAAAGATGTTTAAGTTCATTGCTTTTAGATTACCGGAAAACCTATAGGAATTCTATCAATTGAAAATAAAGTGGTAAATTAAAGTACGATAAAAGTAATGTTCTCTGCAATAAACTAAATTTTAAAAGTAATTACACTTACAAATCGACTAATTCCCGTGTACCAGGAATTGCGAACGTCACTTGAAAGCAGCTTATTTCTTCAAGTACCTACTTAACACAAATAATGTAGCTTTTCTTTTTACTAGGAAATACGAAACGTTTTTAAATGTTTAGTTTGTAGTTAATTAACATTTCATTGTACCTGCTGTTTTATTACGATTGCATTTGCTTGACTTAACCGACCAACGGGTCGTCGAAGCGATAAACCTTGAGGAGACTATATATATCAGGAGATAAGTTCTTTTTTAAATCAAAACATACATACCTACATACAAGCGCTGAATTGTTCGAGTGGATTCAAAGGAACTCTATCGCTTTGCTTGCTCCTTCAGTACCAAAGCGGGCTTCTTCTAAAAGCGTAGCTACGAGCTACAGCTTATTTTTTCTGTTGTTGTTTCCATTGGTAGTCAAAAGCTGCGTCGTTTCATTTAAACTTTTAAACCTATTTTATACTTGTAGTATGTGTAGAGCCTTAATAACCATAAACGAAAATTGGTTAAAAAAGTACCTAATTTTATCATCATCATCATTATGCCTTTTTTTAAGGATCCATCCTAAAGGATAAAAAGGGACCCTACTACTAAGACTCCTCTGTATCTCATGATAGCTAGGTAGTTGAATTTCTTACAGGTGATGTTATTCTATTGCCGCTAAAACAACAAAATAAAATAAGTATTTAAGTGTGGCTCCCCCACAACAAACGTGATTTTTAAATAGATAATGGTATGGAAACTTTCGTGGGTCAGATTCGCACTTGGCCGGTTATTTTAGTCTTCACTGTAGAAACACGCCCCTTTCTAGACTGGACTAGCCAGAGGATTTCGCCTACACTCGCAATGAGACCTCTCCAACCCAGCCGCCCAGCCCGTCTAGCCAGCGTGGGCCAGACGGGTTGGAGAGGCCTCATTGATGGATTGATGTTTATAAGCTTTGTTTAGCTTGTATTATATTTGACTTAAACAATACTTACTTAATTAAATAGTTTTTTTTTATCCAAGATTAACCTACATCACCACCATGGCGGTCAACGTCGGTAGTTTGACGCCAGCCGTGCATGGCGGCGACAAGCCTGATTACCCGATTCATTGTGAACAGCTAATTACACGTAACACACAGTAATACAGCTATTCTAGTTGATTAAGTTTGTTTATATACATTTATTAAAGGAGAAAAGAAATTTTGAAATAAGAATTATCATATCTATTCTGGTAATGGGATATTTAGATTTAGAGGTGATAGAGCAACATAAAAAGAAATGGGAGAGGCCTTTGTCCAGCAGTGGGACGATAGAGGTTAGGTAAAAAATATATGAGAGTAAAGTAAACTTTACTTAAACCTTTGGTAAAGAAAAAGCGGCAAAGCGTTCCCCAGGCTCCGAAGCAGTACTACAGCAGAGGGTGCAACCGGGACCACGCTAAGATGAAAGGAAAATATAAAATATCACGCAGATGTACGGCCAAGAATCCTAGAAGCTTAAGGTACCACTCAATAACCACTTGCGTTGTTAGCTAAAAACTGTAACCCATTGTAAAGTGGTTGAAAACTCAAAATCATCGTGATCACAACAATGATGCAGTTCATCAAATGATGCAGTTCAAAGCTTGATTGGCCACTGTATTGGCCGGCATTGTTCTGAAAATCACAAGCTAATCGTCTGTCTGACTAGTTTGGCCGAATTTCAAATATTGCTCAGTAGGCTTGTAGTTAATCTGTCAGTTTGCTTTGGAGTTTAGCGATCGGCAACAATTTATTCGTTTTGGATGTTATAATATTGTTGAGTTGGTATCCCATACTAACAGTCTCGAACTTACTTTGGGGCTAGCTCAAAGTGTGTTGTCAATATAATTTTAATTTACCGGTTTTGTCAAACTGCTAGGCAAAGGTCTCTCCCATTTCATTTTATCTGTCTCTGTCATTCACTGAGTAAGAAACAGTCTCCTCTATGGACTTGTCTAGTGAGGAGAGTGATAATAACGGAGAGACGCACACTGTTTTAGTCGCATTGTCACTATTTATAAGATACTAATAAAAATACTATAGATCCATTGTTGTCCAAAATAAACTATTTTTATTTATTTTATTACTGTCATTGTCATCACGCCATCTTTTTTCGGCCTTTCCTGCGACAACGACCGCATCTTCGGGTATCCAGGAAGTTACTTCATTTGCCTTTTTTCTCGGGATGCAATCTATTGCTTTTTATTTATTGGGTTGTGGTAAAAAATCACCACTTGTCAAAAAATATTAGGTATTATTTGTATCTATTTCTTTTTATTAGTACCGTTGGCCAAAGTACCAGTAATATTTATTAAAGTAATTTACTGTTCAGGCTCTTAGAAGAAGCTAAATAATGTTAGTCCGTGATATGGTCCATCATGATCACGGGAATACAAGAAATTTGGAAAAAAAATATTTATGAGAAATATTTTTCCTCATCTCGAAATATACTTGTACCTCCTATTCAAATTGAGCAATCGGTCGATTTAATCCGATAAAAAGAGAGATTCTTTTAAAATATAATTTTGTTTCCTAAGCAGTGCTATAAGCAGTGCTAACTGCCTCTGTGGTGTAGTGGTTAGAGCGTTCGGCTCACACCCAGACTTTGTGTTGTTGTCCTAGTTTGGTTAGGACATTGCAGGCTGATCACCTGATTGTCTGATAAGTAAGATAATCCGTGCTTCGGAGGGCACGTTAAGCCGTCGGTCCCAGTCACTGTCTTTGACATTGGTCGTTACCTAAAATCATGTCAGTTAAAAAACTCTGACACTAGTGTTAGTCAGTAACACACACGAAAAGAAGAAGAAGAAGCAGTTCTATTGCAGACTAAAGTATGCCCGTCAAGGATTATTTCACCTATGACACCCCGAATGTACATTACGCTTCAAAAATGGAGTCATAATCTCTCAACTTGTATGAGAAATTTTGACTCCGTTTTTGAAGCCTGACCGTACATTATGTTTGTAAGTTTATCTATATGTGTATACCTTTGCAGTTCCATGTCAATACAGCTGACTTCTTTCAAGAAAGAGGTTCAGCACTCCCTTGACCCGTTCTTTATATATGGAGAATTCACCGATTGTTCGCATGTATTCCACATATAATTCGTATCTTCTAAATTTGATGTATTTAGTACAATTCCATCAAAATAATTTGCTCATTAGAAATTGTTCATTTAGTGTAGTGGTAATTTTTTAAATGTTTAAAATACGTCATATGTTCTTATATAGGTTTTTGTACATGCATGCTGTATTCACATTGGGAAGAATTTCACATTCACATACATACATACATATTTTCACGCTTTTTTTCCATGGGAGTATGCAAAGACTATTGATCTCCACTTACTATGATCCTTGAAAATCTTTTTTGCTTCTCTCTATGCCTGTATATTGTTCCCACTCTCTACCCTGTGTTATAAATTGTTCTGTTATTTCAAGGTTGACTAGATCCATATCTGGGATAAGTCCGCCTTTGTACTGTTTTCTACTTCTAACTTGCTTTTTGTGTCTTGTGTTGTACAATAAAGATTTAATAAACAAACTCTTTTCATGCATGCTTTCTGGAATTGGTTCTCCTTACATCAGAACACAGCTTTCTTCAGAACATCTGCGATATGGTCGCAGAACGTTCGGTGAGAAACTATTACATGTTTCTATATATTTTAGATACCTACCTATTATAAAGTGCTATGGTGAATTGTTTGTTTTGTGAACAAAATAATAAAAAAAATGTTTATCGCTCATGTAGAATTAGCAATAATTGAATTGCTTAGTTTCGAAATTCCATTGACGTTTGAAGTTTGCAATCAGAGTAGCAAGCAACAAAACCGAAGCCAATCGGCACACCGACCGCCGCTCACCTGCAGCAGACAATTAGAGATTGCAAACGGCCGGCGACCAGGCATGTATAGAAACCCTATTAGTATTGAGAATATTTCTACTTAAATTTTACTTACAGCAGGGTTTATTGCTGTTTGTTGCCGAGAAAAAGCTTCCAAAAAAGCAGGAGGTTATCAATTCGTTGCGATCTTCTTTTATGCATGTTCACCGATTTTATTCGAAGACGCCTTGACGGATTTGGAACATTCTTTTTCTGTTTCATATTTGTCAAGTGGTCATTGAATTTTTTTCAAAATCGGTTGTATAATTTGGGGGTGAACTCAGTTTTTAGTTTTGAAAATTTATAACTAAAGTAAAATTTTGACAGATGTAAAACATTTCAAATCAATGTATGCTAAAATTAAAAATTATTACTAGGTCAACAAAGAACCTTTAATATTATATTGCTGAGGAGATTCCCAAGTTACCAGGGTTAAATCGAAATAGTTCAATTAGTTCTGATACTATCGGAATTAAATAAACTATTCCGATTTAATCCCTAAAAACCCTTTTGAAGTTCGGAACTGGCAAAGCTGAGTTCAGAAAGGCATTCTATTTACGCGCCTCTGCGACGGAACTACGCCGACTAATTACATTTGCCCGTGCTCGAACTAATATTACTACGTGTGCCTTTATCGAACAGCGCTAATTGCTGTTCGAAACAAAGATACAAAATTGCTTTGGCCACATACAAAACAGCTTTACACTCAAAGTATCCTTGTCCTTTTCATAAGCTTTAATTTAACTTGCAGTGTATCTTGTATGTATGTATGAATGTTTGTGTGGGTTAAGTCTTGCAATTCTATTTTCCACCAGGTATCCCCAACTGATTTAGCTAAAATTTTGCATATTTGTGAAGTTGGATGACAATACAATATTATGAAGTCAATGAGCTGTTCTGATAATGGAGTCGGGAGATATTCGACGGAAATCAGATATAAAACAACATAACGAATTAGGGCTTCTTTAAAAAAAAAATATATTCATACATATATACATTTTTGTACAATAAAAGCTTGTACAAAAATGTATTTTTTTTCAAAAAACATATTTTTTTAGTTCCTGTTTCATTCCCAAGGTAGTAATAGGACCACTCCATCTCTTCCTGTGGATGACGTAATAGGCGACTAAAGTTTCTCAATTTCATCAGTTTATTAATTTTTGCCTATTCCCTCGATTGGCTTCAAATATCTGTGGAGTTTTGCCGTGCGGTTTCCGGCAGAGTAGAATAGGGCCACTCCAAGTCCTCCCGTGGATGTTGTAGAAGGCGATTTAGGGAATACAAGCTAAACAAAGCTTATAAACATTAATGAGACCTCTCCAACCCGTCTTGCCAGCGTGGAGAGTGTAGGCCAAATCCTCTGGCTGCTCTGGCCAAGTATGGCTCTAGCAGTACAGAGAGGGTCGTGCTCCTGCAGTGGAGACAAAACGACCTGATGATGATGATGATGATGATGATCTGTGGAGGTAGCAGTTAAGCCATTCTACTGGAAGAAATTTCATTAAAAATAAGTAGCACCTATGTACTATGTTTACTTATAAAATGATTTTTTTGTAAATTTTTCAAGTGTACATAAACTAATAAAATAAATAAAAAATAAATAAGCTTTTTCTTTCTTCACACACAAGCAGAAATCTTTTATTTCTGGTATATTAAAACAGAGCTTAAATGTTTAAGTAAGCTCACGAAATTAAGTTTCCTATTGCAAGGATAATAGCACGAAGTTACCGTTATTAAAAGTTTTATTATACCTGAAATGTCTGGGAAATACCCCGTGAGTTGTGTATTAATTTAGTGAATATTGCTAACATTTTGAACTCAATTACGTACAGTTGTACAAACTAAATAGTTGCCATTGTATTGTTTATGCACTATCGAAGTAATTAGTTAAAGATAGGTTTGCGTTGCATGCTATTCGGAGAAGTTTCCTTTGCTTGGGGATGAAATATTTTCAATATCTACTCGATACTCTTTTTTGAGTGATATCTACTAATGGAATGTGCAATTGTTAGATTTATCTGAAAAAAATATTTAAAAATAAATGTTTTTTAGTTTTGATATCATGATTATGATATCATGGTAAAAGATTTTTATATGTGTGTTTGAGTGTTATGTTATTATATGAGTGCTTGAGTTTTTATTACTAAAGTTTCTTTGACAATGTAATAAATAACATAGTCTGACTATATATGTACATATACATACCTACCTAAAAAAAATCGCACAGTGACACGCTTTTAATTACGCTACGCTTGGTTAACTATTGTATAGTCAACGACCCTTGATAGGTGTGTAATCTGATGTTTTTACGTGGGTGAAAATAGCGTTTAAAGATTCAAGCATAATTTACAAGAGAACTTACTCTCCACAAAATATATTCAATTTAGGTACTCATACCTCTACATAGTAAGTTTCTAGAACTGAGCATAGAATACTTCAGACAATTACCGGCCAGAACAAAGGACAAACTACCTACCTCTCTAATTACCTTATTTACCTCACCTGGGTGCGGCCTTATTTTCTATCCCACTGTTTTGCTTTCATAAGTGTCATTAACACAGTTTTAAGGGAGAATGCCCACTGGACTAATTAAATTACGTATTCTTTTTGTCTATACACTCTGAACGTTTGTGGAGATCTCGACCCAGAGGGCTTGAAAAAGTCGAGCTGCTTTAATGAATGGAACGAATTAAGGCTTGGCTCTACGTTTTTATTTTTCAAAATCTGTCAAAATTGATTCAAAAGTTGTCCGTTCTTTTCCGCTAGGTTTGTAGTAATGTCTAAACGCAATGCAGATAGAGTTAAAAATATATAGAGGTTACAGTATGAAAGGCATGACGTAATGAAATAAATCTAATATGTTTACATTTTTGTAACATATTATGTTTTTGTAAAGAATTGAATAAGGTCATGTCCGTACAAGGAATTAATGCTAATGCTTTGTTTACCGGTCAGCCTTTAGAAAAATAGAAATAGTTTATTTAAATTTTAAAATAAAGACTAACTTTTTATTGTTTTTGAAGCTAAGGGCCAGGAAGATAAGGGTCGTTAATAAAACTAATTAGCTAGTCGAAATAAAAATTCAAAAACAAAGTTAATCGTGAGATCAATTAGTAGTATCACCAGGCAACGCCTCCGTCCGGCCACAATATAGATATCATACAGTATTGTATCTTCATACAAACGGTCGGAACGCAAGTTATACCTACGCGCCTCGAAGGTCGGTATACACTTGTTCCGTGACTCGGTATACAAACAGCCGAGAATGCGTCGCTGTGGCGAACGGTGTTTTGATGCAAGCAGTAGTCGTGCGTTAATAATATAGCGAAACACAGACAATATTGTGCTGTTTTTGGTTGTTTAAACTCGTCGGTTAAGCACACAGAGATAAAAATTTTTAGGTTACCTCAAAACTCCGAAAGGTAAGTAAGACTAATAAAAATAGTTTTTATATATGTACCTACTAGTATGTTGTTTATTTTTTTAAATAGGTAAGTATTTCCCTTTTTCCACAAATACCTAGATTAAAAAATAAATAAGTGATAATGTTGAAAGACTTAATACATAACACGAGTAAGCTATCTTACCTATGCTCGCGATAAAAAAAACTAGCTAAGTAGTTGTTTCCTAGGCTACATATCTACTTACTGATGTGGGTACTTAGCTACTTACATATATTATTGAAATAAAATATCATTACAAATGATTATAATGTTATTATAACAATTATTACCTAGCTTTTAGTTACCTACCTAGTAAGATTTACGCTAAGTAGAACTACCTATAATTTTTAAGTGAGATTTTGTAGTAGGGTTTTGATTGCTGTAGGAAGCGTATGCGATGATATGGTTAATGTTAAGTTACATTCGCAGCGTTTCAATATGGGATGGTAAACAAAAAAAAAATTGTTTCGAGTTGCTTCGTGCTGTATGTAGGGATTGTAATCCGACCGGACTGAACAAACCAGAATAACTTACCGTTCCTTTTTAACCGACTTCTAAAAAGGAGGCAATCAATTCGTCGCGATCTTTTTAGGGTTCCGTACCCAAAGGGTAAAAACGGGACCCTATTACTAAGACTTAACTGTCTGTCCGTCTGTCTGTCACCAGGCTGTATCTCAAGAACCGCGATAGCTAGACAGTTGAAATTTTCACAAATTATGTATTCCTGTTGCCGCCATAACAACAAATACTAAAAACAAAACAAAATAAATATTTAAGGGATATTAAATATGATAATAATCAAAAACATAACATGTATTTTTATTTAACGCTATCTTTTTCATTTACCTTACAATCACAAAACTAGTTACTCTAGTAGGTAGGTACATGAAATTAACCGTTCCTTTACCGTGCCGTCAATACCAGACACAATAGTAAGACAATGAACGTGGACATTTATTAATGTCGTGCGGGTCTTGACTGGTTAAAATACTGTAGACGGGCAGCCCTAGCGCACGCGTGGCGTAGGTATATTTTTCAAGGACAGCGCCGAGTTGCAATACTGTCTGTACTGTGGTCCGGCCGGCCGGAGTTCATCAAGGTCATGCGGTAGTTTTGATCAAGCGTAACTACGTGGTCTCGATTTTTTTATCTTATGTCATACACAAATTTGAATTAAGTATATGGATAGAGGAATTTATTTACAATAGATTTTTTTCCAAAACCAATGAAAAGTCAGCATGTATGTACTAAATTACTAAGGGGTAAATAAGTAACTATATAAAAAGAGCTGCATTATTCAATTATTTTTATTAAAGTAAGTAATATTTTTAAAATTGCAAAATAGTTGTACATTATGATATAAGTTTTGTGTGTGATGATTTTCCAGCCCGAGCCGAAAGCGAGGGCGTAATAGAGCTGAAAGTGTTTTAACCAATATACGCACGTATATCGCACGACGTTTTTCAATACACTTATATCTAAACTGATTTTTATTTTAAGGCTGCTACCAGCGCTAGCGACCTTGGAAATACAGAAAAAATAATTTATCTTTCTGTAAATGAGATTATCAAAAATCCTCGCACAACTTATAAGCCTAATCCTTAAGTTACATTAGAACCCCAAAAGTCATTGAAATACTATCAGCTTTAGAAACCTTTACAAAAATTGTGAAAAGTGGCCGTTTTTAGTAATTTTTAATATGGAAACTACAGCGGATTGTATTTCAATGACTTTCGAGGACTAGCGCTGGTAGCAGCCATAAATAAACTCAACCATAAAACTGTGATGTACTCGTACACTGTACACGGCTGCTTTTCCGCCGTTATACTTATTAAAATCAGCGCGGCACGCGGACTTACTAGCTGGTGCCACCAAGCAGTGGGTTAGTTCTGAATTTTAAAAAAAATTAAAATATTGCGGTTGCATAATATAACTTCACTATTTGCGTTTATAACGCAAGCGTGTTTTATGAACTACTTCATATAGGTATCTAAAACCGATGAAATTAGAGCCACTTTACGAGCAAGTGTGTTGAAAAAATAATTAATTTAGTATATAATACAGCATGGAAGGGACATACCCGTTATAAATCGAACCTCAGGCTATAATAGATCACTATATTATAATTATAAAATAACAGTAAAAAAACCGTATTTGATATTCTCATACAAATTTTCCAGGCGGCTGCACACTTTTGTATGGAAATGCCAATTTTTGTAGTTTTTGGTTGTTTTTTTTATTTGATTATAGTAAGTGGTCTAGTGTAGCCCGTGGTTCGATTTATTACGTGTATATCCCTTCCACGTTGTATATTGGCACTATTGTGGGCACTACATTTATTTTAAACTGACGTTGAATTTGCGGAGCGTCTATGTAGTGTAAATGCTAGGAGAACAATCATAAGTATTCATTTGTCTACAGTACAGTTATGCTACTGTAAACGATGGGCAAAATTTTAAACTAGTGTCAAGAAAGGGTGATTCAGTCCTTTATTTTTACTTAATTTTTGAAAGTTAAACTAGATCTTTTTAGGGTTCCGTACCCAAATGGTAAAATCGTCTGGCCAAGCCCAGTCTTCGCGACCAAAAACGTCTAAAAACTTATTTTTTTTTCAATTTATGATTTTTTAAAATTCGTAACCCTAATTAGGTTTGATAGTTTTATTTTAACTTTTATTAAATAAAAATATTCTAGAAACGGATTCTTAAATGAAAAATGGTGTTAACAAGCTCAAAATATTTTGAAAGACCTATTTATCGATACCCTACACGATGGGTTAGTCGAAAAAAAAACTTGTATGGGACACAACAACTTGTATACTACAATATTATATTTTCCCTATATTACTTCACAGATTTTTTGGCATGATTAATACACCCATGCCAAATTATAGCTTTTTTAGTACTTATAGTCTCTGAGTAAAACGTCGGATGACGAACTACGGAAAAAATCAATTACCTTCGAGGGCGCACAGTGTTATAACAAACTATCGTCTGACATAAAAAATATAAACCCATTTAATACATTTAGGGTTAAACTTGCACATTACGTTATGGAACATTATTAGCTTAAAAGAAATTAATTAAGTAGTAATTTTAGTTACGTACGTAGGTACGTATTGTGGCTGGGATAAAAAATTGTAAACAGTGAGTGTATTACTTGAGTGTAGTGTAGTGTGTATGCGAACGAGGCAAATGTATTTTTTTTTACTTTTTTGCGTTCTCATGTAAGTGATTTTTGTCTTTTTTTGAGAATACATATCTTTAAACCGATGACAGACAAACAGACAGACATGATGAATCTATAAGGGTTCCTTGTTTAGAACGGAACCCTAAAAACTGTCGATAGTTTTACTTGTCATCGATATTATTGTAAACTATCAGTAATCAATATTATCAATAATCCTATCGTATTGTTATGGTTTTTTAAGGCCACAAATATAGTATATAGACTAACGATATTTTATACTTATTCATCGATATTTTATATCAATTTTAACAAATGTACTAGCTGTTTAGGTGTTGCGCAAGCTGCAAGCAGCCCGCGGTTGAGGTAGGCTAAGATATGTTTCCAGTTCAGAAAATGGATAAAAGCTCCAGTTACTTAAGAAAACAAGAAAAATGTGTGGGCGGCCATTTTGGATTCAAAATCTGAATCCAGTTTCGAGTTCCGCGGGGTGCTTTACCCCCTCATGCAAAAATCAGCCTTCTACAAAGTCCCAGTGAGACATTACTAACGAAAAAACGAAAAAAGTTTAATTTTATAAAGCCCAGACGCCATCCTGGATTCCAAAAAAATGCTTTCGGCGGCCATCTTGGATTGCAAAAAAAAAGAACGACGAAGCACGTGGTGGGAGTGGCTCGGCCTACGGCCTCGTAGGTGACCTCTGCCTTAGGCCTCAAGCTTCACTTGGTTGCTTGTTTAGAGGGATAAGCAGAAAGCCCCCCCCCCTCTGCTCCCCCACCAAGCAAGTGAGCTTCACTCCTTACGGCTATCTGCACGGCGCAGGTCAAACAACCATATTAATCAGTCAGCCAGTCAGTCAGTGGTACAGTATGTACGTGTTCTCGAAATCTAAAAGTAAATAAATCCGAAGAGTATCTATAGATAAGTTTCTTTGGCTATTATAAAATTAATTTATTGCCACAAAACTGGTAATTAAATAAAACTAAAATATTATAAATAGATATTGTGTGTGCGGTACTTGTATGAAAAAAATCTATGCCGACCATGTCTGTCAGGTAATCAATCTATGCCACGCTATACTTTGACACTTCCTTTGACATTATGACAAGTGACACAGTGTAAGAAAGTTACTCTCACGTTTGTTTACAGACTGTGCGACCCATATATATTCGTGATATTATTTTACACTGTGACAATAATTTTACGAAATTAAATGTCATTTTTTTTGTGAAGATCGACGCGTCCTTTCTCCGTGAGGCCCATCGGCCATCTGACAATTTGATGTATAACTGTCAAAAATCTGTGCAACAAGAACAGTTTATTTAAATACACTCGCGAAAAAGCGAGACGGCAATTACAATAATTTTCAGGAAGGTAAAAGGGCTTATATGACTGAAATCTAAAGCCACGCAAAACTGATCAATTATAGAAAAATAGCTCTAAAATTAAAACTAAAGCAACAAAAAAAAATTTGGACCACAATTTTGAAGGTTACATAATTACTAATCTGCATAAAAAGTTTCAAAGCTGAAGTCCCTCTCGTTTGTGAGAAATTAGACCATATATGTTTTTGTAGAGGTGTTTTTGACGAGTAAGTTTGTGTTACAAAAATTAACTAATCATGTATCCACAACCACAATTATGCTAGAAAAGCGTTCTAGTATGCTATTAGCAAGTATCAGTTCTAAATTTCTGATATTCGCTGAGAAATAAGAAATAGAAAATGCCCATTTTCACGGTGCGTCCCCTTAAATGCTCGTTGGCTCGTCGGGAGTACGCAGAGCTTACGCAAGTTAAGCGACACCGGTCGTGGTCCACACTTGGATGGGTGACCGCAAGTGTACGAGAAATCATCCAGTGACTTTTATTATTTGTTCACAAATGAAATGACTTTTATGTTTTTCTAAATTATAAGTGATTTCAAAAAATAGTTAACGTTAGGTAAATCTATTTTGTTTAAAATTCTGTTTTTTCTTATCTCTTTTTCTTTAACATTCAAATAACTAAACTGAATATTTTTTAACTAAAATAGGATTACCGAATATATTATATTTTTATGAATTAAGGGGGTTTAAGCTTAACTCAAATCATAGTAAGGTGTAGTGTGTGGTCCCCCTTAAATCCGGCGCCGTACTTTACCGTAGATAGCGTAAATAGAAATCGGGACTGCTTCCCGCTTTGTTCGGCTGTTATTGTGTTACGACTAGGAATGAGTTGGTTATGCGATGCGAACATTGTTCTAACTGTAAGGGTTATCTCAAATAACTTAAAGTTTTCGAAATACAGATAGAAAATTATATCCCTTTCACTTGCGAGAGTTGCGAGCGAGATAGAACCAAGATTAAAAGGCTACTTTCAGTGTGACGAGGAGCTAGGTGGCCCGGCGGTAATGCGCATTACTAGCACTAAGTAAAGCGTGACCTGGCGTCGTCTGTATTTTGATGGGTGACCACAGGTGGCATAAAAGGAAGTCTATTGCTCCCGGCTTTCATCATGGCATGGCAATCTTCAAGGCTGCCAGATGCCTCTAGGCAGCCTGAAAAATCTGACCCCGTGTTGGCCACTTACACACGCAAAAAACAAACAGTGTGACGGTTGGAAATAGTGTGCATATAGACAAAGGGAAACTCAATAATTTTTCAAATCGAAAAATCGACTTCACCCCATACTTCAGCAATCGGTTTTGATAAAATTTCTATGGGACCACCATTTTTCGAAAGAAGTCGGTTTTTAGGAAAAAATAGTTTATTTGGTAATAACTTTATTGTGCCTATAATTACGATTGTAAATTTAAATCTAACCTATATCATGAAAACACTTAAGAAAACACAAAAATAATTATTTGGGTGTCATGAAAAATTTGTGGAAAATAAATAGAATTGTAAATAAAACGTCCTCTCTGTCCTGACCATAATATGACAAAATATAATATCTTAAATAATAAAAATACGAGGAAAATCTTTTTTGCTCACACTATCGTATGTGTTACAAAAAACTTACATTTTCCGGATCTCTTTGATCACTAAGGAAAAGTGAAATCAAAGTCGAATAAAAGGTATTTTGCAGTCATGCGATATTTTTCTCACGTACGGTCACTTTTGTATGGCGTTTTTAGAAGTCAACTGATTGGAAAGATGCTGTGAGCGGATTTGGGGCGTTTTATTCCGTTGATTTTTATTTGTAGATGGATGTTTGCTACCAATATTGACGACCTCCGTGGCGTAGTGGTCACCGTGCTAGTCCGCCACCTAGAGGTTTCGGGTTCGATCCCCGGTCAGGCTAAGTTGGAAAATGGCCTTTTTCAAATTGTCGTAGGTCTTATCAAATGTTTATCTATATATGTATTTGTTATAAAATATAGAAGTTAGTGTCCCATAACACAAATCTCGAACTTACTTTGGGGCTAGCTCAATCTGTGTGATTTGTCTCTATTTATTTATTGATAATATTTCCATTGAGGTTTTTCATTCAGAAATGCCTTTTTTGAAACGCGGAGTCGCCTTAGAATGGATTACGTACAAAAACAGGAAAAAGGGAAACTCGAAGCGTTCCTTTTGGCGTAGTTTAGCAGTAGTGGTACCAAATTATAGTATTTTTTAGCATAAGCATTAAATATGCTATTTAAGGATGAGCTTAAAAAAAAGCTTAAATATTAAAAGACTTTGAAATTACTCTCACTAAACTTTAAACGTCTAATTATAAAACGTGGATTAACCTTTGCAATTAGGTTTGACCCATTGTTGA
Source organism: Acrobasis consociella (assembly GCA_963555685.1). NCBI lineage: Eukaryota > Metazoa > Arthropoda > Insecta > Lepidoptera > Pyralidae > Acrobasis > Acrobasis consociella. The sequence goes on from OY743115.1 coordinate 7,850,695, forward strand.
CCCAAATCAAGTTGACATTTAGTAAAATAGCACTGTCTAGTCAAATGGATTTGGACTGATAGTGGTTCTTTGTTTATTTATTTTATTTAATCTTTATTGTTCATCAATACAAATTGTGCAGAACAATATGCGAACTTAACACTATTAAGCGTTGTCTACTAGTCAACGTTTAGGTTATTTAAACTTAGGGATTATACAGATAATTTAAATGTGGGTTGCGAGATAAAAGTATAATATAGTTAAAATAAATATATGCCCTTAAAAAGTCCCTTTTAGAACTGTTTAAGATACTTGAATATCCCACAAATCTCTATAGACTCTAAACTTGGTGAGATAGCTCGGTCGCCCACAACATAATTGAGTTAAACTTGGGAACATTATTATAAGTGAGAACAGAACCCAACCGAGGGATAGTGGCTAATTTTCAATTTCAGTATTTGCATGGTCTATTGTATGAATGAATAGATTAGGAACCTATAATATTTTAAAAAGTAAATGGAATTCTACCTATATACTTGTATAATAAAGCATAAGGGTGTGGTGCTACAGAATTTGAGCGGAGCAGAATCAATATAGAGACACAATTTTTGGTCACACTGCAAGATAGAGATATATAATAACAGGTATCTATCTGTTCAGTATACTTGCGACATTTTTCGAAAGGGATATATTGCGAAAAGGAAATTTTGTGACGTAATGCTAGAATGTTTTCTCTGCCTCAAGGATAAAGGCGTCAAATTGTATAAGTACGTAAATAGTTACAATAGTTCTTAAGTAAAATTAAATTTGTTTTTTTATTGTAAGTCAAATTATAAAATACAAATCAGTGCCGTGGAAGCGCATTTTAAGCCGTTTCTGACAAAGGTCTCGTAAAGTTACATGTGTATAAATGAAAAAAAAGAAGAGAGGATGCCTCTATTCAATTATTAATGGAGAAACCAAATACATGCGTATCTGTTAGCCGAGCACACAATACAATGTTACAAGTTTCTTGTTTCAACGTAGTAAAAGTTTTATTCGTGCTCAATCAAGTTAGCTGATTAAATTGCGAGTATCTATTCACAACCTACAGCCACGGTAGATTTCTATAGTGAGAAACTAAACTTACAGAATATTTTATGTTATCATTGTAATACCTATCTACTCTGTGGCATTATATGGTGCATTAAATGCCATAGTATTTGATTATAATATCACTATTCATATTACCAATGGCAGAATATGTACAAATAAAGATCTCACTATATTTACTCTTACTTATTAGGCCGCTGCAGATGACATGCACACGCTAAGCGCAAGCCACGCGCCTCGACACCCACCTTAAATTCATTTTGAAATGTATTGCTTATAATTCGAGTCCTTATTCACACATCAATACAACTCAAACTGCATTTACCGAAGTCCAAACGCACTCGTCTCGCATAGGCCACGGTCCCGTCTCGTGCCCGCCTCACGCTTGTCTCGCACTCGCCTTACACCATGCCGCGCTCGCCTCACACCATCCCGCGCTCACCCCGGATACGCGTTGCGCCCACGCTTTGGCTATTATTTTATAATCTTTACTAGTTTGTATAAGCGGGCGCGAGGCGTGTACGATGCGTGCACGTACGAGCGAGTCATCCCTACTGAATTTCCCTCTTCGAAGCGGTCGCAATGCGTAGGTATATTTTTGATACCTACACGTGACGCGGAGTGAGACAGTTATTCCAAAAGCGGTACGCAAGACGCACGTCACTGCTTATCCGCGTTTAAGCGTCAAGCAACATTGAGCACTAACGTATGACGATAAAGTCTAATTTGGTTTGACATAGAAATAGGACGTCACTATCGTATGACTAACGTATTATTTTACGGAGTTACTCCCCTGGCCAGGCGTGGGTGAAAGGCGAGCATAACGCGTGTGCGGGTTTTGTGCGCGATCAGAGTGGGTCGTCCGAACACGGCTTTATACTTATTATACTACCTATACTCGTATGTATCACGCTGAAAGTGGCATTTGGGAATTATAGCTCTGTTTACTTTTTGTTTTTCGCACGCAAGGGATGAACACGTGAATATCAACATACCTGTATCATTACTCCTATTCGCTTTTGCTCGCAACTTCTTTCACGGTTTACAGGTACTTTATTTTGGGGTAAAATATAGCTAATGCTACTCTCGGGTGTATTTGAAGTAGGTATATTTAATTGTGAAAATCTCGTTGTTTGTTTCTGACGAATAAATAAATACTTATTCGTAGCTATTTAGGTACCTAACATGTTTATTATTTTTATGGGGTTTTTAGGCATTTTAAATGCAGATATATTCGTAAAGCGGAACAATTATTTTTATCACGTGGCATTTTACACGACCGATACAGAAAATACTAAAACTATGATATAAAAGTGAACCTCTAACTAGTATGACGTAAAGAAGATAATAGATTATTTTTCTTTATTATATATTTGTCGTACTTAATTTTCTTTAGAATTTATATGAAATATACGCTAATGACGTCATACTTCCTTGGAGTCAGATAGCGCTCTTTTTATCAGGTTCTGCAATAATACATTTAAAATCAAGTTGAAAATGGGTATGATCATTGACAAGTGACATTATTTTGAAACGTTTTATTTTCTTAACGGTACCAAATAATTTATTTTGATCTATGTCCAGTAAAGTACCCAATTCTAGTAATATTTACCTAAAAAAGTATCTATAAATCTCTTTGCTAGAAAACCTAGTAGAAAAGTATCCTGTATAAGGAGAATGAAGCATATGTTTAAAAAAAAGAAAAAGTACTCGTCTAACACGCATTAGTAGAAACATAAGATTATATATTATATAGATATTGGCTTTTTATTTGAAGTAGGTAATCAATCAAGCCTCCATGAGACAGTTTGATAAATCATTTGGGCTGCATAGTTTAAATATAGTGCTAAATTAATCAAAATTTAATTTTAAGTTGTCATATTAAACTTAAATTTATTTACTTATTTACAAAATGAGACTGCGTCATGCTAATCGTAAATCTCAAAGTCACCTGGTCGGTGGCTGCGTCTTATCTTGTCAAATTAGTTTAGTTTAAGCTCACCCAAATTATTTAACTGGTGACAACACTGTCCTGCGGGACTTGACTTAAAGATAAAGTGCTTTGGTTATGTTTCAAGCAAAAATATTTTTTGAAAACTCTTTGTAGCTCACGTTCAAACTCATGTGCAATTTGATTTAATTTTAAACGTACTAATGTGATTGTATGTACGTACGTCCAATTGTATGTACGTACGAACGGGTACGTACATATATATAGTATCGTTGAGTTAGTATCTCATAACACAAATCTCGAACTTACTTTGGGCCCAATCTGTGTAATTTGTCCCTGTATGTTTATATATTGTTTAGTATTTATTTAACCTACGTATATCAACGCACAGATACATAATATCATAGGTTTTTTAGCTGTATTAACCAGCCCACCTAACTCACTGATGACCACTGATACGTATAATACATATATATTATCTGACAGTTCCCGAAGATAATATGCACTCACTGCACTTATATCGCTACTCGAGTACGAGCCTTCTGGATATGGCATGGTAGGGTAATCAATCTGTGTGATTGGACCCTATACATAACGTCTAACTAAACACACTGAAATTATTTTAAGGGTGAATTTAGTCCATGATACTGAAAAACTTTCCCCAAGGAAAAGTAAGTTTTGTCATACAAACTCAGATCAGTTAATCTGAGTTTGTATGGAAAGTCAAAAGTTATTTTTCATATTTCGACATTTGTTCCTTGGGGAAAGTTGTTTACTATCACGGACAGAATTAACCCTTAAAATAGTTTCAGTAATTTTGTGAGACCTTATATTTATTTATTTATAACAACATATTTAAAGAAAGAAAATGTTAAGTAAGTACAGATTTACATCTTAGCACCGCAATATAACATACGTACTTGTCTATTTTCTCATCTGGGTCACCACAGAATTCAAGAGCACTTATTCTTGATGATCCCCGTTTACCGTGTAGTCGCTCGAAAATACGCCAAACTTGGCACAAAGCCCTCAGTAAACAGTTTCTTTCATAGAAAAATGTAGTAAATCCTTGGGCGCAGACGTTTTCGTATGCACACAGAGTGCTGCGCTCAATCAGTTCTCAAAGACGTCCCGGTAAGAGTGCGATGGCGGTGAGATCAAAGGCCTGAGTTCTGCCGTGAGGCAATTCGAACGACGTTCGCCTCGTACGAGGATATTTCTGTATTCGGACCATTCTGTTTGGTTGATTAATTTCGAATTGAATTTCGTAGTTTTCGTTCGAATTTATATTGACGTGGTCTTCGATTGCGGTTATTGACTGATTTTATATGTATACTAGCTGTGTCCGTGGGCTTTGCTCCCCGTGGGAATTTCGGGATAAAAACTGACCTGTTTCCTTTCCTGAGCATTAAACTATATCCATATTCATCTAAAGGTTCAGTGGTTGAAGCGTGAAGTAGTAACAAACAAACAAAAAAAGAAATATACAAACTCTCTTTCGCATTTTTAATATTAGTAGGATGCATTTCAATGTTTTTACCGTTATTAAAATTATACGTGTAGATTAACGTTGTCAAAGACTACAATATATAAGCTAGCAATGTAGGCATAAACAATAAATGAAATTTCGTTATTGGTCCCGTTTACATAAATTGAGCTAGGCCCAAAGGTAAGATTAGTAACACCAATTTAACCAACTTAGATATGAAACTTTAAGGATTTATCTCTTTTGAAGACTGATATAAACTTTACGTGAGCTGTAACTTAAACTGATATCAAATCGTGATTCTATCAATTTTAAAGAAACTCTTTTAGTACAAATAAATTTTCTTGTCAGGACTTTGTATCTGGCAGCTATCTAGTTTTTAGTTAAAGATGTATAACGCACGTTATTTTTTTTAATAATCAGATTAAAGCACTAAAACAAATGTCAAGTAGAAACTTTACAACAATTGATTAGATTTGTTTGCATTCTTGTGCATTATTTAAAAGTTTTGCTTTTAGGATGGATGTCAACGGACAAATAAGTCCAAAAAAAAAAACAAAGATGGCTTGACATCCTCAGGATCGAGAGGGACAACCACACAAATCAGGAAAACCTATGGCACGTGTATCATCGTAGGATATTAAATAATTAATTAAGGAAAATATTAATTATTGCGATTTTATGTATGTTAAACATCTTAAAAACTTGACACGACCTTACCTTGGCATTTGTATCATCACTAAGATAGTTTTTTTTTTAATTATCTTTGTTATTTAGCTCTTGTGTGTGGAATTGGTCTCTTCGTATTTTTTATCAAAAAATATTTCGGATTTCTTTTTTATTTTTGAGTAGGCAATATCCGGACACATATTGTGATATAAATACTAAAGCATATTAATTTTCTCTTATTGTCTCTTTGTTATCCAACCATATCAAATTACCCAGTAGTTAGAAGACCCCGTCATTGATTTAACGTGGATCCGGGGCCTGCCCTCGGGACGGTGTCTATTAGAATACAGATTTTTTTGACATCGAATTTCATTTTCCAGAAAACTATTTCACGATTTTTAATACATTTTTTTCTTAATAAAACGAATAGTTCATCGCAGTTTCATATTATAACAACAAAATTTAAAAAAATGAAATTGTTTTATTTTATAGAAAAACGGTATATCGAACTAACATTTCATGTAAAGTACTAGAGACAGCGCGCGGCTTCGCCCGCGTTACCACACGTGTGAAGTTGCGGGCGTGATACAATATAGCCTATAGCCTTCCTCGATAAACGACCTATCTAACACCGAAAGAATTTTTCAAATCGGACCAGTGGTTCCTGAGATTAGCGCGTTCAAACAAAAAAACAAACAAACAAACAAACTCTTCAGCTTTATATATAAGTATGGATATGGATAAAGTTATCGATAAAACTGTTTATAAAAACATGTTTCAACATGTAACGGTTCATTTAATAACTAACACATGTCCTAATGTGTTGGTCGCACGCAGTTCTAACATAACCTAACTTATAGGTTTGCCCTAACCTAGGAAAATGTATAGAAGTTTCCTAGCAGTCGCCGGCCGCTACCGCGGCACCCTCGGTTCACTCGCTTGGCTAGTGCGTGTGTTGGTCGCAGTTCTTACATAACCTAACCTATAGTTTTTCCCTAACCTAGGAAAATGTATAGACGTTTCCTAAATAGAACATTCGTCTTTTCATTATTTTTTTCAAAAAGAGTTCGGATCTCTTTCGTATGATGAGTAGGTAATATCCGGACACATATTGTGATATAAATACTATATTATTATTTATTAGCATATTAATTTTCTCTCATTATGTCTCTTTGTTATCCAACAATATCAAATTACCCAGTAGTTAGAAGAGCCCGTCATTGATTTAACGTGGATCCGGGGCCCGCCCTCGGGACCGACACATCACTGTAACAAACTCTGATTTCATATGGACTGCTTTACAATGAGGAGAAAGTTCTCAAGTTAGCATGAAGGGCTTTATACATTATGTATTATTATGAGGTTCCCGTAATGTGTCTCTTTAAAGTATATGTAATTCTTCCCTACTTAGAGTTTTCATTGTGTGTGTATATATATTATAAGTCTTAATAAAGTCTAAGATATAAGATATTTATACCTTTTAGCCACAATCTGTAAAAGAACAATAACCATAGAGTAATGTGGAGTATTCTCTCTTTCTTTTTTAAGGATCATAATGATATATCTTTTCTATGTCTCACATAATTTCTGTGTTAATTTCATACTTAAGTCCATCCGTTCGAACGCTACGATGCCACAGACAAACAGATACAGAGTCAGTTTTCTTTGTCGGTGTATAAAAATAAAACTTTATGGTGTATAAAAAAATATATTTAGTGAACAGATCCACGTCTATTGTATAATAATAAATTCACATTAATCATTCCATAAGCGGCTTTGTGTATTAATTCTTGTAATATTAACGCTACGGGAAATAATTTTGTAGGTTAATACCTTAAAATACACATTGTCTTCTTATATTTCGGTTTTACAACATACATACTTATTTACATAATATATAATACGTGCCTTCAAGAATCTTATTAAATGCAAGTACGTTTACACGAAAACCACAGCGACTTAATAAGTGACTTGCAAATGTTCTTAATACTTGAATAATTTTGGTAACGAGTTTTAGATCAAAGCAGTCTTCCAATGACTTATTAAAAATGGACAGCGAAAAGATGACTTGTGACACTTAAAACTTTACTAAAACCAGTCTAGACTACCTAGGTACCTACTTAAACTATTTTTCAAAAATATCATCATCATCACATCAGCCACAGAAAGTCTTTCCAAAGGATTTCCAAAACGAAATTTAAAAAAAATGATTCTTTTAAAACTACTAGAAACGAGGATTAAAAGTTATGTGGGACAAGGAACTGGAGATTTTTGTAATAGTACCATTTAAATCTTATTAATTGTTTACAATATACGTAAATATCTCACAATTCCAACCTTTAACTCTATGAAATATTATTTTTCACAAAACAAATAAAATATAAATTTCAGGAGAAATGGTAACTAGGGTTTTCTTTGGGTAGGTATTTAAAATTGATTGCCTAAGTTTTAAAGCTTTAGAAGCACAATTTTGAAAACTTTTAAAAGTTCACTCTAATGAGGTAATACAATACTGAACAGGAGCTAAATAAAGTACAGGAACATTAAAGCTGACTGGTAGAGATCAGTCAACTTAAAAACGCTGAGTTCAATACGCCAAGTTGTTAAACGTTTAGTGATTCAAGTTCAATCAAAATTGGCATCAAATTGAATGCCGGCATTTAATCAACCGCCTAGTCATCAAATTTGCTGGCTACTTTAACCAGATGGCTGCGAGAGATGTAAAACTTACGTGTGGCTATACCGGCTCCCAAAATGCATTGTGCTACTATTTTGTCTAGTATTCTGAGTAATTGAAGGGAAGAATATACTCGTAAAACACTTATCCTCAAATTCATAAAAACTAACAAACATTTGCTAAACCTTTTTCAGTTAAAATATCTTTTGTCTCGTTTAAAATATCTTTTGTTTCGTTCCATGTTAAATACTGAAAAGAGGAAAAGGAATAAAACATGTTATAACTAAAATGAGTTTAGCAAACGGTTGTTTATTTTTGTGAATTTGAGGGTTAGTCTAGAGTGCTATCACATCAGGCTATAACCACACACAAATGTACATGAGCTCAATCAAGTGAGTAGTTGTTACTACAAAGCAATCAGCTTTATTGTAATCCATTTCGTTTAACATTATAAATGGTATTAGACAACGCAACGGTTCATGGAAAATGAATGAGCTAATTTGTTTGTCAAAATTTATTCAAAATGATAGCTTTGATATTTCGATTTTCTAATACGAGTGATGAAGTAAAAATTATTGATAAATTTTTGACAAGTTATTACATGGAACGTGGCTGGTATGAGGTTAAAGAATCTTTATTTTTGTTTTTTAAAGAAAATATGACATTTTCACATGCAGATGAATCTTATAGCTATTATGTAATTATAATTACATTTTATACAATATTAGTGAGAGCATTCAATTAAATACAAAAAATAATAAAGCAATGTAGGTAGTTTGCTAACAAACGTGTTGCGCTTTACCAAGTTATAGACGCAAAACATCGTTAACTATACATATGTATCACACTAATTATACTTTTACTCGGATCCAAATTAAAAATGTATTAATATTAAACATTTTATTATATTTAATTAGGTATATTCTTTAACTTTATGCATTAAAAAGTGCCTACGCATACAAATCCTATAGGTAATATTATTCTTCATAATATATGTTAAAATTTTACTAGAAATTTAAAGCAAACTTTGAAGCGTTTCAGACTTGTGTAGCCACAGATATCGGTACTGATAATATATCTCTATAGCAAAGTCCAAACTCTCTGCTAACTCTAGATATCTACTTAAATCAATACCTTTAGCCTAAACCTAATCCACTAAGAGTTTGCAAATTCGACAGGCAATGCTTGACTATGTTTGATGGCATCAAAGTAAGGGCTCAAAACATCCATTCCGAGGGACTAACAATGTTGAGTCTAATGAAACCCTCTCGTACGTTTCACTTTAATACCTCGGGTTTCGGTACTTTAGCCGCGGGCGTCGTTGTCTCTACTTAATGAATGAATTACTGCCAGAATTTAGAAACACCTTTATGTAACGTAAGTTACAATCTCGACGAGATTATGCGGAAATTTCAAGGTTATTTATCTCAATGCTTGCTTTTAACTGTAGGTACATAAATATTTTGTGAAATGTATGGACTAGAATACGAACCATATTTTTACCGATGTAGATGTTGTACCTGTCACTCTTGTCACGCTTATCAACCATCACAAAGAAATTGGCGTTTGACTCATTTTTGATCCGCAGAGGATAAAAGCGTGACGTATGAAACTGAAGACAAATGCGTATACGAAATAATATATGTACTCGTATAAACATGTTAGTAATTAGAGAGGATATGCCTAAAGCAAAGCTTAGAGCAGTTTTTGCCGGTCGCTGAAAAGAACATTACATTTTTTTTGTTTTATTTCCAGAATAGCATAAGAGTTTCACCTAAGAAACCTATGAAAAATGAATGAAAAAGAAACGCTTATCTTGAGAGACGAAACATTAAAAACGTATTTACTACTCTAAAAATAAAATACGAGCGAAAATGTTTACATTTCTCTTAGATACAATCATTACATGTTATAACGCACTGCGTCACAATGTTGAGCATACTTATCCTTTTATCTTTTTATCCCGATCAGTATTATTAGTTATAGAAAATCAATCTAATACAATAAAAATGACAATTGTTTTACGACTATAGCAGCAAATGTTCTTAAAATTGTGAAAAGGACACTAGAAAAAAAAATACATTCTCACGAACATTGAAACATACGCATAAAAAGCTGCACCTCTCCCAAACGCATCTGGGGGCACGGCAGTGCCCCCACCAAGTCGAGCAAAAAAGCGTCACGGCCGTACCATCTTTTTCTCGAAGCAATTCAGACCATTTTCGACCCCCTGTAACTTCGTTGTGGATAAAACTAGAAGACTGAAATTTTCAGTAACCATGCAGGCATTGTAAAGACACGGTAGATTTCAAATTCCATTCAATTTGAACCAGTATTTTAAGAATTGTAACGGGTCAAATTTCTTAATTTTGTCACTCACTGACTCACCGATCATCAAAATTCTAAGGCACTTCTAGCAGACCTAGAAGCTTCAAATTTGGAATATAAGTAGTGTTTGGTGTATGAATCAAGGAAAAACTAAAAAATCTAGAAAAGACCGCAAAGAAAATTAAGCCCATACAGCCAAGTCTTCAGTTAAATTTTTAAATATTGGCTGTATTCGTAACGATGTTTTACGGCAGTTATTATTATTGCGTGCGAAGCCGCGGGTTTAAGCTAGTCCCATATAAATATAGGCGCATGGTAGTGCCCCTGCCAAATCGAGCAAAAAATGGGTATTCCCGTCATGAAAACACGTGTAAATTAAATTATTTAATGCAAAAAACGTACCTACGTGCGTATTCGTACTTATTACGAGTGCGTAAGGTTGTAAATTAATTATTATACCACGCGCTGCGATGCTAGCGAGTGAGCGCGGGCCGTTACTACGCGCTGCGCGGTGCGATATACATATATACAATAAGTAGAAGGTACCGAAAAGGAAAAAAGTAGAACTGTCTACAAAATACAAAAAGAAATGAGATCCCATCAAAAACAATACTTGTCAAAAAAACCAAGTCTCGCAACTCAGTTGTTCTGCGGTAAAAAGTTGTGAGATTCATGTAATACCAAGTCGGTTATTAATTTATTCAGTCTCTACTTAAGCGACTTTCTGTCTTAATACGTCCAGTCTCTAAGACCACGATCGTGGTCCATAACAATTGAAAATCAATTGTGTCTGGAATCTCCGTACTCGAAGCATTAAGTTGTTACGTAATAATTAACAGCATCTTATAGTGACGCATATCAATATTAAAATTCTTTAATGTTTTATATAAATATATTGAGACTTGGCCATCACCTGAAAACACGTGTAAATTCAATCGCCAGAAAAAACATGTAAATTCAATTATTTAGTGCGATGGCCAAGTCTCGATATATTTATATAAAACATCAAAGAATTTTAATATTGATATGCGTCACTATAAGATGCTGTTAATTATTACGTAACAACTTAATGCTTCGAGTACGGAGATTCCAGACACAATTGATTTTCAATTGTTATGGACCACGATCGTGGTCTTAGAGACTGGACGTATTAAGACAGAAAGTCGCTTAAGTAGAGACTGAATAAATTAATAACCGACTTGGTATTACATGAATCTCACAACTTTTTACCGCAGAACAACTGAGTTGCGAGACTTGGTTTTTTTGACAAGTATTGTTTTTGATGGGATTTCGTTTATCACAGCAAACACGGTATTTCGCTTCGGGTTGACTTCCCTTCGAATGACGCGTCGGGTTACCTTCATGCTTACTTCTCTAAAAACAAAATATGAGCGAAAAATTGACATTCTAGATGCAATTACTACATGTTATAACGCACTGCGTCACAATATTGAGTATACGTTATATCGCGCCGCGTTACCGTTCCATATTTGGAACGATAGGAATCCCGCACCGGTATTGGCCATGAATAATATTTTACGATAATTTGCTTTATTGGACGCATTGTGAACGTCCTAATTCGATTTGGAGTTCAGCTTTGAATTGACACCATTAAGGTAATAATGTTTACTGATCTGTTTGATAAATTGGACTAATTATTAAACTTCAAAATAAAAACTTTTGAACTAAATTTCTCCAAAAAAGAACGAGGGAGTTATTTTCTTGGTTGGCATGTGTTCTTTTTTTTGCATCAAAAAGTTTTATTTTTTCATCCCGATCAATATTATTAGGTTAAGAACCATACGGGAAAATTATTCTAATACAATAGAAATCACAATTGTTTTACGCCTATAGCAGCAAATGTTCTAAAAATTGTCAAGAGGACACTAAAACTAGAAAATTATCCTACTAACATTTAAACATACGCACAAAAGGCTACACCTCTCCCAAACGCATTTCGTTGATCACAACAAACATGTTATTGCGCTTCGCGTCACAATATTGAGTGATGACGCGTCGCGTTACCGTTCCATATTCAGAACGATAGGAACGATATGAATCCCGCACGGGTATTTGGCACGAATAATATTTCGCGACGATTCACCTAATTGGACGCGGCTATCACTCTGAGCGTCCTAATTCAATTTGGAGCCCAGCTTTGCGGTGACATCATTCAGAATAATAAAGCTTACTCATCTAACTGATAAATTGGGCGAGGAGGTATACGTCAAACCTTTGCATTTCAAAATTCTTACTTTTTAGGCCATGATAATGTACGTCCGTTCGCTTATTAGGGAGCTGAAGAAATTAGAAGTGTACATTTTTTATGAAAGTTTTTGGAAGTGCCTTGGAATTTATAAAAAAAAAAAACTATCAAGAATGTTGTATTGATATATGTTGAACTGATGACCGATCAAAGACATCCAATTCTACATCCACGGTCCTATAATTTTATAAAATGACACGAATCGAAAGTGTGTGGGACCGGGATATAATAAACCTTTAACTGAATATTGGTAGACTAACTACAATGTATGTAGGTGGAAAGTAAGTAGAAAGAGTGAAATAATTTAATATCTTGCTATAGGCGACCTACGCGGTATTTGTACTTTATTTTATGTATAATATTACTAGCCGTATATACATCGTAACAGGGATGTTGCTTTATCTATACAATTCTCCTACCAATATCATTATTCATACCATTGTCAGCACCTACAATAACCCTTGACTGAATAAGAATGTTTACACTGCTATCTCAGAGCCGATATTAAAAGATATTATTACATTTCTGAAGCTTGCTTTTCGCGAATATTCCGAGGAATAAGACCAAAATACAGTGTGCTACAGAAAAGTGAAACAGTCCCTGAGAGGCAAAAACAGTCCATGATTCTTATAAAACATCCTTTACAGAGGAAACCATCAATATAAATCAAGTTTCAAACAACGATTTGACCATCAAATGTCCGCTTATAGAGGTAGACCAAGAATTAGATAATGGGTTGACCTGGACAAATTTGAGAAAGCGACAGTCAGAGACGAGTGGAAAAGTAAAGAGGAGCTATCTGCGTAACTTATTCTGCAAGAAAACAGCTACAGAAAAAAGTTACCTATACATTCGATGGGCAGACGATTTGAAAAAGAATGGCAGATCACATCAAGAGACCGCGATAGATGAAACATAGAAGGGAGGAGGCTTTTGCCCAACGACGGGACGTATTATAGTTAATGAAAAAAAAAACATTCAATATCATAAACTCACCGCGTCACTCGAAGATTGTTTTTGCCGTGTGTTTGCCGTTTCTCTGATGTGTTGTAACATCGTTTGTAGCTTTTTGTAAGAGCATTTAGGACGTGTCCCCCCGTAGCGGCTCAACAAATACACAATATTAACGAAATTACGCGGGGTGACATTCCGGCCCTGGAATTAAGTCGTTTATTACACGCAATAAACAGGAATGCCGGTGAAATTCAATTAATATTATTTAAACGAGTGAACAAAGGAAATGAATGCCGTAATCGAATCATTTTATCTCAATTCTCTTAAGCTTACACGCGAGAAAATACTTTTAATATCTGTCTATCTATCTACCTATATATCTATCTATGTCACATACGATAAAACTCTGTAAGGAAAAATACATCATTTTTAAAATTTACCCAATTGAATCTTAGATTTTACCCAATAAGTATTTCTCATTTTTATTTATATGTTTTTATTTATATTAACTTCGAATATTTTTTTCTGAATAAATCGTAACAGCATTGGTTTGCATGCATTGTTCAATGCTTAAATTGTCGTATGGAGCACAGTACATTATAGAGTCAGTATGCAGAATCTTATGACTTATGACAGATATCCAATATTCCCGGAGGCGCGCGGGGCGAGTGCAGCGGAACACTCATAGAACACAAATCAAGCGCGGAAAAATGAAAGGAAAAGAGGCAAGACAAAGCGGCTGCTCGATCGACAAGAATTTCATTGTGAAATATGTGTTATTTTCGATGAAAAATGTATTCAGCTTTTAACACAATAACCCGTAAGAAGTTTTATGTAGAGGAATTTCGTTTTGCGCTTCGCGGCTTTGCGATTTGACGTATTCTTTGAAGAAAATTCTGAAGGGTCTCTGAATATTTTCCTCAACTCTGCATTGTGTTCTAATTATTTCACTTTCATATAGGGTTTCTTTGCCATTAAGCGTGTCGATTTTGTGTACACAAATAAATATTTGGGATGTTCAATGTCATTTTCCTGTAGATTATTTCTGTGTAAGGGTTTTGGTTGGTAAGGCATTGTATTTTATTATTTATCAGGATATTTAAGGCATTATAAATAGAACAAAGGTTTACGTCTATGGCTTCCAGTTGTCTAGGAAAGGGCTAATAAATGTTACTATTGCATGCTTGTATTATGGCAAACGACACTGAGTATACCTAAGCTTATTTTTTTTATGAGTAAGTTCCAAAATGATTTGCGCATTGCTCGTTTTTTCAAATCATCAAGAGCAGTGAAAATTATATTATTAAGGTTTTCCTGGTTGAATTTATTGATCCCATACAGCCATACTAAGACTTCAGCAGTAAATAAGCAAGCAATGTTTGATTTTGATTTTCATCATATTACTACGTTTTGAAAACGAAGACAGTTTGCTACACAATAGATATCATTAAATAAAAAAATAAAATAAAAACAAAGAAACTCTCTCAATAAACTCGAAGTACACAACAACAAGTAGAGAAACACTGTATGAAGAACTTTCAACACATATTTTTCTTTGCACGCTTTCGTGTGGAAGTGATGTAGCTCAAGAGATTACATACTGATGCTACATACTTATATATGATATATTTTTATACTTTACAAAAATGTATAGGAACAACCACGATCGGGATGAATAGAATGATTAGAATTTGTCAAAGTTTGAAAGACATAAAGGTAAATAGAAAATAGGAATCGTAAATAGCGCATTTCGCCCTCCGCGTGGTTTCCGGCAGAGTAGAATAGGACCATTCCAAATCCTTCCGTGGATGTCGTAGAAGGCGACTTAGAAAATACTTACAAGCTATCTCTATCGTAACCTCTGGCTGCTCTGGCCAAGTGTGGCTCTAGTAGTACAAAGAGAGTCGTGCTGCTGCAGTGGAGACAAATAAGAACTTGTGATGATAAAATAGCGCCTCATCGTTTATTTAATTCATTTCTACGGCTGAAGCCCTTAACTTCCAAGACTTACATTGGAGAAACAGCAGCGGGTATATAAGTGTTACTCGTAAATATGTAGTATTTGATATCATGTTTAAAGTGTTTGTAATTAATTTTCCCTTAAAACCTTTTACAATGCGTACCTTGTATATAAAACAAAGAAACTTAGTCATTTGTCCTTCTGTATGTATGTATGTACGCTTAGATCTTTTATATTACGAAACGGATTTTTAATGCAGTTTTCACCAATAGGTAGAAAAATTCAAGAGAAAGGTTTACATGTATGTATACACAGACATAGATATAGATAGACGACTTAAATGCACCTACTTCGCGTGTAAGTTCTCAGACAAAGCGTCGAGGTTGGCCGCCGCTACTGACAGTCCGCGCGCGTCTGTGATTGCAGCCGGACGGCAGCGAAAAATAAAAAAGTGCCTCGTAGCGTGATAATAAACTGTAACAGTCCAAAAATTGCAAGCGCCCAAAGTCAAGGACATATTTCCTATCACAGCTAAGTTATTTAAAAAGAAAAATATGCGTAAATTCATTTTAAAACAATTTTTTAAGCATTCCGAGCGGTGATTCCAAGATTATACCTAAATAAGTATAGATTAAGGTTTAAAAAAACTACATTCACATTACATTGCCGCGTTTGCTTTGAGCGTTTGATCCGACGTTGTGTGTTAAGAAGCAATGTATATCGAAACAAGCGATACTGTCGCGCATCGCTACGACGTCGTGGTACCGGCAATTTCTCATTCGTCAGTAAAATTTAGCGACTAGTGTAGTTCGTTCTACAACATATACCAATAATCGATTTTAATCGATATCGGACTGACGAATGATATAAACTATTATTAAAGAGCCAATTTAATAGATTATAAACAAGCTAATTTCCTAATTTACACTTTAGAAAACGAGGGTAATATTTTCAGAGTTCATGTATATAATATGGTCGCTCTTTGAACTACTGGTACTGGTCACACGTTGGTGAACAAAACCGCGCGTGCGTCACTGCTCATTGCTCGTTAGTGAGTCGTCCATACTGCATTTCCCCCATTGAAGCGGTATATTTTCGATACCTCTACGCGGAGTGAGACAAGCCTGACATGGCTAAGAACGACCGCAAAGGAAGTTGCTTTAACATTTAAAAAACGCATTGAAATCGGTAAAAACGTGTTTTTTTATAGATAATGTACGGAACCCTTCGTTCGCGAATTCGACTCGCACTTGGCCGGTTATTTAAGAATAATAATAGTTTTATTTTTAAAGTTCAATTAAAATATTTACATTATTTGTAATTTTTAGTTTTAATTTAAATTTTAATAAGTTGGTATAGTTTAAATTTTAGTTAAATTGAAATAATTTGAGTACAAATATTTATTCTTTATTATCAAACAATTTTCCGTTTAGAATCATTTGTTTATCCAATTTCATATCATTCGTCAATCAGAAAATCGATTGTGATTTTTATCACAAATCGATTAACTTAAATGTTAATCAATCGTATGGTTAGCGAGCGCGGAGTGAGCGAGCGAGACCACAGATATAAAATCGATGAGTATGAGCGAGACGATCATGGCGGCGGCATGCGTCTTCAATAAATCGTTTAAATCGTAGTGAGCGGTTTCTTTGAATCGGTTTGAATTTCCCATCACTAAAATTGCGTCTGACGTCACAGTAGGCATTAAAAAAGTTGGCACGCTTGGTTTCCATACAAATCTTGATACGTGCGTTATCTATTACATCTATATCTGTGTATGTATACCCGTGTGATGCCGGAGCCGATCACTTTAAAAATTAACCCATTCTTGACCACTGTGCCAATTTGGGAACACTTCATTTTTGAGGGTAGGTAAAAAAAGGGGTTGACACTAGCTAATTTTTTGTTACTCGTTTATGTTACCAAAACTATAGGCATTAGATATTATATCAAATAAATTTTATAATATACTTATAATTGCTGTATTTTGAGTCGTTGAATATTACTGTCTAAATGAGCCTCGAGATTATATCCGATTATTTATTATAATGACAGTATGATATACGATATCCTGATAATCAGTCAGTAATTACAAAATTAGAAGTCCAATAAACATTTACGTACACACTGAGTAATTTTTATTCAATGTACTTGCAGTATATAGTCAAGTAAATATAGGTGTGCCAATTTGTGTACAGTGGCTACAAGTTTACTCGTACTACAAATTCATACTTCCTTCATAGTATAATGATGACAGAAAACCAATTATAGGGATGCTAGTAAACAAACATAATTTTGAAAAGCCTTTTAGACTATACTGATAATGGATTCGAATTTGTTTAGCCATAAATCCACCAGAACCGCCTGCCGAAGACGAGAGTTTTGTCGAAGATCTAGGCTTAGCAACCTGCTTTCCCAATGATTCAGATTACATTACATTGCAGTATATTCACAATGTTAGTATTCGTAGTCTTTTGAACTCGAACAATAATTATATGGAATGACGATAAACTTGTGTCTGCTAAATGGGCACGAAAAGAAATAGTAGTATGTAGTAGTATTACAGCCAGAAGAACAGAGAAGTTCTGTATGGAACAATACGAGTAAATTCTTTTAGAGTCACCGACATTTGAATGTTCAAGTATCGCGAAAGTAAACTTACTACCAAACTATTCCACTTCTTACAAAAGTGATGACCCTGCAAAAGAACAACCAAAAGGCTTGTCTTTTATTTGATATCTTTTTGATAAGCTGGTCCTCATCAAGCTAACCAATGTATTCGAGGTAATCGCACCATAAACTGTCCTTTATTAAATGAGGAGTTTATGAAAATATGAAGAGCAATAGTAATAATTGGCCGTATAGGTTGAGAGGAAGAAGTATATCAGTTGTCTCATTGTGGGATCGAAATTCCCCGCAATAAATGGTGTTGACTGGTATTCACTTAGGCACAAGATTGACATAACCCTTCGAATGTCGGCATAGCAGACACAATAGTAAAACAATACATCAGACGCCCGCTCCGGGCGTCCGACAGTTAAAGGGTTAATCCTGGCAAAGATATAGCGCCTGCATGTAATAGCTAAATAGACAGGTATTTATTATTCAAGATAAACAAGCCAGATTATCTTACATTATACCTATTATATACTACCAGCCTAAAGGCTAAAACTCAGCCTATATCGACTGACATTGAAAGTTTCCAATCAAACGGTGAGGGTCACGTAAGTCCCTGAAAAGCTTTTAAAACGACATTTACAAATATGTTATTTCATGTGTTGTAGCAAAAGCCGTTGGGGATGCAAGAAATGCAAGAAAATACTAAAGATAGAAAAAAATGTATTGTGTAGATTTACACTCGCATGTGGCGACTGTGCCAATTTGGGTACATCCCTGTAATTTCCTGAAAAAATCGAATTTTTCATTTTTGACTACATATATCTTTTATTGTGCTTACAATAAAATATTAAATAGAACAATTAATTTATTTTTCTTACGCGCTGTTATTTGGCCATGAATGGGTTAATGCAATGCGTAGCTTTTTGTAATTATCATCTGCAACGTCAAGGAAACACGGGAGTTAGCGGTAGACTGGTTTATTAGCTGTTAGAACAAGTGACAATGTACAATAAACTAGCTATTTATCAATGTGACTGTTGAGTATGTGTAGTGTGATTCAAAGTGTCTCTGTATAGTAATGTTCTGTGCTGTAATAGCTAGCTAACTGTAATGAACTTTTCATATAGAGGGATAACTGTTACCTACAAACAACCCTAGCACCTAACACCTAACGCCCTAGCCCTAACCATAGCTAAGAATATATACGTAAATAGATAGTTAGGGAAGTCTAATACCATAAGACCTAAGATATTAGACGGAAGTGGGAAGGAACAAGGGTTAGTGCACGGGGTGCAATGTGCACTGGCCAGGATTTTCCTACCACCAGTCAAGCAGACTCACAAGACTGATCAGTAAACTGACGGCTAAGGGTGTCTTAGCCGTAGTAGGAGGAAAGTATTGGTAGGTGGATCCGTCAGATCCCAGACAAGAAAACACGACGATTGTCTGATACCAAAGATAATTTATTTACAAAATAACAAAGTACTTATACTACATTTATTTACATTAGTGTGAGTAAATCATAAAAAACATTTCTTTGTATGGAACGTTTTCTTGTTTGCGCTGCAAGTACGCATTTTGGGTCGGTCACTGCACTGCTGAGTTGCATGTTCATGTACGCGTGAACATACAGTATGACAGAAAATATGGGGGTACCGACCGTCAGATCATCATTTCAGCTGCATAACGTTGACATAGGCCTCTCCCCATGGCCTCTCCTAACGATTACCAAAATGACAGATCTAAAGCGGCCTGCATCTAGCGCCTTCCAGCAGCCTTGGTTAGGTCGTCAGACCACCTTGTGGCCCGTCCTACGCTTCGTTTGCCCCTTGTAATGCGACGTGGTCGCCATTCGAGAGACTTTTTGCCCCACTGCCATTTCAATGAGCTAATCCGCTGGGCTATGTCCGTGACTTTAGTTCTTCCTTTGTAATACGAATTAATTAATTTGTTTGTATGCGTAATCACGATTTTAGTAAGCAATCACAAGTTAATTACTCATACATTAATCTAATGCGTGAGATACATATGACTATTAAGGTAATTACGATTAGCGACAGTTTAGCTGTAATTAATTGTGATTGTGGCACTCCGTAATGAGTTACAAATATTCATTCCAAATGCCGTATCTTCAACGGTGACAGAGAGAAGATGGAGGCATCTCCACTTAACTCCACCAACAAGAGCAAGTTCTAAAATTACAAGAAGACCTTCAAGGAATAGGCGAAATCTAGGTTTGTTCACTACACGTCAAAATCAAGCATCGGATTGAAGTAATTTTGTGAATGCAGAATGCAGTTTTAAATTGGAGAGCGAAATTTTATATCCGGATAAATGTCTTCACTGATTTACACGAATCATGTGACAATGCAACCTTATTTATCACAACCAATTTTTGTACTTATGTAAGTAACACACTAATATTATAAAGGTGAAAGTTTGTATTGTATTGTAAATTCTTTATTGTACATAAAAACCTACAATTGAGTTTTTATGAGGGTGTATTTGAGTGTGTGTGTGAGTATGTTTGTTACATTTTATCGCGCAATCGGCTAGACCAATTTTAATACAAATTAGTATGCAGAAAGCTTAGGATTAACACATAGGCTACTTTTTCTGCGGGTAACACCGCGAGGCGCAGCTTGTGTATATAAAATTTGAATCTCGCAAACGGCTCCAATGCTTTCGTTGACATTTGATATGTAGGTAGATATAGGTTTTATGAAGAGTCAGAGTAAAATTTATCAAAGTATCTATAGGTTTTATTTCAAAGAAATTATTTTTCCTCAAGTAAAGTTCTGACAATTTACACCTAAATGCAACCGACTGCAGGTCTGAACAAATGTTAGAAACGCGTGGTATTCTAAATTGTAACCAATATGCATTATAGAGGTAATATGGTGACTATAAGTCATACGGTAACTAAAAAGCTTCCATAAAACACCTTTTTTCAAGCAAAGTTTTGACGACCAGGTCAATTTACACCTCGATACAGTCGACTGCAGATCTGGAAAATTTTTAGAAACGCGTGATATTCTAAACTGTTATCAAAATGCATTATATGGCTACTATAAGTTATAAGGTAACTAAAAGCTTCCATAAAACACCTTTTTTCAAGCAAAGTTTTGACGACCAGGTCACTTTACACCTTGATACAGTCGACTGCAGGTCTGGAAAAATTTTAGAAACGCGTGATATTCTAAACTGTAACCAAAATGCATTATATGGCTACTTTAAGTTATACGGTAACTAAAAGCTTCCATAAAACACCTTTTTTGTACGCGGCAGGATGATAAAATAAGTACTTCCTATAGGAAAGTGTTACCTTCCGCTACTCCTTCTGCACTATTCATAGAAGCTAATTTCAGGACGAGGCGCCCTATCTTTTATTTATTACCGCGACGTCACAATGAAATACTGTCGGGACGCGGCTTTAACGGGGCAAGTACTTTTGTAAATATTAAAGGTCTAAAGGTGTTTAAGTTTATTAAATAGATTTTTTTAAAATATTATTGTTAAACAAAGTTAAACTGGTAGTTTGCTCCGAACTGGAAACTCGCGATGTCTCTTTCTCTAAACAATGCATTTTTGGTAGAATATGTAATAATCTAGCAATCCTTTTAGCAGTTTGGGTCCTGTTATAAGTATTTATAAGTATTTAGTAGATAGTAATGATTTGTGACATTTGTATTTAATTATTATTTCAATTTTAATTCAAGTATTGTGTGACATTTTTATTACTATTAAATTGTGTATTTTGTAAATTTCTAATAAGTGTATCATATATGGATCTCTGACATCTGAAATAAATGAATTTATTTATTTATTTATTATTTATAACTTGAAAAGACTGCTTGTTTCTGTCATTTATGTACTTGCTTATAAAAAGTAATGAATTTGCTTTACATACAAAAAATTTTTATACACTAACTTTTAAAATAGAGACTTAATATTATCTCTTTAGATAAAAAGTTAAAATACCTATAAGTTAGCGGATCTCATAATATTGTCCTTTTATTTTTATTTTTTGTACTTTATTAGCCACGCCCCGCGATGTTACCCGCGTTATACAGTCCTATTCTATCCTACTAATATTATTAATGCAAAAGTAAGTTTGTATAGTTGTTTACTTGTTTGTTAACACTTTACGCTTTGACCACTGAACTTATTTAGATGAGATTTGATATGGATATAGTTTGATACCCACGGAAGAACAAAGGATAGTTTTTATCCCGAAATTCCTACGGGGAGCGAAGCCCACGGGCTCAGCTAGTGATATGTAAAAAGTAGCCTATGTGTTAATCCAGACTGTCAGCTTCCTGTATACCAAATTCTATCAAAATTGGACCAGCCGTTTGCGCGTGAAGACACACACACACACACAAACTTTCTCCTTTATACTTTATAGTATTAATGTGATGTGATTGTATACATACATATACTAGTGGTTCCCCGCGAACTTAAACCTTGCGATTATTATTTTACAAGTAAATTCGCCAGGCGAATTAAAAAAAAACGACTTTCAAGCTTCACCAAACTTCACCCCCCATTACTTTTGCCCCGCTGAACAGATCTCCATCAAAATAGCTAATACCTACCGCAAAGAAACTGGCTTTTACTTTTGTTTGTATTTGTACACTTACTTACTGTAACAAGTATAATAAATGCATTTGACTGTGCACAGGCGATCTCAAAAAAAAGGAAAGAAGTTCGAGAGAGAGAGAGACAGACAGAGAAACACGCGCACGCCGCACGGCTTACAACTATAGCAAAAGTGTCGTCACAACTTTACGTCTAGCCCCCTTTCGCAACGCGCGATAAGGAAATTCGTTCCAATTAACACATTGTAGGACACTTACGGCTGTGGACGTAAATCAATTGTTATTTCTATTGTGTCTAGCCGAGTGTCCTGCAATGTGTTAAAAGAGTACTGAGGTGATGATCAATGATGATTACAACATTTACAACTTGTACTCGAAGGTATCTTATACCTTTAAACGAGCAATTCTTGTATATTTATAAATTTCTGTGATCTCGGAAACGGCTCTAACGATTTCGCTAAATTTGGTATACGGGGGTTTTCGGGGTTAAACAATCGATCTAGATTAGTCTTATGATTGGGAAAACGCGTGTTTTCGAGTTTTCATGCGTTTTTCTTTCCACGCAGAATTTGGTCGCTAATTTCGTCGCATCGGCCGCCTTCTTTTTAGCTCAGCGGTTAAGGATACCGACCGCTAGAAAAAGTGTTACGGGTTGGAATCCCACTCGGTGACTTACTTTTGTTTTTTTTATGTTTAAGTTTATGTATAAATTTTTATTTTGCATTGTTTTTAGATAAGTTTAAAAATATTTAGTTAATGTTTGAGATGTAACCGAGCAAAGCTCGGTCGCCCAGGTACTAATCGTAAAGCCGGTTAGTATGGATGTATTCCACAAACCACCCTAAAGCAATTAGACTAGTTATTGGCCACAGGCAAACACAAGTAGCGAGCAACATGAACGGTTAATGTGGGGTCATGTTTGGTTTTAAACAAATTGTTTTTGCAACTCACTGTGACTCGAAATTGTTATTGTTAGTTTAATTGTTTTGCTGCTTGTAATGACTTTAAAATATAACGTAAAGTTATTTTTTACAGTGAGCAAATACTGACGTTACAATCCAGGTTTAACGACCTATCATCATCATCATTTCAGCCGCATAACGTCCAATGCTGGTCATATGCCTCTCCCAAAGATTCCAAAGATTCCAAAATTACCGATCTAGAGCGACTTGCATCCAGCGCCTTCCAGCGACCTTGATTAGGTCGTCAGACCACTTTGCGGGTGGGGTCCTACGCTTCGCTTGCCTGTACGTGTAACGACCTATGTATTAGGTAAATAGGATAAAAAGAAACACGTTTTTTTGCGTACTATCCTGCTTCCTATTAGTTAGTTTGCTTTGGTCCGAGCTAGAAAGAACTTAACTTCTTCTTCTTATCGTGTGTGTAAGTAACTAACACTAGTGTCAGAGTTTTAAAACCGCCTTAAAGGTAACGACCAATGTCAAAGACAGTGACCGGGTCCGACGGCTTAACGTGCCCTCCGAAGCACGGATCGTCTTACTTATCAGACAATCAGGTGATCAGCCTGCAATGTCCTAACCAAACTAAGACAACAACACAAAGTCGTTGCCCCCGCCGGGAATCGAACCCGCGACCTCCGGGTATGAGCCGAACGCTCTAACCACCACACCACGGAGGCAGTACCTAACAACATAATGATTTGTTTGTACTTTTATCCCTGTTTAGATCCGCCAATACCAGATACAATTCTAAAACAAAGAAAGCCGAGAAGTCTTAACTGGTTCAACGGATTTTAACGAACCTAGAACATTTTTTTATCCCCCGACAAAAAAGAGTGTTATAAGTTTAATGCTAAGTTTAAAAACTCTGACACACACACGATAAGAAGAAGAATGCTAACGTCTTTCAGTCTGTCTGTGGCATCATAGCGCTCTAACGATTGGACCGATTTTGTTGCGGTTTTTTTACGAAAAGCACGAAAAGCTATGTTTGTTGCAAATCGGTTCTAGCACTTAAAAGTTATTGGGTTTGCCTAGCAAATAAATCAAACAGATTGTTATAACTTTTCATAACGATACAAAAAGAAAACAGACTCCTTCAAACTTAAATGATTTTAAGTACCTAAGTATCTTCTCATAATGTCGAATATGTATGTAAGGATTTCAAAATTTACAAGTGTTTCAGTATTTTAAGCCCTTTAAATCTACTGAGGCTTTACTGATTTATACAGTATGTTAAGACTCAGTTTCATGAATAGCCATCTTACTTTAGAAGCACGTTACTTACCAGCTAAGACGGTGTAAGTGAACCGAGCTTGAACCAAGCACTAAATATACGATGTTCTGCAGTCCTTTCTGTAAATAATCATTAGTCGCACTTTAGCGCATAATCTAATTTAGAGATACTTGGTAAATTTAGATTTAGAGACATTTCACATTTTCATACAAGTAAGCAGATAAGCCTAACAAAATTTTAAGAAGATTTTTAAGATGATAAAGTTATCAAAACGTATGCACTACCCCTGTCATTCTCCATATCATCCGTTTGGTTGACTGGTATATAAGGCCATAGGCTTTAAGTCCGCCATTATACTTGTATTTGGGTATGAAGTTAAATAAATAAAATAAATATCTTAGTCCACGATGACAAAATAAACATATATTTATTTCGTTATATGCAGTTTATCATCACCATCATCCCAGCCCTTTATAGTCTTTAATTCTAACTGCTTTTACTCGTATTATTTATAGGTTCTAATACGTACACATATTTTCATAAATAAATAATAAATATGGACAAATCCCACAGATAGAGCTAGCCCCAAAATCTCTTCGGGACTAGTGTATATTTTATACTAAGTACAGACATATATTAGATAAACATTAAAAACCCAGGTCAATCTGAAAAAGATTATTTTGCATCTTGACCTGACCGGGGATTGGACCCGGGAAATCGGTGTGACAGTAATAGTATGGCATGATAACCATTAGGTAGGTCACAGAGGTCCTACGGAGTCCTACGGAGAGAGTAACCTACCGTTTGTGAACAAATTATGAAATAGTTTCCTGAACTAATAAATGTTAGATTCCACTAAAGCTTTGATTCAGTTCATATTTAAGCTCTAACATTTAGCATCCGCATAATTTACTAGAAACGTAAAACCGTGGATTGCACCCGAGAGGTGCATTACGAAAATTAGATAGGACGTCAGCAACATCCACTATTAACGGCTTATGACTAATGCGAGCTAGTTAAATATTCACGGATATTAATTCCGTTCTATCTATAAGAATCTTTTGATTAATTTATTTTATTTGAAAATATTTGTTTAAAGGATTCGTCAAAGTTTTAGCCGCACTGCTTTAGTTTGCACTGCTAATACGCCTCTTTCAAGCTAGCGTTTTTAGCCAATTTAATAGAAGCTGGCCTACTTAGCTGGCTTTCTGTCATTTCAAAACAGCACAAATATCCCAAATTCAATCAAAACTATCATATAAAGAAAATATATAGATAAACTAACTTGGGGCTGGTTTAATCAGGGTGATTTGCCTTAATAATGCTTATTAAGGCAAATCACGTTTATAAGTGGACGTTATATGGCTGAAATAATCATCATCGTCATTTCAGCCATATAACGTCCACTACTGGTCCCTGGAAGTTTTTCTAAAAAGACGCAGGCTGCTCTAGATCAGTTAACTTGTCCTAATGTATTCATTAAGTATCTTCAAAAAAAAATAATGTTCCCATTATTATACATTATTTATTTCTTCTGGTAGATATAAGATAAAAATATACCATTCCCCAATTGTTAAATTTATTTTACGATAATCATTATTTACGAATGGTTTTCTAAAATCTGCAGCAAAGTTAGAAAGTGAATAGAATAGACTGTTAATTCACTTAGGTAACGTAGCTATCGGCTTCGGCATTTCTAATGCCACTCCCAATGGACAACATTTAATAAAGTAAAAAATAAAAATATTAAGATTGTTCTTGTAATATAAATCATCTGGCTGCTCGGACCAAATATTAATACAGAGAGAGTTTTGCTCCTGCAGTGGAGACTAAAATGACTTAATAATGTAATGATTATAATATAAATAAATTAAAAAGGCACATCATGAAAATGAGAAGCCAATTAAACTACCGCGGTTGTGAAACAGTTAACCGTAAACCATTAGCGGAAAACAATGTTCATTTGAGGAAGAACATGATGATTCATCTGGATTACTCATTGGACATTATTCACTTTGATTAACATTCGGGATCAGGCGATCCGTCACGGGATGGCAAGACAATAAACATT
The DNA here is from genome assembly GCA_963555685.1 of Acrobasis consociella. Classification (NCBI taxonomy): domain Eukaryota; kingdom Metazoa; phylum Arthropoda; class Insecta; order Lepidoptera; family Pyralidae; genus Acrobasis; species Acrobasis consociella. The sequence goes on from OY743115.1 coordinate 7,877,547, forward strand.
ACATCCAGGTTTAATTGAATGGGCAATGGCGATTGGGCAAAATGGTCGCGACATTTGTGGGTTATGGAGACAAAGAATATAGAATTCAGTGAGCTTAACGTTTGATTGATAAACCAACAAAATGTATGCAAAATTGAGTTGAACTGCATTTTAACCATATATATTAAGGTAAAAGGTAAAAAAACATTTATTTATCCAAATAGTACTTATTTTTTGTACAGCCTCTGCGATTGACAGGGTGTACAAAAAAATAAGTACATGTATGCATGTTACCAGCACCGATTTATGGAGACTGGAGACTGAGATGAAGCCAAGGCCTGTGTCATTTAAGTTCTAACGAAATATACTGAAACTATTTTAAGCGTGAATTCAGTCTTGATATTGAACAATTTTCCCCAATAAATGTATGTCAAAATATGAAAAATTATTTTTGGCTTTCCATACAAACTCGGATCAGCTGATCGGTCAACTTATATGGGAGGTCAAAAATTTATTTTCATATTCCTTGGGGAAAGTTGTTCAATATCAAGGACTGAACTCACCGTTAAAATATAGTTTCAGTTTATTTTGTTAGACCTTATATATTGTCGTATGGATAAGAAATTATCTATTATGTGAAGGTGTGTATATTCAAAAACTTCAATTCTATTCAAAATTGTTTATTCAGTAACAGTATTATTACAAGCTGAATTGCGATCTAGGAATTCTTTTAAGTAAAAAATTGTGTTAGAAGTGCCCGCTCTCAAAACAAGTTGACAATATTAACCTTCAAATGGTGACGTGCCGTCAAATTGACGTGTATAAGAATAAATGTATATGTTGTAAATCTTTGTGGTTATGTGTGAGGGTACTAGGTACTTATTTTTTCGTTAGTCTGTACTGTCCCACAGCTGGGCAAACCCCTTCCCTCTACTACGCCACTAATCTCTGTCTTACGCTATGGATTTCCAGAAAGACATGGAAGACCTGGAAATCCATCCATAAGAGTCAAAAAGCGCCTGATCATCACACCACCTTGTCCTTGGGCGAAGGTACTACTAAAAGATAATGCTTGGGAACAACCCATATTCAAAAACAAAAAATACTAACCCGTAGCGTATGTTTCCAGAACCATTGTTAAAACGAAAACATCAATGCGTATACCACGCGCTACTTTAATAAGAACAAATATCCGTTCCACGCGGGAGAATAAAAAGACTCGTAACAAATCTCAGGAAGCCATTCCCTCCAGTCAAGTATACAATAGGCCTTATATCTCTTAATCTGTGCTGTAAAGGGGATACGTTTCTTCATTTACATGCCACAGTGCCGGTTTCGTGAGGATAAACTGCGCACGATTTCGCCATAACTTCAGTGTCGCTATTTCCCTCCCCTTTATGTGTTTCTTTTTTATTTTTAAGTACACGGTTTCGATGCTGTTTTTGACCTTGGAGGTAAAGATTTGAGAGTAATAAACGTTTTTTGGAGCTTTGTAGGTTTTACATCAGTCCTCATTTACTTTTGTAACATACTTTTGCATGGTTTTTAGATAGATGCTGTATTCATTTAGAAAAAGTAATATATTTACAATTATTGAGGTATTCTCATAAAACAGCATATTACATAACCTGTTTATTAAAAATAATTATTTAGGTAAGAAATGTTTAATTTTGTAGCAAAGGTTATTGTTAAACTAAATGCCACGTTGTAAATTCAAATGTTGTACAGAATTGAATACCAATAATCTGTGCAAAGTCAGCTTTGGCTCGGTTTATGCTCCCGAGAATAATTACGAGAAATATAGTATCATAGACAGTGTTCTCTAGTGGCAGATCTGACTGGGATTAGTAGGAAATAGCCCCGGGGTTAAGCTATTGCTAGCGGTAGGTGATTCAAAATTCATAGTTCATAAATAACTAGTGGCTCTGTAAGCTGTAGTTCTCGCGGGTATACTTAGTATTAAATTATAAACTTTGCGCTTAGAAAAATATGTTTCTTTTCAGTTTTCACCTCCGTAATTGTACAATTTTAAATAAAGGATAATTCGACTTAATAATATAATTCGTCATTTCATCTTCGACAAAAATTCTTACATTTGTCAGTCTTCCGGATGTCCCAATTTCCAACAGTCCATATCCGGAACCTTTTTAACTGATTTTACGACCAAATTAAACTTTTTTTGGGAATGCATTAATGAAAACAAAACTGGTAGCTGTCCGATGTCAGCCTCCTGGTGATACTTTGGTAGCACGATACACACTCCGCAGAAAAAATGGAATGACGTATTCCAGACGTGGAAACCGCAAGGTAAATAAAAATCTTTCAGTCTTTGAACTATCAACCGACTTAGTTTTGAAAGCAATTTCAAAAACTATGCATTTTACAGCATCCATCGTTTCCGGAGCAATATTCTACTAACTGCTTTGAAACCCCTTCGGTAACTACATGAAAGCTTTCTGTTCAAAAGAATAGGGGTGACAACTGGGTCCGAAAAGATCAGATCAGATTATCCAAAAATAATGGACCTGTATTTTTCACTTTACCAAAAAAGTAAAAATTAATACAGATACGGAGCATCAAAGTTCCGGAATGGGGGCTTGCGACGTCACCGCTATGTAAAATTCGTACCTAGTCGTCACGTGGTGCGAAATTTAAATGCGCTGTATCTTTGTGATTTTTGTTTTTCAGAGATAAGAAAAAACACGGGTACAATATTTTTTAATAATCTAACCGATGAACTTTAAATGTTTTTCCATTCGCCTATTGTACATAAAAATAGCTTTTTAAGGTTTAGTCAGAAAACAGCCAGAGAGCACAAATGCCGTAGTTTATAAAGCAATCCCGAAAACTATGAATTTACAGCCGACATCTATCCCGGAGCAATCTTCCGTTACACCGTCCTGGAGCTCCTGTGGGAGTACCCTCGCACGTGCATTTATATTATAACTACCTACATGTAGTCTGCTGTAAGCCATATAACGACTATATATTGGTAGGTAAAGTGGAGATGGCACTGTAGAAACTTAAATTAACATCTAAATTAAACTTTAAATTAAACTATACAAATAATAATAATAAAAATAAAGGAAAACCTTACATTATGTTGGAAATTGGAACTAAGAAAATTTGAAAAAGGCTATTTCTACTTTTTCTGACTGGGCGTACCCTCGCACGTGCATTTATATATATTATAACTACCTACATGTTGTCTGCTTTAAGCCATATAACGACCAGTACCTGGGCGACCGAGCTTTGCTCGGTTACATCTCAAACATTAACTATTTTTTTTTAAACTTATCTTAAAACAATGCAAAATAAAAAATTATATATAAACTTAAACATAAAAATAAAAAAAGTAAGTCACCGAATGGGATTCGAACCAGTAACATTTTTTCTAGCGGTCGGTATCCTTAACCACTGAGCTAAAATCAAGGCGGTCGGCGCGTCGAAATTAGCGACCACATTCTGCGTGGAAAGAAAAACGTATGAAAACTCGAAAACACGCGTTTTCCCAAACATAAAACTAATTTAGATCGATTGTTTACCCCCGAAAACCCCCATATACAAATTTTCAGCGAAATCGTTAGAGCCGTTTTCGAGATCACAGAAATTTATAAATATATATACATACAAGAATTGCTCGTTTAAAGGTATAAGATATTGGTAGGTAAAGCGGAGATGGCATTGTAGAGGCTAAAAAAAAGATTTGATGATGATGAACCAAGGACTTAGAAATTTGAAAATGGCCATTTTTTCAACTTACTCTGGCTAAGGATCGAATCTAGAATCTACACAGTGATGGACTAGCGTGGTAACGAATACGCCACTCATGTCATTAATTTTTTTTTCACTTATTTGGATATCAAACAATAACTCAAAATCAAAACTTCATAAATGTACTTAGATAATAAAATCTATAATCTTATTAATATACATATAATCGTGTCACCAACTACGATACCACAGATTAAAAACGGGATACGGTACGCTCCAAAAATGGAGTAACAATCTCTCATACTAATTGTATGAGATATGATATTTTATTATTAAATAGTCGAAAACGCATAATAATAAAGCCTTTCTAGCTATAATTATCTGCACCATAAGCTAATCTTAAATTCTAAACAGGTCAAATTGACATCATGTCAAATATACTCGTAGGTAAGAAAAATCGGTCGCGTATATACGATCTTGTTTTACGATAAGGCTATACTTGCAAAGTTGGTTTTATAACCCCTGTTCAAACATATAAACGTTGATCTTCAATATTATCTTATTTTGATGCTCGTATCATGCCGACAATGTCATACCAACGTCGTATTACTTTTTATGGCTTGCACGGTGTAAAAAAACCTGCTTTTAGGTATTCGGGACTTAATGTTGCTAGGTATTGTGGAATACAAGGCACAAAGTAGTACATATTATAATAGTATATTACGATATAAGTGTGTTATGGTGGTTATATGATAACACACGAGGCGGAATTTACCAGCCCGAGCCGAAGGTGAGGGCGTAATAGAGCCGACTGTGTTTATCCAACGTACGCACATATATCATACGACGTTTTGCAGCACACTTGGGAGGAAAATAGCTACTAAACTGATTTTTTGATTTTAAATAAACTCATCCATAAAAATGTGATGCACAGAAAAGTGCTGCTGTCACGCCGTTTTACTTTTTAAAATCAACGCGGCGCGCTGTCTTCTGCCTGGCGCCATGCGGCGGCGGGCCATTTCGTAATTTGAAGAAATTATCAAATAAGTAGCAAATAGTGCGGTTTTATAATATAACTTTACTTTTGCGTTTATGACGCACGCGTGTTTTATATCTAAAACCGGTGAAATTTGATCCACTTTACAGGCAAGATTGTTGAAAATAGTATTTAAGCAGTGCAGTAAGTAGTTATGTTATTATATTTTATCCACTCTCTGCAAATTGAGGATAACTGATTAAAAATTGAGTTGCGAGATATGCTCTAAACAAACATACAAGATACATTGCAGCTTGTAAAAAGGCAAATCTTGTTATAAAAAAGTAGCACTTTGTTTCTAGTCTAGTAGATTTGAGTTTTATATCTTATATAAAAGCTGACTGGTAAATCCAGGTAGAGTCCAATAAAAAGATAAGACGATATATATCTTTCTATAAAGATAAGACGTATAAACTAGGGTAAATATATTTGTACCGAAACGTTTATTCTAGATGTAAAATACATGCTTAGATAAATATCTTGCCTTGTACATCAAATGCCAACTAAGCATCTTGCTTGCACATAAATATTATCTTTAACTATTGTTATTTCACTAAACACTATAAAATTTTACGAGCAACCTGAAATTCTCACTTTTGTTCCTATGATACCGCTTTGTTATAAAAGGCGCGATAAATATATGAAAATCATTAACAATAAATCTCTTGTTCGTTCGCGTGTTCAAGGCTTTTATAAAGCAATATTAAAAATTAAAGAAAATATAGATGTGTCACTCGTCGTAGCACGAAACATACAGGCACAGCATAGTCATCATCATCATCATCATTATATCAGACACAAGAAGTCTACTGCTGGACATAAAGGCCTCCCCCAAAAATTTCCAAAACGACCGATCGAAAGCGGCCTGCATCCAGCACCTTCCTGCAACTTTGCACAGGTCGTCTGACCATCAAATAGTTATTTATATACTATATTTTAAAACAATTTGAGTTTAAACGCGGAAATGCGGCCAGCGTTCTTGGCACTATGCCACGTGGGCACGACTTTTTAGACTAAATTAATAGTTAACTTTTTTCTGTGTGTATATTTGTAAATATGCATTTTTTTTCTATTATCTTCCTTATTTCAATAAAGTATCTAGTAAGTAGCGTTGAGTTACGGCAAGCGTCAAATCATAAAATCACAGCCATACTCAAATATTTTTAATAGATCTGGCCATTTCTTCTCTACTGGAAAACTGTATTGATAGGAAAGACCTGGATAGATAAGGCTTAAGACTAAAGACAATGACATGCATGAGAAGACTTATTCTCAACAGTGGGTGAAGACGGGTAAAATAGGATTTCTCCTCCCCTTCGCAAAATGTTCGACTTCCTTGAGTGACCACTGACATGCATATATACTGTCTTTGAAGAAGTGAGTTCCGAAGTACTAGTAAGTAGCATAGCTACAGACACAACCGAGAACGCGCTAAGATATAAATACGGATACATTTTCACGCCTTTATCCCTGAGTAGGATCCAAGCCCATGTTTAGCGTGATGATAAGCGCTAAGAAAAAATAAAAATCCAAAAATACAGTACATTTTAACTTCTTTGTTTCAAATATGTTGTAGATAAATATTTTTTTTAATAAGTTAAAATATATTTTTTTGTACAAGCTTTTATTGTGGCCTAAGAACTCATCAATACCTTGTTAAGAACTTAGGCCTTACAGTCAAAATCAAATATATCTTTATTATCATAGGATATTTAAAATATCTCTTAATAATCGTCATTATTTTGTTGCACTATTGTTGACGTCAAATAGTTACTTACAGCTAAGTTTACTACCGCTTCCAAAGCGCTAGTGCAGAAGAAGCGGTAACAAACTGCACTGCACCTCTTCTCCAAGGACGTCAACTCACAATTAAATTAATACTTAAAGTTAATGTGGACGGAGAATACATTGTTTTGTTTTTTATGTCATATCATAATTTAAATTTAATTTTTAGAATGTCAAAATTTTAAAGTAATGTCAAGTTGTAGATTCAGTTTGTACAAAATGTACCAAATTATGACATTTTCGAGTACCTATATTACAAACTTTTAGAGGGACCCGCGTCAAGCTCAAGCCAGACATTTTTGTCTTTAAGGTAGTCATCGGTCCTATAATAAGCCTTCTCACAAAGTACTTTCTTTACATAAGTTTTGAATCTTTTGTCTGGCATATCAAGGATCGATTTTGGCTAACAGTTGTTTGGGCAGTCTACCTTGATTCAAGTCAGATGCAATAAGCTCAAACTCGATACGATTGCGTCGCCTTATAAGAGTTCTTCACCTTCCAGCTCCAACATCAGATCAGTTTCATGCCATCATAATATTGCATTGTCACTAAATATACACGTATGAGTGCAAAATTTCGGCTTAGTCGGAATCCGGGAAGTGGGTCAAATTTAACTTGCAAGATTTGGTCAGAAGGTGAAACTTAATAAAAGCATGTAAAAATTAGGCACATTTTGGCAAATAAATATTTATATTTCTACATGTTAAAAAACTTACATTGGACTAGTTCAATCTTATAACCAATCCTCTTCTATTTATGTATTTGCATTTGAATCGCCTCTGTTACAATCTATATTTTATAAAACAAGGTTTTTAGCGGCTTGGTACGCACTTAATTTGTGCGCCAAATTTATTATCGCTTGGGCGGCAACGAACCCACAGGAAGAGTTATTTCACCAATAAATAATATAAAACGATAATCTGGAGTTAGGGGATACCATTTACAATGTCAACAATGCCAAAAGGCCGATTTTCCACCCTAGTAAAGATGATACAAGTTAAAAATATTGTACATAAAGTTTGCATGGGCAATAAAGAGGTCATGAATGTGTCGGGTACTGATGTTAGGGACTACAAGATAAATGTCGATCTCACAACAACGTTTTATTCCTTGATCACGAGCAATGGTCTGGGCGACCGAGGGATGACTGGGGAGATACGGGGGGGGGGGGGGGGGGTTAGTCCGTCAGTTGCTTTACGAAAAATGTACATACTATGCATTATGTCGTTACGAACGAGTCGCTACATTTTAATTAACTTATCTTAAATATATCGTTTACTTTCATCTTCTGGCTTCACCCAAGTACCTACGGTATTTTTATTGAGGCACTTTACTATGAGAGTATGAGATACAAGCTAAACAAAGCTTTAAAACATCAATGAGACCCGTCTGGCCAGCGAGGAGAGTGTAGGTTAAATCCTCTGGCTGCTCTGGCTAAATATGGCTCTCGTAGTACAGAGAGGGTCGTGTTCCTGCAGTTGATACTAAAAAGACCTTTATTTACGCCTTTATTTCTGGAGCTCTTTGCTGAGCTGAATTCTGATCCATGGAAGAGTTATATGACCATCAGTGGACGCAAATATTCTAATAAGGATATTTAAAAAAAGTTTCTGAGAAGTTCATGCTAAGATTTTGTCATAAATAATACATACCTCGACGCGTTGATGCCATTTGTACAAACGTACTTATTTTGTGACAATGCTTATGATGAGCTTTCGTGACGATATGTGTTTCGGATAACACATTCCAGGACACTTAGCAGCACACTAGAAATAACAATTGAATTACGTTCACACCCGTAAGTAGGTATCCCAAAATATGTTAAGTAGAAATCAATAAGATGAAACAAAATTTAAGCATATATTCTCATACGATATTATATTTGAAAGTATTGATAAATATTTATCTGTCCCAAGACGTGTACCAATGGTAACTTATACGACTCTTATTATCGTGAAACGAGGAACATTCAGATATAAATAAATATTGTATTATACTAATTATCTTTCTCAAAAATATGACGGAACACGAAGAAATTTTTATATTTTCGATACTGCCGCGCAATAAGTTAATCAGCTTATCTTATATTTTTATCACGTTTATTTTTATAAAATGCGTACAGTATTCAACTTACCGCCAGGGACTATGAGTCGGCCAGCGACCATGACGGCAGAAGGGCCATCGAAATATATGGGAAAAAAGGATATTAATCGCGATTAAAATCTTTCAAAATTACATATTTTGCACCTCCTTCTAAAGACTTCTTATTCTCGGCATCACCAGTGGGTTGACTGGTAGACAAAGCATACCTATGGCTTCAAGTCTGCCTATTACATTTGTAATAAAGTTAAATAAGTAAATAAATGAAAAAGATCTTGCAGATCTGTTCCATCGTTATCACGTCTTTATCTCGTCAATCACGTTCAGTTTAAACACAACAAATGTGCAGTCGAATCGAATAAACAGCGGAAATTTCCGGTAGACGTAACACATTCGACAGGCGTGATTCGGGCCCAAACTGCACAGGACCCGACGGCACTCTGTAATCTGTCCTGGCAAACCGTGCAGTGCATAAATTAGCTCTAGTTAAAAGCTTCCCTTTTAATGGAAAGGCCAAATGAATGGGCAGCAGCGCCAACCAATGGTCGGCGCTCGAACTCTTGTATTTTGGAAGAAGTATGTGCTTTACACGCGATGCGATTGCAATTCAATGTTTGAGTCATCAAAAAGGCTTGTCAACAACTTCTTAAATACACTAACACTTAAGAAAAAGCATTTTTGATTGCATCTTTGGCTGAGCTACTTCGAAGCCTATGGTGATCTTTAGCGGTCTTACAGACAGCCCGCGACACTTTTCGAGCGTCTTCCGTGTACCACGCGATCGTCGGTGACGATTGCGCGACGTCGCGCGGCAGTTTTTGACAGTTTGTGATAGATTGTTTGTGTGTCACGCGACCGTTTACGACAGTCGGTGAGTATAGCGCGAGTCGCATGACCTGTGTCGCGGTTATACTGTCGCTGGTCTTTAAGAGCCCTTACGATAATTTTTACCCACCTGCAATAATACCTATACATAGGTTACAAGGCACCATACGCCCTAAGTTTGATCTTAAAATATAGCATGCCTACCCATCGCCTTATAAACATAATTATTTCTCAACCCTCGTCACTAGATGGCTTTACAGGTATAAATTAAATCTTTTATTACTATTATTAAAATAAAATAGTACTCTAATTAATTAAATATGACTTAAATGAAATGCAATAAATATTTTTGAAGCATATTCAATACTTTCTTAATAATTTTTTTGCCAGTCATGTATGCCGCCATCTCTGTGCGAGCACAGAGATGGCGGCATACATTCTGGTACTAATTTCGCCTTCTAGTTTTGCCCACTTACGTACGAGCCCTTCAAAAGTTTCTATGGCGTTGGGTATCTGTTACGTTAGTACTATCTTTGACTATAAGTATTTTAGGTGCCTGTAAGTTCAATATCGGTACAAAAATCGTTTTCCAATCTTGTCGGAGATTGCAAAGAGGAACATGGTAAGAGACTAATAGGCGACGGATGGATGCGCGACCACAGACGTTTAAAATTGCGCTCACCCACCGATTGTGTAATTGGTGGGCTTTGCACGAATCTCAATAATTGCCAATAGGCTTTCACATTACGTGCAGTTCATTGGGTTGAGTCCACTTAAAACTCGTATAATGGTAAGTAAGAGTCTAATAATTATAAGCATTGCCGTGTGGTTTCCGGCAGAGTAGAATAGGGCCACTGAAAGTCCTCCCGTGGATGTCGTAGAAGCTGACTTAGGGAATACAAGCTAAACAAAGTTTATATAAACATCATTGAGACCTCTTCACGGAGGAGAGTGTAGGCCAAGTTCTCTGGCTGCTCTGGCCAAGTATGGCTCTGGTAGTACAGAGAGGGTCGTGCTTCTGCAGTGGAGACAAAAATACTTGATGATGAATAATAAGCAACGGATTGATACGCGAAATCATCCGACTACAGCCGTATTTAATTTTTCAAAATATAAACCAACTTCAATGCCTACTTACACAACTGATTTTGATATAATTTCCAGGACTACCTTGTAAGTATGCCCTTTCAATCAAAAGAGAATTTTTCAAATTTGTCCAGGCGTCTTTGAGTTATTAGGGAACATACAATTTTTTTTTAAAATTAAAAACCTTCTCCTGTTTGTAATCGGTTAAAAGTAGCGCCCACCTGAGAATTGTCTAAAAGATGAGCTTTGCGTGACCATAGGCTTCCATGTTTCGTATAATGGGTAATAAGTAATAAGGCTCGATTTATAACTCGAAGAGACTATTGTTAAGAGTGATCGTACCTAATATTATAAGACTAAATAGGCAAATATCATAATATACCCCAGATGTTTAAAAGTGTAATTAGCGAGCTTTCGTAGCTTTCGCAGTTTACTGTGTTAATAAGAAGGCGCAGGGGAAGGCCGAGAAAGAGATTGACGACCTTGATGCTTTTCAGCGTGGTTGGTCGGCAATGACAATGGACAGAGACAGATGGAAGGAAATAGGAGAGACCTTTGCGCTGGGACGAAACATTTTTATTTAAAAAATGTAGTAAAAAATAAACATACTAAAACTTGCTTAGTAAGTGTTCCATACATCCCAAGGAGGTTTGACGTCGGGCGGCGGGCGGTCAAATGCATTCCCAAACAGGGTTGACGTGAAGCAGTCTGCCGGTCGTACAACTATAGCCGAATTGTTTAAACTCTTCTTCTAGATTTGGCATGGTCTTTGACATCTATTTGTGGTACTACTGACATGCATATATGCGAGATAGCTCATCTCTCGAGGCTTCGAAGTAGAACAGCTGAGAATTCGCCATCAATTAAGCCGAATGCGCTAAGATAACGAAAAACAAATAATTTTGACAGGTTAGACACTAAACTTGCCTAAATTACGAAAGCGGCTGCATGTCAAGCAAAATAGATTTTCGCTAGTATCTGATAAAATATTAGGGTGGCATAGGGTAGACAAATTCTATGTGTCTGTATGGAATGCACGCCACTGACGAAAAAGGAAATTAGAAGTATCTCAAATATCGATGTATTATCGAGGCATATTTCCTATATGGAAACATTCGACAGAAGCATCACCTCTTTTGAGGTACCTGTAGGGACATATTTCAGCTCGAATTAGGTTTGATCCCAGCAGTACATTACTTTATACTTATCGGAAATGCCGTCACGAAAGCCCATCACCAATATTGTTTTGGACAAATGGCTCTTAACCATAAATTGGTCCAATGATTGCAGGCGATCGCTTCGAGAGATTATTTATTAACGCTCGCAAGCCCTCTCAATGCGCGTCGAAGCCAATGCGATGGAACTAGGTCAATTAATTGAATATGTTTAAACCTGCTTTACGACATAAAATCGTGGGTAATATTTTGAAACTCGTCATATTTTTTATGACGTCGTTTAAGCGAAACTAACAACATTTAAAAATATGACGAGGACACTAACGGAATGAAATGAAAAACTCTTTCATTGCACTAATACAAAAAAAGAATAATCGGCCAAGTGCGTGCTGGCCACGCGCAGTGTAGGGTTCCGTAGTTGTGAATGCTGACAAAGAGAGTCCCAGAGATAAGCATTACAAAGAGTCTAAAATCTAACACTTTTGGTCTGGCAGTAACTCTTGCATAATATAGGAGAAGACGTGGAAAAGAGACAGATATACTGTTTTATTTAACAGTGTGCTCTCGTCAGATTCAGTATTTTTTAACCCCCGATAAAAAAGAGGCTTGTTATAAGTTTGACGCTAATATCTAACTGTGGTATAGCGCTCGAACGGATGGACTAATGCGTTTTTTTACGTAAAAACAAGTTCTTAACTATGTTTGATGAAAATCGATTCAGCTGTTTATAAGTTGTTGGGGTTAACGCTACAAGCGTTAACTCTCGGAGTTTTTATAGTTTGTCAGGCAAATAATAGATGGCGGATAATAAGAATAGATGCTGAAAAACTGATATTTAGAGCGCTATTTGACAAAAAAGAAACTATGAAGACATTGTCCTTATTCTAATGTATGTTTCGAAATCTAGGAAAAAGTATCTGATTTAAGTTTTTGGAAACTTCCTCATGTCAAATAAAAGACACAAAGAGGAATACACATCAGGATCACAGGGGGAAATTCTCAAGCAGATAAAGTAGATAACGATGTTTATTTACAAACTGGTCTGAAAACCGTGCGTAAGGATGATACACGGGAATTACACGGAGATTTTACATGTTACGCCGCAATCAGTATGCGAGCTGCGTGTACGCGTCACGACCGCCCTTCTAGCAATCTGGGAGCTACTAAGGGAGTTTATGTAGGAATCTTTAATATTTATAGTGAGTTGTGTATTTCCATGTGTACATTTTGACCGAGCGAGCGAAGCGCGCGAGGTCTTTAAATCGAGTTGGGGGCGAAAACACATTGTATGTGTGTATGTATGTTTGCATCGCGATAACTGCCGAACCGATGGTCTGATTTTGATGAAATTTGGTAGGCGTTTAGGAAATATCAATAGAATTTTAAGTTCATTGGGCATCAAAATCAGTACAGTAGTTTTTGAAATATTAATAAAATCTAAGTTCGCGGCGCACTACTAGTATAAAAAGGTTTTGGTTAGCTTGAATTTGATTTCAAATAAAATCTAGATGAGATAAATATAATCAAGAAAATATTTAAATTAAGATTCATGACCTTCATCCTTATTTAGCAACCAGACGTTGACAAAATTTTACATAGCTTATGGGCAACAGGAGTTATAATGAAAGAAGGTACTGATTGGCATGTGTATCCCAAAAAGATAATTTTTATAAAAAAAGAATCATAAGAAATTTTAGACCTTTATTTCAGCTTTCTGAAATCAAAATCTGAAAATATTCTGAGAAGGATATACCCACCTATTAGATCACGTTTTCCAACGATGATTATCCTTTGTAAAGAGTTTGTCGTACCATCTTCAAGATCTTATTATTAAGCTTTATGAAAAGCAAATAAATCCTTTGTGTCGCGCAAGAACATCAGTGAGTAGAAGTCTATTGTACTTGAATTAATATGCTCAATATTCAAAATGTTCAATGGTTAAAAAGTTCATTATTGACATAGCTTTGTACTGACATTTCGCGGGTTGGCACAAACCGACTGATTACAAATATGAACAAACGCTCGTCGTTTATTGTAAACTAGCCGAAGCCCGCGACTTCGTTCGCGTGGACTTAATGTCTCTGGAAAATGCTCATCTGGCTGAACAACTTTTACTAAGGCGGCATTTTTATATCTTGTATAGTTTAGCTAGACTATTATGGTTCTGCATCAGGCGTTCCATTTTCCTAAACCATTTATACCCTATATGTTGCCCAGGCTTAATAGCTATATAACAAAAGAAGTTTCATTTGAATCCGTCCAGTATTTCCGAAGATTAGCGTGTACAAACAGACAAACAGGCAAACAGACAAACAGACATGCAGACAAACAAACAGACATTTTTTTAAATTCTTACTCTATTACTACGAGTACGTCTACATCGCCCCCAATTTTTTTTTGGTAATATATTTAATGTACAGACACACTTTTTTTACTGTTTTATTATATGTATAGATCAGTTTAAAGCACTTACTGTAATTATGCTAAATATAATAAAAATAATACGTATGTATTGACGGTTGAAATATCGCACCATGAACGGGTTCCGTGCCTCAAAAGGAAAAAAAAACGAAGCCTTTATAGGGTCACTCGCGTGTCTGTCACAGTTAATTTGTTTCGAAACTTCTGAACCGAGTGAGTATCTTACAGTGTAAGTGAACCTCTGGAATTTCTTGCTTTATTATGCATTTATTAGATAAAAATAAAGGTGAACTGATTTGACAGTCAAAGTGGACTGACATTCGCTGCCATTCCAGTCTAAATTGGTGCTTACTGTATAATTCTTAACCTATTAGAGCACTTGTCAAATAATATAGAAAACCTGACTAGACTATGGCCGTTAAACATTAGGAAATATAGTAAACCACGCCTCCAGGTTCTTCTCATTAATCTCGAATGTCAGTTGAGGACAAAAGAGGCCACTTGGGACCTTGCGAGCTGGAATCCAGCTTCATGGACATCTTAAGTGCTGGCTGCGACAGTGCTAAGTAATGGATAATCGTTAATGCCAGCAAATAGCTTTTAAACTCTTTTTGATTTTTTTTAACCAATTTATCCTAAATAGATACAAGTTTGCATTATCTGTACACTAGCTGTGCCCGTGGGTTTCTCTCTCCGTGGAAATTTCGGAATAAAAAATTTTCTTTATTCTTCTCTGGGTATCAAACTATATCCATATCAAATTTCATCTAAATAGGTTTAGTGGTTGAAGTGTGAAGTGATAATAAACAAACAACCAAACAAATATACAAACTCACTTTCGCATTTATAATATTAGTAGGAAGTAGGATAGGAAGGCCATTCGTAATCTTTAGCAGTCAGATTATGCATTACATTCTGATATAATGAAAAGAAAATCTACGTAAATAAATATGACAAGTTTCTATGCACGCTGTAAAAATGTTTTTTGAAGTGAAAACTTCTTTAGCGGCGTTGTGCACTTTTTTTGGAATGGGTAAAAAATTATAAACTCGCGTCAGGACACGTGGCCTGATCGAAAATTCGTAAGACGGCGCAGGGCGCTTGCGCGAATGTTTGTGTGTGTTTATGTTACAGCGTGCTACGCGCATCCATGGATGGTGACATTGGTGACAGCTGTGGCTCGACCGTCTGTGTAGTGGCCATACTGCTGTGTATTTGAAAATAATTTTGTTGAAAATAAATTTGGTCATGCTTGTGACATTTGTGACAGACTGTGGTTCAGAAAAGATTTGAAATATTTTATACTGATAATTAAAGCAATTCGTGCAAAATTATTCCCTAACCATTCCAAAATATCAAAAATGCACAACGTTAATATTCAAGTTTTCACTTCTGCCGGCACTCCCAGAGTGCAGCCCGTCGTTTTTTTTTAGCTAAGTAACATATAATGTTTCAATGGAGGTGTATTAAATTAAATACACTTATTGTAGGTTCTTAGGTAACTGCTTGTTTATTACTGATTTTATAGAGTTTATATACGTTTTGATAATAGAAGAGTATACACATATAGCAGAGTATGTTTATCTAGGTCTAGGATAATAATGTAGGTGTTCTACATAGAAAGGTTACAAGGGTTGAGTGAGACAATAATGAGTGCGTGTATCGTACACTTTGCTTGCACACACTACAAACATTTCTTTACAAAATTTTCTTTACATAAAAACAGCAATAAAGATTTCCCAGTCGGGTTTTACTTTTTAACTTATAATGTAAAGTCTTTTCGTATATAATACTAAAAGTCACGTAACAAAATACAGTTCTACTAGCAATACCGATTTTCAGTTTCCATATTGAACCCTGACCTGGCCGTCGTATAGCGGTAAATATAATATTAAATTTCAGACTCGTATTAATTATAAATAGAACCTAGATAGACAATGCGTCATAAAGAGCTCTTGTCGCAAATCCAAATATTTGACTTTCGTTGAATTGTTTTGTCTTTCATGCCATACATACTCTTATATAGGTACGTTACAATCCCAAATGGGACAGACAGAGAATTTTAGATCTTGCGGTTCATAGTTTCAAAATACTTATTATAGACAGATCTAGTACTTTTTTCCATGAATAATTATTTACATACGTCCTTCCAAAATGACCGATCTAAGGCGGCTTGCATCCAGCGCTTTCCAGTGACCTTGGTCATCCTTGAGAGAGGCCTATGTCCAGTTTGTCCAGCAGTGAACGTTATGCGGCTAAAATGATTATGATGATGACTTACAGTCTTTGACCATATTTGTGGATAAGTTAGTTTAAAATTGTAAAAAATATACATACATAAAAGAAGCAAATCATTAATAATTTGAAAATCTGAATTAAACAAGACATCAGTTACACTGTTTGAGTTTGTGTCTCTTTAGTTAAATTTATTTTAGACCTGAATACGAGTACGCTCAATTCTATTCTGACCTGTCAGAAAATAAAACTGTTTTTGTAGTGGAATAAGATAGCGTAATCAGAACAAAGTGGGTATCAGATGTAGCAATTCTTTTAGAATAACATAGTAAATACTTATGAGCATTTTTTTCTTAAATTTAATTCGGCCTTCAATAGGTTGTTGAAGACATCTATCGTAATTTCATAGAATGAGTATTTCTCAGAACTGTTGATTGTTTTTATCCTTTTGGGAATCATAATCCAATGATTTGTTAATTTTGGATTGGATCTTATTTCTTAATTGGATTATGATGAAAATATTATTCTGAGAAATCTTATATTGTTCCCAAATATTCCTTAAGGAAAATTCTAATAGTATTTTTAATAATTATATTGTTCCTTCTTAATTAAATGTTAATTAATTGCATTTTACATTCTTCCAAACTACACCTAATTAATTTTTTGTTAAAATTAAAAATTCGTCATTGACTATACGTAAATCTATATGTTGTAAAAAGCTGACAAAATTTCGAACAAACATAGCTAAGAACATACAGGATTAAGTTAAATTTAAATAAATAATTTTAAAAAAGCTTTATTTGCTAACACAGATGTAACATTTACATTACACATCTAATACATAACATAATTACATAATATAATTCTAGTTAGAGGTAGGCACTCACTGGCCCGTCCTATGGGAAACCATTCCTTGAACTAGACGTTTAATCTGTATCTCAATGGATCGGTCACCCATACGAAAGAATGGGGTGGGGCAAAAGGTTCTCGGATGGTGACTAGATCGGTCATCTTGGAAATCCATGGGAGAGGCCTATGTTTAGCAGTGGACGTTATGTGGCTGAAATGATGATGATAATAGGCAAGAACACGCTGGATTAAGTCAAAAAACAAACACAAAACTGCATTATAATAGCTTCAGCATTTCACACATACGAAGATTCAGACAACTACGTTAAACCTATTTTTTTTGAGGTATCTAGTAGGTAATATGTAAGTAAATGAAAAACCTAAAACATTTTTATCCAACGCTATTGAACTCAAACAGCGACAAACTTGCTTTGGCGTCGCCATATTGGGATTGGTCAGGGAATTTGCTGAGAAACTCACATGTCCTTCTGTTGCTGTTTCTATACACTATACTGCCAACAAATTGACTGCAGCCACTGAGTTGATATCACTTTGGAGAATACCCAGTATAAATATGTCGCCGACATATACTCGTACACAGGGTTTAACAAAATTTGCTAAAAATAGTTTTGGGTGAATTCAGTTCATATACTTTACAACTTCCTCCAAGGAATATGGGTATAGCAAAAATGGAAAAAAGTTTTGACCTCTCTTTTGATTCAAGTTAACCGTGTTTTAAACCCCGTGTGGAAAGCAAAATATTATCTTCATATTTCAAAAGATATATGTTTCTTAAGGAAAACTGTTCAGTATTATAGACTGAATTGCCCTTAAAATAGTTTTAGTATATGCTGTTAGAAATTATATTTAAGCAGGTGAGGTGGCTGAGGTCTTTAGAAAATTTGACTTTAAATCGAATGTCCCGAATCGAACGAATTATCCGGTTGGCTGAACACTTACGAAAAAGACGAACTTTTTTTCTAGACTGAAGACTGAAATAGCTGGTACATGTGACACTGGCTTTTGTACGGCAATGCAATAAAGAAATCCTACACCGCATAACCTTACCAATAGACGGATTAATTCTGGTAATATAGCTATGTGTACGCACGTAGGGTACCGGTGTACCAACCTGTAGGTATAATATTGTCGAATATAGTACAGCTCGCCTTTGATCGTATGTCACTGATTGGAATGTGCATAAGTGGCGTGTGATTGGTTTCTGTCACAAAAGGAGTATCTTCTGAGGCGAAGTGCATCTTAAGTATGAGTATCTTGTTACTGTAAATAAATAAATAAATATACATATAAGTACAAATCACACATATTGAGCTAGCAATAAAGTAAAAGTTCAAAATTTGTGTCATGGGATACTAACTTAACGATACCATCGATTATACTATATAAATATAGTATCGTTGAGTTAGCATCCCATAACACAAGTCTTGAACTTACTTTGGGGCTAGCTCTGTGTAATCTGCGCAGTAAAAGAAGCAGTTGGTACATTCTTTGTTGTGTTTTTTTGGAACGAAGTTACTTGTCGCGCGTTGCGAAATGGGGCTACACGGAAAAAATTAAGACCAAAAGTTGTAACGACACTTTTTGCTATAGTTGTAAGCCGTGCGGCGTGAGTGTATTTCTCCGTCTGTCTCTCTCTCTCTCGAACATCGTTCCATCCGGGTGTCCCTTGACACTTCTTAAGTCTTTTTATTTTTTCTCCCAGACCAGCATGGAAGAGCGACTCATTTTACGTTACTCACAAATCAAAATATTATGCTCGTTTGCCTGGACTCTACAATTTAATAGGTTTTAAAAAAGAGGAGACATTAGGATTCTCGTAAGTACCTATAGCTTTCTTGTTTGAAATGGTTCAAGTAACAATAAATAGTACAAATGCACCTCGATTTCATTTCGGAGTTCGCGGCGTAGCTCTGTAGCACTCAAGAGAGTGCAGTTCTTTATAAAGACTGAAAGTGCAACAAACGTCGAGGTGCAATTTACACCAAATGAACTCTGGAATATTTATGACCGTAGGTAATAGGCATACAGGCTAATTGAATACTTTTTTTAGATCTCTCATCATCATTATTTAAGCCGCATAACGTCCACTGTTGGACATAGGCCTCTCCTAAATATCTCCAAAATGACCGATCTAAAGCGGCTTGCATCCAGCGCCTTACAGTGACTTTGGTGAAGTCGTCAGACCACGTTGTGGGTGGGTATCCTACGCTTTGCTGCCTGTGATAGATATCCTAAGTTAAGAGCCTCAACTAAATCATGTGGAAAATCTAATTAATGGCCTTAATTAAATAATAGGGAAAAACTTAATATAGGATCTTATAAGGAAAACACAAAAACCACATAAATTTATTTAATACATCAACTAGCTATTACTTAAAACAAAATACTAAGTATACACCTAAATTACTTGTACTTATCTATAAAAAAAACTAAGTAAGTTATCTAGTACAAGTAATGAAATACTCTAAGGTTATTTATCCAAACGGGTAGGTCAAAGCTTAAGGTAAATGAAAGTTATATGTATAACAAGCTAAGTAAATAAGATATAGTAGTAACTCTAGCTAATAATGTCTAGATATTAAAAGAGTTAAAAATAAATAATAGGCACTGAGTCACATTACCATTTATGTGTTCTTTATGGAAACTTAACTTTAAATTAAATATGTTTTTAAATAAAATTCCACATCATTATATCATTACTTGTATTATAGCAAACCGTTAAATAAAATT
This sequence comes from Acrobasis consociella, assembly GCA_963555685.1. NCBI lineage: Eukaryota > Metazoa > Arthropoda > Insecta > Lepidoptera > Pyralidae > Acrobasis > Acrobasis consociella. The sequence goes on from OY743115.1 coordinate 7,897,503, forward strand.
GCACCTAGAATGGTATTCCAACTAAAAAGACAGGTATAAGCAAAAGACGTGGAAAACAAAACCTATTCAAATTAAACTTCTACAATTTTAACAGCACTAAATAACTAGCGGCATAATTACAAAATTTTAGTTACATTTCCAAAATCGTGACCTCGAAGCACTTTTGCACTGCACCAGATATCAAGCAGAAAAGAGGGCTACAGACTGTGGTGCTGCCGTTTTATAGTTTTGCTTCGAGCCCACGTGTCATTTCCGTTTTAGCAACTAAATAATACAATTTTACCAATTCAATAATCAATTATAGATTTCTTAACGAAAATAGCATTTAAATGTGTAGTAAGATATTTAAACTACTATTACTAAAAAATTACACCTTACACATAATAGATAAAGTAAAATAAATATCCCATAAAATAATTTAAACAACGAATTTATGAACTATGTCCAGGTCTAGGTTTTGCTAATTCGTGTTATTGCAGCGTGTTCTTCTGATAAAAGATGATACACATTAATAATATCGAAGACCTTGTAGGTAAAAGTTATACATAAAGTTAAATCATTTTGTGGTATCGTTATATACAATTAAAATTAATATCTAAATTACAATCTAAATTAAAAAACTAAATTAAAAATCTAAATCTTGATCATGTGGCATGGTGCCAAGAACACTGGCTGCATTCAAATAAATTACATTCGTTATAAATTAGCAACTTCCGGTATTTACTATTTCGAAACAATGTCTTTTAATTACGCCAATACTTCAAGAATTATTTATGAACATGAAACGAGGTTGATAATTAAATGACTTAAATATAAAATAATTCAATTGCACAGACTTTCATTTAAAATAAAATAATTCAATATCTAATAACCTCCGCGTGTTGCCATATTTCCAAGCAAGACAAGTACTCTTACATCAAGATAAACTTAATTAGAATAATTCGGGGGCAACATTTTAAAAATAATCTATCACCTGCATCGGCCATCGGTTTGTCGCGATATGTGTCCCGCCCACTGCCATTTTGACGAGATAATCCACTGGGCTATATCAGTGACTTTAGTTCTCCTACGAATGTCCTCATTTCTGATCCGATCACGTAGAGAAACACCGTGCATAGCCCCTTCTATAGCGCGTTGCACAGTCTTGAGCCTTCTTATGGAACCCATAGTAAGGGACCACGTTACAGAGCCAACCGTATTTAGACCTCTGTGGCGTAATAATCTCATAGTTAAAAAAAATTGTAACGCTTTTGGTATAACTTAGTAACATTTAACGTTAAAAATATACATCTAGATATTAAATTTACTTAAAATAAACATTTAAGACCCGGATCATTTGAAATAGATTATTTTCCATCTTGACCTTACCGGGGATCGAACCCGGGACCTCCGGTGTGACTGCCTGGTATGGCGACCACTAGGCCATTGAGGTCGCCAATCGAATAATTTAATTGCATTACTAATAATCACAAAACAATTATTGACATACTTAACTGTTAATACATTAATTTCTCGGGGTTAGTTCTGTCTCCATCCTACTTACTAGTCCTACTAACATTATAAATGCGAAAGTTCGTTAGTATGGATAAATGGATGTTTGTTACTCTTTCTCTTAAAAACTACTGAATGGATTTTAATAAAACTTTACAACAATATAGCATTAACATAAGAATAACACGTCTACAATTTATAAATACAATATACTGCACAGACGAAGTCGCAGACACCAGTAAGTTTGAAATAAATTATTTGAAAGGAAACTGGGATTCCCATTCAAAAACTCGACATTCCCATGCAAATTGCTTAGGCGGCTGCACATTTTCGTATGGCAATGTCGAATTTTTTTTCAGAAATTGACTATTACTTTACTTTGATTATACTATAGAGATCTAGTATAGCCCGTAGTTTGATTTATTACGGGTATGTCCCTTCCTCGTTGTATATAGCTAAGCATTGCCGTTGGACATATTTTTTGTTTAGATATTTCAAATTGACGAAATAAATGCCATCATTTCAGCTTCAGGAATGATCTCTATTGAATTTATAAGTCTTCCTCTTAAGACTTTCAACTACCTCCGTGGTGTAGTGGTTAGAGCGTTCGGCTCATACCCGGAGGTCGCGGGTTCGATTCCCGGTGGGGGCAACGACTTTGTGTTGTTGTCCTAGTTTGGTTAGGACATTGCAGGCTGATCACCTGATTGTCTGATAAGTAAGATGATCCGTGCTTCGGAGGGCACGTTAAGCCGTCGGTCCCGGTCACTGTCTTTGACATTGGTCGTTACCTAAAACCATGTCAGCCTTGAAGGCGGTTTAAAAACTCTGACACTAGTGTTAGTCACTAACACACACGATAAGAAGAAGAAGACTTTCAAAACGACAGACTTCCAAAAAATATTTATATAAAATGTAATAAATTGTTTCAATATACACATAGGTATACATAATTTTTAGACATGACATAAATTTTAAGCAATCTAAATCAATCAGTAAAGATGGATGAGGTGTCAGCTGTGGGAATCTAAATAAAAAACGTGAAAGATTCTAATTAATTTTTAATACTAAAGTAGCATTTTATTATTTTTTGGCAGACTTTTATTTTCAAATATAATTAATTTTTAAATTCAAAAATATGAATTTGCTAGTAAGTTTCGATAGAATTAAATAAAAATATAAATGTGCAATTTATGAATACATATTTTAAAGGCAATAAGAAAAAGCTGTTTTTTTTTTGAGTAAAATAAATTTTGGAAGCGGCGGATTGAGATATATGGAAGGAGATGGGACAAACCTTTGCCCAGCAGTGGGACAGTATAGGTTAAAGAAAAAAAGTAAATTACCAAATTTTTCAAATCAATTCACCAATATTTGTGTAGCGGAAATGTATAATTTGTTACTTATAAATTACGTCTAACTATACAAATAATTTGTATTACTTATCCTTTTCAAATCACCTACTTGTCCATTTACTCATCCGTTTAAGTTGATAGGCATAATTGTGTAAGTTTCTTGTGCATGTTTATATATAATGTAGTGAGGTGATAAATAATAATACAGGTACACTTTAACAGCCCTATGGCTATTTTAACCTTAAAACAATACAATTGGGTAAACAAAATTTAAGGTAAACCCTTACCACAGAATAAATTATAGTACTTACGTACCCTTACCTCACATTTTAGTACAAAGTTGCATTAAAAGCTTGCACAAAGGCGAGGCGAAGGCAAGGCGATTTTAAAGGGGTACTTTTTATTCATGTTAAAAATTTAAATAAAATTAAAAAGAAAACTTTTTCCAATCACCCTTTTCGACAATTGTACAGTACAATCGGAGATAGGTCGCATTCCGTAAACGCCAACATTTTGTTTTTGACCACTCTCCTGATTAAAAAACGCGTGTCCACCGAACGTTTCCATGAAATTGGGCCCAACATAGCGATAAGCGCTTGCCTTTCCGTCAAAAGCGATCCAATCGTCCTCTTTTATTGGAACTCCTCTCCGGCTTCTTTGTTGCGGGAATTCCCTGCGATCCAATTTATGCAAAGTGTTTACGAGTGACAAGAATTTGTTTGACGTGCCAATTTTGCAAACCGATGCCCGGGTGTGGTGAGCTTTTTAAAAGCATACGCGATTGAACGGATTACACGATTTTTGAATCGGATTTTCGATTGAGGCCACTTATGTGCAGATTCCAAATGTTGATGTTTTAACTTCTATGTGGCCTTCAGTATTTACAAAAATACCTTTTTTGTCAAATATTAGTTCAAATTATTTTTAAAGGAGCATGTTTAAAAGCGTTCTACGTCCACATAAACTTGCATATAAATAAGTCGAAATGGGTCCATTTGGCAACAGTGACAACTGTAAAGCTCCATCAAACCTCATAAATACAAGGTCCTTGTACTGTTTCTTTAAATATTTTATAGGTAGATAAGTAGGTATGTATATAGTCTATCAATCTATAGGAACATATATTCTTACTCTGTTTTTACCTGTCATTGGACCTGTGCAACATACTCGATATGTGTACATAAATTAGTAAATAAATAAAAAATAAAAAATAGGAAAGCTTTTGGCTTTTGTTCAATATATTGCACTAGAAGTGGTTGATTATAATAATGATGATAATTTAATTACTGATTTACAAATTTATAAATATGAAAAATGTATACAGAGAATGCCTACATCAAATAAAAGTTGTGTAAAGGCATTACTTATTATAAGAGATCTCTTAAGTCTGTGTAAGTTTTCTCCATTTCAGTTGGTTTTTTTCATTCCTTCTCTATACCTTTCTGGCCATTTTTGTAATATCGTCTTCCAGGCGAGTATAAGGTTTTTCTGGGTGTAGATATTCCCGGCTTAGCCGCTAGTCGGGTATTCTGAGGCTTTATATTGCCTGCGCATCGCATCACATGTCCAGCCCATTGCCACTTACGCTTCCCGACCTTTTTCTTTAACGTCCGCAACCCCAAATCTTATTTATGTGTTCATATTACTATATGTGAGCATTGCTCTCTCCATATACCTTTCTCCAGACATTGTTTTAATCTAAACAAAATAATAAAAAACGTAGATGCTCAAGAATTTTGCATGTTTTTATTATCTATATGTGTAGTTACGAGCACATGCCATAAAAGATAAGAAAGTATCAAATTTTTCATAAAATTACATTTTTCGTTACAATATTAAAATTGTATTTTATACGAACGGTGCTGGCTATATATACAAAAATATTAAATTCTTGAAGAGTTCGTTGAAGTCTGGAATGCATAGGTACTTGAAATATTATTAGAAAGTAAATAAAAATAAATAAAAGGGTATTAAAGGTTGAATGAAGGTTTAAGATATCAAACAACTCTTCGTACCTATAGGAGTATGTATCAAGTAAAAAAAACGACGGGTTGCACTCTGGGAGTGCCGGCAGAAGTGAAAACTTGAATATTAACGTTGTGCATTTTTGATATTTTAGAATGGTTAGGGAATAATTTTGCACGAATTGCTTTAATTATCAGTATAAAATATTTCAAATCTTTTCTGAACCACAGTCTGTCACAAATGTCACAAGCATGACCAAATTCATTTTCAACAAAATCATTTTCAAATACACAGCAGTATGGCCACTACACAGACGGTCGAGTTCATTAAAATATATGTCCAGCAGTGGACGTTGTGCGGCTGAAATGACGATGATGATGGAATAATTTTATTCAAAGAAAATCCATTTTCCATCCACAAAGAGCAATATCGGACCATAATATTGAACTACTTTGTATAAAAAAAAAATTAATATCGATAAAAAAAATTGTCCTTCCATACAAAATACATTTTGCCGAGTATTGATTTGTATGGAATTCTTCGTTATGTATTTATTCATATGTAAAATAGTTCAGTATCATAAACAGAACTTGCTGCAAAAATTTGACTGGTGGTTGAAAAGTCACCCTGAATAAATAAATATATAGATACTTTCGCATCTACGTTTACACATTGATAGATGTGCTTTTAGATTAGATGCTTAAGATGCTTCCATCTCGTCGGCATCGTGACGGATCTTAAGGGATTTTGCTTACCTCTAGAAGGAACACTTGATAGCCATTTTAGCGAGCAGCATTAAAATAAGTATTATGGATAGACGCGACGAGGCCGTTTCAAGGGGCGATGAGCTTGTAGTTCAAGAGGCGAATGGAAAAAAGTCTTGGGAACAAAATAGTTGAATTAAGTATGGTTAAAGTTCATAAATTTCTTTATTTTATGATGGTTGTGTCAAAGAGGCGAATGGGAAAAAACGTGTTGAAAATATAATCTACATGAAAATGGTTAAAGTTTCAAAAGTATATTTCTTTATTTTATGTATAAAATATTTAACATTCGTACGAAATTTGATCAGCAAAATTGTATGCGAGATCGAAGAGTTTTCTTTATGAACGTAATCAATTTGTTCAAATGAACTTCGTTGTTAACATGTCCCACTGAATACATTATAAATATAAAATAATTGCATCCTATTTTGTTGTTAACTTTACTTAATATTTAAAAAGAAATAAATAAAAAAAAATGAGTAACACCCGACACATTTTTATATATCTTACTTATCTAAGAACCATAGCAATAACGTCGTTCAAAAATTTAAAAAAGATAATGATGCAATTTTTTCGTTTAGGTCCATTCGTTTAGGAGCTATGATGCCATAGACAGACACGTCAGTCCTAATTTTAGCGTCGAGGTTGAAGAGCAGTAATTTTGATTTAGCTGTAACATGAAATATAAAGTTTTTAGCCGTCGGATCTCTGTCTATAATCGGGGCTCGTTATGGGGATTCTGGTCGAAATTAATACGGATCGTTAATCAAATGCCCTCTAAGCGCTGAACGATGAGGAACGCCTCAGATAATGTTTTTAACAAGACGTCGACGCCTGTTTTTCACCCTTGGTGCAAAAAGGAAGGTGTTATCAATTTGACACCGCAATGTCTGTCCGTCTGTGACTGTCGTAGCTCTTTTTAGAATCGATTTCAATGCGGTTCTTTTAATCGAAAGTTTTAATTGCCTGTAAAGATGATTCTTAGCTATTTTGATGGAAATCGCTTCAGCCGTATATCGTACCTACCTCTTAAAAGGATCATTTAACCTATTTTTCTTTGTTTTATCTGAAAGGAGTGTTCGTGACTATACTTCATTAAGAGTGAGATTAGGCCTCATTTCATCATGAGATGAAGTTTTCAAGTATGATGTTGTATATGCGTTGTATCAGTTGAGGGGTGAATGATAATAGTATAATGACAATCTCCGTAGCATTGTGTTTAACACTGTAGGCCGCCATTGTGGAAGTTTTGGGGTTCGACCCATTAGTGGCCAACATTAGTCTCAGATGCTCCAAGCTGCCTTTGCATTTGAAATACCTAGCTTGCTTGACTGCCATCCAATGATGACGAACAATGTAAGTATGAACTTGTATACCCTTGTTGTGAGTAGTATTACCTTTCTTATTCACTGGTTGACTGGGAAAGATTCTATTATGGAATAAGTCCGCTGTTGTCAATTTACTCTGGTTGTTATTGTATGTAATTGTGTTTTTTCATAGTACAATAAAGTTAATACAAAGAAAGCAACCGTTACCAACGACTCCGAATTCTGTCTCTTTGCGTTTATTTTACTAGTTTTATCCCATTTCATTTCGGGCTTGCTCTCCTCGTCATTCTTCGCCAAGTTCTTTGATTTTGGGTCATCATAGTATTTATTTGGCCTTTATTTGCGTCATTGTTGATGACGGACATCCAAGTTTGTAGGGATATTTTTGGCTATCTTGGACCAGTGTCTACTGTCTATGTCTTGTCATGTGATTTTCAGGCCTTCTCATGACGTGTACATTCCAGCTAAGACTTATGATTCACCAACCACTTAGAATTAATAAACACGGAAATTCCACGGTGTTCGTCTCAGTCGTATTCCAAATCTTTTACAGTATTGGCGGCAAAGCTCTGGAACTCGCTTCCTGCTGAAGTAAAGATGGCACCTTCACTGGACTCTTTTAAGATTAGGTTATCAAATTCCTCTTTGGTTGCATCACACTTAGACTGAATTAGGTACTTATCTGTAATATGTATTTGTATTCAATATGTATGTATATATATAGTCAGTATATGTGTATGTATTGCTATATTAATTTATGTATGTTTATAATGTATATATGTGTGTAGCAATGTAAGCATGATCTTATAGTTAAATTTGTACGTACTTGCTTCTACCTTTTAATTGAGTAAATATCCTCTCAATTTATCGCAGGTTGACTGGAAGAGATCCCTACATGGGATAAGTCCGCCTTTGTATATTTGCTCTTTCGTAAGCTGTCTTTGTATATGTATTTTTTTGGTACAATAATGTTATTACAAACAAACAAACAATAAAATTACCTATAATTATTATATACAGCCGCAGCTGCTTCTACAAGGTGGGAACGTTTACAGGAGAGAGGTGTGAGGACGGGCAACGGGGACCTTAGGAGATTCCGTTCTGTATGTAATTCTGTGCCAATAACATAGGATTCCTTTAATTACGGATAAATTTTGTGATATCTTATGCTACCTGGTCACTCATCTAATAATAATTAGAGGCCACGCTCATTTAAAGATAAAGATAAAGATAATTTATTTGCCAAACATGTGTTACAAGATATTAGTACATTCAATTTCGTCCAATCATGTTTACCATCACCGGTGTGCAAATGTGGTCAGAAAGGCTATCATCTATACCTATGCTACCTATATAACTATACTATAATAATATACTTAATCTATGGACCTTATATATAAACTAAAATCAATTCACAATTTATCAGATAAGAAATCCTTAATACTATAATAACATTTGTCTATCAAAAATGACTTAAATTTTTTCCTAAACAAAGTAACATTTAATTCTTTATATTGTTTTGGTATTTTATTATATATTATCGGTGCCATACCTAATACACTATCATGTAATAAAGCAGTTTTGGATGGATGTATGCACAATTTGTCTTCACGTCGGTTTCTTTCTACTCTATCAGATAACTTAGGAAACAGGTGAGGATTACTTTTTACAAATATAGCTGTTTCTATTATATATAATGACGGAAATGTTAGAATCTTATGTTTTTTAAAAAGCGGTTCACAACTATCTGTACTTTGTAGTCCGAACATTGCTCGAATACAGCGCTTTTGCATTTTAAATACTATATCTTTATCGGTGGAATTTCCCCAAAAAATTATACCGTATCTAAGGACTGATTCAACAAGGCCATAGAATGCAGTTATTAGTGTATCAGTATTTACTTCATTAGATAACCTATATAGGGCATAAGATGAACTACTAATCCGTTTACAAAGACTTTCAATTTGTTCTTTCCATTTTAACCTACAGTCGATTATTATTCCCAGAAATCGAGTAGATGGAACATTAGATACAATATTGCCCTGGTATTCTGGTATTCAATCATTTCCTGGTAAAATTGTTCGCCTTTTTAGGTCTTTGAGTAAAATGCATAATGTTAGTTTTATCAAGGTTTATTTTTAAATTATTATTATCGAGCCATGTTATTATTGAGGCTAATGTCGAGTTTACGTCGAATTTATATGATTTTTTGTCCGTGCATTTAACTGTTACTGTACTATCATCAGCGAATAATGTTATACTATGTTTAATATTCATAGGAAGATCGTTAATATAGATAATAAAAAGGAGAGGCCCTAAAACACTACCCTGCGGAACTCCATATGATACACATCGTTCATTTGATGTGTAATATTTTTCTGTTTTAGATTTAAAATCAAATTTAGATATCTCTGTTACTTGACGACGATCTGATAAGTATGATTTAATTAATTGTAAGACATTACCTCTAATTCCGTATGCTTCAAGTTTGTCTAATAATATTTTATGATGCACATAGTCAAAAGCTTGCGTCATATCGCAGTTGATAGAACAAACTGGATTTCTTTTGTTAACTTCAGTAATAACATTCAGTAAAAAATCATAAATTGCCATATTAATTGTTTTTTTACGACGAAACCCTTTTTGTTCTTTGCAAAATATTTGTTTCTCTTCAAAGTAGGAGTTTAACTCGTTTGAATAGTATTTCTCAAATATCTTTGAAAATATTGAGTTAAGGGCAATGGGTCTAAAAAATTCCATACGTTCCCTGTCCGTTTTTTTAAATAAAGGTTTAACTATAGACAATTTTAAATCTTCTGGAAAAATACCTGTTTGAATACTGAGATTTATAATACGACTGAGATGATGACAAATGTGTTCATTTACGGCTTTAACTATTTTTGTTGCAATTCCATCATAACCAACACTGTTTGTATTTTTAAGATTTTTAATAATTTTATATATATCTTGTGGTGTGCTTGGCGCCATAAACATAGAATTTGATTGGTGTCTAATATTTGACGTAACATTAGTTCCACATCTCTTTACAGGTTTAAACTTATCAATAAAGTAGTTATTAAAAGAATTTGCTATTTCATCGGGGTCTGAAACAATTTTATCATCAATCTTCAGTCGCGTTACTGGTTTATTTGGTAAATTAAATTTGGAGTCATTGATAATTTGCCATGTCGTTTTTGACTTATTTTTTGATATGCTTATTTTATAATTATTTTGACTCAGTTTTGTCAACTTAATAATTCTTTTGAATAAGTTTGCATAGCGTTTATAATTTATTTTATTAACTTTTGTAGGCCTTAATCTGAACGTCCATAGAAGGTTTCTTTTCTTTTGGCTGCATTTTTTTAACCCTTTGGATATCCATTTTACTTTACGACAAGTATGAATAGTTATTTGTTTAAGAGGAAAACACTGATCATAAAACAATTTAAAAGTATCCATAAAACTTCGATACGCGAGGTTAGGGTCTTCAGTATTATAAATTTCTGTGAAACTTAGGTTTTTTATACAATTTTTAAACTTTGTTACATTTTCTGCGCTGTAATCTCGCACTGTTTTACGCCAAAATTTTAATTTTACGGTTTTTTTAACAGGTAATTTAATCAATATCAAAGAATGATCCGACACTCCAAATTCTACCACCTCCGTCGCACATTTGGTTTTAAAATTATGAGCAAAATTATCCAGATTATTATTAAGATATAGAATTATTAAGATTGCTAATAATGCGTACTCCCGTTAGACCGACTGAGTATAGCTAGGTTTCTAAAGGGCCATTTTTGAAACGCTACAAAACTAAACGAATGATTTCTTTTAAACAAAAAACCATTCGTTTTGTGTCTCGACGGCGTTTCAAAAATGGGTCTATTGGTCTGATGTTAGGAGATCTCTGGAGCAAGTCTAGAATGAGTTCAAATATTAATACCATGTTTAATTTAGCCGTTCATAACCATCATTACTCCCAAATATTTGTAATATTCGTTCATGGTGCTATAGCGTGTCGCATTATTGCGCAATTTGCGCATTGAGATGGTATCATACGATACTATATACTTACAAATACATTCTACGTACACATTGAATTGAAATTGCTAAATCAACAAACAAAAGAACATGAGACCACTTGATTTCGGTATATGTAAGTTTAGATATCCTGATTGGCGGGCAAATAAATTTAATCTGATTCAAAATTCGAATGCTTATTTAGTAATTTAACCTTTACAAGCACTTTCACACGTCAATAAGTATAATATTAATTACAACGTGTAGAGTACATATATGAAAATTTAATTTATTTTTTAAAGAAAAGCTACCAATACTAGAGCTTCGCAACGACCACTGCTCTCAAAACACTAAAAAAGTAATTTTATTGAAAGTTTTTAAAAATTATCCTTTTACTTTTATTTCTTTTCTTTTCACCGGGAAGTTTAATATCATTTTGCTTATTTATCACATTATTACTGACACCTTAAATGTCATATTTTTTTAAAATTAAAAACCTACCAGTTATAGAACCGATTTTGATAAAATATGGCATACCGACCATATGTGAGTTAGAATCCTCTAACTTCTTGGTTCGAATATACCAAGTTCAATTTAGTGATATTACCGCCAAATATTTGTAATATTCGCCCGCCTGATATTTGCATTGCGTATTTCGCATTATTGCATAACTACCGTTCGTGATTGTGGTCCGTAAAAATAAGGTATATGTGTATTGCGTTTATATAATTAAATAAAAGATTAATATACGAAGCAACTAGCACATTTAAGCACAAAACAATAACAGCAAGTATCATCCAACATTGCTATCAAACGCGGAAATGCCGCCAGTCTCATGGGTACTTTGCCCTGTGACGGCAGCGATTGGGCCTCAATTTTTTATATAATTTAGTAAAAGTTATTTTTAATTAACTTTAGTTAGTTTTTATTTTAGGTTGCATTTATTTGGCTAATATTATATTGTTATTAAATTCTATTTAAGTCAATAAAATAATTCAAACACATCAAATCGGCAGTGGGCGGGGCACATAGCTCACAAAATTGATTTCCGATAAGGTACATACAAAGTTTTTACGAATGTAGACCTCAACTGATAAGCGCGAGGTAAAACATTCACTAACAAGGTGGTCGATATGCAATTATGCAAATTAGGCCGCTTGATTACGCTGAAAGAATATGTATCTGGATTTTTTTAGACGAAAAAAATTAAAAACCTATAAACAAATTTAAATTTTCTTAAAAACTAAAACAAAGATTATAATACTACTCACTACAATACACTACAAATTACATTTACAAAACAAGGCCCGGTAAATGTTTACCCGGCGGTAAAGTGCCCAGAAGGCTGGCTGCATTGCCACGTTGTATGGCAATGCTTATTTTCTGACCTAGATATATGCCAGCCTTCTGGTTCGGTTCAAAGAACTTTATTCTCATTAAGACACAAAGCCACTTACATGAGAAATAATAATAAATATACATTATACAATGTTCGAAACACTTAACAAGGACCAGATTACTTTGTAAATAAAAGAACAGTAATATATAGCAACTAATAAATGACAATAATAGAAAGCTACCTACTATAACTTCAAAATATGTTGGGCGAGTTTAGTTTTAAAAGCGCCGATAGTTTGTATATTTTTTATATCCGAGAGTAATTTATTATAAATCTGTGCTCCCTCAAATGTAAACATTCGCTTGCCGTAATTTGTTCGAACTTTAGGCAGTACCAGATAGCTAGCTCGTCGTGTGAATCGCTTGACAACCTGTTTTGTTTGTGTGAGTGTGATCGAAGTGTGAATGGTTTTGTTCAACACCTTACGCACGAGTATGCATGTTACGAGTATGCTGGTTACGGGAAACTTCAATAAGTTTCCTTGAGATAGCGCCGTATAATTTGGCAGTTCCCTGGGTAACCGTCCCCCGAAGTCTGCGCAGGATTATCAAACAATATCTTTATAAATTGTAGCCTATGTATTATTCTGACGTACAAGCTATATTATTGTAAAGTTTTATTAAAATCCATTTAGTAGTTTTTACGTGAAAGAGTAACAAACATCCATCTATCCACACTTACAAACTTTCGCGTTTATAATATTAGGAGGATAGGTTGAAGTCACGTTAAAAATGATGATTATTAACACATCAAGCGTTTTCTGGCTTTCTGTTAACTACTACATAGAATATTAATAACGAGTTTAATTTAGTTCCCACAACCAAATATTTGTAATATTCGCTCGCTTGATATATTTGCATTACTATAGTCTCGGCATTATTGCGTAACCACTGTTCGTGATTGTGGTGCGCTAAAACGAGGTAAGTTTATGTTTATTGATCTATGTGGTCCAGGAGTTTGATTTTTGATACACTAGGAATTAGGTAGGTACTACGTTTTATTCCGTACTGTGGTAGACAGGAACTGAAGCCGCAAAGACTACGTTTACCCTGATGAGCTTGAAGATGGAAAAAGGGAACCAAAATAGTGATGGGTGGCTAGTGAGATCGCCTAAGAACATTATTTATATTTTTGCTGGCATATAATTTTGGCTGTGATACAATTTATTCTAAACAAAATTGACTTGCAAAAAATAGTCGCTTATAAATAAAATATTTCTTCTAACGCACCACATCGAGGCAAAGTTCCCAATATGCTGGCAGCATTATTTGGCTTGATCATCATCATCATCATAATCATCAGCCTCATAACGTAAAATGACAGATAGAGAGATATAATAAAATATCCTCGCTGAAAAGCGAGACTTATTTGTTGAGCAAAAAAGCTACCAGCCCACGGGTCACCAGTTGCCTCGATGAGATGCGTTGGTATGGCCTTTATAAACAACTTAGCTTCAGGGCCCTAAGGACCCATTGCCTCCACTGCATATGGAAGAAAAATATAACAGTCCCCCAGACCTGCGTACTCCCGCTTTTTGGCAATCTCTGCAGCGCAGGATCCGCTCTGCTCCACTAAGTAAGATGTAGGCAAGTGCATGGGTGCCAGAGTGTCCACACATGTGTCATCCCAAAGGTACCTGCTCTGCTTCCGTGGGACCATGGACAAGCTATCTGGTCGCTTACCATCAGTGCAAACGATCCTATTTGGTTCCAAAATGGATGGAACACAGGCAGTTGCCAGGGTTTTATAAATATGTCATTTATAGATGCATGTCGGGAGTTTCTGCCCGCACTTTTGTGTGTGTGATACTTTGTATATATAGGTATACTTTGCTAACCTATTTTCGGGCATTGTACGCGTATTTGATTTTTAATGTACTAATAGTATGTGTATGTGTTCTCATGTATAAGTGAAATGTAAGTTTCTATAGATGAGAATAAATATCTTATCTATCACTTTTAATGCAAGTTAGCCCATGATGACTGTACTCATCCACATAAACACCACTATGGCAAAAATGGGGTTCATTAATTCTTATACGTAAACGAAACCCCATGGCAAGGGTAAAGGTGCAATAATATAATGTTTTATTTTGGTTAAATTTTAATTTTCTCCTTTGAACAATTAAATAGAAAGAAATCAAAAATCGATCTCCAGGATTCGATCCTGACGTTTCACATATAATTATGCCGGTATAATCCTCTATCTGTCTCTCAGGGCTACGCCCCTCTCTCCTGATTGATGGCGCCGGAGATTGCATGTCAGGTTTACATCTTGGGAGGATGTACGGATTATTTAGTTGCTGCCAGGGAGTAAATAGAGCGTGCAATATTCTGGAAAAAGTTATAGTGCTCGGCGTCGGAAGCAGCGAGGCAGCAATCTCGTTTGTGTCTTAGAAAATTTCATCTTTCACCGTTCCATCAAGGCAGCATAATAAAATACTGAAATACCATACGCAATACAGCTTCAAGTGAAAACATTTCGTCTATTCGTACTACAATATAGTCGTCTTTGTCTCTTTTTGGTCACATATTTCATTTACTAATGTTTTGATATCACTTACTATGATCACAGAATTGCTATGATATAAAACTATTTGTACGATTCAAACAACTTTCTCGTTTAATATTTTTTCTAGGACAATTGTTGGCGTCGTTTTTCTCAGACTTTATTACGAACATTTCGCAAAGTGAAATCAAACAAGTTTTCATCAAAAAGAACGACCCTCGAGGAGAGCACGAGTGGCGGGGCGTCCCACAATTTAATATCACTTGTTCTAGATTTCATTGTGTCAAAGCAATAAAAACAAATTTAAATTTCTCAGAGCTAAGCTTTGAACCGTATAAGGACAGATTCAACTAATATTTACCGTCTGGGAGTAACTGAAACTCGCTTTAGTATTACATTCTCTGTGCGGGTAAAGTGACTTTGGATGTTGCGGTCATTTTATTAAGAAACTACCCCTTGAACTAGAAAGTAGAACTATGACTTCCCTCGTTTATTGCTCCACTTAAAGTCCATATTGAAATATAATATGTTCGATTGTTTATATTGACTTGATAGAAAAATTAATGGTATATACCTCGGCAAAGCCAAAGAAAATTTGTCTTAGTAAACAAACTGCTTTATCCTAATATTTATGAGAATTATAGTTCGTGTCTTTACTTTACCAACTTATATATGTATATATATGTATCCATTATCGCACTTTAAGCTACCCGATAAATAGGCCCATGGTTTGAATTATGGCTTGGCTTAAAATTATATGATTATGTTTATTTATCTGTTTATTATCATTAAAAATTCCCCATACCATTACTGAACTCTTCATACAATGAAAACTTACACGAAGAGTAGAAACATGACAGAAAAGCAGTTTTTCCGCAGACGCCAACTGTCAGTTCGAATATCCATAGTCGCTGATACGGTAGGAATTTTCAATTATTTACTTGATTTAACATAGGGTTCTGGTTTGTGACAGATCACAGGTTCTTTGTTTCACTCGCATGGGAATTTCATTCATATGTCCGATATTATTT
Organism: Acrobasis consociella; assembly: GCA_963555685.1. Classification (NCBI taxonomy): domain Eukaryota; kingdom Metazoa; phylum Arthropoda; class Insecta; order Lepidoptera; family Pyralidae; genus Acrobasis; species Acrobasis consociella. Next base: position 7,913,364 of record OY743115.1, read on the forward strand.
CCGACTGAATGGAAATATTTCCAATAAGCTCCGGAGCCCGACTTTGCATTGTCGCAATACGATTCCGGAAAAGTGGCGTAGATGTCTTTTTTACGAAACCCGTGAATATGTTCGAACTACGCATATGTATGAAATGTTCACAAAGACTGCTGAGCTTCTGCGTGTTGTGTGTTTTGTTTTTGAAAGCGCTTTCGGTTTAAATGAAGTATGAATATTTTAGAAACGTCAGCCGTTCTGGGGAAAGTATTTCATTCAATTTAATTTTGTAAAGTTTTTTTTTTATTTGAATATTTTAATTTCTAGCTATTTCTGGAAACGAAAGCCTCTTCATTGCACCAAGAGAAACAAACTTTTCTCCTAAAGGTTCTGGTCTCACAAGGAATAAAACCATGATTAATTTAATGTATGGGTAAAATCTTAAACTAGTTAAGATAACATTTTACTAGTTAGGATTTGAATAGGTGTGATCTATATCTATACATATAATAAAACAGTAAAAAAATGTGTATGCACATTGTATATATTTCCAAAAAAAAGTATATGGGGCGATGAAGACGTGAGAATGAAAAAAAATTTTGTCCGTTTGTACACGCTTATCTTTTTTTGTTATACAGCTGTTAAGCCTGAGCAACATATAGAGTATAATTGATTGGAAAATGGAACACCTGATGCAGAACCTTAATGGTCCAAATAAACTATAAGAAATATAAAAATGACGCCTTAGGAAAAGTGGTCCAGCCTGATGAGCATTTGCCGGTGTCATAAAGTCCACGAGACGAAGTCTCGGGCTTCGGCTAGTATTAGATAAGATACAGAACCTGTTATTCTTTTTAATATTCTGAACGCTATCTTTGTTTACTAGCAAGCTTGTATAAAGTATCTATTTTCCAATCTCCCGAGCCATCAGCGGCCGCTCATTCATCTCAATGGCACGTTTACGAGTATTTTCACACCTTCCAAACAGCCTAATTCCTGGCGTGTTTTATTCCCCAATCTTGATAAGTGACGATCGTCCTTTGAGGGAAATAATGACATCACGCCCGCTTTTTCCCTCAAGGATTGAATTCGGAAGTTGAGGACGGAAGGCTTGCGAGTAAAATAGCGTTTTGGCTATAATATCCCTTATTCTATTTATACGACTGAGCGAAGTTCCAATGTCTGCTTAGACAATCTGGCATTTATTATTTGTTACGTTTAATTTAATTGGCATTAATGGCATAATTTATTGAGAAAAAGAACTTATTGGCACTTTACAAAATTTTGTCAAGTAGATTAATCTTAACGTATAAATAATAATAATAATTAATATAGTCTCTGCCTACCCCTGCGGGAAACAGGCGTGATATTATGTATGTATGTATAAATAATAAGTTTGGTAGTTCAAAGTTCAGGGCAAACTGCTAATCTTCCATTTTCAGCCCGAGATATTTATCATCTATTTAGAATGCAAAGAAAAAGCATACAAAGTAACAGCTGCTTCTGCCTCTTATGCAAGTCGTAAAAGTCGATCGAACGAATGATCGTAAACTTCATATTCTTTTAAATAAACGATGAGCTTAGCAATATTTTGTTCTCCTGCTATATTCTGCAGTTGGGATTTAGCAACTCTTGGTTCTGTCTCCTTGTCCAAAACTTCGCTTATAATTATTAACAACTTATAAGGGACATACCCGTAATAAATCAAACCACGGGCTATACTAGATCGTTATAGTATATTAAAATTAAAATAAGTAAAACACAAAAAAAAATCGGCATTTCCACACAAAATTGTGTATGTATTTTATTACTTAAGTATAAGTAAATCAATAAAGTGGCGGTAGATACAGGTACCCGTATAAAAAGGGACATCAATCACTGCATAAAACCGCGGTGGCATTAAAACATCAATCACAAAATATATAACTAAGTAAAATATCATATGTACTTATCTACATTACCCCAAGCAATATAAGCGCGCTAAGGGCTCTAACAGACGAGCGATATTATGCCCGCGTCAGCTATCGGCGATGCGACCGTTTGCGACCGTCAACGACCGTCGGCGACAGGTGTCGGGGGCATACTGTCACTCGTCTGTAAGAGCCCTAAGGTAATAGAGATGGAAATTTATAAATACAAAGTTAAGAAACGAATAAGTCTTTTTCAAAACAAAATAAATTTTTGTTTGTTGTTCATAAAGAAGTTGTTTTGAAGTTGTTTATAATTTTATGCGAAGTTTTGGACAGGTAGACAGAACCAAGAGTTGCTAAATCCCAACTGCAGAATATAGCAGGAGAACAAAATATTACTAAGCTCATCGTTTATTTAAAAGAATATAAAGTTTACGATCATTTGTTCGATCGACTTTTACGACTTGCATAAGAGGAAAAGCAGCTGTTATTTTGTATACTTTTTCTTTGCATTCTAAATAGATGATATACCTCTCGGGCTAAAAATGGAAGATTAGCAGTTTGCCGTTAACTTTGAACTAACGAACTTATTATTTATCTGTGGCCGGTTGGAACTTATGAAAACTACAAGATTAATCTACTTGACTAAATTTTGTAAAGTGCCAATAAATTATTCAATCAACAATTCCTGTTTTATTTCTTTTTCTCAATAAATTATGCCATAAAAGCCAATTAAACGTAAAAAATTAGAAATTCCAGATTGTATAAGCAGCAGTTTCCATGCTGATCTGGGAGAAAAGAAAAAACTTAGAATGTACCAGCTGCTTCTCTTTCCGGGCATATCGAAAGTGCCGATCGTGGTAATGGGAAAAGAATCGAATCATGTTAATAGGCGATGCGGCTAGCAACCCATCACTATTTTGATTCCTCTATTCACCTTCTTACCCACATAAAGCTAAAAGTAGCCTTTGAGCAGAACTGGGCTCTATTTGCTTAGCGCCACAAGACTCAAAATTCTCTGTGTGTAAGAAATGAATAAGTCTTTTTGAAAACAAAATAAATTTTTGTGCAAGCTTTTATTGTGACGCCGAAGTACTTATTAAGACAAATGAAATAAGCCTAAACTCGATGGATGGAGTTGCATCTTTTATTATTTAGTTCTATCGACCAACTTCCGTCTACGTGAACAGACTCTAGGCAATGTCTACTATAAAGTGCTCGTCAAGACAAATCAAGTGAGTCCAACTCAATGAGATTATGTTGTTTTATAACTGAGTTCCGTCGAATATCTGCCAGCTCCATCATAAGAACATTAATTTCTTAATATTGTATTGTCATCCGATTTACACAATTAAGCAACATTTTAGACGACTGGTTTAACATTGAGTTGCCAGATCTGACCTAAACAAACATAAATACATACAAGATACATTGCGCAAGTTAAATAAAAGCTTGTAAAAAAACAAGACACGCCTTATAAAATGTGAAGCTACGGCTAATTATTTATTCCAGCTATTTTGAAACGACCAACGACAAGCCTTTAAGAATCTGGGGTCTTGGCTTAATTCTGCAAGCTAAGTTTACCTCCTCTTAAAATACTTCCAAACGAAACGATAGCACAAAAAACTTGGTACCAACGAATGCCAGAAATTAAATGAGAAAAATTATTTACGCATCGAGTTTTCCTGTTGTCCCAATTTTATTCTTGTTTGTTGTTTAAATAGTCTTTAAGTGGGTACGTTTTACCAGCGATCCATTTGATGCTGGTTTTATTAGGTTTTTTGCTTAACAAGTGTCTCATGTTTGTAAATTAAGTTAAACAAGTACAGCTATTTATGTAGGTTAAATAAGTGAATTGGCCGGTAGGTATACAGGATATTTTTAGAGCAGACATATACTTACATACAAACAAATACTTCCTACGACATCATTAATACACATTTATAGAGTCAAATACCTTAAACAAAGGTAAGTTGTAGCTTTTGTTTAAGACGTCTAGTTAAATATTGGGTTTTTACATAAGTGCCGTTTTTAAATTGACTTCTTAAATAAGAACGATCTACAAATTCGAGCATAGAAGATATTTTTTTTTATGATTTTATTATACCATTGCAAATCATGGACTATTAGAAAGAAAGACAGAACTTAATTGGAAGTGTTTGAGATGTGGTATTGGCGGCGAATAAAAGGTATTTGCTGAACAAAAAAAGAAAATCAATAAGGTTTTGGCACTTTGTTACGAAGAATTCAAACTACTACAAATTTATCTATCCCATCAAATGGAAAAAGTTAGGCCTTGCGTAAGTTATGATAAGATTTTAAAAATAATATTAGAGAGAAAAATGACAGGATAGGCAAGGAAGCTCTAGGAAGTTTAACAAACTTTGATTTGATCTTTTATTTATTACAAGGATGTTAAGGAGTTAAATTTGGATACAGAGAAATAAAAATAATTGGTTGCTGCACAGAACAGAGCTAGAATAAACTACAACGATAGCACGACAGCTATGGATGCAACCGGGAACATTGTTAGAAGCGTGAGGGGGAAAGAAAGGACCGCCGCAAAATATTATATTTTTTAGACTAGCCAAAGCCTGTGACTTCGTTCGCGTGGACTTTGTCTCTGGAAAATGCTCATCAGGCTGAACAACTTTTGTTTAGGCGTTATTTTTATATTTCTTTTTTTTAGCTGGACCTTTATGGTTCTGCTTCGGGTGTTCCATTTTCCAAAATCAATTATACCCTAAATGTTCTCCAGGCTTAACAGCTATATAACAAAAAAAAATTCATTCGAAAATTCTTAATGTATTACTACGTCTCCATCGCCGCCAATATATTTTTTTAATTTTAATGTACAGACACATTTTTTTTACTGTTTTATTATATATAGATAAATGTATGTATACGCTAAAAGTGGCTTTTGGGTCTTGCGACCCTGGGCTCTGCATAGAACCGCAAGACCCAAAATGGTCTGTCTGCCCCATTAGGGATAAAGACGTGATAGTATGTATGTATACGGATAAATACGGACAAATCACACAGATTGAGCTAGCCCCAAAGTAAGTTCGAGATTTGTGTTATAGATAAACACCCAACCCAAGACCCAGGTCAATCTGAAGAAATCATTTTACATCTTGACCTAACCGGGAACCGCTTACTGGCATGATGATCTACTAGGGTACAAAGGTCGGCAAGAAATCGGAATTATTGTTCACTAGCCGAAGCCCGCGACTTCGTTCGCGTGGACTTTATGTCTCTGGAAAATGCTCATCAGGCTGAACAACTTTTACTAAGACGGCATTTTTATATCTCTTATAGTTTAGCTGGACCATTATGGTTCTGCACGAGACGTTCCATTTTCCAAAATCATTTATACCCTATATGTTGCCCAGGCTTAATAGCTATATAACAAAAAAAGTTTCATTCGAATCCGTCCATTATTTCCGGAGATTAGCGTGTACAAACAGACAAACAGACATACAGACATACAGACATACAGACAAACAGACAAAGAGACAAACAGACAGACATTTTTTTTTAATTCTTACTCTATTACTACGTCTCAATCGCCCCCAATATTTTTTTTGGAAATATATTTAATGTACAGACACACTTTTTTTACTGTTTTATTATATGTATAGATGTATAGATTTATTCAAATAAAGAAAAACAATGAGTATTTTTTGGTCTTCTATTACATGGCCAGACAAATGTTTCTAGCAAATATTAAAACAAAAACTGAGTTGGACTTACGCACGAAGCGTTCCGTACCACAATATACACTTGAATATTTATTTTATTCTGTTTTTAGTATTTATTGTTATAGCGGCAACAGAAATACTTCTGTGAAAATTTCAACTGTCTAGTTATCACGGTTTATGAGATGCATGCCTGGTGACAGACAGACGGACAGAAGAGCAGACTGACGGACAGACAGACGGAAACGGAGTCTTAGTAATAGGGTCCCGTTTTTACTCTTTGGGTACAGAACCCTAAAAAAGAGATATCGAGGCTTTCACTGCGGTTCTAAGACAAAGTATGGTACACTAAAATTTATATCTGATACTTAGTAGTTCTCTAAGTAACCTGTGGTTTTGTTCTAGCCCCCGTATGTTAACAGACACGTCCGAATACTGATAGTATGTGGGGTCATATCTTATGTTTTACCATAATGACATTTATCAGAAAATGTACCAAATATTCCAACGTGTAAGACATACATTTATACCCTCAATTCGCTTATTTACTAACTTCGTGCCTAGAATTCGTAGCGTCTTTACAATGTTTTGTTCTGCCAACTGGTAACTAGTTATAAATGGTTTTGCGCGAAAGTTAAAGTTGCGAAAACTCAATTTTAGAAGCTGGAGACCCATCAGGACGTTCCTTGAATAAGTCCAGATCAATTTTCTTTAAGCTAAGCATGTAAGTTAATCCTCCTGAGAATTTCAGACTCCTTAGTTCAACTTTCAAGTTTATTTATATATCAAGCAGACTTTAAAAAATTACGGGTCACGTTGTTTGTCCGCGATGGACTTCTGAACCGATTTTAAATTTGATTTCCACACCGTGTGCAATTTGATCCATTTTTAAAGATAGGATACCTTACATCTCAAATTTATAGTCGCAATATTATTTTATTACACTGGACTGATGCAGATACGCCGGAGTCATAAAGTCTACGCGAACGAAGTCGCGGGCATCAGCTAGTATTATTATATAGCGTCTATTTTACCAAAATATCTTATTCGGGATAAGACTCTAATCTCAATGACAGAATAAACTACCATTGTTCATTTGTACATATCGATCCATTTCGATTTTGCTTGATTTGTTGCACTATTATTACATTTTAATGTCAAACTGTGCTTTGTTAGCCACTTACACACACGAAAAACAAAAACTTAAGTAAAAGAAAATACTACACTTTTTTCATATAAATATTTAAAGAAAAGCGTTTCCTTGAAACTTATATCTACACAATCATTTCAGTAACCGTCACACAATACTAACCATATTCGCAAAGGATTTTCAACTATTTATTCCATCTACGAGCATGGTTTCATATTTCTACGACAATCCTGAAAAGGCTTAGAACTACCCTCTCTGAACGTGCAAGGATTAGAAAACATGAAACTCTAAATTTCTGCTTCTTGCCTCATGGCCCGCTTCCACACATGAGTAAATACAGGGAGACATTTTATCCGTCAGTTTTTTTATTTGTTTGTTTTCCGTGCGTGTAAGTGTCTATATCCTTATCGGTATTTTCTAATAGTGCATGTTACTAACCTACTTTCCATAAAAAGAGAACATGAAAAAGAGAGCACAAATTTGCATTCTTATAAAGCTTTTTAATAATTAATTCATCATCCATTATTGGAAAATCCTAAATATTTTTTTCTGCTGTGCGTTCTTGTAGTATTGGAGAACGTACAGTGTAATAATAAAGTTGCACCAAAATTCTAGGAAATAAAAATTCTCCTAGTAAAAACATGTAGCGATTTCCAAGCCTCGTAACAATATACGAGTGAATAAATTTTGACGTTCATGTTTTACCTATATTCCTGGGAGTGGTTTTCCGGGCCGACAGAATATGAACTTCAGATTTAAGCTTCAACGTTTAGCTCGAAAAAGTGACCAGAGTTTATAATATATATTCCTTTACTTTACTACACATCAAAGTTTTTAATGAAAATGTACTAAAGTACGCTAAAAATGTACAAAAGTAAGCTATACGTTAGAAAGAGCATAATAAACTGGGTTTCGTTAAAAATTCTAGTAATATATGATTTTTGAGTTTCGCGGTCACAATTACTGTTATTAGTATTATGGGACTAACTGCGATTAATATTGTTTTTAGCCAGATATTTCGACGACCCTTCTGCCGTCATGGTCACTGGCCGACTGAGGAAAGGAAAACTATCAAAGCCAAGTCGAATTTACAAATTAAAGAGTTATAGGGGACCAACTTATAAAATGTACTCGGAAAAGTAAAATTTCATACAAATTCAATAGATAATAAGTTTTTTATACATTTTTAGTCCTGTGAACTCAAAATCGGAATCCTACACTGCGCGTGGCCTGACACGCACTTGGCCCATTATAGTAATTGTATTCACTCTTTCCCGGGAAAACGAGCGTGATAGTAGGTATATATGTATTCACTCATGTGGTTCAGGTACGGCTTGCGAAAATGTTCTTTATGATAATACTCAAGACAAGATAAACGTGCATTCGCAAAATGTTTGCAAGAAGCGTCGTTCCAGCTTTGGAATAAAAAGTCGACGAAATAATCTAGAAGTGCTTGGGCTGATAGACAAATGTAAACGGTTCCTACCTTTTTTCAGGAAAGATAAGCTAACCTCTGTGGGCCTTCTGTGTAACATTGATTTCTACGCTTGTATGTCGTTACGTTGATGTCCTGAATTCGATTTTAGTCATTCACGTGTATTTTTGCGGTTTGGGGTTGTGTTTTACATGTCTCTGTGTTTGCATCTATTTGACTCTTGAAGATATGGTCATTGAAAACATTACCTATTTATTTGTACTACGAAATAGAGTTTTTAAAAGCAATCAAACAGATATCGATGACATGTCTCATTTTTATCCTGATGCATATAGACATACAAAATGGCGAGTGCTCAGTGCAAGTGTCTTTATGTTTTGCGATTAGTAAAAACTTAAAAGAAAATATATATGTACCTACAGAAAACAAGTCATTACATATTTTAAGAAAACTACTCGACAGCCAATGATATTACACTATATTTTCGACACCACATTCTCAAATAAAGAAAGCTTTGTTATGCCTCTCAAGCAACCCTACATATATTCACGAAATGGACCCCAAACATCATTGTGAATTTTGCCGCGCATTCCGTGCATGGACAGAATATATCATGATGCATAGAGGCGACGGCATTTTTGTTGTGGTAGTTTTGTATCGCAAAATAGAAGATGAAAATCTTGATGATAATGATAATAGAAAAAGACCTTAAAATAAAGCTAGTTTCTGTTTCCACTGTTGACATGAGTTTAGATAGGTACCTTATTATTTTTTATTATTTGCACTTCATGATCGTTAAAACATATAATAAAACAGTAAAAAATGTGTCTGTACATTTAATATATTTCCAAAAAGAAAATTGGGGTGATGGAGACATATTAATAGAGTAAAAATTAAAAAAATGTCTGTCTGTTTGTATACGTTTATCTTTGGAAATACTGGACGGATTTGAATGAAACTTTCTTTTGTTATATAGCTAGGCTATGCATATGGTATAATTTTGGAAAATGGAACGCCTGATGTTGAACCATGACGTTCTAGCTAAACTATAAGAAATATAAAAATGACGTCTTTGCATAGGGTATAATTTTGGAAAATGGAACACCTGATGTTGAACCATGACGTTCTAGCTAAACTATAAGAAATATAAAAATGACGTCTTTGCATAGGGTATAATTTTGGAAAATGGAACGTATGATGTTGAACCATGACGTTCTAGCTAAACTATTAGAAATATAAAAATGACGTCTTAGCAAAAGTTGTTTAGCCTGATAAACATTTTTTTGGAGGTATACAAATCGAAGATCTGGAACAGAACACCTGATGTAGATACGCTGGAGTCATAAAGTTCACGTGAACAAAGTCGCATGCATCAGCTAGTATTGAATATATTTGAAGCAATTTGAAGTCAGTATACCCAATAGTGGGGTTATGTGGGCAAAAAATAATGTAGAGGTGTGAAAATAATTAAAAATAATTTGTTATAAAGTCATTTTCAAAGGCTTCATATACGACACTTTGTAATGATTCAGTAGGTACCTGATACATAATTGCCGAGTTGCACTTTAAGTTTTCTTTAGCGATCTGAATTTCCGACTTTTGCCATTTTACATATTGTGGCTCAACATCGTTATAAGTGTGGCATCGTTATACAAGTAATTAAAATGTAGGTTCATAATAAGAAATAATTTTCAAAACTAAAGACAGATTCATCTTTATCAAAATCTGTTGTGTGTTTTGGTGTTAAACACCAAACCTGTTAAAGTAAAGTTTCTATGATATGTATAATATAAAAAATAATTTTTCAAATTGGTCCAAGCGACTTGAGTAATCGCGGAACATAAAGAAACAAGACATTTATACATTCGTGATGATAACCATTTTTTTGGACTCTGTTAAAAATAGTACTTACTTACAAGTAAAAGCGTTTCTCCTTCTTATATCCTCCAAATTCTCCTTGTAGATCCCATCTAAGAACTGTCCTTAAATTCCCTTCTCACAACACCGCTACCTTTTCCTACTCCTTCTCGGTACATGCAGTCAGACTATGGAACTCATTACCACCTGCTATACGCAAATCTAAAACGATTTCTGTGTTTAAAAGACGAGTAAAAGATAATTATTTATTGGAATCATCTTAATTGTAAGTCCTATATTTTTAATGTTAAAGTATTTATTTAAGTATATGTGTAATATATGTATAAGTATGTTTATTGTAGTTTGTGTAGTTTTATGTAATTTTAATTTTCTTCTTTCTCAATCCTATGTATGAACACGCCTGTATGCCTCTCATATACATCTCTCACAGGCCTACTGGAAGAGATCCCTTTTGAGATAAGTAGTGCCTTTGTACAACTTTTATTTTATGAATTCTCTGTATACATTTTCCGTGTGCATAAATTGGTAAATAAATAAATAAAAGTTACAACCAAGTTGCAATGTCAGTTCTGGCAGCATAGCCCAATGCTTGCGCAGCATCACTTATGCATTGAAACATACGGCATCCTCCAAGCCTCCAACATTGTCTCGTTACAAAACCACGTCCCCATTCCGCTGGAAGATTAAAGAGTGCTTAAAACTCGCATCTAGATTCAGAGTGTCATCAAATCTTGAGGCTAGCGTACGGAAAAACGCAATACCAACTGCAAATTTAGGATCCGGTTCCTTAGGTAAAAAAAAGTAATACTAGTAAATAATAAACGCAAATGAAAATAGTATTGGTAGTTTAAAACATATAATATAAAACAAACACGAGTAAAGGTTAAACGATCATCAGGTAGGTAGTTACAAAGAATATAACGTCATATACCTAAAGTCAGTTTGCATTTTAGGTAAGAAAAAATTGGTAGGTATTGTCTATTGTGGTATTGTCCATACAAAGGTACAGATTGCTATAAAATAATTAACCCTAACGTCACCTAATTATGCCTTGAAGCTTCGTCATTCGTATTAGTAGAACACATGTAGTAGCGTATTTATAGTGATCGCCGTCCACAATTTTGAGAAATCTACAGAGGGTAGAAAAATATTTTAATTTTTGCGGTAGGTAGGTTGACGTCTATTTCACCCGCTGGCCGTTGCTTCATTCGTGTTTTTGTGCTCCGCCGTTCCACACGTGCTATTAATTTCTTATAAGTTTTAAGTGAAAATGCCGAAACGAAAGTGCGATATAGACTCCGATGATGAAATATATAGGGAGTTAAAACGAATTAAGAAAAAACTCCGTCGTCGTGCACGTCGTAAACACCGAAGTTCCAGTTCCAGTAAGGAATATTCTCCTCCGCGGTCATACATTGAAGGTTAGTTCTTGGGCTTTATTATCTTTAGCAAAAATCACAGACAGTACTAGGCAAACCCGAAGGACTGTCCTTAACGTTTGGTTATTAATATAAAAAACCAACTTGTCGTTGAGCTACAAAACAAATAGAACTCGGACAGTACGTGGAAAACCCGAGGGACTGTCTCCTCTATTTGTGCAGCTCCTATAGCAATTACTTGCTTATTCCAGATCGAGACGAAGATCTTGTCTGGTTGAGCGATAAGGATAACACACAATCACCACAGATAAACTCTGTGGTAATTGATACACGAGCGGTTGAACCGCCCGCCGCGCTCGAGCCGCCACAGACCATCGAGATTGCGGGCGAGACACAAGTGCCAGAGGCCGTGGCGGTAACAGGCACACCAGGACATTCAATATCCGCCCAACCAGAACTTGACGGTATCGCTCTTGAAATATTGGGCGCGGACCCGAGCATTGAAATCAAATATGGAAAAGACATAAATAAAGATCTAGCCATACGTTTTGAACATACCGTAGTGATGGGATTATCGAAGGAGACACGCAAAGACCTGGTCACTAAGTATTTGACACCTGCAAACTGTACCCTCATTGACCCACCAATCCTGAACGCAGAGATAAAAGCCGCGTCGTCGGAACTGGTTATCAAGCGTGATAAGGCAATCGAGTTTAAACAGAAGCAACTCGCGGCCGCCATATCCTGCCTCGGCGAGGCAATATCACGCCTGCTTGCTAGCAAGGATAGAGATCCGGAACTGCTCAAGTTACTAATGGACGCAAGTCGCATTGTATGCGACTGCCAGCACACGGATTCTAACACAAGACGTAATTTTATGCTGTCTACACTTAAAAATGATATGAAAACCCAGTTACAGAATACCAAAATTGATAAATTCCTATTTGGAGACAACTTACAAGAAACCATAAAAACAGCCAAAGTTATAAATAAATCGGGCATTGAGTTAAAATCCAGCGCTGGCCCGTCCAAAATACCTCCAGCTCAAGTTGGAAAATCGTCACAAGCAGGTCGAAACAAAAATAACCATTTAAACTGGAAGGGTCCGCTTCCGGGTCGCAGGGCGATGGGAGCTCCGAGGACGAGGGAACCTGCAGCAGAGACGAGCACTTTGAGCTCGCGAGCGCACGCGGCGACACAGCGCCAGCGCAACTCCTACAGGCCGTCGCGGACTCGGCACGAGACCTACCGCCGCTAGACCCGGTAAGGTACGCCGGAAGGCTCACCAATTTCCACTCGCAATGGTCTTTAATTACGTCTGATCCCACGATAAAATCATATATTGAAGGGTATAAGATACCGTTTTCATCAATGGTTAAACAGATAAATCCCCCTAAAGTGAGAATTTATTCGGACACCGATAAGGTCCACTATCGTGAGTCAATACATGACTTACTCAATATAGGTGCTATTTCTAAATGTAAACCCTTAAAAGACCAATTTTTATCTCCAATTTTTTTAATCCCTAAGCCGAACGGTAAAATGAGATTTATTCTCAACTTAAAATCGCTGAACAAATTTATTATTACAAAACATTTCAAACTAGAAGATTTGAGAACTACCTTAAAATTAATTTCTAAAGATTGTTTAATGTGTTGTGTTGATTTACAAAATGCTTATTTTTTAATAAGCATTCATCCTGAATACCGAAAGTATTTGCGATTTGAATTTGAAGGCGATTTCTTTGAGTTTAACGTTTTACCGTTCGGGTTGAACACAGCACCGTATGTCTTCACTAAACTGATGAAACCAGTGGTAAAATTATTAAGATCCATAGGGCATTTATCTACCTTATATATAGACGATTTCCACCTTATTGGTAGTGATTATAACAGTTGTCTACATAATTTACGCGATACCCAAAAGTTATTAACAGCATTGGGTTTTATAATAAATATAGAAAAAAGTCAGCTGATTCCAGCCAATACATGTAAATTTTTGGGATTTATCATTGACTCAAAAAATCTCCAAGTTAGTCTTCCTTCGGATAAAATCGATCGAATAAAAGTCCAAATACAAAAGTTTTTACATTTGAAACGTTGCAAAGTTCGCGATTTTGCTAAATTCGTAGGTCTACTGATATCTGCTTGCCCCGCTATCGAATACGGCTGGCTGTACACGAAATTATTTGAAAGACAAAAATATCTTAGTATTAAAAATGACAACGATTATGACAAATTTATGATTGTACCCCGCGATCTCTTACAGGATTTATTATGGTGGAAGAGATCGATTTCATGTTCAGTAAGTAAAATTAAAAATGACGACTATGAATTGGAGATTTTTTCTGATGCCTCAAAGATAGGGTGGGGGGCAGCCTGCGGAAAGAGTACAGCAAGCGGCCAATGGTCCGACACCGAACAGTCCAAACATATTAATTATCTTGAAATTTTGGCAGCATTTCTTGGTCTTAAAGTTTTTGCCAAAAATTTAAGTAACTGTCAAATTCTTCTAAGAATTGACAACACCACAGCTATTTCATATATAAACCGTATGGGTGGCATACAATTCCCCCATTTAACGGAGATAACAAAACACCTGTGGCAGTGGTGTGAAAATCGTAAACTTTATGTATTTGCATCGTACATAAGTTCGTCAGAAAATGTAATTGCTGATTTTGAGTCTAGACGTATTCACCCAGATATCGAATGGGAACTTAGTCAGTATGCTTTTAAGGAGATTGTACATAATTTCGGTGTCCCTGAAATTGACTTGTTTGCAAGTAGGATAAATAAAAAATGTAATACATTCATTTCATGGCACGCAGATCCCGATGCGTGGGCGGTTAATGCTTTCACAGTATGCTGGGCGAACTTCTTTTTCTACGCATTCCCGCCTTTTACAATGATACTCAAAACTCTTCGTAAAATTATCAATGACAATGCGAGAGGAATTGTCGTTGTCCCTTTTTGGCCTACACAGCCATGGTACCCCTTATTTCAAAATCTTCTTGCTAAAGAGCCAATAGTTTTCGAAGCAAATCAGGACTTAATTTTATCTCATTCCAGCAACCAGGACATACACTCGACTGTTACCCTGGTGGCAGGAGTCTTATCAAGTCAGCGATGATTAGGAAGAATGTACCTCCAGCCGCATTAGACATCATGCTGTCATCGTTATCTGACAACTCCCTCAAGCAATACAATTCCTGCCTAAGAAAATGGTTTGATTACTGTAAAGGCTCAGAAGCTGATTTATTTTCACCATCAATACCACATATAATGATATTTCTCACTCAAATGTTTGAACAAGGTGCCCAATACGGTTCTATAAACTCCTGTCGCTCGGCGCTTAGTCTCTTGTTAGGCGAATCCTTAGTTAACAATGAACAAATCAAAAGACTGATGAAAGCGATATTTCGTCTGCGCCCAACAAAACCGAAATACAACGTGACTTGGGACACGTCAATTGTACTTACCTACCTCGCTCAGTGGTATCCTAATAATGAATTATCTCTTGATAAACTTTCGAAAAAATTAGTCACGTTGTTAGCCCTTATAACAGCGCACAGAGCCCAAACATTATCAAAAATTAAATTATCAAATATTGTCTTATTACCTACAAAGTTTGTTATCAGTATTCCTGACTTGATCAAGACATCCCGACCCGGTAAGGAGCAACCTATTCTTTGTATACCATTCTTTAACAGTAAACCCGAGATATGCCCCGCAACTACTTTACAGTCGTACATCAATGCCACGAAATCAATTCGGATAAATACTGACTTACTGTTTCTTTCTACAAAGAAACCTCATAAGCCAATCTGTACCCAAACGTTAAGTAATTGGGTCAAAAATACAATATGTTCTTCTGGCATTGATGTCTCTCAGTTCTCGGCGCACAGTACGCGGCACGCGGCCACGTCCGCGGCGCATAAGGCGGGTGTCAGTCTTGATCAAATCAGAAAGACTGCGGGTTGGAGTGACTCGTCCAATACTTTTTTCAAGTTCTACAATAGACCTCTTCAAAATGAACTTAATGATGATTCCTTAGCCTTAGCTGTATTAAATACACAAGCGTAATTTCTGTGATTATCTTTAATAAAAGGGCATTATAATGAGTAAAAAAAAAAAAAAAAAATCATAACTGTTTAATGATTATACCTATTTAATACTTAATTAATGATAAAAATCTTTAAAATATAATATCATACCTTCAGGTAGAAATATGGTAATATTTTAAAATATAACAATAAAAATAATTGCATTATACATTCCATTGCCTTTTCATTTCACGTAATATTTTTCGACATTCCGAGTTGGCTCTAAAAGTCTACATGTGTTCTACTAATACGAATGACGAAGCTTCAAGGCATAATTAATGATTAAACGAACTTACCTGAAGTGAAGTTCTATCATAATTATGCGAGAAGCTTCGTCTGAGATATTAGTAACCCTCCCATCCCATGCTGATCAGCCATGCCCCACAGGAATGTCGAAAAACATATGTGTAATAGCTCATGGTGTGACTTTAGCATCTCAACAGAATGAAGCAACGGCCAGCGGGTGAAATAGACGTCAACCTACCTACCGCAAAAATTAAAATATTTTTCTACCCTCTGTAGATTTCTCAAAATTGTGGACGGCGATCACTATAAATACGCTACTACATGTGTTCTACTAATATCTCAGACGAAGCTTCTCGCATAATTATGATAGAACTTCACTTCAGGTAAGTTCGTTTAATCATTAATTATTCACCGTTGTATTCATAAAAATAAACAACTGTTTGCTAAACCTATCTTAGTTAAACCCTTCTCTCTGTTCAATATTTGATATTGAAAGAACGAGATAAAAAATCTTTTAACTATAAAATTATAGGTTCGGCGTTAACGTTTGTAATTTTTTATAAATATCTCTCATCTATTAAATGATAAATCTAATTAAGCACCTATGCGATGCATTCTGAGTCCATTTACTTAATCCATCTACCCAGGTGTCATACAGGACAGAACATTATATTGAATAGCCTAACGGGCTATCACTATTTTTTGCACGGATACCTACCTAATCAAAATGTATGTAAAGCATTGCTAGGTGCGTCAAATCCGATTTCATGTACCTATCTGATAGTGGAACTGCATGTTGAGCTTCACATTTGCGCTTTCCCGAAGCACGGAGACTTTAATATCAAGAAGAATTGTATATGCCAGATGTCTTCTTTATGACATCTACTTTTTTGCTGCATTCAGAAAAAATCATACTTTATGTATGTATATCATTACCCTTTTTTCCTACAGGGGTGGCCAGAGACTATGCATCTCCACTTGCTACGATCCTGACAAACCTCTCTCGCTTCATCTAAACTCATCACATCACTCTCTTCATGCAAGCTCATCGGTTACGGGGACTGCTGACCTCTCTCTCTGAAAAAAATGTAAAAAAATATTGCTTATAATATAAAACAAAATCGCGTCTGTCTCGATGTATGTTTGTATGTACGCTAAGATCTTTTAAACGCAACGCGCGGTAGATTGCTTCTAAAGGAAGGCTATATAGATTACCCGTGCAAAGCCAAAGCGGACTGCTAGTAAGGTATATAAAAAAGTATAGCAAAATTTTAGTGACAGCACTTTTGTTCGAATCTAAACCTGTGCGGCGAGAATCGCATAGATTCCACGTGCAGCCTCGCAAGAGGATATATTTCTTTGTCCCTCCATGAAAACGGTCGCTTTGTAAAGCTGTCTGTGTGATGCATGCATGCAATAATACCAAGAATTGCGGTCTCGAGGCATGTAGACTTCAGTTTGTAATGATTGTAGAATGCCTTTTCACGCCAGATCATTTAAGACTATGTTCTTGAGCTTATAGTGGCTCATGTCGATGGAGTATGCGACAAACTTCTCGGGCTTCAGCCGTACTCTGACTATGTAGATCGATATAACTTAAACATATAAAAATATAACTAGGTACACAACATTTTAGCCTTCCACCAAATATGTAGTTGAGGTAATGTTAATGCTACATCCTCACGGAAGTAGCTCAAAACTTGTAAATGTAGAATAAACTAAAATTGTTTTTGGATAAAAAATTGATGTCAGAGATTGATTCCTCGTTTATCATGGTAGGTGCTTATTTTTTACGTCCTTCCATAATCATCAATAAAGATGATAATATCTCGAATAATATCTCAGCCCTTCTTTTGCCAACTACTAAGCATAGGTCTCCGTTCGACGACGCCACCCATCTCGGTCCTGTGCTGTTCTAAACCAGTGCGACTCGTGACTTTTACTATGTTGCCAACCCATCTCATTGCTGGATGTCCGACGCTTCTTTCACCTGCTCTAGGCCACCATTCGGTTAAAGCCTTGCTCCACCTGCCGTCACTCCGCCGACTTAGGTGTCCTGCCCAGTTCCACTTTAAGTGCATGACCGCTACTCCAACATCTCGTACTTTAGAACGTTATTGGATTACGGTGTTGGGAACACGATCCTCTAACCTGATGTCAAACATGGCACGCTCCATGACTCTCATTGCTACTCTCAGTTTGTCCACAGCCTCCTTAGTGAGCGTCCATGTTTTGGCACATGACATAGTGGGCAGGATACACTGGTTGATAAGCGGGTCTTCAGGCACAGTGGAGTGTCTGCCGATTTAAGAATGTCATCTAGTCTATTGAATGCCGCCCATCCTAGTTGCACTCTCACTCAATCTCCTTATTTTTCTTCTTTTCTATTGGTTTTTACTGAGGCCGGTTCTTGTCGCTCCAAAAAAAATAATTGAAAATCTGCCTCTGTGATACATCCATGCAATAAGTTTTATTCAAAAGATAATAATAGGTACCTACCCAAACCTGAAATGACAGATAGACACATTTTTCGTCAGGCTGCAGGTCGTAAGAAAATATTGAAATAAAATTCCTTGAAAAAGTAAGTAATATACTATATATAATATACCATACATACGAGAGAGAGTACCATTAAGGAAAATGTTTGCTTTTTACTCAAACTGATTAATAAGTGTAGGATGGCTTATTCGTTCCAAAATATTCGGTTTTCAAACAACTGCTGTTAAAAATAAACGTATTATTTATCTACGAAACCTTACAAAACTACGAATGTTAAACATAAAATATCACTGGATTTACCATGATAAATTCTTATGAAGCCTGATTGACACACTATCCCATCAATATATGTAAAGAAGAAACAAAACACATCAATATCTCCCTATGGGGAAACCACGGCTTCCTGTTTCCTCTGAGTTATACGACACGGTCAGATAACGTAGAAAATCAATATTTATGATAGAGAATTTATTCTCCTGAATATTCTTATGTTAAAGGAATGTTAATGTACATTACCTTTTTGTTTTTTGTTACGTTTTTTTTGCATTTTCTTTAAATTGTACCTATATAAGTGGCCTACACTGATTTCAGTCAAATGGCATCTAAAATACCAATTTCGAGAGTTTCAATACCTATATACTTTGATCAGTCATTAGGTATTTGTAGTTCACATCTTTAATCAAACAGTATGTAGGTTACCAATCATCATCACCATCATCATCACATCAGCCAAAAGAAGTCTACTGCTAGACATAGGTCTGCCCCAAGGATTAAAAAAAAATTATTTACCAATAAAAGATTGTAATGAAAAAATAATGTTAAATAACACAAGAAGTAACTATAACTCAAACAAATTACCTCACTAATTCTGGTCAAAAATAAACATAATAAACCTATTTCACGAAAACTCAGTGCAAACATTAAAACGCGATAAAAATATGTAAATGAAGACAAACGAGCCCAAGCAGATAATATAACGATATAATATGTAATGGTAAGGAAACGTGAAGGTGAGATGCAAATAACCTCTGGCGTTGAGACGTGACGCGCGAAGTTTTGAAGCGCGGGCTGAATACGAATGTTGAGCACCTCTGAACTGGTGCGCAAATTATCAAGAGAAGCAGATGGGTCACTGTACAGAACAATTAGTTTGCCAAAACTTGTTACTTGCAACAAGTAAAAGATGTCTTTCTTGCAAGGTACGAACTAAAAACAGAACACAATAAAAAAAATATCGTGAAATTATATAGACTTAGGCATGGAATAATGTAGGGTGGTTAATTCCTGTGATCTGAGAATAGAGATGTGGACAAATAAAATGTTTTAGCTCATTAGATAGACAGAACATTAAAAGTATGGTAAACGTATTTTTTCTATTCTTAAATTAGCAAATAATGACGAAGATACAGCGCATTTAAATTTCATGTGACGTCACGGCCTACGATTTTTAACTAACGGTGACGTAAATCACTCCCACTCCGTAACTTTGAAGCACTGTATCTTCGTGAATTTTGACAACTTCGTTAAACGAAAAAATACGGGTCCTTTATTTTTGGAAACTTTAGTTGACGGATTAAATAAAATAATATTTAACTATTTTGACCCAGTCCACATCCTTATTTACTACTTTCATACTATACTGCGCATTTTGGAGAAAATTATACAAATTTATTTTCATACACTGCACATTTATTAGAAAATTAAACAAGTTTATTTGCTGGGTAAATTATAAATTCCAGACTTTCAAGCATTCACCCCCCCAATAACTTTTGAACGGCTGAAACATAGCTAACAACCATTTCGATAGAATAGGCTTTCGATTACAAAAAATCTTCCTCTCATCCCAATGCAAGAGTTATTCTTCTATACTTCGAAGTTTTCCGACTGGGATAACTGGCGAGTGACTACAATATACTTTAAAGTCACAGTAAGCCGCGGGAAGGGAGCCCTTATCGCGTGATTTGAATGCGCGCCCGACTTTTATTCGACCAATATGACGAAAATGTTTGCGACGTCTGCGCTTTGAATACATAAATACGTTTTTAAATTTCCTCACTCTTATCACCGTAAAATGTTGGATATGTCTATCAAAAGATCCGGGGATGATAAGAAGAATAAAGTATTTTTTATTTTTATGTTATAACTTGTTATTTTATATAAGTTTTTCAGATTTCATGTAGAATATCGCTTTAAATATTTGTAATAAATTAAAATACTACTTGACTCTAACAAAAATTTGCACTATAAAACCAAATATTTCAGAAACGGATCCATAACTCGAAAAATTATGTTCATGAGCTAATATTTTAAAAGACTTATTGAACGATATTCCACACAGTTGGATAGGCAAAAAAAAAATTGACTCCCACTTCACTTGTATGGGAGCTACCCTAAAGATTTTTTAAGGATTTTATTTTACCAATTTTTTTAAATGGTTAATATACATATTCATGCCAAATTACCGCTGTCTAGTACTTATAATCTCTGAGTAAGCCCGCGGATTGACAGATAAACAGACAGATAGACTGACATGGCGAAACTTTCTTGTCACTAAAAACGCTGTCTGATAGATAAAAATATACTGCATAACTGAACACCGAGATTATGAAAGTTGTATCGCATATTCGATTTTGTACAAGGTGTCAAATCAATCTCAAATCCAGGACGTTCACGCATGATCTACAGAAGGGAAATGGAAGAAACACTTTTGACATTTCCGTCGGCGAATGAAATGAAATATTTTTTCCTTTTTTCTCCCAGCGGACCGTAGACGTATGAAAAGGGCAGAACTGGCGAAAATAATTCGCAAGTCGCTTGGATAGCCGCAATAAACCGCCAAGTCACATAGTCGCGGAGGCGGCCATTCGAAAACTAATAAATTTCACTCGGCCTCTGAATTTATTTGATAAACGGCTAAGATAGCCGGGTCCTCGGCGCTGCATTCCGAGATTGTCGAGTATACGCGTATCAGACGTACCTTTATATCTTGACCTACGCTTTGTGTAACAAAACTGTTTATGACAATTAACTATAAGCTCTACAGAAATGGTTTAAAGGTTTCCCTCAGTACGAGAAGATATGCAACGTTTTTGCTCGACTACTAATAATGGTTACATATTTCGCGCGTAACTTGTTCATTTGTTTGTAATTTTTGTTTTGTTTTTATTTTTTATTTTTAATTAAGACCAAAAGTTGTAACGACACATTTGCTATAGTTGTAAGCCGTGCGGCGTGCGCGTGTTTCTCTGTCTGTCTCTCTCTTTCCTAATTAATCGAAAGGAACTTCGTTCCATCCGGGTGTCCCTTGACACCTATCAAGTTTTTATTTTGTTTTTTTTTTCCCCTTTCATTTGGATAGACCACATGTGTGTTAGTTTACAAATGTACAAACATAAACAAGATAGTGATTATTTACTAATATTTTTATCTAATATACTGATAAAAATACACATTTTATTTATGTTTTTATTCACGAATTTGGTTAGTTTGGTTATGATTCCTAAGAAATTTAAGTACTAAAATCATCCACTCCCACATTAATAGAAAATGGGAAAAACTCTAGATGGCTACATATTACTTTAGTAAAGATTACTAGTTCACTTTCTAATGTTTAGTGTTTTATAGTCGCATAAAGTTAAACAATATTAAATTAGAATAACTCAACCATTTATCATAAATTTCACACATCGCAAACACAGAAACAAACAAAGTGTTAAATTATTATGTGGGATAGTTTTTCGTAGTGTAATTATTAGTAGATAATGTAATTACTCTACTCAAAACTAGCAAAAGCGTTTAAATTATATGTATCAAGTAATATTAATCGCAAATTTTCTTTTTAAAGATAATTATAAAACAAAATTAAAACCATTTGGCTGAACGAACAGGATGTAACTCAGGAAGATTTAAGGAATAAAAGTTATAATAACGATACAACTTACCTAAATCCTATATGCCTGAACAGATTTGGATGTACTATGTAAGGTACATTCAAATCTGTTGAGGCATTAAGGGCGTAATATGGAAACTTACATACATATTATACAAACTTACACACAAAGGAACATACATACATGAACCTTTAAAACATTACACTCCTTTTTTTGACTTTCCCTGGCAGTCGTGTAATAAATAATATAATTATGATAATCTAAACCATCTTATTTAAAGAATCTGAAACCAACTGAATTTAAAGTTAACAAATGTTTTTGACGTCTTTTCGTTTCGTAGAATTATCTTCATAATGTAAAAACTTACAAACATAAACGAGATGGTAATTATTTGGATAAAATCTCCATCTTAAATTTAGAGAGGTTTCTGGAGGCAATTATTTCCATTAGTACCCCTTTCTTGGATAATCGCCTAAATATACCGGAGATTGGTCCTCATAATGGTATCTATTTTTCCCAAAATGTTGCATTATATTATTATTTTTAGCGTATTTTAATTCGTAAGACTCAGTGTGAACTTGCTGTATTGATCGCTCTAACAAACACTGGGAAACTACTATAATAATCGATAAATGTTTGATACGAGTATATTTGCTTAGAACTGATGCCCAGAATCATCAAACCAACGCATTTAAGTATTGGCCGATTCACTGTAATAGTGCTTTGCAGCCCGAACACCAATAAATTATTGAATAGACCGAGAGTTTGATGCGATTGGTGTGATGACTCTAAGACATGTAGTTAACAATTTCAGTATGATAAAATATAATAGGTAAGTGCATCGATTCAAAAGTTGATTACATTATGAAAACTCAGATAAATTTAAAACAAACGTAGTAATAATAATTGTATGCCGTACTAAATTCATGAATTCAGACAAAAGGAAGCTTTTATGCCCAGAATTGTGCTATTGCTGCGGCGTCTGAGAGCTATTGATGATGATGTACTAAATGAACATTTGGTAATTCTGTGCTACATCTACGAATTCCTTTATTACAATTATTGATTCGTTAAGCCTTCCATATTTTGATTTGCTTTACACATTTAATTATCAAAGCAATTTGTATTAGTAGGCATATTAGCTTCAATTAATAATGAAACACTTTCAAATAAACATTAAATTAGTATTAAGGCGAAATGGTAGGTAATTCATGAAATAATTTAAATATCTTTCTACAGATTGTTGGCAGTCAAATTTTATTTATTACCATAATTACTTTTAAACAATTTATTTCAAATGTGCCACTTCTGCTACCACTTCGCCTTAATATTAATATCTACACTCAGTACTTTTCCAAAATACTTAGTACTCTGGTAGTAAAGTAAAGTACTAATTAAAATAAACCAAATATTTTCCCATTTTAGGCCGAAAATCACACAGGCGATTTCAAACTTCTGTAAATTGCCTTATACATAGTTTTTTTACTCAATATTCTCTATTTACCAAAAATGCTCTTTCCTAAACTGCTGTCTGTAAAAAACACTACTTATCTTTTATAAATCATTAAAATATTTTACTAAATATTATCTACTCACCAAAAATACTCATTCCTAAACTGCTGTCTGTACAAAACACTATCTTTTATAAATCATTGAGCTTCTCATGCTCGCGTCCGAGTACCTAATGTGCGGAAACACACGGACGAAGCGATCCCTCCGATTCAAATGGAATGAATCAATAAGACATAATGGAGTCTATCGGCCTTCGAGTCCAAATTCCACATCAATAAGAAAAAAGCTCCCGAGAAACCGTTTCTAAGGAAATCGAAAGTGTTTTATGTGAGAGACCACATCTTAACTTTTGTATGGACTCACCGGGTATGATATAGTTTAGGTATGCAGCTGTTGATTAAGTAGTGGCCAAGTACATACTCGAATGCATTTTGAGTACTTAATAGAATTTTTAAGTGTCATGGTGTCCCTGCCTGCTAAAATCGGTACTTTTTATAGTAACAATTTTGGCAGGGATAATATTACTAAAAAGCATTTGAGTATTATAATATAAAATAATAAATAAATAAATATAGTGGAACAAATTACACAGATTGAGCTAGCCCCAAAGTAAGTACGAGACTTGTGTTATGGGATACTAACTCAACGATACTATATCTATATATGTATTTTATAAAAAATACATGCACTGCTTTGTATGGATGTGAAACGTGGACGATGACCAAAAAGGATAGAGATACATTAGAAGCATTTGAAATGTGGTGCTGGAGGAGAATGAAAAAATAAGTTGGACAGAAAAAATTACAAATGAGAAGGTACTAGAGGATGTGAGAGAGAAAAGACAAATAATACAAATTATAGAAAATAGAAGAGGGAAAATGTTTGGTCATCTACTACGCCACGATGCGTTCTTTAAAACAATAATGGAAGGAAAAATAGAGGGAAAGAGAGGAGTAGGAAAACCCAGAAGAAAATTTATAGACCAAATAAAAGAAAAATTAAACGTGAAAACATATAAAGAGGTTAAGAACTTAGCGGAAGGAAGAGAGACATAGAAAGCACTCCACCGGCAAGAGCCCAGATCTTAAACATAAGAAGAAGAAGAACAAATACATATATAGATAAACATCCAATACCCAGGACAATTTGAAAAAGGCCATTTTCCAACTTGCCCTGACTGGGAATCGAACCTGGGACATCTGGGTGGCGGACTAGCATGATGACCGCTATGCCACGGAGGTCGTCATAATAATCATTATGTAGCCGATATTCATAATAATTTACAAATGAGTTAGTCGCGAATAAGAAGGAGAAATCAAAAAACATCCAGCTCTAGGCCATCTCCGAACTAGACGGGGGTCTGTATCTCGTAAACAATTTGTCTCAGAGTCGATTTAAAAGAAGTTGTCCAAAGTTATTGGCAAATGTATTCACAAATTGTGCACAAAATCTCTCAAAGCCTAAATATAAAATATCTGTGATTTTGGGAAGTTTAAAATATGTGAATACTTCGTTAATCCTCATAAAGAAAGTAGTAAAAAAAGATAAATACTAAATTATATTATTTTTCAGTAAAATTAAATATTCTTTTGTTTTTCAGAATTTTTAAGTTAAATGAATAACTTCGTCAGACAACAAATTAATTTCCACTGCATGAATATTTTACACCACCTCTTCAAAACGGCAGGTTAGTCCCATAAAGGATAACAAGGTTCAAAGGTGTCTATAAAGACTGTATAATAAATACCCTCCCTCAGTAAATAGAGTATGGGTGATCATTCGCTCTCGAACCTTGGGTCCCATCTGGCGTTCCGTGGATTATGTTGGTAAAATTCAATAACCCTGCGAGTACCATCTGAGAGGATGGCCATTGCAAGTTTTTCCGAGTTTTGACGACTTTCGTAATCAACTTATGTACGATTGGATTGACTTATTTTTCTTTATAGTATAGTAGTATAGATAGTACAAAGGAAAATACCAGGGTTGGGCTCTTATGTCTGAAGTGAAGAGCCTAGTTGGCAGCCCTTGCAAACTAAGCTTGGGCTTGGATACTAAAAATTTCAATAAAAATAATATACGTTTAACCGACTCCCATAAAAGACGACGGTTATTAATTCGTCGTGATCTTTTCTTAATGTATGTTCATCGATTATTCGAAGACGTTTGGACTGATGAAAAATTCTTTCTTTGTTAGAAAGGATATACTTCCAAGGTGGTCCCATAGAAGTTTTATCAAAATCTGTTGTGTAGTTGAGGGTGAAGTCGATTTGAAAAATTATAAATACCTAATTAAATTTAGTTTTTCGTCATACCAGCTTACTTCTCAATGGTTATGTATTATACTGTACATATGTATATAACCATACATTTGCAACTAGGTTTATGTTATTGACAGACGCCTATTCCCAGCAGTGGGAGGTTAAAGGCAGCGGATGATGATGATTATGTATGGCAGGACGCTTGACATTTTGCAAAAAAACGCCACTTTGACTTTATCACCAGAGGTGCCATTTTTTAAACACGCAGTCACTAGACGAACGGTGTTTTGTATGGAAAAACCGTTTGTTTAGGTGACTCCTGAGTTCTAAAAATGGTTCAGTTCGACACTAAACATAACCCTAGTCTTCTTCATATTAGTGAGTCGTTGTTTCATGTGACGTCATAATTTATTATTTCCCTGGGCCCAGTAATGAGTTTGCATGGTACAGTTCCTCCAGTGTGCAGGTGTAGGGAAACGCTGGACAACTCAGACGTCAGTCTTCAAGTCAAGAAGACGTTATACACCACAACCTTGTATAGATACCAGCACTAAACATACTTACATATAGTAATGGGACCTTTCTTTCATGGCAAAATTACGTCAAAGAAAATAAATTACCTAATATAATATTGTAATTATTAAGACTAATCACCAAAACCCAAGGCGATGAAAACGAGCAACGGGATTATGAAAAGAGCGTCGTGTAAACGGGGCTTAAGATCCTGAAGAGGAAATTGTTATTGGAAAATGTATAATGCTCGTTATAATTGAGTTCCTTTGCTCATTATGTATTAATTTGTATGATGTTTGTAATTACGCAATATTCAATCTTTTAACAAAAAGGGAAATATTTAAATATATATTTAGCTCAGATTATAATACTAACTCTTTACAGCTCTCAGTTACAGTCTTTATCAGTCCATTCCTAGACTTAAGAATCTCCTTACCCTAGACTTTTCCAGACAAACGTAGTCTACGTTTTATTTAGAAACCACATGTCAGATTTCGGTAAAAAACTGTAATTTTAAAGAAATTGCAATTATCTCTGGTTATAATTTGTTTCTTACAGTAAAATTATGAACTGAAAAGAAAAGTTAATGATGTACAAGTTTATCATACTAATGGTCAAAGATTAAATAACACACTATATTCTATTTCAAGTTCATATTTTGACTGTGAAAATCAGTTATATGCCTAGATATGTGCAATATCTTTGAAATTACAAAATTTTGCCGGAATCGGGCATGTCGTTTCGAAATAAAACGTAGAGTACGTTGGTATGGATAAGTGTAGTTGAGTCTAGCCAGACTCACCCCTTACCCTAGGATAAAGGGACTTTAAGGCATCTACAAATCACCTAAGGGGGATTTTTTTACACATTACCACACACGCTGGGCAGATGGGATTGTGATCGCAGAAGATGGTATAAAATGTTAGTACTAACCATTCGCGGACTTAAGTCGCCTCTAACGATACCTTTGGGAAGGGGAAATGACACACGTATCTGCCGTATATGCCGTATGTAAAAATATATTTAAAAAAATATTTAAAAAAAAAGCAATTTATCAAGTAATTTAATTGCAGTAATTGTCTTTGCTATTTAATTTCCCGGAACAATTGACAACTGCATTTTTCATGCATTTTTTTAGCCTGTTTTGATTTGGGGAAAGTTTGTTACGAATGTTGGGCTAAATAGTACAAAATTATTGTAAAAATAGAATGAATACCTACAACTAAATAGAAAGTTATACCAACAACTGCTTGTAGAAGAAATTGTTAATAATTGTTCTTAAAAAAATCCCGTGTCCAATCTTAGCTTAGAACACTCCATATTAGGTAATTCATTATTAAAACTAAAACAAAATTTTATTTTCGGACGGAAAAAGGATGGCGCTCTCATGTCTCATCACAACACAATATCGATATTGATAAATTTTCAACGACGTCCAATATGTCAATTACTTTTTATGAGTCGACAACTTTTTATAAAATAAATATTACGTTACACATTTTTCCCAAGCGGATGTTATGGTATTTTTTTGCGTACACTAATATTATTTATTGCATAATTTTAAACTTGTTTAATATAAAATTCGGTATGTGCAACCAGTATAGTTTAATAAAAAAGATCTCGAGGAATCAATATTCTGTAGACAACAATGCTTTGATTTACATGTTCTTTAGATCTTACAGGATCCTTGACCTAATTTACTGCGTAAAAGACAAAGATCTGTTTTAGTCATATTCTTAGCTGTATAGGTAGGCGTATCTAGTTTACTGCAAAATAGATGAATAATGTAAAGGTTTCTAAAGAGTTTTAGTAGAGTTTAGTAGTAGAATACGCGTGGTAGTTCCTATTGCCACTAATTTATTAGAACGTCATAATTTGCCATAAAATTTTGTGTGCCGTATCGTTTCAGGCTTAGAATAAGCATAATTGACACTCCATCTACATCCACAGAAAATTGTAGAGTGGAGCAACTTTCTCTTTTCCTGTAACATCCACAGCATGTAAAACCTGTAAAAGCCGCTTAAAGGATTAAATAATAAATAAATAAATATATAGAGACAAATTACAATGATTGAGCTAGCCCTAAAGTTAGTTCGTGAATATTTTATAACAAATAAATATGAAGATAAACATCCAAAACCCAGGACTATTTGAAAAAGGTCATTTTTCCAATTTGCCCTGACCGGGGATGGAACCCGGAATCTCTGGGCGGCGAACTAGTATGGTGACTACTACGCCACGGAGGTCGACGAGAATAAACATAAACATCTTGTACAACAACAGCATTCCCATGGAGGCTTGACGTTAGGCAGGCGACCGGACATAAAACCTACTATTTTGCACGATCTTTGATATTATATGGTGTCCATTGACGTTCGACCCGCATATATCATATATTATCTTTGGGAAAACAATCCAGAAAGCGTATACCAGGCTTCGAAGTAGCGCAGTTAAAGAAACAACTGAAAAAAACTAATATAGGTAATCAAGTTGAATCTAATCGTGTATGATGACGTCTGTGCTTTAAATATGCTTATATCCCAGAGACTCATCAGGTCTTTTTTGCTTTTAGTCTCCACTGCAGGAGCACGACCGCTTCTGTACTACTAGAGCCATTCTTGGTCAGAGCAGCAGAGGATTTGGCATACACTCTTCACGCTGGCCAGACGGGTTGGAGAGCTGTCGTGATGTTTATAAGTTTTTTTTAGAGTATTTCCTAAGTCGCCTTCTACTACATCCACGGGAAGACTTGGAGTGGTCATATTCTATTCTGGCGTAATCCACACGGCATCCTAAAGTTTACTAGTAACAAACAAACGTAAAAGCAACGTGAAAATTGAAACCTTATCATACAAGCCGTAAAACAAGTTACGACACCGAAATCACGTCAATCCGGCACACAAGTTCTGATTCTCATAAAAAAGATAATTTACGTAAAACCTAGATTTATTATCAAGTTATACGCTTGTATAAATTTGAAGGCAGCATGTGATGCATAATTCTGTGAGATATAGGGGTGGCAAGGGCGCAGGGACCAACATTTTCTCCCTTATCACGTCAAATGTGTTTCTGTAAGGTAAATTTCATACACACGAGGCGTAGAAGGCCGTGGAGTATGTACATAGACGTGTTTCGAAATATTAATATTATTACGTCGTTTGTAAGGGTAATGTTATACATTGATATCCGTAGTCAGTCGAGGTGACGTGAATGCCTTGATAATGATGTACTTACCTTTATTGGTGAAGCTGTTTTGATTTCGATAAAATTTATGAATTTGGAGACCTTCACTCACATGGCAACTTGAGGACTGACTGTTTCTTTGTGTCTGACAGAATCAGTCCTTTGTAACGTTAGCCATTATGATTGTACTTTTTTCGCTTATTTAAAAGGTGTCTTTGTCTAATTCAGCAAATGTTAATTTTTTTTGTTGGTTGTAATATTTATCAAACCAACTTTATCATGATATTAAACATATGGACCACAAAAAAGTATCCTAGGAATTCTAAATAGATAAAATAAAATACCAAAAAGGGACCAATTAAAATTTAGATAAAAAATTAAGCTAAGTTATTAAGGGTCCTCCCTGCGCTAACGACCTTGAAAACACAAAAAAAATAATTTCTCTTTCTGTAAGTGAGATTATCAGAAACCCTCGTACAACTTTTTAGCTAGTATCCTAAAGTTTTATTAGAACCTAGAAAATCATTGAAATAAAATACCCTGAATTTTCCTTTGCAAAAAATACTAAAAACGGCAATTTTTGACTCTTTTTGTAAAGGTTTCTAAACCGGATAGTATTTCAATGACTTTCGAGGTTCTAATGAAACTTCAGGATACTAGCTTAAAAGTTGTAGGAGGGTTTCTAATAATCTCACTTACAGAAGAAAAATTAATTTTTTGTGTTTTCAAGGTCGCTAGCGCAGGGAGGAGCCTTAAAATTTATTTTCTCATTAAGAACTTTATTTATCCAAACTCCTAAAATTGGATTTATTTCTAGCTGCATTTTTTTGCATCTTTATCTTCAAGCTTTTTTTATTTAAAATTATTATTTTAAGCTTCACCCAAATGCGTCTTTATGAACCTTCTGAGCATGACATCTCTATTTTTATAACCAAGAGTCACGTATCTTGTGAAAAGCCCCTAAGTCAGACCTCTATAATCCGATTTACGAGTTCACACGTTCTTCTAATTCATACAGTGTAATCTATTGTTATTTTATAAGGACGAGATATGCTTATATATTTTTTAAGTACGAAATATGCTTATACAATAAAAATAACTGCCTCCGTGGTGTAGTAGTTAAGAGTGTTCGGCTCATACCGGAGGTCGCGGGTTCGATTCCCGGCGGGGCAACGACTTTGTGTTGTTGTCCGAGTTTGGTTAGGACATTGTAGGCTGATCACCTGATTGTCTGATAAGTAAGATGATTTGTGCTTCGGAGGGCACGTTAAGCCGTCGGTCCCGGTCACTGTCTTTGACATTGGTCGTTACCTAAAACCATGTCAGAGGCCTTTAAGGCGGTTTAAAAACTCTGACACTAGTGTTAGTCACTAACACACACGATAAGAAGAAGACAATAAAATATACGACGAAGAATGTTTCTAAGCAGTGAAAAATAAATTTTGCATCTAGAAGGGAAAACTTAAATGTACCAGCTGTTTCTTTTATTTATTTATATTTTATCAAAATTCATGTATATGTATGCATGCATGAAACAAACAAAGTAAGAA
Organism: Acrobasis consociella; assembly: GCA_963555685.1. Classification (NCBI taxonomy): domain Eukaryota; kingdom Metazoa; phylum Arthropoda; class Insecta; order Lepidoptera; family Pyralidae; genus Acrobasis; species Acrobasis consociella. The sequence goes on from OY743115.1 coordinate 7,944,543, forward strand.
CGTTGAGTACATAGGTACTGCTTATTTTATGAAAAATCTTTTTCAGCAGACCAAGGAGAGAAAAGGGAAGAAAACAGGTATATTTAAAATATAATATGTCTTATCTTATCTACACTAATATTATAAAAAGGAAAACTTTGTTTGTTTGTTTGTTTGTTTGTTTGATTGTAATGAATAGGCTCATAAACTACTGGACCGATTTTAAAAATTCTTTCACCATTCGAATTATCTACACTAATATTATAAAAAGGAAAACTTTGTTTGTTTGTTTGTTTGTTTGTTTGATTGTAATGAATAGGCTCATAAACTACTGGACCGATTTTAAAAATTCTTTCACCATTCGAAAGCTACATTATCCACGAGTAATATAGGCTATATTTAATTTTTAACAAAAATAGGGTTCCGTAAGATATTAGGGCTTTTCGGACACAAGGTGTAAAAAATCAACCAAAAAAGTTACTTATTTTGCGTACCCTGCCTAAACTATTAAAGATAGAACCATAAAATGTTCTAAGTAATTGTAGATCTTATAAATATCTACAAAAAAGTCCGCGACACACTATACCTATCTATGTCGAGTGAGGCACAATAACCATTTTTTTATTGAAAAATCTTGATTTTTTTTGGACTACATTTAAACGCGTTTATTTTCCTCATGCTATTAATCCTTATCAAAATAAATTATTTCATCACTAAGTACAGTTAATCTAAACTAATATTATAAAGAGGAAAAAGGATTTGATTGTTTGTTTGTTTGTTTGCATCGAATAGGCTCCAAAACTACTGGACCGATAATAAAAATTCTTTCACCATTGGAAAGCTACACTATCCCCGAGTGACATAGGCTATATTATATTTTCAAAAAAATTAGGGATCCTTACTAAAACTCCAATAATGTAACCCAATGTGTAAAAAAAAGGCTTAAAAAATTCCTTGCATCGCGTGCGCTGCCGAAACTATTGATGATGGAATAAATAATGTACTACAACTTTGTAGAACACATAATTATCTACAAAAAGTGTCGTGGCAGCATATGTCTAACTATTATAGTTAAGTCACAATACGTGTTATTTTATCTAAAAAATAATAATTGAAATGCCGCCGCTAGAAAAGGCTCTTTATTTTTACCTTAACATTAATCCTTATCAACATAAATTGCTTCATATTCAAGACTGCTTCAATATCTTTATATAACTTTTTGAATTATTCAATTTGGACATTCCATTCGAAAGATATCACGAGTTTAAAAAATTAAGTAAAAAAGTCGCGTGGCGTCGTCACCCCACTCGGCTAGCTAGGCAGCCACCGCCCAAGTAACACATTTGGTGACAAATAGCTTGCATATAGTATTTTTTTGGAAACTTTAGTAATAAAATCCACTGTGCTTAAGTTCTATAAAGGTGGTTAGAACCTTTAAGCAACCTGTATATTACGAAAGGGAGAAAAATTGCAACTTATTTATAGATGCAAAAGCGAAGCATAAGAGTTCGAATTGTTATCCTGAGTGGTACTTGGAACTAACGGTGCAAATTGCGCGCCGTAAATAAATGATTGAACGATAAAGCGATACAGTTCATTCGTTCAGTGACAAATGAGATCCTATCAAGTTCTTATTTTTGGTGGAGATAAACAAAAGGACGATTGAACTTATGTGTTGTGACAGCTTTATTTGGATTATTGCATCTTTTTGGTGAGTATTAAAAAATTATGTGTATAACGCAGGATAACATCTTGGAGCCCTTACAAATGGTTTTTTACTGTGAAACTATGATATATTTACTAAGTAAATTTTGATGCGCCTTCAATCTAATCAAGAATTATCAAATAATATGCACTGATCAAATATACTTTATAAAATTTGGTTGTTAAAAACCTAATATTATGGTTTCACAAAAAGTATAATGTCAAACTACATCAGAAACAGTTACCAAAACTCATGTTTATAAGTGTCGTTAAAGATTTCAAAGCTCAGTCATAATTTTCTTGGAGGTTAGTTTCCTCAATTATTTCGTTATTTACATTATCATTTTCAGCTAAATTTCCATCACTTATTTTAGTCGAATTTCCTCAGTAATTAAAAAAAACCAGTTGAACTTTCACTAGGATCATGACTGCATAAGAGATCTTTATTCTATAAATCTGACAAATGGTATCTACCTACAACTTGAAATCAAAATACAAGAGACATCCAAAAGATTAACTCATGAATAAAAACTGATCTTGCCTTGCCTACCAATCTTTCATTTTACACCCTGTATAACGTCAGTAGATTTAAAAAATTCAAAGTAAACTAAGTGATTGATAACTATTTCATAAACTAGTCAATAACCTAAAATGTAGGAAATAAATTGTACTCTATTTAAATTTATTAATATGTAAGGAACCTGCGATAGTGATAGTCAAATTCTCTAGAAACAATTTCTCAAAACAAAATTAAAAATAAGTTCTACATTTCTATCTTTTAGAACTGTTAGATCTTAAGTGGTTCTAAGTGAGAGAAATTTGTTGCTGAAGGTTTTTAAGAACCATCTTTTGGAATCGATGTACGCATTACAGTAACGTATTAGAGTATATTAGACCTTACAAAGGCAATTACACTAGGTTCCAAATGATCTGCAATAATAACTTTTGAGCCACTATAGGCGATAAATAACTTACATATACTACTTATTTAGTACTTAAGGTGCCAAATAAGGACAAAATACTACCTATTAGGGCACGGTTCTTTAGAGGAGAGTTTAAGATGTCATATGCTTCTTTGACTTCTAAAAGAGTGAAAATTGAAATCTTTATGCGTCTATAAGTAATAAAATCGGCTTTATGCCACCATAACTTATAAAGCAGGAACAAAAATAACTCAAATGCAACTGTTAGTGATAAGAGTTACTCATATGCAAATTCGAGTGCTATTTGCATTTATAAGTAATACCGATCACTCTTGCATCACTTATATGCTACCTACAGTTGCAAAATAAGTTCCAAAATTCACTAACGTGCTACTTGGGCGTGATATGCGAATTGCGATGCGATGTAGGCGCTACTGCGGTCGGCTCCCTACCCTACGCAGTGGTCGTGTGCGGTATTGAATATTATTCGCTTGAAATTTTTTGAGTTCGCTATAAAGTTTAGTAGGTAATTAAATACAACAAAAAGTACAAGTACGCGTGCGGGAGTCAAGTATCGAGCGTTGGCAGCGGCTTGGTGAACAAAATTTAAAAATCTCTCAAGTACGCGCGCGGGAGTCAAATATCGAGCGTTCGCAGCGGCTTGCTGAACAAAATTTGAGAACCTTCCAAGTACTGAAATCGAGTATCGAGCGTTCGCAGCGGCTTGATGAACAAAATCAACTGAGAGAGTTGTTTGTAGTCATACTTTTGTCATCGGAACCATTAAAATATTGGAAATTTTTTAAAGACGATTTATGTGAAGATATAAGACATAGAATTAGACAGCAAGCAAAATCAAGAATTCGCCTTACCATACAATGAAGAAATTTATAACGAAGGTTTAATACAAATAGAAAATAAACTATTGCAATTAAATGATAAAAGCCTAAGTAATTTTGGATTACCTTCTCCAATTCGCACAGAAAACAATGATACAAATACAATGGCACATCACTATAATACAAATAATTTGACCGCTTTTGTCAATGAAAACCTACGATCAAAGACGTGCTTTAGCAGGTGGCACTGGAAAAACGTTTCTTGCAAATTTGATACTTGCTAAAATAAGACAATCAGGGAAGATAGCAATAGCAGTTGCTTCGTCAGGAATTGCTGCAACTCTCTTAAGGGATGGAAAAACTGCTCATTTTACTTTAAATCCGTAAATTTTGAGCAACAATCTATATGTTCCATCCGCAAAAATGGGCCTCTTGGTAAATTACTACAAGATGCTTCATTGATTTTGTGGGATGAATGTACCATGAGCCATAGAGCACATATAGAGGCGGTAGACAGAACCTTAAAAGATCTTAAAAACTCCGCTGATCTCATGGGCGGGATTACTTTTGTATTCGCTGGAGATTTTCGACAGACTCTTAATGTAATTTACAGAGGTACGCGAGCAGATATCATAAAAGCAGCTTGAAATCTTCTCCCTTATGGACTTCGATTGAAAATTTAAAATTACGGACGAATATGAGAGCTCATGTTCATGGAATCACAGATAGTGATTTCCCACAACAACTACTAAAACTTGGGGAAGGAATTTTTCCCATTCTAAATTCAATTAGCAACTGTGACATCCTTCTGGATGATTCTTTAGGCCAAATAGTCCATACTTTAGAATTTTTGATAGATGCAGTATATCCTGACATCGAGAATTTGCACGAAAAGGACTTTCATTGGTTATGTTCTAAAATTTTTATTTTTTTGTTAAATACCCTTGCGAAGCCGGGGCGGGCTGCTAGTATTTAATAAGTATTTTGTAAAAATTTCATTTATTGTACAAACTTTTTTGTGAGGATGGATGAAATGGAGTACCGTACCATGGGGTACGGTACTCCATTTCTTTTCCTAAAATTTTATGTCCGAATGTCAAAATCCATAATAACTTTGCTATAATCTTTAGTATCCATAATGTTTAAACATCCGTAATTTTGATTTACCTAATTATTTTAAATCACAACAGTTTCGTGCCATAATGAATTGCTATAATAATTAAATTTTCTAATTTGGGATGCTATAAAGTCACATGTTCTAGGTGTTGTATTCCATAATGTATGTTAGTCCGAATGTTAATTTGTAATAAGGTTATTAGCTTAAACCACTAGATTAAAATTAGGAGTTTAGGTTAGGTTCGTTAGGTTACCTGTGACTAAAACACGAGCGAGCGAGCGACTCATGCTTAGGGTGAAAGTAACACAGACACAAAAACCACTTTGCCGTAGAGTGTAGGTTAGGTTCGTTAGGTTTCCTATGACCGAGACACGAGCGAGCGACTCAAGCTTAGGGCGAAAGTAACACAACCACAAAAACCACTTTGCCGTGGAGTGGAGCGTAGGTTAGGTTCGTTAGGTTTCCTGTGACCAAGACACGAGCGAGCGACTCAAGCTTAGGGCGAAAGTAACACACACAAAAACCACTTTGCCGTGGAGTGTAGGTTAGGTTCGTTAGGTTTCCTGTGACCACGACACGAGCGAGCGAGCGACTTAAGCTTGGGGTCAAAGAACACAGACACAAAAACTAATTATTAATAAAAAAATAATTATCATATGTTCGAAATTAGGACACGTGATAATTACTCGTATGGGAAAAATATAGACGTTTTGAATATTATGGATCATAATATTTATAGAAAAAAAGTTATAGCACGTTATATTTGGTATTATAACTTTTGGGCACGTGATATTATGCGATATTATGTTGGGGCTAGGCATCATTCGGACATATCTTTATTATGGAAAAAAATATTTCGAGATCTTATATTATGGATAAAAAAATTATGAGACAAAATAGAGAACCCCATGGTACATATTAAGACAAATGAAAGAAGCCCAAACTCGATAGAGATGCGTCGTTTTATTGCTGAGTTCCATCGACCACCTTCCGCCTCCATGGTCAGACCCTTGGCATCGTCTACTATGAAGTGCTCGTCAATACAAATCAAACAAGTCCTACTCAACGAGGTTATGTTGTTTTTTTCATCAAGATCTGTCTCCTCCGAAAGAGGCGAAGACGTGGAAACATATATAGATCCGTATAAAAGTGAAATACAAGCCAGAGGATATTGCCAAACAGCGTAATGCGAAAGCCGTGTACAAACAATGATCATTTATTTAAACTGTTGGTTTTATTATGTCTCGAAGTTTAGGAGACAAAGACTTTGCCTGACTTTTAGCATTGTTTTATATATAGCCGCATTACGTACATTCGTACTTTGGAACCTCAGTATTTTTATCACAAGCACTGTCTGTCTGTAAGTAACTAATAATGTATGCTATTAGTTATCGCCGTGTGGTTTCCGGCAGAGTGAAATAGCACAACTCCAAGTCTCCCCGTGGATGTCGTAGTAGACGACTTCGGAAATACAAGATAAACAAAGCTTATAAACATCAATAATACCTCTCCAACCAGTCTGGCGTGGAGAGTGTAGGCCAAATCCTCTGGCTGCTCTGACCAAGTATGGCTCTAGCAGAGAGGGTCGCGCTTCTGCAGTGGAGACCAAATAGACCTGATGATGAATATTAGTTGCTTAACCCAAGCTTGTAGTTAAGTACCTATCCAAATATAAAGTTTAAGTATAAAGTAATTTTATAAATCCGTACTTGAAAATCATGACTTTTTTCATATAATACTTCAAAGTCATGACTAACCTACTAAAATTTTACCTTATTGTACTTGGAAACATTTTATCCACAATTTAAATTTTAGAGCAAGTTCAGTGCGTGATACTGTGATACTGAACATACTTTCTATAAAACATAATTATTTGTTTGAACTTCCTCCCATTTAAAATCTGTTTATCTGAGCGGTGATCTGTATGAAAAGGTGATTTTACTTCTTTTTTGCTAATTGAAAGAAAGAAAGAAAGAAAAATTGTTTATAATTGTTTTTATGGAAAGCAATTCAGTTTAACGGACTGAACTTGCACCAAAAAATTTGCTGGTGGATAAAGTAAACTTATCCACTAGTGTTGGGCAGTGGCAACACTAGTACCGGCGAAGAGCCCATGGAAAATTATTCCGGAAGGGTCTTCGCTGGCCATTAACCACGGTGTGGAAGGCAAATGGAGAAACCACCACACTAATCTTCTCCGAAAATGGAGTATGAAAATGAAAATGACAGAAAAAAGTAACGTTCTTGACAACGGGCTTCCACGATGTAACATGCCGTGGCGGTCTGAGTCCGGCAGGAGCAGACGCAAGGCTGAACCGGTCGTCATCATGCGAAATCCTTGCCAAATTAGAACGTGGAATGTTAACACGTTACTAACACCTGGAAAGTTGGAAAGAGTTATAGAAGAAATGGAAAGATTAGGGATAGACATATTAGGATTATGTGAAATAAGGTGGGAAGGAAGCGGAGATTACTGGAAAGAAAATCACAGAATAATATACACAGGAGGAGAAGAGCAAGGCGCAAATGGAACAGCCATAATATTAAATAAAAAATGGGGAAATTTAATCGAAAATACCATACATTACAGTGACAGGATTACAGCAATAAAAATCAAAACAAACCTTACTAATTTAGTTATAATACAAGTATATATGCCTACAAGCACACATCCAGATGATGAAATTGAGGATATGTATAATAATATAGATTCAATTTTAGATTCTGTCGACAAAAATGATAACTTAATAGTGATGGGTGATTTTAACGCAATCGTAGGGGAAGGAAGTGTAGAAGATATAGTGGGGAAATTTGGACTTGGAAAAATAAATGAAAGGGGGAAAAGGTTAATACAATTCTGTAAAGAAAATAATATGTTTGTAGCAAACACTTTTTTTAAACAACCCAAACGAAGGCTATATACCTGGAAAATGCCAGGAGACATCGGAAGATATCAAATTGATTTCATATTAATAAGAATAAAATATAAAACCCAACTTATCTCCAGTAAGACACTTCCAGGTGCCGATATCAAAACAGATCATAATCTATTGACTAGTAAACTTAATTTTAATATACATAAAATTAGAAGATTGAACAAGTGTAAACGTATTGATCTCAGTAAACTTAAAGATCCTCAAAGCAATAATAAAGTGCCATATAGTAATAAGGTAGGAGATAAGATAGAAATTTATAAAAATACAACTAAACGAAACACAGAGTATAATGATGAAGAGAGATGGAATAACATAATTAATATAATAAAAACTACTGCAGAAGAAAATTTACAGATGGAAAAAATTAAACCCAGAAAAAAATGGCTCACACCTGATATAATAGATCTAATGATAGAGAGAAGGAAAATAAGAAACAAAAGAGACAATAACAGTATTATAAAATATAAGCAATTAACTAATAATATAACTTTAAAATGTAGAGAGCAAAAAGAGAAAGAAATAAAAAATATATGTGATACTATTGAACATTTCATAGAAAAAGGCCAAATGGACAAAGCTTACAATAATATCAAAGAATTGAATCGAAAACCAAAGACAAAGAGTACCGCTATTTTAGATGAAAATGATAGACTATTAATTAATAATAAAGAAATAGCCAATCGTTGGAAAAGATATATTGAAGAACTTTATAACGGAATAGGTATGCAAGAAGACGATATAGAAAATATTAACCTAGTAAAAGCAGACGATATTGGACCATCTATACTAAGAGAAGAGTTTGACAGGGCTATTAATAGTATTCAAAACGGAAAAGCAGCAGGTGATGACGGAATCTTTATTGAACTTATAAAATATGCAAACTGTGATATATTGTTGGAAGAGTTATACGACCTCATCTGTAGAATGTATGAAACCGGTAATATTCCAAAAGACTTTTGTATTGCAAAAACAGTAACTCTGCCGAAAAAACCTAATACACTCAAATGTGAAGAACATAGAACTTTAAGTTTAATATCGCATGCTTCTAAAATACTTCTAAAGATAATCCAACATCGCATAAGACCCATTTCAGAAAATATTGTAGGTCCAGACCAATATGGTTTTAGACAGAAGAAAGGAACACGAGAAGCAATTTTAGCATTGCGACTTATAATAAACAGAAGAATAGACTTAGGTATAGATACACACATAGGCCTTATTGACCTGGAAAAGGCGTTTGATAAGGTTAATTGGAAAAAGATGATGAAAACGCTAAAAGACGCGGGACTAGATTATAGAGACAGAAAAATCATATACGAGCTTTATAAACAACAAGAGATGATTATAGAAATAGGAGAGGAGAAAGAATACGCTAAGATTAAACAGGGTGTAAGACAAGGGTGCCTGTTGTCGCCGTTAATTTTTAATATATTTATAGAATGTGCAATAAGAAAAATAATAGAAGCCGATGAAGGTGGTATTAAATTCAATGGAGAGAAAATATTCTTTATTAGATTTGCAGATGATATTGCAGCATTAGCCGAAGATTCGAAATAATTACAAAAATTAATCTATGCTATGGATAAGACTTTTCTAGAACATGGACTAAAAATAAATAACAAAAAAACCAAAATTTTGAAAACATCAAAAACAGAAAAGCCAGAGAAGAAGAAATCTTTATCAAAACCAAAACCCTGCACTGACAATCCCATTCAGATTAACAACCACAATTTAGAACAAGTACGCTCATTTAAATATTTAGGAAGTGTCATAACATCTGATGGTCGATCCACACAAGATGTCGTTGCCAGAATAGCAATGGCAAAACAAGCATTTAAACAGAAAAAACATCTTCTAACAGCAAAAATATCAAAATCATCACGAAAACGGCTCCTTAAAATATACATATGGACCATTGCATTATATGGATGCGAGGCATGGACTTTAACTGAGAAAGAAAGAAAAAATCTAGAGGCATTTGAAATGTGGTGCTGGCGTAGGATGGAAAGAATAAGCTGGACTGAAAAAATTACAAATGAAGAAGTCCTGAAAAGAGTAAAAGAGAGTAGATGCATCCTGGACTTAATAGAGAATAGACGAGGAAAGATGTTAGGTCACCTGATACGACACGACGATTTCATAAAAATCATCATTGAAGGAAAGATAGAAGGGAAAAGAGGACCAGGAAGACCGAGGCATAGCTACATAAAGCAGATAAAGGAGAAGGTGCACGTCGTGTCGTACAGCGAAGTAAAACGGCTGGCAGACGAGAGAGAAAAGTGGAAAAAAATTCATACTCCACCGACAAGAGCATAGCTCTTAAATAATATAGATATAGATAGAAAGTAAACTTGTGAGTATATGGCGGATTTTAATTCGATTTTTACTAACATGTACAGCATTTTATCACAAAAAATTACATGTAAAAATATATCCGTAAGAAGAAGATGCCAGTATTTTAGTAAAAAAAAAATGGTTGCCTGTAAAGTCTGGTTTTACGGGCGAAGATTTTACGTGACAACGTAGATAACATAGTTGAGTGGGAGAGAGACGCAAGGCATTCGGCGGGCCTCTCTCTCGTTCGGTGACTCATCGTAACGTTACCGAGCGTTACACTTTTTCATAAGTGACTCCCAGCCGCAACCTAATTTAAGACGTTGTCACGTCAAAAAATAAAAACTTTTTATTCATAATGGAAATCAAATAAGTAGAAACTCAAAGTAAATAACAATGATAAATTTTCTTTAAGATATTTTCAATAGATTTCAATACAAATGGAATTTGATAAGATTTTTAAATTTTCGTAGCAGTAACAGATAGCCGTCTTCCTCGGAGACTATTAAGCCTAAACCCAATTTGTAGGCCTTTGTAGCGGTCCTAGTGCCTTGGACTAGAGTCCCTTTCTAGCCGTAGCCGTACTATGAGCCATGTTTCGGCTGCCGTATGGCCATTAGCTATATCCAGGGACAAAGTACATATATATGTACACTTAAGTTCCCATCTCTATTTACTGATATAATATAAAATGGATCAAAGATGTCCCATAGTATAATGACTGTTTATTCTTGTCTGTATTGAATATTGTTACGCTGGTGTGTGCAAGTAATGAGGTTTATTACAAATCTGCGCTCTCAAAGCAGTCATATAATGACTCATGCAAAGTCTTGATGTGTGGCTTTACCGGCTCCCAGCCTTAATGCATTATTTTACTATTGTGTCTGTTATTCTAAGCAAAAGAAGAGTAAACGCAATGCTTCTTTTTCTCTTTCAAAGGCTTATACTATATAACTGATTAAAAGAGTGCAGAAATTTATCCGACTTCCAAAAAAGGATTCAAGTAAAATTCGCTGCGATATTTTTTCTAAAAATATTGGTTATTTCTTTTCAATTTATTTAAGTGGTAAAAAAGTACATAGACACATCGTTTCGAAGTTTCACAGTGGGGGCGATTAACGTCACCATCTAGTGAAAATTGTACTTGATTGTGACATCATTCAAAATTCAAATGCCCTGTACCTTCGTCATTATTTACTTGTAAGAGAAAAGATAAAATACGTCAAATATTTTTTAATAATTTACCTGGTGAGCCAAAAGTATTTTTTTTACAACCGTATTGAAAATTGTAATAGCTTTATCCAAGGCAAGGCTGCTAGTACAGTCTATTTTCATATAACATCAATGATCCCATCCTATCCAAAATTGACGTAGCATGTATCAAAGAGACCATTTTGCGAGTATTTGGGCTTGATTGACACTTTAATTAATGGCATTCTATGTAAACTTTCGGTACACGTTCACGATGTTTACCCTTGATTGGCTTTGTAGGTAAGCGTTAGCGGTTAGTTATTAAGATTGAACTAAAGCTAAATTAATAGGTCTAGGAATTGGAAACCTTTTTAACGTATTGACGATTACATTTAAATTGGAAATGCGGAGTAAATTTAACGAACATTCACTGCCTAAAGCTCCGGCCACACCTGCGCGTCTATAACGCGGGAAGCGGGACACGACGCGGGAGCGTCTGCAACGCGAAACTTTACGTGCACACCTGCGCGACTGCGGTGCGAACCGCGAACTTCATTTACTAGTTAACAGTCGCTAAAGCTGCACGTCTTTGTCTGCTATATCTACTTAATTGTATAAATAATTAAAGTATTTTGTCATTATTCATCATTGAACTTAATTTGAGGCTAGCTCAATCTGTGTAATTTTTCCGATATATAATGATATATATTAATAGATTATATAATGTAGTTTATAGGAAAACTATCAGAGCTAAGTAGAGTTAACAAATTAAAAAGTTATAGGCGATCAACTTATAAAATGTACTCGAAAAGAAAAATTTTATACAAATTCAATAGATACTTAGATGTTTTAGTGGCATGAACTCAAAGTTGGCATTTACAACTACGGAACCCTACACTGCGCGTGGCCCGACACGCACTTGGCCAATTATTTCGTAAATTCTTATAGTCATTGTTTTTCAAATCATATATAATAGGATATTCTCTAACTGTTTCTATAAACCTTCTGTTGTAGTCATTGTAGACCGAAATAATTTATAATAAGGAACGTAGCTTTCTCGTACGGACACACGTCTAACCATTAGACGCGTGCGTCTCGCTCTGCCGACGCGGCAGTCCCGCGTTGTGGTCGCGTAGGTGTGCAAAGCGCCATAGATAAAGTATGGGTAGCGTCCGCCGCGCGGCAGACGCTCCCGCTTCGCAGTCGCTTTGGTCGCGCAGGTGTGGCCAATCCTTAATTACACTAATACTAGGCTTAATTTTGTGTGTGGGTGTGATATAGTTGATACAAAAATGTAAGATATGTTTTTACTCAAACGGCCTCAGTCGTCAAATAAACGAATAGTGTGCAGACGTACATATTTAATTTCTCTCCCATATATCTTAGTATGTTTGTTAAATACTTACGAAGTTTCGATTAAATTTTGTGTGCAGAAAACTGACATAGAATACTTGATTAACACAATAGGCTACTTTTTCACTCGGTTCACACCGCGGGGCACAGCTGGTAGTTATATAAATGTAGAAGAAGCGTGTTTTACCACTAGGATTTTTCATATATACCTACATGATTATCTCTTTGTTCCGTATCTGTTTGTGTTGTTGGTTGAGGTCTTAATTAACTAACCGAGCGAGCGAAGTGTCTCCGTTTCGAGATTGGCCAAAAATGCATTTGTCCATCTGTCCGGTTGTTCTCACCTACAAAAAAAAAAAACCTACAGTAAAATTTTCTAAAAAGGTCCAAAAATTATATAGAATTTTCTTGTCGAAGCTTTTTTCGAAATATTTTTAAGTTTCAAAAGTATGGGATTTGTGTACTTAAAAAAAACATATGGCAGCCATTTCATTTTTTTTATTATGTAAATCCTTTTTGTTACCCTCATAAGGATGCAACTTTTTCTGAACAACTATTTTATTTGATAAATTTCAACGGATGGGGGAACTTGTAAGTTCTACAGCACACAGAGCCACTAGTATAAATATGTACCTACAATACCTGGCTTACTGACCAAGAAGAAGAGGAGCTTGGAGTCTCGGTGGGACTATGCATTACTAGCGCAAGTTAAGTAGTACTGGGCTTGGTCCGTATTTGGATGGGTAAAGCGGCATTAAATTTTCAAGTTCTTCTTGTTTGTGAGGTCAAGCCATGTCAAATGAAAAATCTGACAATAGTGTACAAACAACAATAGTAAACAAACAGTTTTTTGTTTGTTTTTCGTGTGTGTAAGTGGCCAACACTGGTTTATTTAGACTGCCTAAAGGTATCTCAAATAGCTTTACGACTGCGATACAATGACGCCATACATTCCGAAGCACGGATGAGCTCCAGAAAATGACTTTATATACTTTGTCTTGCCTACGGTATAAAGGGTGACCTACTTTTCAATTATTGCTTTGTAGCAGGATCCTTTAACATCCTCTCTATTAGTAGAAAATATTATGCTCATATCTTGCTTTGGGGCCCATATTTGGAAGCACATCGAACCCCTTTAGGCGAGCTATGACAGATTCTTATTATATCGGTTGAGTTTTAGGCCAGAATCTGGGTAAGTACGGCTCTATGGTGGCTAGTTTCTATTTAATTCAGCTTCTGAGTAGGTTCGTTTATGAATAGGGCATTCCTTTGTGTTTATGTATGTTCAATTTGGCAACTGAATTTATAATGCACAGATCATTAAGGCCATACCCAAATTTTTCGGGGTCCAGTGGCGCCGCCATTTGAAATAAATCATTTAAAAGGAAACGGAGATATCATTCAAAATTGTGTCTTGGTCAAGTTCTAGATACCCATTCAAAGTATTTTTTAAATTACTTTTTGTAGTTTAAAGTGAGAACGTGAAGCTTTTCTACGCACATTTGCGAAAAACGGCCACTTTTAGCTAATGTGCGTAGAAAAGCTTCACGTTCGCACTTTAAATTATAAACAGTAGTTCATAAAATAGTTTTAAGGGTTATCTAGGGCTTGACCAAGACACAATTTTGAATGATATCTCCGTTTCCTTTTAAATGATTTATTTCAAATGGCGGCGCCACTGGACCCCGGAAAATTTGGGTATGGCCTTAAAATCGATACTGTGACAACACCCGACACAATAGGTTTGTTATATTCAGATTAGACAGTTTAGTTCACGGTTCATTGGACAATATTACGACCAAGCGTAATTATCTGTAATGCTCTCGAATTAGTAATATTGGGCAATATTAGTGTCAATACAATAGTTACTGTTTGATATTGATAATAGCAAACCATGGTCATTTGTATAAATACCTTACGGCCTAACTGCCTTCGTGGTGTAGTGGTTAGAGCGTTCGGCTCATAACCGGAGGTCGCGGGTTCGTTTTCCGGCGGGGGCAATAGTTTGAGTAGGACATTGTAGGCTGATTACCAGATTGTCTGATAAGTAAGATGATCCGTGCTTCGGAGGGCACAATAAGCCGTCGGTCCCGGTTACTGTCTTTGACATTGGTCGTTACCTAAAAACATGTCAGAGGCCTTTAAGGCGGTTTAAAAACTATGACACTAGTGTTAGTCACTAACACACACGTTAATAAGAAGACGGCCAAAGCTGAAACGCATTTAAAATAATAAAATCCTTTAATCTTTTCCTGTTTCTAGCTAAAACAATACTTAGATAAAGACTTTATTAAAGAATTTAATTACTTATTTATAAGTCGTTGAGATCACTTGCATTTATTTCGCAATTTAGAAAAGGGTAAGTATCAAGAAGTAATAATATGTCGTGCGGTTTCCGGCAGATTAGAATAGGGCAAAGTCCTCTAGGGGATGTAGTAGAAAGCGACTAAGGAAATACAAACTAAACAAAGCTTATAAACTCTCCAACCCGTCTTGCCAGCGTGGAGAGTGTAGGCCAAATCCTCCTGTTGACGATGATGATGATGTATCTAGTTACTTTATTTGAACTGCCAAATGTGGCCATACTATAACTGTATTAATGTACCCATCTACACTAATATTATAAAGAGGAAAACTTTGTTTGTTTGTTTGTTTGTTTGATTGTAATGAATAGGCTCATAAACTACTGGACCGATTTTAAAAATTCTTTCACCATTCGAAAGCTACATTATCCACGAGTAATATAGGCTATATTTAATTTTGAACAAAAATAGGGTTCCGTAAGATATTAGGGCTTTCCGGACACAAGGTGTAAAAAATCAACCAAAAAAGTTACTTATTTTGCGTACCCTGCCTAAACTATTAAAGATAGAACCATAAAATGTTCTAAGTAATTGTAGATCTTATAAATATCTACAAAAAAGTCCGCGACACACTATACCTATCTATGTCGAGTGAGGCACAATAACCATTTTTTTATTGAAAAATCTTGATTTTTTTTGGACTACATTTAAACGCGTTTATTTTACTCATGCTATTAATCCTTATCAAAATAAATTATTTCATCACTAAGTACAGTTAATCTAAACTAATATTATAAAGAGGAAAAAGGATTTGATTGTTTGTTTGTTTGTTTGCATCGAATAGGCTCCAAAACTACTGGACCGATAATAAAAATTCCTTCACCATTGGAAAGCTACACTATCCCCGAGTGACATAGGCCATATTATATTTTCAAAAAAATTAGGGATCCTTACTAAAACTCCAATAATGTAACCCAATGTGTAAAAAAAAGGCTTAAAAAATTCCTTGCATCGCGTGCGCTGCCGAAACTATTGATGATGGAATAAATAATGTACTACAACTTTGTAGAACACATAATTATCTACAAAAAGTGTCGTGGCAGCATATGTCTAACTATTATAGTTAAGTCACAATACGTGTTATTTTATCTAAAAAATAATAATTGAAATGCCGCCGCTAGAAAAGGCTCTTTATTTTTACCTTAACATTAATCCTTATCAACATAAATTGCTTCATATTCAAGACTGCTTCAATATCTTTATATAACTTTTTGAATTATTCAATTTGGACATTCCATTCGAAAGATATCACGAGTTTAAAAAATTAAGTACAAAAGTCGCGTGGCGTCGTCACCCCGCTCGGCTAGCTAGGCAGCCACCGTGATATGCGAATTGCGATGCGATGTAGGCGCTACTGCGGTCGGCTCCCTACCCTACGCAGCGGTCGTGTGCGGTATTGAATATTTTTCGCTTGAAATTTTTTGAGTTCGCTATAAAGTTTAGTAGGTAATTAAATACAACAAAAAGTACAAGTACGCGTGCGGGAGTCAAGTATCGAGCGTTGGCAGCGGCTTGGTGAACAAAATTTGAGAATCTCTCAAGTACGCGCGCGGGAGTCAAATATCGAGCGTTCGCAGCGGCTTGCTGAACAAAATTTGAGAACCTTCCAAGTACTGAAATCGAGTATCGAGCGTTCGCAGCGGCTTGATGAACAAAATCAACTGAGAGAGTTGTTTGTAGTCATACTTTTATTTTGTCATCGGAACCATTAAAATATTGGAAATTTTTTAAAGACGATTTATGTGAAGATATAAGACATAGAATTAGACAGCAAGCAAAATCAAGAATTCGCCTTACCATACAATGAAGAAATTTATAACGAAGGTTTAATACAAATAGAAAATAAACTATTGCAATTAAATGATAAAAGCCTAAGTAATTTTGGATTACCTTCTCCAATTCGTACAGAAAACAATGATACAGATACAATGGCACATCACTAAAAATAATTTGACCGCTTTTGTCAATGAAAACCGACGATCAAAGACGTGCTTTAGCAGGTGGCACTGGAAAAACGTTTCTTGCAAATTTGATACTTGCTAAAATAAGACAATCAGGGAAGATAGCAATAGCAGTTGCTTCGTCAGGAATTGCTGCAACTCTCTTAAGGGATGGAAAAACTGCTCATTTTACTTTAAATCCGTAAATTTTGAGCAACAATCTATATGTTCCATCCGCAAAAATGGGCCTCTTGGTAAATTACTACAAGATGCTTCATTCATTTTGTGGGATGAATGTACCATGAGCCATAGAGCACATATAGAGGCGGTAGACAGAACCTTAAAGGATCTTAAAAACTCCTCTGATCTCATGGGCGGGATTACTTTTGTATTCGCTGGAGATTTTCGACAGACTCTTAATGTAATTTACAGAGGTACGCGAGCAGATATCATAAAAGCAGCTTGAAATCTTCTCCCTTATGGACTTCGATTGAAAATTTAAAATTACGGACGAATATGAGAGCTCATGTTCATGGAATCACAGATAGTGATTTCCCACAACAACTACTAAAACTTGGGGAAGGAATTTTTCCCATTCTAAATTCAATTAGCAACTGTGACATCCTTCTGGATGATTCTTTAGGCCAAATAGTCCATACTTTAGAATTTTTATAGATGCAGTATATCCTGACATCGAGAATTTGCACGAAAAGGACTTTCATTGGTTATGTTCTAAAATTTTTATTTTTTTGTTAAATACCCTTGCGAAGCCGGGGCGGGCTGCTAGTATCTAATAATTTCCTGTGTATCTCGTGCCTAATTAAAAAGAACCCTAATTATTTTACCTAAACAACAGTTCACACCCGGATCAATTCACCATTCAAACCAAAAACAAAAATAATTAAAATTGGTAAGTACATCTAGTTGGAACCTCTGAACGGTGCAACGACAGATAATGCAAATACACAAACTCAGAGTTGTGTTGAGAATTTTAAGTCCGGACCCGTAATAAACATAAAAAACAATGTTTTTTTATTTTATTTTAGAAGATATACCCTCACATATTATATTTATAAGGCTGGGTTTAACCAAACGTTTATTCTAAGAATAACGCTTACTTACTCTGTGTCAAACTTCGATGAAGTTTTAACATTACTAGGTATAGAAGGGTAGGAGTTATACTTGGCATAAAAGTTTGATCGAATCCGGCCTAAGGGATTAAAAAAATCGTTGGATTTATTTTTGATAAATATAGTTTCCTAGTTGATGCAACTATTAACGTCCTTCAACGTTACTTTAAGTTTACAAAGCTAAAACTTACGCTGTAAAGCTACCTCGGATAATTTAATACTTAAACCACTCCGTGTTTGCTGCGAGACGTTACGACTTATTACATTACAAGTTACCCAGTACCCACGTCATAACAAAGTAATCAAAAGAAAGCTTTGTTCCTGGAATTGTAGAGCATATTTGGGCGGGTCGCAACGGGTCGTGAAGCCATTTTAATACTTTTTGTATCGAATAAACACCTAAGTACTTAGCCTAAGTATGATTGGGAACCTAAATACTTCGCATAAGTTTTAACACCCGTCATTAAGCTTAATATAGCCTTTTGGTCTAGTGACCTTAGGACCACTAGTCCGAAAGGCCATTTAGCTCTGACAAGTATGAATATGAATGAATGAAGGCTAATTAAAGTAATCGCAATGAGAAGCTGCTTTTTTCTCTTTTTATTGAGCATTTTTCACTCATAAAATAAGTTTTTTTTCATGAAAAAGTAAAATTAAGTAACTCATTTTTTGATAGGAAATGAAACAAGTTATATGCTAGGCAAATTAAAACAATCTTCGACTTTCAATGAACCATGTCCAATAATTTTTGAATGGCTGAAGCAGTTTTCACTAAAAGACCGATTTTTTTATCTACAAATTTACCCTTTTATTTGAAACCCCACTCAGGAATATTTACATATACCTAGTTTGGGTCGCTCATACCTGCTTACATCTCCATAACTTTCAAACCGTAAAAAAACATAAAAATTGGCCCTGTCGTTTCGCCATAGACAGATACACAGACAAACAGACACACTGATACGTCCAACTTATAGTATCCCTTATTTTTCGTCGGGGGTTAAAAACAAACTCATCTCCTAGCTTAGGATTAACCGCTTTATTTATCAAACAAACGCTATTCAAGGTATCTGTTTGTATCAACATTCAAGTCAGGCGTCGCAAACTCCGCTCCGTTCCAAATCTCGAAACTAGAAGTTGCATCGCTCTGTAACTGTAAATTGTGCTCGGTTGCTTTTCATGCAAAGCCTGCAGTTTATCTCCCCTGACTGACGTCTTGCATACGTACGAGTGTTTGACGTAAAATATTATGAGTTTCACGAACTGTGGATTTCCTTTTGATTACATTGTTATGACGTGGTTAGAGCTTATTAAAAGAATTTTTAAATTTAGTTCAAGAAAATAACGTGTATGTAAATTTTATTTATAATTAAAATATTTTGAACGAATGAAATTGTACAGTGAAGTGAAGGTAAAGTTACCACTTACGTCATGCATTTTCAATAGTGTCAGACAAAAAGCTTTACCTTTGTAGGTTGTAGGAACTGCTACGTTACACATTTTGATTGTCTATTAAATAACTAATAACGAACCAAAGAAGAAATGGAAATGTATCTATTGGGTAAAATTTCTCTTTTAATTTTTCAAGAAAATGTTTTAGACCCCTAATAGACCTCTAACACAGATAAATTTCTGGTATATGACGTCATCATTGAGTGTACTTTAAACGAATGTATAAAAGGATCAAAACTTTAGCTTTAAATTATTTTATTCAAACGATAAGTATTAAAAAATATCGCAAACTTTTGTTCGATAAGGATTTTACTGAGGGACATGCGTGTAAACTTAAAAAGTGGCCCTTCTACCAACTAATAAAATAAACCTCGCGTAACAAGGAACGTAATGTGTTACAAATAACCAATCTCCACGAGGATAGTTCGTAATTTCCTATCGAGTTTCTGTCGAAACTTATACAAGTCTTAGGGGCGAAGGGATTCCGTGACGACTCACTACTCTTGCCCTAGCGTGTCTGCATTGAGAAAAAAGATCCGATCAAAGGCGAGTCTGAAGCACGCGCAGGGTTCCGAACAAACATTTCTTTTTGATAAAAAAGTACCCTTTGTGTTTCAAAATTTTCAAATTTTCCTGCTTCTTGAATGTTTATTTATATATGTAGTTGTATACCTAACATAAGTTTCGAACTTACCTTGAGGTTAGCTCAATCAGTGTAATTTGTCCCTATATATTTATTTATTAGTTTTGTGGCGATAACTGTGTATCTAACCCGCAGAGTATAAGCACCAATATAGGTTGGAATGGCACCGGCAGAGCATTTTTATTGTCGAACCATATTCTACTTTAATTTTCTTTATAAGGGACTTATATATATGTATATACATACATTTTTAATAGGAGTAAAGCTGATATTTAACACATAGTCAATTTGTCATCGATATTATATCCAACGGACTTAAGTTTAAGTATATTTATATTAGTTGTTGGTTTTTAACTATCGCACTTTGAACACATTATTAATTTATTATATATTTTAGTGCCAAGCCCCGCTAGTTCTGTTGTTGGTCTAGGTATAATCTTTGACAAAAAAAAAGTGAAAAAATAGACACGGACGATTGTGACAAAGTGATCCCACAAAATTAAGATTCGTTTTCCTTTTCAGGAACAGGACCCCAAAAAAAAGATAAAGCTCCTTCAGGAAATGGGCCATTCGGCGCCCTTTCCCAGAGCTATCGGGTATTAGCAATTTGCTTTGTGTTAGACATTCCGCCTCTAAAAGTATCGAGAGAAGTTAAGGAAAAAGGACGTTGATAATTAACCCCCAAAGCGTTTAGAGTAAATGTGAATTGAACGAGTGAGATGGGACAATTAGTGTACTTTTTCCAAGCTCCCAATTTCTGGGTAGGTATTAGTTTAAATCTCGTTGAGTATAAAACTTATAAGAATTTCTTCGAAAATACTAGAGTTTTATTTTATCATACATTTAAACATGATTTTATTTTCTAGTACGTAAAAGGTACATAACATTTTAAAGTTTTATATATACAATTATACATTTTGTTAGGATGTCGATTTATTTTCAACTTTTTACCTACTTTAACCAACTTTAATAAAGGAGGAGTTTATGAATTTGAATGTTTAATATTTTATTTTTATGTATGTTCCCCGATTACTCATATACCTCTTATTTAGAAAATTATTTTTTTGTTTAAAAACGCATACTTCTCATATAGTTGCATAGAATTTTATAGAAATCGGCTGTGTAGTTTGGTGTCAAGGGTAATATTTAGTTTTAAAAAAATATTTGTGTCTGTGCCTTACTTTTACTACCTAATAGCTATAATAATATTTTGTTTACAAATTGTATTTCAATCCATCAGAAAACGAAAGTGTTACTTATTATTGTTTACCTTAACCCAATACAGCACAAAGTAAGTGTTTTCTTAAATTCAATTTTTTACATATATACACATTCTTTCATAATTTTGTTTCCGACGTTAACTTATAACACAGAAATAACCAGCCAAGTGCGAATCGATCTCGTGCAAGAAGAGTTACCATTATGTATTAAAAAAAAAGTTTGGGGGTTCCCCATACTTAGAAATGAAACGTAAAAATTTATTTTTCATCAAACCCATACGTGTGACACATACTTTACTTATATGGGAGCTAGTTATAAAAAAATATATTTTTAAAGATTTTATTTTACCACTTTTTCGGTATAATAAATATATAAGCTAAATTACAGCTTTTAAGTAAGTACTTATAGTCTCTAAGTAAACCCGCGGACGGGCAATCAGACAGACATGGCGGAACTACTTGTTCCTTGTTTACTACTGAACTCTAAAAAAAGATTCCGACAAACTGACAACCTATTCTATTTTGGTAGTCGATTAAAAATCAAGCATATTCCCACAATTCCCACAATGAAATACTTACACCAGATTAAAAATCCAGTATTTTCTCACAATTCCCACAATTAAATACTCACACCACATTAAAAATCAAGCATTTTCCCACAATTCCTACAATGAAATACTCACAGCAGATTAAAAATCAAGCATATTCCCACAATTCCCACAATGAAATACTTACACCAGATTTCCTGTTACGGGCAGTAAAATCAAACAGTTAAATTTAACCGGAATCGCAATCTGCTTGACATTGTGATTATCGGGTTGCCCATAAAACCTCGCCGAATTTTCCAAAGATTTTTCCTGGAATATAGTTGTTGTATAAAAGTTATATATCTCTGTTTTTAAGGTTTAAATCCTTCTACTATTAAAAATACGAAAGTGAGTTTGTATATTTGTTTGTTTCTTTGTTACCTCTTCACGCTTCAACTACTAAACCGATTTGGATGAAATTTGGTACGGATATAGTTTGAGACTTGGGAAAGGACATAGGGTACTATTTATCCCGAAATTCCCACGGGGAGCGAAGCCCGCGGGTACAGCTTGTATTTTATAAATCTATTTTTCTATCAGCAATTTTAGCTTAGTTGTGCGACAAACCGTGGCCCGACAGACCTATGACTGAGATGACATTTGGTCGTTACTACTTTTGCTCGACATCAAGTTTGTTCGACCAATGGTTTAAAAATTTGTTATCATTATACGTACTATAGTGATCTAGTATAGTAGATCTAGTATATAGCCCGTGGTCATCTTGGCAGCTTCTCAATGCTCTGTACACACATAAGTACTGGCCACATACAAATAAAACGACTTAACCCACCCACCCAACAATTTTATAAAGATACGGGTGTTTTGACGTAATGATATTCAATTATCTTAAACACTGCGGGCCTTTTTTAAGATTTTTCCTGGAATGAGAGTAATATTTTCAATAAGCGGCCAAGTGCGAGTCGGACTCGCCCATGAAGGGTTCCGTAGTAGCAAATAACATAATATAAAATGTTTTTTTTTTTTTAATTTTTATATTTGAGTTGATTGAATGAAAGGTAAATTACCGTTTATGATTTATGACGTATTAAAAAAAACTATTTACTAGATATCGTTCAAACCAATTTTCGCTGGTAGTTTTTATGGTAATGTACATCATATATTTTTTTTAGTTTTATGATTCCCTTATTTTAGAAGTTACGGGGCGGGGGGGGGACACACTTTTTTCCACTTTGGAAGTGTCTCCCGCGCAAAGTATTCGGTTTAGAAAAAAATGATATTAGAAACCTGAATATCATTTTTGAAGACCTATCCATAGATAAGTAAAGTCGGAGTAAATTTTTTTCTCGGCTAACCTATCGTGTTCTTTATCATTGAATAGGTGTGTAAAAAATATTGTAAGCTTGCGAACACCATTTTTCGATTTAGGTATTCGTTTCTGTAATATTTAGATTTATAGTGCAAATTTTAAAAGTCAATTTTTCCTTTCCCCCACTGTCTGCTAAATGGTTATATATGAATACGTGAAAATTCATCGCAATAGTATATATATAACGAAGTTTAAAGGAAAACTATCACAGCTAAGTAGAGTTTACTCAAAGTCGGCATTCGCAACTACGGAACCCTACAATGCGCATGGCCCGACACATGCTTTGCTGGTTATTTTTTTTATGTATGTTCACCGATTATTCGAAAACGCCTGGACCGATTTGGGACATTATTTTTTGTTTGAAATGGCATACTTGTCAAGTGGTCCTATAAATAAATTTTATCATAATCGGTTCCGTAGTTTAAAAGTGAAGTCGGTTTTTAATTTTGAAAAATTATGATATTATTTAACTTACACATTTCAACGTCTTAATGCGTTTTTCCGGGGTCCAGTGGCGCCCCCATTTGAAAGGAAAAGGTGATATTATTCAAAATTTTGTCTTGACCAAACCCTAGATAACCCTTTTAACTATTTTATTAACTTCTGTTTATAACTAAAATGAAAACGTAAAGCTTTTCTACGCACATTTGCGAAAAACGGCCACTTTTAGCTAATGTGCGTAGAAAAGCTTCACGTTCTCACTTTAAATTATAAACAGTAGTTCATTTATTTCAAATGGGGGCGCCACTGGACCCCGGAAAATTCAGGTATGGCCTTAATGAAACGAGTGTTACTTTGATACTCCTCATTTATTTAATACGTTCATATAATATATAGGTTCTTACACATACACACACTTACATCTATGTTACCACACTACATTACATACAGAACGGAATGTCCTAAGGTCCCGCGCAATATGCGTCCCCGTCTGCTGCCCTCGCACATCTCCCCCGTTGTCCCAATTATTTATTACTAGCCGAAGCCCGCGACTTCGTTCGCGTTAACTTTATGTCTCTGGAAAATGCTCATCAGGCTGAACAACTTTTACTACGGCGGCATTTTTATATCTCTTATGGTTTAGCTGGACCATTATGGTTCTGCATCAGGCGTTCCATTTTCCAAAATCATTTATACCCTATATGTTGCCCAGGCTTAATAGCTATATAACAAAAAAAGTTTCATTCGAATCCGTCCAGTATTTCCGGAGATTAGCGTGTACAAACAGACAAACAGACAAACAGACAAACAGACAAACAGACAAACAGACAAACAGACAAACAGACAGATTTTTTTTAAATTCTTACTCAATTACTACGTCTCCATCGCCCCCAATATTTTTTTTGGAAATATATTTAATGTACAGACACACTTTTTTTACTGTTTTATTATATGTATAGATTTTGTGTAAAATTGAGAAGGCAATGGCAAATCATTTCAGTCTCTGCCAAAAATTCTTAAGAGTCCCCTTACCCTAGACCAAAATACAACTTTCCATACAAATGTAGTCTACGTTTTATTTCAAAACGACATGTCCGATTTGGGCAACATTTTGAAATTTCAAAGATATTGCAAAGCAAAGTGTCGGAAATAAGTTATAAACCTTATCTAGGTTTATAACTGGTTTCCGACACTAAAAATATGAACTTGAAATAGAATATAGTGTTTTATATCATTTTTGACCATTAGTATGGGAAACTTCTAAATCGTTATATTTTCTTTCCAGTTCATAATTTTAGTATAGGATACCAGATATAACCCTAGATAATTGCAATTTCTTTACAATTACCAATATTTACCGGAATCTGACATGTGGTTTCAAAATTAAACGTAGACTACGTTTGCATGGAGAAGTCTAGGGTAAGGGGACTCTTAACACTTTTCCACAAAATGAGCCCAAAGTTCGGAGTGTACTATTAATATAATAAAAACGAAAACACAAAACAAAATAGAACTCTAATATTTATTGCAGGCGGCCAAAATCCAAACTTTTGCCTAAACGACCCTTGCCAAGTTTTCATCTAACTTATACCCTCCTATACCCAAAGGCCTTTCAATAAAAATCCTCACCTGGCAAACACTTATCAAATCATTGAGAACATTAGATGTATGAAGATCTGAAGTTTCCCAGCTGCCAACCCGTATCAAACGAGTGAATCTACTCTGCCTTATCTTTTGGTGGGTACCACTTGTCGCCTCTGGACTTTAATGGTTAAGCAAATAAATGGTAAGCAGTTTTTGGCTCCAGGGTATGTGCAGATGATGTAAAATAGAAAGATACGTTTCAAAGCGAAGTAGGTATACGTGTTCCGATTTACGTATATCAAAGTAAAGCAAAATTATTATTTAAAAGTGATTATTTAGCTAAGCATCCGATAATTGTCCGTTTCAAAATTTTGCCAATTATGTTTCTCCAATTTATAGAGAGTGAGTAATTTTTTTTATTTTGTTAATAACTGTGAAATACGGTCGTTCCCGTAGTTACAAATTATACTAGCAATTTGCCACGAACTGTGAACTCGTGAATGCGATAACTCGGCAACTCCTTCAACGATTTGACTCATGTTCGCATTTAAACATTCTATTGGCTGTATCTGCATGTCTACTAAATTTTATGAAGCTCCGATAAATATACTAAAGTTATCGTCGAACAAACATACATACAAAGTCTTAATTTAAAAATCATGTACCTATATGAAAGTAAAAATTATATGGGAAAAAAGCAAAGCAGACAAGAGGAGCGTAACTTTTGACCTTATATCATCTTGTCAGATCCAACGTTCGATTTAAGGTGCTTTTTGATACAGTTTATATAGAAAAACACGTCTACCCTAAATTGAGTTCCTTTGAAATACTGGCTAGAGACATTGAAAATGTGTATCAATATATTTATATTGAAAGTGAAATGTATATTAGGGTTATGCAGTTTCAGTAGAAAAGATCTTTCGCGAAATTAAGATGATTTAAATTCGCTGTGAAAAAAATATGATAATATTTAATGAGAGTATAAAAAATGTGAAAAAATATTTAAAATACACATTATGCAAAATTATTATATATACTAATAATATCTATAAGTACACGTTTTAGCGTTTTTAGAGACCCGTAGCCAAATGGCTAAAAACAGAACCCTAACGGATTCGTCATGCCTGTCTGTCTGTCTGTCCTTCCGTATGTCACAGCCACTTTTTTCCGAAACTATCAGAACTAAACTGTTGAAACTTGGTAAAAAGGTGTATTTTGTAAACCGCATTATGATTTTCACACAAAAATAGAAAAATAAAAGGATAAATTTTGGGGGTTATTAATAGGGAACATAAATAGGAAAGGAATAAAAAAAAACATTTATTTTATAAGCATAAACTTTATGCATAAACCCTGAACCATTATTTTATAATAATAAATGTGTAATCTCGTACATTCATATTATGTCCCTTGCTGCTACAAAACCCTTTAAGTGCGAGTCGAACTCGCACTTGGCCGCTTTTTATGGGGTTAGGTTTTATAACTTTTCAAATCTTTACTGTAAGCATTAATTGATTGATTCATTAGTATCGAAATTCGTCAAATAGCAAATACTTAGTTTTATAGTTTCTTTACACCGAAAACATGGAGGACAAAATATAAAAAAATGTTGTGGCCCGCCGTATCCGATTTCAAAGATGTCGCAAACAGTAAGTAGACGAACAAAACCAACACATCAGACATTCTGATTTATATATTTTGGTGTAATCAAGAGTAAGTCTCAAACAACAAGAATTCTTTTACGTATTAACAAAATGGACTAAATTATATATATATAGTATATAGTTTTATATATATATAGTTTTACATATCTTTTTGTAATCAGTCAGCAATATTTACTTATAAAAACAAGAATTCTTCTACATATTTTCAAAATAGAGCACTAAATTAACAAAAAAACATTAGTTACCGCCGATTGACGCGAATTGTGGCCCACCATCTGCATTTCAAAGATGTCACAAAAAGTAAGTAGAAGAACAAAACCAGCACAGCAGACATTTTGTTTTATATCTCTTGGTGTAATCATTCAGCAAAATTCATTAACAATAACAAGAATTATTTTACATGTTTATAAAATGGAGCACTGAATTAAAAATAAACATTAGTTACCGCCGATTGACGCGAATTAAGGCCCACCATTCGCATTTTAAAGATGTTTCAAACAGAAGTAGACGAACAAAACCAGGACACCAGAAATTTTGATTTTTATCTCTTGGTGTCAGCAATATTCACATACAATAACAATAATTCTTTTACATATTTACAAAAAGGAGCACTTTATTACTAAAAAAACATTACTTACCGCCGACTGACGCGAATTGTGGCCCACCATCCGCATTTCAAAGAAGTCGCAAACAATAAGTAGACGAACGAAAGCAGCACAGCAGACATTTTGTTTTACATATCTTTTTGTAATCAGTCAGCAATATTTACTTATAAAAACAAGAATTCTTCTACATATTTTCAAAATAGAGCACTAAATTAACAAAAAAACATTACTTACCGCCGACTGACGCGAATTGTGGCCCACCATCCGCATTTCAAAGAAGTCGCAAACAATAAGTAGACGAACGAAAGCAGCACAGCAGACATTTTGTTTTACATATCTTTTTGTAATCAGTCAGCAATATTTACTTATAAAAACAAGAATTCTTCTACATATTTTCAAAATAGAGCACTAAATTAACAAAAAAACATTAGTTACCGCCGATTGACGCGAATTGTGGCCCACCATTCGCATTTCAAAGATGTCGCAAACAGTAAGTAGACGAACAAAACCAGCACAGCAGACATTTTGATTTATGTCTCTTGGTGTAATCTGTCAGCAAGTTTCGTCCGAATCGCGATCAATCTGTTACTCTACTGTCACACATTTATTTTGTCCTCTGTCCTACTTTTATTCCACCCACAATTAATGTTCATTCATCAAATTCTCTTTTATTTGAATTTTGTATTATTCAATTTTTATTCGAAAAATCTCATTATCTAGAAGTAGACCATACGAAAGAATTATCTTATTCTACAAGATAATTTATATACAAGGTATATTTGTATTTCTAGACAATCAAATCAAACCAAAATTAAATAGATTGACTATAACTATTTATAATAATCAAAAAGAAAGCGTAAAAAAAACATAAATCATAATGGAGGCCATATGTTGTTCTTTCAATTCATATACAGTATGTATAATTATTTCAAAAGTTTTACTACAACTTTGTACGTGATCAATCTGTATGCATCGAAAAATACAAGTATACGACCCTTCAAATTAACAATTTTACCAGTAAAGCCCAAACTGACCACGTTTGCGGGGCAGATACGGATAGTGGTAAACAAATTAGGTATGATTGTTTTATAATATACGTATGGTTATAATGTAAGTACATACTTACTCCGTGTCACGTCACGTAGAGCTGAGCCCGTGGTCTCTGCTCTGCAGAGCTGAGCCCGTGGTCTCTGCTCTGCTCTGCTCTGCTCTGCTCTGCTCTGCTCTGCTCTGCTCTGCTCTGCTCTCCTCTCCTCCCCTCTCTTCTTTATTTTTTTTTCTTTTCTTATTTTCAAACCTACTAACTAAAATACACTTTAAAATTTTATTAATTATTACAATTCACAACAATTATGCATATAGATATTAAAAAAAAACAGAAAAAGAAATGTGTGAATAGCTGAAATTGAGCGACGGGTTATTAATTTACAACATAAAGTTTATAGAAAAAATATTAAGAAGCAAGAAGAAAAAATAAGAAGAAATATTAAGAAGTCTATTTAAAATGACTTTTTTTTGAGTGTAATTAATCAAACTAAAATTGCGAGAGAAATTTTGGTTTATAAATGTAACTCATTCTTTTCTGATTATTATTAAAAATTACGTAAAAAGATGAGCTATCCTTTTTTCTATTAACCTAAAACTATGTATCTCTACTGCCTCTCTTTTATCCCATTCTCCGACCGTCCCAATTTCCCGCCCACGTTCAATTGTACATTCATCAATCTTCCTCCCTTGCTTATCATTTTGTTACTGACTTTCAGCTTTAACAAATTAAGTGGTGTGCCTATTGTAACAGTGCTGTAATTTTAAAAATCAGGTCTTTCTTTTAGCTCGGTAAAATAAAATATGAAGTGGGCGTATGCTTTATCACGCTTACACATGATGCACCAATAGTATTAGAGACCCCATGCGGTGTTGAATATCTAGTTTGTTTAAACTTCGGAACCCGGCTTTCATCTTTGAGTTCGTTGTTAAGTCAAACTAACATTCTAATGCTAGCAACGGGTTTTCTCTTTGGTATCCGATCCGGTAGCTTGATCAGACTGTCGAAAGGCGCCCTCCACATATATTTGAAGACACATGCATTATACGGCTGCACATATATATTTCGTGTGGCCTTCCAATTTTTATGCCATTTTGACTTTCTTTAGGCGCTACCTACGCGATATTCTTTCTTTTGCAATCTGTGTAAAAAGAAAAGGAGTACAACGAGCGCTTGAGAAAGAACTAAAGGTACTCTTTCACCGGATGAAATAATCAGTCGTGTTTAGAGTCGATCCGATCCGGTAACCTGATCAGGCAATCGTAAGAGTGACCGGTCGTTATGTAATGCTGTTTTGTAAGAATTATTAAAAATAAACTATTACCTGAATAAATCCCTAAGAATTATTTATTTTATAATTATCTTATATTAAAAATTATCCCCAAGAATATATAAATATTTACACAAAAGAAAATAGTACATTACCCTACTTCTAAGAAACTAGAGAGACAATTAAGGAAGGACGATATAAACCAGCGTATGGGATTTCTCGGACCGGCTACTTGGGCCTTAATAAATCAAAATTGAAGGGGGTTTGCGATAAAAAAGGTTAAGACGCACTGCCTTAGTAGTTTCTCGTTCTGAACATCGAATGTAATATAGGGATTAGAAGTAATATACGAGTATTATGTGTAACTATGGTTAGGTACCTTATAGTCTTACCGAAAAATAAGCTTTTGGTTACTTTTAGTTTTTTTTTTACATGATTAAATACTTATGTTATTCTTATAAAATATATGTAATAATACAGACAATTTAGATATGCAAAAGTAGGGGCATCATTTGATATGATAGTTTAGTAAAAATACAGTGTTCTTCGTCGCCCTTTTTTAATAATTTTATAAACAACCGATAAAATCATTTCGTTAGTCGGTCTAGCTTTAATATCAACGAAAACAAAATTAGGTACGTAAATAAAACTAAAATATATCTCAAATTAATTTTAAATCAAAAAATATACAAAGTATATTTAATGCATATTTTAAACGCACTTAGGTAGACACCTTTTCTTTTACTTATTATTTACACTAATAATTAATTACACCTCGTTATATTTATGCAAGAAAATGAAAAAAAAAAACACATTGTTAATTACTAACAAAGATAACATCCTACACACAATTCAAACAAGTTTTTTGATATATAAGCTTTTATTGTGACGCCAAAAGACTAACTAAGACAAATGAAATATGCCCAAACTCGACGGAATTGCGTCGTTTTATTACTGAGTTCTATCGACCACCTTCCAGCTCCGCGATCAGACATCCTCTCTGCGATCAGACATCGTCTCTGCGATTAGGCATCGTCTACTGTAAATTTCTCGTCAAGACAAATCTAATGAGACCTTCTTAATATATCTATCAAGGTGACGTTGTTTTGTAACTGAGTTCCGTCAAATATCTTCCAGCTCCATCATCAGAACAGCTCATTGACCTCATGATATTATATTGTCATCCGACTTATACAAGTACATAAATTTTTAGCTAAATCGGTTGAGGACAACTGGTTGAAAATTTCGTTCCAAGATTTGACCTAAACAGACATTCATACATACATACAACCAAGATACATTTCAAGTTAAATAAAAGCTTGTAAAATAGTAATTTTCCATTCTAAATCTCAAAAGTCATACAACCCAATCAAAACTTTAACAAAACGGTGTACATAATTTGCATGGCAAATAAAAATCCTATATTTACATTTCATAATGAACGAAATTTTTTAATGCTGTTACGCTTATCGAGTTATCTATTTGACATTCGTTATTCTTTGAATAAAAAGCGATATGAATATGAATCAACGTAATCTAGTTGCGAAAAATTAATCTAAATGGTACATAGTGTCGCCAATCGCTTGAGACTATTTTAAATTGAATTCCGAATTACAAGACTTACGGTTTCAAATATATTATTAAAAATAATTTTATTGGGTTCAGAATCAGATCGATTAAAAAACTGTTAAAACTTACTTTTGAGATTTTCAAAGCAAGCAGGTAAAGAGCGCCGATCAAATGCTTCGTGCTTAAACTGCGAAAAGAGTGGAGTCATTTTATTACTCCACTGCGAAATAAATAGCTCTTGGTTTGACTTTAGATTCCAAATTCGCATAGTAAGTCTTACATAATTTAGTAGTCTCCAAAATTAAAATCTCGAGCTTTTTACAACACTAACTCCAAGCGATCGTCTGGTTAAACAGATAATGAAGAAAATGTCCAAGCAAAAGGTTATTTATTCCATAAATATGGGCCTTAATTTAAATGGTAATTCTGTTAAATCCTAATTTACATAAGCATCAGCCTAGGTTTTCACTCAGTTTATTTACATCTTAGAAGCGAGAAGCGTATAAGCCGAGGCAAAAAGTTCTTTGACATAAAAATGGGGCACCGCTCTTTTCAGGCTGTAAATCTTTGATATTCCACAAAAAAGAGGCACATGTGTGAGGGGGTCCTGTTTGAATAAAAGAAACACGTCAGGTACAAGTTAGGTCTCCCGGTATACGCCCACATGACATTGGAATATCAAATGGTTCAAGCCTGCTCGTTAAAAATTCACAAAGAGAATGTATTCTAAAAGTAAACATTTTGAAATGTATTTTGATTAATAAAAATGTGTTTGATTTGTACTCGTACATTTCAACGTTACTAGGATTACATACGTATTTATTTGTATTCTGAATTACTCGTTCTTATTTTTTAAGTATTGTTACATTGGAAAATACGAGTGTATAATAGTTTAGCAGATAGAGGAAGGGGGACAATTGACTGTAACAAAAAAAAAACTTGAGAGTACATGTATATGTACAAAAAACCTGTATACACTCAACAAAAGTAATCGTCGCGACACCACACTGTTCAATGCGACATAGAAAGACGAAACGAAAATAACTGGCCTGCTTTCTATTAGAGAGAGAAAGAGAGACAGACAGAGAAACACGCGCACACCGCACGGCTTACAACTATAGCAAAAAGTGTCGTTACAACTTTTGGTCTTAAGTTTTTCCGTCTAGCCCTTTCGCAGCGCACCATAGGGAACTACGTTCCAGTTACACTATACATAAAACTATAAATATTTCAGAAACGCTTTTCTTAGCCTAAAAATGGTGTCCCCAACCTCACAATATATTTAAAAGTCTTACTACTTACTGAGATTTTAAAATCAAGTAAGTAAAAGAAAGAATAATTAAATTACACAAAGATAGAAAAGTTATTTAGATTTGGAAAAGGGGTTTAAAAATTATAAACATCACCTTTTCTTTTCGAATGAAATGTAAATCTTATTTCAGCTTATTTCAATGCCATCAGCGTAATAGCTATCAGCTGATAGTTTGTATTTTTTTTACAGATACACGCTATTGCTAATCTTATACCTTTAAACAAGCAATTCTTGTATATTTATATATATATAAATTTATAAATTTCCGTGATCTCAAAAACTGCTCTAACGATTTCGCTGAAATTTGGTATATGGGGGTTTTCGGGGGTAAACAATCGATCTAGAATAGTCTTATGTTTGGGGAAACGAGTGTTTTTGAGTTTTCATGCGTTTTTCTTTCCACGCAGAATATGGTCGCTAATTTCGTCGCGCCGGCCTCTATCCAGCTTTTGGCTCAGCAGTGTAGGATGCGAATCGCTAGAAAGAGAGTTACGGGTTAGAATCCCACTCGGTGACTTACTTTTGTTTTTTTTATGTTCAAGTTTATATACAATTTTTTATTTTGTATTGTTTTTAGACAAGTTTAAAAAAATGTAGTTAATGTTGTAACCGAGCAAAGCTCGGTCGCCCAGGTACTAAATATCTATGGGGCAAAGAGAGTCCAGGGATTGAAATAGAGATGGGAAAATGAAGTCAAAATGCTGATTCTTGCCTATTCCCTTGATTGCTTTACGATCTGCAAGTAAATTCTTAGTTTTTATCTCTCATACCGGCCAAATAAAATTATTACCAGTGAAAATCATGTATTATCTTCGACTGATCGTGAAGACATTAAGGATAAATTAATTTGACCCTTTCTGTAATTATCTGTACCCGACTATGCACAAAATAGAATGTTATTCAAAGGCGCATTATGTGAATGGTCCATTTCCCCCGGTCAGCAGATGTTACGTCTAAATAGTGTCAGCGAGCAGAGTGATCTACCAAGCTATTACGGTTATTGTCCTACGTCCGTATGCCGCTGCAATCGCTGCATGTTGCAATTATGCTTCTCTAAGCACAGAATACTAATCCTGCAAAGATAAAGCAACAGTGGATTTGAACAACCTCCAAATTTTCGAAATAGTGTCAGCGATCAGATTGACGATCTACCAAGCTATTACGGTTATTGTCACTGCAATTACTGCATGTTGCAATTCTGCTTCTCTGAGCATAAAATACTAACCCTGCAAAGATAAAGCAGCAGTGGATTTGAACAACCTCCAAATCTTCGATATAGTGTCAGCGATTATAGTTATGATCTACCAAGCTATTCGGTTACTGTCCTGCGTTCGTATGTTGCTCCAAATACTGTGCTTGTCTAAGCACAAAATAGGTACGGACTAACTATGCAAAGATTAAGCAAGTTTCAAATGGTCTGTATATGAATAATTAGCGAAGTAGCAGTAATGATACTCCAAGCTATTTATTACTGTTATTGTTCTACAACCATAAGGTGCATTATTAACGGTAACGAGATTTATGAAAAAAAAAAATTACTTGCTGTTATAATTATTTGTGAACTTTCAAATAAAATAAGCCAAAACTCGATGTGGTTGCGCAATTTTATTACGGAGATTCTAAGACCGGCTTCCCGCTCTACCATCAAATTAGCTCTTTTTTACCTTGATTTACATTTTCTTACAAAATTTTATCACTACTGAAAATGGAATGTAGATAAAATTAAACATGATTTGTTTTGAGTTAACATCATCACTTAGTTAAAAATAACTTCTGAAAAAAATAATCTCGGAGCTTAATTTACCTACCAGCTGTATTCCTGTAGTCGAACTGATTTATGCCAAAGCTAGTCCTGGATTGCAATGAGGTAATAGCGAGTTGGAATAGCAGTGATGATCTCTATTTATCTATAGAATGTGTGAATGTGATACGTTTTGGCCCATGATATACAAAATAAATTACTTTTGTCATGATGTCATGAAATATGTCCGTCCATGCATAACCTTCACTGAAAATTCACTTGCATGCGATGATTACTAGTGACATCCTTCATCATCATCACTATCATCTTCTGGTCTTATCTCAACTGCAAGAGCACGACCCTCTTTATACTACCAGAGCCATACTTGGCCAGAGCAGCCAGAGGACTTGGCCTACACCTACACGCCAGACGGGTTGGACAGGTTTCATTGATGTTTATAAGCTTTGTTTAGCTTGTATTTCTTAAGTTGCCTTCTACAACATCCACGGGAAGACTTGGAGTGTCCCTATTCTACTCTGCCGAAAACCACACGGCAATCACGTGAAATCCTTATTGTATACGAACTCTTTTTACTGCTACTACTAATTAGTCTTTGTGTGATTGCGCAACTTTCTTCTAGCAATAGATACCAGTAGCTCGGTACTTAATTAGTGTCAAATTTCGTCAACGCAATCCGGCCGACCGAGCGTAAAAGACAGGGTTCCCTGTCAAAACTCTGGATACAGACCGCTTCTAATTGGTCATTTTGAAAATCCTATTCCTAGCAGTGGACTTCCTGTGGCTGATGTAATGATGATGATGTAATGTGTGTCCAAGTTGTAATTTAATTTCAAGTACGGGTTGACACTAGGTTCATGTATACCTACTCAATTTTATAAAATACAAATATTTACGTTATATTTAAAATAATAAAAGGCCACTACAAATCTTAACGTAAGACAAATTCCATTTTCTTAAAAAGTCAGTATTCATTTCGTAATGTGTTTAACTTTTTTGATGTCTAGACTCTACGTGTCATTAGGCAAAAGGACACACGAGTACATACTCTGTGTTTATCACACAAAGATATAAATCAAAGAGAAAGAAAATGATGACAATTGTAGGAAATTGAGTGTTTCTCATGTCTACTGTTTTTGTTTGACTTCTCCACATGGTTTTATACCATAAAATTAGACTCTAACTTCATGTTTTATACCATTAAAATACACAGCTCGTACACACAAACTTGTATGTAAATGGGTTTGATTGACCCAGTTAATGCTTAATCCATGATATTGACCTATATATGTACATGATTGTACTACCCTTCCTCCAACAGTGGACTTTCTGTGTCTTTACAGATGTAGTGACCTAAGGCCTTGTTGCCACCTAATAATTATGTTTTTTGTAAAACCCGAATTTAATGTATTCACACCTTTTTCTGGCTTTTCACGCATTTTTCTACGAAGAAAGACGTTAAGTATAAAAGTTTTATAATCGTTTAAAAAAATAGTAAAATAAAAAATATAATACAAGCGATCACAATATAAAGAGCTGAATTTGTATCTTTGAATAAGATGTTAACTTTAGTGCTCATATCATTTTTACAACAAAGAAAATGCGACGTATTGTAGCTGAAACGAGAAGGAGCCGCGTATCATCTCACATGTAACAAAGTCGTATTTCCTTTCCTTTCAGTGAAGGCTTTTAACGTCTTACTTTGGAGAATTAAAAGACTTATGTTGGAATCCTCGAATTCTGTTGGAAAACAAATGAGTTGAGGTTATGGTATTTTTTTTTGTAAGTTTCCACACTAAACATTTTGGAAAATGCAATTGAGTTGAGGTAATGGTTATTCTGTGGTAAACTTCTACACTTCACATTTTAGAAAATACAAATGAGTTGAGATTGTGGTTATTCTGTTGTAAGCTTCTTCACTACAAAAAGGGTTGTTTGTTGATAACTTGAAACTCTAACTTATTTAGCAATACTAGATTATACGGACAGTGGCAAAATATATTACAAAAACAAATTACAGTCTCAAAAATCGAAATCGCTAACGTTTTCCGTCCCGTAATAAACAAGAAACATTTCGTTATGTTTACTTGGCTCCGGACTCAAATAAAAGTGCGTAATTGGGTTTGTTCCACTCAAATGGCCAGCTCTGGCCGACTGCGTCATTAGGCGTTACTCGTACATTTTATTGAACCCAGCTCCTAATTTGCTGGCCGTATGAGGAGGAATTGGCATTGTTTGAACTAATTTCTTTATACGCCGACAATGGGATTTGCTGATAAAAGCGATTCGTTTTAGCCAGATCTTTGTAGTTTTTGTTCCCGTTGCAAGCCTATTGTTCGATTGCTTATTTGTCGAGGTAACCTAAAAAGGTTCTATTGGAAGCAATGTAATAAAAATGTTATTGCCCGCGTTTCGACATTTCGTATTTGGTCACTGAATTCTTGTATTATGATCATTTTTATTATTATTCTAAGGATTAAGTTGTACTTTTTAGTAATTAGGTAGGCTACCAACTTTAACTTAAAGAAGATATATAAGGTCTAACATAGTATATTGAAATTATTTTAAGGCTGAATCCAGTCCATGATTCTGTACAACTTTCCCCAAGGAACGTTTAACGAAATATGAAAATTATTTTTCGCTTCCCATTCATGTTGACCGATCAGGTGATCTGAGTTTGTATGGAAAGAAATAAATATTTTTCATATTTTGATACATGGGGAAAGTTTTTTAGTATCATGGACTGAATTTACTCTTAAAAATAGTTTTAGTATATTTAAGTAGGAACCATATACCTTGGTTTGTATAATATTTACACATACTATCACGTCTTTATCCCTAATGGGGCAGACAGAGCATTTTGGGTCTTGCGGTTCTATGCAGAGCCCAGGGCCGCAAGACCCAAAAGCCACTTTTAGCGTCATGGTGGGCGAGAAGATGTAAAAGCAATCAATACAGTGATGGGTTGCTAGCCGCATCGCCTGTTAACATGATTTGCATTTTTGCCCATTCCCTCGATCGGCTTTTACGATTTGCGTGGGAAGAGAAGCAGCTGGTACATTCTAAGTTTTTTTTTTATTTCTCCCAGACCAGCATGGGAGCAGTATAATATTTTTATATATAATTTATATGTTATTACTAAAACACTTTCAGTACAAAAGCAACGCAACTTGTACAAAAGCTCACCTATCCCACAATGTAAAATCTGCGTTAATACATTTGACATAAGGTACATATTCGTTTGACCACCTATTGCTAAATTTTCAACCAGACCCCAGCAAAGTGCTGTCGTCGCCTTCGACACAGTTGATTAATCGTGGACGTCTTGTTGCTGATTGATTGCTAGAAATGCTTGTTTGTGATTTGACTAATGCTGCATGTACAATTGTACAATCTTTTAAGGTAAGACCTCTACATAATAAAACAATTTTTATTCATAGCCATTTACTTATGATGTGATATTTTTATTATTAATGATGTGAAAAGTAGCTTTCCTTGACCAAAAATTGCTAAGTTTTCAGCTAAGATTCCAGTAAAGTGCTGTCGTTGTCTTCGACACAAATGTTTAATCATGGATTTCTCGTAGCTGATTAATTGCTAGAAATTCTTGTTTGTGATTTGAGAAAAGCTGTTTGCACATATTATTAAAATACTCTACATACTAAAACCATATATATCCATTAGAACTAATATACCTCTAATCTTCCTAATATATGTTTCTACCTATTCTTGTCTAACGATAAGTTTTCAGCCAGAATTCGGGCAAAGTGCTGTCGTTGCCTTCGACACAAATGATAAATCATGGATCCTATTACGACATGATTACTTAAAATGCTTGTTGATGAATTGATAAATGCTGTGACTAGTTTTTGTTTTGATATTTTTAGTTTTTTAGGTATAAGTAGCCAAAACTGCCACGTACACGGCTTGGCACGGCATGGTTGAAAACTGCTTAAAGCCCAATCGCTTTAAGCAGTAATTGAAATGACAGCCGGAACTGTTAAAATTATAGAGAATGTACTTGTGTCAATACACAAGTGTCGCTAAATGTAGGTATATATCGTACGGGCATAAAAAAATGAAGCGTTTACAAAAAAGTACATTTTGTCTTTCCTCCCAAAGTAGTATGAAAGATATACGAGTACTTCTTGCTGATTTAGCTTTTATATTTAACGAATGTATTGATGAAGGCATATTTCCTAACCTAATGAAATGTAGTAAACTAATCCCCTTATTTAAAAAAGGAGAAAAAACAGATCCTGGCAACTACAGACCTATATCTATCCTGCCAGTTTTGAGTAAGGTGTTCGAAAAGATAATGCTCAATCAAATGCTTCTTCATTTTAAGACCTACAACCTTTTCCATAGCCAACAATTCGGCTTTACTGGCGGGAAATCGACCACCGATGCGGGAGTAGCACTTGTTACTCATATATACGACGCATGGGAGAACAAAAATGATGGAATCGGATCATTTTGTGATCTCTCCAAAGCATTTGATTGCGTAGATCATCCGACACTTTTGCTTAAATTTCGTCAATACGGTTTTGATGATAATTCAATAAAACTTATAGAAACTTATTTAACAGATAGGCATCAGACTGTTGATTTAAATGGCATAAAATCGCACGGATCTAATGATAAGATAGGCGTACCGCAAGGTTCAATTCTTGGACCTTTCCTTTTCTTGGTTTATGTCAATGACTTGCCTTACATGGTTGAGAAGCAGGCTGGCATAGTGCTGTTTGCTGATGACACCTCGCTTATATTCAAACTTGATCGACATAGCACAAACGCTAGCGCGGTGAACAGCACCTTGTCTTCCATTTCTGATTGGTTTTCTGCCAATAATCTCATGTTAAATGCGAAAAAGACTCAATGCGTTCGATTTCTCTTCCCAATGTGAGACAGGGCTGCGTTGACATAATGATAGATGGTGAAAAACTCGATCTTGTTGAAAGTACTACCTTCTTAGGAATAACAATAGACTCGAAACTTCAATGGGGTGCTCATATAACTAAACTTTCAAATAGGCTTAGTTCTGCGGCTTATGCTGTTAGGAGAATAAGACAATTGACAGATGTAGCAACTGCTAGACTAGTGTACTTTAGTTACTTTCATAGTGTAATGTCTTACGGCATACTCCTGTGGGGGAATGCAGCCGATATTCAGACT
The DNA here is from genome assembly GCA_963555685.1 of Acrobasis consociella. Taxonomy (NCBI): domain Eukaryota; kingdom Metazoa; phylum Arthropoda; class Insecta; order Lepidoptera; family Pyralidae; genus Acrobasis; species Acrobasis consociella. The sequence continues at coordinate 7,984,005 of OY743115.1, forward strand.
ATTTTTATTTTACAAAAACGGGCAATTCGTGCTATTTACGGGTTAGGATCTAGAGACTCACTCAGAGAATTATTCAAGAAAATAGATATACTTACCTTAGCATCACAGTATATATTTGAAAACATAATGTATGTAAGGAAAAATATTTCCTCATACAATAAAGTAAGCGATTTTACCGATAGAAACTTACGTAATAAGAATAACTTAGTTGCCCCGTTTCATAGGCTTAAAACAATTAATAAGACGTTTATGGGGAACTGTATACTTTTTTATAATAAATTGCCAAAAGCGATCCTTGACATGCCAGACAAAAGATTCAAAACTTATGTAAAGAAAGTACTTTGTGAGAAGGCTTATTATAGGACCGATGACTACCTTAAAGACAAAAAAGTCTGGCGTGAGCTTGACGCGGGTCCCTCTAAAAGTTTGTAATATAGGTACTCGAAAATGTCATAATTTGGTACATTTTGTACAAACTGAATCTACAACTTGACATTACTTTAAAATTTTGACATTCTAAAAATTAAATTTAAATTATGATATGACATAACAAACAAAACAATGTATTCTCTGTCCACATTACTTTAAGTATTAATTTAATTGTGAGTTGACGTCCTTGGAGAAGAGGTGCAGTGCAGTTTGTTACCGCTTCTTCTGCACTAGCGCTTTGGAAGCGGTAGTAAACTTAGCTGTAAGTAACTATTTGACGTCAACAATTGTGCAACAAAATAATGACGATTATTAAGAGATATTTTAAGTATCCTATGATAATAAAGATATATTTGATTGATTGATTGATTGACTTTTAGTTAAAATAGACGCTAGTTTAAAAATGTGTCAAAAATCAAAATAATGCACTGTTTTAAGTAACTAAATCCTGAAAACGTAAACTAAGTTATGGTCATCAATCTAATTTTTTTTTCTTCAAGGAAAATACATTTACTTATGAATACTTACATATTATATCGCTTTATACTCGGAAAGGAAATTTATAATTAAAATAATACCAAATGAAAATATATAATACTAAATAAAAAAATCGAATTCTAGCAACAAATCGTACCAGTTTCGGCATAGGTACTTGATTAATTGTCGCCGTCTCGTCGCTGATTGATTGTTTTGTAATCTTGTTTGTGGCTTGACTGATGCTGGGTATTATAACATTTTTACGACAAATATACATCCTTAGGTAAAGTAGCTTTTAGTGATTAAATTTTTTAAATGAAAACTGAAAAAGTATGAAAGCAATTCTTATTCAATATTTAAATAACTAAATTACTAAAAAGTTTTACTGAAATTTCATATTTCTTTAAAATAATGTAGTCAAGTTCGAACTAAAGTAAAGTTAAAAATAAAAAACAATATAAAAGTGCTGTTTTTTTAGCAAAAAGTTGTCGTTTTCTTCGACACTCTTGATTAATGACGACGTCTCGTCGCTGATTGATTGCGCTGTAATCTTGTTTGTGACTTGACTGATGCTGGGTATTGTGTCACCGTAATGACTAAGAAAAAATCTTAGTTGAAATAGCGTCTAGATTAAAATTGTCATGAATGTGTGTCATAACTGAACAACTCTAAAATCTAAAATCATATAATTGAACAAGATCATTTTAATTGCGAAATCTACCAACTTATTTGATGAAAAGTTCCATTATATTTTTTACGCATAATGCGTTTAATGTGGTTATGCTACAAGTTTACAATAATATAAAAGATTTTTTAAATCTTTTATCATCTTATAAATTGCTATTTTTTAGGAAAGATTTCGACACGCTTGATTAATTGTCGTCTTAGATTGTCGTCGTCTCGTCGCTGATTGATTACGTTGTAATCTTGTTTGTGACTTGACTGATGCTGGTTATTGTATCAAAAGAGACTACATTTAAGATACCCCATTATAAACTTTTTCCTTCTTTCTTTACAACCTATATCAGAACACTGATGGACTAAATTTTCCAAATAAAGGGGTGACACTTTTTAATGTTTAAACATCATAAGCTTTGTTTATAAGTCTTTTGTTCGTGTTTATTACGACTTTTGATCGTCAATTTTTTTTGCATAAACAATCTTGCTAGACGACGTTGTTGATTTATAGGTAATTAAAAGGTACAATTTAAATTATTTTATTTCAATATCCGTAAAAATACTAAATAGGTAGTGCATAGGTTACATTCTTCTCTTGCTCAAATTCTTCCATTTAGAGACTTGTGGCGTTATTAAGTATCATTTTGCTAGGTGTAAACGTGCAAAAAGTTTTAAGATTAAATTAATTTAATGCAGCCATTTTTGTAGCAGAAGAAGGACTGTATATATTTGTTCCTTTGTCCCTAAAGCCCATGTCACATGCTATTAAGGCGTTTTTACACGTATGTAGTTATAGACAAAGGTTCCGGGAGGGACCCATTCGCTCTCGAGATAAGCATGTTTATTTCGGGGACCGTGGTTAGGGTCTTTGTGTCTTTGCCGTTTTATGTAATCCGGTTTTAGGATTGCAGTTTGTGTATATTTTTTATCAGTGAGTAACTTTTTCTTTTCATGAGATTGTTTCAGTAATAATTTTAGGACACAAATTTATGTTCTAAAATGAAATAAATTAAAAATATAAAATATTGCCGTACTTTTAATATTCTACAGTTAGTAAACAGTATAACATAACTTAGCAAGTAGGCAAAGGAATGTCCAGCTTGTGTCAACCCGGACCGGAGTCCGATGTAGCGTTATTTTTCAGGCATCCCCTCTTCCTATGATGGTGTGAGGGAATTTTTTAAATATTTTAATTACTTTTAGTCAAATCTAAGAGCTTCTTACTAAAAGTAATAAAAATTTAATGCTTGGGCTCTAAAAACTTATTGTTTTTTTGTATACAAACGTTTTCAACTGACCGACAATTTGAATGGCGAATAAGAATTTTTTCATTTGACAGGCAGTCTCCCCTTCAAGTGTATGTCAAGGGTAAATTTACACCCAGATCCTTGACACATTTCAGCGTGGTTGGTCGGTAATGAAAATGGCACGAAACAAATAAAGGAGTTGGGAAGACCTTTGCCCAACAGTGGAATGAAATAGGACAATCTTTTATCTTATTTTAAGGAAAAATCAGTCAAGGACCATGTAAACTATTAAAATAGTTTCATTTCATTTTGTAAGAACCTTAAAATACGAGTACTTTTGAGGTTAGTTTGAATTGCCTTATTGCGCATACTAGCTGAAGCCCGCGACTTCGTTCGCGTGGACTTTATGTCTCTGGAAAATGCTCATCAGGCTGAACAACTTTTACTAAGGCGGCATTTTTATATCTCTTATAGTTTTGCTGGACCATTATGGTTCTGCATCAGGCGTTCCATTTTCCAAAATCATTTATACCCTATATGTTGCCCAGGCTTAATAGCTATATTACAAAAAAAGTTTCATTCAAATCCGTCCAGTATTTCCGGAGATTAGCGTGTACAAACAGACAAACAGACAAACAGACAGACATTTTTTTTTAAATTCTTACTCTTTTACTACGTTTCCATCGCCCCCAATATTTTTTTTGGAAATATATTTAATGTACAGACACACTTTTTTTACTGTTTTATCATATGTATAGAATAGATATAGATTAAGCTCATCAAAATTTGTTATTTTGTATTTGCTCTCGTTGCTAAACCTTCAAACTTTCGTATCTCATCGTTATAGTTAGTATTCCAGAAATTTGTACATCAAATAACCCTCATGCAATACATAAAAATTATGGTCTACTTATTTTATAGTTAGTGGACCTCTCTATTATGTAATTCTTTTTTTGGGTGTCTATTAGAATACAGATTTTTTTGACATCGAATTTCATTTCCCAAAAAACTTTTCCACGATTTTTAATACATTTTTTTCTTGATAAAACGAATAGTTAATCATCGCAGTTTCATATTATAATAACAACATTTTAAAAAATATATATTTTAAAATGGTTTTCTTTTATAGAAAAACGGTATATCGAACTAACATTTCATATAAAATATTAAGTTATCGATAAAACTGTTTATAAAAACATGTTTCAATATGTAACGGTACACATAATTACTCGCTTTGCTCGCTCGGCTCGTGCGTGTGTTGGTCTCAGTTCTAACATAACCTAACCTATAGGATTGCCCTAACCTAGGAAAATGGAAAGGAGTGTCTTAGCACTCGCCGGCCGCTACCGCGGCACGCTCGCTTCGCTCGCTCGGCTCGTGCGTGTGTTGGTCGCAGTTCTGACATAACCGAACCTGTAGGTTTGCCTTAACCTAAGGAAATGGATAGAAGTTTCCTAGCACTCGTTTTAAATGTTTCAACTATTTTGCAAACTGAAACTTACGTGGAAACAAAATTATGGGTAACAAAACTTTGATGTTACGTTATTTCGATAAAATACATAAAATAAGAAAAAAAATAACGATAGACTGAGTTTGTAGATAACGAATAATTGAGTAAATGCAATTTCGATGTCAAGAGATTTTAGGATTTGTTAAATATTGTATTAAAAGATTTGCGAATAGTTTTATGGGGAATGAAAATCGTTGAAGTTAATTGCGATAAAGTGATGGGTTCCCTAAGATTCTATAGTGCAAGAGGTACACCCTTACGGTGAGCATTTGTTAACCAGTTCACCTTTAGGATTTTGGAATTCACACATTATTAAAAATCGCATCAAAACTGGCCCGGTATTTTTAGAGATTGTCGCGTTCAGATTGACAGACAGATAAACGCACTGAGGGATTTTATAAGAAGTATAGACGAATAACTTTTCTTGTTGATCAATATTACTATTTTTGAAATTTCCCTCGTACAAAAGAATAGAAAGTTTAAAAAAAATATACTGAGTAGTATTATTTTATTTTGTTGAATTTTTTATATCGAGTAAAGTCAAGTAAATCGAATGCTAAGTTGTTGACACAAACAAAGTAATTCCTCGTAAATATATTACACTTTCAGTCGTACCCACATTTTGTTTGACATCCAAAGACATCTGCTTAGGATCAGCTGAACATCTTACAAATTGGGAATCAGGCTTGTCACTTGCTTGTCACTTACTCAAGTCTGACTTCTGCCAGCAGCGTCGACCTTCGCGGATTTTTTTGATATTTCATTTAATACAGACGTATCAGCAAAATTACTAAAATTGAGGTAAAATAATATTCATTTTATGAGTTTCAAATAGACATCTTCATATTTTAAGTATAGGTATGAGCTGAGTTTGAGGATAGGTATGCAAATCATTATAAGCTTGATTTTGGTGGTATCCTATTAAGATTGTGTATATAATATACAAAAAGCGGTAACGTTTCCACCCCCTTAAACATAGTCCAATTTTTAATATTTATTTATATGTTTTTGATTTAGATATTAGATATGTAGGGCCGTACGTTTTTAATTTAAAGAAATATTACTTACGACAAAGGTTATTATCTAATATCCACATTTTTAATAAAAAAATAAATAGAGCGTTTTAATTTTTTTTATTAAATTGAAACGAATTACTAAAACAGAAAGGCGTAAAATAAGGTATACCAAATCGAATGACACCAAAATTGCCTTATTATGTTAAAGTTTAACGGGGTGGAAACATTATCGCTCGGAACAATATTTCAGAATAAAAATAAGCAATCGCTTCTAGGACTTGCATCCTTCTCTATCGCACAATACGGGTCGGGAGGCAGAGCAGCCGGCGTGAAACAGATATAATTTTTGCAAATACCTACTACACAATCCTCTTAAGCTGATATTTTGTACTTACACATACATCAATATTTACTGAACCTATTAGATATTCGGTACATCAAAAATTACATAATCATTTTATTAAATAATCATCATACAATAAACATATATATAACAAACTATGTATTTTCTATGTATACATAAAAGTTTAAACTATTATATTTCTTATTTTAACTGTCATACTTAGCAAGATTTTGTTTTTGTTTATATTTAATATTAACCAAAAAACCGTGAAGCTAACACAAACTGAAAGTAAATTTTCATAATTATGTATTAACAAACAGCCGACGGCGCAACACCATATTTCTTCCGCAAAATTTACCCGAGTTTTGATAGGAAATTTCCTTCCTGGTAATGTTAATTAGGGCGTAATTAAAAATTTCATTATTTTTTGATAGGCAATACCTACATCGGAATTAGGTATTTTGTAAAAATATTTTAAGGGACATGTATAAACATAATTCTGCCAACCTAACGAATGAACTTATGTTTATTAAAATCGTAAAAAAATATGTTCATTATTAATTAAACAGTGACAACTGACCTAACTTTATTACATGTAATAAACATACAACATACATTTGGATTTTGCGGCTTTAGGCAGACAGCCGAGATTTTTGGGCTACTAGGATGGATTAGAAACAAAAAGAGGAGGGCTTTGCTTAGCAGTTGAATTCTGAAATAACCAGCTAAGTGCGTGTCAGGCCACACGCAGTGTAGGGTTCCGTAATTGCGAATGCCACCTTCGAGTTCACGGGAGTAAAAACGTAAAAAAACTTTTTTTTTTATTGAATTTGTGATCATTATTATTGTCTACCTCGCTTTATCCCTATTTGGGGTCGGCTCTGTATGCCAACTCCCTTCATAGTTTTCTATCATTTACCATCCTCTCCTTCATGTGCTGCTTTACAAATTCCCCCCACATCTTTAAAGGTCGTCGTAAATATCTGTGGCTATCCACCTTTAAGCTAACCATTTTATTTGCCAGATGTTAGGAATCTTGCCTCATGGGATGGCCATTACACTACAGTCGGTGCTACCTTAAAGTCCCTCTTATATATTCAATCCAGATCTTAACACATCCTCCTAAGCATTTGCATTTCTGCTACATTTAATTTATGTTCTACTTATCTTTTCTATTGAATTTGTATAAAATTTTACTTTCTCGAGTACATTTTATACTTGCATACATACATATTATCACGTCTTTATCCCTAATGGGGCAGACAGAACATTTTTAATCTTGCGACATTAAGCAGATAGAACACAGGGCTGCAAGACTCAAAGGCCACTTTTATAAGTACATTTTATAAGTTCTATAATTCTTCAATTTAAACTCTACTACACACTAATAGTGTCGATATACATACTACTGACACCACTACTACGGGTGTAGATAGAGATATCTGTACGTGACGAACCGTACACTGGTTGCGCTGGTGTCGAACCTACGTACTTTCGGACTGTAGGACCCACACGTTGGTCTCTCTCCTATATATGTGCGGGCTGCTGTCTGTCTCTGTGCGCTGTGACACGACGCGGTTGATCGCGGGCGCTCAAGCCGTACCACTTTGACACAGATAATCGTAAGAAACGGGATGTATCAAAAGAAACAAAATGAAACACGATGTAATCGTGAATATACCCAGCGGTACGGCGAGCGTGGACGAAACGAACGTACGGGCGGACAGAGTGGCGTTCTGTTTCCTTTATTCCCACTGTGTCTTGCTGTTTCTTCATAACCCGTTGTCCGATCTTGTAGTGCGAAGTCGAGCAGGCAGTAGTCTGTAGCGAAGTCGGCCAGGCAGTGCGGAACCTGCGCGTAGTTCTTCTCGCACTCCGCCTTTCGGCGGGAGCGGGGTTGCTGCTCAGGGCTGTGGCCCTCTTCAGCGAATTGCTGCCGCCGCCTACTACGGTAGGTGGGTCACAGGATAGTGGCCGTGGCGGCCACTTCAGGCTTCATCAGTCCTGGGGGTTCGGTTGAGGCGTCGCTGCTGGTGCGGCGCCTAGCTCGGCTGGCAACGGGATGATGGCATCGCGGGGCGAGGGCTTGTACCTGCCGTCCGGCGGGCGGGCGTGCAAGGGCGCAATCCCCCTGAGGTGGGGGTGCGCCGAGCGGTCCGCCTTCTCGTACATGCCCCTCGCCAGACGAGAGACAAATGCGTCCAGGCCTTCCCACTTTAAATCCCGGTGGACGACGGCGTTCCTCACGTAACGCGGGGCCCCGACGGCCGCCCGGAGACAAAGGTTTTCTTGAGCACGAAGACGTCGCTTGTTTGTCTCCGAGCAGTATGCGTACCACGCAGGGGCCGCGTATGTGAGGCGGGATCTAACGTAGGCCTTGTAGACCCCGAGCCGCGTCCGTAGCGGGAGGCTGGAGGAAAGCACTGGACGCAATTTCCCCCGGGCCATCTTCGTCGTTGCCACCACCTCGTCGACTTGGGCCTTCAAGCTAAGGCGCCTGTCGAACTTCACCCCCAGGTATTTGACGTGCGGCTGCCACGGCACGTCTTCGCCGAAGAGCTTCAAGGGCGGCGGTAGGTTGGTGTTCCCCGATATTAGTGCCTGCGTCTTGCTGACGTTCACCGACAACCTCCACTTGGAGAGCCAGTCAGGCAGGGCGTCTAGGGCCTTCTGGAGTTTCTTGGCGGCGTACTTTGCGTTGACACTGACGGCAAAGTACGCGGCGTCGTCGGCGAAGAGCGCCAACTCGGCCTGACCGGCCACTGGGATGTCGTCGGTGTACCACGCGTAGCACGCAGGCGACAAGCAGCTTCCTTGGGGAACACCAGCCCGCACCGGGCGTTCCGATGATTCGGCGTCTTCTACCGCCACCCTTATCTTCCTGTCCTCGAGGAAGGAGGCCACAATCCTGAGCAGTCTTTTGGGCATGGGCTTGGGCGTTGTCGACATTTTGTACAGCAACCCCTCGTGCCATACTCTGTCGAACGCCTTCTCGTTGTCGAGGAGCACCACAGCCACGTGCTCCTTGCGGTTGGCTGCCGCCGAGATCTTGTGCAGCAGTCTGGCTATCTGGAGCGTTGTTGAATGTTCAGGCCGAAAACCAAACTGCTCCGCGCGCGGTGGTATGTGCGGGAGCAGGAGGCCGAGCAGGAGTTTCTCGAACACCTTCGAGAGGGCGCTGAGGAGTGTGATGGGCCGGTAACTCTCAGGCTTCTGCAGGTTCTTCCCCGGCTTGGGCAGCATAATGACCCGGCCGGTTTTCCAGTCTTCTGGGTAGTGTCCCGAGCGCAGGATGCCATTGAAGAGGCGCGTCACCGCCGTGATGTACGTAGGCGGTAGATGGCGGAGCGCCTCGTTCGTGACGTTGTCTGCGCCCGGGGCTTTCCTTGGCTTCAGGCTCCGGATCACTCGCAGGACCTGGCCGGGAGTGAAGAACGCTGCATTCTCCTCTTCTGGTACCGGCTCCGCAAAGTAAGCTCGAAGGTGCTCGATGACCATCTTGTGATGATCCTGGTCGGCCACTGGGTTCGGCGTGAATTGACGCTCCAGATGCTCCGCGAAGATCTCGGCGCGATCTTCGGCTTTGAATCGTGGGAGGCCATCGGCTGCCAGCAGCGGTCGGACGGGTTGGGGTTCGCCCGTAAGCTGCCGGCAGAGGCGGTGAATGGAGGGGATATCACCGCCCACCGAGAGTAGGTGGTTCTCCCACGATCTGGCTGTGTGCTCCTGCAGGCGATCCTTGATGGTCTCCACCAGCTTGTTGAGCTCCGTCTTGGTGGCAGGGCAGCGAGTGTTTTGCCACTGCCGCCGCAGCCGCCTCTTCTGGGCCAGCAACTTGTTGATGTCGGCGGGCAGCGGGTCTGGCTTTGTTGTAGCCGAGACCGGGCGCGTTGCGGCTTCAAGGGCGGCACGGATGCAGCAGGTGATGGCGCTCGCCGCCTGCTCAACTTCTTCGCCGGTGGAGACCCGCTTGAAAGCGACCCTAGCCTTGTCGCTCTCAAGCGCTTCCTCATACTTCGCCCAGCTGACTTTTGATGTTCTGCTGGGCAGCGAGACCCTTGCCGGTAGGTCCTGAAGGACGAGAAGAACGGGCCTGTGGTCAGACGGCAGATCCAGGGAGACTTCTTGTGTAGGCGGTGTTCGTAGACCTCTGTAGGCCACAAGGTCGATGACGTCGGGCTCACCCATCGGGCCATAGTGAGTAGGCTCGTCGGGGCCCATCACCTCGTAGTTGTGGACTACAGAGTCCAGGTGAAGGAGTCGTCCGCGGGGGCACACCCTCGTGGAGTTCCAGACAGTGTGTTTGGCGTTGAAATCGCCGGCCACTAGAGTCGGCGTGGGGTGCATGAGTAGTGCACGCAGCTCCTGGGCATCCAGCTTGCTGTTTCTGCTGGATGGCGGCACGTACGTCGCGAACAGCCTTGTTTCTTGGCCGGCGACGCTGACCAGTACGCCCAACGCGTACATTGTCCGGAACTCCCTGTGCGGTATGGCCTGATGGACGACATTCCTCTTCACGAACACCGCGAGTCCTCTGTAGGGTCTGCCGTTGACGGGACTCTTCTCGTCCTTGCGGTAGCAAATGTACCCGGGGATCTTGTAAGGATCAGATTCCCCGAGGTGGGTCTCGCTGACCAGCATGACATCAATACGCTGCTGACGGAGGAAGTTCGTCAGCAGCTGCTTCTTTCGGCTGAGTGTCTGGGCGTTCCAGTGCGCAATCCTCAGAGGGCCTCTATCCATATTAGTATGGAAGGTTGGGGACACCTCTGAGGAGACCCGACGCGGCCAGCTGGTCGGGGGTCATGGTTGCCAGGGACTGGAACGCCTGGAACAGCATGTGCAGATGCTGCGGGGGCATCCCCTGTACTGGAGGCAGTGGTGGGGGGGCCTGGGTTGCCGGGGCTTGCGGGGCCTGAGGCTGGCGATCTTCGGGGGGGGCGGGAGCAGAGCTGCCCGCTGATGATTTCTTCTTCTTTTTCTTTTTCTTCTTCGGGAGCTCTGCTCCTCTGGCCGTAGGGGCGTTGGCGGGGGCCATTAAGGAAGCCCCCGCTGTCTCCTCCGTGGCCGGACGCGGCGTTGGAGCGGAGCCCGTGCGTGCCACCGGGCCGGCGCGCTTGTTCCTCGCCTCCCGCTTAAATACGGGGCACGAGGTGTTGTTGGCGGGGTGCGGGCCCCCGCAGTTGGCGCATGTTGCGGGCTCATCTTTCGGGCGGTCGCAGTCGCCCGCCTTGTGGGGGCCTCCGCATCGCACGCAGGCGATCGGCCGGTGGCAGTTGACCGAAGAGTGCCGGAAAAGTTGGCACCTGTGGCATTGGGCGGGCCCCTGCTTGCCTCGCCAGGGCTCCACCTTGACTCCGGGCATGTGGAGGAGCTCGGTGATCCCGAAGATCGCGCTGGCGTTTTCGGCACGTTTGATGAGGCAGAAGAAGATGCAGCCGGGGCGATCTCCCCTGCCCCGGATGCCCTTGATTGCTTCTGCCTCATGGCCGTGTTGGGCGAGGGCGTCCTTAATATCGCCCTCATCGGTATTAGCCGGTAGCCCCCGAATGGCCACCTTTAACTGGCGCTCGGCCGGGAGGGAATAACAAAACCAGCTGACGCCGGCATTCGCCTCCAGGTTGGTGAGGTATCGTTGTACCAGCCGGTACTCTTGCTCGTCAGCTGGTGTGAAGTTTACACCCCGGCCGAGGGGGCGCGCAGATGGTGAGCGGCCTAGCACTCGGGCCAACTCACGAAAGTGGGCTGCCCAGTCCGGTAGGTACTCTACGACAATGCGCGGATATTTGGGCCTTTTTGGTTGCGCGGAGGTGTCTTGTTGGGGCTGGCTCGTGGGCACCCCTCCCGCCGATCCTGTAGTGGTGCAGGTCGGTTGGGTGGCCTGGGAGCTGGGACCAGCTTTCGGCGGGGCCGTCGTGCAGTGAGATGCAGCGGCAGTGACCCGAGGGGGCGGCACCCACTTGCTCGGTGCGGTGTCACGAGGGGGCACCACCACACCTCTCGGAGCGACGACTGGTGCGGGGGTGACCCGAGGGAGCGGCGCCCACTTGTTTTGTGCGGCGTCGGGCGCGGGGGTGCTGGCGGAGGGGGCGACCCGATGCGATCCACCATGCATAGTGGTGGGGATGGGTGCGGGGGTGCTGGCAGTGGGGGCGACCCGAGGTGGCCCGCCGACGGCGGGCTTTGGTACAGCAGGTGCGGTGCCGGCAGTGACGCGCGCAAATGAGGGCGCCGGTGCCGCGAAGGGCTGGGTCGGCGCAGGTGAGCGCGCGGACGCCGCCGCAGCGCCGGGCTGCGGCACGCGGCGCGGGTCAACCCCTGCGGGGGGGGCCGCGGTCGCGGACTGAGCGCGAGACGCGCCAGGCGCGGGGCGCGACAGCGACGACGCCGCAGTACCGGGCTGCGGCACGCGGCGCGGATCAACCCCTGCGGGGGGGACCGCGGGTTGCGAGCGAGACGCGCCAGTCGCGGGGCGCGACGCGGGGCCCACCGGGGCCCGCGCCACCGAAGGCGCTTGAGGAGGGTCGGCACTCCTCTTTGGGCGGGGGTCCCTCTGCGGCAAGGGAATGCCCGACAGTCTCGTGGGGGCCGCGGGCTGCGGCAACTCCAGCTTCTTTTTAGAGGCGGCGGCGAAAGTGGTCAACGCGGACAGGTCCGCGGGGGCGTCTATGTTTGTTAGGTCCGGTAAGGACCCAGACGATGATGAGGCGGGGGAAGTGGAAGCCTCTTCCTCCTGCAGCACATCCAGAGCACGCGGCTTCTTCGTTTCTGAGGCATCTCCCGTGGGACTGCGGGGGCGCTTTAGAAGGGAGGTCAGGATAGTCCTCCTTGGCGTGGCAACGGGTGGGAGGGTTATAATCCCTCGGCGCGCAAAGTCCAGCGCAGTTACGTCGTCCAGGGTGGGCGACGTTCCCCTGAGCTCGTTGTCCTGGAGCCTCAGGTAAATGGCCATCCATCGGGTTAGGCCCTCGGACAGGGTCCCGGTGGCGGCAATCCTTCCCAGCATGACTATATCCCGCTCATACCAACCCCTTGGTGAGAGCCGCGGGGTCGGCGCGGGGGCGGAATCGGGCGTCGCATATACTGCGGGAGTAGCAGGAGAGGCGGGGCGCTGGGATCCGGCCTCCGTCTCGTCCTCTTCGATGATGGGGTCCATTCCGGACCCCGAAAACAGCGCGGGCGGGGAGTTGCCTTAAAGCAGCCACTCGGGGCGCAGGCTGACTACCCTAGCCCCTTTTCGCCGGTGAGACCCGCTGGTGGGAGGCCGGCTACTAGGGGGGAAGTGGGAAAATCAGTCAAACGTCCCGGGCACAATTTCCGCTCTAAGGCTATCCCTGCCTACGCAAACAAATGCGAAGGGGCCGGGCACTGTAGTCTCTTTCGAAACCACAGTAGCGCGGCGTAGCGGAAGTTTGTAGAACTATTTATGGCTCGTACTTTACAGCATACACAAGTGCATCCGAAGGCAACAGGCGAATCCCAGTGCTGTCTGTTCAGTCTGTTTCCTTTATTCCCACTGTGTCTTGCTGTTTCTTCATAACCCGTTGTCCGATCTTGTAGTGCGAAGTCGAGCAGGCAGTAGTCTGTAGCGAAGTCGGCCAGGCAGTGCGGAACGCCGATATGGCCGTATATATATCCTATAATTTTCTGTATCGATCTATTGCGATACCGCCTATTGAACGCGCCAATAAGAAGCTGCGGTGTGCTTCCCCCCGCGCGCGCCCCTCTGTCCGTGTATCGTTCACGCTCTCTGTACTTAGGCTTTTATTTCTATAAACTATATAAAATTCTTATCTATTACATTAATTAATACGATCTAGCAAGTCACATAATAACAATCTAATAGGAACTATAAGCCTATGACTATTTGCTTGTAGCGAAAACTTTTTTTCTTATCAGAGTCACCTATATCTGTTATACTATTTCCTACCTATCTAAGCTAGCTATCTGGGGAATAAAAAGACAAGAGAAAAATCTGTTTATTTACAATGATTATAACATAAGTGTATCTACTATTACCTATGTATACACCTATCTATCCATGTATTTCTATTATCTTATTAACTAAGGGAGAATAAAAACACTATGAAAATATATTTTATTTGCTACCTATTACAACTATGTACAAACTATAATCTATATACTATATTTATGTAGCTGTTTGTCGGCTGTCCCGTACAATATCAGTAGTATGTAGTATACAAACCGAACAATTTTATTATTTATATACCATCTACTGAGATCACCAACACGCCTGCTCAACATGATAATTATGTAAAATCCTCCTTGTATCGGGAAAGGCGATTGGTCCAGCAGTAGACTGAACGGATTCTTAGAATGCAGTAGGTAATTTTATTCATGAAGTGAACGAATGAACCGATTCCTTTTCAAATTAGGGAATCCAATTATATTTATAGCACAACGATATGGCCGTAAGCAGATGGGAAGCGCTGGGGATCTCGTATAGAAGTAACTAACTTATCCCAACCGACGGAGGCGTCGACCCGATCATTCTGGTAACTAACTATAATTTGACTCGCAACTGGGGCCGATTGGCAGTTTATTTTTTCTTATCAAGGAAAAATATGGACTGAAATGTCCGAAAAACTTGACATGAGTAAAACGAACGAATTTTATATAGACCTTCTGATGACGATCTCCGTGGTTCGATTCCCAGTCAGTGCAAGTTGGAAAATGGCTTGTTTTGGGTCTTGTTTGTGCATTTGTTATAAAAAATAAGATCGTTGAGTTAGTATCCCATAACACAAGTCTCGAACTTACTTTAGGGCTAGCTCTATTTTATTTTATTTTATTCATGGAACTTTATTACAAATGTAATAGGCGGACTTAAAGCCATAGGCTTAAATTTTGAGAATTTAATAATAATATATATAAAATAGAAACATATATTTCATAAATACAATAATATATATCAATAAACTTACATTAAATAAATACATAGATAGATACAATAACCAATACATATATGTACTTCATATATATATTATTTGTATTCTATCTAACAGTTCTTGAAGATATGTGCACGCACTGCACTTTTACACGCTACACGAGTACTCAATCTGTGTGATTTGTCCTATGTAATTATATGGATCTTATTTCGCACTTTCGCCTATTCCTTTGACCGGCTTCTACAATCTGCGAAGGAAGAGAAGCAGCTGGTATATTCTAAATTTTACTTCAGCACTGCCGAAACAAAAAGTACTAATTATTAAGTTTGAATTTAGAAAATATTAAAGTTATATTTGTTTAGGATAGAGAAAAAAGGGGAGGCCTTTACCCAGCAGTGAGACACAACATTAGGCCATTAAAAAATATTTGTAGCAAAGGTAAACAAACAACTGTTTGACGAAGTAAGTCCTCCAACCACAACACACTTACTTTCGAAGAATATTTATTTTCTTTAACGGCAAAAATTTACAGGACGCAGATGATAAACTGTGCAGTTTGCGGGAAAAAGTAACGAACTTATCCCCAGTTAATGAGTGCCGGCGAAGGCAACGAGTCGATCACGGGGTAACTAACTATAACTTGACTCGCTCCCGGGGCTGATTGGCGAGATTTACTCTTCATTTTTGGTAAAGGAAAATATCGAATATACGAGCTCAGGCAGATGAGCGACAGCCACAGGGCGTCTCACCTGTGGCGCGACAGCTTGCGACAGAAGTGACAGTCAACGACCGTCGCGACAGTGAAATTCATGATCCAGTTCTTGATTCAATCGGTCCGTTGCCAACCTTGAGTGCCAGTTTTGAAACGCTGAGTCACTATATTAATGTTTTAATGACTAACTTTGCGTTTTAAAAATGGGTCGTCAAGGTTCCAGGCATACTGCTGCTTGTAAGACAACTAAGGTTTATTTATTGTCTAAAGTGTAAGCTGACAAATTGTCATTTCCTTAAAGCTCACTAAATTCTGTGATGATGATTTGCCACTGAATTATGTAGTTCGAGTCAAGGTACATGCCCCAAATTAATAAGTATACTGACTACGTAAAGTAATAAAATATGATTCAATGCGAATGCATTGATACATAAACTGATTTTTCTGTTTTACAACCAATACGGATTTATAAAATTTCATGAATTTGTACAGTTAAATTAGTTTACTTATTACCACATATTTCGAAAACAAAAATACTAAAGCAGCGAGGTAAAATATAAAGACGCCGTAGATAGTATAGAAGCAATTTCGTGGGTAAAAGTAACTTTAACCGAAGTTAATGAGAGCCGACCCGATCAGTCGGTAACTAAAGATAACTTGACTTGCAACAGGGGTATTGGACGGATTTTGCTTTTTCTTTGCAAGGGAAAATAAAGGACGGAGTCTGTCGGACTAAGTAGAGCGGACGCTTTTTATTTTATTATCAATACCTAATTAAATTCTACAAGCAAGCTTCGAGAAACCAATTTTCAAACAAGTTCGCAATTTTGCACCTTACACTTTTTACGCACTTAAGTGGTATTTTTTCTCGTAGTAGTAGTATGTAGGTAGTTCATAAAATAGTTTGAAGAGTTATCCAGGGCTTAATTAAGACACAATTTTAAATCACAGCAAGACTGTAAAAACTACCGAGGCATTAGTCTTCTCAGCGTTGTCGGCAAATTGTATGCAAAGGTCTTGATAGAAAGGGTGGTGAAAAATACCGAAGAGAAGTTATGGGATGTACAAGCGGGATTTAGAAAGGGTATGGGATGCACGGATCAGGTCTTTTCTTTAAGATGCATTTTAGAGAAGCTTTTGGCCAAAGGTCGAAAAGTCTATTGCATCTTCGTAGATTTAGAAAAGGCCTATGACAGAGTGGTGAGAAATGAACTGTGGTCAACATTGTCTGCGTATGGGCTGAGCAGCCATCTGATCCGAGCACTGAAATCTCTTTATAGGAATTCCAGTGCTTGTGTCAGAATTGACGGCGAATACACAGACTGGTTTAACATCGAAAAAGGTGTTAGACAGGGATGTGTAGCGTCGCCTTGGCTGTTCAACTTATTCATGGACAGTTGTTTGACAGATTTGAAAGATGATGAATGTGGTGTCAGAATGGATGAGTTATTAATCAAATGCCTTCTCTATGCCGATGACCAAGTAATACTTGCGGACTCAGAGGAGGAATTACAGAAGATGATAGCTGTTACGAATGATGCATTAGAGAAAAAGGGTATGAAAGTTAATGTCAGTAAAACCAAAGTTATGGTTTTTGAAAAGGACGATAGTGCAACAGAATGCAATATTTTAATAAATGGGGTGAAAGTTGAGCAAGTGAAAGAGTTTGTATACTTGGGATGTATGTTTACAAAAGATGGTAAGCACGAGGGTGATGTTGAAAAAAGAGTGAATGCGGGTAACCAAGTGAATGGAGCGTTGCATTCCTTTATGAGCAGTAGGAAGGTATCAGACAAGGCACGTCTCGCTGTTCATAAAGGAGTACTGATACCTACTTTAATGTACGGTAGTGAGAGTTGGGTATGGCAGAGAAAGCATGAAAGTAGAATAAATGCAGTTGAAATGCGAGCGTTGAGGAGTATGTGTGGTGTTACTTTGAAAGATCGAATACGGAATGATGCCATAAGGGAGCGGTGTGGAATAAAAGAGGATGTTGTGACAAAAATAGAGAAAGGGATGTTAAGATGGTTTGGGCATATAGAAAGGATGGATGAAAAGAGATTGACGAAAAATATTTATACGACAAATGTGAAGGGAACAGTAGGAAAAGGTCGGCCTCGGCGAACTTTCTGCGACCAAATTGCAGACGTTCTAAAAAAAGGAGAGGTAAAAAGTGCCCGTAACCGAAGGGCATGTATGAAGAGATTGATGAGTTTAGATGAAGCAAAAGAGGTTTGTCAGGATCGTAGCAAGTGGAGGTTCATAGTCTCTGCCTACCCCTGCGGGAAACAGGCGTGATATTATGTATGTATGTATGTACAATTTTAAATTATATCTCTGTTTCCTTTCAAATCATTTACTTTTCACTCGACCAACGGACAATTTATATACCCCTCGCTCAATGCATTGTGAGACGCGATGGTAAAAATTCATCTCCGTGATTTTTTTAGGTACTATAAATAAAACTTATCCTATTGTGATAGATGATTTTGAATAAAACATTGATAAATTTAAATAGTTTTCCTTTTAATATTTTTTTTTTGATTAGATATTGTAACTTATTTATTAATAGGGATCATGTTATGCCACGATGGTTAATAAATGTTCTCAGCATTAAGTCCGCCATTTATTAAAGTATATTTGTACATTGCAGCTATAAAGCTTGATAAAATAAAATAAAAATTATACAAGGTATAAATCTGTAACCCAGACGAAGGTACCTAAATATTAATCATGATGAAACACTTTCCAGCCGCCAGCCCTAAAAATTAGGTCCCCCAAACAAAATAACCAATCAGCTGATCGAATTAGTATGGGAAGTGCATTTCGTCCACTTTTTTCAACTTTCGAACTATCTTCATTGGAGTAAGTTCGTTCAATATGACCAGTAAAGTTACAATTATTGATTTTTAATAGCATTACAATACTCGGATTATAAGCCAAATCAATAATTGGAACAAAGCCTTCTCCACTTTAACCAACATTTAACTAAGTTAAATTGAATTAAGTTGGATCAGTAATAGGCAGGTATATATTGGAGAATTTGGCAAGATTTACACTTTGTACTTTAATACCTTTCTAAAACTGTGTGTATATATTTAACGAATATTCTGAATAACTTGTCAATTACATTGTTATGTTCAATAGATATATCTGAAACATTATGTTATCAACACTCCACACTATGTTCGATGGAAATGTTATTTTGTTGGCCCATAAATCACGTTAGCGTCGAAAAAATGATATACGGTCCGATAAGGCGACATCTTTGAATACATAGGAGCCCTCGACGTTTCCAGGTTATTTATATCATCGAAGTGCCCGTAGTATAGTTTTTTGTAACGAAAGTGGCCAATTTCGTTGAGTAGCTTCGTAAAATATAAGTTTTAGTACCACTTCGCCTAATAACCCAATATTGCATGTATCAATATTACGTTTTATGGACGTATAAACTATTAACCTTTTCATTTTGGAATAATAGCTATCATAGTTTCAGTTTATGTTTTTTAAGTTCTTTTATACCTATTTGGTATTGAATCACACAGTTAAGTACATTCATAATTTGATAATGATGTTATTAAAATCAATACACAGTACAGAAATAACAAAGTACGTCTGTCCCTCTGTGTGTATGTACGCTTAGATTGTTTTTATTACCGGGTTAAATTTACCTACTAGTATCATCTTATAACTCGGCCAACATTTGACCAACTTTCGGGATTCGGTAGTAGGCAGCATGAGCGTGTGAAAATGCGTTAAGACGTGGTTCTTATAACCTTGTACCTACACAACGGAAGAGCGAGCCGAAATGCATAATATACGAGCTGACAGCCGTAAGCAGTTAATCTTCGTATGATAAATGGAAAAAAGATATTATCTTTCTTTTAAATGTGTGAAAACAAACCTTGCTGTCATATATCTTTAGATATGAAATGTGTATTTTTTCGAATATTTTTCTTGATACTGTAAAGAAATACTTGTACATATTGAATTTTTCACCGTCATTTCCTCATCTTCATTTTCATCTTTAGGTCTTTTAAGTCTACACTGCAGGAGCACGACCCACTCTGAACTGAATTAAGGTAAAAAAGTTTATTCGGATATGTAAAATAGTAATGGCCTTATTTCTGAACAACATATACCTATCTCAGGAACAAATGTTCTTTTTGCCTTGTCTACTAAATAGGCCAACAACTAGGTATGATAAGTGGACCTGAAATGATGTCGCAACCGCAAAAAAAGATTTTTATCTGTGTTATAGGAGAAGTCCTGTTAAATTCTGTCTGAAATTTTGAAGCACTGTGAGAGGAACTGCCTATATAATAGGCTCCAGTTTCCATAAATCTAATATTTGTATTTTTTAAAATAGTATTTTTGTATATTATTGGAGAAAAATAAATGGTTTTTACTTTCTTTTGAGTTTGGTTTCGATAAAACTACAATATCGAGGTCTGCTTACTGATACGTCAACTTTTATGAAAGAAATATATGTATGATTATTGACTTAGTACTTAGTGACCATCCATTTTCAGATACTCGATACTCATACAAACGTGACTGGACTGTCCAAACAGACTTGAAGAACTTTGCTAGCTTCGCTCCTTCGTTTCATCTTTATCTATACAGTAATTTCTTTTTTATTAAAAACTTATTTTCTTACAATCCTAACGAACAGAAAGTTTTATCCCGTCAAGAAAATAAAATGTGAAAAACGGAACAGCTAAAGTTTTTTCTATTTATTTATATAGACCATTGGACCTCAATGGTAAAAAGGTGAACTTATTGCTAATGCATCCTTTGCCAGTAAACTAAAAAATACCTTTACAATCTAATGTACTCATAGTAATTTTATAGAATGCAGATCTCTAAAAACAACAAGGAAATAAATATAAGTAAGTAGTTTCAAAGAAGAACAAGCAAATGTTATTTCTCTATGGTACAGATAGATTTAGATTCAGCTCGAGAAAATGTTACGTTCCTTTCAACTGTCGTTTGAAGTAAAAGCCAGCGTTGTTTACCCCTGCATTTCTGTTCGTCGGGAAGGTTATACACGGATATCGTTGTTCATTGGGCTGAACGAGGTATAAAGTCAATGCTCCACTGGCTGATATACGGAACGAGAAACTCACTAACTTTAACTATTTTATGGCAGTGTAGCTGAAAACCTGTTTTTGGTACGCACAAACCGAAATGAAAAAGAAGTTATGTTTTTTAGTGTTTTGGGTTAAAATAACACCTTATTTCCTTTTTTTTTCAAAAACTGCATGTTTATTTTATTTTATTTTATTTTATCAAACTTTATTGTTCCAAAGTACAAATATACTTTTAACAAATGGCGGACTTAATGCTAAGAGCATTTTCTCCCAGTCAACCATAGGGATAAACAGAAAAAACGATGCGGCACAAAAAGCAATACAATATACTTACACTTATCAAATAATACTATATAACTACATTATATACCTATGATATATACCAATATATATCTTCTTACATATATACAATACATACATACACATTTACTTATAATAACATATACCTAAATAGTTGAGAAGTGAAGAAGTAAATAATAATGACTTTATGAAGAAAGGGAGTTCAAGAGGTGAGCGTAAACTTTTCTTTTAAACGAGAATTTGGTGGAAACTTCTCTTATGTCAACGGGTAAAGCATTCCAGAGCCGTGAGGCTTGAAGAGAAAAAGAGTTAGACATAAAATTTGTTCGGAAAAGGGGGATAAAGAGCTGACGTGTCTCATTAGAACGAAGTTGACGATCGTGTGTGTCTGACAGATAATTAAATTTACATTTTAGATATTCAGGGTAATCAGGATTTGAAAGAATTGAAAAAAGAGTACACAGTAATCGAAGTTCCCTGCGTTGGCAAATAGGAAGCCAATTAAGTTCAGAACGAAAGGAAGACACATGATCATATTTTCGAAGACAGAAGATAAAACGAATGCAGTTATTAAGGAGTCGATCAAGTTTATTCAAAAGATCTACATTGAGGTCGGGAAAACACACATCAGTATAGTCAAAGATAGGCAAAATTAAAGACTGGACAAGTAAGATCTTTGTCTTGACAGGTAAAAAATTCCTAAGACGATTTAATTGTTGAAGACTTAGAGTGATGTTTTGACTAATTGCAGCTATGTGAGTGGTCCAGCTAAGGGTGGAGTCAATTTGTAACCCAAGATTATTGACGGAGTTGCAATAAGGAATAATATTGTTATTAAAGGTTACTGCTTGGATTGATTTGGTGTCAATTTGTTCCTCGATTATTTGAAACCCTGGCTTCGATTCTAATGTGAAAAATACTTATTTTTAACCGATTTACAAAAAAGGATTAGGTTGCAATTCGCAATCTTTTTTTTATGTGTGTTCACCGATTATTTATTCAAAGACGCCTAGACCGATTTGGAAAATTCTTTTTTTGTTTGAAAGGGTAAACTTACAAGGCGGTCCTTTAGAAGTTTTGTCAAAATTGGTTACGTAATTTGGATACGTAAGTAGTATTTATTTTGAGGTTTGGGGGTGAAGTAGGTTTTTAATTTTGAAAAATTATACTCATTAGAGATTAAAATTAAAATTAGGTACTTAATTAATTAGATGATTTGAATTTCATCTAATTTTGTATAAATGTACGAAATCACTACTAACAAATACTAAACTATACGTTTTTTATACTAACAATAATATGGTTAAACGATAACAAAAAAAAAAGATTTTATTCATTTAGTAATGTCTGAGCATTGGCAGTCGATTTCACGATTGGTTACAGTAGGTAGTAATTGGGTGCCAAACTGTAAATGATTTACAATAACTATCAAGTAGAGAAAGATAAAAAATAATGAAGATTAAAAGTATGGAAAATATGTACTTTTCCAAAATTACTCTCTTGTTACAAATGGCCGAGAAATCGAACTTCCAATATTTTATAACCTCGAGCAAATATTCAAGCCGCAGCTGTCAAAGTGATTTACTATCCAATTTTAAAACAAATAGAACCTACACTTCGTCTAGATAGAACTTGATAGAAGTAGCCTCGTATTCGGGTCACCGATGCCACATACATGAAATTCGCAGTTCCTTTTGTTTGTCTGTTCAATTCGTGCTGTTTGCTTTACAATTTAAATGCAGTGTCTGCAGATTCAGCGTTTCGTATATTCGTACGTGGATCTCTATTAAATTAGCAGCCTGAAGGGAAATGCGCCGGATAAACCGTTGATAAACGAATGGTCTGTTATGCTTGCTTTGGTATGTAGCGAGTTTGCAGTGTTTTTATCACTAAAGCTTAATTTTTTGTACTTTTGCTAGGTACAAAGTAATTTTAAAAGTGTGTTATTGGATACTTATTCAACGTTACTATATATTTATAATTAATCTATGTAATAGAATACTCAACATAATTTCAATGAGGTCATTTAGCTTTAAGTCCGCCTTTGTGCCTATATTGTTTCTTGTTGTTGTTGTATTTTTTGTTTACCATGTTGCAATAAAGTTAATTTGTATTTGTCATTTTTAAACTGGCCCTGGCTGGAGATCGATCCCAGAACCTCTGAGTCACGAACTAGTTCGCCACGAAGGAAGGCCAAAAAGATCGTAATGTTTACAATCTACAAGACTGCATAAAGCACAAACAAAATTTTTTATTTAAAAAGTGACGGTTTTAAATGTAAAGGTTGTATGTTTTATTGTTTTTCGTGTATTTAAGTGACCAACATTATCTAAGATTTTCAGAAATGCTTAAAGGCATTTGACATAGCTTGACGTATGCCATACAATGATGACAGCCGGGACAAACGGCTTAAGAGATCGATAAATTTTATGCCAGTTGTGGTCACCAAGTGCACAACACTCTATAATCTCTGCCAAAAATCATCACTGAGTGCGTCTTTTTTCACATAGTGATACTGGCAAGAGACTGGCTCTGAAATGTAGCAGAAGAAAGCACTCATAAAAGCGTGGCAACAAAAATTACTTGTAATTCCGGAACAGTTTTCTTGAAACCTCTCCGGCAAAGTGTCTCGACTCGACACGGAAGTTCACTCGCTCGCTTCGCCACTAATTAACTCATCTACCAGGTTTTGGCCCCACTTTGTGCTAGTTTCAAGCTATTATTCGTGACGGCTGCTGTGCACTTTTTGGTTTTCAGTTTTCTCTTGTGTATAAATGGAAAATTGTTAAGAAATGTTATTGAAAGTTGGGGAAAGAAAGGTATAAATATTTGTAGGTATGAATATTACGTAATTTTGTATTTAAATGTTTAAAGTTTAGAACTACACTATAAGCAGCACATTCAGCTAAGTGAATTTGAAAGCAATTTAATTTTCCTAACGATATTTTTCTGGAAATATAAAACCGGCCAAGTGCGAGTTGGACTCGCGCTCAAAAGGATCCGTACCATTATTTATTAAAAATCACAATTGTTTTACGGTAGCCCCACTATATATTTTTTTATTCTGTTTTTAGTATTTGTTATAGCGGCAACAGAAATACATTATCTGTGAAAATTTTAACTGTCTAGCTATCACGGTTCATAAGATGAGATAAAATTTCATTATTGCACCATCTTAGTAGGTGACAGAGGCGTTTGTGTTAATGAAAATGCGACAATCTATGTATTTTTAAGGGTTCTGTACCTAAAGGGTATTGTGCTAGAATTTTTAAGTCAAAGGAATAGGCAAGAAATCTGAATGACATTATAAGGCGATGCGGGTTGCAAACCATCCATATTTTGATTACATATTTTAAATATCATGCCATAACGCTTAACGTGACCCTAGGCCATATTTACCCTGTTAGGGAAAGACGTGATAAAGTGTCTGTATCTTAGATGTACCTAGATACATATTTACCTCATATTTAGTATTCATTTCCATTAATATTTTATAACTTTATTTTAAATCAAAACATAAATTACAATTAAACTAAAAACTTTGAAAATCAAAATCGAAATGAAAATTTTTGATTTACAGATATTCATTACAATAAATTTCCATAGTTGCAAACCAAAACTATTGTAAAAATGAAATATATAATGGCAGTAATGCAAAATATTTTCAACATCCACGTTTTGATATCACATTTAAAATAATAATAACAGATAAAGCCGGATCTAAAATGGATGAATTTTTGATATAAATCCACTCTAACTTATCCTGTCATTAACTGTCAGAACGAATTACAAACGGACTTATCCAATCTGATTTATTATATTGCGTTAGATTGTAGCTTATTATTAATTTTTAAGACAAAAACAAGGTTTGCAAGTATACATTTATATTTGTTTCTTATTTATAGTTCCGTGTTTCAAATATGAAGAAAAGAGTGAAGCTCCACCGAAGCTTAGCCTTTGCTTTTTGTCCGTCTGTCAACTGGCTGTGTCTTATGAACTCCTACGGCTAGGTGAATTTTATTTCTTAAACAATAACTTGGAATGCAGTATTTTTATTTCACCTGTATTTCTACATAATAAATTTTGGGATGAATTTGGATTTTTTATAGCATAAATAGATTAAACATGTTGTTCTTAGTAAAGAGTATTTAAAGAAATCTTTGGTTTTTTTTTACAAAAAAATGGATACTTGATGACTAAAAATGGATTCTTTCTTGATAATTTTACAGAACCAAACACCGACTTGTTATATATACTATAACAATTTAGTTAAATTGTTATAGTATATATAACAATTTATTTAGTTAAATAAATAAACTTGTTAAATTGAAACGTAGTTTGGGGGAGACTCCCAAAACTACATAACCTATGGGACCACTTCTCAAGCAGGTATACAATTCAAATAAAAAAGAATTTTCTGAATCAGTCAGGCGTCTTCGAATATTCAGTGAACATACTTACATAAAAAAGATTGCGACGAATTAATAACCTGCTCCTTTTTGGAAGTCGGTTACAAATCAGTTTATAGTCAATGTTATCCTCCTTGTCTCAAAGTCTCAACAGGGCAATAGCAACAATAGTGTGAATAAAAACTTTGCATTCGGAAATCCATCCACTTTCTTAGTTGTTTTATGGTCCCTGCAGAATAGATAGCTCCGTAATAGCAAACGTCTTTTTTGTTTGACATAAATTCGGACATTTTGACATATTTATTTATTTTATTTAAAGCTATTTTATGGTGAGTTCATTGTGCACATATTTCTGTAATATCGTGTATATTCAATCTACGTTGATAACTCTACAAAATCCCTACTAAAAAAAAAGAAAAGTTAAACGAGCAACCTAACCACATTGTGATTCTCTTGCCTTTAACCTCCAGGGCTCTCTCGAGATTGAATTTTAATTCTATTACCTTTTCTGTCTGTTTATGCTTCGTTAAGGCGCGAAAGCAAAGCGACCAGAAACAGCTTTATGTACTATATCAAGGGAAAAGTTATCAAGAATTCTCTTTATCTAACCTTGATTGATCCCGTAAACATTTTATTTAGTTACTTGAAACGTAATGACATTGCGTTTGGATTATATTGTTAAAGGTTCGCACTAGCAAGCGAAGAGTAGGTCAAACGACAGTTCGTTGGTTAGGTCCAATCATATCAAATCATTTATTCGCATTCATGTAAGTACAAGTGGATGGTACATATTTTTAGGAAGCATAACCCTTTAAATGTCGGACGCATAAGCCGCTCTAGATTGGTCATTTTGGAAATCCTTGGGAGAGGTTACGTCCAGCAGTGGACGTTATGTGGTTATAATGATAATAATATTGTTACCAACTCTGGCCACTTTACGATGTCAACTTTCTATAAAGATAAATTTATTAAACGTATTCTTTATGCTAAGTCATATAGTCGCTTCTCACGACATACACAGTAAGAGATGAAGTGTACCTTTTTAGGCCAAAAACTGCTCGGTAAAATAAAAACATACGAATGAGCGAAATGATAGTTATAAAATATTTAAAAAAAAAAGGGGTGTGGCACTCGGGGACTGCCGCGGTAAAGCTATTGCATAGCATTTTGTATCAACTTATGCAATTATAATTATTTATTTATAATTGCATAAGTTGATACAAAATTTTATAGGCACACAACGCCGTGTCGAAGACTGCCGAACTGAAACGACGTTAGACGATGCACGGCCTTCAAGCCACACCTCCGTGCCCGTCGGAGTGGGAAGCGTGAGGTTTTTTCGTTACGGAATTTCTGGATTCGGTCCCCGCGCTCAAGGCCCGCGATAGAAGCTATGCAATAGCTTAAAAAAATCATTTGCTTTTATTGTTAGGCCAAAGAACTTACTAAAACAAATGAAATAAGCCCAAACTCGATTGAGTTGCAGCGTTTTATAAATAAGTTCCATCAAATATCTCCCGGCTCCATCTTCAGAACAGCTCATTGATTTCTTAATATTACATCCAAATTACACAAGTAAGTATATAACATTTATATAACAGTTTGAAAATTGAGTTGCAAGATTTGACCTAAACAAACATACATACAAGATACATTATAAGTTAAATAAAAGCTTGTAAAAGCCAACACCAGTAATTTTAGGCAACAGTTTGATATACAGCCTAGTTCCGTGTAATTAATACCCGTATGTCACACGTATTATGCAATCGCAACTTCATAATTACAGTTTCAATTCAAAGTATGAATGCTGGCAAATAGCACCGTCGAAAATCAAGCAATTCAAACCGAACTTTACGGCCTTAACAATATCAAAGGCGTGAACTAACGTAACAAAAATAATTTATTAATTTCTATTTC
Source organism: Acrobasis consociella (assembly GCA_963555685.1). Classification (NCBI taxonomy): domain Eukaryota; kingdom Metazoa; phylum Arthropoda; class Insecta; order Lepidoptera; family Pyralidae; genus Acrobasis; species Acrobasis consociella. The sequence goes on from OY743115.1 coordinate 8,011,045, forward strand.
GTAACTTTAAGGACACATGAACTCTACCCTGTGAGAAAGTAAAATTTTTCCACATATTTTTTTGTAATAACAGTTAAGGTTTCATGTTGGGCAAAAACCTCTGTACATATTAATTTTTAAAAAATCTTCTTTTCTTATTAAGTCATATAATTAAAGGAGTGAATACTTATTTACACTTATCAATTTAGAGGAACATAAAAATAATGTGCTCCTTTTTTTTAAACATAACCGATTTTTCTCTTTTATTAATTTCAAAAAACAATAATGTGCTCCTTATAAAGAGGCCTTCCTAATTTAAGAAGCACCTGCAGATTTTAATAAATTCAACGGTTTATATTTGTATTATGTATACCATCACGGTTATAATTCTTTTTGTAGCAAACCTAATTACCAAATTAACGTAGAAATGTTTATGTGAAATATATTCTATTCGGGTTAGCAGATTCGGTCTGTAGCCTAGGGCGTGCAAGTTTCCGAAACAAGCTCCAAACTCACATTGTTTACTTTGTAACTCTAATTGAAGCTACGATTGAAGATCAACCTATAGAGAAGATGCAATGTTTAATGAAAGAAACATGTTATACTTCTTTACTTACTATCCTGGCTCAGCGATCCAAGACGAGTCTTGAACTCTAGCATGCCAGCGCTCTCGGTCTTATGCAACCTAAAGATTCGCAGTTCCGCCGTAACTGCGTCGCTCCAGCGATACCTGGGACGGCCTACCTGGCCTCCGACCAATCGGCCGGCCCTGGCATGCTCTTTTCACACTCCCTGATATTCTTCCATTCTTTCGATGTGTCCGAGCCAGCAAAGATGGTGCGCTTTATCTTTGCCCATGATTTTAGGTTAACATACTGGGTCTTTTATTTCGGCATTGGTCCTTATCCTCCATACACCATCCTCTCCTTTTACTGGTCTCAGGATCTTGCGAAATACCTTTCTTTCCGCCACCAGGAGCCTTCTTTCTTTTCTTCTTTTAACGTTAGCGTGCACGCCTCACACCCATATATTTTATAAATTCGTTTTTTGTACTTTGGCTAAGAAGTTTGGACTTCAACACTTTATGTAGGGCAGCACTGCATCGTAGGGTATTTTGGGTGGGGATGTAAGTTTCATCTTCTCTCGTATTTGTGTTTGTAATACGTATTCATAGCTCTCTGTAATTACAGATACTGACTTACTTTGACTTATTGTCCTATGTCCCCTGGGTGGAGGGAGGGCCGCTACAGTACTTTTCCATCTCGTTCTGTCTTGAGCAACGCGCTTCACTTCAGGCCAGGATAGTACAATTGTCTTCATTTCCGCTGTTACCGAGTGTCGCCAGGTCTGCTTTGGCCGACCATGCTTCCTCTTGCCTTGAGGAGTCCATTCCAGGGCCTGCCTTGGAATGTGAGTGGGATCCCTTCTGAGCGTGAGGCCAATCCATGTCCATTTGCGATGCGTTATTTGGTGATCGATCGGCGTTTCGCCACAGAGCTGCCACAGGCGTTCGTTGGAGATCTTATCAGGCCAAAAGATAACTAATATTTGTCGAAGACATCGATTTATGAAGACTTGGATCTGCTGCGTGATGTCTTTGGTGACCTTCCACGTTTCGCACCCATAAAGTAGGACTATTTTCACGTTGGAACGAAGATTTTGAGCTTTACTCTACAAGTGAGTTTTCTAGAACGCCATATGGGACGTAGTTGCGCGAAAGTGGCCCTAGCTTTAGCAACTCGCGATGTGATATCCTCTTCAGTTCCTCCACATTGCGACACGACACTACCAAGGTACGTAAACTGCTGCACGCGCTGTATTTGTTTTTCTCCGAGCGTTAATGGCAGCAAATTCTTTCCCTTTAAACGCATCTCCTGGGTCTTTTGCACGTTAACTTTAAGTCCAACGTTCCCCGTATTACGTATTACAGATAAAACGAAGAAAATTGTATGCAAAATTCAAATATACGTCTTTATAACAGGCCTGTTTCAAAATTAAAATAAACCAATATAGATTTTGATTGAGATTATTTTATTTATTTATTTAACTTTATAACAATACAAGTAAACTAATTTAAATTTAATTTTTAATTACATTATTAGTTATTTATATCTTGTCATACTTTCATTCAAAATATCATCTTTTTTTCTAATAACTCACTTAAGTACGAGTAGGTACAGTAGTAATATTAAGGCCTTACGTTGTCGTTGTAGAAAATTATGCAAATTAATTATATTAAAATTGGAGCCGTTTTCTTAAGTGGATTCACTAATTAACTTGAGGCTAAGAATGCTCATTACACGCGATAACGTATAGGAGATCGTCGCCGTTTCCTCGAAAATTACTTTGATCACGATCTAAGAAAGACTCGTTTGAGGTCTTGATAGGTTTTAAGACTGACAAAAATTAATTACAGACATATTTATTTAAATTAAGTAAAAAATTGAAATGAAAATTGGCAACAAAATTGCTATTGGCTCTTTTTTTAAACAATTACTATACTAAAACCCTTTAGAAATTCAACTTCCTAATTTTAAGGAGTCAATAATGCTCGCTGCTTGTAGAATTATTATTACTCCATTTAATAAATTTGTTTTTAATTGGTAACAATATTAAACTTATAAAGATAGATGATAGCAGACACAAAATTTTAGTTAGTGTGAGTGGACTCACTAGTATAAATTTACTTCCATTTTAAAAAATGACAAGTTATGAAGCTGCCAGTTTTTAAACTGTTTCTTTATATCTGGCAGTTCTGGCACGCAAAGCAACCAGGTTTAATAAACTACTATTTATTCCATTTGAAACAGTGCAATTATTTGCCAGGTAAACTAAAAAGCCCCCAAGGACACCATCTAGTGACGAGTGGCGGAACTACAAATTCCAACCGATCTTAAGTGAAATTGATTTCCCTAGCGCCATCCATTATTTTCCAGGTAAATTAAAAACCCCAGACTTTCAAGTGTTTCTAAGTGTACCCTCAATAATTTTTAAATAGCTGAACCAATATCCATTCAACGCCACTGCAGGGGAACTTGCTTTCACGTAAAAACACCGCATCGAAATCTTTTCATCCCTTCGAGAGCTACGATGACAAGGAACATACACGCAGACATTAGTGTTAGTGTCAAACTTGTAACACCTCTCTTTTTGTCGGCGGTTAAAAAGGAAAACGATAAAGCGTTGCTTCAATTCAATGTCGTAAAACCGAACGTATAACCTCATTGCAATCCTCCTCATCCCAATACATTTTCTGCTTGCGCAGCTGAAGCAAACAAACAAACAACCGACCAACTCACTGGCAGGTACGTATTAGCCGAAGCACGAACACATGCGATCTGAAGTGCTATTTTTGAAACGCGGAGTCACCTAAACGAATGGTTTTTACATACAAAAAATCGTTCGTTTAGTGACTCCGCGTTTGAAAAATAGCATCTCTATTCGCGCTGTAGTTTGCTTAACGAAAGGCTGGACAGCGCTGATTGTTCTCGACAGATTCAAATCTTCCCTATTCCGCTCGCACTAATCGATACGTCAAAAACAACGAATGGAAAATCGAGTTTGGTCTAACGGTTGACGGGATCTTGTTTGCATGGAGGTTTGCGAGTAACAGTGATCAAAGTTTAATGATTTTATCACACTTCACACTAATACTCTAAAGGTGAAGGTTTGTGAGATTGTGTGTGTGTATGTTTGTTACTTCTAATTAATTTTAATAAAATGTGGTATGCAGGAAGCTAATACCTTGGATTTATACATAGGCTTCTTTAGGCGCGGGTTTATAACTTGATTAGAAAAGTTAATATTTTAAATCATAATGTCTACACCCACTCATTTAACATCATTTCAGAGCAGCGCTCTTTTCGGTGCATTGTAGTGTAATGTACCAGTGATTGAGTATTACATAATATAACATATTCTTTTTTTATTGATGGCTTACCATGGTCAGTCATGCACTTTCGAATACTTCTGACTTGGTAACCGCATAGACCAGAAAAAAACAAAATAATTAAAATTTGTAAAGTGACATTTTTTTATCAAAAAGCATTTGTATGCACGTCAATACTGAATAGGCCTTTGAAGCACAATTTTTCAGCAATTTGAGATCCAAAACTGTTCTATTATTACTTTCTCAAATATAGTCGAATGAATCTTTTGTGTTTGGGCACGTACCGTCGCATCCGCACGTCGTTGTTTTGTTTTTGCTCATCGCTGCATTTCATTGAATTTTACACGCGCTGAAACTTATTTCAAATGCATTTGTCTTTGAACACATATTCTTTTTAAAAGCTTTGTTGTACGGTTTGCAACTGGAATAATTGAATTGGAAATTATTAACTCGACAGAGAAATTCTGTGGGATTCTCAGGTAACGTATGTGACGTAAGAGGTAGAATTAGGATGTTCGTTAGTACTAGATTAATTTTTCTTTTTTGGTGTACGTCTGTTTTCTTAGAAATTTAGATCTCTTTCATACCTCTTGAATGGTTTACAAATGGAATGGAATGGCGGTTCATCATATTAAGCTGCTGTTATTAGAAACAGTACCTGGGCGACCGAGCTTTGCTCGGTTACATCTCAAACATTAACTAATTTTTTTAAACTTGTCTAAAAACAATGCAAAATAAAAAAAAATATAAACTTAAACATAAAAAAAACAAAAGTAAGTCACCGAGTGGGATTCGAGTCCGTAACACTCTTTCTAGCGGTCCGCATCCTTAACCGCTGAGCCAAACAGATAGCGGCCGCCGCGGCGAAATTAGCGTGGAAAGAAAAACGCATGAAAACTCGAAAACACGCGTTTTCCAAAACATAAAACTAATCTAGATCGATTGTTTACCCCCGAAAACCCCCATATACAAATTTTCAGCGAAATCGTTAGAGCCGTTTTCGAGATCACAGAAATTTATAAATATATATATATATATATATATATATATATATATATATATATATATATATATATATATATATATATATATACATACAAGAATTGCTCGTTTAAAGGTATAAGATAAAGACCGATGGTTGAACGAATGACAACCGACGATTGAAGCTGCCTCTGGTGTCAAATATTTTTTGAAAACCTTCTTTCTTATAGATATCGAATGTTTTAAATGTCATGTAGGCTATTTAATTATCAATACATAAGTTTTCTCTTTCACCACCTGTCCATTAACCTTTTTTAGACATTTATACACACATTGTATGTGTAACAAGATTTAAAAAATTCATTTATCTGTAGATTTACCCGTACGTGGATTATGTCACGGGCTCTTTTATTACACAAACGTTGACCTCGCCCATTAGGCCTTCACTGGAAAGGACATAATTACAGCCTTTTTACAATGTATCCTTTGACACTGATTATAAAAGATCAGATGTTGGATAGGTACTTTTGAAAATGTGCCAGCATTAATTGGAAACTTAAAAAAAGCTGTATTTCTATAGTTGTAAGACTGAATTTCCAACGCTATTTGATTATTGGATACAATGTGGTTAACGCTTTTCAAATAGCAACTTAACTCACTTACTACTTACCTGTCTGCTGCCAAATGGATGAAATTCTATCGACTAAAGAAGAGCTGTATAAGATTAGAGGCTCGGAGATGGTTCGCTTATATTAACATTAGCTAGGTATTTTACCTATTTCTAGGACTCTCGGATAAAGTCTCAAACCATAGTTATTTTCATTGTGAAAACTTTAGAGCTCTGCAAAGTATTAAATTTATATCTTCCTAAATTTAAAATAATGACACTGGCCTTCGGCTCCATGGACTTTCCTGCACCAGGAGTGAAACTTTTGGTCCGTGGGGTCCTTCAGCCCAAAATTTATTTAAACTTATTTCTAAACGTCTATTCAAGGTATCCCGTGACCAAAGGGCTGGTAACTATCTGGCTCAAAGAATCAGCATTGCCATACAACGTGGCAATGCTGCTAGCATTTTGGCCACGTTTCCGAGGGTAAACATTTAAATGGGACTACTTAATTTGTATTTTTTTTAGTTTTGGTTTTACTTCTCATTTAGTTTCAATTAAAATTTTAGTAAGTTTCTTTGAATGTCATCAAATAAAAGTATTTATATATGAATGCTTTTATTTACATATATATATATATTATACAGCCGTTGAGCCGTGTGGTTTCTGGCAAAGTAGAATAGCATCACTCCAAGACTTCTCGTGGATGTCGTGGAAGGAATATAAATGACTCAAGAAATACAAGCTAAACAAAGCTTATAAACATCAATAGGACCTCTCCAACCCGTCTGGCCAGCGTGGAGAGTGTAGGCGAAATCCTCTGGCTTCTCTGGCCAAGTATGACTCTGGTAGTATAGAGAGGGTCGCGCTCCTGCAGTAGATACTACAAAGACCTGATAATGATGATAATTATACCGCATATTTTTGCTGCTGACTTCACAACCTATTTTTTGAAGAAAAATGTAAATAATAATAAATTATAATTTATTGAAATTCTGAGTGCAAACAAGATAACATTAAAAATAATTAGATATCTATTGACACGTCGAAGGGAAAATAAGGCAATCTTGTTACTCGTACAATACTAATATTTGTTATTGGCTATCAGAAATACTTGGCATCTGCCTCCGGAAGATTAATGAGATACCATAAAAAAAGAATGTTTTATTGTTTTATTCCCAGTATTGTCTTAACAATTTCACTTTGAAAAGTTAATTTTTGTTCTTGCGAACATTTTATGTCAGTTTCGTTGTTTTAATAAAGTGATGCTAAGGCTAGACAATGTTCGAATTCTTTAATGTAGGATTTATTTAATGTAACCAGTATCTAAGAAATGGTAAATTACTATCACGTTTTTGTCCCTAATGAGGTTGACCGAGTATTATAAGTAAACAGAGCCTAGGACCGTAAAATCAAAGAAACATGAATAATGAAACAAAACATATTATACTAAAATTGGTTTAGCAAATTAAAAAAGGTATAATAAGAAACATTTAGACTTACTTAAACATTTAGTAGTTTTAGTTTTTAGCCCCCGACAAAAAAGAGGAGAGAGAGCTGGTGTAAGTTTGACGCTAACGTCTGTCGGTCTGTCTGTCTAAGAAAGATTTCGATGCGGCTTTTTTCACGTGTAATGGTTCAGTGATTTAAAAGTTATTGGGGGTCAACGCTTGAAAGTCAGGGCTTTCGCTAGCAAAAAATAGATTCTTCTTCTTATCGTGTGTGTTAGTGACTAACACTAGCGTCAGAGTTTTTAAACCGCCTTAAAGGCCTCTGACATGGTTTTAGGTAACGACCAATGTCAAAGACAGTGACCGGGACCGACGGCTTAACGTGCCCTCCGAAGCACGGATCATCTTACCAGACAATCAGGTGATCAGCCTGCTGTCATAACCAAACTAGGACAACAACACAAGTTCGTTCGCCCCCGCTGGGAATCGAACCCGCGACCTCCGGGTATGAGCCATACGCTCCAACCATTACACCACGGAGGCAGTTACAAATTAGCAAAAAATAGATGGCGCTACGGATATCAAGTTGCATCGGTAGTTCTCTCATCACTAGATGGCGTGTTAAACAGTCGGGTTTTTTTTTTAATTTTCTTATTAAATAAACTTGTAATAATAAACATTGAAACTCAACAAAGGAAAACCAGAGAGTTTATAAAATGTTAATGTTTCTTATAAATGTTCTCGACCTTTCTGGAAGGTTTCATTCCACTGTAGCTTAAGCTCGTGCATCACCCGGAAAATGTAATTTAGAGTGCTAGAAGTTAAAACTTAGCCTTAATAAAGGCTGAAGTGACAGGTATTAAATGTCTAGTCTAATTAAAAAAGCTAGAATTCGCGGACAGACAAAGCCACGGTTTATATACGTATTGTCACTGGATTTTGTTGGCATTTTGCCCTGACTTAGATGGAATGTTAGTAATTATGGTTTTTATTTCAGTTAACAGAAATGAAAAGTTAAACCACTTTGTCTCTTTTCTAACTGACTTTAACAAAGAATGAGGTTTTTATCAATTCGAATGTATACCTATGTGTTTTTTTTATGTATGTTTCCTGATTACTTGAAGACGCCTGGAATAAATTGAATAAATATTTTTTTGTTAGAAATAGTATATTTATCTGGTTGTCTAATAGAAATTTTATCATTGTAATAATCTGTTGTATAGTTAAAGTTTTGTGTTGCTATCTTATGTAAGGAAAAGACCATCTGATAATAGAAAAGAAGGGAGGCCTTTGACAGCAGTGGCAAATACATGGCTAGTAAATAAAAGTCCAACAAATTATGATAATTGTGACGATAAGATTATTTTGAAAGAAACAATATTTAGAAAGATCAAACTCTTTAATTCAATTTGTAACAAATTATACATTAAATGCCGAAAGTAGTCACAGGTAAGGGTCGTAGGTTCACATCCACGAGATTCGTTGTTCCAGAAGAGATTTCCAAATTTACTCAGCTTTTGAAGACGCACCGGCCCGGCGTCCAGTCGTGGCCAAAAGAGGACGAGATCCCTCACGCCGTCTTTTTATATGGGCCGCGCGGGGTAAAGTACGGAGGGGAGGGAAGCACTAGTGCGGTCCAACGTCACATAATAAATAGATCAAGTAAGTAAACTCATTTACCGAGTGCGAAAAACCACACTGAGCTAAAGGATACAACGTGGAAGGGAAATAAATAAATAAAATAAATAAATAAGTATATAGGGACAAATTACACTGATGCCCGTAATAAATCGAACCACGGGCTATACTAGACCACAATAGGATAATAAAAATAGAAAATCAATCAAAAACTTTGAAAAAATCGGCGTTCTCATACAAAAGTCATCTACGAGTAGGTAGTACAGCCCGTGTTTCGAATTGGTATATCCCTTCCACGTTGTTTATTCATTGCATGTTTTATATTGTATCTTATCTACGAAAAATTAATCATTGTTTTCTCCAAAAGATTAAATATCATGGTTCCGAGTAAATAGAGTTGATTTTAATTAATTGTGAGCAGGTTTATCATAAATTGGTATTTTGTTTGGAAACGCCGCAACTCTGTTGGTTTACTTGAAAAGGAGTAATTGGAGAAAATTTCAGATAACAATAAGTTTCAGTGGAAATATTTTACATCAATTTTAATTACGAATAGCTTGTTTGATAAAATGTTTGGTTTTAGTTTTTTCTTTAGTTAATTCCGCCTCTGCTTTTATAAAACGGTCATTCTGAAGTTAAATGAAATGACACAGTGGGTGTAAAAACAATGGGGTAAAAATATTTTACGTCACAAAAGGCCACTAAGATTAGTAGATACCTATTCTGTAGAACCTCCTTACTTTAGTCTGATCACCCATATAACAAGCTAATGATACTTTGCTGTGTAACCATTGACTATAAAGAACTAATAAAACTTGATAAAAACTGTTTTATTTTGTGAAGTTTTAAGGAGCTTACAATTCTAACTACCGAATAACTTTCAACACAAAACCATTCTTCACTGAAGACACAAAAAAATTGAAAATTGTAAGGTTTATAGACCGTGGGATGGGACAAAAATTACTTGTTTGTTTTGTTTTTTCGTGTGTGTAAGTGGCCAACACTGGTGTCAGATTTATCAGGCTGTCCAGAGGCATCAAATTACTGGCAACAAAAATTACTGGCAAAAGAAAATTGCTGGTGCCGGATTGCAGATGCTGGATTTGTACACTCACAAAGGTGTGACAATTGGAGTACATTGGATACATACTAAATTTACAATTTGACATTAATTTAAATTTCATTGATATGACGTCATTCTTAATTCATTATTATAAATTAAAATGCATTCTCAGTTAGTATAATTGTAATCTGACGTCTTTGGAGAAAATGCTACAGTGCAGTCACTTGTGCTTAGGAAGCGGAATTAAACTTAGCTGAAAAACAAAGATCTAACATCAACTACGACCTATTATTTGTACGAATTATATTATTACTTCTGTGCTATTATGAATTCGAAAGTAAAAATTGATAATTTATCAAGTGATACAAATATCTAAAAATAAATAAATAATGTTGATTTTGACTTTGGTCGCCAAGGATAAATGGCGAGATGACCTCAATTGATTATATTGGATGACAAAAGATCCTTGCTAAATGCTGCGAATTGCCCGACAATGAAACATAAACGATACCTACCTATAGGCTTTAAATGGTACTAAATACCCAAGGTGATCCGGAGGGAAAAATCTTCTTACACATACACATCTTACACATCTTCTTACACGTCTTATTATAAAACGTTGACTAACTTTAGTATTCGGTTTAAACCATCGCCCAAAACAGGATGACTTCCCGCAATATGTCACCTCTATGTCACCGTCAACTTAATTAGGGTGAATAATGGTTTATTATTAAATCAAGTTGTAAAGTTAGTTCTCGTTTTATAATGAGACTGTCTACATCGAGATTTTCATACTTAATCTAGAGTTCTGTATCTAATGATATATTGCGCTACTCGTTAGCCGAATAAACCGTACAAGTACAGGACTCGTTGAAATGTTAACAGCTACCCTGAACATTTATCATGTAAAGCGGATTAAGCACTCAAAAACGGCCGCTGCTTGAGGGTTGTCACCTCACATTTTTTGTGCAGATTCACTCCGCTAAGTTTTTATAGCGACACTTCAGTATTCAATGTAATTTTTGGTCATTTTTCATTTTCATATCTTTAGAGACTCCTACCACGTGCAGTGGTAATTTATTATTAGTTTTTTTATGATACATATAATAAAAAAAACCTAAAATATGTAAAAAATAAATGAAGAGATTAAAAATCGTATTTATTCTGTCTTCAAAAAGTACAAAACATAGAAAATAAATAAAATTAATTATGGGATGTTTAAATATATTTTTAGGAATACTAATAATAATTTTAAAAAATGTTCAAAGAACCTCATTATGCATTTAACAAAAGTTTATTGCGAAAATTAAATACAACACACATATGTAAACACAATCACGTTTTCATGTCTTTTATGTTAGACAAAGCCAAGTAAGAGCGCATATATTTACGTACTTAGGTAAAAAAAAATACTTAAAAATATGGACTACCTAATTAACTTTGCCAAAACATTTTTCCAACTAAACATCCGTTAATATTTCCGAATAAAATATCATTCTCGGTTAAATTTTTATCGCAAAACTTGACTCGTAAAATCCGTGTAGATGAAATTTCAAATTATGTTGGGTAGTAAAACTTTTCATGTTGGGGCAAAATTAGGTTCCATGCGAAACCTTATTTATACACTTATCACAGCTCACAAAATGTTGCTTATATTTTAACATGTTTGACACAGATTAAAAAAATTTTTCAATGTGTTCCACTATAAGTACTATTTTATGTTTTTCTTAATACTTACTTTAGTTTTTTCAATACTTAGTTTTTCTTTTTCATGTTTGTTTGCGTGGCTTATATAGGTATAAAATTATGGTTTATACAATTTTGCAGCACGGGAATGCTCAAAATACCTACTATTTATATACCACTTGTGATTACCAACCCAAATGTTTATTACGTCCGAGATAAACTATTTTTGTAATAAAATAACGCAATATTTTGTAATTTTAATTTAGATCTCAATATAAATAATTGCAATATTTATTATTGTTTTGTCATAAATTACACACTTAAAAAAATCTTTAATTAATCGGACATTAAATACAATGAACATTTCCGCAATTCACTATAAATCGATTGTAACAAACGGCTTTTAGAAAAGGCTACCTTGTTATTTCGATTAAAAGGCCATGATATTATTGTACTGGTTCATCAGATAAATGAATAGCCTTTATTCGAAATGTGGGAGTAAAAATATTTATTTCATAGACAACATTCTAATAAGAAGTGAGTTAAATTTGTACGTACTTGCTTCTTTCTCTTAATTGAGTAAATAAATCCTCTCAATCTATCGCAGGTTGACTGGAAGAGATCCCTACATGGAATAAGTCCGATTTTGTATATTTGCTCTTTCGTATGTTATCTTTGCATAATGTATTTGTTTTGGTACAATAAAGTTATTAGGTACAAACAAACAAACAAGAACAAAAGGAAAAAAAACAAGTAACAAGCGACTAATAAATAAAAAAAACACAGATTCCCGTTGAGTCCTGTCCACAACGTCAAATAAAAATAAAATAAAATAAAGAAATAAAAAATGGCCAACCCTACCCGTGAATTGCGAATGCTGTAACAACAAGATCGGCCCTCATACGTTATTCAGTAACTATTTACTGCGACTCGAAAACTGATCGGTACTCTAAAAGCCGCCTCCTTACAAGTCAATCACGCGTGCAGGGTTTCGGCTTTCGACTTAAATGTTTCAGCGAAAATGAACTGATTGTGTTCCCGTTGGCTGTACAGCGGAAAGTTGGCATTTGAATTGTTTCTATACAACGTGGAAGGGACATACCCGTTATAAATCGAACCACGGGCTATACTAGATTACTATAATAGTATAATATTAATAAAATAACAGTCTAAAAATCAAGGAAAAAAATCGACATTCCTATACAAATATCCCGGGTGACTGCACAATTTTGTATGGAAATATCAATCTTTTGTTGAGTTTTTAACTGTTATTTTATTATTGTTATACTACATCGATCAGTGATAGAGATCAGTATAGCAGGTAGATCGATTTATTACAGGTATAAGGGACATACCCGTAATAAATCTTTGTATATGTTTCCTCCTTCGGTTATAGTTATAGTACAGCGCAAGCTACGCGAAAATTCATCACCTGGGTTGATTTTTCGACAGTTTGTACATAATATGTATTTGAAATTAACCAACATAGCCCGTATTACACTGTTTTTTAGAGTTTTGTATATAAATCTAAAACTCGGATTCGATTTCCACTTATTGTAAAGTGCATGACTATACTTATATTACAGTTTGTGGCGTGTCCACATAATCATAAAAATATTTATATATAATTACTATATTACTATACCTACATATATATTTAGTATATCACACATCCCACTACACATACAAATAAACACAACAGTCAGACATAAACACTTACCTTCTTGCGCGCCTAGCCGCTCGCTATGAAATCACTGGCCACCTACAAGAAGTTTCGCCCGGTGACAAGAAGAAACAAAGTGACGTTCTACGACAGACTTCTTGATCTTCTCTGCGGCTGCCTACGAAGCTTGCGAATGACAACTACATAAATAATTATTGCAAATAACATCTCGCGCATTGTGCTGGAAAATTTTACTTGTGTTTTATGTATATAACATTGTTACTAAATATACAATATTAATAGTGGCTCGTTGTTTGTATGAAGAGTCCTTCGTCACTACGACCCCGCTATACTGGTGACCCCTCAAGAGTGAACACACCCCCGGCATATACTGGATTCCAGTTTATAAGCAAGTAAGGCAGATTTATTTTATTGAAAAACTATGGAAACCGCAAATGGAAGCGAAGCGTCCGGCGATGAGATCGACGTAGGAAAAGGATCGTTTACACCATCCGATATTTTTAGAGTAGGCGTGCGATTACCACCGTTTTGGGCGGAAGAGCCCAGCGTTTGGTTCGCTCAAATAGAAGGTAACTTCATACTCTCAGGGATAAAGAACGACGAGACCAAGTACTATTACGTCATCGCCCAACTAGATCAGCGATATGCAGCCGAAGTCAAGGACATAATAATATCGCCACCTGCAAAAGGGAAGTATGAGAAATTAAAATCAGAGTTGATAAAAAGATTGTCGGCATCCAGAGAAAAGGAGGTCAAACAGCTCCTCATGCACGAAGAGTTGGGAGACCGTCGCCCTTCCACATTTTTGCGACATCTTCAAGGCTTAGCAGGTCCCAACGTACCAGAAGATTTTGTAGCGGGAGCGAGGTGATTTGCTCGACCCCATGATAGCCAAAATGGCCCAGCAAATTGAGGACCTGACGCGCAAAATAGAAACACTTACCTCTAGAGGCGGTAACGACAGAAGGTCAACTTCCAGGTCTAGGTCGATTTCCAGGACTGATAACAACCAACGTGGACTACGATCGCAGTCAAGTTATAGAAGGTACCCAATTTGTTTTTACCATTACAAATACCGTGAGAACGCTAAGTCATGTCAGCAGCCGTGTGACTATGAGAAGTCGGAAAACTGCAAGGGCGGTCGTTAATGGCGACAGATGACTGCCCCACGTCGTACAGTCGCTTGTTTGTAATGGACAGACGGACCAAAATGCAGTTCTTAGTTGATACAGGCAGCGACCTCTGTGTCTACCCTCGTACAGCAGTTAATCAATGGCGAGAACCAACCTCGTATGGACTTTTTGCTGCAAACGGGACGCCTATCCAGACTTATGGCATCATCCACCTTGACTTAAACCTTGGTCTTCGACGCGATTTTCCGTGGCGATTTATAGTGGCAGACGTCACTAAACCGATCATAGGAGTCGACTTCCTCTCCTTCTACAATTTAATGGTGGACTGTCGTAATCGTCGTCTAATTGACAATAAAACCACATTGTCAACGGCAGCATCCCTAATAACTTCAACTATTAGCATTTCGTCGGTGAAAACCATATACGGCGACTCAAAGTATCACAAGCTACTTAGTGATTTCCCGGAAATAACTCGTCCCTCGGGCACACAGCGGATACCACGGCATCAAACAGTCCATCACATCCGGACAACGCCAGGACCGCCAATTTCGTGCACACCGAGAAGATTGGCACCGGACAAACTAAAAATAGCGAAAGCTGAATTTGAAGCAATGTTGAAGAATGGAACTGCTCGTCCATCGGAGAGTCCCTGGGCTTCGCCGCTGCACCTAGCTCCAAAGAAAGACAACGGGTGGCGACCATGCGGTGACTACAGGATGCTCAACGCTCGCACGATTCCAGACAGATACCCTATACGACATGTGCAGGATTTCACACATAATGTTTCTGGCTGTAAGGTCTTCAGCACAATAGATTTAGTGAAAGCCTACAATCAGATACCAGTCTGCCCTGATGATATCCCTAAAACAGCCATCACAACGCCCTTTGGAATGTTCGAATTCAATTACATGACTTTTGGATTGAGGAACGCAGGTCAAACATTCCAAAGATTTGTCGATGAGATGACCAGAGGCCTTGATTTTTGTTACTGTTACTTGGACAATTTTTTAATCTGCTCACGTGACGAGGAGAGCCACATGGAACACCTACGGCAGATATTCACCAAACTCCAAGAATTTGGAATGGTCATTAATACTTCAAAATGTGTATTTGGAGCATCTGAAGTCAAGTTCTTAGGCTACAATGTTTCTGAAAAAGGTATTAAGCCCCTCGACACAAAGACTCAGGCTATTAAGGAGTTCCCAATCCCGAAGAACGTGAAAGAACTACGGAGATTCCTCGGGATGATCAACTATTATCGCCGATTCATCCCAGGTGCAGCAAAAATACAAGCCCCTCTAAACGCCTTGTTGGCAGGTTCAGTCAAAGGCTCATCTCCCGTTACCATCTCTGGAAAGCTCCTGGAGGCATTTGAAGAGTGCAAAACAAGTCTTTGCCAGGCAACCCTCTTGGCTCACCCAGACTTAGGCGTTAAATTAGCTCTAGTAACGGATGCTTCAGATACGGCTATTGGAGCAGCTTTACAGCAACTAAAAGACGGCGATTGGCAACCGTTAGCTTTCTTCTCTCGTAAATTGAGCCCATCTCAACAGAAGTACTCTCCATACGATCGAGAATTACTAGCCATCTACGAAGCCATCAAACATTTTCGTCACATGCTAGAAGCCAGACACTTCACGATCTATACTGATCATAAACCTATCTGTTTTGCATTCAAGTCCCAGAAAGAAAACTGCTCACCACGGCAATTTAGGCATTTGGATTATATCGCCCAATTCACTACGGATATCCAACATATATCTGGAAAAGATAACGTGGTAGCTGATACTCTCTCCAGAATAACGGAAATTACGCAACCCATAGACCTGACAGCTTTAGCGAAATCTCAGTCGTCAGACACCGAACTGCAGAACCTTCTCAAAGACTCATCTACAGCGCTTCGACTCAGGAAAGTTAATTTGGACGGAGCTAACATGCTCATCATAACATTTATTATGACATTAGCACCGGAAACGAAAGACCCTTCGTTACTCAACACTTCCGAAGACAAGTTTTCGAGAACCTTCACTCGTTTAGTCATCCTGGCGCTAAAAGTTCTGCAAATTTGGTCGCCCAGCGTTTCGTGTGGCCTGGAATTAGAAAAGATTGCAGAGAATGGTCAAAAGCATGTCACGCGTGTCAATCATCAAAAGTCACCCGGCATACTTCTTCACCTCTAAGTACATTCAATCTTCCTAAAGCCAGATTTCAAAATGTTCATATTGATCTCATTGGACCCCTTCCCATATCAGATGGTTTTCGATACTGCTTGACAGCTGTGGACAGATTTACGAGATGGCCTGAAGCCTACCCCATAGCCGATATTACAGCAGAAACTGTTGGAAAAGCACTGCTTCAAGGATGGATTTCCCGCTTTGGATGCCCAACAGAGATCGTAACAGACCGCGGAAGGCAGTTTGAATCCGCTTTGTTCAAATATCTGTCAGATATAACCGGATTCAATCACAAAAGAACCACTGCATACCACCCCGCTTGTAATGGCATGGTCGAGCGAATGCACCGGCAGTTAAAAGCAGCAATAACATGCCACAATACTGCTAGCTGGACAGAATCACTTCCCTTAGTGCTGCTCGGCATAAGGAGCGCTATCAAAGAAGACCTACAAGCATCACCCGCTGAACTTCTTTACGGAGAAACACTAAGGCTACCTGGAGAATTCTTCAACCCTAACACGGTCACAACAACTGACGTGACCGACTTCATCGCGCGACTTCGCTCGATAATAGAAAATATCCGCCCAGTACCAGCATCACGTCACTGCAACAAAAATATCTTCATTTTTAAAGATTTGAAAACTGCAACACACGTTTACCTTCGAGACGACAGCGTCAAACCTCCTCTCCAGCCAGCATATTCAGGACCATACCTGATTCTGGAAAGAAAAGACAAAGTTTACAAATTATTAATAAAAGGCAAAGAGCAAACAGTATCCATCGACAGAATAAAACCAGCTTACTTTGTTAACAATAGCCCAGATCCTTTGCACAGTATACCTGAAAAAGAAAAGAATGAGAAAGACACTGAAAGTGACTATCACCGGACACGGTCCGGAAGAATTGTTAAGCCTCCGGCCCACTATCGTCCGTCCTAGGACGGCCTCAGGGGGGGAGTGATGTGGCGTGTCCACATAATCATAAAAATATTTATATATAATTACTATATTACTATACCTACATATATATTTAGTATATCACACATCCCACTACACATACAAATAAACACAACAGTCAGACATAAACACTTACCTTCTTGCGCGCCTAGCCGCTCGCTATGAAATCACTGGCCACCTACAAGAAGTTTCGCCCGGTGACAAGAAGAAACAAAGTGACGTTCTACGACAGACTTCTTGATCTTCTCTGCGGCTGCCTACGAAGCTTGCGAATGACAACTACATAAATAATTATTGCAAATAACATCTCGCGCATTGTGCTGGAAAATTTTACTTGTGTTTTATGTATATAACATTGTTACTAAATATACAATATTAATAGTGGCTCGTTGTTTGTATGAAGAGTCCTTCGTCACTACGACCCCGCTATAAGTTTACAATTGGCGAATAAATGAAATACGAAATAGGTATAGAAGGTCATCATCAGTGCAAACAAAAGAGTGTTATCACTCATAGGTCACTAAATAAGACTAAAAGTAAAAAAATAAGTAACAAATGCGTATACCAAGAAAATAATTAAATTAATAATAGAGATTACACAAAAATAAGCTCACATTATGAAGTTAATCCAGTATGATATGTCAGAAGTATTAAGCTCTTAGCCTAATATTTCTGACATATCAAACTGGATTACTCGTAATATTTACGACTGTTTCTATTGCTGCGTATATTTTTCACTTTATGTAGCTTTCCCTAAAAATATTTACTTCGGTTCTAAAAATTAGGCACATTGTATTAAATGACAAATAAAATAAAGTTCCAAGAAATACGCTCGCAGCTATTTTTGCAAAGTTCTCGATTGAATTTGAAAATATACAGACATTTTATTGCTCTTCTGGGATTATGGTCCCTTTCAGTACTAATATTATAAAGATAGAAAGTTTGTTTGTTTGTATATTTCGGGGAGATTGGAAAATACTCAAGGGAGTAAGGATCCTTCTTACAGTTAAAAAGTTTGAGTTAAGATGTCTTCAATTTTGTATCAACGGCTTAAACTCTTTTTGGAAGTTTTATGAGTAGTTTGAGGTATATTAGCTTTGGAGATGTATTGAAAAGGGAATTTTGAGTTAAGTTACAAAATATTTTGTGATTGGCAATTAATTATAGCCGTGTGGAGTCCATTTGAGTAGAATAGGGCCACTCCAAGTCCTCCGTGGATGTCGTAGAAGGCGAGGTAC
This sequence comes from Acrobasis consociella, assembly GCA_963555685.1. Classification (NCBI taxonomy): domain Eukaryota; kingdom Metazoa; phylum Arthropoda; class Insecta; order Lepidoptera; family Pyralidae; genus Acrobasis; species Acrobasis consociella. The sequence continues at coordinate 8,029,524 of OY743115.1, forward strand.
TAGTATTTATTCTGTGGTTAGAAAGCAAAGCTTATAAATATCAAAGAGACCTCTTCAACCCGTCTGGCCAGCGAGGAGAGTGTATGCTTAAGTCCTCTGGCGGCTCTGACTGAATATGGCTCTGGTAGTACAGAGAGAATCGTGCTCCTGCAGTGGACACAAAAAGACCTGGTGATTATGATAATGATTAATAAATTATAGAATGTTTTGACGACCTCAGTGGTGTATAATGGTTAACACGCTAGTCCACCAATCCGGAGTTTCTGCATGGTTTCGATCGTCAGTCAGAAAACAGGCCAAAATATTTGTTAATATTAACATCTTGGATACCTTCAAACCACCTAATTTTAACGTTCCGCGAACTAAAATTAATCGAACGCCAAGAACTCAAAAGGGGTTATTAAATACGAGTATGATGTAATATCTTTGTTTTCGTAATATCTTTTACCGTTTTCTCAATATTAATATTTCGTACGTGCCTACCGATTGAGACGGTGCTAGGTAAGTGCTAAAGCAATTTTTGTTTAATCGTATCGCACGCAATAACAGCGATTATAGGAGGTACTCATATCATATAATAACTGAGTTTGAGGTTATGGTATTCAAAATAACTCATCAAGATTAAAATCTGAAATGATTTTCGTGAAGAGTCATTTTGAATACATATAAATAAACTCCAAAAGCAAATCGGGACAAAATATACGTTGAAAAAACTAATATCTGACTATGGGAGCCCTTTACGGCTTACAATATCTAAGTTATGGAAGAAGTGATAAATCAGGGCAATTAACATATTGCTCGGGTATTATGAATAACGACAAGCTGATTTGGGCGATATAATAAATTAGAATTTCTTTATTTATCACATTGCCTAGACATTATGATTATTGCTATTGGGCTTAATCTGAACAAACCGCGTGCGTGACATGCGCACGCTGACTAAAAAGGCTCAAAGGTAAATTTAGTACCGTAAAAATTAAAAAAAAGACAATCGTCAATATAATGTTCTCGCTTGTTTTTGTTGTTGACAATTTGGCATCAAGATTGAAAGAGAAGTTTTAAGGACGCAGAAAGTTATACTACATTTGTGATTCATTGTAAAATTTTTGTGAAATGGAATAATCAAATTTATTTGATAGTTAAGATTTTATTATCAAAGATCAACAGAGTACCTGTGAAAGTTAAGATTTTATTAGATTCCTTTCAAATAGAAATATCAACAAAACCTGTTTAACTTGTTCTGCCCCACAGGTGATTAGTATTATGATAATGCCCGGACAATTTGATAGTTCTAAAAGTTTTTATCACAGTGCATATCTCATAAGTTTTTTCATTTGATCTACCCCACTTGATATCTAATTATTTTTCTTTTTTATCTTAGTTTAATTATTAAAGTTTATTAATTAAATATATATTGTTAATTCTTGTTGTAAACAAACATTTTGTCTACCATATCTACTACTTCTTAGACATAGTCATTCGTATTTTTATCTATCTTCTTTATAAAGCTTTAATATAAAACGTATTTCGTGCTAAGTATTTAATTTTTGTAGTTGAATATTGTCCAATTTATTATATATCTTATTTCCAATATATCTAAGATCGAAATTAACATACATCTATTATCTAGAAAAGCTATCATTTGACGCTCGCTACTTATCCTACATACGATAAAGTCAACACACCGCAAAAGCCCTTTGTTTTGAATAGAAACATCACCTTAGTGAAATCTAATTTTGCTATCGAAGCGTCAGACATATTTTCATGTCATGCATACTTGAGAATATAATAATAATATACTTTACATGTTATCAAACACTGTAAAACCTAGAATTATTTAGGTTCTTGTTAATTTACTTTCAACGCATTTTATGCGTTTTTAACTAAAGTATCGTTTTTCGAACGAAGGTGTTAGTAACACCAACATTTTATTGTATCTGTGTTACATAAATCTAGTGTCGTGTCTGTATAATCTGTGGTCCTTTTTCCTGTCTGTTCAATAACGGCGGAATACACGTATATATTAACACCTCAGTACCTTTTATTTTTACCAGCCCCTAAATACAGTATTTTTTAAACTAAACAGAAGGTCTTTCTTGCTGATTACGTGGAATCATCTTAAAAGTAACGCCCGAATTAGGCCTTAAAAGTGAAAGGTAATTTCACCTCGTTTTTAGGCTAGAAGTTGTTCTTGGAGATAGCTTAAGAAAAGCCTAAGCCTCTCCACGCTCCCCCTCCCCGCAGGATACCTCCCACCCAAGTAACTATGCGAAGTCTGAGGCCGGAGTCCGAAGGCTGAGGCACCTCGTGAGGCTAGTTCGAGCCATCCCACCAAAAACTGAGCTATTATTTAGTTTTTTTACATCCATTTACACGCTCAGCTTTTTTCGGAATCCAAGATGGCGTTTTAAAATAATATTTTTACAAAACATAATAAAGCTTTTGTTTCTGCAGGAAAGAACTTCGTTCCTATGGGGGGTACCACGATGTCCCTAGTTTTCTTCTTAAAATGATATTTCAGATTACCTGTCTTTTCAATACTACGCTCAAACTTTCTATTTTCAGATACCACACAGTTGCATTAATTTAAGTGAAGATGTAACGCGAAAAGTTCAAGTGCGACAAAATTGCCGTGTGGCTTCCGGCAGAGTAGAATAGGATATATAGAAGTCTTCCCGTAGATGTCGTAGAAGGCGACCTAAAAGAAATACAAGCTAAACATATCTTGTAAACATCAATGAGACCTCTATAATCTATCTGGCCAGCGTGGAGAGTGTAGACCAATTCCTCTGGCTGCTCTGGCCAACTATGAGTCTAGTAGTACAGAGAGGGTCGTGCTCCTGTAGTAAAGTCTAAAAAGATCTGATGATGATGATGATGCTGATGATCTTACGCGATAGTTTTAAAGTAGTCCGTTATTCTACGTCTACGTTTTCTGGTACTATTTATAAAAAATCCTGCATACACTCAACTCCAAACTGACGGGAACTTTTCCTTATTTTTCTTCGCTCTTATGTTTCGTGTAGTACCTTTCAAAGTTTTGCGGAGACCATTTCACCAGTTATGAGAGTTCACTAGAGCAGGCAAGAGCTAGTTTATGAGATGAAGTCACATAAACTTCATGTTCAATAGAGGTGTAATCAATATGGAGCTGATATTTGCAATATACACCTATGTATAACTACACCTAAGTTCGTCGTTTATGAACTATCTCTATATGGGTCAAACATGAAAGTGGAATTTATTGAGATATATTAAGCCACCCTAAACGTGATTGCCACTGAATTGGTAAATCTGAAAAAAATATCTTGGCCTTTGGGCCTATTTGTGCTTTGAAAATGCACTTGGCTCTCATTATTCGTTAGATGAGAATCTTTATGAGTCGTACGTATTTATGTGAGACACTTTGATGCCACTTGTCAAAAACACCTGTGTTGGTGTCTCATGCGTAACTAGAAAAATAAGTATGAATGTATGTACAAAAGAAGGGGGTAATTTGTCACGACACCAGATGTTACAAGCTTTAACAAAGTACACCCATTGCTTAGTTGTCAAACACTTTAAAGGTCCCGTAGCTGCTGTTCAAAGTTTTCCCTATTTTTATGTTTCGTGTAGTACCTTTCAAAAGTCTCCAAGTTCCGCGTTCGCGGAACCGTTTCACGAGTTATGAGAGTTCACTACATCTGGCGAGATCTAGTTTATGAGATGACGTCACATAAACTTCATGTTCCACTGAGCGGTTTTTAATACAGAACTGATATTTGCACAGCATATTAGATATTGGACTAATTGTGGCTTCATTGCAGTATTATGTACTACTACTTGTATTTTTCATTTTATGTAGTTTGAGTAGAAACTTTGAAAGTTGAATAAATGAAAAATACAGTTGTTCGAGTATCCCTTTGATGTAAGTACGAGTGGAACGTTGATTTGGTATAAAGTATGTATAGGTTTAGGTATATTGATACTGATTAGATAAACAACACAAATTAACATATAATCGTAAAAAGTAATTCATTTAAGACATGGAATAGAAAAATAAATAAATATTAAATATCAGCAACCATTATTAAGTGATATTAAATTCAATTAAAATAATATAATTAAATAATCACTCTCCAAACATTTACATAAGTAGTTAATGATCAAATGTGTCTCATTGATTAATTTTAAGTTAAGATAATTAAAAATAATGACACTTCTTGTCATTTATTTCACTGGTCCAATACCGAAGGGTCTTTAATAAAGCTATAACAAACAAAACGGAACCTCTGCCCGAGCCTAGTATAATACAATTGCGGTATTAAACTTACATAGAATAAATTCTGACATTATTCCCTGTAAATTTATAGATAGTGCCAGAATGAAACTAAATTCATTGATGTTTGTCGCACGTTTTACACGTGTATGTCTTTCCTTTCTTTTAAACGATAAACAAAGTTAAGATACATTTACTTCCTAAGCTTAGATTTGACAGAAGCGAACGCCTTAGAACTAAGAGAAATGGGTGCCCTAAGATAAATATACCTACGATCAAAGGAAATAAAACAAAAACCCCATGAGTTCGATTCAAATCCGATTTAGACACAAAAATAGCACTTGCAACGCACAAATAACTTTCATGTCAGATTTCATTTCGCATGCAAACAAAATTAACAGTTCAAAAGGCTCTCATTTACCAGCGGGTCACCACGAACCCTCAGCTCATTTTTTATGTAGATTGCTTCGAAGAAAAGTTTCACAATATCAGTCTGCGAGGAGTCCTACAACACTCCTTTGGGACCCTTGCCGTATTAAATTTGGCTCTGTTCTGCTGTCTACAGTCAGTAGCTCGTATACGAACTGTTTTATGGAATATGGCCTCTTATTATGCGGACCAATTGAATGTAGGAATGCTTGGAATGCGCATTTGTTTCATTGTTTTTAAATAATCGTGTGATACGTTTAATTCACATCAAGATTTCATCATTTTTGGAATATAGTTTCTTCTCGCAGATTGCGCATCGGATCTAATTTAACAAAACGCGTAACGTTTTACGCTTCTAATGACATTGCCTAATGAGCATTACCACAGTATAAATACTGCATTACGTAACGTGCGTACGGCGTCCACTTTTTTATTTTATTTTTAAAGATTATGTATACCACTGCTACAAAACCCTTTGCGTATGATAATATACAAAAATAATTGGCCAAGTGCATGTCGGGCCGAGCGCAGTGTAGGGTTCCGTAGTTGCGAATGATAACTTTGAGAACAAGCCACTAAACACGTCTAAAAACTAATTTTGAATTGAATTTGTTTGAAATTTTTCTTTTCCGTGTTAATTTTGAAAGTTGGTCACCTATAACTTTTAAATTTGTAAACCCTACTTAGCTCTGATAGTTTCCTTTCAACTTCGTTATATTAGCTGAATTTTTTTAACGTGTTCAGACTATATACCAGTTTAGCTCGCAGAAAAGGGGGCGGGCGGGGACTTGACCCAAGGAATAAATTGCAACAAAAAATTTTTTTAAACTTATTTCAGAAAAGAATCCTTTCTAAATTGAAAAATGTTGTACACTAGCTAACAATATTTTTGAAATATCTTTTCAACGATATCCCACACGATGGGTTAGTAGAGAAAAAATATTGACTCTCACTTTATTTTTATGGGAGCTACACTAAAATATATTTTTTCCTGATTTTATTTTACAACTTTTTTGGCATGATTAATATACATACCCATACTAAATTAAAGGTTTCTAGTATTTATCGTCTCTGATACCGCGGACGATCAGACAGACAGACAGACATAGAGATAAATAGACAGACATGACGAAACTATAAGGGTTGTTTACTACGTAACCCTGTACGTTTAATAAATATATTATTTAGTACCTAACTAAATTTGAAAGTTTATAATGAATAGTTAAATAGCAAGTAAGAGTTACTTTAAACTACATAACAGTTTGGTCGATGTTTGTAACAATGCCTAACAATGTCGTATTAAAGCAAACATGCCTGATCTAACTACACAAGTTTAAATTATTCCTTTGGCCTCTTAAGTGGAAAGTTGCTTGCCTATTAAAAGCAAACATGTACAGTCAACGGAAATTGTATGAAAATTACCAAAGTTACGTAGGTACTCTAAATATAGTATAGCCTTAAAACTTTATCCAAAAATACATTTTTCGAAATAAATTAGATTCCGCGAGCAAAAATGTTGTTCATAGTAATCACAATTTTTCTGTTCTCTTGGTATTTTTGTGTTAAACGAGTAAAGTTACTGTCTCCTTTTTGCAGTAGCGTGCATTTCATACAGATATATATAATTTGTCTACCCTGTGCCACCCTTATAATATCGGATAGATGTATTTTGCTTGATTCAGCCGTTTACGTAATTTACGTAAAATTTGTGTCTATCCTGTCAAAAATATTTGTGAACGTAACTGCCATTTTGTAACCTAATAAACAATTCTCTAAAAACTTATAAAATGTATGGGTATGGACTATTTTGTGAAGGTAATTTGGAAATATTTTTCTCAAATAAGTAATTGTCTAATTTTTTAAAAATATCATAGATATTTGTATTTATAAAAAGTTAAACAACTTTCGTAGAAGATGAAACTTTTATAATGAATGGGTTTCAAACTTGAAAATATTTTAAAATTATAAAAATTACTTAATAAATATAACATAGCCAGTCAGAGTTTTCAGTGTAACTTGATTTATCTACTTAAACGCGATTTTTTGACTCAGTAATCTTTTGTATGAAGCGTTTTAGGCAATTATTAATGTTATATCCTATTAAAAACATGAATGTGAAAATGGGAGCCAAGTTCAATATCCGACAAAAGAATTGAGATCGCGCGCACGTCTTGTGCGTTACCTCATATGATTGCATGGGTTCTATTTTCACAGACTAAAAAGTGCGTCACGGATCACGGATAGTCTGTCTGCGTTGGGCCGAAGGAATAACTTAGAACAAAATAAGTGGTAAGTATACTAATACAAAAGATTTTTTCTACGTTTTCTCACAGCCAACTGTACATTACTTTGTTGGAACTCCACAAAGACTGAGCGTTGCTGAAGAACCTCGCAAGTGAGGCAGTTACATATTTCTTGCTAATTAACAGCAATGAACACAGTATGCGATGCTCGGGTTGTTCCAAAAGCAAAAACTTTTGCACATATTCAAGTAAGTTACCTTGTTCTTTAAAACACATTGACTAAAGTTTGTCAGTATGTTTTATAATTAGGAGATTACAAAAAGCAATTTTCCTAGAACTATGAAAAGTATACATAGGTTCTATCCTCAGCCGTAACGCTTCAGAACCCGGGGTTATCTACCTAGCCTTGGTGATTTACTGGTGTTTAAACCGACATCCAAAAGGAGGTTATCAATTCATCGGAAACTTTTTATGTATCATTATCATCATCAGGTCTTTATGTCTCCACTGCAGGAGCACAACCCTCTCTGTACTACAAGAGTAATACTTGGCCAGAGTAGCCAGAGGACATTTTTATGTATGTTCACTGATTATTCGAAGGCGCCTTAAAAGGGCACACTTGTCAGGTGGTCCTAAAGAAATTTTATCTAAAATTGATTGTGTTGTGTAATTTGGACGTACACCCGGTTTTTAATTTTAATTATATTAAATAATCAAAATAAAAAACATAGAGGGACTGCCGTCTATCTTCCGCAACCCAAAAGGTAGACCAGAACCAATCCTTGGTTTAAATAGGCTTCGTGACCAAATTTCCATATCATGAAAAAGCTATCTTATTTCAGGAAAAGAAAAATATTTGAACTGTATAAAAACATCTCGTAATTTTTTAGATGAAAAGATATCGTCGTTTGACTATTTCCGGTATATATGTATGCTAGAGATATTTACGCCTGGTCATTAGTTAGAGACAGCTACATTTCTACTCGGTAGGGTTTTGCACTTCCATTTTATTGTTGGTCTAGTTTGGATGCAAATATTTTATAGTTCAAGCCCGAGTAAGCCGTCCTGAGTCCCGTATATACAGGTAGTTTAGCTTTCGTTTTTTCAACATTCTCTATTCATGTAAACTGAGTCAAAATATTAACATAATGTAAGTATTTACACAAAATATTTACGTAAAGCTTGTTTTTTGTATACACATTTCAACGTTAAGTAAAAGTGATGTATTCCTAATCCGATAAAAGATAAACATCTTATCGGTTGATTAATTTTCCTGCAAATCTGCTAGCAAAATATACGCCTAGCCATTAGCTATGCTTACAATAATCCTACGGGCAGGGTTTTGTATTTCCTCATCTTATTGTTGGTCTCGTTTGGATGCAAATATTTTATAGTTCAAGCCCGGCGAGCCGTCCCGCATTTTAGTTTCTTTCGCTTTCTGTAATTTGCTTTCGCTGTTTTTCATTCTTCCGTTTCGCTTATTCCGATTTTAAATGAAACCTGCATGGAATCTACAGAGCACGCCGCATTTCCTCTGCAGTTATTGTTCGCTGTGAATATATTTCTTATTCTTGACGGTTATTGAAGCAATAAATGCAATGACATATTTAGAATAGATATAACAAACCATTATGATGTATTGAATATGTTTAAGATCTCTAATACATATTGTACGTTGAGATAAACAAGGCAGATACTCCTATTTATCCAGGGTATTTCAACTTTATTAATCATCATCATCATTAGGTTTTTCTGTCTCCACTGCAGGAGCATGACCCTCTTTAGTCTACCAGAGTCACAATTGGCCAAAGCAGGCAGAAAATTTGGCCTACATGCTCTACGCTGGCCATACGGGTTAGAGAGATCTCGTTGATGTTTATAAGCTTTGTTTGGCTTGTATTTCCTAAGTCGCCTTCTACGATATCCACGGAAAGACTTGGAGTGGTCTTATTTTATTCTGCCGGAAACCACAAAGCAACTTTATTTATACTGTAAATGAATGTTAAGGAATATAATCTAACTGAAGCAAAATATACGCCTGGCCATTAGCTAGCAGCAGTATGCATTTCTATGCGATAGAGTTTTGCATTTCCATCTTATTGTTGGTCTCGTTTGGATGCAAATATTTTACAGTTCAAGCTCGGCGAGCCGTCCCGCATTTTAGTTTCTTTCGCTTTCTGTAATTTGCTTTCGCTGTTTTTCATTCTTCCGTTTCGCTTATTCCGATTTTAAATGAAACCTGCATGGAATCTAGAGAGCATGCCGCATTTCCTCTGCAGTTATTGTTCGCTGTGAATATATTTCTTTTTCTTGACGGTTATTGAAGCAATAAATGCAATGACATCTTTAAAGTAGACATAACAAACCAATAAGACGAATTAAATATTTTTAAGATATCTAATACATATTGTACCTACGTTGAGATAAACACGGCAATAACATAATATGCCTATATACAGGGAATTTCAACTTTATTTATCATCATCATCATCGTCATCATCATCATCATAAGGTCTATCATCATCATGAGGTCTTTCTGCATCCACTGTAGGAGCATGACCCTCTTTATACTACCAGAGGCACACTTGACCAAAGCAGCCAGAGGATTTGGCCTAGTCGCTTCACGCTGGCCAGACGGGTTGGATCTCATTCATGTTTATAAGCTTTATCTTGCTTGTAATAACTATGTCGCCTTCTACGACATCTATTGGAAGACTTGGAGTGGTCCTATTCTATTCTGCCGGAAACCACATAGCAACTTTATTTATAGTGTAAATCAATGTTAACGAATATAATCTAACTAAAATCTCATCAGTGACTAATTTCCCTACAAAGCTGCTAGCAAAATATACGCCTGGTCATTAGCTAGAAGCAGTGTGCATTTCTACGCGGAAGGGTTTTTTGCATTTCCATCTTATTGTTGGTCTTGTTTGGATGCAAATATTTTACAGTTCAAGCCCGAGCGAGCCGTCCCGCATTTTAGTTTCTTTTGCTTTCTGTAATTTGCTTTCGCTGTTTTTCATTCTTCCGTTTCGCTCATTCCGATTTTAAATGAAACCTGCATGGAATCTGGAGAGCAAGCCGCGTTTAGTCGGCAGTTATGTAAGGACATTTACGTGGATTTGAGCTATGTAAACAATAAATATTAAGACTTTTTGTTCTCAGAGGACAAAACAGTTTTGCTACCTATAATATTATTCTAGTTCGTATTAATTTCATAAAAGTGATTTTGAATATTTGTAACAAAATCACGCAAAAAGACTGAAGTGATGAATAATGTCCACTCTAATATATTATGTCAAAGTTATTATCTGAAACAACACGAGAACTGAATCAAATGGGGTTTCTCAAGCAACAACCTTTGTGAATGTGGAGCTGTTCAAAGCATGGCCCACCTTCTGTCATACCCCAACTTCTTGTACATTAGATGATTTAAACTCAGCTAATGATAGGGGTGTAACTGTGGCCACACACTGGTCTAAAACCTTATGAAAAGCCATTCTGACTTGTTAAGAAGAAGATGAACACACTTTGCACCTTATGGTTCCTGAAGATTTTAAGTTCGGATATCAAATAACAAACTGCAGCACAAACACGGGCAACGCCGTGTGTGTGTAACGCAGCGAATGCTATAAACATATCCCTAATGATTGACATATACAAAGTGTTTATGTAGCCTTAAAAATGACAAACTTCCTTTCGCTCTTTTCAAAGTAGAGTAAGTATGTCATCTTTGCACTATAAAGAGCCAAGAAATATAAGTGTGCATTCTATTTGGGCGCCAGTAAGCGCTCTCCTAGGGCCGTCCCGCTTTTCTACTTACCTCCTTTACGTACTAACATATTTTTTCTCGGGCGCTCCGTATATTTGGCCCGTAAAAGTTAGCTCCTCAGTTTTAGAATATTTTGCGAGCAAAATAACATCAGGTAGTATTTTCAGTGAGATGGCTTTCTTTTGTTGAGTTGTGATAGTGTTACAAAGATGTAGGTAAGTATCTTTGCGTTGTATTATCTACCTACTTAGGGCCAAAACACAACCATGCGTTATGTACGATACAGTAAAAAGCAAATTTTACGGCGTGCGTTGCGCCGCGCCACAAAACCTCAGAATTAAATCTCCGAAGGTAATTAAATGTAAATGTAAAATCATTTCTTTGTTACCTTTTTCATTTTGTGTACAATTAGGAGTTTTCAATTTATCTATCTAATAAAATGAACGATCTTGTCATAATTTGAATTTAGGTGTCTTTAGGCTTTTAGAGATAAACCACGAATATAGTCTATTAATAGACAGATTAGTTTTATGCCTTCGAAGGAATATTACTTGGGAAGCGAATGCCGCCGTATATAAAATTATCTTTCTATATATATATCTATACATTTATTTAAACAAAGTAAAAAAGTGTCTGTACATTAAATATATTTCCAAAAAAATTTGGGACGATGGAGACATAGGGGAGTTTAAAAAAAATGTCTGTACTCGCTAATGTTCGGAAATACTGGAAGGATTCGAATGAAACTTTTTTTTCTCATAATGCAGCTGTCAAGCCTCGGCAACATTCAGGGTATAATTGATTTTAGAAAATGGAACACCTGATGCAGAACCATAATGGTCCAGCTAAACTATAAGAAATATGAAATGCCGCCCTAGCAAAAGCATAGTCGCGGGCTTCGGCTAGTTTTTAATAATACGATTAAACTTTATTCTTATCTATCTTTATCTAGTTTTTAATAATACGCTTTACACTTTATTCTTACCTATCTTCATCTAGTGTTTAATAATACGCTTTACACTTTATTCTTATCTATCTTCATTTAGAGGCAGTATTTCTGCTAAAGCAACAAGAAAACACCAGTCTACTTGTACAGCCGAGTACATTCTTGAAAGATAAGGGCGTCATAACCCGCAGTGTGCGCCGTGAACGTTTATTACTATGTCAGACATAACTTTAAATGTTGGATATTGTGTCAGTTCACTCGCATTACAACGCCAAGATACATTTGTATGCATAATAGATTTTCATCGCTTTTCGTGGGTAAAGAAAAGTTTTCGTACCTGTGAAATTGACACATCTGTTGTATGCGCAGTGTTATTAATTTAATATGAAGAGTCCCCTTAACCTAGACCAAACTACATTTTTCCATACAAACGTCTACGTTTGATTTCGAAACGACATGCCCGATTTCAGCAAACTGTATTTTCAATTTCAAATTTAAAGATATTGCACATATCCAGGCGTATAACTTTTAATACTTATGATTATGTACTTGAAGTAGAATATAGTGTGTTATATCATTTTTGACCATCAGTATGAGAAACTTCTACATCCTTATGTTTTCTTTCCAGTTCATAATTTTAGTATCGGAAACCAATTGTAACCCTAGATAATAATTGCATTTTCTTTAAAAAAAAATTAAAAATCTGACATGTGGTTTCAAAATAAAACGTAGCATACGTTTGTATGGAAAACAAGGTGACAATTGGGTATTTTCCTAAGTCAAAAATAAATTATTTTGTACTGATAACAAATATCCCAAATATAATGTCCCAAAATAATGTCACTTGTCTTTAAACAAATCCATTTTAATGTGATTTTAAATTTATTTTTGCAAAAAAACTGATAATAAGAGCGCCATTTTGACTGCAAAAAACTGTGACGTCATCTGCCTGTATTTCATACAAAATCCCATAGAAACTGTTTGTTTTGACGTTTAGAAAAAAGTAGATAGGTATCTGATTTGACTTGTTGGAAAATAGCGTATTATCATTGTGCTAATATAGCCATAAGTAAAAAGAGGAGTTCGGCAAGGCGATACAATATCCCCAAAGTTGTTTACTGCCACTCTAGAAGACGTCTTTAAACTCATAGACTGGTCTCGAAGGGGAGTGAACATTAATGGTGAAACATTATCGCACCTTCGCTTTGCTGATGACATCATCCTATTTGCAAACTCTGTGGAAGAACTTAATGTCATGCTAGAAGAACTATATATGGCGTCCCTAAGTATTGGCTTGAAGATGAACGTAAGCAAGACCAAAATAATGTGCAGCGCAAGTACCAGTCTGCCTCACATTTTAGTCCATGGACAAAAGGTAGAAAATGTCACAGAATACCTTTATTTAGGGCAAATCATATCATTTGAAGACGATCGACACGAAAAAGAGATCGACAGACGGATTCAGCTTGGCTGGGCGGCATTCAGTAAGCTTGACGACGTTTTAAAGAGCAAAAGGATACCAATGTACCTCAAAAGACGCATGTTTGAGCAGTGTGTTCTGCCCGTGATGACATATGGCGCCGAGACCTGGACACTAACGAAGAAGCTTGTGAACAAACTCCAGGTAGAACAGAGAGCAATGGAGCGAGCGATGTTGGGAATATCGCTCGTAGATCGAATCCGAAATAACATCATACGGAAACGCACTGGAGTCACTGATATCGCAGTAATAGTGACGAGGTCGAAATGGAGATGGGCTGGACATATGAGTAGAAGAGAAGATGGTCGTTGGGCGCGTAAAATTGCCAAATGGAGACCTCGGCCTGGCCGGAGAAATGTTGGGAGACCACCTATGCGCTGGGCCGATGACATCTATAAAATATTGGGCAAGACCTGGATGCGAACTGCAGAAGACCGGGTCAAGTGGAAACACCATGAAGAGGCCTATACCCAACAATGGGTGAATGAAGGCTGAAGAAGAAGAAGAAGAAGAATATAGCCATAGGCTGTAGGCATTAGATACAAACCTTTGATTAATTATATAAATACATTTTTTGAAGGTGTCATTGGTAGTTCGTCGGCTTAAAAACGAATTCCTACTAAAATTGGCCACTTTTGGCGAAAACACTTTTTAAAACTAGATAAACTAATTTCAACGCTGATTCGTGTAAATAATAATTATATAGGGCTTTTTAATGCCTAGGTCAGTGTGGTTTCTGGTAGAGTAGAATAGGACCACTCCAAGTCCTCCTGTGGAAGGCGTTGAAGACGTGTAAAGAAACAAAAGCTAGACAAAGCATTTAGACATCAATAGGACCTCTCCAACACGTCTGAGCAGCGTGGAGTGTGTAGGCCAAATCCTTTGGCTGCTCCGGCTAAAAATGGCTCTAGTAGTACAGAAAGGATTGTGCTTCTGCAGTGGAGACTATAAAGACCTGATAATGATGATGATTTAATGCCTGGCGGTTAGCAAACCTTTAGTTACTTATAATTTATATTTGAGATTAAATAATTATACAAAAAATTATGAAAAATGACAAATATTAAAAACTGGTTTAGTAGTAAATATTCAACAAAGTCTTTCTTATAATTTTAAGATTTATTTCTTTAATTTACAAAGCGAAAGACAATTTCATACGTAAACAACTATTAAAAGTTTAGTTTTGATAGGGTTTCAAAGGAATATAACACTCTTTGTGGAATAAAATTGTCCGAAAGAAGCGTAACTCAATTCCCAAAATTTTTGCATTTTTACGTTTTTATTCTAGTAAATGGTTTTTAATTTTCTCGCAGCTGTTTTCTCCCAAGTGACTGCGGAAAATTCAACTGTCCAATTTTTGGGAATTAACGAAATTATCCATTTCATTCTCAATATAAACGGTGGTTTATTTCCTACCATGTAAAATCCTACATTACCCTATATGTTGTCTGAACATCACTTACGATTTCCAAATGTATTTAAAGCACTGTATTTGATTCATAAACATCGCTTTAAATCTTTGTTAAGCCGATCTTTTATTATATAACTAGCCGAAGCCCGCGACTTCGTTCGCGTGGACTTTATGTCTCTGGAAAATGCTCATCAGGCTGAACAACTTTTACTAAGGCGACATTTTTATATCTCTTATAGTTTAGCTGGACCATTATGGTTCTGCATCAGGCGTTCCATTTTCCAAAATCATTTATACCCTATATGTTGCCCAGGCTGTATAGCTATATAACAAAAAAAGTTTCATTCGAATCCGTCCAGTATTTCCGGAGATTAGCGTGTACAAACAGACAAACAGACAAACAGACATACAGACAAACAGACAAACAGACAAACAGACAGACATTTTTTTTAAAATTCTTACTTTATTAGTACGTCTCCATCGCCCCCAATAATTTTTTTGGAAATATATTTAATGTACAGACACACTTTTTTTACTGTTTTATTATATGTATAGATGTAGGTAATCGATTGTAGGTTTGAGAATAATTTTTCAAAACTAGAAATCGATTTCACCCCCGTACTACGCAATCGATTATGTTAAAATTTCTATCAATCAAAAAATTAAACAAAAATTTTTTTTTTAAATTTCAGTCCAGGCGTCTCTGTGATCTTAAATAAAAAAAGATCGCGACGAATTGATAACCTGCTTCTTTTTTGGAAGTTGGTTTAAAAGCTAAATATAGAGTTATGATAGCGATCAAAATTATTTCTGCAAAAGTCACTCAACACTGAGTGAGGAAAAAGCGTGAAAGAAAATTATTTGAAAAGGAAAAAAATGAAATAATACGTCAAACCTTATCCCAAAGTTAAACGTTTTTGTTACTTTACGTTTTTGAAAAAAAAAACAAATTTAAATTTAGTTCAATATCCAAGACGTTTTAATTTTTAAAATAATTGATTGTATGTTAATATTACAAGAAAACCTCACTTCCTGGCCGAAACTACTCGTAAATTAAAAAAAAAAGGTTGTTATAACTTTATTTCATCCGCGGGCCTATCTGGAGATCCGCCAGCGTGGCGTTGCGGCTTTTTATATACGCAACAAATTCCCGAAGTACTACGTTTTAATTTAGCCATTTTGGCACGTCCCGGCGGAACTGCGGATCATTTGTATTAGAAATACGGGTAATATGATCCCGGCGACGGCGAAATTACTCGACTCCCCGTCGCGCGTTTGTGGTGTTATGAGCCCTTTCCTTGTAACGCGTAGTAAACAGGTAGGTACGTAAGTGTGTGCCGCAGATTGTACGCACAGAGAAAAGGAAACCGAAATATAAATCGTCTTGTATGGGTTTCCCGTATTTGCTTGGTTTTCTTTGTTGAAAGACGAGTCTATGAAATAATAAAGAAACGCTCGCGTCTTTTTTCTTAAACCTTTCAAAGGACATCATGGCTTCGGTTGCAAATAATCACTGCTGTACTGGAATCTATACACAAATATAGCATCCGAGACTTTTCTGTTTAGGTATGCCTACCTCTTTTTCACAATCACCTTGTTTAAATGACCTGAATTCGTAGCCTGAATAGAAAGAGTTAGTTTCGACTCTCGAATATTGCTGTTATTTAAATGAATTAAGTAGTATAAAGTTAACTGGAAATACATAAATCTGTCAAGTTATCTGTGCCTGTCACTGTGCTGAGATAAAAGCCCATTGTTCCTTTCATCTTAATGAATGACAGTTGAGTACTTTGCAACTTCATTTTCTGGTCAAAATTTGGAGTTGAAAATCTTTTTGTTCTTACTTCTAATTAAAAACTTCGGATTAAATTTCCAATTTACTGAACAGGTACCTACGTTTTTTTTATTTAAATACAATCTTATTCATATATTTATTATTACTTTTTTATTTTTTAATACCTACTGTTTTTGTATTTTTGGTATTGAACAACTTTAAAAGAAGATTATATACTTAACTATTAAGTATTTCATCCATTTTTCACGTTCTCCATTGTAACCTCACACTTACATAAAATCAACATTTCTCAAAAAAATAGAGCAGTAAAAGCAAATTTTCCACCTAAATCGATTCCATAATTAGTACGACCTGAATAAATAAATTAGGGGTATTATTAAGGTAGTAACTACATAAATAGCTAATGATACCCAAATGCAAATAAGGTGATTACTGTAGGAGCTTAGCAAACGCTGCCCGAATTGCATCCTTAATAAAATTATGATTTGCCTATTCTCATGCAAATGTCTAGTTATTAGAATACTACCGTTGCAACTTGGCTTAACTTGGATGGAACCTAGAACGGGAAAATTGCAGAAATTAAGTATTCCTGTAATTTCCTCCGACTGTATTTCACGTTAAATAAAATCTCCTGGTATCGCACTGTTATTTAGATCACGATGATATACATAATACGTGCGTTCTTCTTATATAGAATTATACAAGACATGTTTAATAAAACCACCCTAATGTAGTTAGGAATCCCACACAAAGGGTTCCATACTATTGCACAAGAGCACTTACAAACATTCAAGTTTTTACTCAAAACACCAACTCGACACACGTTTTTCCAATAGAATCAAATTTATAAGGAAGACTAGCTGCGCCCCGCGATGTTATCCGTGGAAAAAGTGTTAATCCAGGCTGTAAGCTTCCTGCATACCAAATTTTATTAAAATTTTTGAGCGTGAAGAAGCAACAAACATACATTCACACGCTCTCACAAACTTTCGCCTTTATAATATTATTGTAATGAAAGAAAGAAAGAAAGAAATATGTTTATTTGGTAGAAATATAAATAACAAAACATATTAAACACAGTGAGATCATCAAATTTCACCAAAATGGTCTCCGCTCAGCGTATGTCGTAGCGTAAGCTATGTAATGTGATAACATGTGTGGACCACGTGTAGTAGACGTTTTCTTTCAATTGTTTCTTTTGGAAATTCCGCCCCAAGGAACACTGCCTATGTCTCAGATTAAGATGTTCTTTAATCTGATGTATGTACTAAAAGCATATCTAGTTTCTACAAATTAGTAAACATTTTGTTTCGTATTTCAATATTTCCCTTCTTGGTAAGCCTTTACATTATCAAAGAGTATGCTCTTTAAAGATTGTTTGCCTTCCTGCGCACTGTACGATGAAGTAAGTATATCATAATGATTTGTAGTATTTCACATTGCAACATAATCATCGTTCATTATTAATGAAGGTAAGGCTTCACTCTGAGATTAATAAGAACAGCGCACGTATTCAACCGTGGAATTTCCGAGAACGATAAATACTCTTCCATATGCAACGTGTTCTAGCTAAATTGTTGCTGAAGTGTTTGTTTCTCTTATTTGTTTTTTCGGTAAGATTTTATATGAGGTTGATCGAGCAGAAATCTTCCCACTTATTAGGTATTTGTTAGCTGTTTCAGAAACACACCTAGTTGATAGATTTCTTGAAGTTGTAAGATGTATGGAAAATTTATAGGATCTAGTGCGGGTTACGAGTATAGAATCTCACGATAGTGAGTTGCCTGTATACAAGAAGTTTAGGATAGTGTTTTATTTTTCAAGCGATCAGATTTTTCAATCTGCAGGCATAGCATGACCACTGCCGAGATAACAGTTGAGACCAACGGCTTATACGTAACTTCCGAAGCACGCAGGAGCCCGAATTTTTTTTATGCTACTTGTGGACCCATGCCAGTGCTGACCACGCCCGGTATCGCCTTACTTGCAAAAGCGCTAGTAATGCGCACTCTCACCAGGCCACCAAGCTCCTCTGGGTATGGTATGTGTCTAGTATAAGGAGCAAGAAAAACTGAACTGTTTTGGTAGGATTTCCTAATTTCTTCGATTATTCTGGTAAAAAGCAGATTATACTTACGTTCTTTGCCTGGTGGTAGATAGCTAGGGGCCAGTAGTACTCGTAATTATCGATGGTACCACGAGGTTATTTAACGGCACAAGACGAAGGCACTGAGGTGATAGAGATTGATAACCTATGTCTTGATAGTATTTCGTACATTTTTGCATCAATGGAGGGAAGTTAGCATCAAACATCATATACGTTCGACATGTCACACGTAGAAGCTCTCTCCTGAGTCCCGACACCAAGTTCATAAATATTAATCATCAGGTAGGATTAATTTAATACTACCTACCATGCAAGGTACTCACAAAATAGCTTTAAATCATGTTAAATTAAGTTAATACATGAAAACACACTTATTATCACGCTTCCCACGGAGGTAGACAAGGCTATAGGAAGTATGTTTTGTAGGATTGAAAGTAAACAAATTTCTCTAAAATTTACACAGTAATAAACTATTTTTATCTTATTCAGAAAACTAACAGCAACAATAAAAAAACCCTTAACCAAAAAGATTACTTTTTCAGCATCATTTACATATTTATTGCAATGAAGTTAAATAAATCAATATAAACCAAATATATATCTACCCTCAATCAAATTACATAGACAACCCAAATCGTATATCTTGGACGTAATGCAGTTACTGAACAATAGATTACGGCGATAATTCTATTACGATCCCCGATATAATCGAGATATCTCAATTTAATTTAATTATGCATTAAACCGATTAGAGACTCAGTATCGACGCTTTAACCCCAAGGGCACTAAAACACTTTCGAATATGAATTTCTGATGACAATTATTGACACTACCAGACTTACGGCAATCGATTTTGAGTTTGGAATTACGTCAGACAGTAAAAACTATAGATATAGTTGTTTTTATATGTAAGGGCCTGCAGTGGCTGAAGCTATGGATTGTTGTCTAGGTACATTTTTTCAGCTTTGCGTCACAAGGTTTTAAAAGTCGACCACGGAAACAGCCGTTAATGAGCTTGATCTTTTCTAAATGTGCGATGAACTTGCAACCTATTTCAGGTTTCCGTTTTCCTTCTAGGGCCACCTGTTGCTTAAAACCTTTGGTTTTTCTGATTGTTACTTCAGGTATGAAACCCAAATTTTTTACATAAAAAGTTTTATATTTTTTCCTCGTGCTCGTACAAACGGCACACATCTTTGACACTTTATCACTGCGCTATCTCAAACTTTTCATGATAATAAGCAAAACTCATTGTATCTATATTAGACTGTTCCTATGGAAGCTTGAATAAAGTCTAATTTTAGGGAAGACAGTCGATATTTGGCAGAATTCTAACACCTGAATATGTATGTCTTATGAATGACAAATCGATTCATGCGATTATTCAACAGACAGCCTCATTAAAGTAGAGATTAGCTAATGCACAATTAATTTCCTACGAGTTTACAGTCGAATCTGGCGTTAGGAATATATTGCCTATAATAACTCAGTGTCAGAAATCTAGGCAGATTTTAGAAGGGGAATTTATGAATGGTCGGTTGATTGTAATAAATAACACGGCATCAAGATAACGTCAGATCTGAACGGAATTCCAATTTCTAATTTATTGCTGGTGTTGTAAACTGAATGTACGGGTTGTGGTAGGTTTTGGATGTAAACATAATTTTCACAGTTAGGTATATAATACAGGAGTACCTGGGTGACCAAGCTTTGATCGGTTATATCTCAAGCATTAACTACATTTTAAACTTGTCTAAAACAATAAAAATTAAAAAATTATATATAAACTTGAACATAAAAAAAACAAAAGTAAGTCACCGAGTGGGATTCGAACCTGTAACACTCTTTCTAGCGGTCCGCATCCTTAACCGCTGAGTCAAACGGATGGCGGCCGGCGCAACTAAATTAGCGACCGTATTCTGCATGGAAAGAAAAACGCATGAAAACGCACAAAAACTCAAAAACGATTGATTGTTTACCCCCGAAAACCCCCATATACATAATTTTCAGCGAAATCGTTAGAGCAGTTTTCGAGATCACAGAAATATATAAATATACAAGAAATGCTCGTTTAAAGCTATAAGATACCGCCGTGAGGTTTCCGGCAAAGTAGAATATCGATTAAGGAAATATACATGATGAGACCTCTCCCGTCTTGCCAGCGTAGAGAGTGTAGGACAGACCCTCTGACTGCTCTGTAGTATCCAAGTATGACTCGACAGTGAGAGGCTTGTGCTTCTATAGTCTACAGTGGTGACAAAAAAGACCTGATGATGATGATGATGACAACCTTTTACTATTACGTTGAGGAGACTAAAGAAGTTTCTTCCATGATCAAATAATATATTTACCTTGTAACATTTTCCAAGAACGTTCAAAACCAGTATTAGATTTGATTACCGGATTATGTTATTACGAGTACGAAAAGTTAAATGTTGTTTGTTTTTTTTTCGTTTAATGTTTTTTTAATAATTTTGAAACCATATTTTAAAATGAGTTGTGAATTTTGCTTTTTTGTGTTATTCTTTTTATTACGTCATTTTTAGCATGTACTAATATATTTTTTTACTTTACACGTTTCGTCCCTCTGCTGAGCAAAGGTCTCTCCCATCATTGCAGACCAACCACGCTGAAAAGCGTCAAAGTCGTCGCGCCATCTCTTTCTCGGCCATTATTTATTTATCATGTACTAATAAAATATAGTGTATGATAGTCGTGTGGTTCCCGGTGGAATAGAATAGGGTCACTCCAAGTTCTCCCGTAGATGTCGTAAAACTGTAAAACAAGCTAAACAAAGCATTTAAATATCAATGAGACCTCTCCAACCCGTCTGGCCAGCGAGGAGAGTGTAAGCCAAAGTCCTCTGGCTGCTCTGGCAAAGCATGGCTCTGGTAGTACAGAGTCGTGCTCCTGCAGTGGAAGATAAAAATGAATGATAAAGATAAATGAAATTAAATAATGTAAACACTTTGGGAGAGGCCTATATCGAGCAGTAGACATTATGCGGCTAAAATGATGATGATGATGATGATGATGTACTAATTGCAATAGGTATATCAACCACTAATGGTGCAAAGATATAATAAAAACTTCATCTGGCTAAGTGTGCAGGTACTTGACATGCAGTTCCTATTAAAATGATAATGAATATCCCTGTAGAATATCCGCTTCATAAAAATCGCTTTTTTACTCAAAAATATTTTAAAAAGATGCAATAAAACAAAATATATCTTAATAACTTTATTTACGCATTCCATTTAAATTTTACAGTAAATACAATAAAACGAAATTAAAACACAACAATTTTCGTGTCACTGTACATTATAGTTAAAGATGATGTCGTGCAAAGAATTGACATATCTTATGTGAAAACACAGCCATAGATTAATGCCTAATAATTTTATCTATTATAATATTATGCATAACGTTCAGAGAAAACTACTAAAGGTGACATCTTAAAGAAAACATACTTGTGAGACACTATATATTTTTTAAATATATTTTCAATGTGAATATGGGTCATAAAATTTATTTTAGCACCCTGTTGGAATAATATCTTTTTACAAATCTTCTTAACAAAAAGTTTTTAAATTTTTCATTAACACATTTTTTTTTTAACAAAGAATTCTGTTCTTCGCCAATTAAGATTAGTTTATAGATATAATAATGTATCTTTATATACTAGACTATCTGAAGATATAAAAGACTAGAAGATAAATTTTGAACTAAAATAACCGGCCAAGTGTTTCATAGTAGCGAATGCTGACTTTGAGTTCACGCCACGAAAAATATCTAAAAACTATTTTTCTAATTTGTATGTTTTCATTTCCCGATTTAATTTTTTAAGTAAGTACTTATCATAACTTTTTAATTTGTGAACCCGACTTAACTCTCGGCTTCGCCCGCGTTAACCACTCGAGTGAAGTCGCGGGCGTGATGCAATATAGCCTATAGCCTTCCTCGATAAACGACCTATCTAATACCGAAAGAATTTTTCAAATCGGACCAGTGGTTCTTGATTAGCGCGTTCAAACAAACAAACAAACAAACAAACAAACAAACAAACAAACAAACAAACTCTTCAGCTTTATTTATAAGTATGGATATTAAAGCCGTGAATTTTTTCACTTGTCCTTATCCGTTTAGCAGATAGAGACACTTGACTCTAAAAAAAATTTGACCAAAAAATGGCTTTTACAAGCTAACAAAATTTTTTAAAGACCTGTTCTGTTCAACGTTACCACTTACGATTTGTTTTTGTTTCTTTATTATGACCCTTTAAGAATATTGAGCATATCTGTACAGTACAATACATATTTACATAAATCTCGTACTCATTAATTATATTATATTAATGGGTAACAAACAAAGTAAAAAATAAACCATACATATACTTAAATAAGTACTCATCTTTTATACAGAAGTAAATAAACTTGCTTTGTTATTTCAAAATTATTATAACAACATTATTACTTTCACAATTTTATTTATGTTTCTTTTAAACAACAAGATGACCCATATTCTCATTAATTATACAGCTCTAGATATTTTTATTTATTCTAACCAAATCTTATTTACATTAATACATGTCTAACAATTTAGAATGTACAAAAAATAACTCCGTGATACACAATGAGGTTCTATAGGTTAGATTTTTTGGTTATTTCGATATTACCACACACGGTACTTCAAGTAATCACGATAAGAGATATTTATCCAATAATGTTATAATATGTAATCACTGTAAGCGTACCTTTAAAATAAGAGGCACCTTATTACGTTTATATATTTCCGGGCCACGAATGACGTGATCTTAGACTATAGAAAATTGTTAAATAGTACATTTCAAATTACATGTTACAAACCATCATCTTAGGCTCTGGCATGCATAGGCATGGATAGCCATCGCCATATAAATAATTATTTCTCTTGGCGCTTTCTGGTAATAATTATAAAAAATAATTAAAACTAATTTTTTTGTTTTTACTAGGCTTACAAATTATTTATTACAATTTCAATCAAATAACAACTAAATTAAAAACTAAATTAAAATTAAAATTAAAACATTTAAATTTGTTATTCCTATTATTTAAAGAAAATCTGTACTGTAATAAATTAAATACAACTTTATGAAATGCCATAAATATTTTAAAGCATATTTAAAACTTCCTTTGGCACTTTTTTCCTAGTCGTGTGTGCTGCATCTCTGTGCCTATTCGCAACACAACAGTATTGCCTTCTTACGGGCCGTACGTTGGGTATCTGTTACGTTAGTAATTATCATTGGCTCTGGTGAATTGTGATCAGAGACGGTGAAGCTTTTTATCATGTGATTTGAAATGTACTATTTTATAATCTGTAGTCTAAGATCAATGGGTACTTGTTCAGTAGAAATGTTGTCCATTGAAATTGTGTAACCATTTCCAGAGCTTTCTGTTTTTGTTCTATTGATGACCCAACAGAAGATGCGTACTGCGCACAGCTGTCTTTGTGAGTAATTTGTCCGAGAAGGGTATTGCGGAGTCGATTACAATCCAATCTTAACAGGCAACGAAGCAGTCTAGGTCCCCCGTTAGGTCCAATTTTGATTTAAACCAATTCCGTCCGTATCAGAATTACATTGCGTTTTTCGGGAATTTAAAGTATCTATGATACTCATTGGTGATAATTGGAAGTACCAAGTGTGTCTTCTAATTCTGTAGTTCAACGTACTGTTCTATAGGTTCATACATAATTTGTGGATACATAGAACGCAGGCCGACCATATCTACACTTACACCCTAATATCACCAGTTTTGATTCGAATCCATTCTCATAAGCTCATGAATCTTGATATTTCATTAAATGTCCACACGGCAACTAATAACACTGCATTTGTAGCTAAGTTATCTCCTGGAACAATAAAGCTTTATGAAAATCCTCAACATAGTGATGCCAAGTTATTTATAGCTAAGGATGCAATCTGAAGGACGCTTAGAGGAGGAGGAGGTATGCAAAAAAGTCTAGAGCGCCATTTTTCAAACGCCGAGTCACAAAACGAATGTTTTTCTTTTCATGAAGATTTATATATTTTTTTTAAAGTTTGATTTGATATAATTTATTTTATATATTTTACAGTTCGTGAGCATGTGAGCAATAAATTTAGCCGTAAGTAAGTGATCTGCTGCGAAATCGAAAGAAAAGTTGATTTTTACGGTTTTATTATATGTATTGATATGAAAAAAATAAATAAATTGCAGGCCTCTCTTGATCGGTCATTTTGGAAATCTTTGGGTGATACCTATGTCCAGCCGTGGACGTAATGCGGCTGAAATGATGATGTTGAAATAAATAAATATATCGGGTCAAATCACACCAATTGAGCTAGCCCCAACTCAACGACAGGACTTAAAAATGTATCTAGTTGCTAATAAAGATATAATTTACCTTTATTAGTTGACACGTATTTGTTGGAGACCAGAGCCTTGGAATGCAAAGTGATAATGGCGGTGGTGTCCCGTACTACTGGAGGCTCGACCATGACGACCGCTTCGCAGCGGACTCTGATCGCGCCGTTCGCCGTCGTCGGGACGCGAACCCGTAGTATGCGCCAGGACTTCTTCAAACCACCTGGCTGCATCGGACTCAGTTCAGTACGCTGCCAGACGTCATGCTGTGAACAAAATTATTCATTAAAATTTTATCTTTTGAACTTACACTTGTTTAAAAGTGGCCTTAAGTTTACACAAATTTCAGCCACTTAATCCTATCGTATCCTACTAATATTACAAATACTGAAATATTTTATGGTTTTTCAACTTATATTGTTTCACAGTTGGGCAAAGGAGTTCCCATATTCTTTCTTTATGGGAATTTGGATCGTAACACCGCCGTGCTGATCCATTGCCTGTTGGCGGGTGTTCTTTTGTGTGTCTGTTGGTAATCAAGGTATTCCACGTCATCATCATTTCATCCGCATAACGTCCACTGCTGGACATAGGCCTCTCCCAAGGATTTCCAAAATGAGGTGTTCTTGACTTGGGTCCTGCTATCAAGATGGTGAACGGAACCCCTTACTAATTAATATCAAATTATTTGCGAACGTCAGAACCATCGATTAGTCGTCATAGTTAAAGTGTAACAAGATGAAACGTACTTCGAATTGGCGTAGTGAATCCTTTAAAATTACCGTTCATACTGTTTGAAACAGTATTAATTTGCGTTGTTTGGAAATTGCATGTCAATTCATTGGAACAATTTGATTAATCAGAATATATGTTTGTGGATACATACATACATACATACGATCACGTCTTTATCCCTAATGGGGCAGACAGAGCATTTTGGGTCTTGCGGTTCTATGCAGAGCCCAGGGCCGCAAGACCCAAAAGCCACTTTTAGCGTCATGGTGGGCGAGAAGATGAAAAAGCAATCAATACAGTGATGGGTTGCTAGCCGCATCGCCTGTTAACATGATTTGCATTTTTGCCCATTCCCTCGATCGGCTTTTACGATCTGCGTGGGAAGAGAAGCAGCTGGTACATTCTAAGTTTTTTTTTTTATTTCTCCCAGACCAGCATGGGAGCCACCAACAACCATATGTTTGTGGATGATTCGCTGATAGCCTGAAAATAATACCAACTAATGTTTGGGATAGAAATGTTTGGATTAATAGAAATGATTTGTCAGTATGATTAGTCTCTCCATTATTTGTTACCTTTTCATGAAATGAGAATGGCTTTGACAATGCTTTGAGGTTTTAAATTGGAATGCTTAATTACACTTTGTAACCGTGTAATTTGGAAAGGGTTGCATCGAAAGGTCTATAAATTGGGAGTATTTATTTTTATGTTTACTTGAAAATAGATACAATTTATTTTTTACTTGAAAATAGATACAATTTATTTTTTACCACAATCCGATTGGGGTAAAACAATTTAAAAAGTTTGATTGTTTATTTATGAGTGGTAATAAATTGCATGTTTGTGGTTTGTGGCTACTAAATCCACTGATAGTTTAAAAAACCGTACTAAATAATGTTTTATTTATTAATAAATAATATACTACTAAGATTATCTCTAGCTTTGACTTAGAAATTTCGGAAAGATTTAAATTAAAATTTGCAAGATGCTTAAAAAATCAACTGTTCGTAAAGATGAACGAATTGATAGAATGATGGTTTTGCATCCGCATTGAAATAGATATTATTGTTTAGTATAGGTAGTTAAAATGTTAAGTCTGTTCATTATAATGTACCACATAATACATACACGTATAGAGACAGGGAGGTTGTTATGGCAGTGAACTGTTCTTGAACACACTGTTAGAGAAAAGGTCAAAAAAATGTAGTTCTGTAAGAAAGCTTCAAAATAAGAGCTATTGTTATTTTAAATTCATAAATCATGTTTAAGTCCTACCCTCACATTTATAAAAATAACCGGCCAAGTGCGAGTCGGAATCGCGCACGAAGGGTTCCGTACCATTATCTATAAAAATCGATCGTTCTTTGTATGGGATATGCCCCCCTTCATTATTTATTTTATTTTAATTTTTTAATTTACTATTAAAATAAATATACAACTGAGTATTTTGTGAATATTTCAAGTGCCTACCTGTTCCTATTATTGATATCAAGCAAAAAAGGGCCAAAAAATCGCGTTTGTCGTATGGGAGCCCCCCTTTAAATATTTATTTTATTTTATTTTTAGTATTTGTTGTTATAGCGGCTACAGAAATACATAATTTGTGAAATTTTCAACTGTCTAACTATAGCGGTTCTTGAGATATAGCCTGGTGACAGAGAGACGGACAGACGGATAGACGGACAGACGGACAAACGGACAGACGGACAGACAGCGAAGTCTTAGTAATAGGGTCCCGTTTTTACCCTTTGGGTACGGAACCCTAATTAACAACCGGTTGTTAGCAAACGCTTGTATTTTTTTTTATAGTTAATAGTGGCTAATTTAATCGTTACAACATTTTTGGGTGATCTATGACAAAGAATATTATGTTGTCAGCAGTTGTGAATAAGTGAAAAGTAAAAGTAAAATAATAAACGTGATTTAGAACGAAATATATTGTAGGCTATGACACAAGATATAAGTCATTTAGTCCAATTTAAGGGAATAAATTAAACACCTAAATTATGTTTTAAAAAAATAAAACTATAATGTACAATAGACACAACTTTAACTTTGAATACTGTACATGTACATATTTTAATAGAATGATATATTTATTCAAATCAAGCTTTATTGTTCAACCTTCATCTTTTTAAGCTCAAGGCTCAAAAACGAGGCCAAAAAGCCAACATACCTCCAGTTCCTGTGAAGATTTCAACAGTTTCGTTGAAGATTCAAATAATGCCTAATTAGGCATAAATATTTTAAGGTATGCTGCGAAGAATAAAGGGAAACATTTAGGCGAAATATACAGGGTGTTTTAAAAGGCCATTAGCGAAGATTTAAAGAGTACGTCGACTGCTTTGAGTCGCCTTACAATGAGCTTCCTAATGGCAAACAAAGTAAACGTACTCCTACAAAAGCTTCTAAAGATTTTCAGTAGGGAATATTAAACTATTCGTATTACGTAGTGTTAGGTAAGATTATTATCTTGCAAAATTCAGAAGGCAGTGCGTCGGAAATGAAGGCAGTAGAAAACATTGTAATGGGTTTAGTGAACAAGTTGTTTTGTGGTGTCTCAACATTCTGAAAAACTTTGCGTTTATAGAGTTGATATACTTATATAAAAACAAATGGTTGTCATTGTTCCTTTTCTTCTTTATCAGTCTAAAACTACTGCTGGACAATCACAATAAAAGAAGGATTTTCCCGAAATAACCGAGCTAGGCAGACGGGTTAGTGATCGCAGAGATGGTATAGAGAGGCTGCACAAAGCTGCTGCCCATACCTTGTTGATATAGGTTGAAAGAGGTGGTGACAAATTGTATTCTACTTTGCCATCCCCGCACGGCATATTTTTAACCCCCGACAAAAAGAGTATATATGTCTGTCTGTCTATGTATCTGTCTGTAGCATCGAAATTCTCAAACTGATGAACTAATTTCAATGCGTTTTTTTTTTTACATGAAAGCAAGTTTTCTTGCGGTACCTAGTTCTTAGCTATGTTTAATGGAAATCAGTTCAGCTCAAAAGTTTGGAGGGTAAGCGCTTGAAAGTCTCAAAACTGATGAATTAATTTAGATGCGTTTTTGACATGAAAGTAAGTTTTCTTGCGGTAGTTCTTAGATATGTTTGATAGAAATCAGTTCAACGATTCAAAATTTATGGGGGTGAATGCTTGAAAGTCTTGCCTTTTTTTTACATGAAAGCAAGTTTTCTTGCGGTAGTTCTTAGTCAAAGTCAAAGTCAAAATCATTTATTTATCTTTGGATATTTGAATCACTTGATAATTGTAATTTTTTTTCTTTCGATTTCTTATAAGGTAAATGTTGACGTCAGATCTTACTTAAAGCTAAGTTTACTGCCGCTTCCTAAGCGCAAGTACAGAAGTAACGGTAACAAACTGTACTACAGCACTTTCTCCAAAAACATCAACTTACAATTATACTGATGTTAAAATTAGATATGTGGACTCAGAATACATTGTTATGTCATAATTATTAATTAAGCATGATATCAAGTTTAAAATTAGCTATGTTTGATGGAAATCAGTTGAACGAAAGAGTAAAAAGAGTATCTAGCACTATGTAACATTGTTCATTGTTACCTACGTTATCAGTATTAGCTTGCACAATATCCACAGATCTGCCGAGGACATGTTGTGATAGAATTCTATAGAATGTAATCAGTAAGTATAATGAATAGTAAGCCTTGCAAATTGGATTCTGCATTCAGCTACTATGAGCGTGATTGGTCTCCAGTGCATTGTGTTGCGGGGATTCTACAGAATCTACACAATAATGCAACGCCGCTTTCGTACGTTAAGCAACTCTGGGTCTTACTTTTTAGATTGGAGACCACGTGTGTATACCGGAAGGCACGTAAAGTTGTTGGTCCGGGCTGTAATTATACGTCAGTTTAATTGGGTTAGTCAGAGCAAAGATTATATAATTACTAACGTAACAGATACCCAACGCCATAGAAACTATAGGCCCGTTAGAAGGCAATACTGGAGTTGCGGGTAGGCACATAGAGATGGCAGCAAACACGACTAGCAAAAAAGTGACAAAGGAAGTGTTATTGCATTTCATATAAGTCATATTTAATTAATTAGAGTATTACTTTTTTTAAATAATAGTAATAAAATATTTTAATGTTTTAATTATTACCATAGAGAGCCATCTAGTGACAAGGAAGAGAAATATCTTATACCTTTAAACGAGCAATTCTTGTTTATTTATCTGTTTATATATTTATATGTATATAAATTTCTGTGATCTCGAAAACGGCTCTAACTATTTCGCTGAAAATTGGTATGTGGGGGTTTTCGGGGGTAAATAATTATTGATCTAGATTAGTCTTATGTTTGGAAAAATGCGTGTTTTCGAGTTTTCATTCGATTTTCTTGCCACGCAGAATATGATCGCTAATTTCGTCGCGCCGGCCGCCATCAATTTTGGCTCAGCGGTTTATGATGCGGACCGCTAGAAAAAGTGTTACGGGTTCGAATCCCACACGGTGACTTACTTTTGTTTTTTTTTTAAATTTTATTTTGACAAGTTTAAAAAAATGTGGTTATTGTTTGAGATGTAACCGAGCTAAGCTCGGTCGCCCAGGTACTTATGATTATATGGCGACGGGTAGACTCGGTCCCGCAGTGATTAAAACTAAAATCAAACCCCTTTATTTATAAAAAATTAACAACCGTTTGCTTAACCTATTTTAGTTAACACATGTTTTGTCCCTTTTCCACTTTTTAATATTTGACATTGAAAGAACAAGACAAAACATATATTCTACCTAAAATAGGTTTAGGAGACGTTTGTCATATTTATGAATAATGGGGTTTCATTTTAGTGTTAACCAAAGCGGGACTCATTTTCTTTTTCATGTAAAACGTGCTATTGGTGCATAATTTGTTGCTAGTAATAGCGTTCTTGTGCTTGGCATACTTAGTATGTTTTGACACGCTCCCGGGTTTGTACTTAGATGAGAAGATTAAAAGACTCTACCGAGATTTTAAGAACATTCAAAGTGATAATTATTTTTTAATTGAGTTATAAAGGTTTTAATTTGTAAATACCTACTTCATTGTCTTCCGAATCCAATATTGGACCAACTCTATGATATTACTAGTAAGATTTTGAACAAATATCCACATACAAATTCATATATAAATAGTAAAAACAGCTACATCATTATAGATTGTTTATTTAAACCAAGGGGATAAAGTTTATCAACCTTTCATGCTTACAACGTAAATAAGAAAAGTTAATACAAAGTTAATCTCTAAGATTAACTAAACAAGTAAGCCTTATCTAATTATCCTGTGAAACTTGGCTTAAGTTTTCATAGTTCTTGGCAAGAGTTACAAAGTGAACATGTTGCTTATTTGCTAACAAAATACAGTTAAGATTGTATAATTAGAACAAGGGTAAGAAGCTTTAATAATATATGCACATGTTTAACTAAACAAGAGAGATACTTACGTAAACATTTGTTTCTTTTAAATAAAAGATTGTTTTTCTACAACTTCTCGAAAATATTCTACGTTGGTCAGGGATAAAGAGAAAGAAGTAATTTATTAAAACTGATTGACGAAATTGATGAAAAATACAAGGAATCATGTCAATAGAGGATATAGACCATGTTACTAGAATGCATGCAGTTAGCAACTTCATTGGCATCTTTGCGCTGAAAGTGTTATTTTTATTATAGTTTTTATTATTATATATTAGTACAAAAGGTACAACTTAATACTAAGCATTATCTACTCACCTTTGGAACATAGCAGACAAGATGGTAGATGGGGTAAAAATATTTATAAATGTAAATACGTAATTAAACATACTTTAACTATTGTTGTATTTAAATATTTTTCGCGATAGTGTCGAATTACAAGCATCTTGATATAAGTCCCTTGATTGTTGTTTTCCTTATTTGGATCGAAGGGCCCGCAAATAATAAAATTAATTTAGTGTTGCCAGCGATACAAATCCATTCGCAGCGCGATAGCGTATGCGTATAGATAATTATGACAAAATAGGTTTTAAAAATTCCGCGCATGTAGAATTCAAACCTACGAGTATATTTATTTAAGAATTTCGAACCGGTTCAACAATAATTTGTTTTGGATTGCAATAAGGATACACAAATCCAGGCATCTGCTCATAGCAGTAGGTTTTTACTCGTTAAGGCCCAACGCAGACGACAGACTAGACCGCGCCGCACTTTTTAGTCTGTGAAAATAGAACACACGGAATCACATGCAGTAACGCACACGACGCGCAAAAAGTCCGGCGCACGGCGTGTGCGTTACTGCGTATGATTCCATAGGTCCTATTTTCACAGACTATCACAGACTAAAAAGTGCGTCACCGATAGTCTGTCGTCTGTGTTGGGCCTAAAGCTAATGATGTTTGTACGATACATTTTTATTAGGGTATATATTTTTTACCTTAGATGTAAAACGTGAGTAGTGCCAATAAATATATATTTCATATGTACTGTATGTTCATGTAATAAATAAAATTATTTACGAACGGAAAAGTATTAACATCCTTAGATGTTTTTAACTTTACTTAGATTTTATATGGATTTTATCACTTTTTTGCCGTCACAATTGTCATTGGTCCCGGCTGTCAGCATTAATGTCCGATGCCTGCAATTTAAAAAAACTGACACCAATGATGTACACCAATGCCACATAAACACACGAAAAACGATAAAACAGAGAGACTATAAGGGTCAACGTAATAAATATACTATTAATTGTTCTCTTTTCTATAGGGTTAAAAATATATAACTGCCTCCGTGGTGTATTGGTTAGAGCGTTCGGCTCATACCCGGAGGTCGCGGGTTCGATTCCCGGGGCAACGACTTTATGTTGTTGTCCTAGTGTGGTTAGGACATTGTGAGCTGATCACCTGACTGTCTGATAAGTAAGATGATCCGTGCTTCGGAGGGCACGTGAAGCCGTCGGTCCCGGTCACTGTCTTTGACTTTCGTTACCTAAAACCATGTCAGAAGTTTAAGGCGGTTTAAAAACTCTGACACTAGTGTTAGTCACTAACACATACAATAGGAAGAAAGACATTGCAAATGCCAAGTATATCAGTATATCGGTACGATTCCCATTCTCATTTATCTAGAATCAAATAAACCTATTTTCTCTGCAGACGGACAAAATTCGATTTAGTTGCGGACCACAGCCAGCTCTATCGGACATCCATACTCACTGCCTCTATTTACTAGGTTTGATATTTGCAGTGAAGATTGCCATTTTAAATGATTATTTAGATGGCAATCTTATTTTTATCTGACTTCAAAAAGGAGAAGGTTGTCAATTTCGCCGGAATCTTTTAAGCTTTTTTATGTATGCCACTGATTATTCGAAGACGCCTAGACCAAATTGTTTTTTTTTGTTTGGAAGGACATACTTGTCAGATGGTCCCATAGAAATTTTATCTAAATCGGTTGTGTATTTTGGTGTTGTCTCGCAAGTATACTTTTTCAAACAAAAACTGAATTTTTCAAATCGGTCCAGTTTTCGAAAAATCGGTGAACATACATAAAAAAAGATTAACATGAATTGATGACCTCCTCCTTTTTGGAAGTTGGTTGAAAATTATGCAGTTTGTTGCCGTTCTTTTTGCTGGCGCCTGGAAAGCGGCACTTATTACTTATTTTTGTTTTCGGTAATGTAAGAGCTTTACGTTTCTCCAATCACATTTCAACGTGTAAGTTTATAACCCAAGGGTTCCACGTGCTTCTTAGTGTGGTCCCCAAATAAGAATAAAATTGTAAGTTAATTATCTAATTGTGGATTTTAATTAAATTCAAACTGTACTTATTAAAACTAAATAGAAACTAAAACTAAAAAAAAATACAAATTTTTTAGACCCGTTAAAATGTTACCCCTCGGCAACATGGCCAAAAGGCTGGCAGCATTGCCACGTTGTATGGCAATGCCGATTCTTTGAGCTAGATAGTTATTAGTCTGATACTTTACTTTACTTACTGGCACTTTGGTGACGGGATACTTCGAATGGACGTTAAGAAATAATTTTTAATAAATTATGGACCAGGAACCAAAAGTTTCTACCCCAAAAGGCTCAAATATGTAGTTTATCTTTCTCTAATGTCCATATATTTACGCCTTTTAAGGCTCTGAGTATAGTTTAAATTTAATTAAAACTGTATGGTTAGTTTTTATCGAGTAAATTGTGGATTCAAAGTACATACCTTCTGCAACTCGTCATCGATGTACCAATTGATATCTGACGGCGGCAACGAGTAATCAGACGAGCAGTTAAGGAATATCTGCTCCCCAGGTTTCAGCACCTTCGGAGCCCCGGATATAACGGGGTCCAAATGCGGCATGGCTGCAAGCAAAACAAATTTGAATACATTAAGAGAAGTTAAGGCGGTATCGCACCCGTTTATTTTAATGTTTTCGCCTTTTAATAACTCTAAAATTCATAACAACACTGTTGTTTTATGTTAATAGTTTTATAAGTATGATATGAAATGCCGTATTTTTTTTTAAATTGTAATAAATGTGATTTCATTTTAAAAAATTAAACGTGTCATCTCTCGATCTGCGCTACCTTACGAATTTATAAGTAGCCATCATTTTGAAATGCCTTATAATGTAAGAAGTGACCTATCGTGATAAAGTGTTTTCGATCTTTCAATGAAGAAATCCTAGCTAATAAAAATATACAACATTAAGAGCGGTGCTTTTGTCGGTGGAATTTCTGTTTTCTGCAAAACTCTTAACATCTTGATATGACACGACTGACACCTTTTTCATGACTTGTTTCATATAGGTGTGAATGGGCTTTCCTCTACCCCTTTTTACTTCTATTTTATACAGATACATGTTCATGTCTTTATCCCTGACGGGGCAGACAAAGCCCAGGGCCGTAAGACCCAAAGGCCACGCTTAGCGTGATAGTGAACTTCTATTTTGCCTTATTTTATTATATTAATTGGAAGAACAAAGTCACAAACATAGTGGGCTTCAATACGGAAGTCAAAAAAATATACAATATACTTAGAGGTCGTCAGAAATAGGCGAGGCAATGTGTTGGAATATTTTATACGGCATGAAAATTCGCTAGATGACATCAAATCAAATCAGAAACTTTTTTCTAAACGTCAATACAAACATTTTCTATGGGATTTGTATGAAATACGAAAGCGTGACGTCATGCTTTTTTGAAGTCAAATTGCGCTCCTAATATCAGTTTTTCTGCATAAATGAATCTAAAATCATATTAAAATGGCTATAATTAATGAAAAGTGACACCATTGTGTGACGTTTTATTTTATTTATTTTTGACCCAGTCTTCTACCCGATTATAAAACACGGGGCACTTTAAATAATAATTTATATTTTAATAACTAAGATAACTGGTGCACTAAAATTGACTTGAACCTAAAAAGCAAAGCTAGAGGCAAACGGGTGCGATCCCAGTTACAGTAGTCAAGTTAAGTAATTGTACGATAGAACATAGTGTCCAGTAAATTTCCATTTCAGTTCACGGTTTTAAATCAGCAGATAGTTAAAGTCCTTCTTTATAGTCGATCCAACAGTCCAGTAATTTGGTCTAGACTTTTTGCTAGAGCGTCCTAAAAAGCTAGTAGACTTAATCTAATTAGGTTAGCGGACATAAGAAATAAGAAGAGTCTGTATGTGCTCGAATCTGCCAGGTCTTTATTTATTTTTTAAATCAACTTGCCTTTTTTCATTGGAGTTGAGAATCTAAATTATGTTTATTACAGGAAATTTTAATCTAAAGTCAAACTTTGTGAATCGCCAAACAACGTTTTTAGGGTTCCGTAGTAAACAAGGAACTGCCATGTCGGTCTGTCCGTCCGCGGTTTCACTTAGAGACTATAAGTACTACAAAGCTGTAATTTAGTATGGGTATGTTTATTAATTATGCCGAAAAAGTGGAAAAAAAAAAACGAAAAAGCGGAGGCATCACCTTCACCATGCAAGAGTCTGCATTCCCCGTCACCCTCGTCTCCCCGTCTATCAGTGCACCCTTAGACCTTATAAGGAACCTATGTGCCCATTGCCCAACCAAGCTTATTGCAACATCGTTACAAGCTTAGGTGTTAATCTAGAGTGTCAGCTTCTTGCATACCAAATTTTGACAAAATAGGTCCAGCCGTTTGCGCGTGAGGAAGTCACTTACCAACGACATTCATATGTTTCGTCTGCCTCGCGATCTGGAACTTCGGTCCTTCGGTGGACACCTCACAAGTGTAGACCGCTCGCGTCGCGACCGGCGGAGGCATCACCTTCACCATGCAAGAGTCTGCTGTACACTCCCCGTCCTGCACCATGATGATGTCGGTCAAGTTAAACAGACGTATGGGAGGCTGCAACAAAATAGAGGTGTTGAAACAAACTCCTTTTTTATGTAGAAACACTATACAACTACAATAAACTTGACCAATGTTTGGTTGCGGCACGCCTACCCATTGCTTTTTAAACATAAATATGTATTTTCCTTGTAACAAGATGGCGCTATACATAATAATTAAAAAAATAAAATTTTTAATAACTATATAGTACCTGGGCGACCGAGCTTTGCTCGGTTACATCTCAAACATTAACTACATTTTTTTAAACTGGTCTAAAAACAATAAAAAAAAATTATCTGTATACATAAACTTGAACATAAAAAAAAAACAAAAATAAGTCACCGAGTGGGATTCGAACCCGTAACACTCTTTCTAGCGGTCCGCGTTGACAGCTGAGCCATATTCTGACCATATTCTCCGTGGAAAGAAAACATTTTTGATAAAATTTCATATATTTACGCGGTTATAGTCTCATTTCGTAAATAAGCGACATTCGTTTTATGCGAAATATTGAAACGCAAGCGTGTGTGGAATTGAATTACCTATTTCGAGAGCTCTCGCGGAACAAATACGATGTAAGGAACGCTCAAAATTCGTAATTAAGTTACTTATTCCTATATGTGACTCGTGTTTTTACCAGAAATTCCTAATCGATACCATATTGTTATCAAAGAGCCTGAAATTTGTGTATTAGGAATGTTCAAAATAGACACTTTGGTATGAATATTTAAATAGCATTATTAGGTCCAGAAATTAATGATACGTAAATAAATTTTATTCACATACATGTGACACTAGTTTTGGCAACAATAAACACACATATTCAACTTGGAAGGGATATCTACGTAATAAATCGAACCACGGGCTGTACTCTATCACTATTATATATTGAAATTAGGTTAATACACAAAAACCATAAAAGAAATCGGCACTTTCATACAAAAGTGTGCAGCCGCTCGGGTAATTTGTATGAGAATGTCGAACATTATTGTTTTTTGACCGTTATTTTCATTTCATTTTAGGTACTATAGTGATCTAGTATAACCCCATGGTTCGATGTATTACGGGTATGTCCCTTCCACGTTGCATAAAAAATCATCAGGTAGATAAGTAAACGTTTTTGTCTATTTAAAAGTTTATTAACAATAGAAGAGAAGACTCACCTTTTGGGAGGGATTATATCTAAATATCTCGTTCATGTCCCTATAGAACTTGACGGAGTGCAGCTTCTGATCGTCCATCTGAAAGTGGCAGCTGAGCAGCGCTGGTCTCCGAGGATCAGCGTACAGGGGCACCTGCAGCTGCGTGATCTCATGTGCTGATGTTAATGCTGAAACAATGGAAAGAGACTTGGTTATTTCAAACCGAGTGGCTCTGTGAGCTGTAGACCTCGCGCGTCACTCCAAAACCATTGCGGTCTTATTATAAAACTCAGACTATCTTTGTTACTAGGTTTAAACCATATCGGACCAAATCAAGTTGACATCTAGTAATATGTGATTATCTCATCTGAAAATGTCAACTTGATTTGGTCGGATAATGGTTTAAACCTAGTACTCGCAACAGACGGATTACGTCTTAATAAGGGTAATGAAAACTCAACACTCAAACTCAGTTTTATGAAACTTTAAAAATTTCATAAAACTGAATCAACAAAAATCTATATAATTATTATTGAACCTGCTCACATAGAAATGCAACCTGTAGGCGCAAACAGTCTTTAATCTAGACATCCGGACAAACAAAAGAATCTTCAGCGGAACAGAAACGAGGATGCTTTGTAAAAAAAGCAAAAATGAAGCATGTTATATGCACAAGTAAGATTTATTTCATTTATCGGGTGTATATTTTACTTAAAATCAATTTTGAAGTATAGGTTATGATGGTTAAGTGACAACCTAGAGCTAATATACTTAATGTCTACAATAACAATGGCTTGCTACCAACAATTTATGGACCGACTTCTGGCCACTAAGGAAGTAACCAACTCTAAGTCAAGCCCCAGAACAGCGCTCCCTACAGACATGCTAGTTAGAACTTCTTGAATAGTTCAACTTGATATTGTATTAGACCAGTCCAACTTGGCTTTTCAGTTTGATTTAGTTTCAAGATTTAGAACAAAGTTGACAACTTTTGGAATATTGATAAAAATATTGAATGTCAGATTGAAAACTGAGGACCTAATGAAATTTGACTAGTTAGGTAAATCTTTTGATATTAAAGAAAGCGATAAAGTGGTTTCTATTCATGAATAACATTTAGTTCAGTTCCCATTAGATTAATATTTGAACTAAATTAGCGGTATCAATGTATGTCCATAACTATCCTAAGGTTTCCTGGAAGAGATAACTGTGTAATAAGGTCGCTTTTTAGGGTTCCATAGCCAAATTGCAAAAAACGGAACCCTTTGATGGATTCGTCATGTCTGTCTCTCTGTCCTACCGTATGTCACAGCCACTTTTTTCAAAACTAAAGAACAATACTGTTGAAACTTGGTAATTAGATGTATTCTGTAAACCGCATTAAGATTTCCACTCAAAAATAGAAAAAATAAAACAATAACTTTTGTGGGTTCCCATTTAAAACTGAAACTTTGGGTTCCCCCCGGGAACTTCTAAAATAAGAGAATGATAAAACTAAAAAAAAAAAATGATGTACTACCATGCAAGAAAATTGGTTGGAACGAGATCTAGTAAGTAGTTTTTTTTAATACGAACAAGAAATATTTCCAAGAAATATTTCCAAATATAATATTACAATTTGTGTGCCTCCTCATCCTTGCTACTACAGAACCCTTCATGGGCGAGTCCGACTCGCATTGACCGCTTTTTTTGTATAAATTTGTCTCAATATGTCATTTTTGTTAGACGAACAATTTTGTTGTACAATTTTACAGTGGGTACGAAATTTTATTTGATACTTTAATTCATACTGCATTAAAGTGTCACACAAAATTTTGGAAAATATATCAAATGCTACTTAATACTTTGTAATCTACCTACGAGTCTAGTCAATTTAAAAAAATAAATAAACAGGAACAAAATCAAAACAACTGGTGCTTAAAGTGAAACTTTCACATTTCCATTGTGTGTAGAAATAATCTCTTTAAAAACATTGCAAAGTTGAGTCAATGCTATAAGTACGAATAAACAAACATATTTAAATGCCTCAACTGAGAATTTCCTATGAAATATATTATTTAAACTGTACGTGCCTTTGTATGTCGCTATGCATTTTAACGTACAAACGTGACTGAAATCTCATTTTTCCCTTCTGAATTTATAAACGACGCAACTAAAATACACGAAAATAATACAAAAACAAGCAAAATGGCGCATAGTGTGTAAAAATAGTGGGAAAAGTTGTACTTTTATTGTTTTGGCTACGAGGACGTTTATGCGAGGATTAAAAATATTGCTTTTCTCTGGAATAAGTGAAACACATTTTATTAATGTGTTTTCTAAATAGGTATATACTGTTTTATAAATATAAATTTCCACCTTCTCGCCCACCATCTCGCTGATAGTGGCCTTTGAGTCTGGCGGCCCTGGGCTTTGTTTGCTTAGAACCTCACGACCCCAAATGATCTGTTTGCCTCATTCATTAGAGATAAAGAAGTTATAGTATCGTATGTCTGTATGTTGCTGTAAAAGTAAAAAAAATGTAAAATAAGTCTGACTGACGATGATGGAAATACATTTCTCCTCTTCTTTTTGGGGTACTGTACCCAAAGGGTAAAAACGACAATCACTAGTAGACTTCGCCGTCTGTCTGTCTGTCTGTCTGTCACCATACTGTACTCATGAACCGTGATAGCTGGAAAAAGCAGTTATTCTTACCTACCTCTCCTAGGTATATAAAAACCTCTACCTACTATTTATAATTTCAGGTTAGATATAGCAAAAGCTAGAGGCCGCCAAAGTATAAAAAAAATAGAGAAGGCCTACCTTATAGAATATCATACTATTATTTTTATTAAGTTGAATTTTAGGAGAGTAAATCTACTGGATGAACAGACATTTTATTTGGCTTGAGGCGCTCTATCTAGATATCAATACTTATAGAAGCATTATAATGCTAGATTGTCTTTTGTTTTTGTTTTTCGTGTGTGTAAGCAACCAAATTTGACCAACACTGGTGTCCAATTGTTCAAGCTGTCTATAGGCATTTGGCATGACTTGAGGACTGACATTTAGTGATTTGTTAGTAAGTAATGACACTTGTGGTCATCCATCCAAGAGCGGACCACGCACGGGGTTGCTTAACTTGCAAAAGCGGACCACCGACCTTCGTTTATTTTATACTTTGTATTTAGTTATTAGTATTTAGCTATGTTATTTAATAAATTGGAATACTAAAAATCCAATCTTCAAGAATTACACAATAATAGAAACACTAACCTCCGGCTTCCGGATTAAGGCTACTACCATAAATTCCAAACTTAATGCTCGGAAATTGTACAGCGGTATTGTCCGACCAAGTTCATATTCAAACCTTTTTAAAAGTCAACCCTTAAACGTCCCGTTTTCCACTAGACTGACTCTTAACAACATTTTTTAAATTAAACTCATTTCTTTAAAATATTCCTTTCAGTTTTTGTACTTCTCTATTCAGTAAGTGTAAGAGTAAATATGAAAAGGTTAAATATTTGTAGAGGCAGAGGTTTAGAGGGTCTTTCACCGCAAATTTAATTTGTTTTGCGTCCTATTGTCAAACAGTTTACGATATGCTAAGATATCAATAGATATGCATAATCAAATAGGAAAGTAAATAGGTAAATCACAGTCAACGTTTCATTTCTTAGTGTTCATGATTCTATATAGGGTGACTTTTTTTAGTGATTCTGAACTACTATCAAAAAAGAAGTATCAAATATCAATAAAACAAAAAAACATCTTATGATACAAAATCACTTAGGACGGGCGTCGATTTGTATAAACAGCCGATTTTTTTTTCGTTAATTGTTTGTATAGAAAGTAGTTCAGTATCATGGACAAAAATTGCTCCAAAAATTTGGCTGGTGGTTAAAAGTCACCCTGTATGTATGAACAAAGTTGGTCACGAAAAATGTTTATAACTAATAAGTACGTTTACATAAAATAAAAATTGTAAAAATGTCCTTTCTACGTTGTATAACTGTTGTTGAAATATATGTTAATAAAATAAAATAAGCCTTTATTACTGTAATTACATGCATTTTTATAATTTACAAATTTTGAACAATTCTATCTTGAATCGAAGATAGTTGTATTGGTAACCAGTTATTCATTTACAGCTTGTCCTTCGACAAAGGCCTCCTCTAAAACTTTCCATGTTGTTCTATCTTTTGCGGTGCGTCTCCATTCTGGACCAGCTATCTTTTTTATGTCGTCTACCCATCTTTTATATTGTTTACCTCTGTTTCTTTTACCGTCCCGTGGGTACCATTCCGTTACTAGTCGCGTCCACTTCTCTTTTTCTCCCCTTAACATGTGTCCTGTCCATCTCCATTTCAGGCATTTGTATACGGTATGTATGTTTTTAAATTTAGTTTTGCTTTTAATACTTTGTAATCTTATCTTGTCCCTTCTTTTGACTCCACTCACACTTCTTTCTATTCCATTTTGACATACCTGGATTTTTTTAAGTTGTTGTTGAGTAAGTGCCCATGTTTGACTTCCGTACGATAAACATGGGAGGATACACGTGTCGTATACTTTTCTTTTTTCTTTCATGGGCATGTCTCTATCCTTCATGACCTCGCCCAGGGACCAATATCGTTTCCAGGTGTTTGATATCTTTCTATCTATTTCTTTTTGCATTGTATCTTCTGGAGATATTAGTTGACCCAAGTATATGTACTCGTTGACATACTCTATTTGTCCACCATTCACTTCAATATCTTTTTTTATTGAATTTGTCATTACCTTTGTTTTCGATGTGTTCATTGAGAGGCCGACCTTGACACTTTCATCTGATAGTTGTTGTAACATGGTTTGCAAAACATCTGGGTTCTCGGAGAAGAGTGCG
Organism: Acrobasis consociella; assembly: GCA_963555685.1. Taxonomy (NCBI): domain Eukaryota; kingdom Metazoa; phylum Arthropoda; class Insecta; order Lepidoptera; family Pyralidae; genus Acrobasis; species Acrobasis consociella. The sequence goes on from OY743115.1 coordinate 8,071,457, forward strand.
AAACGTAGGTGGTTAAGTTTTTCCCCGTCGATATCGACGGGAAATATATGTTATGAGTGTATGAATAAATCAATAAAATCTAATATTTTTTATTATTAAAAATCATCATCAATCATCATCATTATCAATTAAAAATTTGTAATGGTTTTAGATATTGTAATAAAACACAATAAAGCAAACACTATATATATATATATATATATATATATATATATATATATATATATAGTGTTTGCTTTATTGTGTTTTATGTTTATGTATGTAACAAGTTACTGAAATGTCTGACTTTATATATATATATATATATATATATATATATATATATATAAAGTCAGACATTTCAGTAACTTGTTACATACATAAACATAAAATTCCCGCCGAAACAGTTGCAATGTGGCCGCGAGCCAAATGATAAACACCCCCGATTTACATTGTAATCCACCCCGTGTCAAGCTGAAAGGATTAATGAATTAATATTTAATTGACATCAAAATTCAATGAGGTTTTAATTAATAACCCCTGAGAAATAAATGGAAGTTAAGCAAAGGCCTAAGCATTAGGTAAATATGTATAAAACAGGCAACTTTTGAAAGGACTGTCCCCGAGTTTGGAAGTTGAGTGACAAGTTTACTTGGCCAAATAACGGTGATTATGCCTTAATTAATTCAACTCTATTAACTTGATGTTTTCAAATTGGCAACATTATTTTGAAATTAACAGTGCTTTAGATTTTATTTATGTTGATGGCTTTGTATTCGAAAAATCAGTAAATGGAATAGTTATAGTAAGTATATCATAGATAATGGAATTGATACAATAATAATTATTTATAGGTTCCAATTTGAAACATAATGTATGGCGTAAAATGTGTTAACATATAAAAATGAGAAAATATTTTCCGTTTCCAATTTAATTAAATTTTAATTTACAATAAAAACATTTTCCTATAATAATAGATATTATCTTGGGATAGAGATACGCTTACATAATCTTACTTGCTTAAGCACAAACGTTTTTAAATAAAATTAAATAACTTTTATGATTTTGAGTTATCATAGTCATAATATCGCAATGTTAGGTAGTAACTTTTCTACAAAAATCACTCCTACAAATCCTGTGATTCTTGTGAACTGGTTCAATTTAACTTTATTATGCTCCACCGCCAGAAGTGGCAGTAAATATTTCTCATTTGCAGTTAGTAAATTCTTGCGAATTTATAAATCTATGTCATGAAACGGCGAAACTTTCAGCGTTATCCAGTGCAATCATTCTGCGCGTCTTTAAAGAGTTATTTACTGTAATATTCTTATGTAATTTATTCCTGAAACGGAAATTCCACTCCATTTACTCTACTTTAGCACTTTGGTTCGGCGGAGGGAAAGAAATGCTTTTAATAAAAGTAATTTCGGAACAAATTTACTCGATTTGCCTCGGATAAAGGTTGAATAATAATTATGGAGGGTTCCACGGAGTAATTTGCTTAAGTTGCTTTGCCATGAACGTCAAGACCGACCGAGCACCCGAACACAAATTAAGAAACGACAGATGAACTTCTTCATAAGTAGTCTTCAATCATTTATTAGCGCACTTTTGGGCCATTTATCTACATACATTTAACAAAACAGTAAAAAAAAGTGTCTGTACATGGCATATATTTCAAAAAAATATTGGATCGATTGATACATAGTAATAGAGTAAGAATTTAAAAAAGTCTGTGTGTTTGTCTGTTTGCACACACTAACTTTCGGAAGGATTCTTATAAAACTTTTTTTGTTATATAACTGTTAAGCCTAGGCAACATATGTAAAATAATTGAAAAAAAACGCCTAAGCAAAAGTTGTTCTACCTAATGAACATTTTCTTAAAGTCTACGCGAACGAAGTTGCGGGCTTCGGCTGTCTACTAATAAGTCATACAATTTGCACGTAATAAAAGGTAGGATAGAGTTTGTCATACGAGCTTTCCACCTGACTAGATTGTCTATCCTGTCCTCAGAATACAGAAGGCGACAAACCTATGTTTTTCTAAGCAGGCCAAAGTAAATCGAGACCAGGATCATAGGGAAGGAGAGTTCTTCGCGTGCTGATAAAACTACAGGTCTATTGTGGTGTGATTGTGTTATATAGATAAACATAGTTTTACTCCATTTAGACATCGTTATTTAGACATCTATCTAACTAACTATAAAACGTTTTTCAATCCCTTAGTATTTTTACCATCAAGTATATTGTACCTGTGAGTAAGTAGCTAAGTATCTAAACTAACTTTACAAAAATAAATTGTTTAAAGTGTTCTTCACTGTTTTTTTTTTCTTTTCTTGATAGTGGCGATCAGATTTCGTTGAAGCTTATGTTGCCAGTGTCTAGTTATCTTTCTTTATTGTTGGTTTGTTTTTAATAAAATTTGTAACATAGTAGTTCGCCCCCAACTGTGAACTCGCGAACCCCATATCTCAGCAACCCGTTGACCAATATGGCTCATATTTGAACTTAAAATTTTTGTTAGCTACTTCTACACACCTTCCAAATTTCATGAATCTTCGATCAAAATTACTGGAGTTATCATCGAACAAACGTATATACAAAGTAGACTTGAGAACTTCTTGCTTTAGTCACTTATTCAACTGAACTGTTACGAAAATGTTATTCTTCCTCATGTTAAAAGTTAATAACTAGAGAACATGATTTATGAAGATTTGCATTTATAAACTTTCTTATTTGTGACCCAAGCACCAGCTATTTAAAACATCAAACTTCGATAGGAAGATAAACTTTGGTTGTTGAATATTCATTATTTTAATACTGTTGCCCCAGTTGTTTAACATTTTTATTTATCATTTTCACTGGCTTTTACCTCTCTTTTTTCTGCTGTGGTTAATGTAATGAAAGTTGTATAATATTTTTCTTAGAATAGCCATCTATATTAATATTTATTTTATTGTAGTATATTTTTGCTACTTTTTCGCAGATATCGTATGTTAATGGGTAAATTTGGTAGAATAGATCTGGTATCGAAAGAGAAGTCAGTTTTTTTTTATAATGTGTATTATTATACTATTATGTTTTAAAATAAAAACTGAAATCACTCCCAAACTACACAATCGATTTTGATACAATTTATATGGGACCAACTCGCGAGTATACCCTTTCAAAAAATGGGCTCAGGCGTCTTCAAAAAATCGTATGATAACCTTTGCTACGGGATAAGCCCGTGCAAAAAAATAATAATAAAAAATAATAAATGAATAAACTACCGAAAACAAAACAATGAACCGAACCAACCTATTTGTATGAGTTTATTTCTGAAAATTATAACTACTTTTTATTTAAAATGTGATGGAATACATACTTTTGAAAAAGAATTTAGCAATATCTATAGAAAACAAAATATGACCAATTGGTGAGTGATATTGTAAACATTACATTGTTACACCTTCTCCTTTTTTAGAAGTGGGTTAAAAATAACTAAAACAATCTTAGCGATGTGTATCTACTATAAAACTGTAAAAAAGGTGTATAATAATAAATCTCAGAATTAATAATAGTATTACATAACTAACTAACTAGATAAATATCAACCTATGACTAAATATCAACCTGTGTAATTGAAGTACATATTTGTGTATTACGTGAAGTTTCCGGAATGAATATGAAAAAATACTATTAAAGGTACAAAATTAATTTATTGTTTTTCAAAATAATCTCCCTTGGCGTCTATGCACTTTTTCATTCGATGAAACCAGTTTTGAAAACTTTTGTGCCACTCCTCTGTGGTGACCTCTGAAACGTGTTTTTCATACTCCTCGACAGCCTCTTCTGGTGATGAAAATCGTTGACCGCGTAATTGGTTCTTAATTTTTGGGAACAGAAAAAAGTCACAAGGTGCCAGTTCGGGACTGTATGCAGGATGACTCATGAGTTCTACATTTTTCGCCTTCAAAAAGTCGTTTGTCTGTCTGGCCGTGTGAGAACTAGCATTGTCGTGGTGAAATGAAATGAAATGAAATGAAATGAAATGAAATAAATTTATTTGCAAGCAAACACGGTAAGAAATACGATTTTACAGGTCATACCTAATTCTCTTGTACAGACGTGTTGCACCAACAATTGGCATGCAAATTTTTTAGATTTTCATGCTTCTAATTTACAAAAATATAATAATAATAGTCACTATTGAATAATATCATGCATGTCAAATGATTTACAATATTATAGGATAAATTTAGTTACTAATAATAATTAAATATATCTAATGATTTCAATATGGGGCGCCGCATGTCAAAATTTAAAGTCGAGGAATTCATTAATGGTATAGAAGCATTCATTTACCAACAATGTACTGAGTTGTTTTTTGAATTTTAAATATGGCAAGGACGTCAGACTTTCTGGTAAACAGTTGTAAAGCTTTATTGCCATGTTGTAGCTGTTCTTACGTAACGATGCGGTAGAGCGTGTCGGAACATCCAAGCGATCCGGGTACCTTGCGCCAGATCGATATGGCATTTTTTGAAATAAATTATTATTTTTCTTTGTGAACAAACATATTTCTAATATATACATAGACGTTAGAGTCAGTAATTTTAATTCTTTAAATAAGGGTCTACAACTGTCTGTTGACCCAGCGCCACATAAGGCCCTCACACATTTCTTTTGTATAAGAAAAACTTCATCAATTAACACTGAGTTCCCCCAAATGACTATTCCATATCGTAAAGCCGAACACACATACCCGTGGTAAGCAATTAAAGCTGTTTCTAAGCCACATGTATTTTTTAATCGATATAGAGCGTATACGAAGCGGTTAATTTTTTGACAGACTACTGCTATATGTTCCTTCCATGACAAGAGGGAGTCGATCATAATACCTAAAAACTTAGTCGAAGTTGTTTCTGCAATTTGATTGCCATTGTATTCTATGGATAAATTCAGAGGTCGGCCGTTTTTATTTATATATTGTATGTATTTGGTTTTATTTAAGTTAACACATAGATTATTACATTTCAACCAATGAACTATTTTACTAATTGTATCATTAATTTCTTGCTCATAGTTACAGTTGGGCTTTCTATAAATAACAATAGATAAATCGTCAGCAAATAATGTACATGGATAAGGCGTGATTGTTGGTAATTCATTAATATAAAGGAGAAACAGAAGGGGCCCTAGCACACTCCCTTGAAGTACTCCTACATTATTGGCCAAAGTTGATGACCGAAATGTCGTGTATTCCAATTCCTCATTGAAATTATTTATTTCTACACATTGTGTTCTCGCTCCTAGGTAATCCGCGATCAAATCAAGCGCTCTTCCACGAATTCCGTACCTTTCCAGTTTCGCCAGTAAAGTTTTTTGACAAACAAAATCAAAAGCTCGAGTCATGTCAAATAAGACGGATGTTACTGGGATTCTCTTAGCCATATTATTTGAAATATCTTTAATAAAGGAAAAGCAAGCAGATGTCGTAGACTTTCCTTTCTGAAAACCATGTTGTTCAGGTCCAATAATATTAAATTTCTCTAAGAATGATATTAATCTGATATATATTACTTTTTCCCAAATTTTTGATAGGATAGGTATTAAAGTGATAGGCCGGTAATTATTAACATCATGTTCATCACCTTTTTTGTGAAGGGGCTTCACTATTGAGTGCTTGAAAGTTGGTGGGTAGATACCACTTTCCAAGGACAGATTTATTAGATATGCCAATAATGGGGACAGCTCATAAGCACATGCTTTTATGATTTTGGTAGAGATTTCATCATATCCTGTGGATTCCGTGTTATTAAGCGATTTTATTATCTTTAATATTTCTAATTCGTCAGTTGGTTTAAAAAAGATTGTAGAGTCATTCGTTTTGAGTAGTCTAAGGTTGGCATTTACTTTAGGTGTATACCCCGTGTGCGTCAAGTTGATAAAATGTTTGTTAAACTCTTCTGAAATATCGTCAGGATTATCAATTTTTTTACTTTTGCTTTGTATGTATTTGATTGTTTTTTTACCGTGATTATTTTTTTGGTTTTTTATAATCTTCCATGTTGCTAAACATTTATTTTTTGCTTTATTGATGAATTTTTTATTACATATTTTTTGAGAAGCATTAATACATTTTTTTAAAAGCGAGTTATATTTTCTGTATTTTGTTTTATTTTGCTCAGTGTTATCTTTATAGAATGTCATACGTAGAGTTCTTTTCTTAGCACACGATGTTCTAATTCCTCTCGACATCCATCGTACTTTATTAGTTTTGTCTATTTTACATTTTATTCGGTATTTGGGGAAGCACAAATTATAAAGTAGTTGAAGTTCTTTGTGAAAGCCCGTAAGTGTTTTCCGAACGTCATCGGTGTAAAGAATTTCCGACCATGGATAATTTGTTAGGTAGTATTTAAATTTCGTTATGTTCTCCTCACTGAAGTCTCTTTTAGTCTCGAACCAGTGAGTGATACATTGTTCTCTCTTTTTAATAGGAACAGTTAAGAATTGCCCAGTATCATGGTCAGACAACAGAAGGGGTAGAGTTTTTCCACAAGCTCCCGGAATATTGCTCGCAAAATGATCAATACAAGATTTTTTGCGAGTGGCTGTATGTATATGTAATTTAAGGTTATGACTGTGGATAATTGTATGTAATTTTTTTGTTAACTTAACTGATGTTCTATCCTTGCCTATAGTATTTATATTCCAATCTCCCGTCAAAATTATATTTTTACTAGTTTTACTTCTTAACTTATGAAGTAAAATTTCAAGTTTATTAAAAAATATATTTACATCTGATTTTGGAATCCTATAAATACAAACTAAAATGATTTTATGTTTCACAATCTCAACTCCACAGCATTCGAATGTATGCTCAGATGCTAATTCATTAATATATGGCAGCTCTTTTACTTCTAAGGATGTGTTATTAAGTATACATACGCCGCCACGCTTTTTTTGCTTTCGTTTAAGAGTTCTACAAAAACTAGCTCCCAATTTATAGCCATTAAGCTGAATATTAAGTTCTTGGCCCCGCGGTATAAAAGTTTCACTTAAACAGATGATGTCTATTGGTTTTTTATAATCGTATGATATTTCATTGATAGTTATGTCTAGGTGGTCTTTTTTGCTTAAAAAGCCGCCTATGTTTTGATGAAGTAAGCTTAATGTGTCAGCAGTATTGTTACCTATAAAAAAGATTGGTCTGTATGAGTACCCTGTATTTCGGGTTGTCGGCTATTAGCTTTTGGGGACATATTCAGGGAGGCATTTGACTGAAGCGTTGGAGAAGTTTGATTTCGGACAAGGCAAGTTCCGTGTGAAAGGTGACATATCTCTCTATAGATCGCAAAGCTTAAATCAGACGTAAAGAACTTTGAACCATATTTAGATTTCTTATAGTACATATCTACAAATCTGCAGTGAGAGAAATTTCGGCAAATCAATTTAATGTCGTAATTTATGTCAGTTCTCAAGTATGCATTTAGAGGAAGGCCACATATGATAATATTTGTATTAGCAGTTTTATTTAGCCATTTAAGTAGATTTACTTTCATTTCTGAGGGATTTTTGTTGTTAATTCCTCCTACGAGTATCAAGTAATCTTGCATGGTTAATTTACATATGTCTTCTTTGCATGTTTCTATTACTTTGAGTAGGTCTGCTCCATCTTTCCAGAAGCAGAATACTTCATAATCCTCGCCGCTGAAACTACTTAGAGATTGTTGAAGTCCTCGACCTCGCTGATCTGCCAAGATGTAAATTTTTTTCTTTGAGTTAGTGCACTTGGACTTCTTATCAGGATGGTTCTTCTGTATTTTTATAATATTTTGGTTAGTTTGTTTTTGTGATGTGTTTTTGTTCACTGCTGATTTATCGTTCTCTTTTTGTTGATGATTTAGATTATCGTCACTAAAGTCTTTCGAAGAATTTCCAGTATTTCTAGGACTAAGGTTGTATTCACTGGTGGTTTTGTCTAGGTTTGTAGTTTTCTTTCGTTTATTTTTCCGCGTCGTATTATTTGATGATATAGTTTGGTTGCTCCTAGGGTTACTGCATATTAATAATAACTGTTGAATTTTGCGTTCTTGAGCAGAAACTTTTTTTTCTAATTCTATTTTCTCTAATATTGTGTTTTCTACTTCTTTTTCCGTTGATTTAAGTGCAATTTTTAAATCATTTATCTCTTTTTTCATCTTTTCTATTTCTATATTTTGTAGTGTAGACATATCTGGAAGACTTATGTTTGATTGCGATGTTTTGATGTAGTTTGGTGGTGCAGGATGATACGGCGTTTACGGTTATTTTTACGGAGTTCGTCAATAACTTCCGGCAAACAAATGGTCGTGTACCAGTCACTATTCACTGTACGACGATTCTCTAAAGCAACAGTAGCCACGTGTCCAGTTTTATTAAAAAAAGAAGCAATCATCCGCTTAGATGCACTTTTCACGCGCGCCACTTTGGTTGGTTTCGGCTCATCTTGAAAGACCCATACGCTCGATTGCTGCTTTGTTTTGGGATCGTAGCAATAAATCCATGTTTCGTCACCTATTACTATGTCCCACACCAAATTTGACGCACCTTCGTTGAATCTGGTAAGCATGGCACTGCACCAAGTGACGCGGTCCGTTTTTTGAGCCTCGGTCAAGTTGTGTGGGATCCACCGCGAGCACAGCTTTCTCACACCCAAATGTTTGTGTAGGATTAATTGTATTTGACTCATGCCTATTTCTAAGGATGCGCGAATTTCATGGTAGGTCACATGCCTGTCAGTTTCAATCATACGGCGCACAGCATCGATGTTTTTGTTGGTCACAGCGGTGGACGGCCGATCATCGCGAGATTCGTCACTGAGATTGATACGACCACGCTTGAATTCTGCAAACCAGCTATAAACAGTTGTCTTGCATGGTGCTTCATTGCCAAAAGCTGTTTCAAGCCGAGCGATGCTCTGTTGAGCTGTCAAATTACACTTAAAATCGTAGAAAATCATACTACGAAAATTTTCCCGAGTTAAATTCATGTTGATGCAGACACACAATTTTTTAAATGGAGCCACAAGGTAAAAACAAAAGACAGTCAGATGAAACAAACTGCATTCTACAGCCAAAGAGTTCTATTTTCAAATGTTGCAATAAATTTTTAAATATTGTTTATGTAAGTGGCCAGTTCCGGAAACTTACAGTGCGCCCGTACTATGTAGAATGTAAGTACTGGTATTTAAGACCAGCCGCTTTCAGCATGGCGACGGCGACAGCGGTTATCGAGCTCTATCTTCTAACACTATCTTGCTTTAGAACAAGATAACTGGCGGGCTTGCCGTGTGGTTTCCGGCAGAGTAGGCCACTCCAAGTCCTCCCGTGGATGTCGTAGAAGGCGATTTAGGAAATACAAGCTTATAAACATCAATGAGACCTCTCTAACCCGTCTCATTGATGTTTATAAACAAAGTTTATAAACATCAATGAGACCTCTCCAACCCGTCTGACCAGCGTTGAGAGTGTGGGCCTAGGTCTGGCTGCTCTGGCCAAGTATGGCTCTGGTAGTACTTAGATGGTCGTGCTTCTGCAGTGGAGACTAAAAGATCTGATAATGAACAGGCGGGATATTCTGGCAATATTCCGTCCAGCGATATAAACTTTATATGGGTTTATCAACTGTGCTATGCTATGGGGGCTGCTGAAATCTACTGTATTCTCGTTAACGTATATTTCAGTTGCAAAATATTATTTTTCTACTTGAAAATATATCTACATGATAGTTTAAGAACAGATCATCTTAGAATTTATCATTATGTACGTAGTTATGAGCTCAAAAGTATTATTGACCGAGCGAGCGAAGCGAGCGAGGTCTCTAAATCGAGTTGGGGCGAAAACACATTGTATGTATGTATGTATGTATGTATGTATGTATGTATGTATGTATGTATGTATGTTTGTACCGCGATAACAGCCGAACCGATGGTTTGATTTTGATGAAATTTGGTAGGCATGAAGGAAATATCAATAGAATTTTCAAGTTCGTTGGGCATCAAAATCGGTTCAGTAGTTTTTGAAATATTAATAAAAATGTCCACGATTATGTAACAAACGAAACCAATAGCGCGTTCTAACTTTGGATAGCGCCATCTAGAGGTTATTTAGGAAACTGAATTGCGAAAAATAATCACGAGGTCTAAGTTCGCGGTGAACTACTAGGTAGTTTACTAAATTTAGCAATTTTGTTGAGCAGACTTTGGTTCAATCGATATCGCTGCTTGTCTGTGCTTCTGTTGTAGTATTAGTAATAATGCCACTAACAAGAGATCAACGGCAACCAAAGCCCGCGAAGTAGTTTTACGTACAGAGTCGCAACTAAGGGAATATGCCAGTAGGTACTTCTCGTGCCAATAAGAGCTTTGTCAGCAAGAAACTTCGCCCGAACGCTCCAAACGCTTGTGTTCACAGCGTGAGTACGCAAGGGAAGTACGAAATCAGGAACTAAACCCTGAATGCTTAAAGCGCTAGCGTTCAATGCGTGAGCACGCTGTGGAGATTCAAGGGCAAGAATCCTTACCAGAACACGGTTTCCATCCCTCGCATGACCTGGTCGTGGAAGACTGGCCAAGTGTCATGCTCACGAATGCAATTTTCACTGTCGCTTGCCTGGGCAATAAATGTGCACAAATCGCAAGGACTCACTTAGAATGAAGTAGTCGTAGACGTTGGCGATTGCCCAAGAGCCAAGCTAACCCGACACTATACCGGACATCAGCCTGTACGAGATTAGGATGGCCCTTAAACAGCTTAAAAACAACAAGGCGCCGGGCGAAGATGGAATCACAGCAGACCTTCTGAAAGCGGGCGGAACGCTGCTACTGAAAGTCCTTTAGATGCTCTTTAATTCCATTCTGCTCGAGGGCGTAACGCCAGAAGCGTGGAACATTGCGGTCCTGTTCTTCAAAAAGGGAGATAACACTATATTGAAGAACTATAGGCCTATCACGTGTCTTAGTCATGTTTATAAGTTGTTTTCGAGGGTCATCACGAATCGTCCCGTAAACAGGTTTGATGCCTTCCAGCCTCCCAAACAAGCCGGTTTCCGTAAAGGCTTTAGCACCATGGACCACATTCGTACGCTGCGGCAGGTTATAGAGAAGACGAGGGCGTATAACCGGCCGTTATGCTTGCGGCTATGAAAAAGCCTTCTATTCGATCGAAACATGGGCCGTGCTTCAGTCTCCAGCGATGCCGTATTGACTATCGGTATATCGAGGTGTTGAAGTGCTTTTACAGTAACGCCACTATGTCGAGCAGTGGAAGACGGCAATTCCACTGCATAGAGGTGTAAAACAGACGTTATATCTTCGACTGTTCACCGTTGCACTGGAAGATCAAGCATCTGCAATGGGAAGGATTTGGCATTAAAATCAAAGGCGAGTATATCACTCACCTTCGATTTGCCGATGATATCGTTATCATGGCGGACTCGATGGTAGACTTAAGTATGTATGTATTATGCTCCGAGTTTCCCAACAGGTAAGCCTTAAAATGACCGATCTAGAGCGGCTTGCATCTAGCGCCTTCCAGCTATTCTAGATCGGTCGTTTTGGAAATCTTTGGAAGAGGCCTATGTCCAGCAGTGGACGTTTTGCGGCTGAAATGATGATGATGACAATAAGCCTTAAAATGAACATGGACAAAACGAAAGTAATGTCGAATGTCCATGTTGCGCCCCACCTGTTAGTGTTGTGAGTCCACCTTCGAAGTTGTAGACCTGGGTCAATTGATCCAGGCAGGAAGCTTCAGCTTCGAGGAAGAGGTCTTTCGACGAATCCGACTCGGCTGGGCAGCGTTCGGGAAGCTATGCAGTGTCTTCTCGTCAAAAATACCTTAGTTTTTTAAGACTAAAGTTTACAAACAATGTGTGTTACCTGTGATGACTTATGGATCTGAAACGTGGTACCTTACTTATGAGTCTCATGAGAGGGCTAAAGGTGCAACGCACTATGAAAAGCTAAGCTCGGTGTTTCTCTACGCGATCGAATCGGAAATGAGAAAATTCGTATGAGAACTAAAGTCATTGACATAGCCCAGCGGATTAGCTCGTTGAAATGGCAGTGGGCGGACACATAGCGCGACAAACTGATGCCGATGGGGCAAAAAGGTATTCGAATGGCGACTACGTACTGGCATTCGAAGCGTAAGACACACACCCGCAAGGTGGTTTGTCGACCTGACCAAGGTCGCTGGAAGCCGCTCTAGATCGGTCACTTTGGAAATCCTTGGGAGAGGCCTATGTCCAGCATTGGACGTTATGCGGCTGAAATGATGATGATGATGAGACGTAGGCGTAAAATAGTTGGCGGCTGGATGTACATACGTTGCTCTTTCAGGATCTAGGGATATTGAATTTGATCCAGGTCTTGATTTAAATTGTTTGAAAAAAAAATGCAACTTTTGCAGCTCAGAATAGAAGAAGAAAGAAGGTTGGAAAAACTGTTTCCTGCAACGGTATCAAATCGGTTGTGGATAATGTATCACAGTTTCATTAAATCACAGTTTCACTGAACATTAAAATTGGTTCAGTTTTGGAATAATATCGCGAGGTCTAAGTTCGCGGCGAACCACTAGTCTTGCACATTGCGAACAGTGTTATAAATCAGTCATAAAACTGTTGTAAAACCAGATATCGCAAGTAAAGTTAACTCAAATACCGGTTTAAACTAGTTAATTGGAGCTAATACCTACCAACGTTCCCACGGGCATCAACAGGGCAGCCGCACACGCTATGTTTGCCTGGGGATAGACGTGCCCTCTTCGAAACCTACATGACGCTATTGGGGACAGGTCGGTCCATTTCGTCCAGTACCTAATTGCGAATTGCTATTAGTATATTATAACCATTTATGTGGTATTTTAGATATGTTGAACTCACGTTATTAACCTGCTACAAAATAGGAGGAAGTTCTATGTTCGACTGCGTATTTTTTTATGTATGATTAAAAATGTTAATTTTTTTTTTTTTTCAAAAAATTTGCATAAATATTGCTTTCTAGGTAGTTCCATAGAAATTTTATCAGAATTGGTAGTGCAGTTTGGTGATGAAGTCGGTTTTTGGTTTAGATTTTTGCAAACATTTTTAATTTATGCAAACAACTAAACCCAAATGCCATGGGTCAGGAAAGGTGTCCGAAACCAAATACAAACATAGGTAGGTAATTATTTTAACTCATCAATAGGTAATTAAGTTGAAATATGGTGAAAGGAAACTGACAACTAACAGAATAATTGGCCAAGTGCGTGTTGGGCCACGAGCAGTTTAGGGTTCCGTAGTTGCGAATGCCAACTTTGAGTTCATGCCACTAAAAACGGCCAAAAAACTAATTTTCTTATTCCGAGTACATTTTATAAGTTAATCGCCCATAAATTTTTAATTTCTAAACCCTACTTAGCTCTGATAGTTTTCCTTTAAACTACATTATATACACTTTAGCTATGAATTTTTTTACGCGGCCATATATAACCGTTTAGTAGATAGAGGGGGACACTTGACTCCAACAAAAATTTACACTTTAAACCCAAATATTTCAGAAACGGATCCCTACATCGAAAAGTGGTGTTTGCAAGCTCATTATATTTTTGAAAGACCTATTCAACGATAACCCACACAATGTGTTTGTAAAGAAAAAAAATTATGACTACCTCTTTACATGTATGGCAGCTAACCTAAAAAAAAAATTTTTACCACATTTTATTTTACGACTTTTTTGCCATGTTGAATATACATGTCAATGCCAATTTACAGCTTTCTAGTACTTATAGTATCTGAGTAGATAACGATGGCGAAACTATAAGGTTTCCTTGTTTACTATGGAACCCTAAAAATGATGCACACATTGCGCTTGTGACGTCACTGCTATTAGTTTTCGTGCGTACGAAAGAGATAGTAAGATGTCACTACCACGCTCCCACTTTTCTTCTTAACAATATTTGAAATTCTAATGTCTTTATTGAATAAAGCTTTATTAAATATACAATTTTGAAACTGTATTCAGACAGACTTCTTTTTAGTGTTATTTGTAGTTTCGTTTAAAGTATAGTCCAAAAAAACACAGTGAAAGTTTTTGACGTTTTAAGTCGTATTAACTCAAAGTCGGCATTCCAAACAGCGCGTGGCCCGACTCGCACTTTGCCGGTTATTATTGTCTGTAATTTTAATAAAGTTTTTCTCATCTTATCACATATTCCTATTAAAATATTGTTCCAAGCATTATAATGCGGTATTATAAATAATCAAAGTATATAGATTTTGTATATATTTTTATTTTTCAAAACTAAAGAGTTTTAAAAAAAAATATACAAAATCTAAGAAATACCATTCAAATTAGACATCCAAGTCGTCAAGATGTAGGATTATGAGAGTGCAAATCCTCAAATTTAATATTAATACGGGAACATCGCCACCAGAGCTGGCTGGGGGCCAACTGCAGCAGAATTTGATGGCGGCATACCCATTTTTATGGTTCAAGTCAGCTTTTATGGCGTGATAGATTTTTTATAATCGATATCGTTATCATTCAAGGCAGAAATAAAGAATATTAGATTAGATTCATCGTTTTTTAATATCCTCTATTATTTTGGTACAAGGTGGTCTAACGTACTGCTCAAGGTGGCTGGAAGACACTGAATGTAAGCCGCTCTAGATCGGTCATTTTGGAAATCCTTGAGAGAGGCCTATGTCCAGCAGTAGGCGTTATGCGGCTAAAATGATGATTTTGATAAATATAACAAAATATATTTTTAATCAAAAAGGTACCCATTTGAACCTCATTAAAAAAATATAATTTTACCTAATAATTAATAATACTTACATAAGCCAAAATACTTTAGATAGTGTAGAAAAAGAAAGCTAAGTAAAGACATCAGCGTAGTTGGAAATTCAGGGGACATTTTGAATATAAATCCGACCAAGAAAAGTTCACTAACTGGTATACGCTGTTCTTTTAAAAGACATGTGAAGGTAAGATACAAAAACATGTGAAGACATGATAGAAGAAAAGCCTGCATGGTTCGGCGACCCGAAGTTACGAAACCGGAAGGAAAGTCAAAGAGTAAAAAATAATTTATCTATGGATATTTGTATCATTTGATAATTGAAATTGTCTTCTTTTTTGGATTTTATATTATGTAGTTTTTGAGCTTATTTTGAGAATACATTGTGATGTCATAATTATTAATGTAGAATGATGTCAAACTTAAAATTAATCTCATTTTGTAAAATTAGTACTTATGAATTTGGGATATCCACCAACAAGAAGCTAACTCTAAAATGTAGGAAGATCTTTGTCCTTTGTCCTACAAATAGAACTTGCAAACAAGTAGAGATAGGAATGCTTTCACCACAGAGCGCCTCAAGGACATTAGCAAATAAATTGCCCCGGAATGATAGCGATATTTCTGTTGGCAGACTGTTTTAATTAAGGCGTCGGTATGACAAATAGCTGTATTGTAGTAAGATTTTGCTGGAATATATGTTTGAAAGGACTATATAAGGTCTAACAAAATATACTGAAACTATTTTAGGGGGAATTCAGTCCGTGATAGTGAACAATTTTCCCCAAGGAAAACGTATCGAAATATGAAAAGTAATGGTTGGCCTCCCTTACAAGTTGAAGGATCAGCTGATCTGAGTTTGTTTATAAACCCAAAAACTGATTTTCATATTTCGACATATGTTTTTCGGAGAAAGTTGTTCAGTATCGTGGACTGAATTTGGCCTTTATATAGTTTCAGTATATTTTGTTAGACCTTATATTATTTGATAGCCAAGCGGGTGCAAGCATTCTCACTGGTTTTTTTTTTGTGTGTGTGTGTGTTTACAAGTGACCAACGTGGTGTCAGATTTTTTAAGCTGATATTGAAATGATTTACACCTGTGTTGAAAATTAAAGAGAAGAAGGAAATGTATGTATAGCTATTACTTTACAGTACTAATTGACACATGCTATTCACTTTTGATATTACTAGGTATTCTACTTAATAGGTCTACATAAAGAACACTGCAGTTTTATACATTGATTACCTAGATCGGCTCCTAAAATTTATTATATCCAAGTCGGAAATTCGAAAATCACGTATAGTACACGTACACAGGTATGTTTTCAGAAAATTCCATTTAAATCATGTTACATTTTATTTATGC
This sequence comes from Acrobasis consociella, assembly GCA_963555685.1. NCBI lineage: Eukaryota > Metazoa > Arthropoda > Insecta > Lepidoptera > Pyralidae > Acrobasis > Acrobasis consociella. Next base: position 8,087,617 of record OY743115.1, read on the forward strand.
AATTTCAATATTGCGTATTATTAGTTCCCAGTCCAATATTCCCTATATTAATTACATACGATGGCAATATAGCGCCAACGTGTTTAATTATTTTAAATTTAATAGTGAATATGAACGATTTTAATCACATGAGTACTCATTTGCATAATCACTTGAAATTTGAATCATTATGCAATGTACATTGTACAGAACAGCCAGCAGCAAAAATACGTCGTCGCCGAACAAAAGCGCTTTTTTAAAGTGTTTTAAACGCTTATATTTGATGACATACTGTTGCTGCTAACTGTACAGAGCACAAGGTGAACCATTTTAATGTAACCAGAAAAGTTACTTTTCGTATATTTATTTTACAAAATATAATATTTTGACATTTTTTGTACCAAAAAAATCAGTTTTATTTTCTTCTACAATAATATCATGACAAAAGATTTTAAGCTATAATTGAACTAAAACAAGTTACTTAAAAACAAGGTATATGTCTATATTCGTCGAAAATCTCCCCATGACGTCACAATGCATGTTTTAGTACGTACTATAATTTGCTAACCTGGGGAGCAGCCAAACTATTAGTCTGACCAGGTTTATCAGGTTAATGAGATCCAACATTGATTTTGAGCTAATCCTGGACGTTATCAAAGGACACCCGATGACCTGTTTCAGTTTAATCTGAAGAGTGCTCCAGCTTGGTTTATGAGTAAATATATTTTCAATGTTATAAATTTCTCTTTTGCGAAAGTAATGCAATTTAGACATTTTCATAAAATGAACTTCTTTTCAAAAATTGCTGCTGGAATGCTGGTACTTAATAGTTACCCTGAGTTTTCTAAATACTTACTAACTAAATTTACATGTTGTCACAAAAGAGCTTTTGAAATAGACAAATTTCTAACTTTCTACACTAAGTATTCTGCAGCTATAATATTAGCCGAAAACAATCGTACTAATATGGATGGATCGATGTTTGTTACTCTTTCAAGTAAAAACTACTGAATGCATTTTAATGAAACTTTACAATAATATAGCTTATACATCAGAATAACACATAGGCTACAATTTATAAAGATATTATGTGATCCTGCGCATGAGAAAAAGTCGGAAAGCGGACCCCGGGTTTCTCAGGATTGCAACTGAGGATGCAACTGGGAAAACGCTCAGATGAGAGAGAGAGAGAGAGATTAAGTGATCCTGCGCAGATAAAGTCACGGGCACCAGCAAGTATATTATATTTCGAACAGAGTGATGTTTCAACTAGAATTCATAAAAACAGACATACGAGTAAACATTTATGTATAATGCCACAAAACGCTTATAATATTTTTTCACCGCAATTCGCTTAAAACACTTAAATGCAAAAAAAAGCAGTTTTGTTACTATAATACCCATCTCAAAACAATTTTCGAACACATCACCTCACGAGTACTAAGCAATAATCTACATGTAAGAATAAAGTCCTACGTAGGTAAGTACTGTGAGTATTAAATTAAATTGATATTAACACAATCAGAATTTAATTTGAATAAACACACAGACCCATTTAACACTTGAATTAATTTTACGTTTAAGCTTATCTAAGTTTGATAGTTGGTACTTGGCTCTGCGCCAAATTAGTAACTAGGAGTTATCTACTCATTAGGATTGTTGAGAGGCATTTACTTGAATTCTCTATTAATTTGCGTGTAGTACATGGATAGTGATACCAACTATAGTTGGGTTTCTCATCGAGAATCAAATGGGATTTCTTAACTATAGATTATATTTCGACGCACGCTCACAGTACAATTTTTGATACTGAATCAGCACTACTTAGGTCAGAAAAGATTGATTTCATTATACTATAGTGATCTAGCATGGCACATGTTTAGATTTATTAAGGGTATGTCCCTTCTACATTGTATGAAACTTGGAATTACATAGTAACTGTCTACCATTTCCACTTATATTGACCCTACTCGATCAATTCATATAGACTTTAGTACAAGTCTCAGTCAGGTACTAATCGTAGAGCTATTCGAATTCATCTATACTTTGAGCTTCTAGTTCCCGACTGGCGCAAATGTTCATTCATCTTGCTTCAGTCTGTCGGAAAAGTTTGGTAGCTTATCCTATCACAGCTACCCATCTCAGGATTAATATGCCTAACGTTGCTGGACATTATTAATTGATTAATTTTAATTATAACTCAGAAAATAATACAATCTCTTAAATAATAAACTGAAGCGTAAATTTAGCATCCTGGAAGTAAAGATATAGAACCAACTTAATATATTATTCTCTTGCTAGCAAATCGTAAAAATCATTTAAATGATTGCTCAATATGAGGTTGCCTTTAAGTATAGACTCAGAATAAGTACAAGTAATCAATCACGCACAGAAGTCTTACTCAGCAAAGGAATTCAAAGAGATACCTACTCAATGTTGTTAGCGATATGGTTTAATTTAGCTTGCACCAGAACACGGCACCTTTTCGTTTAGATACCTAGAAGTGTATTGCAAGACCATTTCTTTCTTATTACTCTGGTAAACGATTCATGTCACTGAATTTCCCACTCCGGAGTGGTCACCGCACGCACACTTATAATGTAGATATATTTTGGATACCTAAACGGGGAGTGACACAGACCTGGTATAGACTTATTAGATTAGGGACTAGCAACTAAACTCTCTATGACAAGAGTATGTATAGAGGCAAGTGGGTGCTTCAGCTAAATTACCAACTAAAACCGTAGTTGTATCATAAATAAGGTGTAGGTTTGATATGAAAACAAGGGAACTACGTGTCTTTTTTCACATACTTGAGATACGAGGCACCGGGGTGTGACGTTAGTTATTTCCTAGGATAAAGTACCAGAAAGATGCGCAAGAAGAAAGTTTCGAGCAAAGGCTAGTTCCATACACTTTTGTTTTTAGAGCAACCAATGCCATCCATCTCTCTCTGTCTAAACCCAATTCCTTTACATCCTTGTAAATTATAACATTGACTTGATCTTTCAATTGTTTTATAATTAATACATTTCAACCAACAAAAAAATATGTATTGTTCTGTCCATAAATTGCGTCAACATTTTCTCCAGTAAAAGTTTCTAATTGTGGTCATTTGTAGCATTAAGGCGGAATTCCCAAAAAGCCGATTTAAGGGATTTAAACATCCCTATTAATTCTGCTCGAAGTATTTAATGGTTTAAGGTTTGAGTTGATGAGATGGCGAGATGTTTCTCTCATTAAGACGAAAAGTACCTGAATCTATTTGGTTCTTAAGAGTTTAATAAAAAGTTTACAATACTTCTGAGCGATAACTTAATTACCCAACGCCTGTAAGTATAAGCATGGCTGCTTAGAAAAAATATTACAGATGCTTTATGCAGCTTGAAAAACCTAAAACCGACGGCTGGCTAAGTGAATCATAAATAAGCTTGGAAATAGGTCTTAGTCATTTTTATCTCCACTGCAGGAGCACGACTACTCTACTCTCTCTACCAGAGCCACATTTGGCCAGAGCAGCCAGAGGTCTTAATCTCTGTGATGAAGTCCTCGGGTGCTTCCCTCCTCACCCCGCTCTCCACCCCGCGCGCCCATATAAATACGGAGGCGCGAGGACCTTCGTCCTCTTTCGACCGACTGGACGCCGGGCTGCTTCAAAGCTGAGTACTTTTGGAAATCTCTTCTGGAACAACGAATCTCGTGGCTGTGAACCTACGACCCTTACCTGTGACTTCTTTCTCATTGTATAATTGTTAAAACTTAATTAAAGAGTTTGGTCTTTTCAAATATTGTTTCTTTCAAAATAATCACTACGTCACAGTGGCGCCACAACAGAGGAGTTACCACGAGATTCGTTGATCTTCTAAATTTTATAACTGTGTTTTGAGTGCTTTATTTCGTTCAAAAGGGTATGTACTAGTGTTTGTTATTTTTTTGGTGTTTTCATTCCGTACTCAGTGCAGTGCAGTGCATAATTATATAACATATCTAATTCCTTTGTTCACGCGGTGCTATCGTCCGTCCACGTGCTTTTGCGTGCGCGCAGCGTGGCATATCATATCCCACTTTAAACTTAATTAACCTCACGTAATAATACCCTTGCTGTTAAACCCTTTTGGACGGAATCAAATTGATTTTTTTTTTACTTTTCGCTCCACATAATTTTTCTGGTTTCGTAGCTGCTCCACACATTTTTTTTTTTCGGTCACTATGGCTTATACCATAAAATTTACTTTATTAAATAAATCGGAACTCGAATATGAGGTAGAAATAAGAGGTGGTGACTCCTCAAAGTGTACTGTGGAGGAGTTACGTAAATTAATTACCAAACTTTCATCTAGTTCTCCTTCAGAGGACATTTTAGAATCATGTTTTACGGTCGAAGAGGATATTTCCGCGGTAAATAATTCCTTAATACGAGTGAAAAACAACGCGAAAGCCTTGCAATCTAAATTTGATAAAAATCTTTACTCTAGAACTGAATCTATTCTCAGCCACGTTTTTCATAGGTTATCACGCATTGACGTCACCTCAATTAGTGATACACAAAAATTTAATTCGGTCTGGAACGAGTTTCATTCCATTTCCGAAATTCTCTCGTCCTTAACTTCTTCTAAACCTGTAGTATCGAGCGGAGTCGAGTCACAGAACTCTGATGAAAAATTCTTTGATGCATTAACCTACGATCGTAAATTATTTTCTGAACTCGGTAAATTTAAATATAACGGCAAATCGTGTGTGCGCGCCTTTATCCAAAAAGTTAACGAATTTATGTCTTGTAGAAACATTCCAGATAGCAAAATCTTTTCTTTCGCTTTTGAGATATTTTCAGACGATGCACTCCATTGGTATCGTTCTATCAAAGACAGCGTTGATACTTGGGACGATCTTTGTAAATTACTTAAGCGTGATTTTAGTCCGCATAATTATGACGATAAACTAATGGCGGAAATAAGACTTCGTTCTCAGGGCGAGAAAGAGAACATAACCTTATATATAGCAAAAATGCAAGGATTATTTTCCCGTTTGGATGAGCCTGTCAGCGAGTCTGTCAAATTGAACATCTTGTTAAATAACATTAGGCCTTGTTACACTAATTGCCTTCTGACTGGGGTTGTTTCAGATATTTCTTCGTTGGTTAGCATTTGCAGAAAGTTCGAACAATATCAAAGTCGTAGTAATGATTTTTCTGAGCCACCTAAGGTTACTTCTAGTACTTTGGCGCCTGAACTGGCTTACGTTGATTCCGATTCCGCCATCGTAAATAAAACTTATAATAATAAAAACTTTTTCCGAAATCGAAATTATTTTAAAAATCCCAGTCCGGCTTCTTCTAACAATTTTTCTAAGGATCGTCAAATTAATGCCGTTGCTAATACTACTAATAATAAACAATTCTGCCTTAGATGTAGAAATGACTCGCACAATCTATCATCTTGCACTCAGCCTCGTTTTCTTATTTGCTTTAAATGTGGTTTGAAAGGTTTTAAAGTCTCTAATTGTACAAACTGTAATAAAAACAATGAACCTTCAAAAAACTTGTAAGTTCCGATTGGGGAAAGTCTAAAATAAAAACTCGAACTAGTAAAACTGAGTGGCACAATTGGCTACATCACGTATCCAATTTCTTTAATTGCCATAAACTTTCTTCAATCGTAAATACAAACACACAACCTCCCTATATTCCTGTAGTAGTAAATAAAAAAAACACCATTGGCTTACTCGATTCTGGGTCTTGCGCAACTATACTTGGTAATAATTCTCATCTTCTTTTCTTGAAAAATTTGGAATTAAGTGGTTCTAAGCCCTTGGTTTTTACCACCGCTGGTGGCGAGCAATATTCTTCACTCGGCTCAGTGGTAATTCCATTCCAATTTCAAAATAAAACTGTTTCTCTTGTTACCCATATCGTTCCTGGCATCAAAAACCCCTTGATTCTGGGTATGGATTTTTGGAGAAGTTTTGGTCTGTTTCCGGCTAATTTGGAAACCATCTCACCTCAAAATAATCACGAATCTGGAACCTCGGTAGTACAGAAGGACACCGTTAGTAAATTAATTTCATTTGATAATTTAACTGACGATCAAAGAACTACCGCCAAAAACATTATTTCTCAATTTATCGATATTTCTTATCAGAAACGCGGTCTCGGCCGTACCTCTCTCATTACTCATTCGATAGATACAGGTGATCACCCACCGATTCGGCAGCGTTACTATCGCATGTCACCAGAGAAACAGCGCATTTTGGTAAAACATGTCGACCAAATGCTTAAAGAGGACGTGATTGAACCTTCCGAGAGCCCTTGGTCTAATCCAGTGATCTTGACCCCTAAAAAAAATGGCGAACTGCGTTTTTGTCTGGATAGTCGGAAATTAAATTCTATAACAAAAAAAGATGCTTATAGTTTACCCTATATTGCTGAGATTTTGGATAACTTAAGAGATGCTAAATACATATCTAGTTTAGACATTTCAAAATGTTTTTGGCAAACCTTGATAAAAAAAGAGGATCGTTGCAAAACGTCATTTTATATTCCTACGCGTGGTAAATTTCATTTTAAATCTATGGCTTTTGGATTAACTAACGCTCCAGCCACCCAGCAGCGTCTTGCAGATATTTTGTTTTACGGTCCAGAATTTGAAAACAGGGTTTTTTGTTATATCGACGACGTGATTTGTGTCTCAGATTCGTTTGATAGCCATATCACACTATTGTCAAAAATACTAGAAAAATTAAAATATGCGAACCTCACTATAAATCTCGACAAATGTAACTTTTTCTGTACTAAATTAAAATACCTGGGTTATGTAGTGGATTCGGAAGGCCTTCACGCCGATCCCGAAAAGGTAGAATCGATAAAAAACTACCCCACTCCTACTAACAAAAAGGAGGTCCGTCGCTTCCTAGGCGCTGCGTCGTGGTATAGAAGGTTTATACCTAACTTCAGTGCGCTGGCATCTCCCTTGAATAAACTAACCTCTAACGGTAAAAACTCTCCTGCGTTCAATTGGTCGCGAGAGGCTGACGCAGCTTTCAATAAATTAAAGGATTGTTTGTCTTCTTCGCTGGTACTATCTTGTCCAGATTACACACAACCATTTGAAATTCACGCGGATAGTAGTGACTTTGGTATCGGAGCTGTTCTTTGTCAGGTCTTGGAGGGGAAAGAAAGAGTTATAGCCTTCTACAGCAAATCCCTTACGGACCAAGAAAGAAATTATAGTGCTACAGAGCGCGAGGCGCTTGCTGTTCTGTCAGCTATTGAACACTGGCGTTGCTATGTAGAAAATGGCAAAAAATTTATTGTGTACACTGATCACGCTGCTCTCAAGTGGTTTATCAAACTCAACAATCCTACGGGTCGACTGGCTAGATGGGGAGTCCGTCTTTCTTCCTATAATTTCGAAATAAAGCATCGTCGAGGAACCGATAACGTTGTGCCAGACTTCCTTTCTCGTTCTCCTAATGTCATGCCTATGCAATGCAACACAATAGATGGGAATGTCATTTCTACTAATGATCCATGGTATCTTAATATCTATAAAGGTTGTTCACAGTCTCCTGCCTCTTTTATAGACTATCAGGTCCTTAATAATAAATTATATCGTTTTAAAAAAAGTCTTAACCCTCTTACTAGAGAGTTCCAATGGAAAGAGGTTGTTCCATCCGAAGAGAGATCGGAGTTAATAAGGCAAAACCATTCGTTGCCCACAGCCGGTCACATGGGCATCTCTAAAACATACAAGCGCTTGGCCCTTAACTACTATTGGCCAGGTATGTATGCGGACGTGGTTAAGGCCGTCAATTCTTGCGATGATTGTATCGCTCATAAACATCAAACTCACTCCACTTTCGGTCATATGGGCGGACCAAAGTCATGTCTTAGGCCGTTTCAAACGATAAGTATCGATCTAATCGGACCCCTTCCGCCTACAAGAAAACAAAATAACTATATTTTCGTTGTCTGTTGTTGTTTCTCCAAGTATTGTTTGCTTTTCCCTATAAAGCGTGCCACAGCAGAAATAATAACAAAAATACTCGAAGATAATGTTTTCTTGGTTCACGGCATTCCTTCTACGGTCATAGTAGATAACGGTAAACAATTCGTTAGTGCCCAATTTAAAAACTTATTATCTAAATATAAAGTTCCGAACACACACTATACCCCATTTTATACGCCTCACGTTAATACGGTTGAACGTTATAACAAAACTATAACTACAGCTATCTCCGCATTCATTGAGAACGACCACAGAGTGTGGGATACGCTAGTACCTAAAATCCAATTCGCTATCAATTGTGCCGTAAGCGAAGTCACAAACTACACGCCCTCTTTTCTTGTTTTCGGTCGCGAATTGATAACCTGCGGTTCACACTATCTAGATTCTGATCCGAACTTAATTCACGAACCACGTGACTGTTATGCGGAGTCCCTTGGTCATTTGTCTTCTATCTTCGACAAAGTACATGCATCCTTGTTATCGGCCCACGAGCGTAACTGCCAGTCTTATAATCTTCGCCGTAAGTCGGCCGAATTCCACGTTGGCGATATTGTTTGGAAGCGAACATTTTATTTAAGTGATAAAGACAAATATTTTTCAAAAAAATTGGCCCCTAAATTTATAAAATGCAAAATAGTATCAAAAAAATCTCCTTTGGTGTATAAACTTTCAGACATGTCTGGTAAGCCACTGGGCGAATGGCATATTAAAGATATAAAACAAATAAATTATAAAGAATAATTATCAAAATATAATCAAAATTTAAACTAATTAAATACTATCTTCTATAACCAATGTATAACATTTTTTTTTTCTTGTACCCTATGGTTTAGTGGTAAAAAAGTCTCTCGCTTGAATCAAGTATACAGGTTCGAATTGTCTTTATAACATTGTGTGTTCACCTATTCGCTATCGAACGCATTGACACTTGCAAGCTACGACCGGTTCTTGACCTTGGCTTACCGGTTGTGCATACCACAGCTGTTCACGCACACTTGTTAATAGATAACTATAATGATCGCTTCACATTGTTATTTCATATCGCATCGCATCTAACGTTTCGCGCTATATTTTAATCATTGTTTCTGGTGCTAAAAATAAAATAAAAAAAATAAAAATAAAATTGCTCTGTGAGGTGACTCGGCTCGGCTCGTATAATGTATTTCTAACTTTTCAGGTAACCTAACTGCAATACCTAGAATGTTACTCATTCCTTTTTCTATAAATTTCAGCTGTCCTGCTCCTCCTGGGTCTCCAGAGTCCGCAGCCCCGTCGTATCCTGCCAGCTTCAGCCAGCGAGCAGACGAAGCCGAATTTTCCGGCAGGAAAATTCTGTCCCAACGAGGGGGGTGTGTGATGAAGTCCTCGGGTGCTTCCCTCCTCACCCCGCTCTCCACCCCGCGCGCCCATATAAATACGGAGGCGCGAGGACCTTCGTCCTCTTTCGACCGACTGGACGCCGGGCTGCTTCAAAGCTGAGTACTTTTGGAAATCTCTTCTGGAACAACGAATCTCGTGGCTGTGAACCTACGACCCTTACCTGTGACTTCTTTCTCATTGTATAATTGTTAAAAATTAATTAAAGAGTTTGGTCTTTTCAAATATTGTTTCTTTCAAAATAATCACTACGTCACATCTCAACTAAATTTAAAAAAATATTTTTTTTGTTGCTAGTTTGTCCATAATGTGGAAACTATAATATTATGTCTTTTCTTTTGTTGAAACCTTAACCCGGTAGTACCTATGTAGTTGGAAGAATATACCCTGATTTTTCTTTCAAACAAATCGACAAAAAAGAAACAAGAATATAATTTTATTTATAGATAAATAAGAAGCTTGATAGCCCATACAATTTTGTAGAGGCTATTAGGCTTCGGTTTGGTTATGACTACTCAAAATCTATGTGGGAGACATATTTCCATGGTTTGGTTAAGGGACATGGAATAGCTCAAGATGCAGGGAACATACATTACATCACACAGTGTATTTCAAATTACAAAACGTAGCAAACAGAATATTGGAAACCATTTTATAAAACTAACTCATATGAAACTGTGTCGCTTATTGGCAATTGTCTCTCTCTATCGCCAAAACGCTCCATTCAACCTTTTAAAATTCAGTTTTTATTGGATAACGTTCAAATATCGGTGCATAAAAATACATATTGCCACCATCTGGCCCCGGACAATGGCATGCAAACTATATTTATGTTAAAACTTGCTCCATACTAGTTTCCAAGAGTTATTCCAAAGTTTATACGATGTTGGACTCGACTTTTTCTTGAAAATACAACGAATGGATATCTAAAGTTGGAGATAAGTGAATAGAGCATGTTGTAAAATATTAAAGTAGGTCAATGAAAGAAGCGTTTTACAAAACTAAAAACCTGAAAAGATACTTTTACTTATTATTTAATATAGTCATTAATAAAATAATATAGTAAACTATATAATTGGAACGAAGTTCCTTATCGCGCGTTGCGAAAGGGGGCTAGACGGAGAAAAATTAGACCAAAAGTTGTAACGACACTTTTTGCTATAGTTGTTAGCCGTGCGGCGTGCGCGTGTTTCTCTGTCTGTCTCTCTCTCTCTCTCTCTCTCTCTCGAACTTCGTTCCATCCGGGTGTCCCTTGACACCTCTCAAGTTTTTTGAGTATACAATGGTTAACTATTGTTTCTAAAAACACTCAGCGATAAAGAAGATTTCTTTAATGTATAATTGTGTGAAAGAACACGCTCGTAAAACGATTTGTGTTAAATCAGTAAAATAAACCTTTCAACTAAAACCGATAGAAATAATAAATAAGGGATCGGAGAGTGAGGTAAAGACATATTTTATTCGACAACTAACCCCTCAGAGAATTGGTTTGCTTTCCATATTATTGGAAATTCAGTATCGAGTCCCATCTCAAATGTTCTACCTCTGTTTATCCCTTTCTTATTTAGTAAAAACAAATATTTAGATCGTCTTTTTAAATTCTTTATACATTATTTAATAAACGAGTCTATTTATCTCTTTCCTGTTCCGGTAAATTTTTTGATGCAACTTAATAGGCTAGCGAGTAATTTATTAAACTGATTTAAATTTTAACACAGGGATAAAATGCAAGTACTATTAAATTTTATTTTTCGTTTACCTTTCATTAATTTCAAATTTACCTACAAAGTAAATTTTTGAATTACTTTTTATATGCATAAAAAGCGGCCAAGTGCGAGTCGGACTCGCCCATGAAGGGTTTCGTATCAGCAAGTAACAAAATAAGAAAAGTTCTTGTAGTTCGTTGTAATTTCTACCGACCGATTTTTTCTAGATTTAGTTTTAACCGAAAATTGGAGCTCCAGGAAGTAGTATTAAAAAAAAACTATTTACTCGTTCAAGCCAGTTTTTGGTGGTAGTTTGCATGGTAATGAACATCATATATATTTTTGGGGACACACATTTTTCCACTATGGAAGTGTCTCTCGCGCAAACTATTCAGTTCTATTTTTGTTTGAAAATCTTAATGTGGTTCACAGAATACATCTACTTACCAAGATTCAATAGTCTAGTTCTTATTAATTTGGAAAAAAGTGGCTGTGACATGAGGACGGACAGAGAGACAGACATGAAGAATCCATAAGGGTTCCGTTTTTTGCTATTTGGCTACAGAACGCTAAAAACCGCCCAAGAATTAGCCTAATCCGAAATAAGGAAAAAAAACTTTAGAGGTGTCAAGGGACACCCGGATGGAACGAAGTTCGAGAGAGAAAGAGACAGACAGAGAAACACGCGCACGCCGCACGGCTTACATCTATAGCAAAAAGTGTCGTTACAACTTTTGGTCTTAATTTTTTTTCGTCTAGCCTCCTTTCGCAACGCGCGATAAGGAACTCCGTTCAAAAAGACAATGACACCATCGCTATGCTAGCAACACATCATTACGTTATTTGATATTTTTTCACCTACACACTATCTATCACGATTAGTAACCTCTAATTCTTATACCTAGTCCTAAATCTACGAGTATTAAAGTTCATTTTTATATAATTTTTAGTGCAAAATCTGTAGCTTAAACGCTAAAAGTAGTTTGTAAACTACTCTAGCGTTTCGGAACGACTACTGCTGGAAAGATAGTTATATAACACCGAAAAAGACCAAGTCCATTTGGTCTACCGTCTCCATTAGTAGGGATAAAGATGTGTCAATGTATTAACAAATTCTTTTTTTTCACTCGACAAAAAGACGAGTGTTAAAAATTTGTCGCTAATGACGTAGCTCTCGAATGAATAAACCGATTTTGATGCAGTTTTTTTACGTAAAATCAAGTTACCTTGCGTTGGCTCCTAACTATGTTAGATAAAAATCTGTTCAGCCGTTGAAAAGTTACTGGGGATAAATGCCTGAAAGTCGGGGTTTTTAAGTTTACCTTATATAAATAATAGATACCTTATATAAATGACCTCCGTGGCCACTATGCAAGTCTGCCTCCCAGAGATTCCGGGTTCAATCCCCGGTCGGGGCAAGTTGGAAAATGGCCTTTTTTAAATTGTCCTGGGTCTTGGATGTTTATCTATATACACGGTGATTTTTCATTGGTTTTGAAGCCGAAGGCCACTTCATAGGCATCGTTAGTAAGACCTAATTAGCTAGACAAAATAAAAATTCAGAAACAAAAAATGTTGTCTAAAACTCGAAAGTAAAATTGTGAGATCAATTAGTAGTACCGCCGCCATACACCGCCCGCCGGCCGGCCGGGGTCATCGACATACGCAGCTGTTTTGGCCGGCGTATAACTACGTGGTCTCTATCGAAAATCATTTACGCAACTTTTTTATCCTATGACTTACAGAAATTTGGATTACGTATATGGATAGAGGAATTTATTTACTATACGACATTTTTTTTTCCAAAACCAATAAAAAGTCAGCGTGTATATGTATTTGTTCTAAAACATAGTATCATTGAGTTAGTATCCCATAACACAAGTCTCGAACTTACTTTGGGGCTAGCTCAATCAGTGTAATTTGTCCCTATATATTTATTTATTTAGATGGTGCATTTCACTTGACATCGTTTGGAATATGTAGTTCCGTATGTTGGGGTATTTTATTTGCCCGGCAAATAAACTTCTTGTGCTCCACAATTACCTACGTCCTAAAGCATTAGATAGAAAGATAACCTTTTATTGTACACCAAATAGAAAAATGTAACACAAAGAAATAATTCTACAATACATGAGTAGGTACAATGTGCGGTAGTTTATACTAACCATTTTCATTTCTTATTAACACATTCACGGTCACTAAGCCAGACACAATAGAAATAACAATTGAATTACGTCCACAGCCGTAAGTGTCCGTGAATGTGTTAATTATGACTACCCAGCAATTCACCTGTGCTTCCATTACCGAAAACGTACCATTTGCATGCATCGAGCCCAGTCAATGTAATAGGTACTACTAAAGGTATTTTACTAGACCAATAGTAATTATACCCGGCAAATGGCCGATCATGAAGGGTTTCGAGCCGATCCCTATTTTATGTTACGTTTATGATTTTATTATCGTAAGTTAGTGTTACTGGCGTAGTCTTGGGTGCAATGTTGGAGATGTGGGGATGGTTGGGGTATGTTTGTTGACTTACATGTTTTATATAGTATACATATGGATAATTGCATTATATGGATGCGTGAAAAAATCTAAAGGCATTTAAAATGTGTTGCTGGCGTAGGATGGAAAGGATAAGCTGGACTGAAAAAAAATCCAATGAAGAGGTCCTGAAAAGAGAAAGAGAGAGTAGATGCATACTGGACTTAATAGAGAATAGACGAGGAAAGGTGTAGTAAGGTCATCTGATACGAAACGACAATTTCATAAAAATCATCATTGAAGGGAAGATAGAAGAGAAAAGAGGACCAGGAAGCTCGGTGTTTCTGGTCCTCTTTTCTCTTCTTTCTTATAGCATAGCTACATAAAGCAGATACAGGCATAGATTTAAGATAAAAAATTCTATGTCTATGGATAAAGGAAACGGTGAACGTCGTGTCGTACAGCGAAGTAAACAGCTGGCGGACGAGACAGAAAAGTGGAAAAAATTCATACTCCACCATCAAGAGCATAGGTCTTAAATAATATAGATAGACATGTTTTAGTAGGGTTGTCAACTTAGCCCTGAAATGACGGTGGTACTGTAAATTTTACCATCTTTGTTATGGACGAAGACATATTTTTAGACGTAGGTATTTTTAACCCCCGACAAAAAGGTGCTATAAGTTACGATAATGTCTGCCTGTATGTCTGCGGCATCGCATTCGATCGGATGTACCAATTTCGATGCGGTATTTTTGTGTGAAAGCAACTTCCCTTGCGGTTTTTAGCCATGTCAGATGAAAATCAGTTTAGTCGTTTAAACGTTATTAGGCGATAACGCTTTAAGTTCCAGGTTTTGTCATTTACTTAACAAATAATAGGTGGCGCTAGAATATCAATATGTTTTGTAGGTCCGCCACTGATCACTAGTAATACGCTATTTTCCAACAAGTCAAATCAGATACTTTTTTCTACGTCAAAACAAACAGATTCTATTGGATTTTGTATGAAATAAAGGCAGATGACGTCATAGTTTTTTGGAGTCAAATAGCGCTCTTATTATCGTTTTTCTGCAATTATAAATTTAAAATCACGTTTAAATGGATATGTTCAAAGACAAGTGACATTATTTTGCGACGTTTTATTTTGTTATCAGTACAATATAATTTATTTTTGGCTTAGGAAAATACCCAATTTACTGACAAGTAATAGATAACGCTACGATATAAATATATTATGTAGTTCCGCACATTATTAATAGATTGTGCCGTCGGGTATTTTTAAATTGTCTATATTATGCTACGCATCCACCAATTTTTTTTCAAAATATTGCGTGCTTACTTTTTAACTTTTAATTTGACTTACGTTTGCACAGTTTGCTTCACTGTAACTTTTATGAAATCTTTTAAAAAGTTAATATTTCACAATAAGTTTATAATGTTTATACCTATAATATGCCTAATATAAAAATTACTGTAAATATTCATGTTATTTACGGCCTCCTAGGAAAAAACTGCAACATAATGCTATAGTGTTAAGTTTGACCCATTGTATTTAATCAATGAAATAAACGATTTTTTGCAGTATACCTAAAATAAGCTCATATTTCGCTTCCATACTTTACATTTTTTTTTATACTTCAAACATGTCATCCTCAGCTTTTATTAACATAGTACTCGTGAATGAAACCTGACCCATGTCCGATGTCCGCGAATCTTCTGACAGTTTTCATAAAGCAAATCATTTATCGTTCACCTGTAGTGGCTCAGAACATTGTTGCGAGCAAAATGTGCTAAATTCTTTGTGTGGCGAACCCCAGCTTGATGGATTGGCCCCGTAATTCAATAATGTTGGCATACAAGTGTACACAATGATTAACAATCTCTCACGTCTCGGGTGCTGTAATTTTTACTCTGCTACCGAGGTGGAAGAGGGTTTCTCAAGCTCGCAAACATTTTAATTTATTGCTGAGGGTTTCTGAATCGGTTTTAAGTATGTTTACCTTTGCCTTGACTGTTTGAGGAGTTTGCCTTGAATTACCATTGTCTGACATTAATATGTAATTTTTTGGACTAACTCAAGCACCGCCGCTCAGTTTTATTTTAATCATCAGAATAAATAAGGAACAGTAATCAATTACTGTTACGATAAATGACATATTGGTATTTTTAATTTGCATTTCAATAATTGTACGATCAAATGTAAATAATTATTCCATATACAAAGTTTGCTTGCCTTAGATTCTCAGCAATGAAACGTACTATGAATTTACATAGAGTTCCTTCAACACTGTACCTACGCTATGCTTTCAGAACCTTTTATAGAGAACAGTACATTTATAAATTGTAGCCTATGTGTTATTCTGATGTATAAGCTATATTATTGTATATTTTCATTAAAATCCATTCAATAGTTTTTACGTGAAAGAGTACATCCATCCATCCATACAACTTACAAACTTTCGCTTTTTTAATATTAGTAGGACTAGTAGGATCCATATCATGGGTGTAGATAAAGTCTTGTATGCGACTGTGCATAATTAAGCATTAAATCACTCATGTGATACTATTATAACACTTTGCTTCGCCTCGTGTGATAAACCAACATACGTGTTTTAATACCCTTTATTACAAAACAGTTGCATAAATATCTATTAACATTTATCCTATATGACACATTAGTTAACATTGATATGAATATGCTCAACAATAAAGCATTACTCTCGGCAATATTCCGAAATAAATGGCTTATTTGAAAGGTAAATGGCCGTGACTTTATCGTTCTACCATTTTAGGGTAATATCGTTTGACCCCTGATGCTTTGCATAGAATATACGTAGCACCCCATTACTTTTTGTGGTGCGTAAATAATAAAGCTTTTTGTCATCTCGCTGGGAATAAATAGAATATTTATTCGAAAAGTGTTCGATGCGGATAAAATCTTTTTTGTTTTGTTTTTTAAAGACTTTTAGTGTTTATTTGCAGGGAAGTCTATTGTCTATTCATTTGTCTAAACCTCGGGATGGACAGGTTTTATGTAGGTCACGGGTTTGGCTACATCTGCCAGCACGGAACAAAACTTTTCTATACTGTTATCCTTTTCTTTCGTTGCTCAGGGGGCTTACTCCAAAAGCAATACGCAAGACGGACTTTACTGCGTATCCGCGTTTCAGTGTCAAGCAAGCAAAATTGAACACGTATCATATAAAGTCTCATTTGGTTTGGCTTAGAAATAGGAGGTCACTATTATACGAATAACGTTTTAGTACCTGGGCGACCGAGCTTTGCTCGGTTACATCTCAAACATCGAAAATATGCGTTTTCCCAAACATAAGACTAATCTAGATCGATTGTTTACCCCCGAAAACCCCCATAACCAATTTTCAGCGAAATCGTTAGAGCCGCTTTCGAGATCTGAGATCTATATAAATAAATATACAAGAATTGCTCGTTTAAAGGTATAATAAGATTTGAAGGAGCAACCCCCCTGAACCGTCATGAAATAGAGCGAGAGAAAGAGTTACAAATGCTGTAGCACCGGCCGTGCTACGAGATAGCGTTCAGTCGAGCTCTCTCGCTCTGGCAAATGACAGTTCTGAGCGACAGAAAAGGACAGCAGCGTGTATAAGTGCTGTTCCGTGGTGACATATGTAGTCCAATCCTCCCTTTCGGCCCTACAATTATTTTGCAGCAATATTATGAGTACGTCACCTCACCTGTGCGCCTTGCCTGTTTGCTTTTGTTTTCCAGTATTTATTGAATATTGACTACTCGTAAGTATATTAAGTAGGTACTTTTAAATACTAAATTACTTCGCAAATCACAACCCTAACTTAATGACATAATATGTTCATATCCAACCATTACTTTTAAATGTACCTACTTATCGAGATAAAACTTATCGTTGAAGACTTTCAGGACAGCGTTCAAATAAAAATTAAACACTTGAATCTGCCTACCATTGAGAATGGCATTTTATAACCGAGTTTTGAATCGCACCTTCAGAGCTCTGAACTCCTTGAATCTCCCATTAGATCAATTTGCATTTCTGCAAGATCTTCACTTAGGCTACGTGCAGCTTCAAATGCATTATTCACTGTGACAACTGCATATTCTGAACCTTAATGCCGAGTTGACGATGGATCTTTTAAGAGGATTTTTAGAGGTAAGTAAGTAAGGTACCACTTGACTGTTATTTTTTTCACAATGCAGATTATGTACTCTAAGAAACAGATAAGTACTGTATTTTCGTATATTTACGCGTTCTGTAATACTCAGCACGCATTCCAAACATAAAAAAAAAATATTTTGGTATGTTAAATATAAAAAGATTTTTATACTGGACAGTTTTGTATCTAAATTTAATTTAAATGAGACAAAAATTATTTCCTTCTTATCTAAAACTGTTTATGAAAAAGTTTTTTAACTGACTTTAAAAAAGGAAGAGGTTATCAATACAAATTTATACAAGTTTTTTTATATGTTCTTCGATTACGAGACGTCTAGATCAATTTGGTAATACTTTCTTTGTTTGAAAAGGCATATTTCACAGGCAGTCCCATTGAAATGTTATTAAAATCTGTTGGGTATTTTGGTGTTAAAGTCGATCTTTTTTTGTTTTGAAAAATTATATTAAGTATTATTTGTTTGATATTGATTGTACAACGCGAATGTAGCCTTGAAATCGTCAATGTACTAGTATTTATACTGTGCGTTTGGTCAGAAATCCTCAAAACAAGCGATGTGCCAAAAAAAATTGTTGGTCCATGCGTTTTGTATAGACTAATACTGGTCAAACCGTTATAAAGCTGACTATAGGCATTTGATTATTTAATAACTCATCCAGTAGGGCTGTAAACTGGGTAAAAAAATATTATTTTATTTAGTAATTCAACTAGATTATCCAAAAAAAAGGACCCATATTTTTTATTGCAAAGTATTAAAAATTTACAAAGATATAGCGCTTTGAAATTTCGGAGTGGGGATGATTTACGTCACCTTTGGTCAAAAATTGTAGCTGATCATGACGTCACGCGAAATTTAAATGCGCTGTACAGGTAGCAGCACGAAACTCTAGCGCTGACCGTTACTGAATAGAAGTCAAAAATTAATGTGCGCAGTATTCCCTCTACACTTCACTTAGCGCTAAACTTACTTAACTTTGTATCTTCTTCATTATTGCTAATCAGAGAGAAGAAAACATACGTATTCCATACTTAAGCTATCTAAGGAGCCAAAAAAAAATGTACTTTACATCCGTATTACCTAGCCATACCAACTGGATATATTTCTCTATACACTATACACTCAGCAGTACAAACGCATTTGACAGTTCTTCACAAGAGCTAGACTATTTTATAAAGCCCATCCTAAAAGTATAACTATAAACACGATTACACATCGGACTTTAGCATATTACATTTTATTCCTTTGCAATAATATATAGAGACTCGGTATTCGAATATTAAATTCATACGTCAACCAGCTTTACACTTTAAAACGGATCCGTTTTATTTATTTTGCAAGCTTTTTAATGAAAATTGTTTAATTATTAATCTGTACTGTATGCTTATTTATAAATTCATGTATTTAACTACAAACATCAAAAGGCTCATTAATCGAAAATTATTTAAAACTATTTATCTATAAACCTCATATTTCAATCAGGTCTAGGTTCTCACAATGACGTGCCTACTCCATTTTATATTTAATATTTCCTTTTAATGTAATATTCCTTCTTTCTGTTACTCAAAACATGAATGATCTTACTTACCTTAATTTTTTGCTTTTCCATCCGACTTGTTTGCATCAGTCATTTGGCTACTAAATCTAAAACAATACCTTAAATACGACACGAGCTGAGAACAACTTGTTCACTTGAAAACCTCAATTTATCATTTTGCAAATAAATATTCCAGTTTGAAAGACAGTACTAAGTCACCAGACAATGAGAAGGTCCTTTTCATTTCTGTATAAAGGTCAGTGGGCAAATTTTGTAAAGGAAATGTGCCAATTTGACAAACCGAAAACGGTTTTCATGCATTCAGAATGTAACGCTCGCTAGATCTCTTTGAAAAACAAATTGACGTCATTAATGTCGGTGGCTGCACACGTTCTTTCAGGTCTGTTCACCCGTACTTGTGCCCGTGCGTCCCGTGTGGAATATTGCAGGGAAAATGAAAACATAACCCATTGCTGTACTGGTTTTCTAACTACTATCTTAAGTTCTACTAGTTAGTCGTACTTTTGTGGTCGTTTTTAGGGTTCCGTACCCAAAGGGTAAAAACGGGACCCTATTACTAAGACTTCGCTGTCTGTCCGTCTGTCCGTCTGTCTGTCTATCCGTCTGTCCATCTGTCCGTCTGTCTGTCACCAGGCTGTATCTCAAGAACCGCGATAGCTAGACAGTTGAAAAATTCACCAATTATGTATTTCTGTTGCCGCTATAACATTAAATACTAAAAAACGAAATAAAAGAAATATTTAAGGGCCCCCCTTCCGTAACAAACGCGATTTTTTTGCCCTTTTTGATATAATATCAATAATGACAATAAGGAGCACTTGAAATATTTGCAAAATACTCAGTTGTATTTTTATTTTAATAATAAATAAAATAAATATTAAAGGGGGGCTCCCATACAAAAAACTTGATTTTTATAGATAATGGTATGGAACCCTACGTGCGCGAGTCTGACTTGCACTTGGCCGGTTATTTACTTTTTTAACGGCGTGACTTCATCATCTTCCTCATCAGGTTTCTTGTCTCCACTGCAGGAGCACGACCCTCTCTGTACTACCAGAGGCATACTTGTCTAGAGCAGCCAGGGGACTTGGCCTACACTCTTCTCGCTGGCAAGACGGGTTGGAAAGGTCTCATTGATATTCATAAGCTTTGTTTAGCTTGTATTTTCTAAGTCAGAGTGGCCCTATTCTACTCTGCCAGAAACCACACGGCGTGACTTAGAGATAATAAACTTATAATTTGATGAGATCCTCTTTCTTGAGACAAAAGCTATATTCCATTGAAATCGAAAGCGGCCATGGATAAACAACACAATCCATAATCACGACAAAAGTGTACGATTAAGAAAAAGAATTAAAAATGGCATCCAAATTTTGTTTTGTAACTAGATTTTTAGTGACCATGATATAAAAATTAAAACTGTGTAACCTTTAAAAACTAATTAAGTGTTTCAGCCTGTGGTTTCAGCTTTTCATTGTGAAGTGATGTTGTGTGTCTATATTTTGTAAGAGTATCTAATTGAATGAGCTGAACTCATACAGATTTTCAAACAACTTCTGTAACTTAAATTAGTTAATATTCATAACTGAATTACGAATTTGTATGTATGTATGTTTGTTCGATGGTAACTTCAGTATCTGATATTTAAGAAATTAAATTTACATATAAATATAGCAAATATTATTTCTAAGTCCGAACGTGAGCCAAATCAGTCATGGGGTTGCTAAAATATTGGGTTCACGAGTTCACTTGCGGTTCGGATTCAAAGATTCAAATGTTTGTTCTGTAATTAGACCTTTACAGGCACTTTTACATAATTTATATATCGTGTAGTATATAATTTATATTTTTTTTAAAGAAAAGCTATAACAGTGTTTTGCAACGACTACTGCTGAGAAGAAACGCCGAAAGAAACTCATTTTCACAGTATTGATCGCCTACTCGCCAGAATGGCTTTGTCATATTATTATTATGTGTTTTTTGATAATAAATACTTATAAAATAATACAATGTTATAAATTAAAACATGTACTGCTTGCGAACGAGTTAACAAACATAAATTACGCAATAATAAAAACTAACTTCTTACTACTTCTGCTTCGAGTCGAACTGACAATAAAACTGCTAAAATATTTTTTATTTTATATTTGTCCGTATTATCTTAATTTAGTGTCCGATAAGTAAAATGTACTGTGCTTTGGAGGGCACGTTAAGCCGTCGGTCCCGGTCACTGTCTTTGACATTGGTCGTTACCTAAAACCATGTCAGAGGCCTTTAAGGCGGTTTAAAAACTCTGACACTAGTGTTAGTCACTAACACACACGAGAAGAAGAAGAAGATCTTAATTTAAGTTGCATATAGACTAAACTAAACGAATACCTGTACCAATAAACAAATTGAGATCACTATTACTGTTACCTAAATATAAAGGCGGAAACTGATTGAAGCAAAACTTTTCCCGCCAACCATCGACAATCCCGCCTCACGAGAAGTCACAGGTCACATCGGATACCTCGGCAGGACTTGGCATCCATCCAGCCACCGATTGTGTTTTACTATGGCGATTATTTCCACTGCGCCATTCGACTTCGGATCCGACGGCTGGATAGACACGAAAGAATTTTCGTGTGCAATGACCGACTTTATGTCGCCATTTATTTCAAAGGGAATGAAAAGTTCTTTACAGATTTTTGGTGGAAATTATTTAATTTTTATTTCGAAAAAATCAGTTTCACTTAAAAGAGGGATTTTGTCCTTTTTTTTAGTTTACAGTTTTTACTCTTGTCAATTAAAAATAACCGGGTAAGTGCGAGTCAAAATTGCGAACGAAGGGTTTCACATCATTACATAAAAAGCATGTTTGTTGTATGGGAGCCCCACTTAAATATGTATTTTATTTTGTTTTTAGTATTTGTTGTTATAGCGGAAACATAAATACATCACTTGTGAAAATTTCAGCTTCCTAGCTTTCACTGTTTATGAGATACAGCCTGATGACAGACACGACGGAGGGACGGACAGCGGAGTCCTAGTGGTCCCGCTTTTACCCTTTGTTTACAGAATCCAAATTAAGAAGAGAGGTAGGTATAGGTACGTAATAAAAATCAAATTGTTGAATAAAAACTGTACGTCTTCAAATTAAATGTGTAAATAGTTACTAATCTTTCGTTTTTAATTAATCCCTTAAATATGTAATAAAAGAACAAGTATTTTTTTAACACAATTTAGGTGGATGATTTCATTCATTTCCCTAAACGCATACTTTTGATAATTATTTTAAAGGGAGAATGTAAATAGGTTTCCAAAGTATGATTAATTATAACAAAACAAGACTAGAATTTCAAGGAATCGTAATGAGGATCATCTGAGCACGTAGACGCTAAACGAGGAAGGTTTTCGATGAATAAACAACGGCCTCTCCAAATTAATTAATAATTCCTTTATTTTCCAAGAGTTATTTTCAATTTAAATAGGTTCTGTAAGTAATATTTTATTATGGTATCCATCCGCCCATAAACCCGTGGATGCTGTGATAATAGAAGTAATTTTGAATTATTGCATATAAATTTTCTAAATATAGCAAACAATAAGGTTAAAGAAAATTGATTTCTCGTTTTTCTACTGTTCGTCATCATCATCAGTGTCAGAGCCAGAACTGCTATAGGTCAGTTACTCACAAAACTAGACTTCGGAATAAACTGTTTTGACTGTGCTTCAGAGAAAATATTTAAAGTATCATAGTTTTTCACTGAACATGTAAATCGTAAGATTGCTTGGTTTTAAATGGTATATATTTTTCATTTAATTGGATGGAATGCCGTCAGAGTGCCGACGTCAGCTGTTCAAAGACACGGCTTATGTGGTATGCGCTGACGCATACAGACCTATTTAGCAGATAAACTAAGTATAGGACTCCTATAATAATAGGACAACTTAGCACTACATTTAATTTACCCGATATGCATAATATAAAACTGCATTTTCTTATCCTGTCATCTGTGAGCAGATCGGAATCCCGTAGACATGCATTGTTTTACTATTGTGTCTGGTGTTTTGCACAGACAACAGGTTCTTTACGTGCCTAGCTAATTGATATGTCACGAAGGCAATTAAAGTTGAAGCTTACTCAAGCACTTTGTAAAGGAGGCGTGGCAAAGATAGTAAGATCATATTTTATTGACACCGTTCAGCCAGTGCGGTGCGACATGTAACATAGGCTACTTATACTACATAATCATGCAATATGAGGATGGACAATGGAAGGACATAGGACAGAACCAGACTAAGTGAAAGAAGTGGAGGGAGGTCTATAACAAGCAGTGGGACACATGACTCGGAAAAAAAATTAATAGTTTTTAATTTGTTTTAGGCTAAAATCAAAGTTAAAGGCTTTATCAAACTTTACTCAAGTAATATTAGTTCTTCAAGACTCAATTAAATTTCATAGACGGTTTTGAAAGCAATTCAATGGTAGTTATAAAGGCAATGCAATTATTCCCATTTATTCTCGTGTCGAAGCGAGGAAAGCAAACTCAATTCCGATGATTGATTTTAGATTAGTTAGCTTCTATAAACCAAAGCGGAAGTGCAGTTCCAGTGCATAATTTACATCAGAGATCAGCCCAGACTAAGCGGATTTTGAATTAGTTATGTTAGCTTTAGGTATATACAGCTTTATACCTATGCAATATTTATACAATACAAATTATCATGTCTTTATCCCTAATGGGGTAGACATGGGGCAGACACAGAGCATTTTGGGCATTGCAGCTCTAAGCAGGCAGAGCCCAGGGCCTCAGAGGCCACTTATAGAGTGATGATGGGCGAAAGGCAGGAAAAAGAAATCAAAATAGTGATGGGTTGCCATTTTAGCCCATTTACTCGATTACATTCTACGACCTACACGAAAAGCAGCTGGTATATTTTACTTTCCTCCCACACCAGAATGAAAAAGTCTACAAATCATAAACCTTGAACTGAATCTTATACCTTTAAACGAGCAATTCTTGTATGTATATAAATATATGTATATATATTTATAAATTTCTGTGATCTCGAAAACGGCTCTAACGATTTCGCTGAAAATTTGTATATGGGGGTTTTCGGGGGTAAACAATCGATCTAGATTAGTTTTATGTTTGGGAAAACGCGAGTTTTCATGCGTTTTTCTTTCCACGCAGAATATGGTCGCTAATTACGACGCGCCGACCGCCTTGATTTTAGCTCAGTGGTTAAGGATACCGACCGCTAGAAAAAAATGTTACGGGTTCGAATCCCACTCGGTGACTTCACTGAAAAAAATAATGGCTAAGAATTTAACAAAGTTGCTTGTTTGAAAAAAATATGATTAAATCATTCAAGAAAATATCAAAAACAACAATTGACGATTTTTCTTCACAATAAAGTTAATATGTTTGAACGTCTATCAATTCGAATATGTTAAATTAAACAATTTTACTTGATTGATGTTAGGTCTATCAACAACTTATTAAGATCAATCAAGTTGCTTTATCATTATTACTCATTAGAATTAGTTCAGCTCAATAAGTTTTGTTTCATTTAAATCAGAAACGTATTTATTGCAATTATTGCAAAATTATTGATTGTATAAGTTTCTTTTTTAAATTCAAAATTAAAACTTTGTATGAACAAATACGCGCTTTTTTAATTGAAAAATGCAAGTAGACATTTGAAACAACATATCTTCGTAAACGCTCCTTGGGCGCACCGTTCAAGTCCGAACGACTTCAGTTTCTTGGGAAGATTTGCACGCGCGCTGATCTGTCCGTGTAAAAATTGTGAATTGTTAATTATTATTAGTTATTTGTTCAGTGAAAGAGTGTACCACTGTGGTAGTAGTGAACCTATTGATCAATGGAAGACTCTGAGGTCTTGGATTTACTAAAAGCCTGGGGACTTCCAGAACTGGGCCCTGTTTTCGCTAGTAAGTTACTACTTTTATGCCTTATTCTTTTTCACACGTAAATTGGTTCGTTTTGTGTATTACTATCAATGATCCTTCATGCTAATGTTACAGAAAACAAAAATAACTTACAAGCCCTGTCGGCCCTAACACCTGAAGATATTAGGGAAATTATTCCGGAATTGGGGCCTAGAGCTGTCCAAGTAACCACAAACCAAACTTCATAGTCGCTGGTCGTTCTTACTTGTGTTGGAGACATACACAGAGAAACTTTCAGCTTTTATAAAATAACGAAGATCTGGCCGTCGTGGGCTCTTGGGCTATTTGTTTCCTAATATTAGATGTTTATGATTTCAGAAACGAACGAAGAAAACCAGAATCTCACGGCTATACTAAGGCTATTATCAGAACTTATAAGCCCCAGCGTAGTAAAGCTGCCAAGTAATTCTACGACTCCCAGCTCTAGTCCTCCATCTACAAAACGGAAGAAGACAGGTCAGAAGGGAAGAGAAAAGTCTTAAAGAAAAAGAAGAATAAAGTCTTGTTTTCCTTATTTATAAAAACGTAGGGCACATCGTTCGGTGCACTATGATAGTAACCTATTATAGAAGTTTATTTTAAAAGAGACTGCTAGGATATAAGGATTTAAATAAAAACCCGTTGAAATATTAATTTGATGTGTTTTATTATTTTTTTATTGAGTACCTTTACAGCGTATCACATCAGAGCCACAGGTATGATCAGCCAGTGAAACTGGATAAGTTTTGTACTACTTTGAATTGGAAAGCATCTGATTTTAAGTCTTACAAAATAAAGTAGGTATATATTATAGTTTTACTGACTAGTCATGTTCTGATGCTCTAATGTGGTATTTCTGGTACACGGTATCCTTTCTACAGTAAATACTTGCACTTTGCAAATAAGTACCATATGTACTTAAATAATAACCTTAGTTGATCTTTAATATTATAGTATGATAAATATAGAAAACCATACATTACGAGTATGAACGCAGCAATATATACTTCTTTAATCAAAACAATAATATATTTAAAATCAATTATCCGTCTATAGATGTTTAATTAGGTATTCTTATAAAAACAATCTATTTTTTAAATTTGATTCTAAACAGAACTCAATAAGATCAATCAAGGTACTTGTTTTGATTATTCATTTTCATTATTGAAGTTAATATATGACAATGTTACAGTCAATATCAAATTAAGTTGAGACTATCAAGGTCTTATTCAAATGCACAAAGGGCCGGTGTTAAAATTAATAATCATATTTGATTAAACTGACCATAACTTGTTTAAATATGATATGCCTGCTTGTTTAGTTTTTAATCAAGAAAACTTGATTATTTGGATCACAATACTTTATGCGCTCGTATATAAACAAGTTACTTGATAGCAGTTAACATATTCTTGATGTATATAACCAATCTTTTTTTTCAGTGTTACTTTTTTTATTTTTTATGTTTAAGTTTATATATAATTTTTTATTTTGCATTGTTTTCAGACAAGTTTAAAAAAATTACTTAATGTTTAAGATGTAACCGAGCAAAGCTCGGTCGCCCAGGTACTAGTCGTTAATGTAGCTAACCTATATGGACAATTTTCACATCAAAATAGCTGCCCACTCTTTATACTTTCAAATTAATTTCGTTGGTATTTAAAAACTCATTACAACACCATGAAATTAAAATTCTATCAACAAATATTGTCGAGTGGGATTAGATTCAACAAGGGAGGTTTTGTACACGCAATTACAGGCGCGGTATTTTAATACCTCCAAAGCCTGAAACTCGAAACAACATCCGTCGTCGGGTTCGTTAACGTCTTAAAATTAATTTTCCTTCGAAATTTTGTCAATTGTCGCCGAAATTATACGAAGTTTGTCGTTTTGTGACAACGTGAGTGCTGGCCTACAGCCAACAGTGGTTCAAAGTATATGTACGGATTTGTAGCAAGGTATGCTGGTCGCAGTGAAAAGGAAAAAAGACCGTATGGGCTAATCCTATGAGATCACTCACACTATGCTACTAAATGCGAAAAATTTTGAGTGAGATGATGTAGAGAATTTAAGGTTACCACACAGATAGTTTATAACATGTCTTTTTATAAAGAAAAATATCAGCAGCAGACTTCATGTCCGTGACATAGCAGACAAACTGCAGGAAAGTCGCCTACGCTGGTACGATCACGTCTTGCGAATACAGCAAGGTACGTGGGAAACAAATGCCTCCTCCGCTGGGGCCCAGCAAGCGTGGTAGATCTATGCGTGCCAATCGTCTTATATCGAAGGACGCTCAACACCGTGCGAAGTCAAGAGGAAAATGCCGGAAAGCGGACCCTGGGCTCCGTAGCATTACAGCTGCGGATGCATCAGATAATGCGCATAGATGAGAGTTTATAACGTGGACTACCACGACACATTATTTGACCACGGTGACTGCCTTTTCCAAGCCGGGACCCTTTTTTTTTGCATAATTTTTTTGTCCTAATATGCTTTGGCATACTGGGTTTGGCATAAAATATTTTGTCATAATAGTTTTTAGGCATAAGTTGTTTTTTGGCATACTGGTAAGTTAGGCATAATTATATTTTAGGCTAATTTGTTACGGCATAATGTTAATTCGCATAATCTCTTTAGGCGTAATAACTATAAGACTAATAGTATTTAGGCATAATATTTTTAAAAATAACAGAAACAGAATTAAGTTATTTAAGTGTTTATTTTTAATTATCATGCAAAAAAAAAATATGACCACCCAGACCAAATGTGAGGGTAAAAGGTTAATAAAAGGGTAAAAGGAAATTTTTTTATGATCACCTGGAACAACTTTGTGACCAGAAAGGAAGTTAGATTCAACTTATTAGCAATTAATAAACAATTTATATACAATGAATAAAAATGTTATGCTTAATCATTTTTATGCTTAACCCTTAGCCAGGCCTGGCGATTATTTCATCTTTATATACAGATAATGGTAGATTGGATGATAATAAAGAAACTAATTTCTTAATTTTTTTTATTCCTATGTTTTCCTAAAAAAAAACCCTCTGGTCTGGATATGACCACTGCCCATTTAAATATACATGATGTGGATTATATCTGACCACTGCCCAGTTAGGTCACAACATGTAAGTATGGAAAAAATAAAGGTGAATCCACATATAAGCCTAATATTAATAAAAAGAGGAAAGATTTGTGTGTTTCTTTGTATAAAACCTTATTTAAACATCAATGTAACCCCGAGGTATCAAAATTTTGGATATAAACGGCATTGCCGTATCCTTACTAATATTATAAATGCCAAAGTGTGTATGTATGTAATTTTGTATGTATGTATGTATGATCCATTTTCACGCTAAAACGACTTAACCAATTTTCATGAAATTTAACGTAGAGTTATATTGGACCATGGAAAAGGACATAGGCTGGGTATCGGTTATTCTTCGATCCAAGAACCTATCTATCTACCATACAAAATATTTGATGTGTAAATATGGTTTTGCCTTTACATTTATGGATAAACGCTTGTAGGACAGTGGTTACATGATAACCACAAAAAGTTTTTCCAGACAGGCAGAAGTCACATCTTGAACACAAACTTTCGGCGTAAATATTTCAAAGAAAAACAAATATTATGTAAAACCGAAACATATAACATATTACTCAATCTATCTGCTATCATAAAAACACAAATAGTATCACTTACCGGGATTTTTCCCGCCATAATCCAAAAAAAACACTTCCACTTTGCTCCAAATTTTGCCGGTTGACCATTATTTTCACTTTGACAAGCGAAATGTCAAGTTATTTCTTCTAGAGGCGGTTTTTTTTTTCGTTCAGAAATCAACTGTATCATAGACAATAGACGGATGACATTTTGCGGTTTCTAGCTAGCATCTGCTCGTCAGAAAAAAAAAATCTGAGGTGGTTCGCTATGTGTACCCTGCCTGGCTAAGGGTTAAAGTAATGTTATGTCTTGATAAATTATGGTTTGATGACATTATGCTTACATCCTTTTATGCTTTAAAATGTTAGGGCTAAATAATGATTATGTTTAGGTACATTATGCTTAAAATTATTATGCATACTCCATTATGCGAAAGGACGTTATGCTTAAAAACGATTGTGCATTAAACCAGTATGCTATGTGATATTATAGCGTAAATTTGTATGCATATAGATAGTGATCCTTCCAAGCCATGTGATTTCCGGCAGAGCAGAATAGGACCACTCCAAGTCCTCCCATGGATGTCGTAGAAGGCGACTTAGGAAATACAAGCTAAACAAAGCTTATAAATAAGTAAATAAATATATAGGGACAAATTACACTGATTGAGCTAGCCCCAAAATAAGTTCGAGACTTGTGTTATAAACATCAATGAGACCTCTCCAACCCGTTTCGCCAGCGTGGAGAATGTAGGGCAAGCCCTTTGGCTGCTCTGACCAAGTATGGCTCTGGTAGTGCAGAGAGGGTCGTGCTCCTGCAGCGGAGACAAAAAGACCTGATGATAATGACTGCCTTTTAATTGGCCTGATGAAATCTGTCTTATTACAGGCAGTCGGGCAGTTGTAACATGTAAGGTTGTCCATTGATATAGTGAACCCACAGTCACACAAGCTGTTGCTAGAGTTACCCTTAATAAAATAAAATAGCCATTTATTCTACTACCATTTACAGTTATCATAGTTGTCAAATATTTTTTCTTACAATGTCATAAAATAATATGCGATGAAATTATTTTTCCTTGGATGGATCGTCAAATTTATACAAAAGCATGTCAATTTTAGTAATTCATATTTTATTTAAATGTCAATTTATATAAATTGTATATGTATATAAAATAGGTATAATAAAGATAAAATGAATCTGTGTGATATTCTTATGTCCGTAAAATATCACACAAATTCGTTTTCTCTGCAATTTAGTTTGTTTGTTTAATATCCTAATTGCAATTAAGGAACCCTAAAAAGGGAAACTTGCACAATCGTCATCATCATCATAATTTAAGACACAACCACTGTTCGACATTGATCTCTATCAAGAATTCCGAAAAGAATTGATTGGAAGCCGTCTCCCACTAAGTTATTCTTACAGCCATATTCAAGCAGTCTGACCACCGAGAAGGTGTACCTATGTGTGAACATTGTTCGTATAGAAAAACATACATACATAATATCACGCCCAAAACCTGTGGAAAACAGGCGTATAGAAAAAAAATTCCCGTACCCTGCCGAATGGTGAATATATATTTTTTTATTTTCAAACAGGTAAAGCGGTATTCAATACCACTGAATGAACAAGCTTCTGAAATTCGTCACTTACTTTCAGCCTATAACAACGCCCACGTCGTATGTCCCAAAGCGAATTTCAAACTACTGTGACAATATATCATATTCCACGAATCATGACAAAGGTGTTTCTAGTAAATACGTATAATAATGTAATATGAAACAACTCGTACGTATGAATCAACCACCTACGCTTAAAGCTATCTAAAAATAGTTGTCAATTTTTGTTGTTCTTGGTATTTCAAGTAAAAAATGTATTGCAAAATAAAAGTCTATACAATGATCGTACCGGTATATATATAAAGACTAGTTTCCTATTATTCTGTAACTTTTGTTGGTTATTACGCTTATATAACTTGAGATTAAACATACTTGTACTTAGCGGCGTGAAATATGTACCAAGACGTTAAATTCTTATTATAGACGCGGATTAATGTTGCTCTTGGTTAAAATTTCAACATGTTCTGGTTAAATACGGGTTTGTCCATATCCAACCAAAGCATGGTGAAGTTTTCGTATGAAGTATTGAGATTTCTTATTTTGAGTGGGTAATGTTTAAACTCAATTTAAGTCCGCGTTTTATAAAAATATTCAAGACTCAGTAATCTGAATGCCCTCTGAGATACAGGTTAATGGCTACCTTGCCAATAGTAATTCCGTGGATATCAAAGAATGGTATAAAGGTGTAAGTAAAGTGTAGGAGTCCTTTTATAAAAAACGCAGGCGCAATTGGTTAAAAGCAGCTTTAGATAAAGAAACCTTAAAGAAAATGGGAGAAACCCCTGCCAAGCAGTGAAAGAAAAAAACAATATGTGAATATGCATGATTGTATGTAAAGTAAAGTAAAAAATAAATTGAATATGTTACCAAGCATATACAAGCCTAAGGCTGCGTTTCCACTGAAGCGGAGCAGAGCGGAGAGGAGCTTAGCGGTGCATGAATTGATCAATTACAATGCTCGAAATCTCCGCTCCGCTTCAATAGAAACAGTGGAGCGGAGATTTTGAGCATGGTAATTGTTCCATATCGACTCCCAGATAGGGCAGCTAGTCTAGTATAACTGTATAACAAATGTCAGTAACATTACGACAAGGAAATAATGGATAATAGAAAAACTTGTTACTGCGTCGTGACATATGTAGCACGCGCTCGTTGTAAATGAAGGCAAAGGATTTAATGAAGACGCCATTTGCACAGACCCGTGTCATAATTATGTCATTTGCTGGACTTTCACGTGGTCATTTAGAAAGTAATTATTTTGCTATAACAAATGCAATATGCACGCTTCTTTTTTCAGACTTCTTAAGCCTTATTAATAGTGACGCTACTCTTATTCATGTTCGATGCTATCTTTCTTATGTCGTCGAATTATCTTGCCATCGGACGGACGTTTTCAGAATTTTTCTCCACCTGTTATCACAAACTAAACTCAATTTCCACTTGTTATCCTACATTGTAACCTTTCACTCTATGTCAAAGTATTGGTAACTTTTTTTTTGAAGCATGATGCCAAGAAAGTTAAACTTAAAAAAAAATAAGGACGTTCAAAACATAATATTTCGGAAAATACAAAACACGAAGAAAATTTTATGAATGAAGTGTCATTTTAATTTATGAGTAGCTAATGTACTTGCAAAGGTTTTTAAAAAGGAAAATGTCCGCAGCCCTGTTTCACGCTAACTGAAAACCTGAAAACATTGTGAATTATGTGTGATGTCAGGACAGAATATTTTAATAAAATATTTCCGGGGTGCTAAAACGCTTTACATGCAAGATTTTTTGCGCGTAAACATTTCTCATGATTTAATTTTTTTATTAAGGATTTTACTTGTAATTTAATGTTGTCTATATATTGTACCCACTCTCTACCCTAAGTTTTCTAAATTTTCCTTTAAATTCAAGGTTGTGTGGAAGAAAACTCTATTTAGGAGAAGTCCAGAAGTGTTCAGATGACCTGCGCGGGTTTCCTGTACACCAAACGTAATTATGTTTCCTAGATGACGTTAAACCGATAGTTTAATTTAGAGAACATTTAATTTTTCGACTGGTCATTATTACTATCCTCATTTAACCGATGGCCAAGAATAAATACTAGCCGATGGTTCGTTTTACCGATAATATAGTGAATAATACAGGACATTTCCACAAATTTTCTTTCAAAAGTACACTCTCTTCTTTTAAAATAATGAATCCCCTTTCAGTTTCATCATCATCATTAATGTTTATGTATTTGTATATATGTTATAAGTGTAGGTATATGTATATATATGTTATAAGTATAGGTATATTTATTAGGTATCTCTATGTGTTGTTTTTATTTAAGTAATTTTGCGCCGCTACCAAATCTCTGTTTATCCTTATGGTTGACTGGAAGAGAACGCTTTTAGCGTTAAGTTCGCCAATTGTAAACAATTGTATATTGTGGAACAATAAAGTTTTTATAAATAAATAAATAATCAATTGACGGAACGCGCTGACCACGCACAGGCGTTACGTTCGCCCATAATGAAATAAAACTAAAAATAGAAAAGGTAATTCTACAAGGAAGTAGAATTACCTTTTACTACTAATCCTAAATTTAATAATGTTTGATTTGGATGAAATTTGGTATGGATTTAGTTTAAGACTCGGGGAAGAACATAGAGTAGTCTTTATCCCGAAATGCCCACGAGGAGCGAAGCCCGCGGGTGCAGCTAGTATATGATATATGATAAAACAAGGTATTCTCTTCCTGAGATGGAAAAAGACTACGTCACGATAAGTGTTACCACTGATTGTTCTATTCAGTAAATTTAAGGACTTTCTCAATCAGTTCATGAATATTAAATAAATAGCTAATTAACTTAACTATTAATATTTAGTATCTCGGGTGATTAATCTATTCATCATCATCATATCAGCCACAGGAAGTCCACTGCTGGACATAGGCCTCCCCCAAGGATTTCCAAAACGACAGCGCCTTCCTGCAACATTGCGTAGGTCGTCTAACCATCTAGCAGGTGGTGCACTGACTTTTCCTTTTAAAAAAAGTTATATATGTAGTACGCTTTAGTAAATGATTTCATAAAAAAGAGAGAGAATAAATGTAATAAAGTATTAATCTATTAATATTTTATAAATCGATGTGATGAAGTATTAATTCGTAATTGGTATTATAAACTTCAAAAATGCATTTGGCTCGGGTAATTCAATTACACACAGTGGCAACACATCAAATTGACAAGTCTTATACTGTCCTTTCGCTTACACATACATCGCTATTTCGTTCCGGGAAGAAATTACTGTGGTTTACAACCTTTTGCATTGACTGTGAAGGTAACAAAACAAATTGGAAATAGTGCACTGATATATGTAATTGTATTTTTTAAATGTATAGATTAAGATGTAAATCTATTGTAATTTGTAACACCGTTAGGCTGGGTAGGGAACGAAAAGAGCTGTGTCAAAAAGTTTGTTACCTAACTTAAAATGCATAATATTTGACTTTTGATTTAAACTGAATGTAATATACTATAACACATGTTCGGAAAATAAATTAAGTTTTTTTAAAATAATTTACATTTTACTTTTAAAAAGAGGACAAATAAAAAATATATAAATGGTGCTTTTAAGCCGTTTGTGTTGCTAAGGAAGCACTTATCTATCGGAATACAAATAATACTGGCTTAGTACTGGCTTAAAACAAAAAAAAAGTATACGAGTATTGCTCGAAAAATAAATAATGAAAACGAAAATAATATTTTATTTCCCTTCTAAGTGACCTCGACCAATCCTGCTAACGACACGGTTCTGTCGCAAAACGGTATCTTTATTAATTACTTTGCTTTGGTTCACAGACATACACTACCTACATACATAAAACAGCTGTCATATCTGATAGTAAAGAGCTGTTACTGTGAGCCAGAACTGTTTCCAAATTATCATTTATTCGTCTAGAAGCAAAGTTGATTTTGTCTTTTAACATTCAAAGCAACGACTTATTAAGAGTGCACTGACTTTTCCCTTTAAAAAAAGGTATGTAGTACGCTTTAGTAAATGATTTCATAAAAAGAGAGAGAGAATAAATGTAATAAAGTATTAAGGTCTGTATTGTTTTGTCATATTAATAAATTCCTTGCTTTCCATGGGCCATTTTCTGGCAACAATTAAAAAGCCAGAAAGTACTTTAAATAATTACCTACCACATCATTTCACAAGTTTTTTTCCAGTCTAATCGCTGAACCGATTTATTGAGCGATATGAATAACTGAAGGTCAATAATTATGAAAAAGCTTCATAGCACTGTTTAGTTTCATATGCAAACATTAATACGACATCTTAAATTACAAATCCCTGACTTTCAAGCGATAACTTGTTAACTTTTAAATGGTCGAACCGATTTTCATCAAACATACCTAAGAACCAGTGCAAGGAAACTTGCTTTCACACAAAAAAAGCCGGATCTATATTGGTCCATCAGTTAGAGCGCTACGACGCCACAGACAGAAAGACAGACGCTAGCGTCAAACTTATGACACCCGTATTTTATCAGGGGTTAAAATGACATGATAATTTTTTTTCCAATAGTCTTTTTGTTGCGTAATTCAATTATTTTTTGCTAAGCTACTAATTAATTAAAAAAAAAAGGAGTTAAGTTTAAAATAAAAAGGAAAAGTAATTTAATATCCATTGTTTAATTGAAAAACTTTTTTTGAACTTTAAAATCTTTCTTTTCTTATTCATAATTTCAGTGCATTTATGTTGTTTTGACGTAAGTAGGTAGATTGTTCGGATTCAGTCAAAGTAGCAAAAAGTTCATTCAAATTTGTAGGGGTAATGTCCATGCTTATGAGCATATGAAACACTAATTGAAATATCATAATACGGCCTTTACTCGAAAAGGAAAATTTCGTACAAATTCAATAGATACTTAGACGTTTTAGTGGCATGAACTCAAAGTTAGCATTTGCAACTACGGAACCCTACACTGCGCGTGGCCCGACACGCACTTGGTTAATTGTTTTTTTATTATATCACAACTTCGACTATCACGCTATCAGGTGACAGACGGTCAACTCGCGTCGTTCGTCAAAATTTTGCCTCATTCGTCGTAAACATAAACGTAAATCCAACGCCGAATACTGAAGAGGACTGGAGTTAGAGCTAGTTCACACACCACGGGCTAAATTGATCCTTTGTAAACTCTGTTATTCTTCATTATTTCAGATGCATAACATCCTATGTTGGACATAAGCCGCCTACCGCTTGCTGGATGCAGACCGCTTTAGATAGGTCATTTTGGAATTCCTTGGGAAAGCCCAAGTAATTCCAAAATGACCTATCTAAAGCGGTGTGCATCCAGCGCCTTCCAGCGATCTTGATCAGGTCGTCAGACCACCTAGAGGGTGGGTGTCCTACGCTTCTCTTGCCAGTACGTGGTGTTCTTGTCTGACTTTAAATAGACACGACGTTACACGACATCTATCAGGATATTTCATTAACACGACGTCTGATAGACGTTACCTGATGGTAATAGCCAAAAACTTTGTCTTATTAATCGTGGACATAAACATAAATCCAACGCAAATTACTGAAGTCGACTGGACATAAAGCTAGTTCACATCACGGACTTAATTGTTCCATTGTAAACTCTGCTATTCTTATCTGACTACAAATAGTCCAACACGACATCTATCAGGCTATCAGGTAAAAGCCGGTCAACTCGCATCATCCGTCAAAACTTTGCCTCGTTTATCGTGGACATAAACATAAATCCAACTCCAAATTACTGAACAGTACTGAAGTTAGAGCTAGTTTACATCACGGGCTAAATTGTTCTATTATAAACTCTGTTATTCTTATCTGACTACAAATAGATCCACACGACGTCTATCAGGCTATCAGGTAACCGCCGGTCAACTCGCTTCACCTGTCAAAACATTGCCTCATTGATCGTGGACATAAACATAAATCAAACGCAAATTACTGAAGTCTACTGGAGTTAAAACTAGTTCACATCACGGGCTATATTGACCCTATGTAATCTCTGCTACTCTTATCTATCTACAAATAGGTCCACACGACGTCTATCAGGCTATCAGGTAGCAGCCGGTCAACTCGCGTCATCCGTCAAAACTTTGCCTCTTTCATCGTGGACATAAACATATATCCGACGCCAAATTACAGAATAGGACAGGAGTTAGAGCTAGTTCACATTATGGGCTAAATTAACCTTATGTAAACTCTGCTATTCTTATCTGACTACAAATACTCCCACACATCGTCTATCAGGCTATCAGGTAACAGCCGGTCAACTCGCTTCGACCGTCACAAGTTCAAAACTTTGTCTCATTCATCGTGAACATAAACATGAATCTGACGCCAAATTACTAAAGGGGGCTGGTATTAGGGTAAGTACACACATGGTATGGTTATAGGTTCATAATATCGATCATTTGTAGACCAGTACTACCAATTTCTATTGATCTTTGAAATGACGATGTTCTATTACCAATGTACGCTCTGTGAGTTGTTTGTTGTGGAGCTTTTGAAACTAATATACCTATTATATCACAGCTCTGAAGCTTCATACTAAAATCACTCATTCATTATATTTTATATCTATCCATCTATATTATACCGATTTGCGGGGACACGCGGAAATTTCATGTTGGAGGTTGGGGGAGAGGGTTAGGTTCCGTTCTCTACGTTATAACTTATATTGCCTGTATCTCAACTTTAAAAAAATGGGTCATCCGATCTAAAATGTGATAAACAATCCACCTCTTTAATAAATCAACGAATTCCTCAATATATTTATACTATCGATGCAAAAAGAAAGTGAGATAGGTTGGCCCAATCTAGTGTAAATAAGCTTTTATGAGAAATAGGTAAAGTAAAAGATTTGTTGGGCAGGGCAGATAGGGAAAACGATGTAGCGTTATGGGCAGTTGATTTGCTCATGGGGATCGATTTGCCATAATAACTTTGTACGATATATAGAAAAACTTTTCGGCAAATGTGAAAACCTTTGGACTGAATACAGGCTATTTTATAAAGATTATATTTCTCTGTCATGAAACGTGAATGTAAAAAGAATGACAATTTCCATACATGACCAGCTGTTCAACCTGTCAGTGTAGTCACTAACATAATAATTTTTCAAAACTAAAAACCGTCTTCTCCAAACTGCACAACGAATTAACCAAGAAACTTCCAAATCGGTCCAGTTCTAATAATCGGTGAACATACATAAAATAATAAACCGGTCAGGAGTGAGCTGAACTCGCGTGGAGAGGGTTCCGTACAATGCCAAAGTAAACTACTACTAGCGCTATGTAGTGGTGTTTTAACAATTATTTAAAGTGAACGTATGATATTGAGTTTACCACTTTATTTTTAATTGATAGAATTCTTATAGGTTTTCCTGTAATCTACAAGCAAAGAATTATATATTTTGTATTTTTTCTAAATTTTAGGTTCAGCAGTGTTGGAGATCTGGGGGGAATGGGGAAATTTTCGACTTCTTTCATGAATAAAATCTCTATTTTTTTTATATTATTACTTTGCACGTATGTATTTGGTTCATAAACACCATCCTACAAAACACTGAATGTCTAGTAGATTCGGAGCAAATTGGCTTTGACAGACAGACGCATGAGTGATCCTATAAGGGTTCCGTTTTTTAAAATTTTTGTACGGAACATTAAAAAGGTCACGATGAATTGATAACCTCCTCCTTTTTTGGAAGTCGGTTAAATAACAGATAAAACAATATGATGGATACAATCTGATGGATAACAGGGAAAATAAGATAATATTATAGGCGTAAAATTGTTTTTCCGGATTACTTTCAACCGTTTTCCTTTATTTTTATTGTACTAGGTATTAGCCGAGTAAACGAAAATAATTGGATTATTTTGTACGTTTTAATCCAGAAAATAAGCTGTGTGTTAAATTTCATTCTAATCCGTTGTACAGTAACAGTTTTAGCATAAAAAAGGGGCCATCCATGTATCTATACAAACTTTTTCATTTTTAGGTAAGTGACCGAGCAAGCGGTCTCTTAGTTCGAGATTGGCCAATAATACTATTGTCTGGATGTCAGTCTGTCTGTCTGTCCGATTGTTCTCGCCTACAGGTCTCATGTCTCAACCTATTCTCGTGAAATTTTGTAAGAAAGTTCGAAAATTACTTACAAACAACGTGGAAGGGACATACCCGTAATAAATGAAACCACGGGCTTTACTAGATTACTATAGTAGAACAAAATTAAAATAGCAGTCGAAAAACTAAAAATATGACATTCCCATACAATTTTAGTTTTTGTTTTCCGACTGTTATTTTAATCTCATTATACTGTAGTGATCATCAATGATCGGAATAAGTAGTGCAATTTAGGGTGAATGACCTTAAACATTATAATTATATGGATATGCCTGTGGGGATGCGGGATTCAAAGAATTGTTATGATATTTTCTTATGAAATTTTTACATCATCACTATACATATAGCGTTATACATTGTTATACATATACTAGCTGTATATTAAAGAAAAAATATACATACAACATAAAAATATTTCACGTTATTTAGTTGAAGTTTTCTATTAACACACTCCGATATATTTAGGTACTTAATACCTTACGACGCTTGCTTTGCACGAGTGTTATTGCGAGTTACTTACTCATTCAACGTTAGTTTTGAGAAAAAAATTACGATATACAATGTGGAAGGGACATACATGTAATAAATCGGACCACGGGCTATACTAGATCACTATAGTGTAATGAAATTAAAATAACAGTCCAAAATTAGAAAATAAATTCGGCATTTCCATACGAAAGTGTGCTGCCGCCCGGGCAGTTTGTATGGGAATGTCAATTTTTTTGTTTTTTTACTATTATTTTTTTATCATTATACTGTATTGATTAAGCATAGGTTGTGGTTCGATTTATTACAGGTATGTCCCTTCCACGTTGTTTAGTAATATTTTACCAAGGTACGTAATGGTTATTTAAAAAAATCATATTCTGTTTCTATTTTCAATATCATACGCTTTCTTTGATATTGAAATAAATTACAATATTTTTTTCTACATTTTCAACTGACAGTCTATTCCTTTTTTGCGTCTAAAATCCATTTATATGTGGAAAATGATCTTTACGTCCTGATAACGTTTAAATCGGGATTCCAGGCCAAAATCATCACGTGCGTACTCAACTAACCAGGGAACGTGAGTGATACAAAATCATATTATAGGGGCATACAGCAATAGAAAGAAAGAATGAGACAGCACTTACTAAATATCATGTTATCTTCTTCTCCCGCACATAGCAACAATGATTTTTACTGTCCATATCAATCACGATGACAATAAACAATACATTTACCAGGTATAGCTTTAAATTCTTGGAATTAATTTCTTCGTGTTTGTAAAGCTTAGCGTCAATATAAACAAACTCCAATAAGTACATACCTAACGAAGTATATTCTATGCTTAGAACTTGTAACTTGTCGGTTTTATTCATTTCCGATATTTTTTTATAAATATATAAATCCCTACCAAGCGGGATTTATAGGCATATCCATATTAATATTACGTCACGAAATCCCACAAAATTGCACTATCTATTCCGATCACTGGTGATCATCCATGTATCTATACAAACTTTTTCATTTTTAGGTAAGTGACCGAGCAAGCGAAGTGTCTTAGTTTCGAGATTGGCCAAAAATACTATTGTCTGGATATCAGTCTGTCTGTGTGTCCGATTGTTCTCGCCTACAGATCCCATTTCTCAACCGATTTTCGTGAAATTTTGTATGAAATTTCGAAAATTACTTACAAACAACGTGGAAGGGACATACCCATAATAAATCGAACCACGGGCTTCACTAGATCTCTTAACAAAATTAACATAACAGTCAAAAAACTAGAAAAAAATGACATTTCCTTAAATTTTGTTTTTGTTTTTGTTTTTCGACCATTATTTTAATTTCAATATACTACAGTGATCTAGTATAAGTAGATAGTATAATTTTTTGTTGACTCAGTGTTTTGATTTTTTTATTCAATGGGCGAAAATATGGGGGTTGAATACTTACCTAAAGAGCATTATTTTTCACGTTTCAGGTGGGTATGTCGCTGAAAAATTTACCTAATATATAATAGGGCTAACTGCATCGCCTACAGATAATGATTTCCTATTTAGGTACACCCATTTCTTCGGTCAGCGTCTACTATCTGCTAGTAAACAGAGCAGGCAAAACGATACAATTAATAAAAACTATCGGAAATAAGCGAGGAAATGTGTTTGAACACTTGGAGCACGATGAACTAATATTATAAAGACTATAAAAAAAGCCAAAATAGACGGAAGAAGGGGAAGAGGAAAACCCAGAAACAGCTTTATAAAGCAAATAAAAGAGACAGTAGGAGTGGCGTCGTACCAAGACGTCAAAAGGCTGGCTTAAGACAGACAGAAATGGAAAAAACTCTATCGATAAGAAAAAAAAGAAGCAATTGTATATACCCATTTTGATATAATTAAAATTAAATCAAATCAGTATCTCATATTTATTGATATGAGATATGAGATGTGAGAATGAGATATAAAATATTGAAACCTGGAGTTCTTGGTGATATCCGTTTAATATTTATTAGTTAATAACAAAATAGTTAAACATATGCCAATCATTTGAATACAGAATTATCTCTTAGTGCTGACCTTTGACATTTAGCCCGCGCCGCAATGATGAATCTGACCTCATAACATTTGTACGAAAATATTCTCCGTATGAGACAGAATAGGTTAGTTCGGTCTTGACCTGACCTAAAAGTCTGGCCCGTTGGTCTAGCTAAATCTAAATAAGTACAGAAATAATGTTCTGTATTTTATGATAGTTTCCGGGAAAAAATGTTCCAAATTTTGAAAAAAAGGGGAAAAAAAGGGTGAATCTGATCTCAGACATTACGAACAAATTTTATATCTTAGTACTGAGACTGATATCTCGAAAAAGTTTTGGAGATTCGTATTCAAAATGAATTATTGAGCTAACTTAGCTTGAATCGGAAATATTTTTGAAATAGTTCCTTGGGTCAGATCCTACTGCTTTTCAAGTGGATCCCTGTGGGTATTCTACAACTGAAGTGCTATTTTATAGATTTTTATTATTAACGTCAATTTAATTCGTAAGATTTTTTGAAGTGTCGATGCTACGACCGTGATAGTGGGCGTCAAGGTAGAAAAGGGTAAATTAAAAACCCCCGACTTTCAAGCGTTCAACCCCATAACTTTTAAATCGCTGTACCGATTTCCAGCAAATATAGCCATCTCGATCAATAGCTTTGAAACCAAAAATGCATTAAAATCGGCCCATTCGTTTAAGGACTACGATGTCACAAACAGATACATAGACACGTCAAACTTACAATACCCCGTATCTTCGTCGGAGATTAAGGAACCAAGATAGATTTCTTCCAATCGAGTATGTTAATAGACAACACAGGTACATCTAACGAGCTGAGCGTAGTCAGGGCATTTCATTAATGATGTAGAACCATTATAGAAAGCATTACGTAGCTACTAAAATTAATTAGATAAACTTTCAAAGTGCATTTAGGTCAACAGGGTACAGTTAGGTCAACTAAACTAAAACTAATAGTACTAGTAGTTTGTCTGCAATGATTTTACAACCCCTTTACAACCCCATTTCTTGGAAACCTCTTCACTACTTGCTTAGAATGAAATTCAAATAAAAAAATATGGATCACATGCACTTAGCTAACAAATATTTGTTTAAAAAAAAGCCGCGGTACAGAAATTAATTTTAGTCACCCACTATTTGAGGATTTTTGCTAAATGTATAGTATTAAAGGTTATTTTAATTGTAAAATTATTAAATGTCGAAATAATTTAAATTTCCATATGTAGAATTCGATAAAAACGTAATATATTCCTTTGAATACCGAAATTGTTGTAAATAATTAACAAAATCCACATAAATTAATATTCAGCGATAGCAGTAGTATTATTATTTAGGTCTTTTTACAAACTGTTAAAAAAATACTTAAAGAAATAGTATTATACTATGTTGTATTATTTTTTTCAATACGAATCTTTAATTTAATTATTATTTATACATACAAATAATAAAAAGCATATTTTTTTTATAAATGCGTTTAAATTATTGTTATTTTTACTAAGCTATACTCACCACACAGCGTGATTAGTGATATTATCTTCATGTTGATATTTTCAACTATCTCGTTCTTAACTTATTACGTCCGATATCACAAGCACCACAGTTACAACTGTAAGTTTAATCACATTATAAACATTTAAATCCACACTGCAAACTACGTCCATCGTACTGGATAAATTTCAACACTGTCCGTCATATCTTTCCACAAAAAAAGAAAAACAAAAGAATTCGAATTTCAAATTCTCCAATCGTTGACGAGTGTTTACAAAGTCACCGGCCGCTTTCGTATTCCATATTTCAATGCGCGAGGGCGAAGCGTGCTACCCCCGTGGAAGCCGTTCACCGAATGTCCTTGGTTTTTCCCGCTAGGGTAATGTCATGCGCACTATGAACTCACCCTTAAGGGTCCTTAAGTGGATTAAGTTTTTAAACTTTGACAATTGATAAAATGAGATCAAGTTTGTTAAGATGAAATCGTTAAGTAAAAAGTTGGAAATGAAAACTTCCTTGTTTTGAACGTTGAGTTTGAACTGCGCGTTTGGCGCAGGTGTAACTAAATACCAGATACCTACCTAGAAATATTCATCATCATTTTTTCTTTTAAAAATAGATTTTACTGAAAATGTTGGACAAGTTATTTCAATATTCAATATGCTACCTATTCAAATAGCAATCAGGCAGTAGAGATAGCAATCACAAGATGTCACTTTTTCATTTCGCATTCCAAATTCAAATGTCAAACCCATGTCATTTTTTCCTTCTTGCTTATTGAATTCTTTATTAAGAATGTACGGTAGTCGGATTCATCTTTATTGATTTGGTCACAAAAGTGGAATAAGATGTCTCGTTTCATTGAACTGTATGTATGACTATAAATTATATTACATAAGATTTTCAAAAAAATATAGTTTTTGTACAAGCTTTTATTGTGAAGCCAAAGTACGTATTAATACCAATGAAATAAGCCTAAACTCGATACAGTTGCGTCGTTTTATTACTGAGTTCCATCGCCCACCTTCCGTCTCCATGATAAGACCCTAGGCATCATTTACCATGAAGTGCTCGTAAAGACAAATCAAACAAGTCCTACTCAATAAGGTAATGTTGTTTTATAAATGAGTTCTGCCGAATATCATTCAACAGCTCATTGAGGTTATAATATTGTACCTATTGTCATCCAACTTACACAAGTATGCTTAATCTCTTAAGGACAACTGG
Source organism: Acrobasis consociella (assembly GCA_963555685.1). Taxonomy (NCBI): domain Eukaryota; kingdom Metazoa; phylum Arthropoda; class Insecta; order Lepidoptera; family Pyralidae; genus Acrobasis; species Acrobasis consociella. The sequence goes on from OY743115.1 coordinate 8,131,539, forward strand.
TTGAAAATTGAGTTGCACGATTTTACCTAAATTCATACATACAAGATTCATTGCAAGTTATTAAATAATAAAATAAAAAAATATAAATCAATCAATCAATCATTTATTTGTCAAACATAGGTACAATGATACATGATACAGACGAGATGTTACAATATTATATAATAGTTCGCTATGTTTTGCCATATTTAGCATATAAATATTTATAAATAATAAAAATAGGTACATACTTTACTTAAATATCAAAGAAATTGATATAATAATAAAAATCAAAGTTTAAAAAAAAAGTTAGCTGCATCCACAAATAATATATACTCGTACTTTATTTGGCAAAGCTATTTCAAAAGGCGATTTTTATTACCTTTTACACCTAGGTATTCCTTTATTACATTGCAGTTTAGGTAAGTATAAACGTTTTATAATAAACTATTTTTATTTACCTGCAGGCTGTAAAAGTCGAGTAAAGGCGAAGGGTTAGTTAACTTGGCATTACATTAAGAATTTCTCAATCTTGAAATTTAATTCCTTTTTTTTCTTACCAACTAGGCTAAGTGTGGTATTTGGGCTGGGGAACCTTCTCATCATAGTTCATGTTCCTAGTTTTAGCGACAGGAATCGTTTTAGAACTGGATATGCATTTTTTTAAAGTCTTTTTCATATCTAAGCGTAAGATGGACGGTAATAAGATAAGAGTGGTCTCACTCTACTCTATCTATCTGTGCTATGGATCTGTAAAAAATAAAATCCCTTAACCAAAGAGCAGGCATTTCCGGAAATCAATTCGTTCTATTACTTTTCGCGAAAATTCGAACATGCAATATGTTTTAATATCATAAATTTAAACATTTGATAGGTATTGTACAATCAATAAGCCGTGGTTTTCGGCAGAGTAGAATAGGGCCACTCCAAGTCCTCCCGTAAATGTCATAGAAGGCGACTTAGGAAATACAAGCTTATAAACATCAATGAGACCTCTCCAACCCGTCTGGCCACCGTCGAGAGTGTAGGCCAAAATCCTCTAGCTGCTCTAGCCAAGTATGGCTTTGGTAGTACAGAGAGGGTCGTGCTCCTGTATTGAAGACGAATAGACCTTATGATGATATTGTACAAATGCCAACATTCATTATGTTTTTAGTTTTTACTAGATGAACATAATCAGAACAAATACCTTTTTGAATCTTTAACTTTACTAGTAGTTCGCCACGAACTTAGACCTCGCGATTATTATTTCAGAATAATGTACCTGATTTGGATAAATTATCGGTGCAGGTTTACAAATTATAAATGTTTGTTAACATAGTTGCATAGAACCGCAAGACCCAAAATGCTCTGTCTGCCCCATTAGGGATAAAGACGTGATAGTATGTATGTATGTATGTTAACATAGTTTCACATCGTTATCATTAACGTGGTCAACTAAAGAAATTTATTTGCACAAAATAAATAAATATATACCTACAGGACACAATAATATTACGCGGTCAACACAACTCTCGATTCGAAAGACTTTAAGTGGACTTTGGGTTTAAGCAGGATGATGGACATACATTGAAAACTGCTCTTTCACGCTTTTTCTTCTTCAATTATAACATGCATATCAAAGGTTACCAAAAGATACCAATGACGAAATCGAGTAACTGCCTCCGTGGTGTAATGGTTAGAGCGTTTGGCTCATACCCGGAGGTCGCGGGTTCGATTCCCAGCGGGGGCAACGACTTTGTGTTGTTGTCCTAGTTTGGTTAGGACATTGCAGGCTGATCACCTGATTGTCTGAATAAGTAAGATGATTTGGCTTCGGAGGGCACGTTAAGCCGTCGGTCCCGGTCACTGTCTTTGACATTGGTCGTTACCTAAAACCATGTCAGAGGCCTTTAAGGCGGTTTAAAAACTCTGACACTAGTGTTAGTCACTAACACACACGATAATAAGAAGAAGAAGACGAAATCGAGAAGTAAACTGAACAGTTTAAACGACTTGTAACTACTAACTACCGAACTGATAGCTATCTACATAAATCAGAAACACTAAACAAAGCAACGAGTCCATCTTGAGTTCGCAACTAGCAACACAAACGTGTCCACAGAAGTTGTTTGTGTATGACCTCTATTGCATATTCATAGCGTATTACAACTAGTTCGAGATAAACTTGTACTTGAGCTGTGTAATGGAAGTCTGGCTACGCCGGCGGGTACCGATTACGAAGGTACCTTCTTCTTATCGTGTGTGTTAGTGACTAACACTAGTGTCAGAAGGCCTCTGACATGGTTTTAGGTAACGACCAATGTCAAAGACAGTGACCGGGACCGACGGCTTAACGTGCCCTCCGAAGCACGGATCATCTTATTTATCACACAATCAGGTGATCAGCCTACAATGTCCTAACCAAACTAGGACAACAACACAAAGTCGTTGTCCCCGCCGGGAATCGAACTCACGACCTCCGGGTATGAGCCGAACGCTCTAACCACTACACCACGGAGGCAGTTACACACAGAGTACACCACGAAGGTACCTGAAATTGTAGTACAGCAAATAGGTTGTAGCTTATTACTTCACCGGCTTAATTCAAGTAGGAGTAAAAAAAAAAGCTTTTGTATGTATGTTTATATCTATCTATGCTCGGCTTTACTTTCGAACCATTAAACTAATTTTGTTGATTTTAAGAATCTGTGTAGCCGTTTTTGAGATACACGCATTTTGGTGAACTAAATAATTATTGCTCTATAACTTTCGTATCTACTGTTTATCATATTTGTATGAAACGTAATATTTCACGAGGTAGTATTGCTTTAGTGCTCATAAATATAAGATATCAAAATGGTTTAATTAGTTTTGAAGTACCTATTTAGTTTAAACATGAAATGTGACGAGAAATTACCGTAGTGTTAGAATCAGTTCGAATTATCTCCTTAGATGAAGTTGGTGGATGTTATTCAATAATATTAACTATATTATAACTATATAAGATATTATATAAGATATTATAACGAAATATACCTATATTACCAAAAAACATAAACTGTAAATTAAAGGTCTCTAAGTTACTTTCAAACATCAATTACACTTTATATTTAACATTTATGTCACTGATACGAAAATGATTTCGCTGAATCACGCTATGGTTATTATAGCGACAACTAAGGTACTTATGAGACCCATTGGATCTGGTTTGATCCTACACCGTCTATAGGCCATGAGTAGCGACGGGATAATGGATAATTTAATATTGCAGAGTATTTATACCAAAACATTGTACAGTATTATATTTTATCCACACGTCCAGTTAGTACGCGATGTGCTAAATATTTGCTTATTATTTAAATATTAATTATTATGCTCGACACGTACGCTTTATAAAGGTGCTGTCATAGTTATTTTAACTTGTTATCACTTTTTCAATGGAAATTATATTTAGTGCATAAGGTCTAAAAAAACATATACTGAAACTATTATAAAGGTGAATTCAGTTCGTGATATCGAAGAACCTTCCCTAAGAAGCAAATATCAAAACATGACAAGTAATTTTTGGCCTCCCATACAAGTTGACCGATCAGCTGATTCGAGTTTGTATCCAATCTTCATTTCTTCCTCTTCCCCGTCAGTCGCAATATAAGCGTGCGGGGCGCCTCGCCCGGATCGCCCCGTACTTAATGCCAGGTCGCAGAAATATTAAAATATTCTCCGAAACTTTGGGGAAAGTGTGTGAAACTTCGATAACTCATGCGTCACGTCACACCCGCGAACAATCCAATACGAGTAAGTAACAAGCCCCATCAAACTGCAATATTTTCCTCCCATCTCGTAAACAATAATGTTAGAGGCAATACATTTGAAGTGTTGACTCTGACAAACAGCCTACGAAAAGTTCAACTTACCCTTTGTTATTTACCAACTTCTAAGGATGGTGACCCACCATCAGGTGTTTATATTGTTTTAGATATTCGGTGTAAGATCTTATGCGAAATTGTGATCTAGCATCGCATTTACTGGGACTTCAGTCCATATCAATAGTGCACAACTTTCTTCCTGTACAGTTTGACCTATCAACTGTTTCGACTTTCTGTCTTTTTTTATTTTAAGCCATTTTTATTTCGATACCTTTATGTTGATAACTTTTGGCAAAAGTTGTTTAGTAATCATGGGATGAATGTTAACTTTAAATAAATTCAATAGGTATAATTTGTAGACGATGTTTAATGATCGAAATTATTCATCATTTCAGCCGCATAGCGTCCACTGATGGACATACATAGGCCTTTCCAAAGCGGCCTGCATTCAGCGCCTTCCAATTTTGTAATATTGATAGCATTTAGTGCAATTTATATCATCATAATTCATAAATAGTCAGGTCGTCAGACCACCTTGTGGGTGGTTGTCCTGCGCTTCGCTTGCTAGCGCGGTCGGCGGTCGGCCATCGCCATCGGTTCGCCGTGCTATGTGTCACACTCACTGCCATTTCAACGAGCTAATCCGCTGGGCTATATGTCCTTTTTAGGGTGCCGTAGCCAAATGGCAAAAACGGAACCCTTATAGATTCGTCATGTCTCTGTCTGTCTGTATGTCACAGCCACTTTTTTCAGAAACTATAAGACCTATACTGTTGAAACTTGGTAAGTAGATATATTATGTGAACCGCATTAAGGTGTTGACACAAAAATAGAAAAAAAACAATAAATTTTGGAGGTTCCCCATACTTAGAACTGAAACTCAAAAATTTATTTTTCATCAAACCCATATGTTTGGGGTATCTATGGATAGGTATTTAAAAATGATATTGAGGTTTCTAATATCATTTTTTTCTAAACCGAATACTTTGCGCGGGAGACACTTCCAAAGTGGAAAAAAGTGTGTGTCCCCCCCCGTAACTTCTAAATTAAGGGAATTATAAAACTAAAAAAATACATGATGTTCATTACTATAAAAACTACCAGCGAAAATTGGTTTGAACGATATCTAGTGAGTAGTTTTTTTTTTAATACGTCATAAATCATAAACGGCAATTTACCTTTCATTCAATCAACTCAAATATAAAAATTTAAAAAAAACATACTACAAGACTTTTATATATTATGTTATTTGCTACTACGGAACCCTTCATGGGCGAGTCCGTCTCGCACTTGGCCGCTTATTAATTCTCCTACGAATTTAATCAATTCTGATTCGATCACGTAGAGAAACACCGAGCAAAGCCCTCTCCATAGCGCGTTGCACGACCTTCAGTCCTCTTATGAGACTCACAGTAAGGGACCAAGTTTCAGGGCCATAGGTCATCACTGGTAACACACATTATTTGTAAACTTTAGTCTTGAGACACTGAGGTATTTTGGATGAGAAGACACTGCGTAGCTTCCCAAACTCTTGTAAAAACACAGCTTCCATCTTTATTCAATATATATAGATCAAACGTTTTCAAATCAATAAAACTGGTTGAAAATATTCAGGGAAAAGAGACGCAGAAACAGTGAATATCAACAACGCTGAGGTTTCGACGAGCGTTTATAGCGATACAAAAGGGCCCTCATATTCTTTAAAAAATATCAAACATGTTAAAATTTTTTGAGTTAAATTGTGTTTTTTCTTGTTTTTACTATTTAAAATATAGAATAGAGTCATAAAGACAAAACATACCTGTTTTAACTAAAATAGGTTTCAAAAAAGGTTTGTATTTTTTTAAATGAATAAAGGGGGTAAGAGTATTAAAGTTGCTTTCGTGTATTTTTTTTTTTGTAATTGTGAATGATTAAATGATTTTGATCGAAAAGTTTTTGCTAAAAGTTACAACTTTTACAAAAACTACTAACGTAATGCTTTTTACGGTTGTTCATAATATAATTTAAAGGGCTATCTACTGCCTTACGTTTAGTTAAATGTGAATTATCACCATCATCATCATCATTTCAGCCGCATAACGTCCACACGTCTATAATTATCACCATATTTCCAATCAGGGCGCCACTTCTGCAAGGTATTCGTTTTAAGCTGTAAAAGAAATGAAAAGCTCATTCAAAAGGAGAAAATTGTATTTGTACCATTAACCAGAATATTTAATGTTGAAAAAATTTAGGTAAAGCAGCAGCAGTGTCGGCAAACATACATACATACATACGTACTATCACGTCTTTATCCCTAATGGGGCAGAGCATTTTGGGTCTTGCGGCTCTATGCAGAGCCTAGGGCCGCAAGACTCAAAAGCCACTTTTAGCGTCATGGTGGGCGAGAAGATGGAAAAGAAATCAATACAGTGACGAGTTGCTAGCCGCATCGCCTGTTAAAATGATTCGCATTTTTGCCCAACTCAAAAACGTGTCGGCAAAAACGCTGAATTATTATTTTTATCCACTGTCACTGTCCGTATAGATAGATAATAGAATAATAATTGAAAACACTTTTGTCACACAACAAAATATTCGTATAATCGGTATAAATCCATGATTCAATTCAATAGTACTTCAGCCAGCATGTCAGGTTTATTTTGAGGGCTACCAAAACATGTGCACACACACATGGAAAAGCATTCTACATATGTACAATTGGTACTATTGTTGGTATACTTTTTTACGTGTCCCACTGTACATCTGAACAAAGCAAACATTATACCATTTAAAAATAAATTAACCTTGAAGAGTAAAATATTTTTTTTATGCGTAGATAGAATACATACTAAAATCTTTTGTGTATTTTGGAAATTATGAATTTTGGAAAAAGATTGGTATTTTCTAGATTCATTAGTATTCGTTTTTCTAGTTGACTATGCGTTAAAGATAATATTCATTTAAATTTTGTGTTTTCTTTCCTTTATATAGATCTATATTATCGTTGGAATAATTATGCGGGCTTGTATTGATTCCTTCAAATATAGAACAGTGTTGTGTATGTTAAATTGTTTACATAACGTGCAATTCAAAGAATTTTATATTTTTAGAATCTAATACACAATTAAATAATACAACCAAATACAATAGGTACTAATCAATATACCTCTATACAGGATAACTTTTTACTACCAGCTAAGTTTTTGGACCAAGTTCAGTCCATGACATTGAACTATTTTCTATAAAAAGTTACTAAAAATCGATAAAAAATTTCATCCTCCCGTACAAAGTCTGTTTTGCCGAGCGCTGATTTGTATGGGAAGCCGAACTTTTTTTGTTGCTTTTTATTAATTGTTTTCATGGAAAGTAGTTCAGTATCATAGACAAATACTTATTATTATTTGAGAATCTAAACACAATATCTGTAAGAATATACATCCCAAAATACTCGTGAACGCTTAGGGCAAAGTTCGAAGACCGAGATTTATAAAGTAGCTCTTAGCTCAGTTCAGAACACAATAGCCGAAGAAGGATAAACATAACGACATTTGTTCACTGATATAGCCATCCCTCTACAGACAAACTATCAATATAGATAAGCAATGAAAGTGTATTTATATTTTCATTATAATTCGATTGTTCGATTTAAATTTATGAGGTTATTCAATTAAAATGCCTGACTTTACGTGGCATGATTTTGGAATAACGAGCTTTTTACTTTTTGTCACATGACATGTAAAAAGCTAATATACTAGAAGACTTCCCTGACTACCCCGGACGTTTACTAGAGTGCCGGAATCGGTCAATTTTTTACAATTTTTTTTTTTATATTATGTGGTACCTATCCTAATCAATATTAATAATATGGAACATAATAACGAAAACGAGTTAAAATACAAAGCGCCCAGTTGTGTGATTTAACAGCTACAGTCTAGAAATAAAAGGAAAAGAAGATTTGTCATCTATTTTGATCAATATCTGTACATTCATCCATAGTCTCCCCAAGAGAATTTCAGGGAATCATGTTTGGTAGAGGATTTCCGGGAAGCATGTAGCATACAATGCGAAGTTAAGGTCGCTATTCATTTGGGTAAAAACTGGACCCTATTACTAATATTTCGCTGTCTGTCGGTCCGTCTGTCCGTCTGTCTGTCACCAGGCTGTATCTCAAGAACGTCGATAGCTAGACAGTTGAAATTTTCACAAATTATGTATTTCTGTTGCCGACATAACAACAAATACTAAAAACAAAATAAAATAAATATTTAAGGGGGGCTCCCATACAACATACGCGATTTTTATAGATAATGGTACGGATCCGTTAGTGCGCGAATCCGATTCGAACTTGGCCGTTATTTATTAATTTTACAGTAGGTATCTACATTTTTTTTATGCAAACCCAAAACCACGCAATTTTCTTCGATGGGCATATCATCCATTCGCATCCGCTTAGACTTTGTACGTAAGGAAAGTATTCGTTTTAAATCTGATGAAATTTCGCTAAAAACGGTTTTCCATTTTGGTGAAAATCCCTCTAGAAAATGAAATAAATTTCCTAAAATTTAAACAGTTCATTTTAGAATTGAACGGATAACTTTGGGAAATTCCGAACGAAAGTTAAAAATAAAGATTCTGGATTGTTTAGAAAAATACGCTAAAACGAGAAAATTACGGCGAGATATACAATAATACGCCGGTGACCCAAATAGCGGCGGGAGACAAAGCGAGCTATAATCTCCGTTTACACGCTCTTGATCTAGGAGAGCTTCGTATCCGAAGATACGAAAAAGGCGCTTTATTTTAAATTAAGAAGAGATTAAATAATTCACAATACCAATATACGGTAAAATCAGCTTTTATCTTTCCTTTCCCTGAACGCATTTGTTTCTGGAAAGTAGTTTATTTATAAACATAAATAAATTAAAATGTCAAAGTCAATTTAAAACTTTTTGAAAAAGATTTTAGTATAATAATCTTCTAATACAAAGCAGGCAAAATCTTCATTTACAACAACTTGATCTAGGACTAGAGTTCGTATGCATCAATATGAAACTTCTTTAAGTATTTTTGAGTGTTATATTGCCAATTTTTGTATAGATTAATGCACCTTTTTACTAATTTAATTTTGATCATATCTATAAAAGGAAAAATCAAATTATACTAAAGTAACAAATATTCTAAATTATGGTAAAATAATCACTTAAAACAAGAAAAAACATAACAAATGCGTTAGTGAACTAAATACTAAGCCATATAACATAAGTAGTAGAGTAGTTTACAATTACTTTCTTTCAATTTGTTTAAAAAAAAAACAAATACAAGTACAATACCTCGTCCCTATCCATCGCGAGGCAGACAGATGCCAGGCATATTGCCTAAAGGCCACGCTGAAAATGGCTGTTTGATGAGTAAGAAAGGGATTGAGTTCGCATTGTATAATGAAATTTACTAAAACAGCATAACACTCGTTTGGATGATATTATGGTTACTATGACACTGGTTGTACCTAACCCTTTCACCGCGAGATTTTAAATCAGTTGTAGTGCCCCCAGCGCGAGGCATAGTAAATCTAAAATAAATACCTACAACTAAAAACAGATATAGATACGTTAGTTATGTGTCACACGAGCATATTTTTTTGTCGGAAGTTTCCGACGTTCGCTAAATGGGCCCGACAATGTTTGTCGGATAAATCCGACGTTCGCGGTTAAAGGGTTTAAGCTGTTTCAGAAACTTTTGTAGAGGATTTATAGCATGGGTGTAGATAAAATGTTCGCACCCGTTCACACGTGCCATGTAACGATGGCTGTCATTTAAGAATGCGGCCTCAAAAAACTGAACCATCCATCCTACAGTCCAGACATGGCCCCCTTTTACTATTATTTATTTCCAAAGATGACGAAAGAGCTGCGGGGAAAAAATTGGAGACGATGAAGCAATCAATTTACCAATTTTGGCCTAGTTTGACGCCAAAGATAAATCATTTTTTCGATGGTATAAACAAATTATTTAAGAGATCCGAAAAATATATTATTAGAGTTAAAGGAATACATAGAGACATTATAAAGAAATAATAGTTAAGTGTTTAATTTCAAACTCTTTCTCCCTCATTTCGCGAACTTTTTTACCTCCCCTCGTATATCTTCAGTAAAACTACAAACAAGAAATATCGAAAGAGCAAACGAACTAAACGGTGTAAAGAAAATCTGAGACGACGTACTACTGTTTCCATCTCGCGGAGCACACATTGAAATATAACTAATTCTCTTAGGCAGAATTGTAATGTAGATAATCACATCACACTAATATTATAAACGTAAAAGTTTGAGAGTGTGTGTGTGTATGTTTGTTACATCTTCACGCGCAAACGGCTGAACAATTTTGATAAAAAGCTAGTATAAAATAATCTTGTTCAATAAATTGTTATTTTTCTAATACTGCACTCTGTCTTTTAAATAGTCACGAAAGACATTGATGCTTTTTTTGATTTCAAGAAATTCTATAGTCTTTTCTCCTTAAAAACGATTGTGTCGTAATTTCGCCAAAAATACGAAATTATAACACAATAGGCCTAGCCATAGACCTAGAACTTTGTTCTTTAGATCTATCTTACTGCCAATATTAAAAAAATGTTTTTTTAACATAGTAAATTTTAAAAAATAGTAGTAAGAAATGAACACAGCCCGAATTCTTGGTTCGATTTCTGAAACACGTACTAATATCGCTGCAACTATTAGTCTCACAAATTCAAACATATGAAATATGTAATTCTCTCAAAATAAAACAATAATAGTATGTAAATACCTAATACATACAAACACAATCAAATATTCTGAATAAAACTAAATATAACTATTAATAAAACTAAACTGAATCATTAAATAATATAAAAAAAGACCCCAATTCACTGCGCTCGTAGGGTAGGGTATACCTAATACTCGGTAGATCATAAGCACAAAAACATTTAGAATAAAACAGTGACAGAGGAACGCTGTATTGTTGAAACAAAAACGCTAACTAGATCTCACCACCGATTTCCCGACACCTTTTTGCGGGAAGGCAAGAACCGGCCAACTAGTGTAATTGGTGTACGAGTTATAACTTAGTCCCTTTGTGACTAAAAAATTAAACTGCGGCTAGTCTGGTAGCTTGGTGACAGTGCAGGTGGCGTGGCGAGGCCGCCGGCGTTTTTTTGACATTGGAATATCTTTTTGTTCGCTCCAGTGTAAGCTACGAATTCTTGTGAAGATATGATATTGAAAAAAGACCTTGGGCCTTAAGAATCCCCTTACCCTAGACTTCTACTTACAAACGTAGTCTAACTTTAATTTTTAAACCATTTGTCAGATTTCGGTAAAAATCGGTAATTTTTAAAAAATTGCAATTATCTAGGGTAGGGTAATACTTAACTGGTTTCCGACACTAAAATTATGAACTGGAAAGAAAATATAACGATTTAAAAGCTTCCCACACTGATGGTCAAAAATGATATAACACACTATATTCCATTTCAAGTTCATATTTTACCGTCGGAAAGCAATATCATTGAAATTACAAAATTTTCCCGTTTCAAAATTAAACGTAGACTACGTTGGTATGGAAAATTGTATTTTGTTTTAGGGTAAGGGGAGTCTTAAGTCCGCCGTTGCATTATTGTAATAAAGATTAATTAATTATTAAAAAATAGGATTAAATGACGCATATTTATGAGAGCTATAATGTTCAGCTTAGAGAAAGTCGAAAATGAAAAAAGTTATTTCCGAAAAGGTGAAAAAAAAAATATTTTTGGCCCTCGTATGTTAATAATAAATAAGATATTTTGTTTTAAAAATAAAAATTGAGAAAAATTCCTCTAGACAATTTAGTCAGCTACAATTTGAGTCTAAAAAAGAGAAGATTGGGCACAGGGTTTGCCCTGTAGCAACCTTTTTGAAAAAAGTCAAAAAGTCACAACAATTGTAATTTTTTTGTTCAAAGGCGTTACATCTAGGATACATATGTAATTATCATTTAACGTTGTAGTTTTATTTTGTAACCTTTTCCTTATCCCGACTATCTTGTCGCTCAGCGACAATATTTTTTCGAATTACGTAGATTCATTTCCAATGTACGCGATAGCCGTTTGAAGCGCGAAATCTCTGATTTTTTTTTTACTACCTATTTATTACTGACATACACTCATAGAGAAGATGGTTATAAGGTAAGTGAGCAAGTACATGAATTCTATGGCAGGGTATTGCGAACTTATAGTATACTTACGTGAACTTAGTTTTGTTTAGTGCAGTTCGATTCGTAAAAAGATTAAATTTTTTAAACAAGTACCTAATTATTTAAAAATATGTTTAAAAACAAGCTTATATCTAAAACAAATAACAAAAGTTTCAAGTGGAGCACGTAAAGAGACGAATACGAATTAATCAAGCTCAAACTCGGTGGGATTATGTTTTTTTATAACAGAGATGCCATTGCCACCTTCCGGCTTCATCACTAAATCGGGTCATTAATACTATTATATTTTATTGTCACCTAAATAACATAAGTATGTGAAGTTTCAGCCTAATTGATAAATTGAATAAGGGGGAGTGGCTCTAATTTAGCTTGCAAGATACAGTGGGTCTTATTTGTTCTATAGAACATGACGTAATAGAATAAATTGAGACAATATTGTCCCTATTTGTACTATAATAGAATGGAAATGGAAATCGAATTGATTTTTCCAAATTCTTCCATGATATACCTACAATCATGAGATATTTATTATGACATGAATAACATTATTACTAAAGTAAATCCCCGGTAAAGTTCACTAATAAAAAATCTAACTACTCCTTTCTTTAACTACAAACTTAAAAATAATCCTCTTTTAAAATCCTATGAAATATTCTTATAGTAAACAGTCTACACTTATTGAGTAAAAAGAGTACAATATAAATAAGAATCATTTTTCATGGGTTCTTTACTATGCATCGGGTACCGAAGATGTGGCAGTCCTGACAACGACCCTTGAATAACATAATGTAATATAGCCTCTTCGCTCACAATCACACTTACGAAGTAGCAGAAAATAAATAAAGCAATATTGTTTGTAGTAACTGCAACTGTTTTAACATAACACACATATTTTCAAATACTGACTCCGAGTTATTGAGATAACCGTCAATACAATTTGTTTTCATGCACTTATACAAACTCTACTATTGTAGTAGGGTCTTTCAAAACTCAAGGGATGTCTGTTTATCAAAACGAGAAAAATCGAAAATAATTATTTAATAAGAGAACTGATCCGGATGTTTAATGACATCAGCTTCAGAATCTATATCATCCAATCCATCTCCGTTGATATGATTCCTATTTATCTCAACCAATGTTTTTACAAACCTCAGGAAATGTACTTGTCGGTCGTACTTCGATTTCGGAAGTGTCTTCTTAAAATCTTTCAAGTAGGTTTTAAACAATTCCTGGGCGTTGTTTAAATCAAATAATTCTGTCTTCTCGAGCACTCTTTCTTTTTGAAATCTTTTTTTTTCTGCTTTGATATCAGCCCGTAAATTACCTTGAGGCTCCGCACCAACTGCAATATTTAACATTTTAAGAAAAGATAGGTTCATCTTTAAATTTTAAAACTGAGTATAATAACTGAAACTAAGACTAAAAGAATAATAATAACAAATTGTGTAGTGCCACTAGAATATCGCAAAAAAAATATCAAAGTACGAATGTAACGTGACTACATGATTTATATTTAAAGAACAGAAAGGAATTTCGAAATCTAAAAGATATCAATTAATTTAGTGGCAAATACTTATAATAGACCGCTTTTAGTTTAAACATATATCTACAAACGATGAACTTATAAAAAGTACAGTGATAAAATTACCAATTATATTTCATAATTATTACGCGGTCTAAAAAGTCACAAAACCATCCAACCATGAACTGATGGTTGGACCAAAAATACTTAAATTTATCAAAACTTACATGGTTTGATTGCAACCGCAAATTGTTCCTGAAACTCATCTGGGTCTACATCCGCATACCTCCCCACCACAAAATATGTTAAATTGACGGTCTTATCATTAATATCTCTAACTTTTTTCACATTCGTAACAAAATTGTTGAAAGCAGTCTTTTCTTGAGCTTTACTTTTATAAACTTTATCGTACTTCAGCTTAAAAAAGTCAAACATCTTAACAAAATCTTCAGTCATAATTATATTTACAATGTTGAAGCAGAGAGTTAACGTAAAAACAACATGAGGTTTCATGTTTCGAAGCTGGTAAGAAATAAATTCTGAATTCATATACGTCGCATCTGAACACTGTGGCCTATAAAATTTCATTGCTATAAGAAAAAGGCATTTTTCCTGCCACAATAGACCGTGATCCTAAGAAAATATTCGGCGTGTAATCAGCTAATCTTCCGTGAAATAACCGAATTCGAACTCGACGCGGTATAAGTGGCAAGGAATTTACAGGCCTCTATATTAAATCTTCTATTATCCGACATTGGATCGGGACAAAAGGAGAGATTTCGACGAAGTTCTTGGCCGAAGGAAATTTACATTACAAACAAAAAGAGGAAAGGAACTTGCCAGACGTGAAATTACAAGCATTGGGAGTGGGGCGTGGTAGATACTGGATATTGTGCTGGGCGGCGTCCCCCGTTTATATATTAGCTTTTACCCTGCTTTGTGACCCTTCTGAGTACCGTTTAAACAAAATATTGACTTATTTATTCTTTACTAGCGGCCGGTCCCTATGTGTTATACATTTACTTTCACAGAATAAATACTCTATACACGATGAAACTTGAATCAACATGATGTATTAACGTGCTAGTAGTTATTAGCTATTTCTATGGAGACAGATAGATAAATGTAAGGAAATAATCTTGATGTCGTTGTTTTCAATTCTTTTTTTCACCCAAGAAACCAACTAACAATTAAAAACAACCAATGACCAATTAAACAACATACCACACCATGGGTTTGTCAAGGAATTTTTTTTTTATATGTATGGGAGGGTACGCATAAAGTTTTTTTTTTTTTTCAATATTTTATTTTACTACTTTGTCGGCGTGATTGATATGCATACCCATGGCAAATTACAGACAGAAAGACAGACGGACTGACGGAAGACGGACGGACAAACGAATAGACAGACACATAGACAGACATAGCAAAACTATATATAAACATTTATAAGTATTATCTTGTTTGATGCATTGATCCGTAGTGCACAAATGCCTAAACGCCGTTTTTCTTATGAAAAACACATTGGATTGACATCTAGCAGCATTGCCATACAACGTGGCAATGCTGCCAGCCTTTTGGCCACGTTGCCGAGGGGTAATATTTTAGTGGGACTACATAATTTGTAATTTTTAGTTTTAATTTAAATTTTAATAAGTTTGTATAGTTTGAATTTAAGTTAAATTTAATTTTTGTTTCTTCCAAAAAACACATACATAAACTACTGTATTTTAAACAAAATAATGCAAAAAATCTTTAATATAGTTAACGTATTTTTTGAAATAGTTAAGTTACAACTAGTGATTGACTACATGAAATATGTTTCTGTTAAAAAATAGCAATACCTCAAAAACACGTAAATGAGCAACAAACTTGTAATACCCTTTAATGGTTGGGGTAACACCCTTTCACCGCGAACATCGGATTTATCCAACAAACATTGTCGAACCCATTTCACGAGCGTCGGATATTTCCGACAAAAAACCACTGCTCATATTGCACATGTATCCTCATCCCTTTTGGGTGTAGGTACCTATTTATTTTAAATATAACTCGCTGGAGGCCTGACAACTGATATACTTTATATCGCGGTGAAAGAGTTAAAATTGTATGATTTTATCACGTATCGTACGTACGTGATGAAAAATTCCGCTACATCACGAGCAATGTTGTCACGCCCTGTGACGCTGCGAATTTGATAACCGATCGAGGTTTCCGATTAAACGATACTGGGTCACAGGATGTAAATTTACATTTTAAAATCGTGAAAATCTATAAATATAATAAAATAGTAAAAAAGAGTAGTAAAAAAATTTTTCCAAAAAACCTATTGGGGGCGATGGAGACATATTACTAGAGTAACAATTAAAAAAATGGCTGTCTGTTTGTCCGTTTGTCTATTTGTACCCGTCTGTCTGTGTTTATAATATTAATGATGCAACTGTAAACACATATAATTGGAGTACAACCCAGATCAAAATGTACAATATTTATAACTTTGTTACTTCTAAACATGTATTGGTTGTAATCTGTTTGTTTTCCTAATAAATAAATGAAAATAAAAATAAATACTAGATGGATTCGATAGAAACTTTTTTTGTTATATATCTATTAAGCCTGGGTAACATATAGGTTATAAATGACTTTGGAAAATTGAACACCTGATGAAGAACTGTAATGGTCCAGCTAAACTATAATGGTCCAGCAACAAAGTCCACGCGAACGCAGTCACGGGCTTCGGCTAGTTCTAAATTAGGATCATTTTATAAAGCTAAAATATTTCAATTCACTTTCCGTCTCCATGATCAGACCCTAGACATTAAATACCATAAAGGGCTTGTGCAGACAAATCAACGAGTCCTAGTCAATGGGGTTACGCTATTTTATAACTGAGTTCTGTCGAGCTGTCGAATATCTCTCGGCTCCATCATTATCATCATGAGTCAATGAGCTGTTCTATATGACAATATTATTGTCATCTGACTTACACAAGTATGAAAAATTTCAGCTCAATCAGTTGAGAATAAGTGGTTGAAAATTGAGATGCAAGATTTAACCTAAACATACTCGTGCAAGATACATAAAATGTACGTTATTCTCTAATTTATTAAGCAACGCGACACTTTGAAAGAAGATATTTTTGTGGCCTTTGATTTTATAATCACGCCGCTATCCAAGCCAGATTACACAGATTGAGCTAGCTCCAAAGTAAGTTCGAGACTTATATTGTGGGGTACTAACTCAGCGATACTATATTTTATAACAAATACATATATAGATAAACATCCAAGACCCAGAAAAATTTTACAAAGTCCATTTTTTAACATCCTATGACCGAGGATCGAACCTGGAACCTGACCACTACTCCACGGAGGTCGTCACTGCAGGGTCCTATAACTACTCAAATAAGTACTCTTCCATATTGGGTTATTTTTTACACATAGCTATTAAAAACATGAGCAAAAAGCCGTTAAAATAAGAGAGAAAATCATCAGGCATAAAATACAATTTAAAATAATTTCCGTAAAATTAAGTCTGAAATTTTCTGAAATCATAACTTAAAATAATTATTGCATGCATTCTCGTTACACATCATTCCGTTATACAAATCACATTTAAAACAAAACTGAGTAATTTTCATTGCGAACAGAACATCCTGGATTTTCCTGAAATAAAGTCTATCATTTGTTCGATAATCGTAATTGAGCAAATCAAATTAATTTACTCGTTCGAACGGCCCCGGTTTCGATAAAATGCTTTTAAACCGAGTCAATTCATTCAGCCAAGTATTCTGTAAAGTTCAATATTGTATGAATGAGAGCTATATGAGTGTATAAAGTGGTCTGAGAGAGGAATGCCTGCCGCTTCGCATTAGCGGCGGTTTCCTGCAGCGTCGAATAAATGTGGGCAATTTGCGAGAGCGTTTATCACCTAAAGAAAAGTTTCGGCGACGTCTGAACGGCTGTAATTCCGCTCAGTTCCCGTTACGCCCGCTGATTAACTGTCATTATTAGTAGATGTACCTTACAAAGAGTCTATTTTGGGGCTGTTTGTGTTCTAACATCCCATTTGCGATCAATAATCCCTCCCCTTCTCTATAGGCGTGGATAGTCTTACTTTCTATCATAAATACCAAAAAATTAAGATTTAATTTAGCTTTTTAATACACGTTTAGTAACTGGCCAAGTGCGAGTCGGGCTCGCGCATGATGGATTTCGTACCATTACCTATAAAAAATTACGTTTGTCGATTGGAGCCCCTTTACATATTTATTTAGTTCAATTTTTAGGATTTGTTGTTATAGAGGCAATAGAAATACGTCATCTGTAAATAATTCACGGTTCATAAAATATAACAAACAGACATGAGGAAAGACAGTGATGTTTTAGTAATAATTACACTTTGGGTACGGAACCTTAAAAATGTAAAAGAAATTGACTTTCTTCCACCTGATTAGAAGGGAATTGCGAGAATGGGCGATAATCTCTTGAAAACATATCAATAAGCGAAGCTTTTCCAATTTTCGCTTTTCTAACAACAAGCAAATCATCACGCGGAATATTGCCTTTGGTTCTCTTGGCCCTGGACTCTGTCTTTTTGCTAGGTACCTTTGCCATAGGCGTTTGAGTTTGTCAAACCGAATTTGCCCGTAATCATAATACTTTAAGGTGATCGCAGTAGATGTTGTATGAAGTCTTTGCACAGAGGAGGCTACTGGTACACGTTCTCTAGTATCTATAGATACCTTAGTCGCCTTTTATGACACGCGCAATGTAGGGTTTCGTAGTTGGGAATGCCAAATTTGAGTTCATGCCACTAAAAACGTCTAAAAACTAATTTTCTATTGAATTTGTATGAAATTTTCCTTTTCCGAGTACATTAAGTTGATCGCCTATAACTTTTTAATTTTTAAATCCGCCTTAACTTTGATAGTTTTCTTTCAAACTTCGCTTATATATACTATAGCTGTGATTTTTTTCACGTGTTCGTTCGTTTAGCAGACAGAGCCCCGGAACACTTTACTCTAATAAAAATTGGAACTTTAAAACAAAATATTTCAGAAAAATTATTACAAGCTCCCCATATTTTTTAAAGACCTATTATTCATCAATACGCCACATGATGGGTTAGTCAAAAAAAATATCTCCTACTTAACTTGTACGGCGTATGGGGCTGCCTTAAAATTATTTTCAAGATTTTATTATACTACTTTTATGGCAACCCGAAACCTTGACAAGGTTGACTAATGGTTGACTCTTCTTTTTTTCATTATAATTGTAGCGCCCGCACAATATGTCCATTGTTTATACTTTGATGTTTAATTTCATGTAATTGATTGTTTTCAGTCTTACTTAATCTCCATGGCACCCTACCTAAGTTGTATCTATGCCAGTCCACCACACGAATGTTTTAAATTCTATCGCCAGTTAGGCAAGTTATAAATAGCTGTTTTTAAATTGTCTTGTTTCTTGGGTGTTTATAAAAAAATCTAACACCAGTACTAATACTGATAAGAAGAAGATTAACCGGAGGGTCCAAGTGACGGGGCCAAAAGGCACTAACCGAAATTCCCCACTGAATTTCCAGGGTTAATCACGTCGGCTATACATCAACGCTTAATTTAATACTAGCAACTTTGTTTGGGGTTTAGTTCACACCCTCGATACCCGGCGATTGTACTCGTTTTTTAGCATTTGATTTTTCCTTGTTCGCCATTGATGGAGGACGCCTTTTGAAGATTTTTCAAAATTATTTAGTATTTTCAGACATAGGATATAGCTCTTTTTGGGATATAGTGATAGATGTTAACTGTTTTATTTGAACTACTGTGTATAAAAAACTTTATTAGGTAAAAATAAATTATCTACTCACACAAAAAACAACACATTATTATCACGCAACATTTTATTGCTGCATTTTTAGACAATTTGTCATTCGTTTTTGTAAACATTTCTCTATAAAACCTAGTGTAAATTTATTTCACGCTTCAGTTGCAATAAACCTCAGCATAATCGTCCATCATTTTCGACTGCATCAGATCTGACGCAGTAAAGTGCCTACTGGCCCAGTTATCGTACTATCCGTGGATCAACGAAGTGCTCTTACCAAGCTCCAGGGGCGTAACTACCACAGTAACAGCCGTCCCTGGGATTCGGGGACCCTGTGTGATTTAAATTCGTAAATCAAAAATTGGTTTAAGAGGGAGGGTGCTAGATTCATATTGCCTTCTTCCTTCGAACCACATCTTATGGGTGAACAGGCGCCGCGATACTTCGAACAACGATCAACGAAGTGTTCTTGCCAAGATCCAAGAGCGTAATGACGGCAGTATCGGCAATGTCAATTATGGGCCCTCAAAAGTACAGGCACCGCAAAGATATGTAAGCAAAATTTATAAGTTTTAAATAATTTTATAGCATTAGCCAGTCTTATGAAAGGAGGGAGGCTCTCATCATTATCATTAGGTCTTCTTATATCCACTGAAGGAGCACGACTATATTAGCTTTGTTTAGCTTATGTTCCCTAAGTCGCCATCTACGACATCCACGGGAGAACTTGGAGTGGCCCTATTCTACTCTGCCGGACATCACACGGCAAGCGAGGCCCTAATGTCAAATGGCTAAGTTCACCGCTGGATCTAGACCAACAGAGACTTCCAGTGTCATCCAACTTCTCATGCATCGCCACCGAATGCCCCCTAACATATTGTGTTACAGAGCCCTTCCAGAGCTAACTACGCCACAACCAAGCTCCAAGGTTTACTGACATTTCCCTGACACAGCGCTCGGAAAATTTACAATATTTCCCGTTCAAAACCAATTTACGCCGATAGAGTGTTAGCTGTGCTTATACGCGAAAAAAGTCACGTAACAGGCAGGGCGGGCGCTTTTAAAAGAATAATGACGATATAAGAAGGGTGATTAGGATCGCGCATGAGTGACGGAATGTGTAGAGTTTTAACACTCCAATCATTGCAAATTGGGAGCAAAGAAGCAAATTGGGAAACGTGAGATTGTTATGATATTTAAGGAAGAGGAAAATTGTTTTAATGATTTTGTGAAATAAAAAAAATTGGTAATTACGCAAGAATAATATGTAAAATACAAAAATAAGTTTAAGCTACGTTTGTTTATATAGTCATCAAAAGGGTTTAATTAAGTAATATATATGTAAGTTTAAAAAAAAATGTTTTTTACTGTGAAGCCAAAGTATACTTATTAAGACGAATGAAATAAGCTAAAATTTGATGGAGTTGCGTCGTTTATTACTGTCGTCAAGACAAACCAAACGAGACCTACTGATGAATTTATACTATTTTTTAACTGAGTCTCGTTGAATATCTCTCGGCTTCATCATCAGAATAGCACATTGACTCCATAATACTGTATTTTCATCTGACTTACAGAAGTACGCAAATTTTCAAAAGCTATATTATTGTAAAGTTTCGTTAAAATCCATTCAGTAGATTTTACGTGAAAGAGTAACAAACATCCATCCATACTTACAAACTTTCGCGTTTATAATATTATAGTAGGATTGGTAGGATGTCCCTAAAGAAAATGAATAGAAGGTGCTACCCATGTAAGTGTTATTGATATTACTTACAAATTCTTATAACGCTATATTTTAATGAGAGAAATGTAATGAATTCTTAAGTTACTTGGGTAGGACGACTTCTAAAATTTTCCCGTTTAGGGGTGGCAAAGTTCTTGTGACTTGAGTCCAGTTTTTAGTCTTATATAGATATCTCAGTATTTATAATACACATCTCACCAAAATATTCCTACTTAGAAAATAATGTTGTAAAAAATCTATTGAAAACGTCATTTACATCCACACCGACAGAGATTTTGCTTCAAAAATTACGCGGCAACAACCGTCAGCCGATATTCCGTAATAAATCATACGAGTTTAATGATATTTGAAAAGGGATGAGTATCACGAATTTGAGAAATTATTCGCGTTATTTTCAGATAAAAGTCAGCTCGTGTCGATAAATATTGCGAGAGACATAATTATAAAGGATAAAACTGGTTTGCGAAACTTCTGTATTGGATACGATCGTACGACCTGTCTGTATTAGTCACATACTACGAATATGAGAAAAATAAAATAAACTTTCAGATACATATTAGCTTTAAAAAGGAAGTTGTGTCATTTATTTGTTTTCAAATTTAAAAACTTGGGCCTACGATGCGTATTAATTATTGTCTTAAAACTAAATCTTCTTAAGTTTTTTCTGGACTGCCAACATTACGAGTTTTTTTAATTCTACATAGATTACATTCGTGTTCAGTTTTCAAAATGTGTTTTAATCTCTAGAGATTTTTTTTTTCACTTTTCAGTCCCGAGAGAATGAGCAGTGAATTTAGCTCCAAATGTTTTGGAATAAAAACATTGTTTTTCGAGTAGATACGATAAAAAAAACCTGTCATTCGATTCGTTCATTCGTTCTTCAATCTCGATGTATTTATAATCTACTAATAACAGTAACAAAAACTAATTGAAGATTGGTTTCTTTAAGGTGATTTCTGAACAATTACGATTGAGCCCTCTCCAAACCTTTCAACCTTAGCCATTTCGATAAAATTAAGAGCAAAGAGCCTGATCGATCTCACGCATTAACCCAACGAATCTATTTGTATCCGACAAATCGAGTATCATTAATGCCCGCATTCCAGCTAGTGCCTCTAATGAGGGGAATTTTAATCGCAAGGCTTTGAGAGATTACCGCCTAAGGTCCTAACGCATTTAGAGCACCCCGGTTCGCTCCCGGAATATTATATTAGATCAAAGGGTCAGAATTAAATTTGTGTGGTGATATCTTGTATTCGAGATTAAATTAGGGAAGATGCGGTAGTTTCTGATTATTGTGTTGTTGTTTGTTATGCTAACGTCAAGAGAATATAAATTCTTGTTGTGAAATGATCACTTAAGTACACACAATTATACAGCTTTACTTATTGAACTAAAATACTATGAAAGCGTAACTTAAAACATTTTTATTGCACAAAATGGCCTCACAAAATTGATATACTCGTAAAACACCTAGAGACTGGCATAAAGAGACGTCAAATACGGTATTGGCGGAAAAAGATGTAGTTTAAGATACCACTTAATTAATAATTTTATAGTTGACTAGTCGATACCCGCGATTCACTTTGCGTGGACTTTATGACCCCGGAAAATGCTTATCAAGCTGAACAACTTTTGCTAAGGCGTTGTTTTTATTTTATTATGTTTAGCTGGACCATTATGGTTCTGCATCAGGTGTTCCATTTTCCAAAATCAATAGGTAAATACCCTATATGTTGCCCAGGCTTAACAGCTATATAACAAAAAAGTTTCATTTAAATCCATCCAGTACAACAAACAAACAAACAAAAAGATTTTTTTAATTCTTATTCTATTACTATGCCTCCATCGCCCCAAATTCTTTCTTTTTTGGAAATATATTCAATGTACCGACACATTTTTTTTCTGTTTTATTATATGTATAGAGATAGACATAGATTATGCTCCCATAGAATTTTTACATTCTTGCCTATTTCATTAAAATATATTTTGTCCTTATCGCTCATTTTATTATTTCACGCAGTTAAAACGAGACCAAACGTATTTTAACTAAGGGTTTGATATTTTTATGCATAAGGGGGTTAAACTTTATGTTTATGTCCTGCGATCTGTCCGCTGGCAAGGCTACATTTCGCCCGGCTAATAGTCTTTACCACAGGCCCTAAAGCCATTACAGTTCATCCATTTACCCCAGATTTATTATATCAAAGAGAGTACAAACGATCATTGTACAGGAATATAGAGGTATAATAAATAAAATATACGTGTGCATACTTAATACTTATATGGATACTCGTAATTGAACTCTACAGATTTCAGTTACAACTTTATCATTATATTAACAGCTGTTAGTGGTATTACGAAATGGTTTTAACCATACATTTATTCTGTAACTAGGTGCCCCCCCCGCGATGTTACCCGCGGATCGAGTAGCCTATGTATTAATCTAGAGTGTCAGCTTTTTAATACCATTTTTTTTCAAAATCGATCCAGCTGTTTGCGCGTGAAGAAGTAACAAACATATATACACATACATACACACATACTTACAAACTTTCGCCTTAATAATATTAGTGTGATTAGTATTAGTTAATATTTTTTAACAAATAATTAAGTAAAACAAACAACAAAACTAAACTAAAACTTAAATTACCTATATATAAAAAAGCCCTGGCAAATCGCTGCCCCACGGTAATGAGCCCAGAAGGCTGGCAGCATTGACACTTTGTATGTCAATGCTTATCTTTTGACCCAGATAAGGGCCAGCTCTCTGGTTAACCGTGATTTAAGTAAATATTCGAGCAAGTGTTATATCGTTTCAACCCCAAATGGCTCAAATAAGTAATTATTGCCGAGGCTACTATTCTGTAATTTAATAATTGTAATTCTGTAATTTTCGTCGTTTTATTGTCTAGATCTTATATATATATACTAAGTAAAAGGTGTCTCGAAACATTCATAGTGAAAGCTGTTGATTTTCTTACTTAAGATGTACTTCTAGTGATCTAAACAAAAAGGTGCCGAGTTCTGACGCGAGTAAAATTAAACCATATCGCTAACGACATTGAGTAGATATTCATTTAAATTCCTTTGCTCAGTAATACTTCTGTACGTAAGTACCTACTAGTACCTATTATGTGCTTCTGACTACTAACAATTTAAAACAAAACTTTAGAGAACAGTGACGCACTCATATATTTTCATTGTTCAAAAAGACATAAAAATAAAATTCCTTCCAGACACCACCATATCTTTCCTTTTATTACATCTCTGGCAAAGGAGGGACCTAGTTTACGCATGAATATTAAAATTAATTATCCATATCTGAGATTCGTTTGCATGATCGTAAAAACTTTTGTACCACAAGTCCTCACCGCATATTATGCTACATACATACTATATTTAAGATACAATTCGTGCACATTCACAGTTTTCTTTTTTTATTAAAAACAATTTGGACTATAAATTTTAGTTGAGATATTCTCATACTATAAATAAAGCTAGTGCCTGTATTACTTCTTATTAACATTCGTAGTAACACAATTTAACTAAATCCTTACTGGCCTGTTTTGGTTCGGTTTATGTTTTTTTTCCTGGCAAACGTTTTCACGTGTATAGCCAGTGTTGGATCATTTATTGTAAAACCTAAGCAGACCAGTTGGTTAACCCTTAAAAACTATCTGACAGTTTTGTTGTCTTAAGGATATTAGACTTGATATCTGTACCTCTATCTTTTTAAACAATAACACTGAACTCTAAAATTTCTGTAAACGAAATTCCACTAACAACACGAATAAACCCTGTTTATTCTCCAAAAGTACTTTTAATTGACTACACTATGTAATAGGATTAGCAATTGTCGAGTTCACGATATTCCACTCGGGAACTGTTCACTTTGTAACTCTGCCTGATTCCTAAATCTGTAGATTGAGATTCCAATTAAAATATCCATAGAATTAATAAGCGTTTGGTTCCTCGACTGAATATCCGTAATCGATCTCGCAAACACTTGTTTCTCTTGAACAAGCGTGTGGTATATTATGTGTTGGTGGCCAAAATTCAACAAATGTCTTACACCGCAAAGCCATTGCACTTTTTATTGTCAGTTTTTCACGTGTTTAAGTGGCCAATACTGATGTTAGATTTTCAAGCTGCCTTAAGGCATCTGACATAGCTCATATCTTAACCCTAATAGTCTTGATACTTTATTTATAAATTTTGGAAAAAATAATACGGAAAATTCTTTCAAAAAGAAAAGAAGACACTAGAATTTAGTAATAAAATCTTGTTTCTTGTCCTGGATGTACTTTTTATCAACTCCTGTACTGTTATGTGTCTTTTAAATAGTCATAAGCAATGTCAGATGCCTTTAGGCAGCTTAAAAAATCTGAAACCAGTTACACACACGAAAAACAACAGTCACGAACACTATTATATGAACATAGATAATTTAGGATTTCAGGAAAGTCCGTGGCTATTCCCCATATCAGCATATGTGTCGTTATTTCGTCAAAAAGATACTACTAGCCATAGACTTATAACTTTTTTCAATGAATCTACAATACTGCCAACATAAGAAAACCGTTCTTTCCTTTTAACATTAGGAAGACGTCGATTAAAAAAACTAAATCTACCATACCTATTATCTACCTAACATATCTGCCGTTCTTATGAAAAACGCATCAACTTGACTTTTGGTGCAAATTGAGTTATATATATATCTGAAATCAGGAGAACGAGATCTACAACTTTCCCAAAGTAACCATTAGTGAAAAATAAAGGGAAAACAGTTTTTCAGATTTTATAAACGCATTATCTAGGACTTCCTTAGCACTTTTACTTATCTAGAACGCATTATCCTAAGATAATGCAAAAAAAATATTTTCTATTTAAAGATTTACTATTTATAAACGCACTAGGTTAGAGTTAGTGCGCTTTTTGCTAGTTATCTTATAATTCGTTATCGGTGATATGCTTAGATTGACAGGAACAACTGGAGATAATGCAGTTATAATTTGAACCATAGAATATTAATGTTATCGCCATACACATTTAATTGCACTAAATATACGAGATAGTGCGTTTATGCAAAGTAACGTCACGGGTGTCATAGGGCTAGCGGGGGTGGGAAAGGTTACCGGGAAGGGGCGTCCCGTCAGTCGCAGCGCAATACCGTCACCGTCGTATTTGATGCATTTGTTTTGTTACTTGAGTATTATTTAAGTCATCGGTTAAGAACCCACAAAGTCTCCCCCGTCAGATTTGTTTCGAATAAATTTGTTTTATGAAAAAAAAAATCTTTTAATAAAAAATAGTATTGAAGTTACCATAATAATTTTAGATAAATTTACTCAAAATACTCGAATCATTTTATACAAGCTTTTATCCGAAGTTAATACAAACTTGCAATGAATTGCACCTGATCTAATTATCATCAGCTGGAAGGTGATCATAAGAACTCTGTAATAATATGACAGAACCGCTTTTGAATTTGGGTTTGTTGGGTTTGTCTTGACGATTACTTGACATTCTATGTCTGATGATGGAACTGGAAGGAGGCCATAGAAGCTCCGATACAAAACGACGTTAACTCGAGTCGAGTTTAGACTGGTTGGCTTTGTGCTGAGACAACTTTTGGTCACACAAAAAAGCTTGTACAAAAAAATATATTTTTTGTTTATAAAAACTAAGTAATTTAGGGAAACATGAACAGGACAAATAAGCGCTGGCTGTCAGCAAGAATGACTCTGCTAGTTTTAAAAAAGTTAGTAACTTCGAAACTGAAGAGCCCGGCTACAACTACCACGCAAAGTACACCCATCCCTACAGATTTGAATAGACTATGGACCCGTTAACTCAATTTCCAAGATTTTCAGAATATGTTAAATTTCAAAAATGCGATTTCACCCAAGCTTTTCACTGCTGTCTTAGAAGACACTATGAGAACGCTTAAATAGGATAGATTAGGGATCAAAACCAATGGTGTCTGCTTGTCTCACTTGAGATTTGCAGACGACCTAGTAATATTCGCAACTAATACAGAAGATCTCCAAAAATGCTATAAAGCTTCCATGAACGTAGGACTAAGGATGAATATGTCCAAGGCAAAGGTTATGTCAAATATCCCCAGACCCCGAGTTTGGAGAAAGTAGACGAATATGTTTACTTTGGACATATTCTATCCTTAAAGAAGTTGGCAAGCAAGAAGAAAAAGAAAGGAAACAACAACTGTAAAAGAACAGAAAAAAACAAGTACAAGGCGATCGATAGGAATACAGCTTGGATGGGCGGCATTCAATAGACTGGATGACGTACTAAAATCAGCCGATGCTCCACAATGCCTGAAGACCCGCCTATACAACCAGTGTGTACAGCCCACCATGACGTACGGTGCTGAGACACGGACGCTTACAAAGGAGGCTGTGCACAAATGAGAGTCGCAAAGAGAGACATGGAGCGCGCCATGCTTGGTATCAGGTTACAGGATCACGTTCCCAACACCGTCATCCGACAACGTACGAAAGTAACGTAAGAAAGTACGATTTAAGATTTTGGTAAGACGGTCATGAACTCAAAGTGGAACTGGGCAGCGCACCTGGCCCGACGGAGTGATGGCAAGTGGAGCAAGGCACTGACTTAATGGTGGCCCTGAACGGGTGAAAGAGGCGTCAGGCGTCCGCCTATGCGATGGGTTGACGACGTAATCAAAGTCGCGGGTCACACCTGGATGAGAGCAGCACAGGACCGAGATGGGTGGCGTCGACGAAGAGAGGCCTATGCTCAGCAGTGGGCGAAAAAAGGGTTTGGATGACGATGATGATAATTAACATTCTTAAAAAAATATCTTTAATTTGCAATTATTTGTATTATTACCCTAACTTTACCAATTTCTCCTTGACATAAACTGAATAAGAGAGGAAGTTGATGCACTTATATTTAGTAGGTAGGTATTATTTACTGCATCATATTGATTTACTTAGTTTAAGTGCATTAACTAAGCTACTTGATGCGCTTATGACAAGTCATCATAAATGGACAATATTATAGGCTGCTAGTCATAAGTACCTTTTTCAAATTATATACTATATCTTATTATATTTAAATTATTGAATGGTATATTTGTATTTTAGACAATATTTTCTATTTATTGATATAAATTTCATGTTTGTATCCCAAGTAACTTCAGAGATATAAGCAAAAGAAAAATAAAAACTTTAACCGCGTTTTTCTCGAAATGTGTCAAAATGAAGTTAATGCGTTTATGATACGGACGGCAGATATATTGTCAAACAGTTTCATATTTTTCTTTGTTTAGTTTTGTATTTTATTTATTAAATATACTCGTAGAAAAAGTATTGTATGCAACGTCGTATAAATACGTCCAAATATGCTCGATGGCGTTACGATGGTCGCTAAAGCTCGCATCGTAACCTGCGTCGCTCGCATTTTTTGACCTTCCTTATACAACTACTGCATAAAATACTATTAATTAACTACAATAGGATTAGCGATTGTCGAATTCACGTGATTTCGCTCGGGAACTGTTCACTTTGCAACTCTCTGATTCCTAAATCCGTGGACTGATTAAAAAATTGCCAAAGGTGATCACGCTAATGTTTAAAGGCAAAAGTTTGTAAGTGAAGTCATAAATTATCTATGTTCTTATATTATAGTGTTCATGACTATTTATAAGACAGATAACAGTACGGGAGTTGAAAAAATACTATTAAAAAGCTTTTAAAGGTTAGCAAATAAGTTAATGGACCTCGCCATATTGTGGGAAAAATCAAAACTAAATAAATATAACATAACACAGATTGAATAAAAGATCGGTAGTGCCACCATTTCAGGTCCACTAATTAAGTTATTGACCTATCCTATAACTTTACTTGCCATTGCAATGTTCATAGTACCTGACGTTTCAAAATTTGCAGAACTTTTTTGTGGCTGCCATCCGATTCAGCTATATTTATTGGATTTTATTGTTGATGGAAAAATTGAGTTTTTGATGTATTGATGTATATTTTGCCAGCTGGCGCTGTACGTAATACATCGAAAATAAGCAACAAGCTACTGAAAAATAATAAATAATGCCACAATAATATTATCTAATCTATAGGTATACAACGTGAAAGCGACACACGTAATAAATCAAACCACGGGCAATACTAGTTCACTATAGCATAAAAAATTAAAATAACATGCCATTTTTCGTGTGTCCCTTCCACGTTGTCTATGGTTAACCATTCAAATGACAGGAGATAATTACTAACTCAACTTTTTTTCGGTAATTTTACTATTTTTTTTTCTATCGTCTCATATCAAGGTCTATGACTAAGTAGCCAATAAACAGAGTTAAGCACCAAGTTAAACTACCAGCCACAAATGAGAAATCGTTTATCGAATATCCCCCGTGACAACGAGGCGTGACAACTTAGCCTGTCGCTGCAGTTTGCAATTTTTCCTCGCAAAATCTATTCCCTTGAAAAATGCGTCGCGCGCCGTGTCTACAAGAAAGTCACGTAGTATGGACACTGACGGGGATCGAACGGTTATCGAAGAGATACTAACTGGAGGGGAGATAGGTAACTTAAGTATACGTTGTTCTTTATTATCATAAATTGATAAAATGAAAAAACAGAACCCTCTTTGAATCACTCGTGCGTCTGTCTATCCATCCAAATCTACTGGACCAAAACATGTGAAATTTGGTAATGAAGAAAATGGTGTAATATTATGACCAAAACACAGATGAGCAAAGTAAATTAATATTTTTTTTTAATAAGAATCATTTACGGGGGACAAATTAAAAAATAGTTTTGCAAACCATACCGTGTCATATATCAAATGAAAGGGTTCGTTATGAGGATCTCATATATTTTTATTTATATTGTAAAATAAATAGTTTTAATTTTATTTTTACTGAGCCTATAATTTTGAAAAAATTACAAAATATAGTTCATTGCTTGTATATTAAAGGAAAACCTATAAGAATTTTATCAATTGAAAATAAAGTAGTAAACTCAATATAATACTCACGGATGCTAATCACTTACGGAAAACAGTATACTAAAACACCACTAGATAGCGCTAGAGTAGTTAACTCGCTTCTTACTGTGAGGATTTCGAATGTAATTGACTTTGGCATTGTACGGAACCCTCCCCGCGTGAGTTCAACTCTCATCGTAGCGGGCTGTGGCACAAACATGTGCTAGGTACTAACTTTTAGATGATTTGCATTATCTCTAATGTAGTAAATTTCTGTATTTAGGCCATTTGTCCAATAGTAACATAAAAAAATACATATATC
The DNA here is from genome assembly GCA_963555685.1 of Acrobasis consociella. NCBI lineage: Eukaryota > Metazoa > Arthropoda > Insecta > Lepidoptera > Pyralidae > Acrobasis > Acrobasis consociella. The sequence continues at coordinate 8,161,987 of OY743115.1, forward strand.
TCATTTAAACTTTTTAAACTTTTATGCTAAAATTCATCAATCCGTTCAGGCTGCAGAGCATGTCAAAGACTTAAAATATACATTACTCGAAAAACGTAATCCTCCTTCTGGTGCAAGCGGGTAAAAGAGCAAATTTAATACTAACTAACAAACCGTTTATTAATACTTATTCCTAGAAACTATATCAAGCAATCTCTCGTACTTTGTTAATTAAATGCTACAATAACGCAATTACGTTTGTTGTCTCTACGTCAACATACTAAAATTGCTTACAAGTAAAGCTTGACACAGACCAACTATGTGTGTTGATAAACCAAATACACGAAACAAGCTATTGCTTTGCATTCAACATTTTCCTGTTTAGGTCACTATGTAGATAATATGCTCGGAATTTACTAAGTCAAACAAGACCTGACAATACTGGAATTAAAAGATTTCTGGGAGAAAAAGGTGATTCAGAGTGAAGTCAGAATGGTACAAATCTAATTATATATTATAACATATATATTTTTACAAATTTACTTACCCAAGGGCGGGCGCGCATTTCGGACAGCGTTTAAGAATTGCTATCCAACGCGGAAATGCCGCCAGCCTCTTGTGTACTTTGCCCTGTGACGGCAGCGATTTGGCCTCAATTTTTTATATAATTTAATATTAATTATTTTTAATTAGTTTTAGTTAGTTTTAATTTTAGGTTGTATTTATTTAGTTAATATTATATTGTTACATTATGTTTAAGTTAATAAAATTTTTTCATCAATAAAAATTATACTTACCTAATCAGTCAGAATAATAATAAAACATAAAAATATTCATTTGGTAACAAACATTTCAACAATAATTGTAGTTGCTAGAGCCTCCTTTTAAGCAAAAAGATGCTTGTAACAGGAGCCTTCGCCAGAAAACTGATTACGGCATATAATGAAAGAATCCCATATCTTTAACACGTTAATAGCTATATCATCAAAATCCTGGTTGCATTTTCAGCGGTAACGCTTAGCCCAAGTTCCGCTAACTAACCTAGGTGATTTGACGAGATTACTGGTTTTTACAGAGCGACTGCCGTCCGACCTCCGATAATATCTGAAATTCTATATGAACGCTAATCCAGTTGTGTTCTTCAAGCAACGTTACCCATATTTAACAATCACATAAGTGAACATTACTACATTTTCATATGTAGTTTTTTTCAGCGTTTGTATGTACCTATGTATGTTTGTTCGACGATAACTTGAGAGAATTTCGAGATATCGATCCCCGCCTTCTTTCTAGTAATACCCTTCTTTTAGAAATTCCCAATTACCCCTCCCTTACTTTTCCTAAATCTTTTGCAGTTATGGCTGCGCATCTCTAGAACAGACTTCCTTTGGAAATTAAAGAGTCGCGTACCTTGAATTCCTTCAAGAATAGGATTCAATTATTTTATAAAGGTTCCTGATTTGGATTGAGTTAAATATAAATTGTATTTATTTATATATCTTATTGTATTTAGATCTGTCAGTGTACATATGTATAGATAATGTTCATGTATGTATATTATTCCAGTAATGTAATTATGAGTAGCATTTAGTGTCTTAGTTTGTAAGTATTGTACAGTGTTCCACCCCACCTTTGGTCATTTTCTCCTTTGGTTGTAGGGTTGACTGGAAGAGATACCTGACAGGGATAAGTCCGCCTTTATACTGTTGTGTTTCATCTATGTTTAATTTGTGTCAATTTATGTACAATAAAGAATTTACAATACAATACAATACTTGAGTAGGTATCTTTTATCTGAGCTTCATTTAATTTAATAGACGTGTAGATGCAATAAGTAGAATTTTTAAGTTCGTACAGCAGTCAAATCGGTTACGGAGTTGCTGAGATATGGGGTTCGCGAGTTCATAGTTCGGGGCGAACTACGATTTAAAAGTTTCGTTGAGTATATAAAATTTATTAAGAAAAATAAATAAATACAGGAACATATATACAAGAAATAAATAAAACTTATCTTGATTTAAAACTAAATTCAACTAAATAAATAAAAAAATTACAAATAAAAAACATGCATAAATAGCGGTAGATTGCTCAAAAGGCAGGCAGCGTTACCACGCTGGATGGCAATGCTTATCCGTTGGGCGTTATAACTGTCAGCCTTTAGGGAAGTTTTGTTGTCTATTTCTACCAATGTCTCAGGCCTGTAATGTCGTAAACAATCATTTGAGAGTTTATAATCGCTCGCTCCCGCACAGGATATTGAGCTCGCCAACTTCGGCGTCAACAAAGCAGTTTGATGTAGTTCATTCGAGTTAGACAAGCCGACGGCAGTCCCGATATTTATGACAACTTCCTCTGAATGCAAACATAAAGTTCAGAACTAGCTTCACCCTTTGGGAACTCTCGTCTATCCGGATATCCCAACAATTTGGTAGAAATTGAACGGCTTTAGTCTTACATTAAGTTCGTCTTTGTTCATATTTGACCTATGAAATTGATCAGAGTTATATTATACGTCACGGCTATTGATTGAAATTTATTGACTTTTTATCACTAGCCGTTGCACGCGCCGTTAACCGCAAAAATCTCAAATTTATTTTTCTATGCTACTTTGTTAATAAATTCAAGCAAAGACATATCTAACACTCATCTAAACGTCTTCACAATTATAATTTTATTTTTGTTAGGTAGTTTAGGTACGATGTGTTACAATAATATTAGTACGTTTTTTAAAGATAAAATACAAAAGCAGCCTCGAATAAGTTTCAGCAATGCATTTATATTAGAACAAGGTGTTCTAAATACAATACAAAAGTACAAATGTTTGAAAAAGTGTTCAATCCATGACTCTAAATAACTTTCCCTTATTTTTAATAAAGCAAAATGCTAGTGTTTTTTTTTTAAATGAAAATGCTAAATTAGTTAAATATAAAATTATCGATTAAAACAATCGATGACTTTATTACAAATACAATAGAGCTACTACATAACTTTAATTCAAAAGACCTTAAACTAAAACACGCATAAAATAAGTTTTCCAGAAAATTAATGTTGAGAAACATTAAGCTAAAGGTTGACAGGGAGAGAATGCTTTGGCATTAAAGCCACCTATTGTAGCTATAAAAGCTTTTAAAGATATAAAGCTTTCAAATAAAATAAATGAATTAAACGTTCATGGACATTACTGTGTATATTAAAGTCAGCTTCTTTTATTTTGCAGCAAACTTGAGAAACTTTTGTAACTTATACTAATGAATGAATAAATCATCAAAGTGACGAAGACAAACTTATTACAATTTAATTAAATACATTTGCCCAAGCCACTTGACCGTCGCTAAAGTTTGTGTAACTACTTATCCGTAGATGGTTGCAAATTAGTACTTGCTCGTAAATTTGTCTTTTAGCATTTTTGAATTTGAACTTGTAGGGGTGCACATGAGATTAAATATTTTCTAGGAGAATTTCTTATTTCAGTATCATACAGTAATTTGCTACATTCGCTTTAGCTCGGGCACAAAACACTAATGTATTGTGGTTCAGGTCAACCTCAACGAACGTTACCGTGATTAGATCAAAGATGACTTCTAAAAAAGGAAGAAATTATATGAAATTGAACTGAACAATCTTCTTCGGGCAATAATCAACGAATTAGTATCATTTCTCAATTAGATCAAATGAACGAAAACATTTGCCGCCTTGTGATATCCGGCAGAGTAGAATAGGACCACTCTAAATCTTCCCGAAGATGTCGTAGAAGGCTACGTACAAATTACAAGGTAAACACAGCTAATAAACATCAATGAGGCCTATCCAATCCGTCTGGCCAGCGTGGAGACGGAGAAGTCTCTGGCTGCTCTGTCCAAGTATGGCTCTGTAAGTGCAAAGAGGGTCGTGCTCCTGCAGTAGAGACTAAAAAAGACCTAATGATGGTGATGATGATAATCCAACCTTTGTATTTAGTGCGTAAAATTATAATATTATTCTTTTTCAATGTTTTTAGTTAGACAATGTTAGCTGTATTGGAGAAGGAATACAAATCTCAAAAATATTATTAAGAGATTAGCTTTTTACTCACGATATTTTTTAATTTAATTACATAGTGGCAAAGATATCTAGACAAAAAGGGAGTTCCCTATCTGCTAACCATATATACGTTAACTATAATGGGAACTAAATAAAATTACTGTATTCATAGGACTGGTATAATAAGGAGGAGATTACAAGACAAGTTATACGAGCCGTTAATGAATATGTATATGAAGACAAAGGAAATTGATTTTAATCTAGTTTGATGTTATTCTCCTGGTGTTGACCGCGAAAGGATTGCGTTTTGTTCTAATATCTTTAACAATATCCATTATGTGAGGATCTTTTTGTGCCATCAGGCTCTTCAATTGCTTAACAACTTTCAGCGCATTGCTTTTCTCTGCATCAGATACATCTGAATACCGATTGAACACCAGTTTCTTGGATCCTCGATGAGAATTTTTATAATTTATAGACTTTAAGGAATTTACGAAATGTTTATATCTTTTATAATATTCCACTTTGTCACCAAAAGTCTTTTTGAACTTCGTTATATATTCTTCATAATACTTAGGTGCTTGGCGTAAATCGTATTTGAATATTGGATTTTGTGCCATTATTACTAAAAATGAGATAAATGTTGTCAAAGTTAGAACTAGGAGCGTCTTTCCCATTGCTGGTTTTTTCAAGTCTTACATTTTTAATCATGCATTTTATTAATGTTCATCCACTTAATTCATCCGTAAAATTAATTTCATTCATTTTTAATTTCGATAGAGACGGGACTAAACCAACGAAAGTAGTTTTCTAATAACAATGTTTAAGTGGTATGTGACGAAATATGGTTGTGTTATTATTGATTTTTTGCGATAAAAAGGTTTCGTTATGACATTAATGCAAATAAATTTTCACATTACACTTCCCCTCAATTCAGCATAGGTTTACACTTTATTTATTAATTTTCCTTTTTTTTAAACAAAGAAATTGTTTTAAACTTTGGTAAATTGCTAATTGAAAGATAATTTTGATATCATATATACTATTTTTAATGGATCCATCTAACAATTATAGCAAAAAACTTAGTATATCATGGGAAAACCCCCGTTGTGATGGTGTAATATATAAATCGGATGATCCAACCTATTAACACACCTTTGTATTCAATGCATAAAAATATAATATTTTTCTTTTTCAATGTTTTATTTAGATAATGTTAGCTGTATTGAAAAAGGAAAACAAATCTCAAAAATATTATTAAAAGATTAGCTTTTTGCTCACGATATTTTTATTTAATTACATAGTGACAAAGATATCCATTATGTGAGGATCTTTTTGTGCCATCAGGCTCTTTAATTGACTATCAACTTTCAGCGCATTGCTTTTCTCTGCATCAGACACATCTGAATACCGATTGAGCACCACTTTCTTGGATCCTGGTTGAGAATTTATATAATTTATAGACTTTAAGGTATTTACGAAATGTTTATATCTTGCATAATATTCCATTTTGTTACCAAAAGTCTTTTTGAACTTCTTGATATATTCTTCATAATACTTAGGTGCTTGGCGTAAATCGTATTTGAATATTGGATTTTGTGCCATTATTACTAAAAATGAGATAAATGTTGTCAAAGTTAGAACTAGGAGCGTCTTTCCCATTGCTGGTTTTTTCAAGTCTTACATTTTTAATCATGCATTCTATTAATGTTCATCCACTTAATTCATCCGTAAAATTAATTTCATTCATTTTTAATTTCGATAGAGACGGGACTAAACCAACGAAAGTAGTTTTCTAATAACAATGTTCAAGTGGTATGTGAAGAAATATGGTTGTGTTATTATTGATTTTTTGCGATAAAAAGGTTTCGATAAGACATTAATGCAAATAAATTTTCACATTACATTTCCCCTCAATTCAGCATAGGTTTACACTTTATTTATTCATTTTCCTTTTTTTTAAACATAGAAATTGTTTTAAACTTTGGTAAATTGCTAATTGAAAGATAATTTTGATATCATATATACTATTTTTAATGGATCCATCTAACAATTATAGCAAAAAACTTAGTATATCATGGGAAAAACCCCGTTGTGATGGTATAATATATAAATCGGATGATCCAACCTATTAACAGACCTTTGTATTCAATGCGTAAAAATATAATATTTTTCTCTTTCAATGTTTTATTTAGACAATGTTAGCTGTATTAGAGAAGGAAAAAAAATCTCAAAAATATTATTAAAAGATTAGCTTTATGCTCACGATATTTTTATTTAATTACATAGTGACAAAGATATCCATTATGTGAGGATCTTTTTGTGCCATCAGGCTCTTTAATTGACTATCAACTTTCAGCGCATTGCTTTTCTCTGCATCAGACACATCTGAATACCGATTGAGCACCACTTTAATGGATCCTGGTTGAGAATTTATATAATTTATAGACTTTAAGGTATTTACGAAATGTTTATATCTTGCATAATATTCCATTTTGTTACCAAAAGTCTTTTTGAACTTCTTGATATATTCTTCATAATACTTAGGTGCTTGGCGTAAATCGTATTTGAATATTGGATTTTGTGCCATTATTACTAGAGATAAGAGAAATGTTGTCAAAGTTAGAATTAGAAGCGTCTTTCCCATTGCTGGTTTTTTCAAGTCTAACATTTTTAATCATGCATTTTATTGATGTTTATCTACTTAATTCATCCGTAAAATTAATTTCATTCATTTTTAATTTTCTTAAGAGATGAGACTAAACCAACGAAAGTAGTTTTTTAGTAACAATGTTCAAGTATATGAAAAAATATGGTTGTGTTAGTATTGATTTTTTGCGATAAAAGGTTTCGTTATGACATTATTGCAAATAATTTTTTACAATACACTTCCCCTCAATTCAGCATAGGCTTACGTTTATTTATTAATCTTTCTTTTATTTATTTAAACATATAAATTGCTTTAAACTTTGGTTAATTGCTAATCTTCTTCTTCTTATCGTGTGTGTTAGTGACTAACACTAGTGTCAGAGTTTTTAAACCGCCTTAAAGGCATCTGACATGGTTTTTGGTAACGACCAATGTCAAAGACAGTGACCGGGACAGACGCCTTAACGTGCCCTCCGAAGCACGGATCATCTTACTTATCAGACAATCAGGTGACCAGCCTACAATGTCCTAACCAAACTAGGACAACAACACAAAGTCATTGCCCCCGCCGGGAATCGAACCCGCGACCTCCGGGTATGAGCCAAACGCTCTAACCACTACACCACGGAGGCAGTTACTTTTATTATTTAATTGCTAATATAGAAAGTGAATTTTGATATCATATATACAATTTTAATGGATCCATCTAGCAATTATAGCAAAAAGACTTAGTATATCATGGGTAAAAACCCCGTTGTGATGGTGCAACATATAACTCACTACACCCAGAGGCGGACATTCACACAGCTGATATGATGATAATGATACACCAGACAAAATATTAAATTTATATTGCTAAAGCATAAGTCAAGAAAATAACCTATCAGAAAAATTTTAAGCGACCAACTCACATGAAACTTGTAATAGCTCGCAATTTTAACGACCCAAGCGATGAAGGTGCAGGGACTTAAATTTGACGGTTAGCCGAGGGATAAAGTTGGAAAGCGGTTAAAAGTCGTTCAATTTCCACCGTGTATCATGTCGGGAAATGGAGAGGAAAAATACAAGTTATATCGAGATACAAGCCTTGGCGATGAGAGATCTTTGCACATACTTTGTGATGTTAGGGGTTGGCAAATCTGTACGATTTAGCTAGGTTCTAAATGTTGTTTTATAAACACGCGGCAAAGCAAATCACATGTTTATTCAGTAACTATTGTTGCGCATTTCCAAGTTTTTAAAATATTGTGTTCTAGATTTTTTGTGCATTAAAGTGTATTGAATTGTAATTAGCACATTTACACGTCAATAAGTTTTATGTACATTATGATACAGCCCCTTTATTTAATATTTGTATTTTTATATAAGTACACAAAAAAATAACATTGTCATTTTATACTCCTGTATATAATCCTACTGTCCTCCTGTATCATATTACATACTGTATATATTATTGGAACCCTTTATTTTGCATATTTTTTTTTGTCCTAATATGCTTTGGCATACTGCGTTTGGCATAAAATATTTTGTCTTAATAGTTTTTAGGCATAAGTTGTTTTTTGGCATACTGGTAAGTTGGGCATAATTATATGTATGGCTAATTTGTTATATCATGCAAAAAATAAATATGACCACCCAGAACAAATGTGAGGGCAAAAAGGAAGTTAGGTTTAAGTTTTTTTTTTATGATCACCTGGAACAACTGTGAGACCAGAAAGGAAGTTAGATTCAACTTATTAGCAATTAATAAAAAATTTATATACAATGAATAAAAATGTTATGCTTAATCATTTTCATGCTTAAAGTAATGTTATGTCTTGATAAATTATGGTTTGATGACATTATGCTTCCATCCTTTTATGCTTTAAAATGTTAGGGCTAAATAATGATTATGCTTAGGTACATTATGCTTAAAATTATTATGCATACTCCATTATGCGAAAGGACGTTATGCTTAAAAACGATTGTGCATTAAACCAGTATGCTATGTGATATTATAGCTTAAATTTGTATGCATATAGATAGTGATCCTATATTATTGAATCCCTTCCCCTGTTAGGGTACATGCCTCCTCCAGCTTCTTTCATTATTATCTATCTTCTGCTGTCTTAAACCAGTTATTTCCTCTACTTTTTTTATTTCGCCTACACATCTTTCTTGTGGTTTTCAAACTTTTCTTATTCCGGGCGGTCCTCTTCAGTATGTACTTTAAAAGAGTCCAGCATCGATCGGCATATCTCGCTACGTGATCAGCCTAGTTCCATAAAAGTTTTAGGACTTAGTGAAATCATAATGAAGTAAAAATTATCTTAATTGATTACGCAACTAGTTTATAAGAACTTATTAGTTTATTTGGTCTTATACTTCGGCAGAGGGCAGTTAAAAATTATCCTGTATTAAATAATCTAAGCCATAAAATAATGTTAAATTTCAATGTTATTATTCTGTCCTACGCACGAGCTTTGAGATATTACTATTATATTTTATCCGATCATTCAATTTTATCTAGAACATATGTAATTTGTCATATATCTATTAGGCCAATAGAAACGTATTATTGAGAGGATGATTGATAACATAACATCAAGCGATGGAAAAGGTTCTTAGAGTGAATTTCGCAAAAATTCAGATAAATATCGAAGGATAAATCGGTCGCTTTTTTTCTTTGGGAATAGTTTTCTGGTTATTATTTGATAAATTAGCTTTTTGGGGTTCCATTGTAAACAAGAGACCATAGTTTAAACATGTTTGTCTGTCCGTGGTTTTACTCAGAGACTATAATGACTAGAAAGCTATAACTTGGCTTGAATACACCTATTAACCATGGCAAAAAAGTGGTAAAATAAAATCTTAAAAAAAGGTTTTTTCCGGGGTAGTCTCATACACATAAAGTGGGAGTAATTCTTTTTCTCGAATAACCCATCGTGACGGGTATCGTTTAAAACGTTTACAAAAATATTGTAAGCTTTTTATCACCGTTTTTCGATTTAGGAATCCGTTTCAGAATTATTTGGTTTTATAGTGCAAATTTTTATTAGAGTCAAGTGTCCCCACTCCTCTGTCTACTCGTACTAAACGGATATATTAGGACACGTAAAAAATTCACGACAGTTCAATATATTTAACGAATTTTAAAAGAAAACTATCAGAGCTAAGTAGGGTTCACAAATTAAATATTAGATACTGGCGGCCAACTTATAATATGACCTCGAAAAAATAAAATTTCATATACAAATTTAATAGAAAACTAGTTTTATACGTTTTTAGTTCCGTGAACTCAAAGTCGGCATTCGCAGCTACGGAACTCTACACTGCGCGTGGGCCGATTTGTACTAGGCTGATTTTGATGACAGATATAAACGTTAATAAGACAGGCCTTTCTTATTTATAGGGTCTTATTTGAAATTGATTAGCATACCAAGAAAAGCGTAGTTTTCTGTATGTTTATGTTTATGCTAAGTTTTTATAAAGATATAATTTGAACCACATACAGCTGACTGCGTTCGTTGTAGCAAATGACACATTATGCACGGAGCACGCACAGAATCGTATCAAATTGCTAATTGGCTAGCAAAGATATTACCTTAGATCATGATTACCAGGATATTTCTTATGTATGCATACTACAGGTATTAAAAACGAAAATACACTTACTTTACCACATCTTACATACTTTTCAAAATTAAAGGCCGACTTCAATACCAAAATACACAACCATTTTTGATAAAATTTCTATGGTCCAGGCCAGGCGCCTTCAAGTTATCGGGGAAAATACATACAAAAAAGATTCCGTAGAATTGATAATCTCCTCCCTTTTTTTGAAGTCGGTTTAAAAGGAGCAATATCTAATCTCAGTTGTTAAATGTCTTTAGTCAGCTTTTAAATTTGACAAAATAAATCAGTAGATGAATGACAGAATTAAAAATTGTCAAGCATTTAAGAATTCAACTGAATTGAAAGTCTTGTACGTTTTTGAAGTCGCCTAAAAACAAACAAAAGGAGAATAAATAAATGTCATTGACGTCAAGCAAAGATTTCAATCCACGAATTCGGCTTGATATTAAAATCCGAAGTAACCCAAAAGTCCGTGGGCGGGTTTCGAGTGTGGGTCAAGCGAGACCGCTACAGCGAAAGGGTCGACCGACCAAAGCCGGAGCGTGTTATCATGGTAATTATGTATCAAAAAGAAACTTCCATCCAATTTTTTACATCTGTCTGAGGATTGAGATGATGTTTGCAGATATAAGTGAAATCCTTGAGTCGACATTTTTCGTTTCCGTTCTACAGTAACTAGAGGTTAGTTTTAGTATAGCAAAATATTACCCCAATTACTTTATTGAATCTTTGTTTTTTATATATTAAAGGTTATTATAGTAATTTTTATATTTATTATGGGAGAGACCTTAGCTCAACATTGAGTTAAAATGAGTTGCAGTATTAGCTACAAGCCATTTTCCTTGTCTCCATTTCCCATAGTTCTATTTGTTTATTATATTTTTTGCACTTAAAATCTTAAGATTATAGTACAGAAGGTACAATTTAATGCTTAGCATTGTCTACCAGTTCACCTTTGGGACGTAGTAGAAAAGATGGTAGATGGGGTGCAAATTTAACCAGATAAGTATATCGAAAGAAATAAATTAGGGTGTATTTAATTAATAATAAAGGTTGGCCTCCCCTTTTTGTTTCCAATTATAAGCATATTGAAATAAAATATTTATCTTTTCCTAATTAACTTTCTATGGTACGCCAAGCTGATACGAACAAATTAAATATCATCATATTAGCCACAGGAAATCCACCTTAAGGATTTCCAAAATCACCAATCCGAAAGCGATCGGCATCAAAAATAAAAAATTAATTATTAAACATCACATTAGTGTTCCACCAATCGAATGTAAAGAGTTGTGAGTCGACAAAAATGCAATGAGTTCCGCAATTTCTGTTCTTTAAACATTTATAGCTTATTTTCTTACGCCGTGGGCACTAACAGTTTTTTTGTATGAAATTATTAGCCTAAGTGTCCCACCATTGGGCAAAAGCCTTACCACCAGACTTCAATTTGTCTCTATCCGTAGCGATATCATCTTGATACATAAGAAAATCTTAAATATTATTTCAGCGTAAATTAAAATAGCGTTGTTATACTGCTTACATTACTACTTAGCTTGAATAAATATTTGCAACATAAATAATGAACTTATCTTTGGAGTAGGTAATTGAAAGAGTTCTTTTTGATTCCAATTTAAAAGTATTTGCTGAAGCATTTTCAACGAAATTTTGTAGTTCACAAAGTAGCCCCTTTAACTTCCTCAGTTGAAGTAGCAATAAGTTGGTCAGATATGTTTCAGAGTGGCTATAACAAGTTGAATAGAAAGCCCTTACGACTTTGTATATCACATAGTTTTAAACAAGAACAGTATGCTGAGTAGTTACAATAATTACAACCTCTGTTTCAAAAGAAACTCGCTTTTGCGTATATATTCTTGCACATACTGCACTTTACTTCTTTTGTTTCTTAAATATATCTATATCTATACATACATATAATACATACATATAATAAAACAGTAAAAAAAGTGTGTCTGTACATTAAATATATTTCCAAAAAAATTTTTGGGGACGATGGAGACGTAGTAATAGAGTAAGAATTTAAAAAAAAATGTTTGTCTGTTTGTCTGTATGTCTGTTTGTCTGTTTGTACACGCTAATCTCCGGAAATACTGGACGGATTCGAATGAAACTTTTTTTGTTATATAGCTATTAAGCCTGGGCAACATATAGGGTATAAATGATTTTGGAAAATGGAACGCCTGATGCAGAACTATAATGGTCCAGCTAAACTATATGAGATATAAAAATGCCGCCTTAGTAAAAGTTGCTCAGCCTGATGAGCATTTTCCAGAGACAAAGTCCACGCGAACGAAGTCGTGGGCTTCAGCTAGTTTTACTATAAAACATTAAAAGCTTTTATTTAGTTTCACCTGTCCCGTTGTCTGTCGTGCTGTCTAATAAATTCTTGCAAGTTAAATTTGACCACTTCCCGGTTTCCGATTGAGCAGAAATGTTGCACGCATACGTATATCGCGTGACAATGCGATACATAGATGATTTGATGATGGAGCCGGACATATAGGTATGAGCAGTCATCGTGCAGTTTACAAAGTAACTCCTTAAACTCCCTCAGTTGAAGTAATAAGTTGGTTAGATATGTTTCAAAGTGGTCGTAACAAGATGAATAGAAAGCCCTTACGACTTTGTATATTACATAGTTTTATACGAGAACAGTATGCTGAGTAGTTACAATAATTACACATACTGCACTTTATTTATTTTGTTTCTTAAATATATTTTACAATAAAATATTACAAGCCTTTATTTACTACTGTCCCGTTGTCTGTCGTTCTGTCTGTTATAAAATAAGTCAAATTTGACCACTTCCCGGTTTCCGATTGAGCTCAAATGTTGCACGCATACGTATATCGCGTGACAATGCAATACATAGCTGATCTGTTGATGGAGCCGGATGATGGTCATAGGAACTCTGTCATGAACCGACGCAATTCCATCGAGTTTAGGCTTGTTTTAAAAAATATATTTTTAAATAATTACTAGTTTATAAATTTATTTATTTAAACTAACATATTACAAAAATAGGTACAACAAAACATTATAAGACATTTACATAAGCCACTGAGGTTGTAGTGAAACGTTTAGAAGTTATTCTACGTATAATGTAAGTTCTAAAACGCAATCATACTTACTCATAGGTAGATTTAACAAATACCTACTCAACTTAAAATATTATTGATATATATTATGATATGACAATATAATTCATTAGCAGGTCAACCACGTCAACAGTTAATTTATCAATGTTTTCTAAAAAGTTTATTTAAATGTAAATTTATTTTTCGGAAGGTTGTTTCTATATCTCACCGGGCAATAAGTTAATTAATCACGGTACCTGATAACGCGCTGTCCTCTTTCCATAGACGTTATTTGCGCGCTCCGTGCACAACTGATTTTGAATAGTACTTAACTGTACAATATTAATGTTTCTTGCAAATAAGTGAAATAGTATTAGTTTTTCTTTTTAATGCCAAGTTGAAAGTATTTGCTAGAGCGTTCATCGAGCAGTTTACAAAGTAACTTCTTGAAGTAGCAATAAGTTGGTCAGATATCTCAGAGAGGCTTAACAAGTTGAAATAGAAAACCCCTATATTATGAGCACTTACTCATCTTACTCGTATATATACAACTACATTATTAAATGTTAACTATCTCTTCCATGCTGGTCTGGGAGAAAAGAAAAAAAATTTGATGTACCAGCTGTTTCTCTTCCCGCGCAGATCGTAAAAGCCGATCGAGGGTATGGGCGAAAATGCGAATCATGTCAACAAGCGATGTGGTTAGCAACCCATCACTGTATTGATTGCTTTCCCATCTTCTCGCCAACCATGACGCTAAAAGTAGCTTTTGGGTCTTGCGGCCCTAGGCTCTGCAGAGCCGTAAGACCCAAAATGCTCTGTCTGGCGCATTAGGGATAAAAACGTGATAGTATGTATGTTTGTATTATTATGTGTAGTAACTACATAGACATTTGTTCCCCCTATCCATTTTCTATTAGCCTGTATTTAGTGTCGTAAAATTATTGACTTTGAAAACTATTGATACATTTAAAACAGCAAAGATTTATTACATATAGATTCGAAATTCGTACCCGCAGAGGCAATGAAATCACAAAGGCAGCTCGTTTCATCCGCATTGGAAGATGTTCCAGATAAATGGATATAAATGTCGTCTCGCAAGTCGAGCTACTCGACTGTACTCGAATCCTTTTGAATTTCTGACTTCCTAGTACTCCGGCTGATGTGACGTGACATAGCTAGACTGCGGTAAAATTTATCTTACGAGTAGCCTAGATGTATATTTGATATAGTTGTGCATATTATATGTAGACTTTGTCAAAAAAAGGTATGTCAATAAATAAGTCATCATATCAGGTCTTTTTTATCTCCACTGCAGTAGCACAACCCTCTCTGTACTACCAGAGCCGCATTTGGCCAGAGCAGCCAGAGGACTTGGCCTACAATCTCCTTGCTGGCCAGACGGGTTGGAGAGGTCTTATTGATGTTATAAGCTGGTCAGCAACTAAGGAATAGTTGCTTTCTACGACATCCACGGGAGGACTTGGAATGGCCCTATCTACTCTGCCTGAAACCACGCAGCATAAAGTTAGTATCCTGTTATACTATTTTACTTCTTATTTTTGGGCTATCGCAATCTGTGTGATTTCTTGTCATCTATTTATCAAACGCATGACCAAACAAAAGAAGTCAATGTGTGATGCGACTAGCAACTTATCACTATTTTGAATCTTTTTAGCAACTTTACGCCCATTATCATCTTTTATCGTCCAAGCTATAAAACTATGGAACGATTTACCAGTTGGTGTCCGGAAGGCTAACCGCTTTTCACGAAATACTTTAAGGCACATTTTCTTCAAAAGCTGTCAGATGGATCATAGTGTATTTATGTAAGTAGTATATGAAGATATTGTTTATTTTAGTATATACTTAATAGTGTGTATTATTTGTATGTTACTATTATGTACCTATTAAGTTTTGCACTAGCCCTGTTATTTTCTACATCACCTGTCTGGTTAACTCCTAGATAAGGCCTATGGCCACTTGTGTTTGTGTATAAAATTAAATAAATTATAATATTTTTTTGGTGTATAATGAAGTATTACATAACTTAAATCACCCCTAGTGTACGGCCTTGTTTACGTACGGTTTTGTGCCCCTAAGTTCTGTCTACCCTAGGGATGTCATCATCAGATCTTTTTGTCTCCACTGCAGGAGCAAGACCCTCTCTGTACTACCAGAGCCATACTGGGCAAGAGCAGCCAGAGGATACACTAGGGATAAAAACGTTTAATTTATAGAGACGTATTTTTAAATACAGGTAAAGCAGCTGTTTTTTCTACGTTCCTATCTCCCAGAGCAATAAATAAAAATGTTATACTAAATAAACACTCAAATTGCCTCTCAGGCATTCACTTTGATATCAAGTCAATACTAGAGTCCAGCATTTATGTCAAAAGAGCAAAATATGTGAATTTCCGTAACGAGACGACTGCAAACGAATGGAAGCTCCAGCAAGCTTAAAGACGCCGGGCACTGTGAACACGTACATTCGGGAATTCTAGTTACCTAACAGTATTGAGCTTTTAATGGAAATGTTACAGCATTTAATGATGAACATCGTGCACTATGTTATGTATGTTGATTTCGTATTTAAACGCATAAACTAGAAGTTTCCCCGAACTGTGAACTCGCGAACCCCATATCTCGGCACCCCTAGACTGATTTGGCTTAAATTCCAACTAAAAACTGTACTTGCCACATCTACAAATTTCATAAAGCTTCGATTAAAATTACTCAAGTTATCTTCGAACAAATAATACGTACGTATGCTAACATATACTCCCATACACACTGACATACAAAAAAATGCCTGATTGTTGAAGTAGTTTCAAAGAAATTCGCTTTTCCTCCAAGTATCATCATCTTTAAGATTTTGATGAGGTTTGGTTTAGATACGCTTAACTATATTTTATAACTTTCTGCGGCTTTTATCTTGAGACTTACTTTAAATTGACTACTTATAGTAGCTGCTCATTTTCATTCACTTAAACGTCGTTATATTTATTTGGCATTTTCGTCACTCTATCACAATGTCTGTTCAGATAAATTATATAAAATGTCAAGTAAATCGTAATATTTAATTTGGATTTTAAAGATAATGTTACAATAATATCAGGTTCGTCATGTCGACTCAATATTTTTTACCACCCTATTAACCATTTCAAAGTAACGTTGCAAGAAAGCAGGATTAGACAGTTTACAAGCGCCTACGTCATGTCGATTCAACATTTTTATCACTACATCTACCATTGCAATGTGGCCGGTCAGCCTAAGACAGAGTCCAGTTTCTCCCAGGTACAAGGAAGGGGCTGGACGCACGAGGCCATTAGCTGTCCACTACCCGCTGTGTCCAGGAGTGCGATTTTTGACTCGGTCGGTGGAATTCAAATTGACAAATGTCACAAATGGCAATTAAATTAGATGTTTACAGTTTTTAAAAAATAGTGACGGTCAAAAATGCTTTTTTTTAGATCTTTATGTTTTTCAAGTAGCAAATTTTAGTGTTTGTCAGAGCCAATGTGATTTAAAAGTTAATTTTAATGGCAACCCAGCATTCGAGCAAATTTTCCAGCTTCAGAAGAACACCACACGTGAATGAATACGATTTCGAGTGTAGACTTCAAAATAATACAGCTGGAAGTCAAAAATTGATCTCCATCTGCGGTCTAAAGCTGTTTCAGCAACTCACTGTGAAATGTCTTCGAAGGAATTTATGTCGCTTTGGGAATAAGTTGAATCGCAAGGACCATTATGTCGCAGAAAATTTAAGTGGCAAAAAACCGTTGACTTCTTAATAACTACTTTACTTATAGCAAAATATTCTGAAAAAAATAAGGAATGTTAATTTACCCTGTGACCAGAAAGCTGGCCTATGTCTAGGTCAAAAAATAAGCATTGTCATACAACGTGGGCAATGCAGCTAGCCTTCTAGTCACGTTGCCGCAAAACAATTACCTGGCCTTTTTTATTTGTAAATATTAGTGTGTAGGGTATTATAGTAAGAAAATTATGTGTAAGAAAAGTTAATATGTACTTATATACATTTTTTTTCATCTTTAATAAGATATTTTTAAATGTAAGAAATGTTTAATTAAAAATATTTAAACCTACTCAAAAGGCTATGCAATAGAATTATGCATTTGAATACTCGCAGTAAAGCAAACGTAATGAAATATTCAATTCCGGAAATTCCGGAAATTAAGACTATTAAGCAGTTAATAGACTGTTAACTGTTCAAGATATTAAGCAAAGAAATAACGCTAGAATTTATACCACCCACTTTATTATCCATCTGAAAAACTTTTTAACTACGTATAATTTGTTAAAGTACTATAAAAGTGTACGCCTTGGGAATAAATGGCAGTATAACTTCACTGGACTGAAACATTTGCTCGACTTTTACTGTTTGTGTATGCATTTACTTGTTCTTCGATTAAACATTAGCATTTGTAGAATTTTCCACTTTATAACATTGTGAAACATAGTATTTTGAAAAATAAAATAATTGGAAGTGATATATTATTATATAAATATAAAGGTTAACAAGTGATAGTAATAAAAAAATAGAAGTGAAACCTCCAGTCCAGCGGATGTCTTGTAAGTTATAAAAAATTTCACGTATCTTTATTCTCTATACTATAATCTTATTCTATTTTAAAAGAGTTACCATCAAACCACAACAAAAACCTATGGAGTGTGTCCTATGGAATTCCAGTAATCAGACATAGGCCTCCCCAAAGATTTCCAATTATAAAAATTAATATGACCGATCAACGTTAATCATCTTTTTTTAGGGAACTTTGATTGAGAAAAATATATATACGCAAAACTAAACATATATATTGAGGATGAATTTAATGACTATACTCCATTTGGTTAGGTATCTAAATAAATGTAAACAATCTTGACATGTCTTTTTATTGAAATATATACTTTTTAAATCAATACCTTTGCAAATTACAAAGTAAATATGTAATTTATAACATAATTAGCAAAATTATTGATTTAAAAAGTGTACATTTATTATTGTACATATTACCTACCATTAATATAAATTCATATGTACCTATTATACATCTGAATTTATATTTAAATGCTTTTTTCATGTGTTTTGGTGCAATAAAGTGTTTTTACTTACTTACTTATTTCAATAAAAAGACATCTCAAGATTGTTTACATTTATTTAAATACCTAACCAAATGGAGTATAGGTTTTTAATAAAACAAAAGAAACTAAGCACCTAAAATAATCTTTGCGAAATAAAAAAAGGTGTATGTCCAACATATGAACACAAAGCGGTGTCATAAATGGTATAATACAATTACATTTTTGTTAAACACACTTTCGTAGACTTGTAGTACCTATTCTGTAGAATGAAGCTTATCTTCTGATCTTACTCTGTTTGGTCAGATACAGTTGCAAATTAGGGTGTAATGAAAACATGCTAGCTCATTTGCATACAAAACTTTTGTTTGCTCGAATAATATTTGTTTCTGAATATATTATTTCCGTACTCGAATTGGGTATACGTAATACAATTTGTATATTTATAACCTTGTAGATTTGGCTGGAATTTTATCCAAAAGAATAGGTATAAAATACAAAAATTGCCAACAGTGCACAAAGAATTTACAAGTTTTTGCCATTGCGCATTTTAAACAAGTTCAGATTCATGATTCTTATAATATTTTCTATTCAAAAGAACACCCCATATCAAGTTATACTGACAATTTCGAAGAAAGAAAGGTAGAAATGAAGATATAATTTATACGAGTATATCAATATTTTACAAAACTGATATTTAAAATTTATTTTAGATCTTTTTAGAAAAAACCTAGGTCTACCTACTCCCGACTAAGGCAGAGGTCACTTTTCGAAACGACAACACTATTCCTTTAGTATCGGGATTACCTAAATATTAAATCTCTAATCCAAATTATACCTACTTAAACTAATATCTCAATGATGAAAAATGTATTGCATTATTTTTATAGGTAACCATTTCTTCCAGACTATCTGAATTTGAAATTGTACTGTGGGCAACCTGGGTATGGATTGTGGTAGCCGAAGCATACCAAATTCTTGCCACTTTAGACGACATTACTATTCGCGTATGTCGGGGTTTCCAGTTTTATCAGCATCTCTCATCATCAGGCAGAAAACTGATAATTCTAGACTTAACCAAGTAATGGTAGTAAGAATTAAAAATGTAATATATTGTGGATATAATTTCACGCAGTTTCAGAAACAATTTCACGCAGTTTCAGAAACTCATGTCTGGAAAACGGGTGGAAACTGCACTAATGGATTTACATCCGACAATAAATTCCATGTTACGTTGCTTAAACTATAATAACACAGATTTAAATGTTCAGAAATAAACCATCAAAGACGTAAATGTTAAAATAGAAGGAAAGTGCCATCAATATATGGTATGGCTGTAGACTTCACCAACCAAAGAAATGAGATCTAAATGAATGAGAAAATCCTGAAAAACCTGTGTTTATTATTCTGTCTGTTCGATTTTCTTTTTCATAATATGTAATTGTATGCTCTAAAATATTTAGCGAGAGTCTAAATAAATATATCTGCGTAGTAATCAGTATGGAAGTCATGCAACGCTCATCTCATTCATCAATCAACAGATTAGGATGGAATGAATATGCAAGAATCAATGATCGATCGTCAGGTCTACACATTTCTGCATCGTATTTTAGCTTCTCGTTGTTATAGAAGAGGTCTAATCGATATGCTGTGAATACTACACAGCCAAATCTGATAATATATTATTTTCTCTTTTTTTTTTCATTTGTTATAATCATACCTAATTATAGATATAGTATTATTTTGTCAATTTTTTAAAGATTGTTATTAAAAGAGTATATTTAACTTCAAAATATTATGCATCAAAAACATATCATTAAATTAAAAACTAGGAAATTTAAGGGTATCTCTCTATCTCAGGTGACAAGAGATCTGCTATAAATAAATAAATATATATATATATACGGACAAGTCACACAGATTAAGCTAGCCCCAAAGTAAGTACGACATTTGTGTTATGGGATACTAACTAAACGATACTATATTTTTTACAAATACATATATAGATAAACATCTCAGATCAATCTGAAAAAGATCATTTACCATCTTGACCTGACCGGAGATCGAACCCGGGACCTCCAGTGTGACAGTGTGGCATGCTGACCACTAGGCCACGGAGGTCGTCAAAGACAACAAGATGACAAGAAGTCAAATAAGACACTTTTTTCTAAACGTCAAAACAAACATTTTCTATGGAATTTATATGAAATAAAATACGAAAGCATTCATGTCATGGTATATGTTACACGTCATGATATTTTGAATAGGCGTTTTTAATATTAGTTTTTCTGCATAATGTAGACTAGACTATGATCAATAAAAAGTGACACTATTTTGCGACTTTTTATTTTATGAAATGTACTGAATAATTTATTTTTGACCCAGTCATCTTATATAATTAAATGTAGTCAATATTTTTTTTCTCGACAAACACATTGTGTGGTGTGTCGTTGAATAAATAGGTCTTTCAAAAACATTGAGCTTGTTAACACCATTTTTGGATTTAGGGATTCGTTTCTGAAATAATTGGGTTTAAAGTGGAAATTTTTGTTGGAGGCAAGTGTCCCCCCCCCCCCTCTATCTGCTAAACGGATATATATGGCCACGTGAAAAAATTCACAGCTATAGTATATATAATGTAGTTTAAAAGAAAACTACCAGAGCTAAGTAGGGTATACAAATTAAAAAGTTATAGGCGATCAACTTATAAAATGTACTCGGAAAAAGAAATTTCATACAAATTCAATAGATAATTCGTTTTTAAACGTTTTTAGCGGCATAAACTCAAAGTTGGCATTCGGAACTACGAAACCCTACACTGCGCGTGGCCCGACACGCACTTGGCCAATTATTTTAAATAATCCCATAATTACAGTCGAAACTTTATTCTGAGACTGTAAAAGCGTTGGAATAAAGAAACTAAAACCTGACAAAGAAACAAAAAATATAACAGATTGCCGTGGCAAGGGTCGCCGCGATAAGGGCTCGGTTGAACCTGATGAATTCGCGTCTAGGATTAGCCCTTACAGTATGAGTGCGATTCTCGAGCAAGGGTCTCGTGACAAATGTGAGCGCGAATGTTCAGCCATTTGTTCGCGGTTCTTTGCGCATCCTCAATGTTTTATGTAAAAATCTGACAGTTAAACAACAATAAAATGGTAACTAGGTAACAGGCTTTAAATACTGTTATGGCAGTCAAGGTGCAGCCATTAAAACGATGTAATGGTTAATTGCAAACCAAAATTTTATTGCTTTACTTATTTCATTTTTTCTAAACTATTTTTTTATATCTACACTATATCTTTATTAGCATAAGGAATTCAAATTATTAAGGAATTTATTTTTTTGAAAACTGTTTATTTTTGGATTGTTTTATAAAGACAAGGGACTAAATTAAAAAAAAATCTTTGGGTTTCCATTATAAGAAATGTCAAATAGATACGCCGATTTTTTTTTTGCGGCAGCCTAGACTGGCATTCCCAATGTTGCCGTATAGTATAGGTATTTTTTTTTGTAAAGGCAAATATATTTAAGGTAATGAAATTAATTTTACTTGCAACACAGCATCTGATCAAATGGTTCAAACGTCATTCAAAAAACATTTCTATTCGTATCAACAACAACAGCAATGATTTCAATTTGTCAATTTAAGTTAAAAATAGATCATAAATACCTAACTTCAATTTCCTATTTCCTAAAGAAAGAAGATGTATATTAAAAAAAGAGACAAAACTGGGATATACAAGTAAACGTACCTATATTATTTCATTAGCATATGGGCGGTTTCAGAGCTAAATATAAACGTTGAATAACGACCACCAAGTAAATTGTTATTTTAATGCCCACTTTGAGAAGCTCTTGCTTTTCAGACATCGTAGTAAGTATATTTTCTGATAAAAATGTTAATGTAGAATTTTAATGAGGCATCATTTCCCGAGTTAACAACTTGTGTGTGGAGTTTATGTTTATATATGTAATGTTGGAGTTAAAAAATGCATCAATTTCGCTCAAAATATCTTCTTATTTATCTTATTCCTCAATAGCTTGTTCAAAGATCCTGAAGATTGTATGGTTTTCTAGACAGATAACTGGTTTTAATATTAATTAATTTTTTATGTAATTATCTCTACTATTTATTTACGTACCGTACAATAACTAAACTATGTTTGTAAATTTCACCAAAAGCGGCAAGAACGATACCCTAATCCAATTCCAGCAGTAGCTACAACCATTTTATCCCAAACAATATCATTCAAATCAGGAGATTCAAAGTTCAAAGTTCACCGCAGCCTTGCTATAATTTCCCAAGACTCTTTTCATGTCATTTGAATTTTAAAATGAAGTAATATTTTTGGAGTTCACAGGCTCATATTATGAATACAAATCGTGACGCTAAGCACTCCCGAGGGAGCGGACTTGTTGGATCCAATTTAATAAAGATTCGATATTGATGCTTGCCAATCTGAGATGACGGCAAATCTATGTAAAGTTTTACGAACTTTATTAACTTCAATCTATCACACTTATCTTGTTAGGTGGGGCTTCAGGAGCACGATGCCCAGGCGTGAGTGCACATTACTAGCTGTTTTGCAAGTTATGCGTCGCCGGGCGTGGTCCGCACTTGGATGTGTGACCAGAAATGGCATACTGATTTCTCAAGCTTCTTCGTGCTTCGGAAGGTACGTAAAATTTGTTGGTCCCGACTGCCATCATTGAATATGTCGTTAAGCTATGTCACATGCATTAAGTGTTGGCTTACCCGCACAGAAAACGAAAAACATCTTTTTGATATTTTTGTGTAATATAAATATTGCAAAGATGTATTAAAGGCATGATATAAATATTTATACATTGTGACATTGTAGCGTTGAAATATGAATGAATGAATGAAAACCTCTTTATTGTACCAATACAAAAAGAAAAAAATGTAGATTTCAATAATACAAAGGTGAAGTGAGTGCGTAAGTGGCCCCCTTATTTCTGCTGAGTTTATGCTTATGTAAGGCAATTTTCAATTACGGAATTATATGAAAAAGAATCGTGTAACAACATGCACACTGTTGCACTAATCTTTAATAAAATTTATGTTTTCACTAGATGACCGTCATTGAGCCTCAGGTAGCGCGAAAAATCTGACATAGTTTTAGAATACCACACTCGATAATAAGAAGATTACATCATCATCATTATCATTAGGTCGTTTTAGTTTCCACTGCAGGAGCACAACCCTCTCTGAGCAACTAGAGCCATACTTAGCCAGAGCAGCCAAAGAATTTGGCCTACACTCTCCACGCTAACCAGACGTGTTGGAGAGATCCTATTGAGATTTATATGCTTTGTTTAGAAGGATACAAAATAATAAAACACAATTAAAGTTCAAATTAACTAGATACGTAGATTGTGCTGTCTTTAAATTTCTTTTCAAAATACTTCATGTCCCCCGCACAGAATTCCAGTGAGTATATGCGGTTTACCAGTCATCTTCACCATCATATTATCAGCCGCATAACTTCCACTGCTGGACGAAGGCCTCTGCTAAAAATTTCCAAAATGACCGATCAAGAGCGGCCTGCATCCAGCGCTTTCCAGCAACCTTGGTCAGGTCGTCTGCCCACCTTGTAGTGCGCGGTCGCCCCATCCCAGAACCTTTTTGCCCTATCGGCCATCGGTTTAGCAGTATTCAAAATTATTCATTTTTCAAAGTCAGAGTTTGAAGATTTATGACGTATAATGTCTGTAAAAACGTGTTTAAAATCCGCCATTGTTCAAAGCAGATCGCGTAAAAATTGTAATACAGGGTAAAACCAACACAAAGAGTGGTCGGGATGCTGGATGCCAGCCAAATGTCATATTTGTAGAGCAAAATTGCTGAAATGCCTGCGAATGAAACTAAAGATTTATGGCATTAAACATTTGTTTTAATATGGTTGCCAAATCATTACATTATTGAAGTGATACAGATAAGTGATTAATAAAAACTGATACAAAATAACGCATATCTAAAAAATAATAAAATGTAGTTTCACATCAAATAGGTTTTTGTTGGGAACAAGATTACATTTTGATAAAAAAGGTTTCTAACATCGACAATGTCATCGCAATGTAGAAAACTTTACTGTGTCCACCTTTTTATTTAGCCTTATACAAAATATAAAGAAACTGGACAATATTTGGCATATTATGTTACTTGGCAAAAGTTTTTCAGATGAATATTTTAAAAACCAAGTAAGTGAAATATAAAATCTTTATGTTCATTTTTTTAATCTTAATTTTAGAGATCTGTACCCAAATAAAACGGGACCCTGTCACGACTCCACTGTCCCTCTGTCTATCTGTCACCAGGCTGTACCTCATGAATCGAAGCTATCCTTAGCTATTCTCCTTATGCGCAAACGAGAAAAAACAAAAGAGTTATCAAATAAATATTGGACTTCTTTAATCACACTTTTATTTATTTCGTATATTATTCCAGAAATAAGTATATCTTTCTTCCAATAATATAATATTGGGCTTGGATGGCCTTCGGTCTGATCACCTTAAGGCCATACCCAAATTTTCCGGGGTCCAGTGGCGCCGCCATTTGAAATAAATCATTTGAAAGGAAACGGAGATATCATTCAAAATTGTGTCTTGATCAAGCCCTAGATAACCCTTAAAACTATTTTATGAACTACTGTTTATAGTTTAAAGTGAGAACGTGAAGCTTTTCTACGCACATTAGCCAAAAGTGGCCGTTTTTCGCAAATGTGCGTCGAAAAGCTTCACGTTCTCACTTTAAACTACAAAAAGTAGTTTAAAAAATACTTTGAATGGGTATCTAGAACTTGACCAAGACACAATTTTAAATGATATCTCCGTTTCCTTTTAAATGATTTATTTTAAATGGCGGCGCCACTGGACCCCGGAAAATTTGGGTATGGCCTTAAAGAATTGACATCACTATCGGCAGGTGACAATGGGCCAAGACTCGTAGATTCTCTGACAAAATTGTGTAATTTTTTGCTTAGAGGACTACTGAATCCCGAGGTCTGCCCATTTTTATATGGTGCGTCTTTATTTGCGTTGGAAAAACAGGATGGTGGTTTAAGACCCATTGCCGAAGGAAATGTTTTACGTCGCCTTGTCGCAAAGCTTGGCTGTCGTATGGTCAAAACTGAAATGTCCAATTTGCTACAACCTCGTCAACTGGGTTTCGGGACAGCATTGGGATGTGAAGCCGCTATTCATGCCACACGAGCCTTTGCCTTCAAAATGGGTACTGGTGATGTTATTATAAAACTTGACATCAAAAACGCATTGAATATGGTAGAAAGAGATATTATTTTGGCGGAAATAAAAGAACACGTCCCTGGTCTTTATCCTTTCCTGCATCAGTGTTACGCCGTGCCTAGCTGATTATGTTATGGGTCTTTCCCTTTATCATCTCAGGTCGGAGTTCAGCAGGGAGACCCTTTAGGACCTTTAATTTTTAGCCTTGCCATCAATAAAGTCGTATCCTCCCGCAAATCACCATTAAATATTTGGTATTTGGATGACGGAACCTTAGGGGGAAATCCCACAGAAGTGGAAAGGGATATTCGAACGGTCGTAGCTAAATTCGGGGAAATGGGTCTAGAATTAAACCCCGTAAAGTGTGAGTTGTTTTCCAGTGACCCAAATAATCCGTCTTTGGTCAACAGTTTTCAGTCATTGCTGCCGGGTTTGAAGATTGTAGATAAAAGCAATTTTCAATTATTATCAGCTCCAGTTTTTGCAGATGCGGTTCCGTCTGTTATAAAAATTAAAAATAATTTGCTGCAGAAGTTGGAGGCACCCTTAAAGGAACTACCTGCGCATGTAGCATTGAAACTGTTTTGCAGTTGTTTGTCGATGCCCAGGTTGACATACACTTTAAGGACAGCTCCAGTGTGGCTTTTTCCCGCTGAAGTTAATCTTCTAGACACAACGCTAAAAACTACTCTTGAAAGTATCCTAAACGTTAGCTTGGACACTATGCAGTGGCAGCAGGCATCATTGCCGGTTAGGTACGGTGGCCTAGGCATTCGTCGGGTGCAGGATACGGGTCTGCCAGCTTTCTTGGCTTCTTCGCATGGGGTAAGGGGACTCGTCACTCAAATGTTATCTCTTGATGGTGACAGATTCTCTTTGCCCTATGCGGAGGAGGCATTACTTGAATGGCAAGGCAGATATACACTTCAGAGTGTTCCTGACCATCCCCATGTCCAAAGAAAATGGGATGATAAGTTTTCGAAGGCCATTGTCGACGAAATGCAAAATCATAGTGCGGATGTTGAGTTAGCACGGCTAAGGGCTGCCATTTCTCCAGAGTCTGGCGCTTGGCTTCATGCTCTGCCTTCGCCACGAGGGGCACCCTGATGGACGACAATACTTTGCGTATCGCTGCAGCCTTGCGACTTGGATGCGATATTTGTAAGCCACATCTATGTGTCTGTGGTGTTACCGTAGACGCTAAAGGTCACCACGGACTTAGTTGTTTAAAGTGTGCTGGCAGGTATCCGAGGCATCATGCACTTAATGAAATTGTCCGTAGAGCATTGATTAGTGCAAACATTCCATGTATTTTAGAACCGCCAGGATTGAGCCGCACTGCATTGCATTTGCATTGCCATCAGGCAAGCGACCCGACGGCTTAACGTTGGTGCCTAGGCAAAGAGGTAGGTTTCTGCTTTGGGACGTGACGTGACGTGAGCACATTTGCCTCGTCACATTTAAGGGATGCCATTCGGTCTGCAGGTGCAGCTGCTGAAAACGCTGCTAAGGCAAAACACCTAAAATATCAATTTTTGAAACCTACTTATATTTTTGTGCCGGTGGCCTTTGAGACCACGGGTGTTTGGGGAACTGAGGCAAGGACATTTATAAATGAGCTTGGACGTAGAATATCTGAACGGGCAAATGATAGACGCTCCTTATCTTATCTGGCTCAAAGAATTTCCATTGCCATACAGCGCGGCAATGCCGCCAGTATCATGGGAACATTTGTTTGGAACAATATTTTGACGAAGCGTGTTGCGGATACTAGCAATTTGTTCCTATTTTATAATTATTTGTATTTGACGAACAATAAATTTGACTAAATATAATATTATATTCCAAGAAATGTTCCGAATAACACTGACAGGTTAAAATTTCGAGTATATATTATCTACTAAATCATTAAACTAAAGCGTCCCTACCAATTATATTTCAGAAACGGGAACCTGCGACCGGCAAGCGTACTTTTAATAACGCAGCCAATTATAAAGTTAATATTATTTGCGCCAATGAGCGTCTAATACTTGTTTAATTGATTACGATGCTTAATTAATGTGTCGTATACACGCCTTAATTTGCTCATTTTAATTACGAAAAACCAACTTTTTTGACGCCTGTAGGGGACGATAGTAATTTTGTATGTTCGTGTTTTCCCGCCATGCCAAATTAGATCGGCACTCACCAGCCCCTGGGGTGCGAACAGGCTGTGTTCTATCAACCCTATTACGCTTATTTTCGTTTTTATGGTTCCGCACTAAAGTGGTTACGCAAGAAACTCATGACGCCACTCTAGCTGGTTATTGGTTTTACCGCCCCTGACCAAATGTTTGAAAAGATTCGGCAAAGACCAAAAAAAATACTAAATACTGCATAATGTGTAATGTAAGTACTATGTCACCTATGACCAACAAATTTCAAATGAATGAAATATGTAAGTAACATAATTGAAAAAAAAGAATAATACAGAACTAAGGCTCACCACGAACAAATCTCTCTGAAGACGAAAAAATAATTTGCAGTGTCAACGTTTTTCAACACATAATAAAAATATACATAATAAAGATAATAAGCATTCGGTATTTTTTCAGTTTTTAAAGTTTAGTAATTTTATAAACAAGGTTGCGTTTCCAATATGCAATATAATAAATAATAATTTTATTCTACTGGGTTCAAACAATTTTAAATAAATTTTGTCTAATAATTGTAGTGACAACATAGAACCTTTAACAACTAAGTTCAACGCGCACTTGGCCTTTTTTCATTGACCGTGAACGCACGGCCGGCAATTTTGCGAATGACATCGCGTATGAATATTGGCGTTATTGGAAAACGCAAAACAAACAGAAATATATAATTCATCGTCAATATTTGAACGAGCAATTTGTTTAAAATCCATCCCGATCGGAAGGAAAAACTCAACTGTTTGGTAGTAATCATTCCATTGTGATTTTGATTCAATTTGGCTGGCGTATAAATTCGTATTTTTACTTGTTTCATTGGTAAATGTATCAGCTTTTTCAGTCCCTAGTCATTTAGTAATTAAAAGAGGCTTTATCTAGGTGCCTGTACATTTTTTTAAATGAATAAAACATATGTAAAATGCCACAAAAGCATTATGATGGTTTATAGGTTTTCTATACATCTATCAATCCAAACAACAAATAGCGCCCAATGTCTTTATCACCCAATAAACATAAGCCACTGCGAATGTTCTACCAACCTCATTAGATTCAAACTAAAAAAAAATGTACACTAATGTAGACCTATCCAACATGAAAGAAAATTAAAAATAATAATTATAAAATGTTTTTTTTAACATGTGTCTAGTAACTTTTAATATTTTCTTAAACCAAGTAATTAAGCGCCCTTAAGTCTAAACAATCTTTACATTTACTTTAACAATATAATATTAAAGATTACAGACAAGTTAAGTACACAACATGAAGAGAGACGAGATAAGACGCAACCATCATTTAATTTACCGGCATAAAGATACTCTTTTACAAGGTATTAAAAAGATAAACATGCGCAATCTCCGCCCGTGAGCTACAATTTAGATCTCAATTTTACGTGGGATATAAAGCTATATTATCTGTCTATCACTAGGGCTGTGTTGTACGCTATATAACTCAGTGGATCAGCCCTTTATGATGTATTTTTACAGGCAACCCTGTCTCCTACGCTCGGTCGGCCAGATTGAGCTTACGAAAACCGACACCAAAGATAACCCTAACGTAGGTAACGTAGGTAGGTAACGACTCTATCACCTTCACTCGCCCGCGAGCCGAGCACTAAGTCACAGGTGTCTATCGCTAGAAAAAACTTGCGCAGTCACACAAACTTTAATTGTATTCGTATAAGATAGTGAAGGCACAAGTTATAACCCATCGCATACAAGTGACTTTTGAAAAAAATATCGTTGTGAAAAAAAATCCAAACGCAGATAATTTTGTGAATTTATTGTGCTACAGTTTCAAATAAGGTATTATTGTAAAGTACCTTAAATAATAAAACAAGTTTAAGTTAATAGCAATGGAGAGCCCATAAACGAAGAATGCTAATAGAGATACATCAAAAATCGATGCAAATAATTAGAAACAGAGAACAGGCTTAAAAGCGTCGATTAATTCAAAAATCATTACAATCGGCTTACCCATCAGGGGAACCCATCGAACTGGACCTCAAAATTTGCTTGCCGCGACGAAAATTACAACCGCAACCAAGTACAAGTACGGATGTGGAAGGAGCGAAAGGCTCGTAAAAGTACAACATTTTCGTGTCATGGTTTTTCCGCCGTAACCCCCGTATCTCAAAGTAATACGTTATCGAATTCACGTCAATAAGTAGAAGGGTTCTGGGGGGTTATGTTTAAAAAAGTTGAGGCACGAACCTATCGTGGACACCACACTTGATCACAAATTAAATATTACATTCTAAAGGACAAATTGATTACTTGGACGATAAAAGTGCCCCAAAATCTTATACGTGGAACGTAATCAGGCATTGAGAACAAACAGTAGCAAAATGAGTGTATAGCGGTAAGTAGGTAACGTGAAATAAAAAATTATCACGAAATCGGCTAACCCTTTAACTGTCGGACGCCCGGAGCGGGCGTCTGATGTATTGTTTTACTATTGTGTCTGCTATGCCGACATTCGAAGGGTTAATTAACTCCAGTGAGAGCATCCAGCCAGTGATAACTTAAAGTTTTTATAGAGCCAACTGACTCAGATAATGCTGATAATGAAAAAAATGTAGTGATCCTTTAAATATATTTTTAAAACATAATAGAAACTAATATCTAGTAATACCTAGTAGTGCATGCACTGCGGTAGGTGATATTAAAGGCTGGCACTATCACAACATCGACTCATTAACTCGAGCAAGAGTCTGTAAGAGCATCTAGCAAGTGATAACTTGGTTTTTATGAAACCGCCTCACATCAAGCTGATAATATTAAAAGTGCAATGTGTTCTTTAAGTAGAAAATTTAAGCATTTTTACCATATAGGCATAATAGAAACGAAAATCTAGCTGTAGAAATGCGTGCACAGCAGTAGGTAGGTGACGTTAAGTGCTGCATTATCACGACGTCGGCTCATTAACTCGAATAAGAGCATCCAGCGAGTGATAACTTGGTTTTTACGAGCTCATCGCCTATGAAGCTGATAACAGAAGTGCAGCTCTTTATAAAATATCATTCCGCTAAAACAAGCTAAAACGAAAAACAAATTCTTAAAGCTCTTTCAACACAATATTAAAATATTGTTATGTAATGGTATTACAATCGAAATATTTTCCATTCTAATATATATTTTTTTGTGTTAAAACATTTTTTTCCAATATAATATCAAAATATTGGTCTGAAATGTAAATATTATTTCATCGTTGGATTCGACCCATTTAAGTGAATATTGTGTCAACATTTGTTTTACCAAAAATAGGTGGATAAAAGATAGGATATCTTTTTACTTATTGATATTGAAAGTGAAATAATATGACATACGACGCTGATATCCTTTTAGCATTATTTTTGATTCTAGGTAGATTATATTCGTATTCAGTTTTTTAAACTGTGTTTTAATCCCTAGAGATTTTCTTTTTAAATTTTTGGGTTAAAAATTTAACCCCGAAACCCCCCATATACCAAATTTCAGCGAAATCGTTAGAGCCGTTTCCGAGATCACAGAAATAAATTACAATATCGGGCTCTACGATTCTGATCTCAATGGTATTTCTGAAGACTAATGATGAAGCAGCTTGTAAAATCTGACACTAGTTTAGCCACATTAGAATTGAACAGCCGAAATAAAAAAGCAAGGTATTTTTTCAAGCAATTGTTAAAAATATACATTTAGATGAGGAGCATACATACATACATACATACTATCACGTCTTTATCCCTAATGGGGCAGTCAGAGCATTTTGGGTCTTGCGGTTCTATGCAGAGCCCAGGGCCGCAAGACCCAAAAGCCACTTTTAGCGTCATGGTGGGCGAGAAGATGGAAAAGCAATCAATACAGTGATGGGTTGCTAACCGCATCGCCTGTTAACATGATTTGCATTTTTGCCCATTCCCTCGATCGGCTTTTACGATCTGCGTGGGAAGAGAAGCAGCTGGTACATTCTAAGTTGAGATGAGGAGCAATATTTTACTAAGATACTTAGATGATTACCTATATTCCTACTTACGTTACGTTATACAGTTTATACCTGGTGGTCTAGAATAGGGAAAGAAGCGTCGGACACCCAGTGATAAGATGAAGTCGCGGGTCGCACCTAGATGAGAGCCGCACAGAGATGCTATTTTTCAAACGCGAAGTCACTAAACGAACTATTTTTTGTATGGAAAAATCATTCGTTCAGGTGACACCGCGTGTCAAAAAAAGCACTTCAGGACCGACATGAATGGCGACAACAAATAGAGGTCTATGCTCAGCAGGAACAGAAGAAGAGCTGAGATGATGACGATCAATGCACTCGCTTCTACATTATAAAAATACCTGTTGAGTGTAAAATAATATTTTTTGCTCTCACATTGAACTTCCTCTTTATTACGTCATGCGACAACGTTTTGGGTTAAAATTTGCTGTTCGAGAGCGGCATGAATATTATTTAATAAAAAATTGCCGCGCATATTTTCGTATCCGAGTTTTAAACGTACTACGTTTCCGAATAAAAATCATTTTCATGCTCGATAAAACGGGACATGTACAATTGTACAAACAAAAGTGAAAATTCAGGTACTGGGTTAAAAAAAGATTTTTCTGTGCAAAATGATAATATGATTTCGTTCCACTCCAAGTTGGAGGCGGTTAAGAATAAAACGCGCCCCTTTTATAGCAATAATAAGAGAACACAAACGCGAATTTCTTGTACCGTAAAATAACAAAACAATGAAATGAAATAAATGTTAGCATGGGAAACGAAGATGGAGAGAGATGATGGAACGACTGCCATTTGCGTCGCTCGCATGAAAAATATTTCGCCTGATCTTGTTTACATTGACACGGTGATCCGACCTCGAAGAATTGAATGTTTTTACGCCATATGCGTAGAGGGGTGAAGTTAATGAGCATTAAATGAAAATGGGATTGAAGCAACGTTGGTGATGCATCATCGTAAGTTTATGTGGTTTTATAAATATTTAGAAAGGGGTTACTTAAGTCTTAAGTTAGCAAACAGGTTTCAATCTTATTAAAAAGCTGGTTAGCCAGAGATGACTATTAAACGTATGTAACCCGTTTTAAATATTTAGAATGTTTTATCTCGCGTTAATTAAAACCATTTTTTTATTCAATCATTTTATATTTCATTAATGTTATTTGTTTATGTTTAAACATCAAAGTTACGCATTAATCATCAGAATCAAAAAAAAAACTGAAGCTATTTTCGGGGTCATGGAATTCATGATACTGAACAACTTTCCCCGAGGAACATATTATATCCAAATATGAAAACCGAGGGTGGGATACTTAATGTCAACATGTAAAACATCAACAGTAAAAATTTCAATACGTTTTCAGAAGAGACAATGGCATATTACTAGATATCAACTTGATTTGGTCGGATAATGGTTTAAACCTAGTAACAAAGTTAGTCTGCGTTTTATAATAAGACGGTTTGTGTTGTACATCAATGATATTATGATTCTTTGAGATATTAAATTGTTGATTATACGGTACACGTGTTTACATGTTGACATTAAGTATCCCACCCGAAAACCGATCAGCCAAACCGAGTTTATATGAAAAGCAAAAAAATATTTTTCATGTTTTGATATAATGTTCCATGGGAAAAGTTGTTTAGTATCATGGACTGTAATAGTTTCAGTATATTTAATTAGTCACTATAATAACATGATAAATATAATAAATTATTTTAAATCATTGCAACACGATTGCATAGATAACGTTTCAATGGAGGTAAATAGATAAGTATCAGCTAAAAGTTATTTTTCGTTAACGTTATCCTCGTACCTAGTAGGTATACCTTCCTTATATGCTCGAGTTAAGATTGATTGAGAAATCCTTTGCCGTTTAAGTGAGCATCAACAGGAAGATTTTTTTCCAAAGAATATATATTGCCAGCAAGTTCATTCCATAATATTTAAGTATTTATTAAATTCCCTACAACATAGCGAAATACGTAAAGGTAATCAAGGTCCATACAAACTCATTTAAGACCAATCAAATTTTGTATGAAATGTAAAAAATATTTATTGCATTTTACCTTTCTAGAAATAAATATATACGGAGCAATCATACAGACTATTATATATTAACTGCCTCCGTGGTTCAGTGGTCAAGGCGTTCGCCTTATGATTTGCAGGTCGTGGGTTCGAATCTCACTGGGTAGCATACTTTATAAAATTAAATAAAAATGTGTTTATTGATATAGGTATTTGAACAACTGTTACACACTACAACTGTTTATGAAAAGTTGTTTCCAGTCTGTTTAGGATATTGCAGGCTTGAATCACCTAATTATCTGAAAAGAAAGGTTATTCTGTGTTTCGAAGGCACGTGTAAACGGTGGGTTCCAAACGCCATTCAGCGTTTGTTGAAACCTAACCAAGAATTGGTTCTGGTCTACCTTTTGGGTTGCGAAGGTCAGACGGCAGTCGTTATGTGTAAAAACCAGTAACATCGTCAAATCGTCTAGGTTAAGTAGCGGACCCGGGCTCTGAAGCGGGAATACGCTCTAATAATGATATGGAGAAATTATACAAATTTAGCTAGCCCCAAAATAAGTTTGAGACTTGTGTTAGAGGTACTATCTCAACGATACAATATTTTATAGTAAATACATTATAATATATACATAAACATCCAAGCCCAAGGTTAACCTGAAATAAAATTCCATCTTGACTTGCCCGGGATATTGAACCAGGGACCTCCAGTGTGACAGCTTGGCATGATGACCATTGGGCCACTAAGGTCGACAAAAGATGAACTGATGACATTCTTCTAGAATATCATGTCAAGATTAACTAAAACACCCGTAATCGTGAGAAAAAAGTAACTTGTGTGTACCGTTCGAAACATGGACCACAGAATATTTGACCGCTTCCTATCTAATGTATCCCTAACTGAAATAGGTATTTATACCAATCTTGTTTAAATCATGGGCGTAATCCCTCCGGCTCTATATAGAGTGCTTCGTTTTAACGCCATGTGAGCAGATAGGCTCATGAGGGTTGCCAAAAATGTGATTACGTTCGTTTTTTTTACCTATTTTTTTTTGCAGTATGTTTTTAATAATAAGTTCGGCTCAAATGCTATGTCAGTCCAAAATCCTCAAATAAAATGGATGTCGAGCAATAGTAGTGCCGATCAAATGTAATGTCAGTCAAACCTTGGTCGAACAAAATTCTTCTTCTTCTTATCGTGTGTGTTAGTGACTAACACTAGTGTCAGAGTTTTTAAACCGCCTTAAAGGCCTCTGACATGGTTTTAGGTAGCGACCAATGTCAAAGACAGTGACCGGGACCGACGACTTAACGTGCCCTCCGAAGCACGGATCATCTTACTTATCAGACAATCAGGTGATCAGCCTGCAATGTCCTAACCAAACTAGGACAAACAACACTAAGTCGTTGCCCCCGCCGAGAATCGAACCCGCGACCTCCGGGTATGAGCCGAACGCTCTAACCACTACAGCACGGAGAGTCGAACAAAATTGATGTAGAGCAATAGTATCGATCAAATGTTAAGTCGGTCATACGTCTGTTTGTCGCACAACTGTGGTGCTTACTATAGAGGCAAATTATTGGTATCCCGGTAAAAGTACGCATTGACAGGGCTTTTGCATGTTAAGCAAATGTGGACGTTCTGCCCTTGGACGGGTGACCACAAGTGGCACTAAAATTTGAGCACGGTTCCTGAGTATAAATAACACAAATCATCGTTTTTAATCTTAGCCTTACTGCCAACCATTTTAAAACATTCACGTACTTACATATGCGCCTGCATTGAAGATAAAACTGCTCTCCGTAGACTCAAACTGGCTACCTATCGTTTTAATATTCAAGATTCGTTGCCACTGCGCCATCGCTGAAGTCAAGAGGGAAAAAATTCAAAAATCCGCTTCTTTATATTCGAGATTAGAAGATTCTTCGGTGTGACACTGAGGCTCCGTATTTTAATAGGATGTTATTTTAAATATATTTTTGTGTTCATATCAAAGTGACACTCTAGGCGAATAAAAAATGGCATAGTAAACTTCTTTTTTGTTAGTTTTTAAATAGTTAGGTTAGGTACAGTTAAATATATTTTTTGTGTTGATGTCATATTGACACTTTAGACTAATAAAAAATTACATTATAAACTTCTCTTACGTTAGTTATTAATTAGGTAGATACATAAATATACTTTAAAAATCTATTAGGAACATATTAAATTATTATTTTGTATGTATTTTTCACTTACAAAGTTACTATCAACTTTAAAGTTTCATGGATAGTGAAAATTATCCACTCTCCATTTCAATAACAAACTTTATTGTTATGGCTCAACATTTTAGTTCAATAACATTAAAATAAATTGCTTGCTAAGATAAAACTTAGATACAGTAATCAAAATAAAGTACCGCCCTATAGCAATAAACCACATTTCACGCGGCTTCAAATAACCGACCAAGTGCGAGTCGGACTCCTACACGAAGGGAAAATAGCAAATATTTAATCACTGTTTTAAAAATTATAAGATTTTCTAAATTTACTGACAAAGTCGTAGGATAAATTTCTATCTCACTGTCATTTTTGAAAGTCATTGACTAAAGTAAAAAAAACAAAGCTAGATACTAGATAGATATTTCGTTTTCATCATTGTATAAAAAGTAAACACTTTCTCTCAAGGACGAAAATGGCATATCAAACAAAATCTTCAACAGACGAGTTTCTGCACCAAAAATACATTACTCCAACTTGACATTGCCACAATGCCGTCCTGCTAATGGGCTGTGGTCATTGTCCCCGAAGTCTGACAAGAATGCGTACACAGGGACACATTAAACTCGACATGGCCAGTTTATGTAGTAAATAATACATGTTTTGACGATAAACAGGCGAACGAAAAACCTCGTTTTCATGAAATAATATTGTCGCAGAAAACATATGTACATATTTAGTTGAAGTTGGCTGAATGGATGATGAATATGATAATAATCGAATGTTTAAGTATTTTTCTGTGTTGACTTATGACTTATTGTCCTATAGCCCCTGGGGTGGGGCAGAGGGCCGCTACAGTACTTCTCCATCGCGTTCCGTCTTGAGCAACGCTCTTCACTTCAGGCCAAGATAGCCCAATTGTCTTTATTCCCGCTGTTACCGACCGTCGCCAGGTCTGCTTTGGTCGACCACGCATCCTCTTGCTTTGAGGAGTCCATTCCAGGGACGGCCTGGGAATGTGAGTGGAATCCCTTCTGAGCGTGTGGCCAATACATATCTATTTGCGATGCGCTATTTGGTGATCGATCGGTGTTTCGCCACAGAGTTGCTACAGGCGTTCGTTAGAAATCTTATCAGGCCAAAATATACCTAATATTTGTCGAAGACAGCAATTTGTAAAGACTTAGATCTGCTGCGTGATGTCTTTGGTGACTCTCCACGTTTCGCACCTATAAAGTAGGACTGTTTCACATTTTTCTGTCTGAAGTTGGTATGTATTTAAGATATCTGAAGTTGGTATGTATTTAAGATAATCAACCGATTTCTAGTTGTCAAAGTTACAACAATAAAACATGAGAAAGAGTGGTGTGCAGCTAAGTTATCTGTCCAACGTAAACAAAAAAGACTTCACTATACCGTGTTACGAATAATTGCCTACCTTATTTATTTATTTTGCCATTTAGGTCCCATAGTTGGGCAAAAGCCTACTCATTTTGTTTCCAACTACTTCTATCTTCAGCTATTTCTCTCTATTGTTTGTCAAAAGCGGACAACAACTCGTCCCTCTATCTCAATCGATTTCATATATTTTTTTTTGTCGTTTATTGCCGATAAACTAACGTGACAAAAGCGGTGGAGTGTAGCGCATAACTTTCTATAGTTCAACTTTTTATCCCCAACACGTGAAGCAATCAGAATTTTATTCGTTTTTCGTCAACCCTGCGAATAGGTTACAAAAACCGTGACGGGAATCAAAATCCTCTTATCGCCCAGGAGCATAAAGCTAAAAATTGAAATTTAATAACTACAGTGCCCGATCCCAGCTTTTAAAACATATTTCATACAATGCATATTTTTGACTGAATGGTTTTACGTTTTTATTGATGGTATTACCGATATAACACTTTAATCCGGTGATGATCTTCATTGAGTTTTTATGAATTGAAACTTATATAGTTTTTATTCCACCAATGTTTGGCGCTAAAAGTAATAATTTTTTTTTTTTTGTTTAGAGTAATAACTAAGGTACATAAGGAATAAGTTTAAATCCTTGGTTTTATTTTTTTAAGTTACTTGGTCTTTAGTTGAAGTGTTAAGTATTCTTCATCATCGTCATCATCATTTCTGCCGCATAACGTCTTCTGCTGGACACAGGCCTCTCTCAGGGATTTCCAAAATGACCGATTTAGAGCGAATTTAAGAGTATTTATTTTAATATTGTTTTATTTGTATAAGGTCAAAATATTTTCAGCAAGTAACATTTTTAGTCAACATTAAATTTTACAAATAAATACTATTTAACGTTAACGTATACTATCTGTTGTGTTTTCAATTACATTTGTATTCTGTAATGTAATAAAAGAGCGACACATACCCAAAATGTGTAACTAGCTGTGCCCGTGGGCTTCGCTCCCCGTGGAAATCTTGGAATAAAAACTATGCTTTGTCTTTTTCTGGGTATCAATCAAACTATATTCATATCAAATTTCATCTAATTAGGTTCTGTAGTTGAAGCATGAAGTGGTAACAAACAAACAAATATACTAACTCACTTTCACATGCATTTATAATATTAATAGGATTTTGTATCTTAAGACTATTATTTAAAACCGTTAAATCACACAACAATATCACCCAGCTAACAATAACAAATCAATCTGCGATTAACCCGCATCGATCTGCAAAATGAACAAAAATGATCTGATCTTGTCACGTGCCAAAGTCCTAACACTCCACACATGCCGTCCGCCCCCGGCATGCCGCCGCGGCCGACTCTCCGCATGCCACCGCCCCAGCACATGCCGTTAATGCCAGTCAATCACTTAACTTGTTGAATAATTTATGTCGACAAGTATTTATTTTTGATCTAGGCCAAAACGGTGTTAATAAATACTTGTCACGAGTGTTTTATAGA
Organism: Acrobasis consociella; assembly: GCA_963555685.1. Taxonomy (NCBI): domain Eukaryota; kingdom Metazoa; phylum Arthropoda; class Insecta; order Lepidoptera; family Pyralidae; genus Acrobasis; species Acrobasis consociella. The sequence continues at coordinate 8,201,029 of OY743115.1, forward strand.
CAATTCGCAGATTAAAAAATGTTTTGATCGATCGGTAGCAGTTTGACAATCGAATGTTTGCAGTACACCTGCAAGCTATTTTGGAAACGAAATAAAAATTTAAAATATATTTTAATAAATTAATCAACGGGAAATCAATATTCACAATTAAGTATATCCCTTAAATCATAAGTGTTAATTATAAAAATTTAGTTGTTGTGATCAATGTTTAATAAACGAATACAAAATGTACTCTGCGAAAGTACAGCACGAGTGCGTCTTTAATAGAGCCGGTCCTTTTTAGACCAATTTGATAGATAATGATCAAATAATAATGATATATTCATTAAATTTTTAATAAAAATCAACCTACTTCGTGTTCTTAACACGAAGTAAGTTGATTTTTATTAAAAATCAGGAGTTTTTTCCATATCTCCAAAGTTCTTCAACTTATCTTTCCCAAATTAATATGGAAAAAACTGGGTACTGGGATTTCAAATAAAAAAAATATCATAAAATATGTTTACAGTGGCGAAGATATCGCATAAAAAAAGGGTTCGAATCGATCACCTCCTTTTCTTAAAGACGTTTAAAAAAAACACAATTAGATAAAATATTTATATTTATTAATGTTCGCATAAACAAAAGACAAACCTAAAATTCGTATCACCACGACGTCCCCTACGGATTCAACTCGATTTCCTGCCAACTCCCAAGGGGCAAGGAAAAATGACGTCAATTACCAGCGACAAATGACAATCTGTTTACATCGGCTCGTCCGTAGGTTTATTAATAACGACCAATTAACAATCATGCCACGATTATGCACCACTGATCAAGCTAATGAAAGAGTGTCGGTGCTCATTATAAAGGAAACTGGGCAAAAGTGTGTTCACTGCAATTTCGACGCCAACTCAGTTTGCTTAACTTTGCCGCTTCAACTATGGACACTTCAGCTAAAAATGTAAGTCTTTTTGTTACTAAAGTTTTATTTGTTTATTAATTATTCGTTCATAATAAAATTTTACTGTGTTGATATAATTGATGTAACTTTAAATGATAAGAATATTAAAAGAGCGTCAGTGCTCATTATTAAGGAAACTGGGAAAATGTGTGTTTACTGTAATTTCGATGCCAAATTACTCGTCCTTTGCTCAACTTTGCCGCTTCAATTATGGATAAAGTAGCTAAAAATGTTAGTTTTTTTTGTTACTAATGTTTTATTTGTTTATTTGTTAGTTCATAATAAAATTAATTTATGCAGATAAAAGAGATAAAAATTGATTTAACAGTTTTTTTTAAATATTCGACGTGGTAGATACATACCCATAATAAATCAAACCACGGACTGTACTAGATCACTATAGTATAATGAAATTAAAATAATAGCTAAAATTAAAAAAATCGCCATTTCCATGCTAATATTTGCAGCCGCCCGAGCAATTTGCATGAGAAATGTCGTTTTTTTATTGTTATTTTATCATCATTATACTATAGTGATCTAGTATAGCACGTGGTTTGATTTATTATGGGTATGTACCTACCACGTTGTATAATTAATATAATTAGGCTTCTGTACTTATTATTAAGCGAACTGGGCGTAAGTGTGTTCACTGTAATTTCGACGCCAACTTAGTTTTTACAACTTTGTCGCATCAATTATGAATTAAGTTGTTTTTGTGACTAAGGTTTAGTTCGTTTTGTTAGTTCATATCATATTAATTTAAGCAGATAAAATTGATAAAATATAAGATGACTAAACAGCGAGTTTTTTTTATAACCCTTCAAATGTCGACATAACAGACACAATAATAAAACAATACATCAGACGCCCGCTCCGGGCGTCCGACATTTGAAGGGAGTAAATAAGTTTTTTGAAAAATTGGCATTTCTTGTACAAACTTTTATTGCTAGGCCAAAGTACTTACTAAAACAAATGAAAGAAGTCCAAACTTCCATCGATCACCTTCCGTCTCCGTGATCAGACCCTAGGCATAGTCTACCATAAAATGCTTGTCAAGACAAATCAAACGAGTCCTCCTCAATGAGGTTATATTGTTTTTTATCTGAGTTCCGTCGAATATTTTCTGGCTCCATCATCAGAATAGCTCATTGACTTCATAATATTGCACTGTCATCTAACTTACACAACTATACAAAATTTCAGCTAAATCGGTTGAGGATAACTGGTTGAAAGTTGAGTTGCAAGATTTGACCTAAAAACATTCAAACATACATACAAGATAATATTGTAAGTTAAATAAAATCTTTTAAAAATATGTAAGCGTCTTTATTGCAATTTCGCCTCCAACTTTGCCTGTTCAGTTATGTTTTGGATGAAGCAGTTAAAATGTGCCATAGTTGTTTCCTGACAATTACCTGTGTATTTCATAAAGCTGGTTTAATACAATTGAGGATTTTTTACCAAGTTATTTTGTTTTATCAATACGTTTGTGGATGAGATAAACATGGAATAAATAAATTATTATGATTGTTGAAAAATCAAATTTTTGGTGGTTATTTTATAAAGTTAATGAGAAAACATCAGTGTTCCAATAAAACCATATTTAATAAAATGACCAATGGTGTGTTCACGGCAAATACAACGCTAACTTGGTTTGCAAAACTTGGCTTTTTGAAGAGGACAAATAATGCTGAATTATTAACTTAGTTTGTAAGTTTGTTCACATTAATAAGTAAATAGGCGAACATAAAACAGACCTGAATTAAAACGGTTATTTTTTAGAATTCCCTATAACTAAGACTGTCGCTGTCCGTAAGTCTGTCAGTCTGACACCAGGCTGTATCTCATCAACTGTGAAAGCTTTTTCAGAGATGATGTATTTCTGTAGCCGCTATAACAAAAACAGAAAAAAAAAATATTTAAGAGGGACTCCCATACAACAAACGAGAATTTTTGCTTGATATAAATAAGCGCAACAGATAGGCGCTTAAAAATAATTTCGTTCACAGAATATTCAGATTTAAATTCGCTTTATTAAATTAAAATTTAAGGGTGACTTTTTACTTTAACAACCGTAATTTTTTATAGTTAATGGTACGGAACCCTTCGTGCGGGAGTCGGACTCACACTTGGCCGGTTATTTTTAAAAATTATGAAGACAAAATACTAATTATAAACTAAGTTCTTTTAACTTGCCATTTTAATTATTTCTAAATTATGTGGTTCATTTTTGTTTATTTGTTCTGATGAATATAGGGTTACCATCCGTCCGGATTAGTCCGGACATGTCCGGACTTTTAGACTCTTGTCCGGACTTTGTCCCGCCCTTTAATTTGTCCGGATTTATGGAATATCAGTAATAAAACTTTTTTTATATATATCAAATCAAACCCTATTCCCCCCCTCGCAATGCGAGCGTCTGCCTGCCTACCATGCTTACCATAGCACTGCAGAACTAAACAAAGTGGTTAATGTTTTTAAAAAGTCCGAAATTTTATCGAATGTCCGGCTTTTTGCCAGGATTTTTCAAATTCTAAAATCTAGGGTTAGATGAATATGATGAAATGGATTTTGATTTAGGCAATGAAGCTTTTGTGAATATGTTACGGAATATTGAATTTGATTGTAGTATTAATTTCTCTTCCACACAAATAAACTCAATATGGAACGAGCTGATTGAAATATATTGTTTTAATTAAATTATTTCGACCGTAACAAAGAGATTTAGTTTATTGAACCGAATAATTTACCTAAATAATATGCAGTACTTAGAAAAACCTTCTATGTCTTGTGTGTAAGTGACCAACACTGTGTGTCAGATTTTTCAGGCTGCTTAAAGGCATCATATTGGTCTGTTACAATAAATTTTGGTGCAATAAAGATATTAACTAACTAACACAGCTTGACGACAGCCATACAATGATAGAACATGATGAATGATGGAAATACCTAATGTATAGGATCACAAATCATTCCACAGAACACTTAAATATCAAACGTCAATTTTCTCTCAAGATCGGCCAGAGAAGTTGTTTATTTTGCCAGCTAAGTCACCCCTTCAACTATACGTTTACATACATTACAGTACAATTTCCTGTTACGAATTATTTATTATATGAACTGAGCTTAGCAAGAACCTTTATTTTGTTTCTTCCAACGTTTCAAATAGGAGTTACATCCTTCATGGTCGAAGACAGACGGTGCAACGGTGCTTTTTTGGCGACGATAAACACAGATTATGATATTTTTTGATAATGACACTACCCGCATTTCACAATGTCACTACCTACAAAGTCTTTATATTTACGCATTAACCCCGGTACACACTAAATTACTGTATCTATTTTGTTCGACACTGACCTTGGCGTTTTAACTTTTGCAATCACTGGTTTAATAATGTCTTCAAAGCGCGATAGTTCAAATACCAATGTTCCAAAATGTGCCTAAACCAACTAAACAATCACTTATTTGCAGCGGAGACTTCCAAAATCACTAGAAGATGAACTGAAACGGAACGCAAAGGAGCCTTCGTGGAAGTCGGACAATGAAGGCATACACGAGCGCGTCAACTTCGACGACACAATATGGGGTTTCAACTTGGCAGGTGGAGCGTATTATAACACCCCTTTGCGGGTAACACATGTAAGTGTCTTTATTTATTCATTTATTATCTGCTACGTCAAATTTTGCTGACGTTGTTTCGTATTCTCTAGGATTGCAAATCAGAGCCTTGCAAGGAATAAATCTTAAGTTTTTTTATAACTTGTAGTAAAGTAGTATAGTAGTAAAGTAAATAATAAGCGACCACGTACTGGCAAGCAAAGCGCAGGACATGCACCCAAGAAACAAGGTGGTCTGACGATCTGACCAAGGTTGCGGGAAGGCGCTGGATGCAAGTCGCTCTAGATCGGTCATTATGGAAGTCCTTGGGAGAGGCCTATGTCCTTATAAACATAACTCTGCAATGATGATAAAATGAAAAAATATCGCGATAATGTAGGTAGGAATTTACAGTGTAACTTTAACTTTATGACAGAGTAACTTTATGACTTGTGTGGGAAAGTTTTCCAACTCTCTCACTTTTTGCCTCCAACTAAGCAAGTGTTAGCGGCTTCTCGCATACTTTAGTTTGGAACAGGGCAGATACTAAGTCAACTAAGTTACTTTAAATGTTCTCCTTTTGGTACCGACTGATGTGTTTTGTTTTTATAGAAATAAAACTTATTTTTGCAAAGCTATTTATCTCGTCACGTCACGTTATAATCTGTACGCAAAACTTAATAGCAATCGCAATTAAGGATTAGAGCATATAAATAAACTAGCTGGTGCCCGCGACTTTTTCTGTGCAGGATTTTAATTCATACAATATCTTTATAAATTGTAGCCTATTTGTTATTTTGACGTAAAGTTTAATTAAAATCTGTTCAGTAGTTTTTACGTAAAAGAGTAACAAACATCCATTCAAACTTACAAACTTTCGCGTTTATATTATTAGTACGATAAATAGATAAAGACAAATCAAACTAACTCAGCTAGCTCCAAAGTAAGTTTGAAGTTGATAATAACCCTGATATCTATAAAATCTATCTATCATATAGTGGTGAGCATGCTACCAATTTAAGAAGACTTTTTATGCAACTGGCAGAAAAAATCAACACCATTGCAATAGTACAATGATGTCAATTTTTTCTAAGTATAGAGTTCAGCCACACGGTGCAAGAAAATCGATATCGCAGCACATCTACTGAATGGATTATTTACGCTCATTCATTCAGAATGCAATAAGAGGTCCACTTATTGAAATATCGACCGTTGGATGCCGCCGGGACAATAGTGCTGTTCTAGTTTATGAAAGGAATGGGGCTCGATTGACTGCGGCTTTGGAATTTAACCGAATGACGTTTATGAGTACCATGTCCGTGTTCTGCCGGATGCAGAGCGTCTATAGAGAGCTGCTTTTGATTTTCTGTTTGGCACTGCCAATGTCTGTGATTTATTTACGTTCTGCAGGGTTGGTGTTCAGCTGACTCTGACAGCACGCGTCGCATTTCCTCGTTTTTTAACCCCTGACAATATATGTATAAGGTGTAACAAAATATACTGAAACTATTTTAAGGGTAAATTCAGTCCGTTGTTTGGGGTTTTTCAAAAAAACATTTAGTCCGTGATAGTGAACAACTTTCCCCATACAACCTCGGATTAGATGGTCGGTCAACTTGTATGGATGGCCTAAAATTACTTTTTATATTTCGATACGTGTTCCTTTGGGAAAGTGGTTCAATGTCATGGACTGAGTTCACCCTTAAAATAGTTTCAGTATATCTTGTTAGGCCTTCTATTATGTTTCAATATTTTATGTAGTTTCGCCACTTATCATTAATTTACCAGACAATTAATAGATGGCGCTACGATATCAATATATTATGTAGTTCCGCCACTTATCACTAGATGGTGTGGTCGGGTATTTTTTACCTATAGCAATTAAACTTGTATAGGTACACTAGTGTATGAACTGTTTTCTATTATATTTGCTATACTGTGACAAGGCAAGGTCAAACAGACTATCTATCATTCGGAAAACTATAATCATGCATTATACTTATATTTTGATTATAATTCGTATCGCAAAGTTGCAAAACGCAATTAAATGTACTTACCTATATTCATTAAATATTTAACGAGATACTCTCCTAGCTTACTTAGTTACGTTAGTTTTAATCATATTGAATAGGTTAATATTTTTAGGTAAAACCCGATAGCCGTGCAGAAAAAGCCGGTATCCAGGTAGGCGACACTCTGAATAAGATCAACGATATAGAAACCCGCACTCTGACTATACAAGAGGCCCACGATCTTATTCTGAGCTCTGGCATCGAAATCAAATTGGGATTTACCGCGTAAGTCATCACACAACATCCTACATATGAATTTATTAATCGTACATATACCTCAAGTACCTACAGATTATTTTCCATAAAAAAGATATGTACTCGTAATAACACGTTTAAAAGTATTGGAATAAAGATACATACATAGGTTTAGACATTAAGTTGCATGAGCCCTGAAAACATTAAACTTCTTTTTGAGTAGTTTAATTCACTCCTTTTTCAGATAAAATTTAAATCTTTTTTCTTTTTTCACAGCCCATCTCTTCTTTTATGAATTCCATCCTTTTAAAATACAATTTTCACTTTCATCGTAACATTTGTGACATGTCCAAGTCCATGCCAACCTAATCTATAAATATTCATTCAGCTTTTAGTTATTGGCGCGACTAACACTTTCCCTTGCATTGTATATAAGTTCCTTATTAATTGTAAATATGTACCTAATAAACTGTCGTCATTCCAATCATTCATTATAACATATTTTTGTACTTCTGTACAATCTGTCTTTTAAATAGTCACGAACACTAATATAAAAAAATAGATAAAATTTATGATTTCAGGAAAGTCCAGTAACCCATAACAGCACTTGTATCGTTATTTCGCCAAAAAGATACTCCTAGCCGTAGACCTAGAAATTCTTTTTTCTTTGGATTTTTGAAAACGGTCAAAAAAAGCTCGATGGCGTCTAATTACAATGCTCGCCAAGGCTCGCATCGTAACCTGCGCCACTCGCATTTTTTGACCGTTCTTATACAACTTTTGCATAAAATACTATTTTTCTAATGTGGGCAATATGTTAGATCCAATGAAAAAAGAATTTCTAGGTCTACGGCTATTGTTATATGTATTTTATTTAGTAAATATAGTCGTAGAAAAATGATTGTACGCAACGTTGTATAAGTACGTCAAAAATGCTCGATGGCGTATTTTTACGATGCTCGCTTAAAGTTCGCATTTTTTGACGCTTCTTAAACAACTGTTGCATGAAATACTATTTTTATTTATGTCCTGATTTCTTAAATGTGACTTGAAAAGCATTCTTTTTCACTCAGTCAAAACATAAATTTTGAAAACCCATTGCTCATAAAAGTGTGAAATATATAACATAACACAGCTTACTAAAGTTTGCGGATGATGCATGTTCACAACTTTTATGTGCAAAACTAATATAAAGTTCCAGCGTTATTTATTTGCTTGTGGGAGCAACAATTCACTCGGTTAATTATTATTTTGCACATTTCAGGCCCGACGTCGATGAGGCCACCCATTACGTGTATCAGGATGAGATTGTGAGTATCCATGGTCTGGGACCCAAACTGGGTTGCCAAATGTATTTATCTATTATTTTTAACATACACAAATAACGTTACATACATTGGAGATATTCTCATTAGAGATTTTCCAAATGTTGTAATTTTTTTGATGAAACACTTAACGTATTTTGTCAAATATCGTAACTAAATTTAACATAGCTAAGCTCACAATACTTATTACAGATAAAAACATTCGGTAGCGCCATAATTCCAGGTCCACTTGTAGTTGTTTCCTTGTTGACCCATAACTACTAATAGGCATGACGAATGGTAAAATATATTTGGTCTATCGGTTAGATTATTAAAAAGTATTGTACACGTATTTTTTCTTTTCTCTTAGAAACCAAAAATGACAAAGATACATCGCATTTGTCACGGCTGCCCCACTACTTTTTTGGTAAACTGAGAAATACGGGTCCATTATTTTTGGATAATCTAAAAGACGGACTAATTACATTCATACAATTACATTCATACTTTTCGAACCCTGTCGTCACCCCTATTGAACGTGTGAAAGAAACAAATACAGTTAAAAACCTTATAGTGCGGGAAGTAGTGTCACCCAATGTATGGAAGGTGCAAATTTTGGTATCGGAAGAATTCACTTGGCACAGATGTAATATACGTAAAGTTAAGCTAATTTAGCCCGGTAGCTAAATTATTAATAAATATAAATTAGCTTAACTTTACGTATATTACATCTGTGCCAAGTGAATTCTTCCGATACCAAAATTTGCACTTTATGACACTACTTCCCGCACTATTATAAAATGCTTGCAAACAAAATAACAATGTGTTTTTGCAGGATGAAGAAGAAGCTGAACGTAGACGGTTATTAGAACTGGAAGAATTTGCCAGAAAATACGGAGTTAAAGGAGCGAAAGCTGTAAGTATAAAAATCAATTGTTAATACTGTAGTCCTCAGCGCATAATATTTTTTCTGTTTATCCTAATCAATTACAGAAACGACTTCCCTACTGAAACGAATTCGATACCTATGTTTTTTGAGGAAGGTTTATAGAAAAAAGAGCGCCACAATTTTCTATTCAGCTTAAGTACCAATTGTAACAGTAACAGTATGATACTGAGCCAGTAACAGTTGTTCAGTATCATGGACTGAATTAACCTTAAAATAGTTTCAGTATATTTTGTTAGACCTTTTGTATAAATTAATTTATGGCTGTAAATCTACGAATTTCTTTAAAACTCTTACAATTTTTAAAACAAAACTTTTTTATAGAACGACGTGTGGAGTATGGCGTGGCCATGCAACAAGAAACGTGATATTATGTATCGCGAATCCAACTGCTTCTTGGTACCCAGCGTATACGAGAAAAAACACCCGTAAGTTTTTTTATAACAGTTCTAAGCAAACATTTACAAGGGATAGACTTTATAAAGTTTTTCTATAAATTTACAAGGATATAGAATGCAGTCGGTGAATAAAATATGAACTTTTTATTTATTGTTCGATTATGGTATTGTTTCTCCAAAGTTTTTGAATAACATGCAACGCAACCAAACAGCGTTTATAAACACATTTGATAAATGCTGTTTGGTCTAAACGAGTCTCCTTGGTATTTGTCAACTTGTAAGATAAGAATAGATTTAAGATATAAATTTAAAGGCTTATGTTTGAAACGTTTTAAAACTGAGCTCCTCATCGCGCGTTTCGAAAGGAGGCTAGACGGAAAAAATTAAGACCAAAAGTTGTAACGACACTTTTTGCTATAGTTGTAAGCCGTGCGGCATGCGCGTGTTTCTCTGTCTGTCTCTCTCTCTCTCCTTATTAATCGAAAGGAACTTCGTTCCATCCGGGTGTCCCTTGATACCTCTCAAGTTTTTTTTGTTTTTAATTTAGTTTGAAACGTTCACTATTTTCTTGTACCTAGCTTGGTTGAGAAGCTATAAGTTTCCAACAATATGGTCTGACAGTTTTACACTTGTGCATTTGCTCCAAATGCTTGTTGTAAAAACTATTCGATAAGCCAATTTTTATGACACAAGATGTATTTGTTTGTTTTTTTTTTATGTTTACCCGCTTTAGTTTTTTTTTGTTATTGCGTCATTTTTCATCATATTTTAGTAGGTAAATAACGAAACCGAAGAGCGGCCTCAGGAACTCAATTACCGAACAACAAAAAAAACCTACATTTAAATGTGACAAGTACGCAAAGGCGTCTCTATCGTTATCTATAACACTCATCAAGTTTTCGGGTTTTTTTTGCAAAAAAAAGAAAGGTTATAAAAAAAGTGTTCGTAAAATTTTTATATTTTTCCAATTAAATATTTTCCGTTTTTATTTAAGAAAGTAATATCAACATTTTGATATCAAAATAACCTCGAGTTTTAATTATAGAACTGTCCCACAGGAACGAAGTTTTTTAAAGGTCTCTTTGGAACTTTTCAATTAAGTATCGAATGGCCGATAAAAAAAAAGTTAATCGAAGTCGCCGAAAGTCGGTGCTTTTCCGAAGTGAACTGTGATTTCTTTGTTTCAGGGAGAAAATTCTGAAATTTCGAACAAAGGAAGAAGGAGCACTCGCTTATTTAGCTCGTCCAGAGAACAATATAGGTTAATTAAGGCTATTGTATTAATAATAGACACACAGGAAATTGTTCGTTAATGAGAAGACGAAAAATTATCAATTTTTGCCTAATTAATTTTATATCTTTAAATAATTTTAAAGAAATCTCATTATATTTTTGATGACCATAATGTCTTCATAAAAATATAAGCTTATAACCTTTTTTCTGAGATATCAAAAAATACTTTGATAAACATAAACCCTGATTTTATTACTTAGGTAGGTTACTAAAATTGATTTAAACTACATTACATATACATACACAAACACATATACTTTATATTCATAAACATACAAATATATATACTAGTAGTTCGCCACGAACTTAGACCTCGCGATTATATCTTCTACTATCAAGCAAAGCAAGCAAGCAATCCAATACACGACAATTGAACACAATTAACTGACTAAACAAATTAAACAAAACTTTAAACAAGCAAGACAACAAAAAGTCATACGATTCTAGAAAAAATCAAGTCAATCTTGTAAACTTATGAAAAAATAACCATAGCGAGTTGAGTTTTTGTTGGACATCTACCTACATAGTTATTGCTTTTTGTGAACTATATGGTATTGAATGTACTTACGCAACGCAACAAATATTTGTCAATTTTCTTCTTTTCTTAAAAATAGTGGTCACATTGGCCTTGTAACTCGGAAGTCGCGGGTTTAATTCCCACGGGAGACATGTATTTTTAAGAAAGTTGTTCAGTAACCTGGACTGAATTCAATATTTTGTAAGATGATTTTGTATTGTATATCCGTCACGGCTCAGTCAGCTTGACTTCGCGAGTCACCCTAAACCCGTTTAAGTATAACGTATAAAAAAGTTGTCCAGACAAAAAAGTTGTTCAATTAAAAAAAATGCGTTTTTATAATGGCAAAAAAAAGTCTAATGAAATTTTTGAAAATATTTTGAAATGGCGGATATATGACAGTTTTAAAATTTTAAACGCCCATATTTCCGCCATTTTGAAAAATTTCGGAAAACTGGCTCGACAAAAAAATTTTATTTAGTTGCTGAGCCTGCTTACAAAATTTTATGAGAATCGGTTAAGAAATGCGACCTGTAGGCGAGAACAGCCAGACAGACAGACAGACAGACAGACAGACAGACAGACAGACAGACAGACAGACGGACAAAATAATTTTTGGCTAATCTCGAAACTGAGACGCTTCGCTCGCTTCGCTCGCTCGGTCAATTAAAATAAGTGATAGTAAATTCTTTTTTTAAATAATTGGGCAAGTGCGTGTCGGGCCACGCGCAGTGTAGGGTTCCGTAGTTGCGAATGCCAACTTTGAGTTCTTGCCACTAAAAACGTCTAAAAACTAATATCTATTGAATTTGTATGAAAATGTCTTTTTTCAAGTACATTTTATAAGTTGATCGCCTATATTTTTAATTTGTATACCCTACTTGGTTCTGATAGTTTTCCTTCAAACTACATTATGTATGCTATAATTGTGATTTTTTTCACGTGGCCATATATAACCGTTTAGCAGATATAGGGGGGGGACACTTGACTCGAACAAAAATTTGAACTTTAAACCCAAATATTTCAGAAACGGATCCCTAAATCGAAAAATGGTGTTCATAAGCTAACAATATTTTTGAAAGATCTATTCAACGATACCCCACTCAATGTGTTTGTCGAGAAAAAAAAAGATTGACTACGTCTTTACTTGTATGGCAGCTACACTGAAAAAGTTTTTTTTTCATATTTTATTTTACGACTTTTTCGCCATAATTAATATACATATCCATGCCAAATTACAGCTTTCTAGTACTTATAGTTTCTCTGTAGGACCGTGGACAGACAGACAGACAGACAGACAGACATGGCGAAACTATAAGGGTTCCTTGTTTACTACGAAACCCTAAAAAGAACTAGAATGGTAGCCCTTTGATGCACACAATAAAACAGTGCCACGCGCGTTACCAACTCTAAAAAATCTGTACACAAAAAGCAATTTTGGAACACTTTAGCAACATGCTCGTCGTGGTTATTTTTAAGATAGCGACCCAGCGTTTTTCACCACGTCGCAGTGGGAACGCTCACAAAATGTTCATTTCCAGAAAGCACGCCACATCGTCCTGCACGTAACTACTTACAAATCTCGCGAAATAAATGTCTGGCTATTGGACTATCTTTATTACAGTTTTCTACATCGAATACAAACGGAAATCTTGTTTGAGAAAAATGCTTTTCACGGAAAACCAATAGAATTTTTAAGTTTGAACATGAGTCAAATAGGCCAAGGGGTTATACGTTATACAACGTGGAAGGGACATATTCGTAATAAATCAGACCACGGGCTATAAGTACTAGGTCACAATACTGTTATGATGATAAAATAACAGTCAAAAAATAATTAAAAAATTAGACATTCCCTTATAAATTGCACGGGCAGCTGCACACTTTAGTATTAGTTTTAGACTGTTATTTTAATTTTATTATACTTTTAGTGATCTAGTATAGCCCGTGTTTCGATTTATTATAGATATGTCCCTTCCACGTTGTATAGTAACTCTTATTATTACAGCGGTTATACAGAGTTCTATGGATATAATAGAACAAAAATATTTGTAATCAAGCTGCTTTTAAGTTACCATACTTTTAACATCTAAATTCACGTGGGGATAAAGCATTTAGATGTGTTGAAGAAGGAGCCAAGTGACATTTATTATTATGACACAGATATATTGTTAAAATTATTCCGAAATGTTTATTTTTCAAAATTTCTGACTAGTAACATAATTCGTATTTTATTTTTACATTAATACTAGCTAATTTTGCAATTGCTTATTTATTGCGTATCATTTTGCTGTCGTTTTTAAATTACAATGAGAGTTTGAACTCCGAACAAACTTGAGATATTTCTCAACTGTGACACTACCTTAAGGCCCTGACAACTCGGAAGATGTAGTGTTTCTTGCACGTCAACTAATAATATATAGCACTCGGCGACTCCGTCCCCATTAGTAGATTCCTATTCAAGGAGCCACCCAAAGAAATTAAATAATTTATCTATTAGATAGAAATGACATTACGTTTGCAACACTTTAAAAAAAATTAAATCGAGGAAGACCAAAAGTAAATTTAGGGATACTTGTGTGAAGAGATACTCAACGATACTATAGTTTATAACAAATACGTAAATAAATAAACATCCAAGACCGAGGACAAAATTAATAAGGCCATTTTTCAACATGCCCTGACTGATGGTGACCACTACGCCACGGAGGTTGATACATACATGTCCCCATATAATTTTTGACCTGACAATTCCGCAGATTACACAAAATTTAACAAATTATACGCAACACACAAGAATGTATAGCTAATTTAATTATAATTCATTAATTTCAAATTCAGGTCGTGGTGCACCAGTATGGCTCTGGTAGTACCACATAATACATACTAGTACTTACGTACAGAAGTCTTACTCTAAAAAGAAATTCAAAGAAATATCTACTCAATATTGTCAGCGATATGGTCTAATTTAGCTCGCGTCAGAATTCGACACCTACTCGTTTAGATGCCTAGAATTTCAGTTGCAAGCCAATTTCATTCTTATTACGCTAGACAAACGGTTTATCATAGGTAGGTACCTACACAAAACCGATTGAGTGAGCAGCTCGCCTAGGGTTGTCAAGATACTAACATCGACATCTAGCGCAGGCAATTTCAAACAGGCGTTGGCTGCGCATAAGTATATTCACCTACCTTGTTAACTGTAATACATAGGTAATATATTATATCGTATATAAATCTTTTTTCGTAATAATAACCAAGATGGTTATTATTACGTTTATTCATGTTACATATCTTAATATACCTATCATATGATAATTCATGATATACTAAATAGGTACCTTTCAGCGTCTTTAGGAAGCGTAAAAAAAGTTAATACTGGATCACTGTATATGTTTAAACAATTAAACACTGCACAGTATTTTTTGCCCTTTTAGGGTTCCGTACCCGAAGGGTAAAAACGGGACTCTATCACTAAGACTTTGCTGTCTGTCCGTCTGGCCGTCTGTCCGTCTGTCCGTCTGTCTGTCACTAGGCTGTATCTCAAGAACTGCGATAGCTAAACAGTTGAAAATTTCACAAATTATGTATTTTTGTTGCCGCTATAACAATAAATATTAAAAACAAAATAAAATAAATGTTTAAGGGGGGCTCCCATACAACAAACGCGGTTTTTTTGCTCGATATCAATAATGGCAACAGTTAGGCACTTGAAATATTTTTATTTTAATAATAAATAAAAAAATTAAAATAAAATAAACTTGATTTTTATAAATGGTAAGGAACCCTTCGTTCGCGAGTCCGACTCGCACTTGGCCGGTTATTTTTTTTTCTTTCCATGACGATTAAGTCAGTGAATTTGTTAAACAAACCGCGCGTGCGTCACTGCTCACTGCTCGCTAGCGACTCTAGCGAGTCGTCCTTGATAGATTAGCCTCCATATAGAGGCCGCAATGCGTAGGTATATTTTCGATACCTAAACGGGGAGTGACACAGGCCTGGTACTACAGAGAGGGTCGTGCTCCTGCAATGGAGAAAAGTACATAATAGAATCTAAAACATTTTGTAATTAAATTGTATGGTAAATCTACCTATAAAAAAAACTGAGGACATAAGTACAAATATCAAAACAAGTTTCAGGTCCCAAATACCGACTTTATTGTGAAAATTATTTGAATTTCATTTGCAGCTACCCAAATTACATGCAATTTGCGGAAGAGTTTCAACGGGTACGAAAGTTTCGTACATTTGATATTTTTGTGTTCGCGTTTAACGTGCTAAAGTTTCGTACGGTAATTTAAATTGTAGTGGAACGTCGCTCATTTGTCACTGGATGTTCTGTTTAGACAGCATTGAAGACACATCACTGCAACTTTACAAATTAATGTTTGTTTTCCCTGTACTTAAGTAGTTTGTAAGTTTCTCTTTGTTTTTGGGATGTACACGCAGCATTTCGGATAACAGGTAAACAATGATAAGTAATGGTTTGAGTTTATTTTGGACTTTCAATTTTATAAAAACTCTGCGATCATTTAAAAATAAAATATTTGATGTTCCCATAAGCATAGACATTTCTACAACTCATGTCCATGGAGTTAGGTTCCACGTCTATCTGTGATGAAAATTAAAGTAATATCAATAAATTAGGTTAAAAGATATCCCGATGAAGTTGTGGAAACTTTTTGAACCGTGTAAAATGTCTCTGCAAGACGTTGATAATTTTTACTGAAAGCACTTATACACTGGACTCCGCTAAACTATTCATTCTCAAAATATTAAAAAAAATTGGCAAAACAATGGATATATTTTTTATTATTTTACCTTCAGAGAAATACTATAGGTACCTACTACAGTTGTATTTGTGCAGACCGAGCAACCTAATACAAGACCTATATGTTTTCTACCTTTCATTAAAGATGAAGCCTTGGTTTGTGCACACGAAAACATCTAGATATTTCCCCTCAACTATTTTGAAATGTGTGGAATATTGCACATTCTATAGGTTTTTTAAGACCTAAAATTAGTAGGTTTGGTACGTATTGTTATCCAAATCGTTTTTATAAAGTTACGTAAGGCAATAACTTTGCAATAAATATTTGATGGATCTGTATTATTCTATCTTTTATATGTAGTCGAAATAAAATGGTTATGTTCTACTTTCAATGTTATGATTCACTTCTTCAAGTTTATTGTACACTATTATTTCTATAGATCTTAACATACAAAGATATGCTCGTGTATTTACAGTCGCGAATATAGCTGATTAGTTTTTCTTACTTACACCTACCTTCTCTAATCACTTTGTATGTAGAATAATTAAAATTACCTTGACCTTGTGGTGCTGTTAGAGTAGAATACAATTTGTCTGTTACAATACAATACAATACAAATTAACTTTATTGCACATAAAAAATACCCCTTTTCTCTAGTCGTAAGAGGCAACTAAAATAGGTGTAGGTATCAGAGCAACATCCTCTGTGCAGAGAATTTGTTTCATCTAAGCGATCACCCACCCATTTGCCCAATGTGGTGATTATGGGCAAAACCTGCCATTACGAGGAGATTTTCTAGTGCTTTAAAGCCGAAGAAAGATAGAGCCTAACTATGCCATGTCCTTTAGCCTAACTATACAATGTCCTTTTATATGACCTATCATCATCATAATCATCAGGCCTTTTTTGTCTCCACTGCAGGAGCACGACCCTCTCTGTACTACTAGAGCAGCCAGAGGATTTGTCCTACATTCTCCACGCTGCCCAGACGGGTTGGAGAGGTCTTATTAATGTTTATAAGCTTTGTTTGGCTTGTTTTTCCTAAGTCGCCTTCTACGACATCCACGAGAGGACTTGGAGTGGTCCTATTCTCCACGGCACCGGCATATTACCTATGTACAAATATTTTAACGGGTGATTCAGTCCATCATTTCAAACAACTTTTCCCAATAAATGAATACCGATGAAAAAAAAATTTGCCTCTCATTTAAATCGAACCAGTCACCTGACAACTGACATCGTTAGTTTGGAAAATAAATATATTTTTCGCATTTCAATATACATTTATTGGGACAAGTTTTTCAAAATGATTCCCTGAATCACTCCTTAAAATATAAGTACCAAATAAAAAAGAAATTGTCAGTATTATTAGGCACTTAGGTATTTATTGAGTCATTTAATGTTACCGTTGAATCTACAGACTTTTCATCAATGTAAACAAGCCAAAATGAGCAATGCAGCCCGCAGTTCGCAACCACTTTCAATACATTATCCGGAGACACGATAAAACAAAAGCAGTAAATGCTATCTAATGGACGGCGTTAATACTGTCTGTTGCGAGATATGGAGAAATAATGGATTGGCTGATCTTATCAACCGCTAGCTTTAGTGTTTGCAGATGAAAAACCCTCGCTTTATTCAGCTTTATGGTTTGGTAGCTGTACGTACTGAAAACATTCAGTAGGTAAATTCTCGTATTTTTAAACGTCTGCCCCGAAAAAGGAGCGTAATGTTTTCAGGTTTTATGTACCTAATATGTATGAACGTACTCATAATATATGTATGTGAGTTCTTTATTCCACCGTAACTAAAATTGCTAAAACAGATTTAGATGTACAGTTTACCGCTGAATTCTTACAATCTATGACCACTATTTTTTTAATAAGTCTTCAAAAAAGTCTATTCTCCATAATGGCACGTTAGTGAAAACTGCATCACTAATAATGCTATCACAAATGTGTGTAAATAAAACACAATATCTCCAAATCTACAATGAGTGCAACTTCAGAACAACATTTTGACAACAGAGCGAAGTTCGCAATCAGGGGCCGTATCATTGACTAGGTATCGTGTCGTGACGGAAATTCAAAGAGCTCATTAGTCCTAAAACAACACAAACTTGCGACTTGTTTAAACAAGGCCCCGCGAATCAGTACCGGATTCGTATTATACATTCCCAAAGTTCGGACGTGGGGTCCAACGAAAGAGGTGACATTTTAAAGTTTACTTTCGACGTTGAGTTTATTATTAATGTCACGGAGTTGGTGGCTTACGCTGATAAGGGATCAATATAGTTTTGGAGGTAATCCGATCAAACCACGTTTTAGTAGTGGTGCAGAAGTGTACAGTACAAGTACAAGGCACGAGTTGTGTAAATATAAGTAGAGTAAATTAAAGGGAGTAGCATGCCAGTATGTGTGTGAGAACATAATAATTGAACATATTGAATAAATGGAGAAGATAATAAATAAATAAATGTATAGATACAGATTACACTGACTGAGCAAGACCCAAAGTAAGTTCAAGACTTGTGTTATGGGATACTAACTCAACGTTACTCTATTTTATAACAAATACATATGTATATAGATAGATATAAACTTCCAATTCCAGGATGTATTTCATGAACCGTGATAGCTAGACAGTTGAAATTTTTACAGATGATGTATTTCTGTTGCCACTGTAACAACAAATACTAAAAACAGAATAAAATAAATATTTAAGGGGGCTCCCATACAAGAAACGCGATGTTTTTCCGTTTTTTGCTTGATATTAATAAAGACTACAGGTAGACGCTTGATGTATTTACAGAATATTCAATTGTATATTCACTTTTAAAATAAATGATTTAATGAAAATAAAATAAGTATGTAAAGGGAGCTCCATACAACAAACGTGATTTTTTATAGATAATGGTATGGATGAAACCATTCGTGCAAGAGTCCGATTCGCACTTGGATGATTATTTTTATATTGTCTATAGACTGTCTAGCATATGACACTATGACAGGCTATGCATCGTAAATGGTAAGTGTTAATTTTAAAGGGTTATTCCCAGAGTCCTCCATTGCTATTGTTCTCAAAAAATTAAAATCTCATACATGAGTTCCCATGTTCCCAGTCCCAAGCAATAATTATAATTAAAAAAAGTTTATTATTTTGTTCCCAATCTGCTCCATAGGTGTTTGAAATTATTCTCAAAGTCCTCCACTGATTAATTAGTTTTTTATTCCCAAACTGCTCCATCTAAATAATTATTAAATATTTCATGAGGTACAATCAGTCACAAAATTATTAAACCATTTTAACTTGTATTGTACATTGTAACTTAAATTAAAACGATACATACAAAGTTCCCTATTTAATGATATAGGTAAAAATCGTGCATCTTTAAGGTGGTAAACGTGTAAAAAAAAGGTCAAAAAGGTCTCAGATGTCAACTATATCGGCAATTTTAAATTATTTTTATCACTCAATAAATACTGATTTGCAAATTGAGAAGTCTTTTATTAAATTTTATCTTATACTTGATTTTTTATTTGCAAAGCTTTCGATACTGACTGTACATCAGCTATTCTTTTGGAGTAAAATGCAACTTATACCAGGTACTTATTTTAATTAATGCTTTATGATTAAAATGGGGTGGAGGACTTTGGGAACATTTTAAAATTATCATGGAGGAGAGTAAAACTAAATTAAAAGTAATATTTTTATCGTGGAGAACTTTAGGAACTTTTTTTGGAGGACTCTGGGAATAACCCATTTTAAAGTGTAAATTTAATTGCAGCAGTAAAAAAATATTTTAAACATTGCAATTTATTCAGACATTAAAATTATAAGTAATAAATAATTATACATAAAAAAATTAATGGCACTCTTATTACCTAAACAATTTCTTACACAGGAAGTAATAAGTAAAAAAGGGAGGTAGATTTTTTCTATACGCACAGATCTGCAATTTTGTGACGGATCACGTAATACCACTTATATTTTTCCTGTGTCCTGAGTCCTGAATACTTCTGAATGAACTTTGAACAAACGAATGTGAAACAAAAAGGCATTGTTTCCATAGCAAAAAGGGTGACGCGTATTTCCAACGTACAATGTTTCGGTTTTGTTTTTGACATCAGCAAAAGCGGTTTGCGGCTGGTTTGCCATTTCTGGATTTTAATATCTGTGGTTTCACTCTGATTTAGTTTTAAAGGGAAGACGTAAATGTTTCAGAGTCCAGTGCTGTCTCCATTTAAAATTAATTATTTAAAAGGAAACGGAGATATCTTTTAAAATTTTGGTCTCATGCGGCCCAAGATGACTCTTCAAACTATTTTATGAACTACTGTTTACAGTTTAAATAAATAAATAGGGACAAATTACACTGATTGAGCTAGCCCCAAAGTAAGTTCGAGACTTGTGTTATGGGATACTAACTCAGCGATACTATATTTTATAACAAATACATATATAGATAAACGTCCAAGACCCAGGACAATTTGAAAAAGGCCATTTTCCAACTTGCCTTGACCGGGGATCGAACCCGGGACCTCTGGGTGGCGGACTAGCATGGTGACCACTACGCCACGGAGATCGTCGTTTTATATTACACACAAGTAAACTAGTGTATAGGTTTCCTCACGAATGAATTCCTTCTCCGGAAGCAAGTATAAACAATGTATCCTGCCCATACTCCCGGTGCTGAAACATAGACTATATATAATTTTATTAAGGCTGCACAAAGAGCAACAGAGCGCGCCATGCTCGGCATCTCTCTCATGGACCGTGTACCAAACGTAGAGATTCGCCGCAGAACTAGAAGGTCGAAGACGTAGGTAGACGGATCACGCAGTTAAAGTGGGAATGGGTACTTGGCTAGAAGAGAAGACAGTCGATGGACCCCAGCAGAAACCAAGTGGTGTCTGAGAAAGGGAAATAGGTTAGTAGGGAAACCACCGGCCCGTTGGTCAGACTATATAGTCTGACCAACGGGCTTGTAAGTAAGTAAGTCAAAAGGTTGTAAGTAAGTAAGGTTGTAAGGTCGACGGGTAAGCAGTGTATAAGAATGGCTCAGGGCCGAATGACATGGCGCAATATAAAGCCTATGCCCAGTAGTGTGTTGCTGTAGGCTGAATATGATGATGATGATAATGATAACTGTTTTCCGTGCCGTGTGGTTTCCGTCAGAGTACAATAGGGATACTCCAAGTCCTTCCGTGGATGACGTAGAAGGCAACTTTGGCTACAAGCTAAACAAAGCTTAAAAACATCAATGAGACCTCTCCAACCTGTCTGGCCAGCGAGTAGAGTGTAAGCTAAAGTCCTCTGCCTGCTCTGGCCAAGTATGGCTCTGGTAGTACAGAGAGGGACGTGCTCCTAAAGTGGAGACCAAAATACCTGATGATGATGATGATAAGTAAAAACTTGAAGGTTGCAAGTGCCTAGTGAGTATCCGTGCTTTATAGACGCAGAGCCAGTGCCTAAACCAAAGGCCACTACTTTATTAATAGAATTTAATGATTAGGTTAATTTCCAGGAAAGTTCAATTATCAATTTTGGTTCTGACATCAGGCTCAGCGGTTTGCGGCTCGTGAGCCATATTTTGCAAATTTAAATAGCTGTGGTTATGCGTATTCTGGAATAGTTTTATCGGATAAAGCTATTAATGAATTGAATGGTTAATGATAACCCACCCATGTCTTCGTCAATGTTGCAACCTCCTAGGCCTCTCTGGCCACTAAAATAGTTCTATACCACAGGGTCATAAAGAATGATCTTTTATTTGAATTGTCTTTGACTTCGGTCTAGGTCATATGAATGTATGAATTTATTATCAAAAATATAGTATATATATTTTTATACATTATTTTTTATCATTTTTATACATATTTTTAGACTTTAGTAATAAAAGCATATGATTCACAAAGCTCAATAATGGGTATTAAAAAAACATTTTTGAAAATAAAAATAACATTTTTTACTGATTCGATCAGATAAGCAAATTTTAATGAAGTAAAAATGTACAAAGCACGTACAAAATTACTGTTCACAATGACAAATGAGCAACAACCTAAAAATATAATAACTTCCCACTGATAAATGAAGAAGAGAAAAAAAAGAGTAACCATAGTACTTTTTTTTGTAAAACCTCCCTTATATGGATAGTGACAGTTTAAGTGCATTCTATAAAAAAATTGACCACTTTTATATAACATATACTGTATTGCCTACGGAGAATTTGTCTCGACTGATTTTAATTAGGGCTAGGCAATACAAACAAAAGGGTATTGGCAGGGTGCACAGCGAATGAAAGGTACAGCTGATTGGCGTTTGGGCAGCTCTCCCTGATTAACGAATTTCCCACATGCCACTGACTCCGGTTGTGTTCAGGGCTGTCGATGTCGCAAACTAAAACAAAAAGAAAAAAAACATTAGAAACGTTAACTGTTTATTTTTTATTTTAGTCCGTAGGTATTATGCGTTTTTATATACAACTAGTTGCGCTTCGCGTGTTAATCTTGCCTATGTAGCCTATGTATTAATCTAGGGAGTCAGCTTCCTGTATACTAAATTTTATCAATGTGGGTCTAGCCGTTTGCGCATGAAGAAGTAACATACATACATACACACACACACACACACACACACACACACACACCAAAAAAAGAAAAACATATACACACACACTCACAAACTTTCTATTATATGGATAGTAACAGTTTAATTGCATTCTATAAAAAATCGTCCAGTTTAATATAGGTAACTTATACTGCAATACCTACGGAGAATTTGTCTCAACTGATTTTAATTAGGACTAGGCAATACAAACAAAAGGGTATTGGCAGGGTGTACGGCGAATGAAAGGTACAGCTAATTGGCGTTTGGGCAGCTCTCTCTGATTAACGAATTTCCCACATGCCACTGACTCCGATTGTGTTCAGGGCTGTCGATGTCGCAAACGAAAATAAAAGGAAAAAACGTATTAGAAACGTTAACTGTTTAGTTTTTGTCAGTAGGGATGAGGCGGTTTTTATTTACAACTAGCTGCGCTTCGCGGTGTTAATCTCGTCCATGTAGCCTTTGTATTAATCTAGGGAGTCAGCTTCCTGTATACTAAATTTTATCTATGTGGGTCCAGCCGTTTGCGAGTGGAGAGAGAGTAACATACATACACACAAAAAAAAAACACATACACACAGACACATAAACTTTCGCCTTTATAATTATAACAGTGCAATTTTTTGATATATGATACCCCTACTATCATCACGTTTCGTCACTAAAGATAACCCCTGATGATGCAGAAAGAGCTTTTTAGATCTTGCAGGCAGGCTAAAGCCACAAAATTCAGAAACCACACATGATGGTGGAAAAAGCAATCAAAATAGTGATGGGTTGCTAGCACCATTCCCTACATTTATTTACAAGCTTTTACTAAATTTAAAATTTTGTTTCAGTATATCTCTGCAAATGGAGGATCTAAAATGATTCCCCTGGACTCGAGCATAGATTTCACTGATCAAAACTTAAGTATAAAGAAATAAGAGCCTATTAATTACAAACAAAAACAAATCAAAAAATATAAAAAAGTACCTACTAAAGCTTGGTTCAAATACTTTATGATGTACTTTCCTTCGTGTCGTATCATCATCACGATCTAAGAATGCTAGTTTGGATGCCTGTTCGTACCGTACCGAATAGACATTCGAACTAACCTTCTAAGATCGTGATGTGCTTTATGCTCAAAATGTCCAACTTTTTATTCGTCTACGAATCCGAATGCCCAACATAAATGTCTACAAGACGATTTGCGTAAGCAGTAAACTAGTGTTGTAGAAAACTCGAGTCCAAGAGTCTACATTTGCAAACTTGAATTAATTTTGTATGCTTGCTAGACTAAGACATTAACAAGTCAGAGTCAAGTCGAGCACGAGTCGTCGGAGCCCAGACTCGGAGTCGAATAAAAACTCAAGTCTAATAAGAACTCCGAGTCGCAGAACCAACTCGAGTTCGAATACAATACTCGAAGCAACTTCAACTCACACAAAACTGTTACAACAAGTTATACAAAGCATTACAATCATTCAAAACATTTTTTAATATAAATGATTACTAAAAATACACTATTTGTTATTAACTTTAAAAAAAAACAATTTTATGAGCGCGACTCAGTCCATAATCAGACTCCAGCACACAACAGAGTCGAGCACTTATACTAAACTCGAGTCTATTATGGGAGCTTGAGTATAACTAACACATTGAGCAGTGTAGTCGCTATTTATAAGTCGAGTCTTGTGATTTACAGTCGAGTCAAAATATTAAGACACCCAGACTCGAGTTTTTTAACACACTATGTAAACGGAGCGTAGGTTTCTCCTAAGGACAAAAGAATATAACTGGTTGTTTAATATCTGTAGACACGATACCGTTTTTAGAACTTTTATTTAACTTGAAATATAAGTTTGTTTGTTTAGGTCTATCTTGCTAGTTGAGTTTGACCTAGTTTGTAATGTTTGATTGAGTTGAAATTTTGCATACATATGGAATTTTAGTGACTAAGCAAAATGATATGATAAAGCTTAACGGTGAAATAAAATAAAATATTTATAGTTTTTACCCATAGATTTATCAAACCTATGTCCTAAGTCTGCCTAAAGACATCTTACGAAACTGGGAGGATTAATAACTTCTTCTTTTAAATGTTGCATAAGTGGAATTGATACTCAAATCCTTCCTAACATTTCGACTGCGGAAAGACACATTTTATGAGTTTGCCTTTAGAGAAAACATACACATTGCGTTTTCCAGCAGTCGAAGAGTAGGTGCTTTGTGGTTGTTACGTTTAAATTTTTAACCGACTTCAAAAAAGAAGAAAGTTGTCAACTCGAATGTGTACCTTGTATAAATATTTTTTTGTTTATATTCCCCGATTACTCAAAAAAGTAGAAGTCGGTTTTTAATTTTGAAAAATTATATGAAATATGATAGATAATGTATAACTATTTTTAGTGACTGTGGAAGTGTTTGTAACTTTTAAATAAAGCTTTCATTAAGATGCAAAGTATTTCGCTGAGCTTGATCGATTGGAGGTGGGCGAGCTTCTATCGCTCACCTGTCTCGTGATAACGTCGTGAGAGCGTCGCCGAACTTTTTCCCGACTTTTACTGACAAAGTATCCTAGAATTATTACAGGTAGAAAAGAAACTAAAATGTAGTACTAAAACCTCTTTCAGAACTTTTATGACCATCTAGTACTTAGGTATTACACAGGATAACATAGTTAATAGTTATATATTTGCTAATTGCAAAAAAAATATTATAGTAAAATATTATATGAAAAAAATAATTGACAAAATATAAAGATTTAGCAGCCCTAGGTATTAGCCGACAAATGTTTTCCGACGTGGAAATTGAAAATCCGCCACAAATTTTACAATTTATTACAAACGCGTATTCCATATTTATTAGTAAAAATATTTATTACTTATTCTTCACTTTGTTAAAATTATAACTTAGGTTATACAATTTTTTTACAATTATATAAGTAGTATTCCAAAGTACCTAAGTGTACTGGTACCCAAAGCGGATTTTCAACTCGATACCTACACAAAAATCATGCACTGACCTCTAAAATAATTAATTACTTATTAATAAATATATTTATGTCAATAACATAAAAGTTCCACTAAAACTTTAGCTATATGTAAAAAAAAAACATTCTTTTAATTGTAATAGAAGAACACAAATCTATCTACACGCTGACTTTTCATTAGTTTTGGAAATAAAATATTGTATAGTAAATAAATTTCTATAGCCATATACGTAATCTAAATTTGTGTATGACTTATGATAAAATGTTGCGAAAATGATTTTCGATCAAGATCACGTAATTACGTCCGTCCAAAACTGTTGTGTGACCTCGATACTACTAATGGTACTACTAATTGATCTCACGATTTTACTTTCAAGTTTTAGTCAACATTTTTTGTTTCAGAATTTTTATTTTAGCTTAATTAAGTCTTCAAACGAACCTTATAAAGTAGCCTTCGGCTGCAAAACCAGTGAAAAATCAACATGTATATATTTGCCGTTTCTATTGCGTTCCGTTTCCAATAGGTACGTACAAATTGAAACTTTCTGAAAATACGACCCAATCAAGTTGCGCCGTCGCTGAATGGCATAAATTCCAATCTGCGCAATCTACAAAGCAGATTAAGAACACTGGGAAGTGCCTTAAATTGTCTAAGACTTGGACACAGAGATTAACGAACGCCCCGCATTCGACAGACAGGCATTGACAAAAGATACTGCGACCGCGACGATATAGCGACTAGAAAATGTCACTGATTTGGGTTCAATTAAACTTATTGTATATTTATAACAGTTAAAAGCTTTGGTGTTTGTCCACATCCCAATAAAGTTTGCAACATCCAGCCAATTACGTGTCTGTTACACATACTAGTGATGTTTTGCGAAAGTGATATAGGTATAGCAAAATGACTTTTTTCTTTATATATTATTCTAAATACTTACTTTTTCATCTCTAGGGGCTGATTGCCACGTCTACACTTGATGATATGATAATGCAGTGAACTGATTGCTCTGGTGGTGTGGAGAGATAGAAAATAATACCACCTAGGTTGAGTACTTGAATTAGACTGGTTTATTGATATTGAATATGATTACTCGAAATGTATGAATGACGCTAAACTACAGAGTCTACATCAGCCTGACCTACTTATTATAAGTACTGTTCAATAGATTGAACAATCTCAAAACATACAAAGTGTAAAAAAGAGATATATGAACTGCGTCATACTCGTAACTTCGACACTTAAAGAGGCAAAAAGATTTTCTGGGATAGCATAATATAAAACTTTTATATGTGAAAATACTTACACAAACTATACGAAACAGATACGTAGGCAAAGATTTGAAATATTATAAAAATAAATTGGATGACAAAAATACATTGATACAAAGAGAACTCGTTTCCTCGTGACCTCATCTAATAGGGAATATCAATTATTTGACTGTTTAAGAATTCTTAAATATTATCCTAATGTAAAAAAGATTCTAGACAAGTTTTGATCTTCAATTCTTTTACTTATAACGTCAAGCTATTTTAATTAAAAAAAAATAATTACTGTCATAAAATTAAATCATGGCACTGACCTGTCGAATGTAGTTTTTTGTTGCCTATGTTCAATTATCATAAACTATTATGCGACCTATAGTTATCCACTAGTTACTAATTTTATTTAAATTAAAATATTAATTGATGCGAATACATAATAATATAATTAATAGGCATAAGTGGAGACCTCATTTGAAATAAATTGTACAATCGTAAATATGATAATAAGTAAAATTTTTCTAACCTTAAGGCATTAGATAGACTTCAACTATTTTATAAACGTTAATTTAGAGTTTTACTTCAATTGCGTTAGTCCATTTAGTTTAAAATAAGTTTTCGCCAGAATTTGCCACTTTTAGCAGAAACGCGTTTTAAAGCTAGACGGTTAACAATGATACTTTATAAGGTTATTCATGAAGTGCTTTTAAGGCTTAAGGTTAGCAAAATGTTAATTATCACCATATTTACAATAAAATAATTTATTTCAAATGAGAGCGCCAATTCCGCCGTTTTCGCCTTAAGGGGACGCACCGTGAAAATGGGCATTATCTATTTCTTATTTCTCAGCGAATATCAGAAATTTAGAACTGATACTCGCTAATAGCATACTAGAACGCTTTTCTAGCATAATTGTGGTTGTGGATACATGATTAGTTAATTTTTGTAACACAAACTTACTCGTCAAAAACACCTCTACCAAAACATATATGGTCTAATTTCTCACAAACGAGAGGGACTTCAGCTTTGAAACTTTTTATGCAGATCAGTAATTATGTAATCTTCAAAATTGTGGTCCAAATTTTTTTTTGTTGCTTTAGTTTTAATTTTAAAGCTTTTTTTCTATAATTGATCAGTTTTGCGTGGCTTTAGATTTCAGTCATATAAGCCCTTTTACCTTCCTGAAAATCATTGTAATTGCCGTCTCGCTTTTTCGCGATTGTATTTAAATAAACTGTTCTTGTTGCACAGATTTTTGACAGTTATACATCAAATTGTCAGATGGCCGATGGGCCTCACGGAGCAAGGACGCGTCGCTCTTCACAAAAAAAATGACATTTAATTTCGTAAAATTATTGTCACAGTGTAAAATAATATCACGAATATATATAGGTCGAACAGTCTGTAAACAAACGTGCGAGTAACTTTCTTACACTGTGTCACTTGTCATAATGTCAAAGGAAGTGTCAAAGTATAGCGTGGCATAGATTGATTACCTGACAGACATGGTCGGCATAGATTTTTTTCATACAAGTACCGCACATACAATATCTATTTATAATATTTTAGTTTTATTTAATTACCAGTTTTGTGGCAATAAATTAATTTTATAATAGCCAAAGAAACTTATCTATAGATACTCTTCGGATTTATTTACTTTTAGATTTCGAGAAATATACACGTACATACTGTACCACTGACTGACTGGCTGACTGATTGATATGGTTGTTTGACCTGCGCCGTGCAGATCGCCGTAAGGAGTGAAGCTCACTTGCTTGGTGGGGGAGCAGAGAGGGGGGGGGGGGGCTTTCTGCTTATCCCTCTAAACAAGCAACCAAGTGAAGCTTGAGGCCTTAGGCAGAGGTCACCTACGAGGCCGTAGGCCGAGCCACTCCCACCACGTGCTTCGTCGTTCTTTTTTTTTTGCAATCCAAGATGGCCGCCAAAAGCATTTTTTTGGAATCCAGGATGGCATCTGGGCTTTATAAAATTAAACTTTTTTCGTATTTTCGTTAGTAATGTCTCACTGGGACTTTGTAGGAGTCTGATTTTTGCATGAGGGGGTAAAGCACCCCGCGGAACTCGAAACTGGATTCAGATTTTAGATCCAAAATGGCCGCCCACACATTTTTCTTGTTTTCTTAAGTAACTGGAGCTTTTATCCATTTTCTGAACTGGAAACATATCTTAGCCTACCTCAACCGCGGGCTGCTTGCAGCTTGCGCAACACCTAAACAGCTAGTACATTTGTTAAAATTGATATAAAATATCGATGAATAAGTATAAAATAAAGATAGTCTATATACTATATTTGTGGCCTTAAAAAACCATAACAATACGATAGGACTATTGATAATATTGATTACTGATAGTTTACAATAATATCGATGACAAGTAAAACTATCGACAGTTTTTAGGGTTCCGTTTTAAACAAGGAACCTTTATAGTTACATCATGTCTGTCTGTTTGTCTGTCATCGGTTTAAAGATATTTATTCTCAAAAAAAGACAAAAATCACTTACATGAGAACGCAAAAAAGTAATTTTTTTTACATTTGCCTCGTTCGCATACACACTACACTACACTCAAGTAATACACTCACTGTTTACAATTTTTTATCCCAGCCACAATACGTACCTACGTACGTAACTAAAATTACTACTTAATTAATTTCTTTTAAGCTAAAATGTTCCATAACGTAATGTGCAAGTTTAACCTTAAATGTATTAAATGGGTTTATATTTTTTATGTCAGACGGTAATTTGTTATAACACTGTGCGCCCTCGAAGGTAATTGATTTTTTTCCGTAGTTCGTCATCCGACGTTTTACTCAGAGACTAATAAGTACTAAAAAAGCTATAATTTGGCATGGGTATATTAATCATGCCAAAAAAACAGTGAAGTAATATAGGGAAAATATAATATTGTAGCTCCCATACAAGTTTTTTTTTTCGACTAACCCATCGTGTAGGGTATCGATAAATAGGTCTTTCAAAATATTTTGAACTTGTTAACACCATTTTTCATTTAAGAATCCGTTTCTTGAATATTTTTATTTAATAATAGTTAAAATAAAACTATCAAACCTAATTAGGGTTACGAATTTAAAAAAATCATAAAATGAAAATAAAATAAGTTTTTAGACGTTTTTGGTGGCGTAGACTGGGCTTGGCCGGACGATTTTACCATTTGGGTACGGAACCCTAAAAAGATCTAGTTTAACTTTCAAAAATTGGGTAAAAATAAAGGACTGAATCACCCTTTCTTGACACTAGTTTAAAATTTTGCCCATCGTTTACAGTAGCACAACTGTAGTGTAGACAAATGAATACTTATGATTGTTCTCCTAGCATTTACACTACATAGACGCTCCGCAAATTCGACGTCAGTTTAAAATAAATGCAGTGCCCACAATAGTGCCAATATACAACGTGGAAGGGATATACCCGTAATAAATTGAACCACGGGCTACACTAAACCACTAACTATAATCAAATAAAAATAACAACCAAAAACTAAAAAAATTGACATTTCCATACAAAAGTGTGCAGCCGCCTGGAAAATTTGTATAAGAATGTCAAATACGGTTTTTTTACTGTTATTTTATAATTATAATATAGTGATCTAGTATAGCATGTGGTTCGATTTATTACGGGTATGTCCCTTCCATGCTGTATACTAAATTAATTATTTTTTCAACACACTTGCTCGTAAAGTGGCTCTAATTTCATCGGTTTTAGATACCTTTATAAAGTAGTTCATAAAACACGCTTGCGTTATAAACGCAAATAGTGAAATTATATTATGCAACCGCAATATTTTAATTTTTTTTAAAATTCAGAACTAACCCACTGCTTGGTGGTACCAGCTAGTAAGTCCGCGTGCCGCGCTGATTTTAATAAGTATAACGGCGGAAAAGCAGCCTTGTACAGTGTACGAGTACATCACAGTTTTGGTTGAGTTTATTTAAGGCTGCTACCAGCGCTAGTCCTCGAAAGTCTAAGTTTCCGTATTACAAATTACTATATATACATAAAACGGCCACTTTTTACACTTTTTGTAAAGGTTTCTAAAGCTGATAGTATTTCAATGACTTTCGGGGTTCTAATGTAACTTAAGGATTAGGCTTATAAGTTGTGCGAGGATTTCTGATAATCTCATTTACAGAAAGATAAATAATTTTTTCTGTATTTTCAAGGTCGCTAGCGCTGGTAGCAGCCTTAAAATAAAAATCAGTTTAGATATAAGTGTATTGAAAAACGTCGTGCGATATACGTGCGTATATTGGTTAAAACACTTTCAGCTCTATTACGCCCCCGCTTTCGGCTCGGGCTGGAAAATCATCACACACAAAACTTATATCGTAATGTACACTATTTTGCAATTTTAAAAATATTACTTACTTTAATAAAAATAATTAAATAATGCAGCTCTGTTTATATAGTTACTTATTTACCCCTTAGTAATTTAGTACATACATGCTGACTTTTCATTGGTTTTGGAAAAAAATCTATTGTAAATAAATTCCTCTATCCATATACTTAATTCAAATTTGTGTATGACATAAGATAAAAAAATCGAGACCACGTAGTTACGCTCGATCAAAACTACCGCATGACCTTGATGAACTCCAGCCGGCCGGACGGAGGCGGTGCTTGGTGATACTACTAATTGATCTCACGATTTTACTTTGTTTTTGAATTTTTATTTCGACTAGCTAATTAGTTTTACTAACGACCCTTATAAAGCGGCCCTTAGCTTCAAAAACAATAAAAAGTTACTGTTTTTATTTTAAAATTTAAATAAACTATTTCTATTTTCCTAAAGGCTGACCGGTAAACAAAGCATTAGCATTAAGTCCTTGTACGGACATGACCTCATTCAATTCTTTACAAAAACATAATATGTTACAAAAATGTAAACATATTAGATTTATTTCATTACGTCATGCCTTTCATACTGTAACCTCTATATATTTTTAACTCTATCTGCATTGCGTTTAGACATTACTACAAACCTAGCGGAAAAGAACGGACAACTTTTGAATCAATTTTGACAGATTTTGAAAAATAAAAACGTAGAGCCAAGCCTAAATAAAACCTTTATTAGTCTTTGCATTGAAATTAATTATTCTTGAGGTTTTGATTTAGAAATAAAACTCTAATGAATTGGTCGTTTCGTCTAGCCGATTAAAATTCACAATGGCTGTGGCTCGAAATACTAATAAAACAAATAGCTGTCTGGGAATAAGATCGTCTGGTCTGCGGTTGGGTAAAAAAGATTACGAGCACGACTTGACAACTTATCAACAGAATTGTGATGATATTTTACTAGAAAACAAAACAAAGGCTTTCATTTCAGTAGAGATTTTTCGAAAAACTGATATGTTCTGCTATTTACTGATGGTTGCAGATTTTCCCTGTGGATTTTAGATATCCTAATAGGAGAATTTCACTTTTTTGGATTTTTGTTTTATGATATAAAAGTCATCAATTTAACCAAATTAGTTAAAATTTCCCACAACACACATCAACTTATTTACATACTTAGATAAATGACAATCCTACACCACTCACACACGGGGATAAGGAGTAGTAGTAGTGGGACTCGAACCTACTAAAACTCTATGGTGTCTTTATGCGTCTTTGCCCGGTTCGCGGGGTCGCTAAATCTATACCCAACATTCTTCTGACCCCCAGGCTTTATACAACGTGCAAGGAAAATACCCGTAATACATCGAACCACAGGCTATACTAGATCACTATAGTATAATGATAATAAAATAAAAGTCAATAAACAAAAAAAAAATTGGCAATTCCATAAAAAAAGTTTGCAGCCGTCCAGACAATTTGTTTGTCCTTTACACGTTGTTTAACCACACTTCTTTGAGGAGACAAACCTATATCCTCAACAACAGGCGCATGGGCACATAATATGCAGCTTCACCGTGTAGGTATACAGTAAGGCCAAATGTTAAACATTAAGGCACAGTTCCATCTTCTGCGCCCTAACCGCCGACGACAGATTGACACCGAAGAGGTCCTTTGTCTTTCCGTCTTTTCTTTTTGTTGCGAGCACTAAGATACAGAACATTTGAACTGCATTCCAAGCCACACCAGTGACTTGGAATGCAGTCCAAGTCAAGCTCTGTCTAGAACACTCCATTATTATATAAAATACTACAATTTTCTCTTAAATGTGGAAAAAAAATCCTTAATGGTTTTCAGGTACCCATGCAGAGGTGCAGCTAGGAACGTATTATGAAGCGATTGACATATTACTGTATCTGATTTCCTGTAACTGATTACTGAATTTATTACAGAGTTCATTGTTTCGTACATATTGCCAAGAGACTTGTCAATTTATTTTGTTGTGTTATAAAACTGGGATTTACTGTATTATCATCTAAAAAGGAGCAGACGCGTTACATATCCCCAAAAGGAGATAAATATTTTATGTCATAATTCATCCGAGCTATAAAAAGGGTGAGTGTAGCCGAGACCGTCTTGGAATGATTTTGCCCGCTGGGAGCAGGGAGCGCGGCGAACGTTGATATTTTCTTTAATCTTACAAATAAAGAAAAACACCTAATAAAATTGTGTACAGCGTTTGTCAGTTTCATATGGTTGAACGTGATCATTTCTAAATTTAATTTTGTTGATGATCGTATTTTTCCTACTTATATCCATTTTAAGCTTTGTTTAGTCCCCATATTATCAAGGAGGTCTTAAGTTTATTTCTTTTGTCCTTTAATTACCAATATTACGCTTATCCTTTACTAGCGGCCTCAGTTTTGCACGGGTATGTTTTATAAGTACATGTAAACTTGCTTGAATAAATGTTCTCATGGTAGGAAACCGCATCAAAATCGATCGGTTGATCGAGCACAGGCAGATATATGCCCCTTCGACTACATTTCATTACAAGTAAGTATTCATTATTATACAACGTGTAACGGAAAGAGGTTATCAACCCGAAAAGGACTTAAACAACAACCCGGAAGGGGAAATGAACCATTAAATGTGAACAACTTTTACTATGAGACCAAAAAAAAATCTCCATACATTTTGCCATGATATTTAATTTTGAATAAATCTGCAGTTTTTTTTTTTTTGCGATATCAGGGATGGTTCCACAATAAAAGTTTTGCACAGACTAACTTGTAATTTAAAATTCATATCAGCCTCAGGAAGTCCACTGCTGGACATAGGCCTTCCCCTAGGATTTCCAAAACGACCGATTAGAAGCAGCCTGCATCCAGCGACATACTGCAACCTTGCTCAGGTCGTCTGACCACCTATCAGGAAGTATGCTACGTTGCGCCGCTTGTACGTGGCAACCTGGCAGCTATTCGAGAACCTATCTGCCGCATTGGCTATCGATTCTTCGCGTTTTTCAATTCGCTTATTAAAATTATCCTCACTAATATTATAAATGCGAAAGTGAGTATATTTGTTAGTTTGTTTGTTACCACTTCACGCTTCAATGACTGTACCTATTTAGATGAAATTTAATATGGATGTATTTTCATACCTAGGGAAGGACATTGCATAGTTTTTAACCCGAAATTTCCACGGGGAGCGAAGCCCACGGGCACAGCTAGTTTTACTATAATGACAAACAACACTTAATCCACGATCTCGTAAATATTTGTCAATCTTTACTCTCCGTACTATCTAAAGGGCAGTAACAAAGCAAAGGGCGTATCTGATGTCCGCAATTTTATCAAATTTTCTCTTATTTAATGGTATAATTGGAAAAGTTCGTCGACAAAGCGAGGGCGTCCGAGGAAGAACTATAAAATTGCAGTTAAGGCACCAAACGACTTCTCGATACCATTACCCTGAAATACGATCTAAATGAGTACCCCGAAGGATACTCGTGATATGCTGTCAGGGTTCCAATGACATTAAAATCAAGCATTTATTTTAAACAACCGGCCAAATGCGTGTCAGGACACGCACAGTGTAGGGTTCCGTAGTTACGAATGCCGACTTTGAGTAACAAAACAGCTAAAAAAACAATTTTTTATTGAATTTATATAAAATTTCCCTCTCCGAGTTTTTATTAGTAGGCCACCTATAACTTGTTAATTTATAAACCCCACTTAGCTCTATATAGTTTTGATTTAACCTTCGTTCACAGATAGAGAGACACTTGAAACTAAATATTTCGCAAATTGATCCCTACAACGGAAAAGTGTTTACTAGTTCATAACATCTTTAAATTACCTATTCTACGGTAACCCACATGATGGGTTAATCGAAAAAATATATATACTCCAACTTTACATGTATCCCATACATGTAAAGTTGGAGTAATTTTTTTAAAAAAAAAAGCATGATTTACTTTTAGCACTTTTTTGGCGGATTATTATATACCCAGCTTTCTAGTACTTACTGACATGGCTACTATAAGAGCACCCTTGTTTACAACGGAACCCTATAGAAAGCCTGAACTGCAAATTTTAAGTGTTCTTTGACGGTGAAATCTGTAGCAGTCTAATCTATTTGTCAGTCTAAGCTTGCTGATACCACTTGTACCTAATTATACGGATCTTCTAAGTTTTCCACCAGTA
This sequence comes from Acrobasis consociella, assembly GCA_963555685.1. Lineage (NCBI taxonomy): Eukaryota > Metazoa > Arthropoda > Insecta > Lepidoptera > Pyralidae > Acrobasis > Acrobasis consociella. The sequence goes on from OY743115.1 coordinate 8,236,493, forward strand.
ATGTAATTTACTAAATAGTTGTTTTTTGTCATCTCGTCATACGTTAGGTACAAAGTGAAACGCAATAAAGGGATTAAATAGAATTGAATGTGTTATAATTATATATAATAATATACAACGTGGAAGGGACCCGTAACAAATCGAACCACGGGCTATACTTGACCTCAATAGTATAATGAATATAAAATAACAGTCAAAAACTTTAAAAAAATGGATATCTCCATACAAAACTGTGCAGCTGCCCGGGTAATTTGTATGAGTATGACGTACTTCTTTATTATTGACGTTTATTTTATTATAATTATAATATAGTGATTTATCCCTCCCATGCTGGTCTGGGAGAAATTAAAAAAAAACTAAGAATGTACCAGCTGCTTCTCTTCCCACGCAGATCGTAAAAGCCGATCGAGGTAATGGGCAAAAATGCAAATCATGTTAACAGGCGATGCGGCTAGCAACCCATCACTGTATTGATTGCTTTTCTATCTTCTCGCCCACCATGACGCTAAAAGTGGCTTTTGGGTCTTGCGGCTCTGGGCTCTGCATAGAACCGCAAGACCCAAAATGCTCTGTCTGCCCCATTAGGGATAAAGACGTGATAGTATGTATGTATGTATAGTGATTTAATATAGCCTGTGGTTCGATTTATTACGGGTATGTCCCTTCCACGGTATATACATTTGATTTCACAATTTTAGTAAATACTTATTCTCCAAGTAAGTAAAAAGGAACATCATCATTACAAATTGTACTTGTATTATTGTAAATATTTCTCGTAAATCGAGCCTACCAAAATAAGTATAAATGAGATGAATTACGGTAATAAGCACCATATAAAACAAAGGAAGCTGTAAATAATAGCAGCGATAATAATGAACGCTTGCAAAAATAACTCCAGTAGGGGGAATGTGACAAACCATTCTAGTTACCTCAGTGACACAAAATAATGCATAGAGTTTATCAAACGGGCTTAGGGGCGAGAGCGTTGTGACTCGACGAAATGCTGAAATTTTGACAAATTATACTTGGGGATTACTCTCGGAATATGAAGAAAACCACGCATACCCACAAATTACTGACTGTGACAAATACGCTTGTGGATGACCCCCATTTATCTCGCGGTGAATCTATTTAGCGGAAAACATTTTCAACGAATGGTGTTGTGTGATACGTAGATTTCTATCCGGTTATAAACACTTGCCTGTATTCCTCTTTAACTTTTTAGAATAATCCCTACCTTAGAATTTTTAAATAAAATACTATATGATCATTTGACAGCGTAATAGATTATCGACAAATTTATTTACCAAACAAATTAAAAATCACCCGACTTTCAATAGTTTCATGTAAAAACACACAACCGCCCACATCTAGATGGCGTAGATGTGGGCGGAGGAACTAAGGAACTAAATACCAGAAATTAATATCAAACTATATAAAACCCCAACTTTCAAGCTGTAGCTGAATAACTTTTAAACGGCCGAACCATCACTAGTGAATTTACTTTTATGTAAAAAAAACACATCGAAATTAGTCCATCAGTCAGACAGTCATAATCGTTAAAACTATAACACCCTTCTTTCTTGTTTGGGGGTTGAAAATACAATAAAAGTTATGATACAGAGCGTACAATAAATTGGACTATAATCGTGAATCCGCATGACATTTTGTTGAGAAGATTCCGAAAGGGGCATAATATGCCATCTGCGTCTGTTTTATATCCCTAGATACTTTTTTGGTAACCATGACAAAGTAAGTATTAGAGATCTGTTTCTAAAAATAAAACGAAATATTTTAGAAACAGACTCCCAAATTTAAAAAATAGTGGCTACAAGCCCACAATATTTTTAAAAGACCTATTCCACGATACGATGGGTTAATAAAGAAAAAAATTTACTCCTACTTCACTAGGGATCTACCCAATTTTTATTTTTAAATATATTTTACCACTTTTTTGGCATGATTGATATACATACCCATACTAATCGATGAGGACTTTTTAAATTTCAATTATAATTATGTTTTAAAATATATTATAATAAATTTTACCAACTTTCAGCTTTTTGTGAATTTGTGTATCTAAAACTATAATTTTCTTTGTTATGTAGTAGATTTTTGAGGTCTACAACCTACATTAGAATAGAATGGATAAATAAAGGCCATGAATTCTATGTAGTAGTCAGACACACCAAATATTTTCTTAATAAAAACGGTCACAGTCCACAATTTTGATAAATTACAACCTGAAACAAATTTCGCGGAAAAATATCAAAGAACGCCAGAAAATCCCACTAAGCGTGACCTTCTGCGTCTTATAACCTCCAGAGCACTTTAATTTAAATTGAAACGACGTTCTTCACCCACCGCCAGTTGTCTGGAACCTTATTTTTGAACTCATTTTCCGTTCATTTATAAAGTTTAAACTTGCAATTTCTTATTGCTTTATAGTCAAAGGATTTTTGTCGAGCTATCTTGACTACAAAACACGATTCTATTTTTAATATTATCAAACCTTTTTCTCAGTTAACATTTTAAGCTTTTTGTCTTATTGGAATGAAATCTGTAGATTCATCGACAATTTAGCTTTTTCTGAGTCACACAATATTATTTAGCATTTACGCTAAATATTATTGTGTGTTGGCTAATATTCTCTCTCCTCAAGCAATGTTTTAAAAATATATGACAGAAATAGATTTATTTAGTTGCAAGAATGGAATTGTATGTACTTGGTTGCAAGTTTGACTTGAATTTGTCATTTCAAACATAGCCAGCTGAACATTCGCTAAATTTCTAGAAATATCAGTCTTTTCCTTTACGTTTTTTCAAATGGCCCTAGATTTGGCCCTAGATTTTACTAGCTTATGGAATCAGTAATTAAGAACTGTTAAATACCTACCAGAAAAAAAAAGTACAGGAAATAAAAATAAAACGTTTCACTACCAAATAATATTTACCTACTCATATGACACTAAATAAATATTCATTTAACATTGTGAATGTATTTTTAAGATCTGCAATACAACATTTTATCACAGTAGGTACTGTAAGCAAATTGTCATAATAGGGGTGACGACAGGGTCCGAAAAGTATGATTGTATTGTAATTAGTCCGTCTAAACCAAAAAAAGTAAAAATTCCCAAAGATACGGAGCGTCAAAGTTTCGGAGTGGGGGCTTGCGACGTCACACTTAAGTAAAAATCGTGCTTAGGTGTGACGTCACGCGAAATTTTAATGCGCTGTATCTTTGTCATTTATGGTTTCTCAGAGAAAAGAAAAAATACGTGTACAATATTTTTTAATAATCTAACCATTGGACCAAACCAATATTTTTCCATTCATCATGCCTATTGTATGTATTCTGGCAACAATTAACAAAATGAAAAATACTTAACAGTTCCTGTATTAGTACACCCATTGCAGACACAATAGAGGTAATATTTTAGTGGGATTACATAATTTGTAACTTTTTGTTTTAATTTAAATTTTAAAAAGTTTGTATAGTTTGAATTTAAGTTAAATTAATTTTTTTTCCAATAAAGAATGACACAATTATTTGTTTGTCGGATAATACGTGACTGTCATGGCGTTAAAAAACTTAATCTTTTAGTATTAAAAGAAATGGAAATCAAAAAATGTTTTATTCCTTTTCCTATCTGGCATCCATTCAACTAAAACTAACTTTTGAGTTGGAATCCGTCTACCACCCAAAAGAAGATACTTAAATGTTTTTATATATGTTTGAAACGAAATACAAAACTAAATCATGTAGCAGAAAATTCGGACCCCTGAACAAAGTTGCGTCACATTAAACTGAAACTAGGTATCTCAAAGGTTTTAGAGCAAAATGGAAATAAATACATTACAGGAGCTAAATGTATGAAAGCGTTATCATACGACGAAGTTTCGAGCCCCCAGCTTTATGCAGCATTTGAACTTTGTTTTCATAGACGCCCTGTTATTTCCTGCCGGGAACTGAAATTTCGCTGTTTGTACATAATTAAAATGTAGTGAAATAAGACTTTCTTGTTTATTACCATTTGGGACTACATCTTTACGAAGATAAATATACACACATAAAAGGATTTATACAAATAATTTTTGGGGCAAGAAATATACATAATTAAATAAATATTCGCCATAATATTAGTAGATTCGATAAATGATCTAAAAGAATGTTCGATAAATTGTAGATCGATCGTTAAATGTACGAGACTGTAATGAGTATTGTTTTATCGAGTGAAGTTCATTCTAATACATGGTTACAGCCTATAATGGTTAGAGGTGCGCAGCAAACAAGATGTTTTTTTTAGATTTCAATAAATAGACATGAGTCAGAGAGTGAAAAAGTGACGTCAATGCGACCACATCTAGACATGAAAAATATAAATTATTGGAAGATAAAGTTATAATATTTTACAAACAAAATCATTTTTATATTTTTGATGATATCATCAATGCCTTAGAATACTATTCTTTGAGAGAATCCTTGAGAGCCTTCGGTGTTTATATCCTCATTTGAATAAATAATATATTGAAATAATAAGACATATTGTGAATATTTTAGGTAACTTCCGCTATTCTTACAAAGTGATGTGCATATAAGAAACATGATACTTTTATTATTTTTATTCGGAAGCGTTTTTTGATGAATCATTTATATCTGAGTACAAACATTGTCTGCTTTAATATGATTGGTAATAAAAAAGTATATAATCAGCCAAAATTCACTCAGAAAGTGTAATTCCATGTTTAATTCTCATATCAAAGGTCAATTCAACAACTTTCCTTAAGTAACATATTGAAATGTAACTTACATTTCAATATGTTACTTAGGGAAAGTTGTTTGGATTAATTGAATATTAGTTTAGTTTGCTAGAAAAGCCAAAAATCATTTTTCATATTTTTATGCATTCCTTGGGGAAATTTGTTCAGCATTATAGACTCGATCAAAAAATAATTTCAGTAAATTTTATCAGACTTTATATAATATGTATTTATTTACTATACAGTATTTTCTGTACTTACCTGCTACTACTACACGCTCAATAATGTGTTATTTGTATGAATTCACATATGTACAAGCATTTATTTTTCCTAAATTATTCATTATTTTAACCTAATGTTGGAGATTCTAGTCTTTAATGCTGAAGGACAGGGGACAAACTCATGGGAGAAATATAAAATTAAATATAAAATATAGTTGCTAGAGTTTTGAATTGGAGTTGAAGGGGCTTGGGCGGAAATTGTGGGGCATCCCATGGGACCCGCTTCTAAAAGTTACTGTAATTTAAAACTTAATCAGGCAGAATTACAGTTCGAGTTAAAATTGTACTCTGTTTATGCTCTATTTACAAAGGTGTGCAAAAACATAAGCTTGATTATATGTTGTAAACCTATACTCAAATTACGTCAGTTTTTAGTAAGCGAGCATATGAGTATATCTAATTGTGTTGCATGGTAAGTACACGAACAAAACAGAATATCAAATCGTTATCCAACTTTGTTTCTTAAAGTATTCTTGTGCACGATCAATTGCATTACCTTCAGATATCTGAAAATAACATACGTTACAGCAAACAATGCTAAAAGTCAGGCAGACGCTACCTTTTCAACAGCTTATCTCTAAAACGCGATGTTCCAATGACGCTGCGAAGTTTTCTCTTTGTTTGCTACCAGTATTTTTGTCGTCTCGATAACATTGTCAAAGAATCCCCTATTCCCTCTGGGTATCGCGGAGATATGACGTCAACAAACTTCAATAAAATATATAATCTTTTTCCGCAAACCCCTCGATGTTTTGTTTCGATAGTGGTTTAGATCATGAGGATAAACTTCATTTATTGTGTTGGGAAATAATAAAAGTTTATTCTAAGCTAAGACATAATACTATTATATTATTAAGAAGGAACTTTGGTAATGCTAGGCTTAGTGAACAAAGCGAATACGCTTCTTATACAACCGGCATTTTTCCCACAAAGTTGAAAGATATCCCGGTGCGAGATTTCCAGCGGTTTATTAAAGAACGTGTTTATACACCCTACCAAATCCCGGTTCTGATTATGCATAAAATTGAGTACAACAAAAACGTACTGATGTGAAATTGACCGACAAATCCTTTACAAAACCCGGATTCCTGACAAGAATACGTTTCCAGGGATACTCGGATCCTTTACCCCTTTCTTTGTTATGTAAATATCTGTGTCTGGTGAAAGTTTGCCAACAAATATTCCCTCAGTGTTGATCCATTAGAAAATGAAAGAACGTTTGTGTAGCACGAAACAAGAGCTCGCTCGTTCCCGCTGATGATATTAGGCAGAGGTACACCCATTTCTTTGTTTGGCCAACACTGGTTAATATTAGTTTAGGACTAATGATTCATTCGCTCGACTCGAATTACACGTCCGCATTACGTCTGTAAATCTAATAATGACGAAAAGTTCTTATGTTATTGTTGTTTTGTCCGTACGGGTAAAACTTCAGCTCGTTTGGAAAACAACGGCTTATGAAACGCGAAACGACATAGCTGCTATTTTGGAGCAACGCAGTGATACAATGAAATTTCATTACCTAAACATCCGTACATATTTGTACTGAACTAGAGCAGAATTGTAGTAATTGTTAATAATGTTTATTATTTGACAGTTGCGTTTAATTAAACTCAATGTAGGTATATAAGCGTGTTTGATAATACAAACAGGAGAGAGTGAGTACGAGAACAGCCATTGTTTATGAAGCCTTAGGACGTCAGAGCTCAATCCTATAAGCAAACAAACATGTAGTACACTCGGTGTTACGGCCGTATCTCCGTAGTGAACACGGCACGGTACATTCCTAATATGTTAATTTCAAATCCCGGATAATCAACGGGACCGAAAGCCTTCGGGAATTCAAGACGACGTTTGTGAACTTATCTCGTGTTCTCGTTAGCGGGGCGAGCCTCCGGAATACGTAAACGTCATTCATGATTAAGCAACCGTTCAAGACGTGACTGTTGACAAAAACACTCGAAGACATCCCTGATACCCTGTTGAAGGCAAAAATACAAACTGCTTACTCCAATTGCTCTAGAATATTCAAAGAGATTAACGAAACTGGAGAGATTAAAGCTGTACCGTAAGAATAAACCTAAATTGTTTGTAGCACAGTTTTGCGTTTATTTGTTTGTTTATAAAGCTTTATTGTACATAAGAAAGAACACATATACAAATCAGAAAGTAAACACAACACAGTTTTGCGTGTTAGCGTTTTTTTAATAAAATCAGTTTTATGTACATAAAAAATATTTTTGTAGTACAAGAATATAACCACTGCACAATATTCTCTATGTTATTACGTCCAGCTTTCAAGAAAGGAAATCTTATACAATGTATAACAGCTACAGACTTGTTGACTAAGTGTTCTTTCCAAGAATGCGAGCACTCTTGAACCGATTGGGGATTTTTATATTTAAAAAGATCTAAATTCTCTTATGTATTTAATATCCTACGTATTTATAGCATTATGCTATAAAAAAACTTTAATTATGGTACCGAGGGCAAGAAAAGATAGTTCTATCAAACATAACAGAAATAAAAAGCGAGATTCCGCACGTGTAGAATAACATACACATATGTATATGTTAATTCTTCAAAAATATTCTCCGCGTAACCTTCGTGGGGCAGTAAAATTGCCAAAAATCGTTAGGGAAAATATGCAAAAACAAGACAAACATAACAATATATTTTTATTTATGCATAAATCGATCAAGGCGTTGAAATAAGTAATTTTTTTAATTTTTTTAAAGCTAGCTTTTATCTGTAACAATAGATTTTAATATTCCGCTCTAGATCGGTCATTTTGGAAATATTTGGGAGAGGCTTATGTCCAGCGGTGGACGTTGTGCGGCTAAAATGATGATGATGATAATGATCTTTAACAATAACTAAAAAAGTTAAAGTGCGCTGCAATAAACTAAAAACAAAAAAAAAGACAATACAATCTTGCTCAAACTTGGTGGGATTATGTTGGGGGGTGTTGTTTTTATCAATGAGATGCCATGATCACATTAACCTTTCAGCTCCATAATCAGATCAGCTCCATGTCATCATAATATAGTCATCATTATCACGCAATATACGTATGCGTGCAAAATTCAGTTCAATTGGAAACCGGGAAATGGGTCAAATTTAACTTGCAAGATTTCATTAAAGACGGACAAAGAGACAGGTAAAACTAAATAAAAACTTGTAAAAAATAGATATTTCTAAAAATTCTAGTAGTTCATTGATCACGAAAGTTACTACAAACACCACAAAGGTCCACTTTTACTATTAGCATTATACTTTGGCATTTTATTAGTAAGTATTACCTGTTTATTGCGGCGTTGCCTGCCTTTTGTAAGATAAATACAGGCGTTATTATGTTACTCGCTGATATTGTAGCTTACTATAGGTGAAAGAATTTTTAACACCGGATCAGAAGTTTACACACAAACAAAAACATCTCTTCCCTTTATAATATTTGTATAGTGAAATATTGGTTTTTAGACTATCGCGCTTTAAACTTATAATTAATGTATACAAACGGGACTTAGCACGAACCTTTTTTGTTGGTTCTAACGTTTCAAACGGGAGTTACATCCTTCGTGGTCGCAGACAGACTCCTATTTGAAGATGCAACTCCTATTCAAAACGTTAGAGCCGACAAAAAAGTTCGTGCTAAGTCCCGTTTACATTCATAAATCATAGCATAAAGACGTATAGAAAAACAAATTAATATATATGTACATATATAGCGGAATGAGGATCACGAGAAGTTTGAGAAGCGTATTATTGGCGTCCCGGGAAATATTGGTTTTTACTATCGCGCTTTGAACTCATAATTAATGTATATAAACGGGACTTAGCACGTACCTTTTTTGTTGGGTCTAATGTTTTGAACACAAGTTTCATCCTTCGTGGTCGCAGACAGACTCCTACTCGAAGATGCATCTCGAAATGTTAGAGCCAACGACAAAAAGTTCGTGCTTAGTCCGGTTAACATACATAAATCACGTCATAGAGACGTAAAGAAATACAATATTGGTTTTTAGACTATCACGCTTTGAACTCATAATAATGTATATAAACGGGATTCAGCATGTACTTTTTTTTGTTGGGTCTAACGTTTTGAACAGAAGTTACATCCTTCGTGGTATGTAACTTCTGTTCAAAACGTCAGGAACAGACTCCTATTGGAAGATGCAACTCCTATTCAAAACGCTAGAGCCAACAACAAAAAAGGTTCGTGCTAAGTGTCGTTTACATACATAAATCTTAGCATAGAGACGTAAAGCAATACATATAAATATATATGTACAAATATGCGGAATGGGGATCACGAGAAGTTTGAGAAGCGTTTCATTGGCGTCCCGGGAAATATTGGTTTTAAGACTATCGCGCTTTGAATTCATAATTAATGTACATAGAAACGGGACTTAGTACGTACCTTTTTTATTAGGTCTAACGTTTTGAACAGGAGTTACATCCTTCGTGGTCGCAGACAAACTCCGAAGATGCGACTCCTATTCAAAACGTTAGAGCCAACAAATTTACAATTTACTTTTACTATAGTTTTAAATAAAACAAGATTGTGGAGATAATAATAAAAATTTGAAATTTGAACAAAAAGGTTCGTGCTAAGTCCCGTTAAACATACATAAATCACGTCATAGAGAGTCAAAGTCAAAGTCATTTTTTTTTAATTCAATGTAGGATAAATTTATCTCTTATTGAAGGTCATTTTTTTAAATATTATTTTAGTGCAAAAGCTAAAAACAACTAGCGTTTCGGAACGACCACTGCTGGGAAGATTACGCCGAAAGAAACTCAGTTTAGTATCAGTTCAGAGACGTAAAGCAATACATATAAATATGTACAAATATTGCGGAATGGGGATCACGAGAAGTTTGAGAAGCGTATCATTGGCGTCCCGGCGCGTGGCAAACGAGCCCGAAAATTGCGAGCAATCTATTCGGTTCAAGGGTGACCCGGAATAAAGAGCGGGACGTTTGTCACTCAGTGTATTACTTACTCGCGGACAGTGGGAGCCGAACCGCAAAAAATCGACGCATCATCCATAGATAGTCCTATGGAGAGTGTAAATGTAGAATACGTGCCTTATCTATTCGTTGCTTTTTTTTATAGGGACAAATTACACTAATGAACATGAACGATCACAGTTGTAATTTTCACACATGATGTACGAAATGACGCTTAAATTTTTTACAGAATTATCAGTTGCATATTCACTTTTAAAATGATTTTGAAATTATATGTAATGAAATTGAAATTATATAAATATGTAAGGAGGGTTTCCATACAATAAACATGAGATTTTAGAGATAATGGTATGTAAGGAGTCCTTTTTCTCTAAGAATATTATGCTATATGAAATTGGGTCCGCCACTTGTACATATTTTTAACTGTACAATAAAGTTTAAATAAAAAGGTAATAGGAACGTAATCTGATCTGTGTGGTAAAAATACAGCCATACACAGATATTACAATAGATATAAATGACTGCCTCCAAGACTGCCTCTGTGGTGTAGTGGTTAGAGCGTTCGGCTCATACCCGGAGGTCGCGGGCACGTTAAGCCGTCGGTCCCGGTCACTGTCTTTGACATTGGTCGTTACCTAAAACCATGTCAGAGGCCTTTAAGGCGGTTTAAAAACTCTGACACTAGTGTTAGTCACTAACACACACGATAAGAAAGAAAGACTGCCTCCGTGGTCCAGTGTTCAAGGCGTTCGCCTTGTGATCTGGAGGTCATGGGTTAGAATCCCACTGGGGAGCATGCTTTGTAAAAAATTGTTTCCCGTCTGGTTAGGATATTGTAGGCTTGAATCACCTGATTATCCGAAAATAAAGAAGATTCCCTATTTCGGAAGGAACGTATAACCTGTGGGTCCTGAAAGGTCCTTTTCTGGTTTACTCTTTGGGTTGCGCAGGTCAGACGGCAGTCGCTATGTGTAAAAACTAGTAACCTCGTCAAATCTCCTTAATTAGGTAGCGGACCCCGGGCTCTGAAGAATTACTGCTGAGAATGCAACCGGGAATTATTCATTTACATTTACTCGGATTTCACACGCTCGGATGATGATAATTACAAAAGAGACGATAATGTAATACATAACATATTACACAGATTGTAGCTCCAGCTAGCCCCAAAGTAAGTGTTTTAAACTTGTGTTATGCGGGATACTAACTCAATGATATTTGTTTTATGATAACAACACGAAAACACATATTGAAAAACACTCAAGACCCAGGACCATTTTGAAAAAGACCGTTTTCCAACTTGCCCTGGCATCGAATCGGGAACCATCGAGTGGCGGACTAGCGTCGTTTCCACAAGGCCAACGAGGTCATCTCCTTTTTTCACACCTACATTTACTTGTACCTAAAAACTAAAAGAACTTTGCAATTTCTTTTTAAGTATCTCTTAATTATCTACCTGCCCGAAAGGGGAAAATGGAGAACAGCCATATTTCTTATTGCAGAGACCTGATGTCGTGACGTAGGTATTTTCGCTTGCAAGCGGCCATTTTGCAGGTAAGTACGGTCAAAGTACGGCCACAGAGTACTGAAAATATACAGAAGTTGCAATGCAACGAAGATAATTGCGTAAAAAATAAAGTGAATTTAATTTTATACTACAACATCATAAGTGTTGACGAAGCGAAAGAGTTTTGCAAGTATCGTAGCAAGTGTACAACCATTATTTTGCCTAGCCTCATGAGAAACAATCGTGATAATATGTATATATAGTATGTAATAATTTTCTGAGAAACTGCCTCTTCGTATTCCTAACTTTTTTGATAAAAATCTATAGAGATCGTTAAAACTCACAATTAATATGTACAAAGTATTTTACAAATTGACAGCTCGCTTATAAATACCTTATAATATAAGTGAGCTGTCAAATTGGTAAAAACTTTGTCTAAAACCTTCGGTACTTAGCCCGAATCTAACGTCTCAACACCAGTAGGAGAATTTAGCGTAGGCCCGTCGTAGCAGAATCGTAGCGTAGTCGTAGCACAGCATTAAGTTGGGTTTCTAAGGAATAACTTGAATGCACGATTAAAATATCAAAATTAATTAGTAGAATAATAGTTTGAAATACTACATATTATTATCAGTATTTAAGATTTATCGGTTATATTAAACACAAAATGTTATTACAATTTTAAGAGCTTATCCCGAAAACCAAAAGTAGTAAATGTGTTTTCTCTGGAAATGAGAAAATAATTCCAATGAGTATTTTCGTTTTAAAACATAATGGTAAAAACAGAAATTCTTAAGTAAAAATGAAAAACGTAATACCTTTTTGCTTATCGGATTTTATATATTCGTAGAACCAGTAAATTCTTTATTCTTACAGTACCTACATGCTGTACATGGACTTACATGAGCAGCTGACTAATTTATCTAACAACTGTTCGGACGAACGAGTAAATGCCACTGGAGTCTCATTTACATAAAACTTTCACATTTAAAGGGCACGGTCACGTCTAAACATGATTCTCTGAAAGAGATGCTAAAGATATACCGATTCGTACGCCAAAACGTTCATAGTAAGTGCTCTGTTGTAGACATTTCTTGTGCAAGAATTTTTTTTGATATTGTTCTTAAGTCACAGTTATTTATTTACACATCACAAAATAAATGTAAGTTACGTAAACAAATAATAGTATCGTTGAAGGTTCTCAGACAAAAAAGTAACTAAAGGCGAATTGGTAGCAGAATTGGCGCATTTGAAATAAATAGTTTAAAAGTAAATGTGCTGATAATTAAAAAAATGAATCCCAACAATCCGTAGAAAGTCCTTTAAATTATTTTATGAATAACCTTTTTTATGTATGTAATAATTTTTTGTACCGCTAGTTTTCTCTAGAACATCATCAATAAGTAACTATTACAGTACATAAGGATGCAAGTGGAGTCGCATTTATATAAAACCTTCATATTTACGAGGCACTGTCACATTTGAATGTCTCTTAACATTTGTGATTCCCAAGGGACACTAAAGCGTACTGAATAAAACGCTTAAAGGTGACAGTAGTTCGTTTGCTCTATTAGAAGCTAGACTAGTTACCTGTTCTATTTGTAGTAAAACTGTTTTATTCAGTCGTTTTCTTAATAATTTTCTCAGAAACATATATACATACGTACTTACCTAAATTGAAATTGAAATAAAAAAAAATTTTTTCAGTGATTACAGAGCAAATAAATACACAAAAGATTCATCATCATCATCATCAGCCTTCAAAAACTCACTGCTTTGTCTGCGCTCCGGAGTATTACTTACTTAATTTTATTAACTTAAATATCTGATGCCTGCGACTTCATTCGCGTTATTTCCTGTCTTTTAAGTCTGATCTAATTGCACACGATGTGCAAATCAAATTAAAAATAGTTTTAGTAGTTTAGAAGTCCATCGCGGACCAACAACGTGACACGTAATTTTTAATATAAAATTACAAAGGCTCTCAAGTTTTGTTAGACTTGTTATCTAGAACAGCATAGCCAGCAATAAGCAACTAGTAAAATACAAAGGGATGCCACTGGAGTCGCATTTACATAAAACTTTCACATTCGCAGGGTACTGTCACGTCTGAATGTCTAAACATTTGTGCCCCGAGCGGGACGCTGCAAACGCACAGAATAGCACGCAAACTGGTCTCAATAGGCCTTATTACTCTATCAGAAGGTAGACATTCGTTCAATCATTTTCTTTTTTTTTATCTGCTCGTCTGGTCGAGGCAACAAGAGACTTCAGAGCTGGCAGCTTTCTTGCCTAAAGAATTAGCCTTGCTATTTAGCGAGGCAACGCTGCCAGTGTTCTGGGTACTTTGCCTCGATCAGATGCGTTTGAGAAAATTTTTCATATTCAGTTTCTTTTATTTTATTTTAGGTTTTAATTAATTTAAGTATTTTATGTTTATTTATATAAAATTGATTATTCCTATCTTCTTCTTCTTCTTCAGCCTTTACTCACCCATTGTTGGGTATAGGCCTCTTCATGGTGTTTCCACTTGACCCGGTCTTCTACTTTATTCCTATAGTTATACTTTTATATCCTTAATTGGGTTATTTAAGTTTATGACAGATTCTTTAATTTAACAAAGATAACAAATAGAAAAAGACTCCCATGCTGGTCTGGGAGAAATAAAAAAAACTTAGAATGTACCAGCTGCTTCTCTTCCCACGCAGATCGTAAAAGCCGATCGAGGGAATGGGCAAAAATGCAAATCATGTTAACAGGCGATGCGGCTAGCAACCCATCACTGTATTGATTGCTTTTCCATCTTCTCGCCCACCATGACGCTAAAAGTGGCTTTTGGGTCTTGCGGCCCTGGGCTCTGCATAGAACCGCAAGACCCAAAATGCTCTGTCTGCTCCATTTGGGATAAAGACGTGATAGTATGTATGTAACAAATAGATTTATCTTCATGAAATAAAGCGATATAGAGAAAAAGACACAGTTGTAACTGTCGTAAGCCATTTGAACCATAATGGTTTTCAGTTACCTCCCTATAGGTAGGTGTTTTGTTGACAGATAAGGCCCAGCCAAGTTTCGGCGTTGCCGCAGAGCAATTCAGCGGTTTTACGCTCTACGTCCTCAGATAAACCTTTGTTGCCTTATCGCGTTCCACCAGAGGCCGTCTTACCAACGCCTAAATTTAAAATGTTATACTTCCCATTTAAAACGTTTCTTTTGTGCGGAAGATTGCACAAAAGATTGTTCTGTCATCCTTCCTCAAAGAACGAGTTTTGTGACTCGGACCTTTGTTGTTGAAAGCATAACGTCGTATTTCTGGTTTTAATAATTTTTTGTATTAACTTATTTCTAAAGATGTGACGCTTGGTTCGTAAAAAAATACTTCAAAAAAATTGTTGGTTTTTTACTTTTTTGTTTAGTTCAGTATACGAACTTATTTGTTTACCCATTTAATTTGAGTACGACATAAGGTTTTAAATTATATAATATATAATTTTTACATAAATATGTTTGTATAGGCAAGTTTATAAATATTTTTCATAATTTCTTTACAAAATATTCTTAGTTTTTTAAGAAATTATTTACTTAAAGTAAAGTTTAATATGGTTTTGCATTTTTTTTTATTATAAACATGTCAATACTTATTCCGTAAACAAATTTTAAAAAATTGCTACAAAAATGCACATCGGTCAGTCTTATAACCATTTACATAAACAATAAAAAGCCAATAAAAACATGATGCAAAAAAGCTCATTGGCATTCAGATAGATTCTAATAACCTCTGGCATCATAACTGGTTTCCGAGGTTAAATGTAGATTGTGGGTGCTATAACCAAAATATCGTCAGACGTGTCTAAGATATCTGTAGCCTTTGGCGTGTATACTGTGTTAAAACAATGAAGTGGTTTATTTTGTCTTTATCTGTGTTATTATATACGTCAACTTTTGTAAGTTCTTTCAATTTTGATATTCCATCCAGTTTATTGGAACAAAGAACAAAGTATGATTACGATCTAAGAAGATTTTTGGCGCCATCGTCAATAGAGGTAGAATATGACAAACGGGATTCTATACAGGTACATATTTTACAAATTGGAATATCTGTCAAGCCGGACCATAATAATGGACAATCTTACAATAGAAAAAATGCTATAACTAGTTATGGGACACCTTACAGGCCTTTCGATCAAATAGGTGAGGTTGATAAAAATAGTCATTTTACTACTTACAAGCCCTTTTATATCAAATTTCAGCATGAACCTCCAAAAAAGCCCTATCGCCCATTTACCGGGATTGATAATAACAACAATGATGCAAATTCCATACAAGGTTTAAGCGCGCCCCCTTTGCCGTTCCAATTTGGAAACTATGACCATACCACCACAGCATCTCCAGTGCACTCTGTGCCTTCACCTAATCAGGCAGCCCCAGAATATCAGACAGCTCCTCAATATCAGGCAGCTTCTCAATATCAGGCGGCTCCACAATATCAGACGGCTCCAGAATATCAGGCACCTCCAGCATCATCACTATCAGGCAATGCATTCAGCCACGGTTCCTTCAACCAGCAAATTAATTACAGAACCACAACACCACCTGCACCCGTGCATAACGCCGAAACAACTGCCAAACCCTCGGGAATAAACTCTCAGCTCTTGACCAGTCTGGCTGGAGATACAGAAGTCAAATATAAAGAAACCGACACAGACTACTATGATTTCGATCAATCAGATCTTAAAGGGCCGCAGTATGATATAAATGCATCTCGTCAACTTTTTAAAGAATTTGTCAAAAAGTTTGGGAAAACGTACACAGATAAACAAAATGAGGAAACGCATTACCAACATTTTGTTAATAGTTTGAAGACAATCAATAGATTAAACGCAGAAGGCGGGTCTGCGTCGTTTGACATAAACATTATGTCGGATGAAGATCCTAGCTTTTTTGGAAAATAAAATTACAAGGTAAGATTTACTTAATATTCAAGCTTATATTTTATTCATTTTATTGTCATACATTATCATCATACATTTAAATATCGTTTCAATATAGTTCACTTTAAAAAATAACAATGTGCCTTTAATTCATTACACATTATGGGAATTACAATAGGCAATTATGAAATAATAATAGGTATTTTAAATATTAAAACTGACTAATTAAGTAAACAAGTAAAAATATAAACTAAATAAACGATCGATCTAATTCACTTAAAACCTTTTTATTCTTTAAATAAAAATTAAGATAGTGGCAATATCAATAATTTTCTCTACACTCTAGGGTCAAAACTTTTCATCTTTATTTAGTCACTGCTTCATGAAACGTAAGAAGTTCTTATAACAATTATTTATACAATGTGGTAGGGGCATACCCGTAATAAATCGAAACACGGGCTATCATAGACACTATGGTATAATAAAATTAAAATTAAAGTCAAAAAGTTTAAAAAAATCGGCATTTCCATACAAAAATCTACAGCCCGGGCAATTTGTATGGAAATGACGAAAATTTTATGTTTGCTGTTATTTTATTATCATTATAATATAGTGATCTAGTAAAATATAAAAATCCATCGACACGCAAAGAAGAAGCAGAAGTTATCTAGTTATAGCCTGTGGTTCGATTTATTACGGGCATGTCCCTTCCACGTTGTTAGTATAAGGCCCAACACAGACGACAGACTATCCGTGACGCACTTTTTAGTCTGTGAAAAAAGAACCTATGGAATCTTACGCAATAACGCACACGACGCGCGCAGGACTTTTTGCTCGTCGTGTGCTCGCTATTTTCACAGACTAAAAAGTGCGGCACGGTTTAGTCTGTCGTCTGCGTTAGGCCTAACAGAGAGAAACGAATTTTATGCATGTGAAAATAGATAAACAAAGAAGAGCATCAATAAGAATAAAATTATATTCATTTCTTCGTCAATTGACCGTGTCGCGGCAGAGGGCACATTTTACAGGCACTTAGCTCTGTAATGGCGGTTAATATGCAAATAGCAAATCCGGAGAAAGATCGATTGACTACTGAATAACTACCAATTTTTTTTTTAATATCACTTATTGAGATGTAAATGAATAAAAGAGCAATGAAATGTAGAAGTACCTTTTTTAAAAAAAAAAACTTTTTTGTTGAATTAATATTTACAATACAATACAATACAATACAATACAAATTAACTTTATTGCACCATGATAAACATAAAAAATTACAACAACAACAAGAAAAAATATAGGCACAAAGGCGGACTTATCGCTATAAATGCAATCAATATTATTTACAAGTTTAGTATGAATATAATGTCTGATAGGTACCTATGTTAATATTATGTCTATTTATATTCTGTTAATAATACCAATAAATTATAGATTATATGTAAATATTAATGAATAATTTATATTAAAACTAGTCAATATAAAAATATTTAAATAAAAAATAAAAAACCTCTATGTAGTCAATATAATAAAGATAAATGACATGGTATTTCATGACTTCTTTTTATTTATTTTTAATTAAATATTTTTAAACATTCGGCAGATTTAGGTATGCCAGGAAAGCCAAATGATTAAAAAATAATAATAAGAAGTCATGAAATATGCCATTTATCTTTATTTTATTGACTACATAGAGGCTTTTTAATTTTTATTTAAATATTTTTAAACATTTGGCATACCTAAATCTGTCTGTATGTTCGGCTGCTAATTATTTTATTTTCATAAATCTAGAAATTGTTACTTTCATCTAAACCACAGAAGGGTTGAATATAGATCGCGTAAAAGATTATTGAACAAGATATGTATCTGTATTAGATAAGTCGCACATGATTCACATAGACTGTTACGATTTTATATATTGAGTAGCAAATTCTAGAAGCTGATTCTCAATTTTTTTATACGGGTATAAACAATGTGAAAGAGACATTCAACTAGTTTCTATTTAATTGTTTCCATATCAACGTCATTTATACATACATACATACACACATATCACGTCTTTGTCCCTAATGGGGCACACAGAGCAGTTTGAATTTAAGCGCAGATAGCCTGGGGTTTCAAGACTCAAAAACCACTTTTAGCTTGATGCGGGCAAGAAGGTGGATGAAGGAATCAAAATAGTGATGAGTTGCTAGCCGCATCGCCTATTAACATAATTTGAATTTTCGCCCATTCTCTCAATCGACTCGTACGTACGATCTGCGCGGGAAGAGAAGCAGCTGGTACATTCTAAGTATTTTCTTATCTTCCAGACCAGCATGGAAGTTTATATGTCAGTACCTGGGCGACCGAGCTTTGCTC
Organism: Acrobasis consociella; assembly: GCA_963555685.1. NCBI lineage: Eukaryota > Metazoa > Arthropoda > Insecta > Lepidoptera > Pyralidae > Acrobasis > Acrobasis consociella. The sequence continues at coordinate 8,255,310 of OY743115.1, forward strand.
GGTTACATCTCAAACAATAACTACATTTTTTTTAACTTGTCTAAAAACAATACAAAATAAAAAATTATATATATATTTGAACATCAAAAAAAAAACAAAAGTAAGTCACCGAGTGGGATTCGAACCCTTAACACTCTTTCTAGCGTTCAGCATCATAAACCGCTAAGCCAAAATGGATAGCGGCCGGCGCGACGAAATTAGCGACCATATTCTGCGTGGAAAGAAAAACGCATGAAAACTCGGAAAACACGCGTTTTCCCAAACGCGTTTTCGCTGAAATTTGGTATATGGGGGTTTTCGGGGGTAAACAATCGATCTAGATTAGTGTTATACTAATCTAGATCGTTTGTTTACCCCCGAAAACCCCCATATACCAAATTTCAGCGAAATCGTTAGAGCCGTTTCCGAGATCAGAGAAATATATAAATAAATATATAAATATACAAGAATTGCTCGTTTAAAGGTATAAGATTTATATGAATCCAAATTAATAAGAAATTTCATTACTTTAAACTCACTATTCAAACGGGAAACGAGTGTCCGTTAGCAGGAAGGCATTAATAATGTCGCCCAAAGAATTTTGCATAGGGACATTTTCGCCTTGTAGAGGAAGGGTCGACACAAGGCGCATAATGAATTAAATTAGGTCTGCTGATAACCTCTCCTCACAATCTCGGCCGGAGCTAGGGTTGGTCATGGATATATTAACGAATAGAATCTCTAACTAAATGGACCTCTTGTACAGAATTAATATGAATAATTAATTGAATTACATTCAATCTCCTAAGGTCCAGCGCAATATGCGTCCCGCGTTCCCCGTCCTCGCACCTCTCCTCCGTTCTTGCCTTGTCGAGGCGGCCAGGCGCCCGCTCCACACCCTCGACCAGGCGAGAACGGGGGAGAGGTGCGTGGCGGGGAACGCGGGACGCATATTGCGCTGGACCTTAGGAGATTGAATGTAATTCAATTAATTATTCATATTAATTCTGTACTAGAGGTACTAGAGGTAACAGTATTACACTATTATCGCGTCCGAGATGTTTAAACATCTTGGATAACTTATCGTTCTGCCTTCGACAATGCGGCCTAATGTGGCCTGATATTGGGCTAATAAAGTGTAAACCAATAATACGATAAGAAATATAGCCTATGTTATGCCTGTATCTATCTGTTATCTAAGTACTCTAGTGTTTTATTATTTTATATGCCATACATCCTATTTTATTCAACGTCACAATAAGTAAGTATATAGATACTCACTTCAATAAGTACTAAGCAACTTGTTGTCCACGACAGTGATTATGTTTGCAATATAAATTAATCTACACCTAAGAACAGGGAGGTTTTTTTTGCTAATACTGATTAATAGAGTTACAAAAAGATCGAATTTATTCAAATGGAAAAAAGGAGTTAAATATTTGCCCAATAATTGCGGGACACTTATTGGCTGAAACACTTAGGTATACCTAATACCTACGTTATTTTAAACCTCCATACCTAAGTAGGTAAGTAGCTTTTTGTTGACGGCTCTTCTGTACCAAAGATTACTGAGTAAATTGTCTCTTCTAGTTTGTTATTTCAGCGTCAGGGGACAAGACCTTGCTAATGTCAAGTGGTCCGTAGCCCAAGAGTTATGTGCATAACGCCTGCTCTGTGATTTATCTCGTTTGAGATCCCACATACATATGTATGGCCACATACATTTTAACACACGGTTTTTGACCGCAGAGAGGGCCCTGTGGTTTTATTTCGAGATATTTATGTGATTTTTTTTTGTTGCAGGTTGAATAACTCCGGGCATATATGAGAGATAGAGCAGTATATTTTTAATTACAATATAAGTATTTAGATGAGTTATACCGATTTAGTTTTCTATTAAATAAACAAAAACAATATTGAAAAACGAATCATTTTTATTTATTTTACACATACACCACTAGATAGAGCTAGTAGTAGTTAACTCTCGTCTTACGGTGAGGATTTTAAATGATTTCAAATTACGAAAGTTAAGGAACTCTTAGGTATGTGTACAGTGTACAGGTTCTTTTAGAGGATATCATTTTTGTGACAAAACACAGAACTTACTCAACGATTCCATATTTTATGATATCATAAATAGGTACATAGATAAGCACCCATAACTCAGTACAATTCGAAAAACAGGCTTAATTGCCCTAACAAGCTGGAGATTGAACACAAAACCTCTGGAGTATCTAGATCTACCTAACAGGAGAGGTAGATTAAATACGTACATCGCATGGCATTTAGTTAATTATCTCTATTGCACCAAAACATAATGATACAGAATAATATATTTATAATAATACTAGCTGCGTTCCGCGATGTTACCCGCACTTGAAATAGCCTATGCATCAATCCAAGGTGTCAGCTTCCTGCATACCAAATTTTATCAAAATTGGTCCAGCCGTTTGCACGTGATGACGTAACAAACATACACACACACACACACACACTCACAAACTTTCGCGTTTATAATATTAGTGTGATTAGTGTGACATTTGCCTGGCAAATAAACTTGTATGTAATCGCAATCACTTACATACAAGTTTACCGATTTTTATCACACTTAGCTATAAGAACCACCGCAAAGAAACTTACTTTCACGTAAAAAAACAGCATCGAAATCAGTCCATCCGTATAAGGGCTACGATGCCACAGACAGACACACAGACATTAGTGTTAAACTTTAAACACCCCTCGTTTTTGTCAGGGGTTAAAACCGATGTCGGAAGGCGGCCCAACTGCAATCTCTTTCAGGCAACCGAGGTACTTGAAGATTGGGTAATGGGTAAAGGGGCAAAGGTATAGGCAAGGAACATTCTGCGACCAAATAGCAGATGTTCTGAAGGTGATGTAAGGAGTACCTATAACCGGAGAGCATGCATGAAAAGAGTTATGAGTGTTGACGAAGCAAAAGAGGTTTGCAAGGATCGTAGTAAGTGGAAATCCATACTCTGCCTACCCCCATGGGAAACAGGCGTGAAAATGTGTATGTACTTATGTATGTATAGGCAAGGCAATGAGAAGGTATATATTTAACATTTATTGCGTCTCATGAAGCATATGTACAACAGCGGCTGCTTGCTTAACCTATGTCTAGCAATGTTGGAAATCTTCAAAAGGAACAGTCAAAGCGTGAATCGCCCGACGTTGCCCTTGGAATAATGAAGATGACATATTCCAACCTGAACCTATAGGCTTGAAATATACGTAGGTAGGTAGGGAAGTACCCATTCCATTTTACTGGATCTACGGACTAAATAGGTATAAGTCAAAGATTGAATATACAAGTAGTGGTAAATGTATTTTTAAATTTATCTATTCTACTCCAATAAACAATCTTGACATGCCTTTTTACAAAATTTATAAATCAGAAAAAAAAGTAACTTTGCAAATTCAATAAATTACTTATATCAAATCAATGATAAATTATAAATTATTTATTTACTTAGTAACGTGTAAGCAAGTAAGTAAGTACATACCTACATAGATAAATGGTGTTGTAAGTATTCATTTTATAATGCTGAATAAATTAAAGTCTACACTAGTTACACCTACCCCAATACCCATTTGTACTTTAGTATTATAGTGAAGTCCGCAGTATAATCCGTCTGCATTTAAAAAACCGGCGAATCTGTCCGATACTAGCAAAAATCTGCCAAACCCAACTCCAGAAAATGACAAAAATATACCACTCTTGTCTCCATAATCAATTAGGAGAATGAATTACTAAAATAATACATATTTAAAGAAATTCGTTGATAAATGCATAATAAAGGAAAAACATGACAGAAAATTATAAGTACCTATTTAATTCTATTTATACAATTTATATTTACTTATATCAATATGGCCTAAAAAAATTGCTGAAATTATTTTGAGTATCTTATACCTTTAAACGAGCAATTCTTGTATGTATATATATATATTTATAAATTTCTGTGAACTCGAAAACGGCTCTAACGATTTCGCTGAAAATTTGTATATGGGGGTTTTCGGGGGTAAACAATCGATCTAGATTAGTTTTATGTTTGGGAAAACGCGTGTTTTCGAGTTTTCATGCGTTTTTCTTTCCACGCAGAATATGGTCGCTAATTTCGTCGCGCCGCGACCGCCTTGATTTAGCTCAGTGGTTAAGGATAGCGACCGCTAGAAAGAGTGTTACGGGTTCGAATCCCACTCGGTGACTTACTTTTGTTTTTTTTTATGTTTAAGTTTATATTTTTTTTTTTATTTTGCATTGTTTTTAGACAAGTTTAAAAAAAATTAGTTAATGTTTGAGATGTAACCGAGCAAAGCTCGGTCGCCCAGGTACTTTAGGGTGAAATTAGTCCATGTTACTGATCAATTTTCCCCAAGGAACACGTATCGAAATATGAAGAGTTGGTAATTTTGGCCTTCCATACAAGATGACCAAATGAGCTTATCTAATTTATGTTTGTAGGTATGGAAAGCTAAAAAATATTTTTTATATTTCGACATGTTCCTTGGGCAAACTTGTTCATTATCACGGACTGAATTCATCTTTAAAATGGTTTCAGTTTATTTTGTTAGGCCATTTATATAAATAGAATACTTACAATTGGGTGTGTTATAATGGGTTGAGACTATACATTATAATAACAGCTACAGGTCTATGAATATTGAGACATGTGTGTTAAAACGCCTGTTGAATTTAAACAGCAAACAGCACATTCCACATCTCCGTCCACCCACACTAAAACTATTTGGCTGGCGCTGCTAACTAAGCGCTCTCTGCCTCCAGCCTCAGGAAACTCAGGAAATTCAAATGCTATTTATATGAGCAGGGATGTATTTGGTACCGCAATCAAGTCAGGTAGGAAGGTCCCAGAAGGTTGGTTTGTGATGGTTGCATAATATATTTTGATACACGGCCCATCCAAACCAAGCAACGCTGCTGTCTTTTGTACAGCCCGTATGTAGTTAAAAATTAAATGCAACTTAGATTCAAAATATTATATAGCTCACTTCAGTTGAAAATTACAAACAAAACATCACAAGCAAGATGGTGCCACCTTGTATTGCCAGACAGAAAGCATAAACAGAACGCACCCGAACGCAATAATATGTCAAAACTGGAAAATAGCTACTTGTCAGTCATGTCAAACATGTACATTCTTCCGTGGCTTGCCGTCGAGTCGTTTGCTGTCAGTGTCATTGTCAATTCCGTGGGTGATTGTTGTGTAGTGCGCTAACAAATTATAAACAGATTTTAGTGTAATTTTCAATTAAAATCGGCATATCGAATCGTTGAAATGCATAGTTTGATAATTTCTACATAAATTATCGCAGTTCTGCAGTTTAATTTGGAAATACAGCTTATAGTGGGTGAGTAAATATGAGAGAAATAACGTTCAAACTTATTTTGTAATCGTATGTAACAGCTTTCTTATAATTCAATTCTAACACATTACGTGACCAGCAATGAACCAATAAAATTAATATGTGCTACTGTTTATAATTTCAACCGAAACGCTTGAATCAATCTACTGTAATCAGTGTGTAGTTGGTACATTTTCTTATTGGTTTATTTTAAACTTTGACTTATAAATAGGTTGAAACCCAAAATGTAGGTCAATGGCCCAGAAACCTATTACTACTACTAGGTACTACGACTACTTTGAAGTAAAAATATCGTGAAGTAAAAGTATCATGTTAAACTTATTACTCAGTAAAATGTATGTGTGTGTAATTAAACTTGTGGCTATGCTGAATTCTTATGAAACAGTAACATAATTAAAACCTCTGTAAGTACACATATAAACAAGTTTACTTGCCACGCAAATGAAAATCTCCTGACTTTCAATAGTTTCATATGTAAATTCTATCTAGATACAAGCGGTCGAATGAAATAGTCGAACTAATATCCATAATACCATCTATAATTTGCCAGGCAAATTATTATAACCCTGATTTTCAAGCATTAATCCCAATTACTTTAAAATAGCCAACTAAAATAACTTTTACATCTAATTAACTTTTAAATTATTGTCATCACACATAGCGAAGAACTTACTTTTATGTAAAAAAACCCACATCGAAATTGGTCTATGCAACTGACAGAATCAGCGTCAAACTTATAACACATATCTCTTTTTGTCACGGGTTAAAAAAACATAAATGATGATTACAATGTTTCACCTTAAAGATTCAGATGTTAACAATAGATTCAAATTCACTTTATAATATAGCCTTTATTCAGACAGTTTTTTTTATTTTAAACTTAAATCTGTACACTTATAGACTATCATATTTTCCTTTGTCTTGCCTTCTCCAACTGCCTCCATTTCTCTCTATCCTTAGCCACCCTGGTCCATGTGCTGCCTGCAACAGCTTTGAGGTCGTCCATGTACCTTTGAGATGGCCTTTTAATTATTGAATAGGTATAAAAAATTCACTTTATACCCTATTCAATATAGTTAGTGGAAGACGCAAACAAAATTCGCCAAGCTTGCTTGAGTATCCTTGACTCAGTTTCTCCAATTGTATTTTCAATTATGATTCAAGTATCTTTGATTACTATTTATTTATTTAGTTATGTCAGTTCAGGAATTAACTTATTCAGGTAAAAATTTTAACATTTACAGAACAGAATTTAGACAAGTTTAAGTGCATTTGCAACCATTACTTTGGCTCATAAGTTAAGTTGGGTTCGATCCTCAAACAAGTCGCCTTCTTTGAGGGTCAGGGATGGGAGAGGATAGGGGTCGGGGTAAAGTAACATCACACAGTAAAGTAACCCCCCCTTAAGTGGGGGGACGGGAAATATATTAATTTATTTTTTAATTCTCATTTCATTCTTAAAATGTATGATAACCTCCTGGAATAACTGTGAGGACAGAAGGGAATTAATATAGAAACGAAGTTAGATTCAAAAAATATTTTTTTACTACCTGGAACAACAGTAAAGTTAAGTTATTTTTTTATGACCACCCAGTCCCATGAACTTTTCGATGTAATCGACCCATCTTACTAACAGACAACCTACACTGCGCTCACCATTTATAGGCCACCACTCTGTTAATATTTTGCTCCACTTGTTATCACCTCATCTTGTTAGGTATCCTGTCTAATGTTTATGATCTGCTTCACTGTAATAATTCTTTTATTGAATACAAATAAATCTTCCAAGTAACTCTAATCTTTCCTTTGGGATATTTTGTTTGATTCCCTTGTTATCAATAAGTTATTTACACCACTAACTTAGTTGCTGACCCTTAAATGGCACTTGGCAACCTGACACATTATTCCTGATCTCCATTATCTACCTATACACTCACCAATTACCACAAACTCGAGAACCTTAGATTGTTTACTGTTTACTGTTGAATAAACTGTTTCTAAGTATTCTTAACAACCTGTGCTGTTACATGTTCAATCCTAGAAGCAAGCATAAATATTTGCTGGAAGTTGTAAGCAACTTCACTTAAGAATGTATTGGCTTATATACAAATTAGCTTAAATATTCCTCAAAACTTCGAAACGCAAGTAATACCGTTCATCCCAGCTATCATTTATTGTATGGCTGTCGTCAAGGTATTGCAGATGCTTTCAGACAGCTTGATAATTTGACACCAGTGTTGGCCACTTACACAAACACACTTACACAAATAAGACTAACTGAAAAGTGTTGGCCGAAGTTTCGATACAAATAAATATTACTAGTGAATAAAATTATTTGGATTTGTAGGAATTGAAATATTTATTTAAAATCAAATAGTAAGAAAAACATGTGTCTGTAAACTGAATAAATAAAAACCAACAAAAAAAATTGTGGCGTTGCAGGAATAGTAATAGAGTGAAAAAATAAAACTGTTTGTTTGTACACGCTAATCTCCGAAAATATTATACGGATTTGAATAAAAACTTTTTTTGTTATATAGCTGTTAAGCTTGCGCAACATATAGGCACAGAATTAATAATAGTATTACATACAGAACGGAAACTCGCGCCGTCCCCCGCAATCTGGTGTCCCCGCAACCCTTCCCCCGTTATTGTGAGGTGTAAGTGGCAGTAAAACAGGGTTATTGGTAGTCGCACGTTGGCATTACGCGAGTCACTTAGGATTATTGAATTATAATGGTGAGAAACTGCGCACATTATCATTGTTTATCCACGGAAAACAATAAATAACCAAAATTTTATAGACTTCCGAGTGATGAAAACAGGTAAGCAAAGCAACAAATTCTGTGGTGACGACCCTGATTGTTCAACTCACACATTTGACGTGTACACGGACGGATTGTTTCGTTTGTAGTAATACTAGGTATATATGCTGCTCCGTTTGTATGAAGTGCCATACCTGTGATATAGGGTATGATTGAATTTAGGAATTGGAATACCTGATGCAGAACCATAATGGTCTAGCTAAACTATTAGAAATATAAAAATGACGCCTTAGAAAAAGTTGTTCAGCCTAATGAGCATAAAGTCCACGTAAACGTATTCGCGGGCTTCGGCTCAATAAATTCGGAGCAGACGGACGGATAGACATATGCACGAGTATCCTATAAGGGTTTCGTTTTTAATTTTTTGTACGGAACCCTAAAAATTCCCCACGTAGTGCTTAGCATACTAGTATCGCGTATCGCTTAGCTTTTAACGTAAAGCGGACAAAGAGGTATATAGACAGACATGTGCAGCATTTGTGGCATTGTTATTGAATTCAACTAAACTCTTATGTTATCCATTATCGAACAGTATAAAGTAGTAGGCGCGCACGCGCAGTCGCTGATTCAGTGAGACGCCGCGCCGGTGTTCCGCAAGTGTGTTACCTACTTGCAAAATGGATGCGTAACTTAATAATCCTTCCTTTTTTTATTGAACTTTTTCAATTATAGTACAAGTGCTGACAATTTGGAAGATTAATTTCCTGGTCTTTGTATTTATTTTGGTGAGTTTTTTTTAATGTTTCTTGCGAATTATTAGCAAGTGTGAAGGCCGAATGTTATTAATAGTGCCCATTAAGTTCTTATGCACGTGTACTAAGTAAGCTACACAACTAACTACCTACTTTACATACATTGAACCAGTTTTAACACAATATAGTCTGAATGGATCTAGCTATTACTGGGCTTAAGCATACTTTTGTATTAATTTTGATATTTATATATCAATTTGTATCGATTTACTTAATTTTTTTACCGTCTCTACTTTTAAATCTTCAATTTCTGTATAATTAATTTTAATTATATCATTACCTTTCATTGCTTAATAGTTAATGACATTATAAAAATTTATCAAAAAGTCGCACAGTTTAAAGATGACAGCGAGCGAAGCGTCTCCGTTTCTGCTTCGGCAAAAATTCTTCGTGTGTACGAATTCAAAGACTCGAGATTCAAATCTTTGAATCCGTTTCGGCTTCGCCAAAATTTCTTCATGTTGGATGTCGCGATTGTTTTCGCCTACAGGTGTCATTTCTGAACAGATTGTCGTGAAACTTTGTGAGCATTCGATAATTATGCTTTTTTTTTGTCGATTCAGTTACTAGTTTTGGCTTGAAACTTTGTGAGCATTCGATAATTGTTTTTTTTTTTGTCGATTCAGTTACTAGTTTTAGCTTTAGTGCGTTAATTGCACAATTATAATCATCGGATGATATGCATTTAAGCACTTTGCGTGCCGGAAGATACTTTCTGTAGATAAAATCGGTTAACTAATTGGAAATTTGCGTTTATTCGTTAAATTATTCCAAATTTACTTAACAACAATATAGAATTTTTGTTTTAACAATCTTTTATTTCACTTACAATTTATCTTGACTAGGTCAAATGGGTAATTCCCAAAATACTCCCAAAATAGTCCTTTCTCAATCTACTCCATAAAAAAATTCTTAATTAAATTTCATCCTACTCCATGATATTATTAAAAATGTTCTCAAAGTACTCTACCCCATTTTAATCAAATCGCAATCATTTAAATAAGTATCAGGTTTTAGTTGCATTTCACTCCAAAAGGGTGACGTGCAGCCAGGCCCTAAAAGCTATGCAAGCATAAAAATAAATAAATAGAAGACAGAAGATTCACAAATCAATATTTATTTATTAGGTACAATTCAACAATCAACAATTATTTCCAGCAGGGTAAGATACTCAGAGTATGTAAAAGATACTCGCTGAATGTTACACAGGTGTATATGCCAACCGGAAAACACTAAGGTGCAGAGCATACATGTTTCCAATACCCAATTTACGGTTATTACGGGGACTTCAACGCAAAACTGGGCAAGGGACGCGATGAAGAGATCAGGGTGGGGCAATTTGTATATGGTGAGCGCAACTACAGGGGACATAACCTGGCTGATTTTCTAGAGGAAGAGGGACTCGTTGCGATAAACTCTTTCTTCAAGCCGCCACAGTGAAAGTGGACCTGGATGGATTCCAGTAAAAGCGACCAGCGAAGAGGCAGATATTCAATGATGTATCCGTCATCAACAGGATTAAAACCGGCATTGATCACCGAATTTCCTCCATGGCGTAGTGGTGGGCTGAATGGCCATGCTAGTCCGCCACCCAGAGGTCCCGGGTTCGATCCCCGGTCAGGGCAGGTTGCAAAATGGTATTTTTCAAATTTTCCTGGGTCTTGGATGTTTATCTATATATGTATTTGTTATAAAATAATATAGTATCGTTGAGTAAGTATCCCATAACACAAGTCTCGAACTTACTTTGGGACTAGCGCAATCAGTGTAATTTGTCCCTACATATATTTATTTATTTCAAGAGGCATGAATATCAGTCTCCGACTCGAAAGGTGAAAATTAATAAAGTTTGCACAACGGCCATCGCAGAGCTAGACCCGAAACCCTGAGAGCATTTATGTAGAACTCTCCAATCGCTTTGGACATCTCCAGGTTTGATATATAGTGGACAACTTAGCAACGGGCTTGTAGAAACGACTCAAGCAGTGGGATCTAAGTTTTTAATCGCGCCCTAAAAGGAAACCTTAGAAAACCTCTGGTCAAACCCTAAACTTGATGGCAGAACGACTATTCATGACGCAGCAAAGCTCCGAAGACGCTGAGTCTTGTTGACGTTGAGACGATTGTTGTACCTTGTTGTAAAACATTTTATAATATTTACCTTAGTACCTAATAAATTATTTAGATGGAGCAGTTTGAAAATTAAAAACGTATAAATCAAAGAGTACTTTGTAAGAAGTAAGATAAAACTATTTTTTAATAGTAATAAGTCCTTGGATTAACTTGGGAATGGATGTATGAGAACTCAACTCTTTAGAAAAAATATTGGTATGGTGAAGTGCTCTGGTAATAACCCGGTAAAATCTTGCAAATAATTTTTCAGAGTCAACCGATTGAGCTCTGTCATTTTGCATACTTGTGTAAGTCGGATGACAATACAATGTTATGGAATCTCTCTGTCTGTCACCAGGCTGTATCTAATGAACCGTGATACCTAGCTAGACATTTGAAATTTCCACAGATGATGTGTTTCTGTGGCCGCTATAACAATCTATCACGGTTCATGAAATACAGCCTGGCGACAGACAGACGGACGGACAGAGAGTCTTAGTATAATTGGGTCCCGTTTTTACTCTTTGGGTACGGAAGCCTAATAAACAAAAAAAAAAAAAATTATATTATTCTTGTTTGTACTCCAGTCTTATTACCCAGAAACTCCAGACAGGTTTAGATTATCGGTACCGCTACTTTCACACAAGCCTACATACATCCCTTTTAATAATGTCATGGAATTTCCTCGCATACAATTATCATAAAGCAAACCGTATTTCATTTCTCTTCTAAACATTGGTCTTCTCAATGCACTCTGTTTGCAATGTGCCGTGTAAAATAGTTAAAGGCCACAAATAAGTTTACTGACAGTAACATCACGACTCTAAATTGTTTTACCAACAGAATGACTGGAAACAATATCTTAGAAAAGAGACAATAGTAAAATAATACTATTACATTGTCAACTAATTAGCTTACATCGAAAACTCACGTGTACATTCATTTATGAGTATACCGTGTTTACAACTGACTTTTGTCGACTCTATGCCAAGCTTTCTATAACTTGTTACGGCTGAAATTATAATGATGATGAGAAATATTTAACTATGTAGGTGCCACAAAGTTTTTAAAGCTGCAACGCGTGTTAAAACGACGACTTCTGATCGATTTATAATGACGTGAACAAAAAAATTTTTTGCCTCGTTTGTTAGATTATTAATAAGCGGCCAAGTGCGAGTCGGACTCGCCCATGAAGGGTTCCGTAGTAGTATTTTTTTATAATTTTTATATTTGAGTTGATTGAATGAAAGGTAAATTGCAGTTTATGACATATTAAAAAAAAACTTCTTACTAGATCTTGTTCAAACCAATTTTCGCTGGTAGTTTTCATGGTAATGAACATCATATATATTTTTTAGTTTTATCTTTCTCTTATTTTAGAAATTACGGGGACACACACACTTTTTTCCACTTTGGAAGTGTCTCTCGCGCAAAGTATTCGGTTTAGAATAAAATCTTATACCTTTAAACGAGCAATTCTTGTATGTATATATATTTATTTATAAATTTCTGTGATCTCGAAAACGGCTCTAACGATTTCGCTGAAAATTTGTATATAGGGGTTTTCGGGGATAAACTATCGATCTAGATTAGTTTTATGTTTGGGAAAACGCGTGTTTTTGAGTTTTCATGCGTTTTTCTTTCCACGCAGAATATGTCGCTAATTTCGGCGCGCGGGCCGCCATCGGCTTAGCTCAGTGGTTAAGGATGCTGACTGCTAGAAAGAGTGTTACGGGTTCGAATCCCACTCGGTGACTTACTTTTGTTTTTTTTATGTTCAAGTTTATATATAATTTTTTATTTTGTACTGTTTTTAAACAAGTTTAAAAAAAAATAGTTAATGTTTGAGATGTAACCGACCAAGCAAAGCTCGGTCACCCAGGTACTGATATTAGAAACCTCAATATCATTTCTGAAGACCTATCCATAGATACCCCACACGTATGGGTTTGATGAAAAATATTTTTTTGAGTTTCAGTTCTAAGTATGGGGAACCCCTAAAATTTATTGTTTTTTTTTTCTATTTTTGTGTCAAAACTTTAATGCGGTTCACATAATAGATCTACTTACCAAGTTTCAACAGTACAGGTCTTATAGTTTCGGAAAAAAGTGGCTGTGACATACGGACGGACAGACAGACAGACATGACGAATCTATAAGGGTTCCGTTTTTGCCATTTGGCTACGGAACCCTAAAAAAGATGCTATACATATTTTTTCTTTTCTCTGATTAGCAAATAATGACAAAGATGCTGTATCTTAATTTTTAACAGCCTCGAAACAGTAATTCGTCGGGATCTTGTATATAAGTATGTTCACCGATTATTTGAAAACGCCTATACCAATTTGCTTTTTTTTTGTTTGAAAGGACACATTTGTAAGGTTTTCCCACAGAAATTTTATCAGAATCGGTTGTGGAGTTTGAAGTCGGTTTATTGTTTTGTAGAATTATTAATACTTTCCTAAACGAAAAAAGAGGCCCTTTATATTCTAAAACAAATAATTTGAAAGGCCGAACTCAATGCTTCTACTTACCAGACCTTGATATCCGGCTGTTATAACATTTGTTAAGATACCTATACATATACCTATTATTATACATCTATACATGAATAATATCTTAGGAAATGAAAGTAACCGAAAACAAAATTGCATAGCGACGGTTCCGTTCCTGAAATCATGGTTATGGGTCTTCAGAGAGATAAAATCCAATTTAAGCGAGCAATTAATATGCGAATTTAACTCTCGGTATTTGCGTTCCATTTTGTTTTTGTTATTGCAAGGGAAAGCAAGGATAAAAACAATGCCCTTCCACGAAAAACACGGAAAGTATTAGCGGAACTGGGTTCGATTTCGTACTTTAAAAATAACCTTCATCCTTTCATTCGCTTCCATGCTGGAAAAACGTTTAATGTACCAGCCGCTTTCTTTATCGCGCACATCTTAAAAGCTGATCAAGGAAATGTGCGATGGTTATATAAATATCAGTTAGGTAAACATGCGGCCAGCAACCTATCATCATTAGGTCTTTTTGACTCCACTGCAGGAACACGACCCTTTCTGTGCTACCAGAGCCATACTTGACCAGAACAGCCAGAAGATCTGGCCTACACTCTCCTCGCTGGCCAGACGGGTTGGAGAGGTCTCATTAATGTTTATATAAGCTTGTTGTAGCTAGTAGCGGGTTGAACACCCGCTAAACGTGGCCTTTTGCTCTTACAGGCTCTGTCTCCGTCTACCCTGTTACAGTAGTTCGCCCCGAACTGTGAACTCGCGAACCCCATATCTCGGCTACCCCTTGACTAATTTGACTTAAAGTCAAAATAAAAGTAAATTTTTTAGATAGGATTTTATCTCTTATTTAGGGTATTTTTTTTAAATATTATTTTAGTGCAAAAGCTAAAATCTACTAGCGTTTCGGAACGACCGCTAGTAGTTTTTAGCTTTTGCACTAAAATAATATTGGACTTAAAACTTCTATTGGCCATATCTACATGCTCGCTCGCTTTGCTCACTCGTTAAATGAATAAAACATGATAGTTAGTGTATCTGTATTACTCGTATCCTTATTTGCAGTGACACGTACCTCAAGATTGCGTCTTAGCGAAAGTCGTCCAAAACAAGTTCACCCTTCACTGTCATCCCGGGAGTCGAGTTTTATTATAATAATAAATATAATGAGCCTACTCGCGTTGCGTTACACACGTCTCGGTGATATATTGCTCGTTAAATTAGGCATTAAAATGTTCTCAGATAATGTTGCTTGCCCTTCGACTTTGCACGTTTTTTCTTACCTAAATGTCTTGTATTTACTTCAATAATAAATCAAAATGGGTATCATCATCATCATTTTAGCCGCATAACGTCCACTGCTGGACAATAAGGGTATACATGAATTTTCCGGGGTCCAGTGCAGAGATATCATTTAAAAGTTTGGACTCATAAAGTCCTTCAAACTATTTTAAAACTACAATTTACAGTTTAAAGTGAGATCATGAACCTTTTCTTCAAACATTTGCCAAAAGTGGCCGCTTTAGGTCGGTCATTTTGGAAATCCTTGGGAGAGCCTTATGTCCTGCAGTGGACGTTATTCGGCTAAAATGATGATGATGATACCCATTTTGATTTATGGTTTATTAGGGAATAATTTATATATGTATGTATGTGAGTATGCATACATACATTTTAAGATATCAATATATTTTCTTTGTTATTATTTTTTGTTGTACTTACCCTCAAAAGATTGCTTTGTCAGCATCATCTCTAGATTGGCTGGTAGAAATGCCATCAGGGTATTAAGTCCGCTATTTAAACATTTCCAATACGAATATTTGTTTTAAAAACATAAACTAAAGCGATTTAGATACAATCTTTATGGATCCAATCTTGTGTTGTATATGACGGAATAAGTACTTCGTCATAAGCAACTAAGTCAGTACTAACTAAGATTATAAAACAATTTATTAAAAAAATAACTTAGTATACAACCGAATTTCAACTGCCTCCATTTGTCCTTTTAAAATACAATTCTGGATGCATAATACAATTATTATCTGCGATATCTGCAGAGCATCTGCATCTTATGCGGCATTTTAAGAAACGTACAAAATCCATGCTTAGCTTCTCATAACAAATTCAGCTCACAGAGTGACCACGCTTGGGACTTTTCCTTCGCATACTTTCATCAAGAGTTGGCTAAGGATTCGTTTCGAACTTTTAACGTGCCGCCTCCATGGACAAGTTGTCCACAACATTCCAGCGTTTGTCGACTGCAACATGATACAACGCTCCTGTATCGGTTTACTCAGAGCCACGTCCAATTACAAGCGATAATATGAAAAAAGAAAGAAACGTGTCCTCAGAAGTCATCGTTCACATACAATGTAGTACCAAACAAATACTGTTACATACCAAAGCAATATCGAAAAGGTTACAAAATAATTTTTAAAACTAACTATTCAACCGCATTTCAACTTCCTGCATTATAGTTTTAAAAAACAATTCTGCATGCATAATCAAAAATTATCTGCGATATCTGCAGAGCATCTGCTTCTTATTTTTTTAAGAGATGATGCATTTAAGAGATGTACAAAATCCATGCATAGCTTCTCATAACAAATTCAGCTCACAGAGTAACAACGCTTGCGACTTTTCCTTCGCATACTGTCCTCCTCCGTGGACAAGTTGTCCACAACATTCCAGTGTTTGCCATCTGCCACGTGACAACGCTCTTATATCGGTTTACTCGGAGCCACGTCCAATTACAAGCCATAAAGAAAAAAGAAAGAAACGTGTCCTCAGAAACCATCGTTCACATACAATGCAGTACCA
Source organism: Acrobasis consociella (assembly GCA_963555685.1). Classification (NCBI taxonomy): domain Eukaryota; kingdom Metazoa; phylum Arthropoda; class Insecta; order Lepidoptera; family Pyralidae; genus Acrobasis; species Acrobasis consociella. Next base: position 8,271,714 of record OY743115.1, read on the forward strand.
AACAAACACGGTTAGATACCAAAGCAATATCGAAATCGACAACATCGTAAACGGAATTGGTCCAATGAAATTTGATCGCGAGCCTCGGGGTCGGTGCTGTAGGCGTAAAGCTGTGGGGTTGTGCTATATTTTAACAACCAGAATTGCGTTATAACAATACTCCAAATCTTTCGATGTGTCAATAGCCGCCAAATATTATAGGTTGTTCAAACAACACAGCTCAGAGCGGGACCGCATCGTTGATATAGGTACACCGATAGGTACGACTAGAGATGTGCCGTTGCCGGCAACATTGGCAACATTGGGAATATTGCCGGCAACGCTGCCGGCAAGATTGCCCGAAGTGGCAATTTTGGGGAATATTGCCTAAATATTGAGAATATTAGATATATTGATTTAAAAAACTCATTAAATAAATGTATCTAAGAGTATTATATGAGACATCTTAAAAAAATATAGATCCTACATATAAACTGCCAATGTTCCCGGCAATTTACTGGCAATATTGCCGGCAAAATTCCCTGTAAATTGCCGGTACATACAGATTTGTCAATATTACTTGTCTTAGGCGAGAAGTAATTACTATTTTAAGTAGGTAATCTGAAAAATGAACCGGCCAAGTGTGAGTCGGTCGCCCATTGAGGGTTCCGTTACATAAAAAACTTGCAAACTTATATTTGCAGACAAGTTCATATACTTAGTATGAACTTGACTACATGTACCTTTGCTTTATGTTGTGTTGTGACTGCCGTACAATGTTGGCAGTCGGGACCAACGGCTTAACGTGCCTTCCGAAGCACGGAGGGGCTCAAGAAATTTTATGCTACTTGTGGTGACCCATCCAAGTGCAGACCAGTGTTGTTGTATCCGCAACAACTCTGCGACATCCGCGGATGCGGATTATTAAAGGTTCACATCCGCGAATGCGGATGCGAACACGAAGTTTTTTTTACATATTTCAATTAGTACCTACATAAATAACGGTGACTTAAGTTTCTTTGACTGGAAATTTTAAAAAAATATTAGGCGTGTAGACTTGGCTAATAGAATTACGAACATGGGGTTAGAGAGTTCACAGTTCAAGGCGAAATACTAGTTTTAATATGTTTGAAAATGTATATCATTCTAGTAGTTTGACCTAAACTGTGAACTAGCAAATCCCATATCTTGGCAACCCCTTGACTGATTTAGTTCATGTTCGAAACATACATGTATTTTATTCATGTATGTTTGTTCGATAACTTGTACAAACGCCAGATTATTTATACAGACTCGGAGAACAGCTTCGCTCGCTTCACTCACTTCACTCGCTCGTTCTATCTTGGTCTTCACAACAGTATAGTACATAACTTTTAGCCGCCACAGGATCAGCTCTCTTCGCAGCGTTAAACCATTTTTTTCACATTTTTGAATCTCGAGGAACTTGAAAAAACAGCTTTTTTGGTGTTTTTACCGTAATACTGGTGCAGGTAATCACAACACATGACTTTCTTGTGAGCAGATTAGCCTTTTTATATCTAATGTGTGTGAAATATTCGTCCAAACGCAGAAATACGCACTAACCGGCCAGCCGGTACGAAACGAACGCAAGTTGTTTAATGACGTCATCAAAGCGTCACGTAGTAATAGGCCGTTTTTTGGCCAGTCAGTTTTAAAGATAAAAAAATAAAAAACACAGTATTATTCTAGATGTTTTACACAATTTTTAGAGATTAACCAAAAAGGAAGTGTTTTTCCTGCGAGCAAAGCTAGCAAAGGGTCTACTTGAACAATCTAACGTTTGTATGTATTTATGTATGTTTATTTGACGATAACTTGAGCATCTTTTATCGGATCTTCGGGAAATTTGGTAGGCGCGTGTCAAAATAAGTTTTTTTTCGTTCGGACATAAGCAGCAAATCAGTCAAGGGGTTGCCGAAATATGGGGTTCGCGAGTTTACAGTTTTAATTAAACAAGCAAGTGAAGCGAGCCAGCTCCGAGCGAGCAAGTTCTCCGAGTCTACTTGAACAATCTGGCGTTTGTATTTATGTATGTAAGTATGTATGTATGTTTGTTCAACTATAACTCGATTAATTGTTAAGTTATAAAACATGAGCCGAATCTGTCAAGGGATTACTGAGATATGAGGTTCGCGGGTTCACAATTCGGGCAAACTAATAGTTGACTATCCACTTATTAAGTAGATTTTCATTGAAATCCAGCGGCTTTTATTCTCTTAATACGCATCCGCATTCGCATCCGCATCAATCTATGCGAAGCTTTTGCGGATGCAGATGTATAAAGGAATGCAAATGTTCCGCATTTGCGGATGCGGATACGGCGAGTTCTTTAGGGTTCTATATCCAAAGGGTAAAACCGGGATCCTTACTTCCCTCGAGGACAAATTTTCCGCAACTAGGCCCGAATTTGCCGGTCCCGTTTTGCCGGGATCCTAATACTAAGACTCTGCTGTCCGTCGGTCTGTCTTTCCATGCCCCTGTCTGTCCGTCTGTTTGTAACCAGGCTGTATCTCATTATGCGTGATAGCTAGACAGCTGACATTTTTACAAATGATGTATTTCTTTTGCCGCTATAACAACAAATACTAAAAACAGAATAAAATTAATATTTATGGGGGGCTCCCACACAAAAAACGTGATTTTTTTACGTTTTTAGCTCAATATTAATAACAGCAAGAGTTAGAGGCATGAAATATTCACAGAATATTTAGTTGTATATGCATTATAAAAATACATAGTTAATTTAAAATAAAATAAATATTAAAGGGGGGCTCTCATACAACAAATGTGTTTTTTTATAGATAATGGTACGGAACCCTGCGTGCGCGAGTTCGAATTACACCTAGGCGGTTATTTCTTGATAAATTTCAAGTTTATTTACAAAATAATCAGAATTTTGACATAACAAAGCAATTTAAGTGGATCGGCAATATTGCCAATGTTCCCGGCAAAATGGAAATTTACCGGCAATGGCAAGATTGGGAATATTGCCGGCAACGGGGAATTTGCCGCTCGGCACATCTCTAGGTACGACTGAGTGGATTGGTGCAAAGCGTATGCACAGAATTAACTAATATACATAAGTATTACATAGCGTAAGCCTGTTTCTAATGTCTTGCACTGTAATGTGATTGCAGATTACATACGAAATTGAGAACGGCAAATATGATACTTTCAGATCGCTTTCGGCTGTGATTCTGTCTATGCGATATCTGTGGCGTAGTCTTTGCATTACGGATCACGGGCAATTGTACCGGTTTATTTTTATATAACTTATACAAATGTATAACGTATTTGTACCTTCTCATATCATACATTTCTGATGATACGATTTGAGACAGACATTTTGATTTAAACTCTACCTACAAAAAGTTGCGCTATAGTACATATTCCTTTTCCGGAAACCTTCTTTCAGATTATATCAGTCCACTTCTGGACTAAAGGCTAGACCAGAACAAGGAGAATTTGCCCATAATTACCATGCTGGTCGGAATAGCAAAAAAAAATATTTGGTGTGCACAGTCAGTTACAAATATACCCGGTATATCATTTAAACGTTTTCTGTATTTATATTGTAATGAAAACTCTCCACGTTACACTGTGGTGTTAGCACGTCGCATCAAATCAATGAGGGACGATGAAACTTTTTTTTAAAATTAGTAGACATTCGAACACAAGAAAAAAATATCTGATTCAATTTCCTTTTTTACCGCGTTTTAATAAAATAAAAATACTTCTCCTTAATACTTACATCATCTAATTTCAATAATTAGTAGCATTGCAAACATTCTCAGTACGCAATTAAAATAACGAGTTAATCCTGCCATTGAACGGTTACTGGTTCTACTCTTATTTCTCATTTTAGAGAGCTGGCAAAGCCGTGACTTGAATACCACCCGTTTAATATTCCCCACCGAAGCGTACTGATTTTGTTTACTAAAGCGGCACTATTCTTCAGCACTCGCTTTTACGATCTCTTGAAGTGGTAAGGTCTACACAATTTTATATATCCTTAAACTGCCAATATGCCAGAGAGTTTGATGCCAGCGCTGCGAATTTTCACGGAAAACTATCCGAATTTATGACCTCCTTTGTATTGTATTGCTTCTCGATTGCTTTTATTTATAGTCTTCTATTTCACTACCCGATTTAGTTCGACTCCATCATTCTGCAGTATTATACCAGTGGCGTTATAATCGTACGATATTTTATTAAAATTAATTACTAAATGCAAGGGGAATAATAGGCACCTACTCGTTTATGTATTCCTACTTTTTATCGCTAATCGTATATTGTTTGTGTTACAGTTTTACATCTTCTGTAATAGATACAAGAGGGCCCATTTTCGAAGCTACATATGATATGTAGCTTTAGGAGAAGTGTTGTGAGCTGATATGTAACATATCAGCTCACACCTAAAAGGGTTCTCCGACACTTATAATAACAACTAATATAAAGCATTTTTCATTTTCATTTTCATATGCTTCATCGACACGATACGTCAAACAAGAAAATAGGTGCTTTCTACGTGATATTTCCTTCCTACCACTGTTCGATTTATCAATAGCGAATTTATCGCTTGTTTGTCTTTGTTATAAAAATGGATTCGCTTAATCACCGCTCCGGGGTCTGGCGGACCTTCCAAAAATTAATTTTGTTGTTCGACGAAGGCCGTCGCTGGTCCCTACTCCCGAGGCCCGATAGCGTTGACGGATCGCGTCCCAGACGGGTCCAATGGATGGCCGTAGTACGTGCCAGTCGCGCCGAGTGTCGGCTGATGAATCGGCGACTTGTAATCGTTGGACTAACACGGATCCCGTAATTTGTTACGGGAAAGTTCAAAAGGGTCGGGAGTCAGGACCCTGCAGATGTGCACTATCATCGGACTAGCAATTTTGTATGTTTTATGTCGCTTCATTTCCAAGGACCCCAGCCGGCGTTTTTACGTATTCATGGACTCTTTAGCTTACAATGGAGTTTCTTAACAAGGGCTAACTTTAGTCTAGAGGAAAAAATCTTTGAGTATTCAAGTAAAACGTATCAAATACTTTTTAAACATTTAAATAACCGGCCAAGTGCGAATCGGATTCGCGCACTAAGGGTTCCGTACCATTATCTATAAAAAATCGTGTGTTTTTAGTATTTGTTGTTATAGCGACGACAGAAATGCATCATCTGTGAAATTTTCAGCTGTCTAGCTGTCACGGTTCATGAGATGCAGCTTGGTGACAGACAGACAGACGGATAGCGGAGTCTTAGTAATAGGGTCCTGTTTTTACCCTTTGGGTACGGAAGCCTAAAAATGAAAGTAACTTTTCGCTACTTAAACTTGACAAGCTAGATTTTAATGTAGCTAATCTTAAGAGTTCAGATTCTAGACTTCAGAATTCAAGACTTGTGATTAAATAGATGTTTGAGAAGTTTATTGAAAACTTGCATCAAGTTGCAACTAAGACGCTCAAAGTAAATAATTAGCATTTTACGTTTATTTTCTAATGCTGACGGAACGTTGCTTCTTTGCCTTTAAATTATAAATCTTTTTCTTTGCTTTATTTTTTATTTTTGCGCATAACCAAGAAGACTTCACCCTCAGATCTAAGATTGTAGAAATATATTGTAGACAATATTGACAATGGCATTACACATCATGGAAATCTAAAATACTAGGTACTTACTTTTACAAAACCATCAAAACACTAAATAACCCAACCCGCATAGTTAAGTTAGTTCTATAAAGTACACTGTAATAAAAATGTAAAGGCATCAGTAAAAAAAATGTCACGTTAGATTCATTATCCAGCAGTGGATTTCTTGTGGCTGAAATGATGATGATGATTGTCATCTTAGCTCGCACATATTTAAAGGGTTATTTTACCCATTTTTATTTATTTTTTACAAAGTTTTAATAAGACACTTGGGCATATGATTAATATACGCTAGAATCTGAACTTATTCTAAAAATACTTAATGAAATGATACTCGTAGCAGTGCGTGCTCCTTGGGATTGTCTTCATGTCATAGAGGTAAAGAAATGATCATCGCTTACGGGTTCTCAAATATATGTATAGCAACTGTAGACGTTGGAAGGCGCTGGCTCGGGTTTAAGTGCCGTAATCAGAGATATATTCTTAAAAATCTTTATTTAATTCAACATATAAATTTTCCGATCGTCAATCATGTCGATAACCAAAAACTAAAATCATAGAAAAATATTTAGGCAAACAAAGAGGTCGGTAGCCTGGCATTTCCTAACAGCAACAACGATAAATAAAAATTAATAGGCTGTCTCAGAACTAACAAGACAACGACACCTGTTCTCCCCCTTTCGCTACCCTTAAGGAGGGTCGGAAAAACTCTATTAATGAGTAGTGCGTGCCTCCCAGAACGGCAGCAATTCGACATTGTAATCGACTTAGCATTGGGTAATTTGTTCCTATATAAAATAGGAAAACGGCTTTAGTAGTTATTTAAGGATTGGCTTTTTGTATTCGTAGTGTTTATGTCACGTAGTGATAATCTGCCTTGGTATTATTTTGAAAAATACTTTGTCAAAAAAATATGTATTAAAGTTTTGTTCTAAGGCTAGGGCTACAGAATTCGAAGACCTCAGATAAAAAAGTTTTATTCTTGAAATGGCTAAAATATAATGTTTTTTAAAAAAATTCTAAACTCATATGACCGCCATTTTTTAAAATTTCGAAACACAGAATCGACAACAAAATCTATATAATTTTCGAACCGTCTCACAAAATTTTACGAGAACCGGTAGTGTAATGCAACTTGTAGGTGAGAACAGCCGGACAGACAAACTGACGGACAACCGGACAAAAGCATTATTGGCCAATTTCTAAACAGAGACGCTTCGCTCGCTCGGTAAATTATTCCTATCTATTTATCTACCTACGCCGCATATAGATGTAGCGTTATATAGGGTTATAACAATGACGTCAAATTTTTATCGTAAATAAATAATCTTACTAAGCTTTATATCGCTGATATAACCCCCAGCAACGTCCGACAGGCTATATTATTATCTATTTATTATCATTTGTAATTATGTCCTTTTATTGAGTCATTTTAACTTTAATCTGTAAAACATTTTGATATTGTTAATATCTATTATTTCGATTGTCATATCGCTTTGTCCATAATATTACTTATTGCTAATAAACAATGATATTCATAAAAAATATAAATGATAACGATATATGTGAGTTTATTTGCGTAATGATAATGCACTGGAAAAACTCCAATTGGACATCATGAACATCGCAAAAAATATGAACTACCTGATTTGACGCAATCTCTGATGTATAAAGTTACTGGATTATCAGTAAATGCTCGACACTAATAAATATTGTCACCTAACGGGTAATAATATTTATATACAGTATAGAAAAGCTAGCAGAAAGCACAGGAAAAACCAAATAATCATCTACAAAGTAATAAACCAAATAATAATCCTTTTATCTTTTCTCTGATGAGACAACGAGCTTATATCAGTAACCCCTGCGCAGTTATTAAAATAAACAAAATGATGGTAGTTATCATCGAAGATATAAAACGTAAATTTATTGGAAACAGCTAGATTTGAGTAATGAATTCGGTACGCCACAATAGATACATCGACAGCAAAACAGGCTTATCTCATGTCTCACGACAGTTTCAACGTGACTTTTTGTAACGGATATAACAGCTATTTGAAAGAAAGGAAATTAGATGAAATTTAATGCTGTATGAAACGAGATATGCTATTATGATGTGAAAAGTAGTTTAAGATGTATGTTACAAATGTAACAAGGTACAAAGGAAGATGCAATTAAAAGTAATGCAGAAATAAAGTATACTCAAAAATATATCTGTACTGAAAAACAGTCCCTGCTGATAACTATATGGTTAATTGTTACTCAATGATGTCAAGAACTATATAGCTTACCCCTATGGGACCGTTACTCGGATTATCATTTTTGGGTTACATCTTAGCGACACATTCGTCACGTCGACGTTGACGGATCGCTTGCTTCGAATAGGGTAACCAGGTGCGCTAAATTCGTAGTCTATTATTAAATTGGTACGATGTATTACCTAGAATTGTGTTCTTTTCTACAATATCCAAATAAAAGTGATGTTTAAGTGCTGAATTCTGAAGTTACTAAATTTGAAAAGTTGACTGCATATAGAGTATAATACTATAGGTATATATAGGTACATATTCAGTATACTAACTAATGGCTCTGTAGGCTGTACGCCATAATTAAAAACTCGCGCGAAGAATAATATCACTTTTAAAGTTCTCAACCCTCATTTATCACCATTTAAAAATATCGAAAAACTGAATTGACAAAATAAACTATTATCGAACCTACTCACAAAAATTCACGAGAATCGATTGATAATTGCAATCGGTGGACGAGAACAGCCGGAAATCCGAACATCCTTACATCTGAAATTTCGGATACACGAAAGAATTTTTGCCGGAGCTGAAACGGAGAAGCATTCGCTAGCTCGGTCAGTAAGCGTTTATTGTCAAATTCTAAACTCATAAAAAGCACCGCCCAAAAAACAATGTTCGAAAAAAGACACAAAAGAATGTAGTACCTACTGCTCAGTTATCTTTGATTTTGTAGTAATTCCTCTATTATCTGACATTGTGCAATGGCAGCACAATATCAAGAGTACTATTTTAACTCCTCTATAATATGAACGACAGATAAGAAACAGTTAATCTATATGGGTACCTACTAATGAATAGTTAATCCAGTATGAGTATTAATATAACATCTCTACATAAATCTCTCTCGTGGCCTGGGCATCCTGTCGCCGACGCATTGATCGCGGATAGGAGAATTATTCCTTAATCCAGAAATCCGGCAACGTAACAAGTTACAATAAATTAATATTAGCACTAATGCAACATCTCTATATAAATCTCTCTCGTGAAGTGGGCACCCTGTCGCCAACGCAATGATCGCAGAGTTACAAGCTTAACCAATAGATCGCCGTCTGAGGATAGGAGTATCATTCCTTAATCCAGAAATCGCGGTAACATAAACTTGGTTACAGTTAATAACTATTAATAGCACTAATAATACAACATCTCTATATAAGTCTGTCTCATACCCTGGGCACCCCGTCGCCGACGCATGTCGTCGGATTGATTGCAGAATTACGTGCATTTACGTACTACAAAATGATAAATGCCGTTTGGAGAAAGGGGATTATTCCTGAATCCAGGAATCGCGGTAACGTGAACAAGTTACATTAAATCAATATTAGTACTAATGTAACATCTCTATATAAATCTCTCTCATGCCCTGGGCACCCTGTCGCCGACGCATGTCCTCGGATTGATCGCAGAATTACCTGCTACGAAATGATAGATCGCCGTCTTGGGATAGGGAATTGTTCCTGAATCCAGGAATCGAGGTACCGTGAACAAGTTACAGGAAATCAATATTAGTACTAATGTAACATCTCCTATATAAATCTCTCTTGTGCCCTGGGCACCCTGTCGCCGACGCATGTCGTCGGATTGATCGCAGAATTACGTGCTACAAAATGATAGATCGCCGTCTTGGGATAGGGGAATTATTGCTGAATTCAGGAGAGGCGTTACCACCCGACAGTTGATTCTGATGAGGCCCTCTTAATCACTACATCGACTATGTAAGTAGATATAAAGCTACCTAAAGAAAAAGTTTGTCTTTTGTTACACGTTCTTAGAATATATCTTAATTTTTCGTTTTGCTTTGTTACTTTAAAAGAGACAAAGATCACTATGTCACTAAATCTTTATATTTTTCAACTTAGTTCCTTTATGCAATTTCGTACAATAAGCCCTAAATTGGTTCTTAATACTGTTTTTAGACTAGTGGTGTACAATATAATGTTGTCGTTTAACATAAATAATCTGACCAAATCCACTACGTTTTCCACCATCCCACATAAATTGAGCTAGACTCAAGCTTAGGGCGAAAATAATTATTAATATTGATTCTGCTTTAAAATGACTATACGTATGAATTAAAATCTAAAAGGCGATTCTGACAGCAAGCTTTCTGCGATATGATGATTCTACTTTTAAATTATTATGGCTATGACGAATGATTTAATATGATTCAAATTTTTTACTTTATTGGTTTTGAATCTTTGATAAATGAGTAGATGCCAAACAATTTTCTACAAAGTAAGGTTTCTAAAATTCGCTTTTATTTATAAAATAAAAAGTTATCATTTTTAATAAAAAAATCTCACTGTTTAATAACACGTTATAATAACAATGTCCTACAGTCTAGACAATCTTTCAATAAATAATAACTATTAAATATTTTTACGAGCAATTTTATCATAAAGTCCATTTATACTCTTCGAGAATTACCTTACATGTAATCTGAGCTCTTAATGTTATCGCCGTTTAAACTATCTTTAGTTATGAAGTTGTCCTTATTTGACAAAAAGGCCAAATAATAACAAACATTTCTTTTACATTATTAGTATATAATTTGACGACCTCCGTGGCGTTGTGGTCACCATGCTAGTCCGCCACCCAAAGGTCCGGGCTCGTTCCCGGTCAGGGCAAGTTGGAAAATTGATGTTTATCTATATATATATTTGTTATAAAATATAGTATCGTTATCGTTGGGATGTACCTCTCTGTACTACCAGAGCCATACTTGGCCAGAACAGCCAGAAGACTGGCCTACACTCTCTTCGCTGGCCTCAGAGTTTCTAAGTCGCCTTCTACGACATCCACAGTAAGAGTTAGAGTGGCCCTATTTTACTCTGAGGAACACCACACGGCTAGGGAGTCTTTGTGTGAAACGTTCATTATCGTTGTCCCAACGAGATCGTTGAGTTAGTATCCCTTAACACAAGTCTCCAACTTACTTTGGGGCTAACTCAAAAAGTGTAATTTGTCCCTATATATTACATATTATTTAATTTAGAATATTTATGGGGTTCAAGGCCTGTGGCTTTAATTACGTGTAATTCATTGCACAACCTGCCATCCGATTTCATTGTTGACGGAGGATTCATAAAATATTACGCTTTTGCCAGAATTTGTCTTGACGGCCCTTTGTTGTCACGATCTAAGCCCGTACTACGTGATCCTGCCGTCCCCTATTAAGACGGTACGAGGGGAAATAAGGAATCTGTCAAGAAAACACCACTTGGGAGTGTTATGCTACAAATGTAAACAAAACACTGGCGGATGAATCTCAGGCTTGTTTGCCACGTTTAATGTCTCAATATTATTTTCTTTTTGTAAGTGTTTCAACAACTTAGGATCTAATCCAAAAAAGATTTTAGCTTCAAAGGTTTTTAAGGTTTTTACATAAAAATAAACTGAAAGGGTCAATAATAAATTACAATTTTCGTTGATTGTATCCATTTTCAACATGATTTTAGATTTATTAATAGGAAGATAATTAAATCTCAAGATAAACTGCAGTTTATTATAGCTTGTTATCAATATATCAACAACCTCACAGCTATTTTTAGGATTCTGTACAAAAAAATGAAAAAAAACGAAACTATTAATATGATCACTCGTGCGTCTTGTCTGTCTAAGCTGTCCGTCCGTCTGTCACAGCCAATTTGCTTTGATGTGCAAAGTAAATATATTTTTTAAAATAAGTGTCATTTACGTGCAACAAATTAGGAATTTAAAAATTAAAGGGCTCGTTATGAGGATCTCAAATATAATAATTTTTTTTGTTACTGTAAAATAAACAGTTTAAAAAAATCTAAATAAAGGTAGCGCTCTCTCAAGTCTTACTGTGAGGTATTCAAATGTGATTTATATGCGTACGTATTAATATAAAAAAATATATAGCGACAAATTACACTGATTGAGCTAGCCCCAAAGTAAGTTCGAGTCTTGTGTTATGGGATACTAACTCATCGATACTATATTTTGTAACGAATACATATATAGTTAAACATCCAAGACCCAGGACAATTTGAAAAAGGCCATTTTCCATCTTGCCTTGACCGGGGATCGAACTCGGGACCTCTGGGTGGCAGACTATCATGGTGAACACTACGCCACGGAGGTCGTCTATCTAATAGGTACACTTTCCTGATACTGAACGTATTAAAAACGGTATCTCCTTGCTCAAATAGAAATAATTTGAGTCCTCTCGATGAACGAATATTTCAGTCTGAATTTATGTCAAACTCTTCAAGTAACGCGACTTTGGCATGCCTTTTCTAAAGACATCAAAAGAGTCTCAAATATTTGATTCAAAGCAGTCTGTCCACTTGTTTGGATATGGTGACATGCCAATAACATAACTTTGTAAAAATACTTTTTAGTTTTGAAGTACCACAGATTAAAAAATAATTACCTATTCAATTAAATTTGTGCTATACTATAACAATACTTTTCGCTCCTCATTATTTTAATCAATCCGGGTCGTGACCTAATTATATTACTTGTAGCTCAAGCAGGACTATATTTCGTCATATTCATATTTAATATGCACTTAACGGTAACGCTTCAGAGCCCGGGGTTCGCTTCCTAACCTTGGTGATTTGAGGAGATTCTGGATTTTATACCAAGCCACTGCCGTCCTATCCTAGGATAGGTTCAAGCAAACGCTAGATGGCGTTCGGGACCCACAATATTTCGTGCCTTCCAAAACACGGAATCGTTATTTTCGGATAATTAGGTGATTCTAGCCTATCAAACATCAATATTTTTTTCAAACAATCGATTTTATTAGGTAGCACATACTAGTGCCGCGTTGCAAAATTATAAAAAACAAAAAGGTCTTCGTTCTATAGAACGTTGTGGTTCTTATAAATACATTTTTGGGTTGTCTACACAACTGGGCACTCATTTAATGCTATTTATATTTCAATTTTTGTGTTGGTGAGGGCAACAACTGCACCAAAACTTGGCTTTCACTTTTCTATTTTTGTTGGGAAATTGTTACTAACTATACTGAACGATTCTTTCACAACATACATATCTGTTCTGTATAGTTACTTCATATTGGCTGACATGAAGACTGTCTATTATACGGTTTAATGTCCATGACTATGGTGATTACTCCTAATACGTCAATTTATCTTCAATTTCAAGGCGCTCGCAAAAATACTGTGTCCCCAAGGCTAGCCGATATGCATGACATGCATTGAAATTACATGCTAGTAAGAACGGCGTGATTATGAAATAAGCAGCCGTTCTGGATGTGGTATTACATCTATAAATCATTTTGCATATAAAATGCGTGACTTGTATATCGAATATAATTATTTTCATCATCTACAATTCTACATTATAATAATATCGAATGACAGTATAGTCAGTATCGCATTATTTCAAACGCTAGTTTACATAACGGATTTTCGTGCTAGTACAATTTTGGATGATAGAAACTTATTACAAATACTAATAAAATAAAAAAAACGACGGGTTGCACTCTGGGAGTGCCGGCAGAAGTGAAAACTTGAATATTAACGTTGTGCATTTTTGATATTTTAGAATGGTTAGGGAATAATTTTGCACGAATTGCTTTAATTATCAGTATAAAATATTTTAAACCTTTTCTGAACCACAGTCTGTCACAAATGTCACAAGCATGACCAAATTCATTTTCAACAAAATTATTTTCAAATACACAGCAGTATGGCCACTACACAGACGGTCGAGCCATCAGCTGTCACCATCCATGGATGCGCGTAGCACGCTGTAACATAAACACACACGAACATTCGCGCAAGCGCCCTGCGCCGTCTTACGAATTTTCGATCAGGCCACGTGTCCTGACGCGAGTTTATAATTTTTTACCCATTCCAAAAAAAGTGCACAACGCCACTAAAGAAGTTTTCACTTCAAAAATATCTGAAATATTTTGCATTATTGCCTGACGCATAGTATCGACATGACTTGTTAAATAACACATAGTTTCATCATCATCATCATCATCATTTCAGCGAATAACGTCTACCGCTGGACATAGGCCTCTCCCAAGGATTTCCAAAATGACCGGATACATTAGTTTATTTATATGCAATAGAATATAATAAAACAATGTTTGAAGTTGGTAACGCTTTCTATAAACTGGGATATTATCCAAAGTTCACTTTCAATAAGCCTAACAATATCTTAGTCGTAGCTACTATACATACATGTACAAACCACCTAGTTAATAGGAAATCTCGGCCCAATTCTAGCAAATAATTGGTTTGACCCACCTGGTTCAGGCAACAAAGCCCCGCCGACATTGTTCAACGGTTTTATTAGGCCGATGTAACATCTCGTCGCAAATTAACACGGGCAACCACAATATTATCTGAAACATGACCAAACGCCGTGTCGGAAGCCCCCCCACACCTTAATAGCTAATTTTCTCCCAATAGTTATTCGGTGAGAGGTGAATTGACAGTAATTGATTTGTTTCCCCGTCTTCCACTCAACGAATGTTTAGCCACACAACTTTATGTTGTATTTCCACTTCTTTCCTTTGGGATGTTCGGTATAATTGGATTTTGTCCATCGCAACTTCACTTGTTTCCTCTGCGGACGGGCCGCTGCTCCTGCGGAATACCAAAGGTCATCAATTTCTATTCATAATCAACTTTTGTGCTCAAACCTTAATCCAATCGAGATAACACTCGAATTTCCTGCCTTCTGTAGCCAACGGACCCTTACAATGCTCGGGACAAAAGCTTTAATAGTGGCTCCGATATTTATACGTATTATTTTAAACAATAAAGCAAGATCCATCGATTATTGTGTTGGACCCTTTTCTGTTTTAGGCCTTTGTTTTTCTCGGTCGTGTTTTAGGAATGGGCGTTTATTAGGAAATTGGAAGTGAGCGACACAAAGGGTCTTAAATTAAATCAACTGGCCCGATATTACAGGAGTGCTTTGTAGGTGGAGCGGACGGAGCTCGTTTTACTATACGTCTCTCTATCTGTCATGTTTTGTCCAAGCTTGTCAATGTTTCTTTGATGATCTAACTAGATAGGCCCGTGTCCTAGAGCATTTACTGCGTCGTACATATTGTATGTTACATTATATTACAACGTTACAGCTTGAAATTTTTATTTAAAAGGGCGACATCTTATCTGGCCACGAATAAAGTGACAAAAGTTATTAATTAAAATGTACCTTTTTCGTAGGGTCGAAAAATCAAAGTCTTTAATACATACATACATACATACATACTATCACGTCTTTATCCCTAATGGGTCAGACAGAGCATTTTGGGTCTTGCGGCTCTATGTAGAACCCAGGGACGCAAGACCCAAAAGCCACTTTTAGCGTCATGGTGGGCGAGAAGATGGAAAAGCAATCAATACAGTGATGGGTTGCTAGCCGCATCGCCTGTTAACATGATTCGCATTTTTGCCCATTCCCTCGATTGGCTTTTACGATCTGCGCGGGATGAGAAGCAGCTGGTACATTCTAAGTTTTTTCATTTCTCCCAGACCAGCATGGGAGTCTAAGTAATACTTTATTCTAAGTCTTAAATACGCTTGTTGAAAATGTTTAATCTCTAAGTACATGTAACAAGCTCCTAATAAATCAGCAAAATGGCTATTATAACTTCTTAAAAGTTTCAGATTTCCAAAAAGTATTAACGACAAAACATATTTGAAAACAGTATAAAACAGTTCAGAGTTAATAAGAGAAAATGAAAAGCTCTGAGAACTTTCGGGCCGCAATTTATTATTGTATCTATCATGTCCGCCAAAGTTACGTATATTGTTTCTCCTTGTCCCGGTACTGGCTGTAGCGTTTCCAGCGCCCCGGGGCGAATTCACTGCAACTCCTCCATCGGCTATATAAAACAATTGGCTACTGGAGTTGCTGCTTTTCCTATGTATACGGTCATAAAGACGTAACACAAAATTTAACTTGCAGCAGTATGAAGTCAAACATCACACTCATCATATAAGTCTTAGGAAGTCGACTGATGGACATGGGGAAAGCGCTGTAGAAGAAAATACATACGATCGATTGGAAGCGGCCTGCATTCAGCGATTTCTTGCAACCTTGTCAGCTTAACCTTTGGTGTCATTAAAATCGAGTATAAGCTCAGTATTTACTATAAGATATATAAAGTGGCCAGTACAAAAATGCAAGACGTCTACTACTATCGCCACTACAGGCAAAGTATGAAACCGTTCCTTTATTCTTCATTCCTTGCTCCCTGGGCTACCTCTAACCGCACTTTATCTAACGCCGCCGCTCCTTGTCCATTTTCTTTTTATCGATACCAATCTGTTTCGAAGTTCGTTATGCTAACTTTCTATAAGCACGAGTACTTTGATGCTTATTTTGTGAACATAAACTTGATAACCGTTACTAAAGAAACGAAATGGTTATATGCTCCATTTTTTGCATTTAAATTAATAAATATTAATAGTTTGTTATGCATATTATAATAAGTACCTGGGCGACCGAGCTTTGCTCGGTTACATCTCAAACATTAACTAATTTTTTTTAAACTTGTCTAAAAACAATGCAAAATAAAAAAAAATATAAACTTAAACATAAAAAAAAACAAAAGTAAGTCACCGAGTGGGATTCGAACCCGTAACACTCTTTCTAGCAGTCGCTATCTTTAACCACTGAGCTAAATCAAGGCGGTCGCGGCGCGCCGAAATTAGCGACCATATTCTGCGTAGAAAGAAAAACGCGTGAAAACTCGAAAACACGCGTTTTCCCAAACATAAAACTAATCTAGATCGATTGTTTACCCCCGATAACCCCCATATATAAATTTTCAGCGAAATCGTTAGAGCCGTTTTCGAGATCACAGAAATTTATAAATAAATATATATATATACATACATACATACAAGAATTGCTCGTTTAAAGGTATAAGATAATGCATATCCTTGAAGACATTCGAATCATACGCAGGACACTTATCCTTAAATTAAGGATAGGATTGCTGCATCTTGTAAATATATTGAAAAATATATTCTGACCCCAATGACGCCCTATATATAGGCCTGATTTGTTGTACTAGAAGAAAAGTCGTAATGTAGATTTTATATATGTTACTATAGTTATAAACATTATATGCCGCCATAAAGCTTAAGGCTCAACCCAACGCAGACGACAGACTAATCCGTGCCGCACTTTTTAGTCTGTGAAAATAGAACCTATGGAATCATAGATACGCAGTAACGCACACGGCGCGCGCCGGGCTTTTTGCGCGTCATGTGCGTTACTGCGTATGATCCCTTATGTTCTATTTTCACAGACTAAAAAGTGCGTCACGGATAGTCTGTCGTCTGCGTTGAGCCTAAGATTCATATGATTTTGATATAGTAGCTGTCAAACAAATCGTTATTAGAAGAAGCTGAAATAGGTAAAGAGGGAACAGATTATTTTTTTTCTTGTACCTTATATATTTTTTTGTCCTCAGATAACAAAACCATGTCTTCGCCTTCGAAACACCGCTACAAAAGGCAGTCCTGGTGCAGGAGGTTCATGCACAAAAGACTGCCCGTATCGAAATGGCTTCCGGAATATAACTCAGAAAAAGCCCTTGCTGATGTCATAGCCGGAATCACGGTCGGACTCACTGTCATACCGCAAGCGTTGGCATATGCAACGTTAGCTGGATTAGATCCACAGGTCAGTTCGAATTTACACTATTTAAAGTTCTTGATGCTATTTTTTCAAGTATATTCTTCTTCAACCTACGACGATCAGCCCTGGCCCATTTTGTAGTCGCTAAACAGACGTGGGCCGTTTTAAAGATAATTTGGACATGTAAAAGATGATAAACAGTTCACAAAACAATTGCCAGTGTGGTTTCACTCCACAAAATATTGAGCATATATATACTTATGTGTCTTACGTGCCCAAACACCTGCACTTAGTAAGACCTGATTACTGCGAAAGGCATAGCTATCGAAGTGCCTCGATACAGGAGTAACAAAATCTAGTAGTATCTTCGACACACGAAAAAGATTTGCAAGTCCCTATCAATGTGTCATAATAAAATGTGAAATTGGGAACCTCGCTTTGAGTTATTTCTATCACAAATCGGCTCAACTTACACGGTTGGTGTTTCAATTTCACGAACACATCAGATTACAAATTTAATTTGATACCAACTTTAGGGTTAGTTGCCGACTCGTCTATGTAGGCTCAGCCAATATGGTTTTTTTTTGTGATTTTGACATTGTAGGTACATTGAAAACTCTTTAATAGTGCAAAATATTGATCACATTCCATCTCATTATTAAATGTCTGATTGTTAGCAGCAGACTGACGATGCTAAATTCGGATAAAAATGAGAATTCGTGCTTGCTGTAATAGTATTTATTCCTCTTGCACAGTACAGAGATGTGTAGAAGTAATGATCATCATCATCACTTCAGCCGCATAACGTCCACTGCTGGACATAGGCCTCTCCCAAGGATTTCCAAAATGGCCGATCTAAAGCTTTTTGCCCCATCAGTTCGTCGCGCTATGTGTCCAGCCCACTGCTATTTCAACGAGCTAATCCGCTGGGCTATGTCTGTGACCTTAGTTCTCCTACGAATTTCCTCATTTCTGATACGACCACCTAGAGAAACGCTGAGCATAGCCCTCTCCATAGCGCTTTGCACGAACTTGAGCCTTCTTATGAGACCCATAGTAAGGGACCAAATTTCAAAGCCATAAGTCATCACTGGTAACACACATGTAAACTTTAGTCTTTAGACACTGAGGTATATTGGATGGGAAGGCAGACACTGCGTAGCGTAGAAGAAAATACAATCGTTCAATTATGAATGACAACATAACAAAAACTAGAAGAAATATAAAACTTTGCGTTGCCGACAACACAGATAATGTCAAAAAAATAAAACAAAATCAAATAGCATCTACCAATATGTCACTATCTCATCCATCTGTGTCAACTTATTTTGGTAAGTTATCCGATAGTTTAAGTCGAGTACTTGCCAATATCTTATAAATAAGATTGATTTATATATATATATAAGTTCGCTATATGTAGTTTAACTTTTCTTTTGTTACAGTACGGTCTCTATTCGTCGTTCATGGGTTGCTTTGTCTACATCTTGTTCGGCTCCTGCAAGGACATTACGCTCGGACCCACGGCGTTGCTGGCACTCATGACGTACCAACAGATACAGGGCAGGAATGCAGACTACGCCATCCTACTTTGTTTCCTCACCGGCGTAGTACAACTCGTGATGGGATTATTGCACCTAGGTACGTATTATGCCGTGTGATTTTCAACAGAGTAGAATAGGATCAGGATAGGTTAGGAAATGAGCCGAAATGGTCAGAGGGCTGTCAATACAAGTTAAATACACAAAATAATATTTTTTCTGTGTCTTTATCTCACTGACATACTGGGTAGATGGTTTTTATTTTTCGTAAAAACTAGAAGAAAAACATTCAATCACCTAATAATAACAGACAATGAGGAAACGTTCGTCGAAATAACGCTACGTAATAATAGCGGTACAATCGATCACTTGTACATTTATTAATTACTTATTTTCCAGTCCATTGCATTAAATTTGCACATTTGCTACAGTTTCAACGTAGTCAGTGTTTGCAAAAGCGTTTTATTTATTTATAACAACTTTATTGATCTTTACAGTTGTTTACAATTGACGGGCTTTTGACTTAACCTTTTGTTAAACTTTTATACTCATCGCCGACATAGTAGGAATTCCGCAAAAACATAATTACTTTAGTCGCAGTTAGTTTTTTACCTGATTGTTGGTGTATTATATTACTAGTTTTATTTTCGTTTCGACGTCCGTCTGTAGGTATCTACCCTGTTACCAAATGAGGCGATGGCTCTGAGTGGGTGCATCCGGGAAACGTGGCCTAAAATTAAATTACTCACGTAGTGTAGTCGATCATCGTCGTCAGACGATATACAGTATGTCATATCACGTCGTTTTTTTTTAAATCTGTGGTTTTAATAATATTTTAATAATGCTTATAATTATTTTGTTTTTGAATCAAAATAATTTTAGCAAATATTTTTTTTTGTTTATTTAAGAGCGACGCTCCTATCAGTGGAGTTTTAAAAATTAAAATGGAAATATATTTATTAGAAAAATTAATAAATTAGTAATCGTTTCAACTGCTGACAAATTATGTCCAGTTCAAGTAGCGGCACGTAAGTTTAGCGCTGAGTTAAATGTATATAGATAGGGATACTGCGCATGGGTACAGTATACATTTTTGACTTCTGCGCAATAACGGTTAGCGCTAGAGTTTTGTGCGAATATTATGTGGCTGAAAGACGATGAAACGTTTTTAACAGGTGTGCTGATCGACTTCATATCGGTACCTGTGACCGTGGGGTTCACGTCAGCGACATCTGTGATCATAGCGGTGTCTCAACTCAAGGGCTTGTTGGGCTTGCAGTTCAAGTCTGAAGGATTTTTGGACACCCTCAAAAAAGTAAGTGCTATTTAAATAGAGATATATAATGAGTTTTTCTCATTTCGTTTTCATTGGATAAATAAATAACTATATTTTATAACAAATACATACATAGATAAACATTCAAGACCCATTGGATGAATGGTATTTCTCATTTCCGCTTAACAGTATCTACAGAAGCTAAACAGAAAGTAGCTTACTTAATAACGAAATTGATTGCATAAATTAAAACAGCTTTGTTGACTTGTCACCCGCCGCTTTGATTATTAATTATTACCCGCGGTTAAAGTTTGTTATTCCAGGGTGTCAGCTTCCTGCATACCAAATTTTATCAAAATTGGTCCGGCCGTTTGCGCGTGTAGAAGTAACAAACATACACACAATCACAAACTTTCGCCTCTATAATATTAGTGTGACTACTATTGTAGTAAAGATGACATACTATTTTTACCCGATTAAGGCGAAGCCAAAAGGAGGGATACGTATTTCGCTACTATGTATGTATGTTCATCTGCTCCATCGTATCTTTTATGATATACGTGGTACCTTAACAGGTGCGGTATTGTTGGAAGCGTCTTTACTGCGCGCTGGTTACAGGCTATGTGAGGTCACAATATATTCAATTTGGCGTCTTCTATATGTCAAAAAGTAAGGGCAAATAAAAAATAAAATTGTATGGGTAAGGCGACTTAAGAAATACAAGCTAAACAAAGCTTAAAAACATCAATGAGACCTCTCCAACCCATCTGGCCAGCAAGGAGAGTGTAGGCCAAGTCCTCTGCTCTAACCAAATATGGCTCTGGTAGTATAGAGAGGGTCGTGCTCCTGCAGTGGAAACAAAAAGATCTGATGATGATACCGTGTGGGGCGGCTATCAAATAAAAGGGCTTAAAAAGCACATTTCAAAAACAATTACTAGCTTTTGCTTCCAGTTTTACCGTAGTCGCTTCATAGTTTTTGAAACTACCTTACTATCCTTGATTCGAATACACTATTCCGAATTAAATTCATATACTTATTGCTCAACAAATAAATGATTCCTCGTTGCTCATACAATTCGTTAAAAGCCTCAGAATTAATAAACGAATTGCAAAAGCCGACAGATATATCCGAAAGGCCGAGCAATCCGCTTATTTTTACAGTATACAGGCATTACCGTCGCCAAACGGGATCGGAATATATCTCCCGGGGGTGTTTCCTTTTTAAACCCGCTCTTCAACCCACCAGCTTTAAATAATAACTAGCAAATTTTTGACCTCAATGTGTAAGGATTAACCGATTGTTTTTTTTTTTTATTAATTTAAACGATGCAGAACAGTTTACGTCAATGAAAGTAGGTAATACATTAGAATATATGACAAAAAAAATGTATGAAACAATTGGATTAAACACTAATATTTTCAACTTTATCATGTAATTTATCAGCGAATAATACACACGGGCTACTGATTTACGTAACGCCATGTGTTTAAATATAACTTAGGTACTTTTACCACTCATTTACTATTACTCCTATTTGCCAATCCTGTCACCCAAAGCCTATTTGTACATCTGAATTTTTATTTAAATGTTATTTTCATGTGTTTTGGTGCAATAAAGTGTTTTTACTTACTTACTTACTTATTGATATACAATAGTTTTTAATAAGTTTTTTTAAAATCAGAAAAGCTTTTATTGTAAGGCCAAAATACTAAGACAATGTCGATTGCGACGTTTAATTAATGAGTTTCATCGACCATCTTCCGTTCTGTCTTCGTGATCAGACATCGTCTACCTACCATAAAGTGCTTATCAAGACAAATCAAACGAGTTCTACTTAATGAGGTTATGTTCTTTTATTACTGAGTTCTGTCGAATATCTCCCGGCTCTATCATCAGAACAGCTAATAGACTTTATAATATTATATTGTCATCTTATTTACATAAGTATGCAAAATTTCAGTTCAGTCGGTTAAGGATAACTGATTGAAAATTGAGTTGCAAGATTTGACCTAAACAAACATATAAGATACATTGCAAGTTAAATTAAAGCTTGTAAAATTGTGTCTTTCTTATATATTGATTTGTCCGTATATATTTATTTATTACAAATACATACGGAAAAATGACAAAGCCCTTCATGGCCTTGTTTTTTGACTAAAGATTGGATTCTTCTTAAATATGATCGTATGTTGAATATTTCAAATTTAAAATACTACACTAAACTTGATATATAAATGACGAAACAACTCGACGTGAGTTGAACTCGAACCCGTGTCCTCCCACTCCCACTGTGCCTCCATCATCGTCGCTCTTAAGCCAACCCAACCGTCCGACGTTCGCAATACATTTTTTCATTATTTTTTTCGACAAAAAAACAAAAAAAAATTGATGAATAGCTTAGGTACAAAGGGAAACAGCCTGGCATCACTGTAGTACTAATACTAATGTATCTGTTGCAGGTCATAACAAATGTGCCAAACGCTAGAGTGGCCGATAGTACTTTGGGAGTTTCCTGTATTATTATTTTGCTTCTAATGAGGGTGAGTTATATATTTTCATTGTACATATTTTATAGTATATTTAATTACTTCAAGTAGTTTAGTTATGTCCCGTTAGTCTTGCCCCCTTCATTTTAATTACTTTAGTGTCCACGCTCACATCGCAATCAAAGATAAGCGTTGTTCGGATGATTAATTCGTGATGAATATTTCATGGCAGCTATTAGAATTAGGCTTGTACCCGGAACATGAAAAATTAATATTCACAGTGGTCGTAGCTAAAAACGGTCGTATAGTCATATTTTGTTCTGTTCTCTTAGATTTCTTTGGTTAAATCGTGCCAATGCGTCGTAATGGAGATACTATGATGACTTCGGGCAATTAGCCACCATGACATTCGAAATCATGTAGTAAACACTAACTAGTATCTCGTTGTACAAACGATCTTTATACAGCTTCGGTCACCTCGAATGGTTACAGCTTTATCGGTTTATTACCTTTGACAATGAAATGTTTATTATTCCTACAATTACTTAATCGTAGGCACTCGGCAGTAGAACAGAATAATATTTATAATAAACGCCGGAAATTAAGGCCTTTACTTACGGCGTGGTAAAATTTATGCCCTTGGGATTGAAAAAGAATAAGGCATCAGCCAAGTCAGATACAGTTTTTCTTTTGTTTAAAAAGTACTTCATAACACTTTTTTCTGAAAGTAATATTGATTGTTTTCATTTCTTAAAAAATACAATCTAATCAATAAAATTAATAAAAATAAAAAATATCTTTATTTCGAACCTTCATTGCCCATAGAAGAATTATTACCAATACACCACTCTCTCCTTCCATATTCACCAATTACATAACTATCATTCAAAACATAATCATATCACATTTACATGTATTTTACTATTAATAAAGTTATATCGTCAAAACATTTTAATAGCATATAAAGCTCTGTTACTTTTTCAGAAAATGAAAGATCTGAACCTGTCTCCGAGCCAAAAGGGATTAAAGAAGGCTCTGTGGCTGCTGTCGACGTCTCGAAACGCTATAGTAGTTGTGACGTGTTCGTTAATAGCATTCTTCATGAAAGCGCATTCGGAGTCGCCTTTCAAACTCACGGGCACTGTCAAGTGAGTACTCGATCATAAGATTGTGATAACAGAAAGTGTTGCATTCGTTTGAAAAATATACGTTTTTGTTGCCCTAGTTCGGTGATCCGAACTACTGCTTATAGACCGTTTTTCTCAAAGACGAATTGAAACATCAAAATAATCGAAATTTGATGTCAGTGATAACTAAAAAACTTTTCACAAAATCTTGAAACCTTGTTTTCTGTCCATTATAATCAGTTACAATTCAATTTCCGTGTTTCTCATAACTGTTGTGGTAAATAAATGCGGATTCATATTATAAACGAAAAGTGCAATTTTTTAATATGTTTCTAATATTTTTTTTTTATTTATATACATAGTGTTAACAAACAGTGTAACTATACAAATTTCGTAACCAAGCAAAATCTATATTAAAAGCTACACCAACGACATTAAATATGCTAAACAAAAGCAGATATGATGTAGAAAGTAATAACATGCTTCAACAAATTATTCCATTTTAGCCGTAGGAGACCCCACGGGCTAAATCTTGTACCTTTAATCGAGCAATTCTTGTATATTTATATGTTTATAAATTTATTTCTGTGATCTCGGAAACGGCTCTAACGATTTCGCTGAAATTTGATATATTATGGGGGTTTTTGGGCTGTTTGGGGAAACGCGTGTTTTCGAGTTTTCATGTGTTTTTCTTTCCACGCCGAATATGGTCGCTAATTTCATCCTGCCGGCCACTGTCCATCTGGCCCAGCGGGTTAAGACGCGGACGACAAGTAACGAGGAAACGAGTGTTACGGGTTCGTATCGTGACTTACCTCTGTTTTTTTTTACAATAAATAGTAATAACCGATCTAAGCTCGGTCGCCCAGGTACTGTTACTAATAAGGCACACAAGGAACAAATACAGGCTAATGATTTACTAAGCTTCATTAATATAAAATTAGGTATATCTACAATTACAAAAAGTAGTTACTGAATTAAATTAACGAAGTCGATGTGAACAAGAATAATCGCATTTTGTAGCACGCGATAATGGATGGTCGATAAGTTTTTTAACGGTCCGCACATTTAGAAGATTAACATTGAAAAAATCCAATGTAGTTAATTTATTAAGTTAAAATAACATTAAACCTTGAATCTATAATATCGCAAATTCAAAAGTATTTAATGGATTTATATGTTCTTGATAACTATTAGCATTCACGTGAATATGTCACCTCTATATGTCCTCTCACATATTCTTTTACAGAAAACCGATTGACTAAATATATACTTAATACAGGTGTATAAATTGTAATTTAATATTTAAACAGATATGTGCGTACGTATATGACATCAATGAGTGTATTTTGTACCTTCTGTACCTAACCTACTTAATCTATACTTAACCGCCCATTGTACATTTTAATGTCTTTTTTATATGTATATTTTAATTATTGTTAATTTTTCGTGTACAATAAATTATTACTTACTTAGATATAAAATAGTAAGGATTTTCTTGCGTTGCGTATCAAACATAGTGCTTCGTAATACAGACGAACACCACATAAAGGACGTCATCTATATCTATACATATAATAAAACAGTAAAAATATTTTGTTAGTATTTTTGACTGAAATGGATAGAGGAACACTTAAAAAGAATACAAGAAAGCAAAAAAAAAAATGTTTAAATTTTTTGTTTGTCTGTCTGTATGTATGATCACGTTAATCTCCGAAAATACTCAACCGATTTACTTGAAACTTTTACCAATTGGTTTGTTTTAACTCTGCATAACATTTAAAGTATGTTCCATCAAAATCGATTCATAAATACAAAAGTTATATCAATTTAAAGAATCGCGTCGAACATTTTTGACCGGGAACAGTAGGAAAAGGTCGGCCTCGGCGAACTTTCTGCGACCAAATTGCAGACGTTCTAAAAAAAGGAGAGGTAAAAAGTACCCGTAACCGAAGGGCATGTATGAAGAGATTGATGAGTTTAGATGAAGCAAAAGAGGTTTGTCAGGATCGTAGCAAGTGAAAGTCCATAGTCTCTGCCTACCCCTACGGGAAACAGGCGTGATATTATGTATGTATGTATGTATTTTTGTTCGAAAAACTGCGTATAAGCACGCTTATCTCAAAAACGGCAGAACCGATTCGGTTAAAGTTTTCACTAATATGTTGTAATAAGTTTTACATAAAAGTTAGTGTTAGTTTTATTTCAATCCGTTACTAAAAAAAAAGTTGTAATAATTTAAAGAATCACGTCGAATTTTTTTGTTTGACAGATTGCTATAAACTAACTTGCATTGGTTGCATTGACTAAAACTTTTGTAAGCTTTATACAAAATGATTTCAATTTCATTTAGATTGGTTTCGGGTTATAATTAAAATTAGTTTTTTAGGTCACCGGTAGATGGCGCTGTTCATAATTTTTAAACTTAAGTTAGGCTCTGGGCTTCGAACCTCTGCAGACAGAGCCTAGGGGCGCAAGATCTACCGCCGCTCAACGGCCATTCTTAGCGTGATTGTGGGCAAGAAGGTAAAAAATGGAATCAAAATAGGAAGTGATAGATAAGGTGAGGTTAGGCTAGGTCAGGCACAGGAGGCGGGCCTATGGCCTATGTAACTGCTGCCTCCATAACGTAGGCCTGTCGGGCGATGGAAACGGGATTCCCTCGCTTGACAAATACTGTCCTCCGGGTTGAAAGGCGCGTTTGTGTCAACACGCGCCTTTATCTTTGCGGAAAGAATTGAAGGCCAATCGATGGACCACCTCGCAGGCCACTCTAGCTAATTGAGAAGGTATCGCGAGTGAGCAAAGCTGAAGCTGCTGCTTAGCGGCCGTGGTCTGTGGAGTGAGAGTAGCACACGGACCAGGCAAAGGCGGTAATAGCCTTGTAACCATGAGTTTTTTAGTGGGTGAGAGCCATAACCGGCCGGTTCCCCGTGGCAGGCGGTAGGCGAAAGGCAAGGAGCCTTTCTTCTACACGTGAAAAAACTTTGAAAACGCACCGTGTGAGCTGATGTTCTCCACAACGATATGCGTAGTATACCGAACAAATACCTGTTACCTGTGTAAAAAAAGTTTCATTTGAATCCGCCCAGTATTTCCGGAGATTAGCGTGTACAAACAGAGAGACATTTTTTTTAATTCTTACTCCATTACTATGTCTCCACCGCCCCTATATTTTTTGAAATATTGAAATATATTTAACGTACAGACACACGTTTTTTTTACAGTTTTATTATACATAAATGTATATGTTTATACAAAAATGACGATTCTCATAACGAAAGTCCACGCTGACGAAGTCGCGGGCAACAGCTAGTAGGAAATATTTAAAGATTTTTTTAATACGAAAATTAATGGAACGAAATACATAATTATTTTTTTAAAATGAGGTTAATTTTTTAGAATTTAATTAAATATTCAATTAACATTTTGTATTAGTGAGTCAGCTATTCAAAAATGACACTCGTATTCTAAAGTACACTTTATACGATATGTAATCCTGATAATTTTGATTAAGTTAATTGTATAAATTAAATACCTTAATGAACATAATCAATTTTGTGCCCTTCGCGGCTGAGACAAAGGGTCCGTAGGGCCCAGAAGCAAGAACCCTGGTGACGTGAGATTTCAGCGTGCCTCCGTAAACTTACGGGTGATCCAAAGGCTGGCACCTATTTCGCCCAAAGAATTTATATTGCAGTCATCATCATCATCATTTCAGCCGCATAACGTCCACTGCTGGACATAGGCCTCTCCCAAAGATTTCCAAAATGACCGATCAAGAGCGGCCTGCATCCAGCGCTTTCCAGCGACCCTGGTCAGGTCATCTAACCACCTTGTAGGTGGGTGCCCTACGCTTCGCTTGCCAGTACGCGGTCGCCATTCAAGAACCTTTTTGCCCCATCGGCCATCGGTTCGTCGCGCTATGTGTCCCGCCCACTGCCACTTCAACGAGCTAATCCACTGGGCTATGTCAGTGACTTTTGTTCTCCCACGGATTTCCTCATTTCTGATTCGATCACGTAAGGAAACACCGAGCATAGCCCTCTCCATAGCGCGTTGAGCGACCTTGAGCTTTCTTATGAAACCCATATTAAGGGACCATGTTTCAGAGCCATAAGTCATCACTGGTAACACACATTGGTTGTAGACCTTAGTCTTGAGGCACAGAGGTATTTTGGACGAGAAGACATTGCGTAGCTTCCCAAACGCTGCCCAGCCGAGTCGGATTCGTCGAAAGTCCTCTTCCTCGAAGCTGGAACTTCCTGCCTGGATCAATTAACCCAGGTAGATATACTGGTCTACAACTTCGAGGGTGGAGCTTCCAACCCAAACAGGTAGGGGCGCAACATGGACAGTCGACATTACTTTCGTTTTGTCCATGTTCATTTTAAGGCCCACTTGTTGGGAAACTCGAATTAGGTCTCCGAGCATAGTACTTAGGTATTCCATCGATTCTGCCATGACAACGATATCGTCGGCAAATCGAAGGTGAGTGATATACTCGCCATTGATGTTGATGCCAAATCCTTCCCATTCCAGCTTGAAGGCATCTTCCAGTGCAACGGTGAACAGTTTCGGAGATGTAACGTCTCCCTGTCTTACACCTCTATGCAGTGGAATTGCCCTCGTGCACTGCTCCTGTACTCGGACTGACATAGTGGCGTTACATCTATAATAAGTTACGTGTATAAGCACGTCAACACTTCGATATACCGATAGTCAATACGGCATCGCTGGAGAGACTGAAGCACGGCCCATGTTTCGATCGAATCGAAGGCTTTTTCATAGTCCACGAATCCCAAGCATAACGGCCGGTTATACTCCCTCGTCTTCTCTATAACCTGCCGCAGCGTATGAATGTGGTCTATTGTGCTAAAGCCTTTACGGAAACCAGCTTGTTCGGGAGGCTGGAAGGCATCAAACCTGTTCGCGAGACGATTCGTGATGACCCTCGAAAACAACTTATATACATGACTCAGAAGCGTGATAGGCCTATAGTTCTTCAATAGGGTGTTATCTCCCTTTTTGAAGAACAAGACCACTACGCCCTTGTTCCACGTTTCTGGCGTTACGCCCTCGAGCAGAACGGAATTAAAGAGCCTCTGAAGGACTTTCAGTACCGGCGTTCCGCCCGCTTTCAGAAGCTCTGCTGTGATTCCATCCTCGCCCGGCGCCTTGTTGTTTTTAAGCTGTTTGAGGGCCATCCTAATCTCGTACAGGCTGATCTTCGGTATAGTGTCGGGTTAGCTTGGCTCTTGGGTCTTTAGCCCTTTGTTTACTGGGTTGTGAAACTGAGGTATACAGCTGTCCATAAAACCTCTCGATCTCCGCCAGAACCCCTTACTTTGTCACCACGCCGCCGTCCTCCGTCTTCAGCTTCATCAATCGGCTTTGCCTGACAATAACTGACATAGCTCTTGCGAACACTTTGGAGCCTTTATTCTGCTCTATCGTTTCCGTAATACACTCAGTATTAAATGAGCGGATGTCGTGTCGCAAGGACTTTTGAATACGTCTATTGAGCTGCCGATATGATTCAGCATCTTCGGAGGTCTGCAGCGGCCTTGATCGTCGCTCTGCCATTAAGTCTAGGGTCCGAGCAGAGATTTTTTGAGGCTTTCGTTTGGGGCTGGACCTGAATACTTTTGATCCCACCGCTTGGGCAGCTTGTATAAACCCTTGGTTTATCTCGTCCACTGTAACGCAATCCTGAAGGCCTTTAAAGCGATTCGACAGTTCAAGCTGGAAGCCCTCGGAGTTCTCAATTTGGACTTGCGACGATCGGAGCGTCGACTTCATCAGCCGTGACCTTTCGACTTTGAGATCAATAT
The DNA here is from genome assembly GCA_963555685.1 of Acrobasis consociella. Classification (NCBI taxonomy): domain Eukaryota; kingdom Metazoa; phylum Arthropoda; class Insecta; order Lepidoptera; family Pyralidae; genus Acrobasis; species Acrobasis consociella. The sequence goes on from OY743115.1 coordinate 8,301,541, forward strand.
TCACAATGCCTCTTAATATTCGGTGATCACTCCCGGTTTTTGACTCGAGTGATCACTGAGACATCGTTGAATATTCGTCTCTTTGTCGTTAGGATGAAGTCGATTTCGTTCTTAACAGGGGGCTGGTTCTTTTTTGCTGGACCCAACCAGGTCCACTTTCTTTGCGGCGGCTTCTTAAAGAAAGAGTTCATCGCAAAGAGTCCCTCTTGCTCCAAATAATCAGCCAGCCTACGTTCCCTGTTATTTCGCACTCCGTATCCGAAGTTTCCCAGCCTAAACTCTCCAACGCCTCGCTTACCCAGTTTTGCGTTAAAATCCCCCAAAACAACCGTAAAATAGGTTTCAGAAGTATGTATGGCCCTACTGATGTCCTCATACACTTCATCCACCTCTTCATCGGAGTGATCCCCAGTTGGCATATATACCTGTATTACCTTCAGCGAATATCTTTTAGATACCCTGAGTATCAGATATATTACCCTGCTGGAAACACTCTCGATGGTGGTGACGTTGTTAATGAGGGACTTGTGGATGAGAAACCCGACACCATGCTGGGACTTCTTTTCGTCTCCTTCCCGGTGATAGAGTAGGTTACCAGACTCTAGGGTTGTCGTGCCCTCGCCCTCTCTTCGGACTTCATACAACCCCACAATGTCCCACTGTAACCTACTCATTTCTTCCTCCACCTCAGCCAGTTTCTCGTCAGACCTCAATGTGCAGACGTTGTGTGTTACCAGGGCCAGTTTTCGCCGGGGTTGGTAGCCGGATCCCATCCGGGGATTCTTAGCACCCTCTGCCCCGCCGTTACCATGACCGCTACCGGAGTCAGGAATAGCGGGGCTGCCGGGTACTGGGGGCCTGGTCATTTTTTGTCTATCCATGAGGGGATATTGCCATACTCGCCACGCTTGGCAGGCGGGTTGGCGAGCGCAGTGGGAGTCACTATCGTACTTCCGACGCTGCTGCCCATCGGAAGTATGTTCATGTTTAGCGACGGGAAGAAAATCCTTTAGTCGCCTTTTACGACATCCACAGGAGGAAATGGAGTGGTTCTATTCTAGGCCGGAAACCACACGGCCAATATTATACGGTATACGGTTACACGGTATATTGCAGTGCAGAGAGGCAATGCTGCTAGCTTACTGGTCACCCTGCCTCGCGGTGACGCGTTGTAATATCTATTTAATTTTGTAATTTTTGTAAAAAAAATGTACTTAATGCATAACATACATGTAAGAAAATTAAAAAAAGGTATTCAATCCATATAAGTTTACAATGTAATAATCTCAGACTTAGGTACGTACTTAGCATACATGCGTTAACCAATTTACACAATAATTAGTTACATGTATATGATTCGTTGAAATAACTTTTTCTTTTTTATTTCAGGGAGGGTCTCCCAAGTTGGAACATTCCACCATTCGGTACCAGTTTTGGAGGGAGGAATGTCACCTTTTTAGAGATGTGTTCAGACCTCGGATCGTCTATAGTTTTAGTACCAGTTATTGGCGTTTTAGGAAACGTCGCCATCGCCAAAGCCTTTGGTAGTTATTGTTTCTGTTTTTCTTAGCTTTTACATTTGACTCTCCAAACTTTATATTTTGTAATATCAAAACCAGACGGAATAAGGGGTTTTGACATTCAAATTTCTCTATCTCTCCTTCTCTTTCTCTCACTCTCCCTCACTCTCTCTCTCTGTTGCAAGCTGTATTACTAACAAAAAAAGAATATAACATCTTAAAACTAACATCAAGCTAAAGTCAAAAACCTTTTACACGACTTTTACAGATTAGTGCCATTGTAATTCTGCCTAGCTAAGTTTAATATTATTCCTTTCGATGTTCTATCGTCATATAAATACGGTTGAGTTTATCTTAACAGTAAAAAAATGTTTCAATATTTCTTTTATTTTTATTTTATTTCATGTGTTTTTTTCTCATTCCAGCCAGTGGAGAATCAGTAGACGCAACGCAAGAGTTAATAACCCTGTCTCTAGCGAACATATTTGGCTCATTCGTTGGTGCTATGCCTATTACTGGCTCTTTCTCGCGTAGTGCTGTCAACCACGCCAGCGGGGTGGCTACCCAGTTTGGCAGTTTGTACACTGGTGAGTATAATCATTTTAGCCGCATAACGTCCACTTCACTTAGCAAAAGAAAGAGAGACATGGAAATTACTCCACCGACAAGAGCCCAGCTCTTAAATATAAGAAGAAGAGCGTCCACTGCTGGACATAGGTCTTTCCCAAGGATTTCCTAAATTACCCATTTAGACTGGCCTGCATCCAGCGTCTTCCAGCTATGCGGCAGAAAAGATGATGATGATGAGTATATAATACCTCGATCAGGATCCAGAGTCTATGCTCTGTGTGCAATTTATTCTCTATGAATGTGTTCATTATGTTTTTTGTATACTTTCTGTATCTTTTAAGAAGATTGAGTAGTGTTGATACGCATCGCGAGTAGGTATTTGCAAAAAAAATATCTGCTTTACGCCGCTCTGCCTCCCGACCGTATTGTGCGATAGAGTTGCAAGTCCTAGAGGCAATTGCCTATTTTTCCTTCTAAAATATTGCTTCGGGCGATAATGTATCCACCCTCTGAACTTTAAAGAAATAAGGCAATCCGATTCGGTACACCTTGATCTAAGGTTGTACGCGGCTTTCTTTTTTAGTAATTCAGTTTAGTAAATTTAAACGTTCGAGGTATATTTAATAAACGATTGGATATTGAGATGCTCATAACTTTTCTCGTAAGCTATATTTCTTTAAAATAAAAACGTACGGGCCTACAAATCTAATACATCAATAACATATAAAAAAATATCAAAATTGCCCATGTTTAAGGGGGGAAACGTTATCGCTTTTTGTTTGGAAATTTACAGCTATACAATCCTATTAAAGCAATCATTTGTAATGAGTCTTAATCTTCCTATTTATCACTCTCTTATCAGTCTTTGTTGCGCGCGCTTTCTCAACGTTTGCACGTTTGCGGTATGATCGAGTCAGTATCAGTCATTTAAGCATTTTGTAATTTTTTTTCAAACCATCTCATGTCCATAATATATACTAGGATGCCTTCTTTTACTGTGTTAAATCGTTCTTTATTATAAATAGGGATGTGGATTAAACAATTCTTTTTTTGGCTCATACGTGTACCATACTTTTTAATAATGTTAGATACATTATTACGTATTTTTCTTTTCTCTCATTAGCAAATAATGACGGAGATACAGCGCATTTGAATTTCGCGTGACGTCACCATTAGCTACGATTTTTAACCAACGGTGTCGGAATTTCAGAGCGCTGTATCTTCGTGAATTTCGAATACTTTCTAAATGAAAAAATATCAGCCCTTTATTTTTGGATAATCTAGTTGACGGACTAAATAAAATAATATATTTTTGACCCAGTCCACATCCCTATTGGTATATCTGTAAAATAAAGCATATTGACAAAATCACTTACAAGGTACTTAGCAGATCGCATCAATTTAAGTAACTATAGTAAAAACGTAGTGCATTTTATCGGGATGTTAAAGAAGCAAGTGGTCTCGAATTCATCTGAATATTGATCATTGATTAATCAAGCTCAATTTATATCGGCTGAATACGATTTGTAAGTACTTCGGTTTTCAAACGGTAACATTAAAATCTTTGTTAACTTGTGTCACGCATTTTTAACCGACTTCAAAAAAGGAGGAGGTTATCAGTTCGTCGGAATTGTTTATGCTTTTTTATGTGTTTTCACCGATTACGCGAAGAACCCTGGACCGATTTGGAAAATTCTTTTTTTCTTTAAAAGGGCATACTTGTTAGGTGATCCCATATAAATTTTATAAAATCGGTTATCATATCTCTTCCATGCTAGTCTGGGAGAAAATAAACAACGTAGAATGTACCAGCTGCTTCTCTTCCCACGCAGATCGTAAGAGCAGATTGAGGGAATGGGCGAGATTTGAATCATGCTAATAGGCGATGCGGCTAGCAACCCATCACTATTTTGATTCCTTTTCCATCTTAACGCCCACCACCACGCTAAGCTTGGCCTTTGGGCCTAACGGCCCTGGGCTCTGTCTACCCCGTCAGGGATATAGACGTGAAAATGTATCTGTATCTGTAAAATCGGTTAAATAGTTCGGTGGTGAAGTCGGTTTTTAATTTTGAAAAATTATTATTATTAATTACGATGCCTGTTCAAGTACTCTGTAAAACAAGTTATGCTAATGAATTCTGTCTGTGTGCGTTAATTATGTAATTTAATTATAGGAAATGCATTATCACTCCGTTTAGCTTCAGGAGTCATTGAACAGTTAGATTTCCATTCATTAGACCAAGGTACTTGATCGTGGTTTTTATTTATGTTTTTATTTGATGTTAAAATACGTTATGACACTTTATTTTACACAATGTGGTAAAGTGTCTTTTTTATTTAAAATAAGGGTTGCCAGTAGCGGTTGGAGATTAGAACGCCGTACAGCGTGGTTCGAAAATCCGTTTTCATACAAATACAAATCAAAATGTGGTTTTTGTTTTGTTTATTAACTGATTATATTTGACGCACAAAAAATGGGAACCACAAGGGAACGCATGATCGCAATAGAACGCAAAATGTACGAAAAGAAACGATCTGGCAACCCTGATAATAATAAATTATTAATTTTAAACAATTTTAAATTAAAATTGTTCAAAATTGTTATTTTACATTAAATTTGGTATTTTAGTTAATGAATGATTATAGGCAACTAACTGGGATTGTAATCAACAAGTCCTTACTTTAAGACTCCAAGCTTTTAACAGCGTTCATAGACATTTATTTATTTATTTTAGGTATCCTGGTGATATTGGCACTAAGTCTGCTTACTCCTTATTTCTACTTCATACCGAAAGCATCTCTTGCGGCTGTGGTGATTTGTGCTGTGATATTTATGATAGAATATGAGGTAAATATATCATTGAATATTTAATTATTAAAAGCAATAAAACTCTTAAATGTAATTCTTGACAAAATTGCTCTTGATAAAAATGATTGAATAATTTGTCTGTATTAATTTACATAAAATTAAATATTCCCACTATAGCGTGTAAACGCTACGTACTAAAAATACGTATGTATTGCTCAAGTAAAAATCATCACATTTAGAAATCAAATCTAATTGTCAATAAATTAAACATTATTGAAATAATTGCAATGCAATATCAGACACTGAACAATTATTTTTAAGTATAAAATTAATGACTCGTGACTTCATTAGAGTTAAATTATAGGCAATAAGTATAAAATACTTGCACAAATAAATGCTTAATTAATATTTACCCTACAAGATTTGCTCTTTCACTGCTCTATATTTGCTCTTTCGTATGTTGCCTTTGTATATGTATTTGTTTTGGTACAATAAAGTTATTACAAACAAACAACATTTGACATGTTATCCTCCATTAAATTTATAACATTATAAACATTATAATGAATATTATATTTTTCAGGTAGTAAAGCCGATGTGGCGTTCTAGACGCGCCGACCTTGTACCGGCGTTCGCTACGTTTGCAATATGTTTGATCGTGGGCGTGGAATTAGGAATCCTCGCTGGCGTGGCAGTCAATGTTATATTGCTGTTGTATCCCAGTGCACGGCCGCAGTTAGAAGCAGAGATAATAACGGTAAATATTGTACATGTTGTACAGATGAGCTTACTCGGCGTTCGCTACATTTGCAATATGTTTGATCGTGGGCGTGGAACTAGGAATCCTCGCTGGCGTGGCGGTCAATGTTATATTGCTGCTGTATCCCAGTGTACGGCCGCAGTTAGAAGCAGAGATAGTTACGGTAAATATTGTACTGTTATAGAGATGAGCTTATACCGGCGTTCGCTACTTTTGCAATATGTTTAATCGTGGGCGTGGAATTAGGAATCCTTGCTGACGTGGCAGTCAATGTTATATTGCTGCTATATCCCTGTGCGCGGCCGCAGTTATAAGCAGAGATAATTACGGTAAATATTGTACATGTTGTACAGATGAGCTTACTCGGCGTTCGCTACATTTGCAATATGTTTGATCCTGGGCGTGGAACTAAGAATCCTCGCTGGCGTCGCAGTCAATGTTATATTGCTGCTGTATCCCAGTGCGCGGCCGCAGTTAGAAGCTAAGATAATAACGGTAAATATTGTACAAGTTATACAGATGAGCTTATACCGTTGTCGCTACGTTTGCAATATGTTTGATCGTAGGCGTGGAACTAGGAATCTTCGCTGGCGTCGCCGTCAATGTTATATTGCTGCTGTATCCCAGTGCGCGGCCGCAGTTAGAAGCAGAGATAATTACGGTAAATATTGTACTGTTATAAAGATGAGCTTCTACTGGCGTTCGCTACATTTGCAATATGTTTGATCGTGGGCGTGGAACTAGGAATCCTCGCTGGCGTGGCAGTCAATGTTATATTGCTGCTGTATCCCAGTGCGCGGCCGAAGTTAGAAGCCGAGATAATAACGGTAAATATTGTACAAGTTATACAGATGAGCTTATACCGGCGCTCGCTACGTTTGCAATATGTTTAATGGGAGGCGTGAAACTAGGAATCCTCGCTGGCGTCGCCGTCAATGTTATATTGCTGCTGTATCCCAGTGCGTGGCCGCAGCTGAAAGCCGAGATAATAACGGTAAATATTGTACATGTTATATTGATGAGCATATACCGGCGTTCGCTACATTTGCAATATGTTTGATTGTGGGCGTGGAACTAGGAATCCTCGCTAGTGTGAAGTCAATGTTCTATTGCTGCTGTATCCCAGTGCGCCGCAGTTAGTAATAGAAACTGTGATAAGTACGGAACATTTTTAACACACTTGCTCATAAAGTTGATTCAACTTCACCGGTTTAAATAACCATGTGTTATAAAATTAAACAACCCTGTGTTATAAATGCAAATAGAAAAGTTAATTCTATAACCGCACTATTTGCTGTTTATATGCTTCAAACTGTTTTTCAAATTTTAAATTCAAATTTCGAACTGGCCTGCTGCGCGGCGCCCGCCAGTAGGCAGCGCGCTGTACTGATTAAAAGTAAAACTGCGGGAAAGCAGTACATCACAGTTTTATGGTTGAGTTTTTAAAATCAAAAAGTTCTGTTTTTGAGGTATTTCTGCTTGTGTGTTGAAAAACGTGGTACGATATGCGTGCGTATATTGTTTATTCTCTATTACGCCCTCGCCTACGTCTCGGGCTGAAATTTCGCCTTCAGTGTTAAAACCAATATAACGCACTTATATCGTAATGTACTATTACATTCAATATCACCGTGTATAATAGAATAAAAAAACTGTTAAAACAAACATATGAAAGCTTATATATACTTATAAAATCTGATCTTTTGCAGAACCCGTCTGGATTCAGCTACTTACTGGTGACAGTCGGCAACAGTTTGTACTTCCCCGGCGTCGAGTACATCAGGCAGTACGTCGAGAGAGCGGCCAAGAAACAAGGCGGCTGCAGCATGCCGGTGGTCATCGACTGCAGATATGTACTAGGTTAGTTACCCAGGCATACCCGAGGAGCTCGGTGGCTCGGTGGGAGTGCACATTACTAGCACTTTCGCAAGTAAAGCGACACCGTGCGTTGTCCGCACTTGGATGGGTGAACACAAGTGGTATACAATTTTTCATTTCTCGAACTCCGTGCTGTCTGTCTGAAAAATCAGACACCAGTATTGGCCACTTACAAACACGAAAAACGAAACACCCAGGCATAATGATTATCTGTACAATTCTGACATAGCATAGAAAATTTTTATATGTCCCATATTCTATCCTATAATATGATTGCGAAAAATTATTTCGGTGTTTGTTCCGCTTTTACGCCAAATCTACGGACGGATTGGCATGTTTTTGATTTATACATGGAATACCTATCCCGGGAAAATGTGAGATTCTTGGATTGTGGCGGTACTTCGCGGAGGTAGAATTAACATAAAAATATCATCTAGTAAGTATATTGTACATGTTGTACAGATGAGCTTACTCGGCGTTCGCTACATGTACTTCGCTACGGTGTGATGACGGGCCTTAAGTCACATTTGCCCTGATAAAAACCTCCGGATGAGGCCGAAACATGTCGGCCAGTAGCTAACTCTATACGTTAGTAACCCGTTAACTCATTGTAATAATGTCCTTGTCTCACGTTAGTTTTAATCAAAAAATAACAAATTTTATCGTCATCAGGTCTTTTTGTCTCCACTGTAGGAGCACAACCCTCTCTGTACTACCAGAGCCATAATGTGCCAGAGCAGCCTGAATACTTCAGAATAAATTCTATGAGAAAATCATCGAGATAGTAGCGCCCTTCGCGCGTCATACAAATAGTTCAATTAAAGGTATACTTTGATTCCAGGTGCTGACTTCACAGCAGCTAAGGGTCTTTGCGCACTGTCCAACTCGCTGTCGTCACGCGGGCAGCCTTTGGTGTTGCTGTCGCCGCGAGCTAGTGTCGCTTCAGTTTTCAGCGGCGCTGGATCCAGTGTGGTGTTGGTTTTGGCACCCAACGACTTGGATTCTACCTTACAAGGTAATGAGTAATGGTTTCTACATTTGAGAGCCAGGCCAGTGTCATTATATGGAAAGAAACGCACACAATGACGATTTTTGGCGAGACGTAATGGAGTGGATTACATATATTTATATTTATTTTACACACTAGTAAATAGACATCGTTATCTTGTCGCAATGGCATTATATTCTTGTAGGGATTGAAACTTGTAATTTATCAAATGTCAAAATATCGATGGCATTTAATAGTACTTGAGTTCTATTTTATGTCACTAACAACAAGTGAAAGATAATCACTGCTAACTGGTAAAAAAGTGATAAATAAAAGCCATGGGTGTCCGTTGGGCAGGGCACCTGGCCCGACGTAGTGATGGAAGGTGGAGCATGGCATTTACCGAATGGTGGCCCAGAACAGCCGAAAGAGGCGTCGGGCGTCAGCATATGTCTGCAATGGGTTGACGATATTATCAAAGTCACTGGTCACACCTGGATGAGAGCAGCATAGGATCGAGTATAGATCTTTCATAAACCTAATGGCTCTGTGAGCTGTAGACCTCGCGAGCCCCTACCCGTTAAAGTTTATCAGATAAAAAAGTTGTTCAAACAAAATTTTCGTACCTTCTCAGACAATTTCATAAGAATCAGACTGAGAACCGGACAGCTGGCCAAATTTTAGTCAATTTCGAAACTGAGACGCTTTGCTAGGTCGATCTTATCAAAAACGGATAACTGCCCTTCGCAGGCTCTTGCTCTAAAACAAATGCGTTATATATTTCTTTCTTTTTCAGACCTCACTGGCCAGATACCAATGATCACAGCTAACGACGGACACAACACCCCGCCACCGAACTACGACTTCGTTCGCCAACACGACGACGAAATCACAGAGGTCGTCATATCCAAAGACCAAAACAACACACCCTTACTGCAGAAAAAAGGCAACGGAGCGTCGAAATCTCACGAATCAGAGGTCAATGACACGTGACCTTGGTGACGTTACCGTTAAGTATTTATAAGTATTTCATCGTTTTATTTACATTTATACACATTAAGATTAGTTGGCCAGTGGTGCCAAAAGTAAGTTTCATAACTGAATTGGAGTGAAACGTATGTATATTTGTATATCCAATGGAATGTTTACTAATGCGCGCACTGCAATGCAAAAACTTTATTGCTCTAATTTGTAAAAGAAGTATACTTAGTCATGCCTACCCATCGCCTTATAAACACAATCGTTTCTCTTCCTTGTCAATAGATGGCGCTATAAAGTAATTATTAAAACATTAAAATCTTTTTTTACTATTATTTAAATAAAATATACTCTAATTAATAAAATATGACTTATATAATGAAATGCAATAAAAAAATTCAAAGTATATTCAATTCAACACTTTTTTGCTAGTCGTGTGTGCTGCCATCTCTGTGAGGCTAACCTGCATTTTCAGTTTTGCCTACTTACCCTCCAATTGTTTCTATGACGGTGGGTATCGGTTACGTTAGTAATTAAATTATCTTTGACTTAGTACAAACTCGATCAAAGGACGGCATTATCACTGATGAAACCCCTGACAGGCAACCGCGATGAAATAACTGTTGATCTAAAAGTGAATAGTTCTATATTTAGTAGGGATTTGCGCGCATTGTAAATGTCTATAAGAAAACACTAGATTTTAAGTAGGTTGGTAGGTAGTCCACATAAATAATCTTCCAACGAGTCCTAAAGCATATATTCTAAAAGTCTAAAGTATGGAGTGTAGAGGTAAGAAGGACCATCTCTTATGTGGTAACAGTATTAAAAGCATCTAGATGATAGCAGTGTAATAGTGCTATAAAAACATGGACATGGGAATTGATAACCTTCTACTTTTTGAAGTCGATTAAAAAGTAAGTGTGGCCTTAAAGTGAAAATTAAACTATGGTATTGACGCATCCTTTAAATTTTGCCCTTTAAACTCTACATTTTACTTTAATTAAAAACAAATTCAAGCCGTAGATAACTCTTCAAACTATTTTATGAACTACTGTTTATAGTTTGAAGTGGGAACGTACAAACACATAGATCTCCTTACCTCTACCCACCGTAGCTATAATTAAAACAGTCCCAATACAAAACTGACTCGTATTGTTTTTCTTTGTCGTGCAATTTACCAAAGACAAGCAATATATTATCTTGAAAACGTTTATAATTACTACTTAAACGTTTACACAAGCATTTACTCCTGGCTTTTCACTTATTATTGTCTACTACTGTCTACTTACGAGCTATTTCTTCAGTACTTACTGGTGCCTATTATGTACTTAATATTTATTCAACTCTTTTAATATTGATCTACTTAATATAGAAATCTTTTTTGTAGTTTTTAAATGCCTCTTTCTACCTCTCTATTTTTCTCTCTATCTCCTACTTTATCTCTCTAATGACAATTTTAACATTCGTCAAACAGCTCTCAAAAGATGAAAAGAGATACTTGTAAATTACTGCATAACATAGCGCAAAAGTGCGCAAAACTCATAACCTACGGGGCAGGTATTATCAAATGCCAGTACTGGCAAGCACAACATAAGATGCCTCTTAAGAGTACCCTTACCCTAGACCAAAATACAACTTTCCATACAAACGTAGTCTACGTTTTATTTCAAAACGACATGTCCGATTTAGGCAAAATTTTGTAATTTCAAAGATATTGCAATTATCTAGGGTAATAACTGGTTTTCTACAGTAAAAATATAAACTTGAAATAGAATATAGTGTGCTATATCATTTTTGACCATCAGTATGGGAAACTTCTAAATCGTTATATTTTCTTTACAGTTCATAATTTTATTACGAAACTAGTTATTACCCTAGATAATTGCAATTTCTTAACAATTACCACTTTTTACCGGAATCTGACATGTGGTTTCAAAATTAAACGTAGACTACGTTTGTGTGGAGAAGTCTAGGGTAAGGGGACTCTTAAGTCGTCATATACGACCTCACTTATAAAGGCGCTTAAATAGGGCTTTTGAGCTTCGACAAAAAAGGTGTCTCACTATTAGAACATTTTATTTATCTCTTATATTCGTGTATGGGTTTCGAAAATCATTTTGATTAAGTAATTTACAATCATTGATATGTCAAGATATATAGGTAGTACTTTTAGCTATCATTTACTTATGCTTAGCTCTTAAGAGTCCGGCGACCCTAGACTTCTCCATACAAACGTAGTACACGTTTAATTTTGAAACCACATGTCAGATTCCGGTAAAAATTGGTAATTGTAAAGAAATTGCAATTATCTAGGGTTATATTGGGTTTCCTATAGTAAAATTATGAACTGGAAAGAAAATATAACGATTTAGAAGTTTCCCATACTAATGGTCAAAAATGATATAAAACACTATATTCTATTTCAAGTTCATATTTTTACTGTCGGAAACTTAATATAAACCTAGATAATTGCAATATCTTTAAAATTACAAAATTTTTCCCAAATCGGACATGTCGTTTTGAAATAAAACGTAGACTACGTTTGTATGGAAAGTTGTATTTTGGTCTAGGGTCGGAGGACCCTTAAGGTGCTCCCACGCTGTTAAAAATGTTTACAAACATTTTCTAACATTTAAATAAAATAACTTATTGATGTAATATTGTTATTAAAAGAATTTATTATTCATAATTATAATTAGTGTTGTATTTAACAGCATTTTATTTTTATGTTATGTTATAATGTTAGCAAACATTTTTAACAGCAGTGTGTGCACCATTATTTAGTGGTCTATCCCATTCGGAATAAAGCCATGATAAACATAGTTGTGAATTAAAAATGCAATCTTCCATTATTTTTACTTATGTTTCGTAGTTCCCTTATAACTATACTTTAATCGTAGTTCCCTCATTTTTGTAAGACATACACACATACGCGACATGTTTAATTTGTAAAACATTTAAAACCATAAGTGTGAAATATATATAAGTGATTGACCAGTTTTATTATATTTAAGTTACAATTAAATTGTGATTTCTATTATATTAATAAGAATAAACTGCACAATTTGAACAAGATGCTGAATTTTATTTATATGATTTTTTAACCTACCAGGAAAACCCTTTGAAATGTTAGATAAAAGTAAAAATTCTATGCAGTATGGTTAATGATACTGAGTATTATAATAGAATACAATACAATACAAATTAACTTTATTGCACCACGATAAACAAAGAAAAATCTAACAACAACAAGAAACAATATAGGCACAAAGGCGGACTTATCGCTATAAATGCAATATTTCCACGCAACCTTTGGGTGAAGGAAAAAATAATTTGAAACTAGGTAGGCGCAGTAAAAATAAAAATAAAGATTCTTGAATCAATAATTTATTCCCTTTACGTCTTTAACTTATACACAAATAAATGCATGACTGTATAACTTAGCACCATTAAATTACAAATAATAAATGCACCTTCTGACTATTCAGTAATGAGTATCGTAAATCTTATTTAGTTCAGAAATTATAAAATCAGTCCAAATTCCTAAAATTCTAGCTTTTTTTCTGATGTACTAACTTCTTATTTACAACTATCTCTGTTACTGTATATAAATTATTAAAACAATAACAAGATCAAAATTGTCTGACTGTACCTTCATTATAAAATTACATGTTCGCTGTAACAACAGCTAGAATAGAAAAATCTTTTGCAATATACTCTGTACTTATCGTTCCTAACACCCTTTGAACAAATTTAAAAATACCCCTAAAGTTCAAAACCTATCCTAATAAATGCATATTTCAGTACTATACAAAATAGTTGAGTAGCTGCCGCTTGGCTGATATCGTTGGACATCTATTGTGCTACATTCTGGTTGTAGAACATAGGTTTAGAAGCTGTGAGTAGTTTCTCTGAGACCACGTGGGCGATCCTCGCACTCCTGCGCCAAACTAACTCCCTGGTACGTTCATGGTTGCTGTCCACGTTCACCTGGAACGAGGAATAAAAAAGTAAGTGTCGACGAGTCTGAGAATTATACAAAACTAGCTGTGCCCGTGGGCTTCGCTCCCGTGGGAATTTCGGGATAAAAACTATCCTATGTCCTTTCCTAGGTATCAAACTATATCCATATTAACTTTTATCTGAATAGGTTCAGTGGTTGAAGCGTGAATTGGTAACAAAAAACAAATATACAAATTCACTTTCGCAATTACAATATTAGTTAGAAAGAAAACGCATTAGGTATGAACTTATTGGCAGTGTTTTTTAGACAGTTTTTGCCTTAAGATTTGTAGGTAACGCGACGAAACGTCTTTTTATGGTTTATAGATGTTAAAGCAACAAGGGGAGAGGATGGGAACAGGCCGAACGTAAGGGATTAGAAAAAGCTTAGACCTAGAAGTTTTCAAAGGGTCGAAATTTTAGTTAATATGTGGACGGCCCCTTATCTCATATATTTTCAAACTTAGATAGTGCACGAGTTGAAGATAGAATGTGTTATATTTATAAACCTTGTACTTATAAAAAATACCAACGTATGTTAAACCTATTTTAGTAAAAAAATATTTTGTCTTGTTCTTACTATGCGAAATATAGAAAGAGTTATAATGAATAAGAGTGATGTTTACCTGTTTAGGCTGAAGGACTTTGATGGAGTGCAAGGTAGCGACGCCCTCATTGTTGACTCGCAGGGTCAGCTTGCCGGTCATCTCGGCGGTGGTGGCTGTCGCTGACTTGATCTCTTTCTTGGCGCCGCGCCCGACCTTGTAAGTAGTTAAAAATATAGTTTTTTTGTTTAAACTGCAATCATACGTTTAATTCAACTGAGTGGCATAACCTGTTGTCAGTGTAGAACACAAGACACAATAGTAAAAAATGCAAGTGGATCTAATTCCAGTCTGTGAAAAGAAGAGACGTTAATAGAAAATATGTATCATCTTGAAGAGCTCGGTGGCCTGGCGGGAGAGCGCATAACTAGCGTTTTCTCAAGTAAAGCGATACCGCGCGTGGTTTGCACTTGGATGGGTGACCACAGCAGAAAGGCATAAACAAAATCTCGAGCTCCTCCATGCCTCGAAAGCCACATATAAGCCATTGGTCCCGGCTGTCATCATTGTATGGCAGTCGTGCTATGTCAGATGCCTTTAGGATCTGAATCTAAATCTGACACCAATGCACCAATGTTGGCCACTTACACACACGGAAAAAAACTGATAATTAATTGGCTAACCTAACTTGCGGATGCTTGCAACACTAGGAATGTCATACGCGTGTTGCCAGTCCTAAAGAATTCTATCCTAGTTTATACTTCCTAAATTCCTACCATCGTTACCTTTCTACCGATACTTAAAACTTCTGTAATCATAATATCAAACAAATTAATATTAAATTGCAGATTACCTCTTTTTCAACCCTCAAAATAAGTGGTCCTACAGCAAAGTTGCTCTTCACAGTGGTATGGTCCGACATGATATTCACAGCTACATCTCCGACCCTCCTCAAAGACGACAAACCGTACAAAGTTCCCTTCGCTCTAGGCTTATTTTTATCACTAGTAGTCTTAACCTTATTTTTATCTTTCTTGGTTACTACTGGCTTCTTAGTGGTAGTTTTTACAGGAGGACTGGGTTTGCGTTTAGGTTTAGTTTGTTTCGCTGGGGGCTTCGTCTGTTTTACTGGTGGTTTGGTCTTGATTGTGGTTGGTTTCGCTTTGGTACTTTCTTTTTCTTTAATAGCTCTAGATTCAACAGCATCGTGTTGCATTTGTTCTGTAACTGCTGGAACTGCTTCCTCTGGTTTAGGATCTTCAACCTTCTTTAGGGCAACTTGGTCTGGGTTTTGGGTGGAGACTTGTTCCAATTTCTCTTTGTTCTTTTCTGAGTGAGTACGTGCACTGTTCTTTTTTTTGTGTGTTGATTTCCTGTAGATAGAAAGATTTATTCAATTTTTGCGCTGTGTTGCATGTGAGTTTTATTTTTACCTTTAAACACTCACACTTTAAGAAGTCATCAAACTTTTTAATTAATAAGATTTGACTGCTATACTCATAAACCTTTATAATTTTAAAATACTTAATAGTTCATTTATTTACGCGATGAAAGCCGAAGATATTATATTTCCTAATTCCTGAAATATCTCATATTACAATATGTATGATGTGATACAGAGTGATTTTTGTTAATATAATTTAGAAATTGTTTATAAAACTGATGTATGGTTTAAAATCGAAATATCACTCATATTGAGTGAAATATTACATTTCTTTGTTCCTTATGTTAAGTCAAAGTCAAAGTCAAAAGTCTTTTTTTTTTTTAATAAATGTAGGATTATCTCTTATTGAAGGTATTTTTTTAATAATATTAATACCTACCTATTGCATAATCAAAACACAGAATCCATCGCATTAATACAGAAAAAACATTACCTCTTATTGCTTTTCTTCTTAATCTTGTTCTTGTCCTTTGGTTTGGTCGTCTTCTTATTGGCATCAATGGGCTGCAGCTTGACGCTGACAGGGTCGTAGGACTTCTTCAGGATATCGTTCATCTTCTCCAGGATGTTGTCCACAAACCTGTTATACTTGACGATGTAGATAGCCGGGACAGGCTCCTTCTTTGGCGGGTCGCTGGTCAAGGCACCTGCGTGAAATTATTGCTTTATTCCATAGATCTAAATAGTCACATTCTAAATTGTAAGAACCGTATGTTATACCTAACACTGCAAATTGTGATTTTGTATGCCTAATCTCGCAACACAGTGATCTTGAATTATTCACCTAACCACAGTTTTAACATAAGTATATTATACAGAACGGAATCTCCTAGGGTCCCACCCAATATGCGTCCCCGTTTCCCGCCCCCGCACCTTTCCCTCGTTCTCGCCTTGTCGCGTGTGTCGGGGGGCGAACATACGCACACATCTACGTGTGCACGGATGTATAGTTTCCTTTGTAGTTGTAGTAATCATAAATTATACTCCGCTTCTATGACGTGCCATACCTGTGCCCTAACACGCATTTTACCTGTTATTTAATAATAATGATAATGATTAAGAATGTCCTGTCATGTTATTATTATTTCAAATATAATTTAGTTATTTTAAATTATTTAGAAATATTTAAAAACAATATATCAATGCAGGTACATGTTTTTCATTTTGTCATTTATGATTCCATATTTATATGTCCAACGTATCTACATCGTAAGGAACACCAAATTATGAAAGTACCTAAATCTAGGTAATAATATTTTTATTTTTACTAAGCAAAATTTTTTAGTTCTCATATTAAAGTTTTTATACATTACATTTAAATACTTCATTCTTCTAACTCTACACCTACAAAATTGAATTACAAGAAAGCAGAAAACTTATTTGCATCAAATAGATCAACGAATGACACCTGGAGATTACTTTACGAATGAATAAATTGATCAATAGTTGAGATATCGAAAAAGTATTCTCAGAACTATAATTTCTTTCAGAAGAAAATATTAAATCATGGTATCAATATATAGTTATACCATGATCTTCAATGTTGATACCACATTCCTAGTACAGTTCGCAATCCAGAAAACCAGCGATTGATACGCGATACCAATATACCGGAAACCTATTTCATTAGTTAGGAGCGATACCTTATTTTCTTAACTATTCAGATTGACTCAGTTCTTTTTTATATCTATATTATTTCATAAAATATTAGTACTTATAATAACTTTAGCCATCATATTTTTTAATAGCTAAGCAGGAAAGTCTCTGCGATAAAAAAAATTAACAACGTTTGAATCCAGATGCTAACTCATTAAAACCTATCTATATCAAAACTCAACTAAAATAATTCTCATCCATTTCAAAAATTTGCTTTAGTAGTTCTAATATTCCTTAACTTTTTAAGTATCTATGAAAAATAACTATTTATTGAATTCAAAACTTAAACTTCCAAAATTTTGACGTATATTATGTTTTCGCATATTTTGGCGTTTCCTGTACTATCACATGTACCTAACCTACCATACCAATCATTATCTGAGTTGACTTCATTTATATTTTAAAGAGTCACCAAAACCGTAAAGGAAACCGATTTCTCTTTCGACCGACGAAATTCCTGTCAGTTAATTTGTAAGTGTACCACTTAGGCATCATGCAAGTGTGTAAGGAGGTATCCATTCTAATATTGTAATTTAACGTACGAATGACTACACCTAATTCGATCCACGTCGCGGCACGCGAGCTAACTGTACCGGCCGGTAGGAGCCCCAGTTGAATTCTAATAACAGTTACAATTAATACGTCCAGTCAACGGTGGATTTTCTATTTTCCACACGTAAAAGAAACTGCGTGCCGAGGAGCTAACATTCAAAGAAATCTAATTGTGGCACACAATGTTCGCAAACTTTGTATTCCGAGTCATGCGACAGGTTCGGTTACAATGCGGTCGTAGATAATATTAATCTTGACAGGTTGTATCAATTATGCAATTTTACGCTACATCTGATCATTCTTCTCGGCATTGTAACACTTACATTATACGCTTTATACCTATTTGGTTGTAAACTTTTTCACTTCCGTGAAAGGAAGCAAACATTGCAAGCGGACAGGTGTGTCTGTCTGTATACCTACAGAGCCGGTAACAAACGAGTTCCATTTGGGTCGAATATGACTCCTCGCGACTCTCCCAACATTTCACGACGACAAACATTTAAAATTTCTCTTTTCGCATCTCATTATCTCGTTTTCACTAAGCCGGACATTCGACACGCAAATTTCGCGGCGAATTCGTCATCGAGTGAGAGTAAACATCTGATGCGATTTACTTTCTATCGGATTATGTCGAAATGTCGTAGTGATATCGTCAAGGTCGAGATTGGGCGTCGGAGCAAGGTCAAAGAAAGTGTCAAGGCTGTAGAAGAGATCGGGCGGGTTCATCGTCCGGAGCGGCCGGGAAAGTAGCGGCGGCCGGCGCCGGCCGACCCCTTAACATACATCCACACCGGACTAGTTCCTTCTTGAGAGCCAGCTCGCTGCGCCCGCGCCGGTGATTTCTAGATGGCTATCGCCGGCCTTCACTCCTATCACTTAATGGAATCTTGTTTTACTCGAATAGTTGCCGTTCAGAACAGGATGATGGGAAAGGGATTAGAGATTGGTTGTGCGTTAGATCATATATAGATAAATCGGTCAAAAGGCTAGTTATTATAGCTACTTTTAATCTCTACATATACAATACTGTTATGTAACTGTACTATGGAATAACAAGGGAGATGTAAGATAATATATATAAGTCGATATAAACATATGTAATACTTATAGGTAGAGGTATGAGGAATATCGTAAATACCTAATTCTGACTAGTATACATTTATTTATATACAAACAAAATTAAATTAATATAACTAGATAATGTCACTCAAGCAACTAACAATTTAAAGTATTGTTTAGTCAACTAGAATTCTGACCGATGAGTTTCTGACTTCAGATTCAAGACGTATTATTATTTCTTTGAATACGCACAAGTAATCTCGAAGGTACGATAAAAAATTTCACACAACATATTTATAACAACAGATTTATTTCAAATAATTTGCCACGAGACCAGTGTGACATGATCTAGACATTAATTTAACTTTAACTCTCTCGGTTCCATACTTACACTTTCACACATCAAACACACGCACTTAATAAATAAAATAAATTAAATAGAATAAATAAATAGTCAATAAATAGCTAAGCTAAAGGAGGGGACCGTGGGGCCTCTCAGGTGGATTTGGTGGCGTGGCTTGGCCATGGCTCCGGCGGGCCTACTCACTATCTGAACTTTTTGTGTTCCGCGGCTGCGACCGCCGCGGATGTCGCTTTGGTTTTCTTTAGTTTGCCGATGTGGTTCGCTTTTTTGCCAGTCTTTTTGGCATGCGCCGCGACGCTCGCCTTCAGCTTTTTGGACTCACGTGGGTGCTTGGCGGAGATATTCCTGCCGAGGGCGTCTGTGAGGTCGTCGTCATCGTCGTCGTCCTCTTCCTCGTCCTCGTCGTCGTCGTCCTCCTCAGGGTCGAGGGCGTCGGTGATGTCGTCATCATCGTCGTCATCGTCCTCTGCGTCAGCATCGGCGGCGGCTTCAGCCGCGGGGGCCTCGACTTCCGCACTGGCTGGTTCCTTCTGACCGGCGGCAACCTCAGCCTCTTCGCCTTCCGCGGCAGCTTCAGACTCCGCCCCCTCTGTCTCCTCGACCGCAGCGGCAGCTTCCTCTACGGCTGGCGCAGCTGGTGCTGCGGCAACGGTGTCGGCCGGGGCGACCACGGGCTGAACGGCTGCGGGCTCATCGTCATCCTCATCTTCATCTTCTGTGGGCGAAATAAAAAGTTATGAATACAATCGATAATTTATGACGTATCAAAATTCATGTCAACGTATTGTATACGTAACCTACCTCCTAAGATGTCATCGAAGAACCTCTCCAGATAATCTTCGTCATCATCATCGTCGTCGGCCTCTTCTTCATCATCGTCATCTTCGTCGTCGTCGTCATCGTCATCTGAAACAACAAAAAATCATTAATAAATTATATTTCCTACCATCCATTTATCAATTGAGAAAGCACGTTTGTGCTACATTTTCCGAAATCTACACCTGTTAAAACCTGTTCTCGATATTAGACCGATTGATTAGCGCCATTAACACCTAAAAGTAAATGGACTGTTAAACAAACAGTTAATCGGTGTGCGCCGCACGCCTCGGTGCGTGACGTCCAGAGCCGATGCTTTCCTCTAGAAAGCAGGGGAGCGTCAATTTCTCTGATTGAGTCTGTTTTAATTAGTTATTGAGAGCGACTGTCACGCTGCCCGCCTCACATTCCGTATTGGCCCCACCACGATCTGATTCTTAGGAATGTTTATCGATGGAACGTAACACTTAGCGTATGTGGCACGAATTTTCATTTTGAATGCTAATTACTATTTACAGTTTTATTTCTTTACTTCATCTTAAACTACTGAATATTAATATAGACACATTCAAAACACAAATCAAGTAATGCTATTACAATTTCATCTCAATAACTTACGATTTATGTGATCTTTATGAATGACACATCATAAAATAGCTTATCTATATGAATCGATCATCTGGGTGTTTATTGGCAATAAGTTCTTTTCACATGAGCTAATGCCGGTTAGTGCAAGTCTATTCAGAATAATTGCCTTTGGTGAATGAGACGTAAATCTCACGGGCCACATTATGGCTACCGTTATGACTACATTTGAACTGTACATACACAGGTCACCGGCATGAATAGGAAATAAATATGAGCCAAATATTTACTCCTTTTGAGCATTAAGTATCTAATTGAGAAGAAACTTTGACCACTAAATCTTTGAAAAAAAACTTTCAACTTTTTAATCTACATTATATTCCCTTGATCGAAAATATCTTAAGCGACATTAGATTATTTTTATTTATTTTACTTTAACAAAAAGTAAACGACGGACTTTTATCCTTACCAAATGTTGGCTTGTTAGTTTCGTAAAATTATACGGCATCTTGTCTCTCATCAGAAAAGTATTATCATACCAGCAGCTAGCCCGCCATCAATGTCCAAGTCATCATCATCACAAATTTCCTTTTTAGTTGCTTCAAAGTTCAAATCAAAATTAACTTCAACTCAATTGAATATAAAAGTGGAATCATACCTGTAGCTAGCGCGTCGTCAATGTCCAATTCATCATCACAAACACCTAAGCTTCAGTTGCTCCAAAGTTCTAATTAAAATCAACTCAAAACAGTTCATCATTAAAGTACATTACCTCCAGCTAGCGCGTCGTCAATGTCCAAGTCCTCATCATCGTCATCGTCATCATCATCGTCGTCGTCATCAGCGGCAGCAGGAGCGGCGGTCGCAGCAGCTGACTGCCTTGCAACCTCCTTGTCCTGCTCTTCGGACCGCGCGATAGGGCTAGCCAACGCCGACAAAGCTAAGCAGCACAGCGCTGCTAACAACAATAACGACCTCATCTCGTATCTGAAACAAACATCACCTTTAATCATCACCTTCTACCCGCCACTGTCACTGTCACATCACTAACACGAACACAAGAGCACGTGCACTGATATCCTTGACACTTCACCTTTTAACGAACTGTCACTTCGAGTTCGGCGGAAGGGTTCCGCCCGCGTCCTTCTTATCCGTGGTCGGGACGCTGTGGCCGTGCTTGGCGAACGGAAACGGTATAGCGGCGGCGTCTTCACCGCGCACTCTTTTATAGAGTTACGTCACACGCAGGGAAGGAAAGTAGTGATGGCAACTGATGCGGCCAAAGATCAGCGAGCGCGCAGGAGGGTGAAAGCTTACACGGATCCGATCGAATGGCTCAGTTACCACTAGCGCGGTTGGAGGAATAAATAAAGGGCCAAGTGCGTGTCGGGTCAGACGCAGTGTGAGGTTCCGTAGTTGCGAATGCTGACTTTTAAGTTCACGCGACTAAAAACTATCTTTCTTATTGAGTTTGTATGACGTTTTAGTGAGTACATTTAAATTGGTCGCCTATAACTCTTTAATTTGTAAATCCTACTTAATTGTGATAGTTTCCGTTAAATATTTTTTTTTCACGTTTGGCACTGGTCTAACGAATATTTTACACTATAAAACCAATTATTTGAGAAACGGATCCCTAAACTGAAATATGGTGTTCACAAGCTTACAATATTTTTGAAAGACCTATTCAACGATAACCCACACGATTGGTTAGTCGAGAAAATTGCCTCCCCCACTTAACATGCATGGGAGCAACCACCAAAAAATTAAAGTTGCTCCCATGCATGTTAAGTGGGGGAGGCAATTTTCTCGACGACAAATTGGTAAAATAAAAATATAATTTAAAACCCATCCAAATTGCAACTTTCTAGGACTTTCTGTGAGTAGAACCACGGACGGACAGACAGACAAACAAACATGGCAAAACTATAAGGATTCCTTGTTTACAACGGAAACCTTAAAAACGAATCCTTGTATGTCATAATTATCTCAGTATAATAACGAACGTTCATAGTTTATTTATCCTTACGCAGATCATTGGGCAAAATTTGGTCAATTTTTTTTTTCACAATTTACCAGGGACATTTTTTTGTAATATGATAATATCAGAAAATAATGAAAAATAATAATGTTTCAGTAGGCAGGTGTTGTCTTTGACATTGGTCGTTACCTAAAACCATGTCAGAGGCCTGTAAGGCGGTTTAAAAACTCTGACACTAGTGTTAGTCACTAACACACGATAAGAAGAAGTAAGCAGGTGTGATATGTTTTATTTCATTTAAAAAAAACTGAACAAAATCTTCAAAAATCTTTTCTTACTTTTTAAAATAGGTGTCTTTTTAAAATATATAAAGCAATTTTTTACATTGATAGCTCTATATTCATAACTTTTTACAGCTCTTGAAATCAATACATATACAAGGGCAGAGCTTTCAATGACCAAATTTATTTTTACCGCTACAAACTCAAAGCGGATATTCCAGTGTAATAAGACAAATATATTTTCCAAAAACCGCAGTTTCAACATCTGTGAAAACCCGATGTGCAATATCATGACTTTACCATCATTTCATAATCTTTGACGAAGAGGGGTTGGTACACTTCGATCATTAATTTATTCAGCTTATTTACCGACTCGCCATGTCTCGACGGAGAAAAGTGTGGGCACTGCATGTGTGAAGTCAGAATCTTAAACATTTTGAACATTAGTATGAGGGGACCGGTCCCATACTTTCACTTGAGGTTATGTATATAAACGCGCTTTAAGTAATTGATAACGTGACGTAAAATACTTACAAGTAATAAGCCTGGGGCGAACGCAATATGTTAGGAGCGACTAATGTTTTAATATAAATTTATATGAGTTTTATAGAAACCTGCTCCAGAATGTTAACCAATGAAAAAGAGCACTAATATATTACTCATTGAGTAATTTATCCTTATTTATTCATTAATATACCTAATAATTTTATCTTTAATACAGAAATATGCGTCAATATATATTATTTGTAATACAAGTATAACCATCCTTTATTTTTAGCTTTTCCTGTTACTTCACTATTTTGCGTTATTTTAAGAAGATATACAAAGGAAATAACAATTAAATAATCAATAAACGAATACAAGGACATGAAAAACGACAAATATCACAAATTTTATATTAATTCTTGCACAAAAAACACTTGTAGGTACTTACATAACCTGTGATTAAGCGGGCAAGATCAAGTTCATAGCTTGGAATATATCAAACATTCATAGCGCTGACGAATATTTGATTATGGATTGGTGATGAGTCAGAAAAAAAATCTTTATAAATTAATGAGGAAAGCTTTCACTCAGATACACCAGGATATAGCGTTAGTGCATTTTGTGTAAAAAAATACTGATTATGTTAATTGATATGTAAAACATCTTAAAATGTTTGAATAGCTGTTTAATGTGTAAGTTCATTTTGTCTTTCCATCTTCGAAAATCTTGATAACTTCTTGCTGAATATGAAAAGTGTCTCTCCTACTCGAATCACCTATATCATTTTTGATAAAACCAACGTTCATCCCATAGTTAGCCTTAATAAACCTTAATAGTTTCCAGAAATGTTAAGTGTTCTGAATTTTTTAACAAGTTAGTTAAAAATACGAGTATCTATTAACTTTGTTGGTACAGTCTTCTCAAACTTAAGTATTTTCTAAAAAAAACCGGCCCAGTGCGAGTCGAACTCGCGCAATTACGTTTTTTGTATGGTACCAAAAACTGATTAAAATAAATATATACCTTCATATTTATTTTAATCAGTTTTTGGTATTTGTTGTTAAAATCAAATTTCAACTGTCTAGCTATCATGGTTCTTGACATACAGCCTGGTGATAGAATACAGACATACAGACGAACAGAAGGGCAGTGGAGTCTTAGCAATAGGCCCCGTTTTACCCTTTATGTACAAAACCCTAAAAAACGTATGTTGTGTGAATTTAGTACTCTTAGTTAAAATACGAGTATTTTCTTTGGTCTTATAGTCGTCACAAACTAAAAATCAGGGTTCTAAAAATGTTCTTTTGTACGAATAAAGTCTGTTTGGTATAAATAAAAAAATAACGAACAAACAGACAAACATAACCAGTGACATTTTAATTTGTATGGAATCTTCTATATGTACTCAGGAAACTAAACTAATAGAGTTTAATGGTAAGTCATAACTTATAGCACTCATAACATACCTTTGTCGCTTATAGCAGAAATAGGTTTGGGATATGGTACACCTGTTATACAAGATTATCTGATTTTATTTCATGAAATTTAGGGTGCATGACAGGAGCCTCCCTTGTACGTCTGACGCACCCTTGGCAACCTGCATGGACACTCAGATGGTAACGCAGATAAGCATATCCTTTCACCACGAAATAGCTATAAAGAACCAGAGTGGAGAAGAGGAACCTTAATTCCCAGAGTCACCCCCTGATATTGCTTTCGCCGAGAAACTTCTACCGGGTGACGACCTCGGGCAGTCTGGAAGTAGCTAAATAGACTTCAAACTGGTGTTGGGAGATGTCAAGAGAGCCGGTTTAAGTTGCGTTTCTCTAAAAACGACAGATGTGATGATGAAAATGATCCACCTATTGTCCTGCCTAAAATCTTCTACACACCGTATCGTACAAGATCTCAATGAGGCAAATGATCGAGCAATGGACGTGGCCAAACATTCATCATCATTCATCATTTTCAAGTCTTTTTATCTCAACTTCAGCAGCACGACCCGCTCTTTACTACCAGAGCCATACTTGGCCAGAGCAGCCAAAGGAATAATTAAAATCAAAATATATATTACTTACGAGTACTTACAAAATACATAAATATTCATGGTTAACATCTCCTTCTATCTGGACAAAGTTCTTTTTAATTAGAAAATGTGATTTGTGGTTTATACATATATTTTTATGGATAGATAATTATCAACCTCAGTCTGTTGATATCGCGATGCTCAACCAAACCTAGAAAGGTCTAAACCCGTTTTTGGTATTGTAGGCGTCCACAAATATTTGTATGCGCGTTGTGAATGGGCCTCGAGGACTTTCTCTCACAGCGAATGAGTCTCTAACACTCACACTACAACGCTTGTGTATATATGGGCATGTTGTAGTGAGTTTTTCAATTCAGAGTTCTTGGGACTTGAATATTTCAGTTCTTTTTTTATAATTGAGAGATCGAAATAAATATTTCCTAAATAATAACGTTCTTTTCCAGTGAAATCCATATTTAGATAGTCGTATCCATAGATTATGTGCTCAGTTACTTTTGGGATGAAAATAATATAGTCTTACATAGTTGTGTTTTTGCAGAGGTTTTATGTAGCGATACTGTGTTTCTTTGTTACATATCCTTGCATATTCTTATTATGTTTCTTGGTATTATTAATAAAAAAATTATGCTACATACAAAATTGTCTTACAAAATCAGATACCTACTACTCCATACATTGTTCAAAATAATATACTTAGGTGCCTCATAATTAGGTATATATTTTAGGAGAATAAATATAAATGAACGTCGAAAAGTAAGTATAAGGGTGATGAATAAGTAATTCGAAAAATAAAGCAACACATCGGTATCCCATTAAGCTAAGTCATATAAGCCTCTAAAGAAATTAATTTCTTTTAATTTCAGACCAGTTTTCCTCTTAATAACTTTGCACTTAATTAAATAAATCATCATTATATTCAGCATCATCATCATTTCAGCCGCATAACGTCCACTGCTGGGCTTGGGCCTGTCCCAAAGATTTCCAAAATGACCGATCTAAAGGGGCTTGCATCATCATCATATTAGCTGCAGGAAATCCACAGCTGGACAAAAAAAATGATATTTTCTTCTAATTATGTAAAACTACTGAACAGCTATCTTCCTGCTACGCTGTACACACGCACACGCATACCACACCAAATCGCACACTTGTCAACGGCGGAAGGTCAACGAATTTGATTTTGCGACACAGTTACGGCAAATATTTGTGTTACTCTTGAATTCCTGATGCTTGCACCTGTCTTCCTTTTTTTCTTGTTTGCGGCTATCAATATGAACAACTTTTTCTATGTGGCCAATGCTGAGATCTCGAAAGGAAATCACGCTTTCTCATACCGATCAGGCAGTTTGTATGGGAATGTGGTATTTATTTTCGTTATACCCGCTTTGGTCTTGTAGGTAAAGTTGTTCATATCACACTAATATAACATAGGCGAAAGTTTGTGAGTGTGTATGTATGTTTGTCACTTCTTTACGCGCAAACGGCTAGGCCAATTTTGATAAAATTTGGGCGCGCGGGTAGCTAGTAAGTATATAGTCCTTAGTATTATTTATATTTAATAGTTACCAGCGACCTCGGATATCATACTTTGGTTCTAATGTTGGCCTTAATATGAATGGCTAGACCTAATTTGGTTTTTAGTACCATATTGACATGCTCGCGATCCACTTCATATACTTACATCGACCGTGAATTTTAACCATTTTTTTAATAAACAAACAAATTGTAAACACAAACAAGCGGACTTATAAAAGCAACTAGCTAACAAGACATATCACCTCCATTACACCTGACGCTAAGTAGCTTATGCGTAATACTATTATCATACCTCTCTCCTACGTCGCGTAGACGACGAAACTTTATGGATGTCGCCTAAGGCTTTCATCTCACTATATAAGGCTTTCTCTTATTTATTAATAGTTTTAAATTCATATTAGTGAAATAAAGTCCTGAGAATCTATTTTGGAACGGAAGTCGACTGAGTGAATGAGATTTAAAAATCAATTTCCACTAATTCCACTGTGGGAATAGAATGCTAATAGCTGTAAAAAATGATTAAGAATTTTGGATGTAATTGTTTTTCTTGACTTAGAACTTACGTAGACCTAATAATGTTAACATTGTTAAGTTAGATGATAATAATAAATCACATTTGCAATAAAAAATCCAAGTGTAAATGATCTTCTCACAAAATAACATCTTAAAATGAATAGCATAATTTCTCACAATTCGAATGTACAGACCATAAAAGTTTATCCCTCAAATGTTATTTTACAAAAGCCGTATTTATTTTAGACACAAAAATTTACAACGAAGAATGAAGATTTTATAATAATAGCAATTTGTTAAGTTTGAAAGTAGAAAGTTTTATGATACGATAAATCTGATCGAATTCAGAATTTGTCACGCAATATAATTACTTTTATTTTCTTTTACATTTAAACAAAATGTAAGGCATTTAAATGCAACTCATTATCTGATGAAGCAAAAAAATTAGTGTATCCCAAAATTCTTTATTGCACAAGTACAACTATTCCGATACATAGTATGCTCTTGCTTACATTTTCTGTTCATACATACATACATACATACTATCACGTCTTTATCCCTAATGGGGCAGACAGAGCATTTTGGGTCTTGCGGCTCTATGCAGAGCCCAGGGCCGCAAGGCCCAAAAGCCACTTTTAGCGTCATGGTGGGCGAGAAGATGGAAAAGCAATCAATACAGTGATGGGTTGCTAGCCGCATCGCCTGTTAACATGATTCGCATTTTTGTCCATTCCCTCGATCGGCTTTTACGATCTGCGCGGGAAGAGAAGCAGCTGGTACATTCTAATTTTTTTTCGTTTCTCCCAGACCAGCATGTTCATTTATATAAATATCAATGTTTTAGTTTTGTGTTTATTAATATAAATAATATATAGAATACAGTCCATTTTTCATGTATTGGCATATGTTTCTTGAGGAAAGTTGTTCACTATCCCGGACTGAATTTACCCTTAAAATAGTTTCAGTATATTTTTACATGTTGTACTTTCCACATTGTATAAGGTCTAACTAAACCTTATACATGGAAGGGACATACCCATCATAAATCGAACCACGGGCTACACTAGATCACGATAGTTTGATGAAATTAAAATAACTAAGAAAGTGTGCAGCCCTCCGGGCGATATGTATACATACATACATACATACTATCACGTCTTTATCCCTAATGGGGCAGACAGAGCATTTTGGGTCTTGCGGTTCTATGCAGAGCCCAGGGCCGCAAGACCCAAAAGCCACTTTTAGCGTCATGGTGGGCGAGAAGATAGAAAAGCAATCAATACAGTGATGGGTTGCTAGCCGCATCGCCTGTTAACATGATTTGCATTTTTGCCCATTCCCTCGATCGGATTT
The DNA here is from genome assembly GCA_963555685.1 of Acrobasis consociella. Taxonomy (NCBI): domain Eukaryota; kingdom Metazoa; phylum Arthropoda; class Insecta; order Lepidoptera; family Pyralidae; genus Acrobasis; species Acrobasis consociella. The sequence continues at coordinate 8,330,266 of OY743115.1, forward strand.
TACGATCTGCGTGGGAAGAGAAGCAGCTGGTACATTCTAAGTTTTTTATTTCTCCCAGACCAGCATGGGAGTTATATATAATAGATAGCGTTGACTGTCATCTTATTACTATTATGCTTAACGATAAAGCCGCCTTTTGCGCATTTTCTAGTTTTTAAGATAACTATGTCCTATATTCATTTATTTTGTCCAATAAGGGGTATTATATTGTATGGCATAGTAATCTACTATAGCCCGTGGTTTGTTTTTATATGTTTATTTCATTGTGTTCCACACGCCCTTGGCTCATCAGCTAACTAGGCATCGAGCTCGTCCCACTAAGGCGACCGGTTGGGTACTTTCATTCGTTGTCACTTCCGCCTGCGCGCCTCCACGCAACCGGTACGAGTGACACAAGGACCCTGGTTGCCACCGTTACCTGATTGAGACCAAGAAGGATCATGCCTCTTTCTTTCTTTTAAATGTGTGATTGAAACTGGCAACTGATTTTGCGTCTAAGCAATAATTTCAATAAAGTTTTCAAGACATAGCTACCCAACTGTTAACACAGTTTTCTAAAACAAAAACAACTTCATATCTCTATTAATAAAACCAAGATTATAACCAACCTCTTCTATATGGACCTATTTTAAAGTTTTGATATTTCATGAAAAAAGACTAGACTGTATTTATTTGATATATAATAATTATATACATTCACTGGTAAGACTGTATTTGTAATAAGAATAAGCTGAATATTTGTATTGCGCTGTACCAAATACGTAGTTATGTATTCTATGTATTAATGAAATTAGGTATACCTATATTTACCTACGTATATTTCACTATTTTGTTTATTATTTGTTATACCAAGCAAATATACCTCTTGCCATTTATCTTCTTTCACAGGTCTGCTGAGAGAAATTTCTTAAGAAATACATAACTTTATAACATATTACTACCTTATAATTTGTGAGCTTTCAAGTAAACATGAATTAACTAAATAAACAAAAATCAGCTGGTATATTCTACATTTTTTTTTGCTCTCCGTAATGCTTATATACTCGTAGTACCAATGAAAGAAATATCGAAATATGACATATATTAGTAAAGATTTATATGATGGTTTGCTTACTAGTCGGCTCACGTAAATGCGTTTGCCTGACCCATTATACTATTTTAGATCGCTGCCAGTAGCAAGATGCTAATAACACTCGCATATATTGACCAAGTGTTACCATATCCGCAGTGCATATTTTATTTAATAATACATGTACGTACCTACAGTAAGTTAGGGACATTGATAGACAATTTAGGAAAAAGAAATAACACTATAGCCTAACTAACCAATTATGTAAGTACCTACATATTTTAGCACAAGTTACTTCTACAAAATAAATTTTCTAGTGAAAAGAAATTAAAACGATATCATTTATTTCTTCTTCTTCCTTATCCTTGTCCCACTACATATGTTGGGTCAGCACAGCATGTAAACATCTTCCACTTTGTTTTATCTCCAGTCAACCCGTTACCCCCTTCCTACTCATATACTCATATAAATCATTATTGAAACAATAAAATTTATTTATCTCCGGATAATTTGATTACCTGATAGTCAATTTTGCTACGGATTTTATTATAATTGTTGATATTAGATTATTTACGTACAATTAAGTGTCGCTCTGTAGAAGAAGCGGCAACAAACTGCACTACAGCATTTTCTCCTAACACGTCAACTTACAAAGTCGTGCCGAGGGAAGATCAAACTGGTGTTTCACAGATGCCCAGCTACCGCTTGAATCAATTATTTTTATTATCTTGACGATAATAAAAATAATTGATAAATAAATAATTAATCAAAAAAAATATACTATTCAAATCAAATCAAATCATTTTATTTCAGGCATCGAACTTAATATTATTTACAATATTAAAAGCCCATATAATCATTACAGACTAGCATAGATATAATTATATAATATATTCCTTAGCCTAAAATATATATAATATAATTAAAAAATCTATTTATTGTTTTTGTGACGCATTGCACTATTATCATTAACAAAACGAAACAAGAAAAAAAAGTATAGTTTCTTTTTAGTTTTTATGATGTTTTGTACAAAAACTAATAAAAGCCTCGGATTACAGTTTTTGTTAATTACTGTTACAAAGCACATCTCTTATGATGTTAATGAATATTAATCAACTGGCCACTTAGATGTAAGATATAAGTAAAACATTGCCGTGGGATGTAGTGCATGAAAAATGGAGGATTCTTTGGAAGATTAATTTGTATGTAGCATTTTAGAATATAACTGTTTTATTTTATTACTTAATGTAACGAATTTTAATTTTAAAACATTAAGTTAATTATCTTCCACGTCAGTCTGGATTGGAAGTTATTAAAAAACTTGTACAGCTGTTTCTCCTTCCGCGCAGATCGTAGAAGTTAATCAAAGAGGATGAGCCCTGCATTTTTTGTAGTAATATTTATATATCAGTTCTTAGGCTTACTAATACTACCACTGTTTTTGGTTTTGTAAAAATAATGTAGAACGAAAAGCGGGTGTTCTGTTACTATCAGGTTCTTTTTTAAATTTTATTTTATAAACGTAATAAATCGAGGATTTTCGTCGTATTAACGTATAAGTAACTTGATTTTTTATTTTATTTATCCCGTGTGGTATCCGGCAGAGTAGAATAGGCCCACTCCAAATCTTCACATGGATGTCGTAGAAGACGGAAATACAAGCTAAACAAAGCTTATAAACATCAATGAGACCTCTCCAACCCGTCTGGCCAGCGTGGAGAGTGTAGGCCAAGGCCTCTGGCTCTGGCCAATTATGGCTTTGATAGTACAGAGAGGGTCGTGCTCTTGCCGTGAAGATTAAATTAGACCTGATGATGATGATGAATTATTTTATTTCATTCCAGAATCCACTTCACTAGAAGGTCGGCCATCACCTGTCAGGTCTCTCTTCATCTTTCTGACCTTCTCCCTATTTAGGGTCGGCTCTGTATGACAATTCCCTCAATGGTTTGCTATCATTTATAATATTTGTACTAACCCCTCCATGTAATTTATTTTATTTTATTTATTTAACTTCATTACAATATACATGTAAATGGCAGACTTAAGCCCAGGGGCCTATACTACTAGTCAACCAACAGGTGATGCTGAGAAAGTAATATTTTGTGGTAAGTACCTACAGTGATAATGTAAAGTCTGTCAGGTCACTATTATCTGATTAAGACTCCGACCACTTTGCTATTAATTTGATGGGCACCAGCACCACCGGTATTATCGAGTGAGGTGAGTACATACAAAGTGTATGAAAACTACAGGAAAGTGGTCGGTGGTCGCGTTTTGTAGTTGTGGTTTGTAGCCCGTTTGCGCCGAGCCTTACGTTTTCTGTTTTTAGCCCTAATGTTATCATTGGACTTAGCAACTCTTGGTTCTGTTTAACCTGTAATCAATAAAGACGTGGTAGCAATTTGTATGTATCGAAAATAACGAAAATCTAAGAAACAGAAATTTAAAAATATTTTTTCGAAGGCTGCATATAAAAGACATCAACGAGCCACTAAACAGGTGCACTCATAAATATTATCTGACCTGACAATATACGTGTTTATATAAAAAACTAGCTTTTCGGGCGCTGCGCGGGCTGCAAGCAGCCCGCGGTTCATCGTGGGGCTGTTGAGGTAGGCTAAGATATGTTTCCAGTTCAAAAAATGGGTAAGTTTGTATCGAGGAAAATTGTCCTTGTATGGCGGCCATCTTGGATTTTGAAAAAAATCAAAAAACAAATGACGCTTGTCAAATTGCTTACAATCTCCTACATTTTGAAAAAAAAATCACGCCCCTAACCCCAACCGTTTTCGCAGGCCGTACCCCTTCCACATCAGGTTTCTGCAGATCTTCAAATGTCAGATTTTTCTGGTACTCACTGGAGCACCCTCTATACGACCACACATCAACCTAAACCCCACCAACCCTGCAACAGGGCAAACAACCATGTCAATCAGTGAGTGAGTGAGTCAGTGGTAATGTAGGTTTATATATTATAACTAGCTTTTCGGGCGCTGCGCGGGCTGCAAGCAGCCCGCGGTTTTTCGTGCGGCTGTTGAAGTAGGCTAAAATATGTTTCCAGTTCAAAAAATGGGTAAGGTTGTATGGAGGACAATAGTCGTTGTATGGCGGCCATCTTGGATTTTGAAAAAAATCAAAAAACAAATGACGGTCGTCAAATTGCTTATAATCTTATACATTATGGAAAAAAAATCACGCCCCTAACCTTAATAGTTTTTGCAGGCCATACCCCTTCCACATCAGGTTTCTGCAGATCTTCAAATGTCAGATTTTTCTGGTACTCACTGGAGCACCCTCTATACGACCACACATCAACCTTAACCCCACCAACCCTGCAACAGGGCAAACAACTATGTCAATCAGTCAGTGAGTCAGTGGTATTGTAGGTTTATATATTATAACTAGCTTTTCGGGCGCTGCGCGGGCTGCAAGCAGCCCGCGATCTTTCGTGCGGCTGTTGAGGTAGGAAAAGACATGTTTCCAGTTCAGAAAATGGGTAAAAATTGCAGTCAGTAAAGGAAACATCATAAGATGTGTGGGGGCGGCCATCTTGGATCCAAAATCGGAATGCAGTTTCGAGTTCCGCGGGGTGCTATACCCCCACATGCAAAATTTCAGACCCCTACGAAGTCCCAGTGAGACGTTATAAACGAAATAAGTTTAATTTTCTAAAATCTAGACGCCATCTTGGATTCCAAAAAAAATATTGAATGTAGGTTTTTGGGGTCAAATTACATATAGATATCGATTTTCAGCCAAATCGCAAGCAGTTGACTTTCGGCGGCCATCTTGGATTTCCTAAAAAAAAAAAAGACGCTGCGCTTTGTGATAGTGGCTCGGGCTTCGCCCTCGCCCGCAGCTCGCCCTTCGGGCTCGCATCACTCGGCCTGCGGCCTCGTGAAAATTGCTTGAGGGGGGGGGGGGGGTCAAAGGGGGGGGGGGGAGCTCGGGCTTCGCCCTCGCTCCGCAGCTCGGCCTGCGGCCTCGCGTGTGGGCTTCGCCTTCGGCCTTCGGCCTCAGGCTGCGCCGAGTTGCCGTTCGTATGAAATTTGTATGGAGGGGAATTGTCCATGTATGGCGGCCATCTTGGATTTTGAAAAAAATCAGAAAACAAATGACGCTCGTCAAATTGCTTACAACCCCCTACATTTTGAAAAAAAAATCACGCCCCTAACCCAAACCGTTTTTGCAGGCCGTACCCCTTCCACATCAGGTTTCTGCAAATCCTCAAATGTCAGATTTTTCTGGTACTCACTGGAGCACCCTCTATACGACCCTACATCAACATAAACCCCACCAACCCCGCAACAGGGCAAACAACTATGTCAATCAGTGAGTGAGTCAGTCAGTGGTATTGTAGGTTTATATATTATAACTAGCTTTTCGGGCGCTGCGCGGGCTGCAAGCAGCCCGCGGTTTTTCGTGCACCTGTTGAGGTGGGCTTAATAACATGTCCAGTTGAGAAAATGGGTAAAAACTGTAGTCAATAAGGAAAACATGACAAAATGTGTGGGCGGTCATCTTGAATCCAAAATCTGATTGCAGTTTTGAGTTCCGCGGGGTGCTTTAACCCCATGTACAAAATTTCAGACCCGTACGAAGGCCCAGTGAGACGTTATGAACGAAATAAGTTTAATTTTTAAAATCCAGGCGCCATCTTGGATTCCAAAAAAATTGTCAAATTCGGATTTGTCGGCTCAAAATACATTCGGATATCGATTTTCAGCCAAATCGGAGGCAGTTGACTTTCGGCGGCCATCTTGGATTTCCAAAAAATTAAAAAAAAATGCGCGTTACTTTTGTAAGTGGCTCGGGCTTCGCCCTCGCCCGCAGCTCGCCCTTCGGGCTCGCATCACTCGGCCTCCGGCCTCGTGAAAATTACATGGGGTGGAGGGGTGGTCAAAGGTGGGGGGGGGAAGCTCGGGCTTCGCCCTCGCTCCGCAGCTCGGCCTGCGGCCTCGCGGTAGGGCTTCGCTTTTGGCCTCCGGCCTCAGGCTGCGCCAAGTTACTTGGAATGTTTGTATGAAATTTGTATGGAGGGAAATTGTCCATGTATGGCGGCCATCTTGAATTTCGAAAAAAAACAAAAAACAAATGACTGTCGTCAAATTGCTTATAATCTTCTACATTATGGAAAAAAATCACACCCCTAACTCCAACCGTTTTCGCAGGCCGTACCCCTTCCACATCAGGTTTCCGCAGATCCTCAAATGTCAGATTTTTCTGGTACTCACTGGAGCACCCTCTATACGACCGCACATCAACCTAAACCCCACCAACCCCGCAACAGGGCAAACAACTATGTCAATCAGTGAGTGAGTCAGTGGTATTGTAGGTTTATATATTATAATATATAATATAATAAATAAACTAGAAGCGATATGCAGGTGCTCAATTACTTTTTGTAATATTTACAAGAAAATAAAAATAATATATTAAATGAAATTTTTTATTTGAATAGTCAAGAACGACATATCTAGTGTTAAGTGAGTTATTATTATTATTTTAATACAAACATCTTAAAAGGTAAGTGATATTTAGTATTTATATTACATGTGGTAATATAGTGGCCAATGACATCTGGCGGGGATTGTGCGAAACATCCACTAACGTCCAACTCCACTTGAAACATGTTTACTACGCGCGAGCACGTAGTAAACATGTTTCAAGTAAAAACTTTGAGTTTCTACGGCGATAACTTAGATGGCACTACGATCTAATATAAGTAGGTATATAGCTACGTCATTTGTAATTTACAATCCCAAGGAAAATGCACATTTTCCGGTACAAAAACATCCTATGAGTAAATCCAGGTAATGAAAATGAATATCTACCTAATACATATATAGGGACAAATTACATTGATTGAGCTAGCACCAAAGTAAGTTCGTTTTATAAAAAGTACAGTACCTGGGCGACCGAGCTTTGCTCGGTTATATGATATTCTGAGTGGAAAGAAAAACGCATGAAAACTCGAAAACACGCGTTTTCCCAAACATAAGACTAATCTAGATCGATTGTTTACCCCCGAAAACCCCCATATACCAAATTTCAGCAAAATTGTTAGAGCCGATATAAATAAATATACAAGAATTGCTCGTTTAAAGGTATAAGATAAATAGATAAACCTAGGACAATTTGAAAATTTGAACAATTTGACCTACTAAAGTATGTTCCAAATCTGTAGTTATTTTAGTATTTTGATTATCAATTAAAGAAAAAAAATATTGTCACAGAGGTAATAATATACCAATCACAGTATATCCTGCTACGAGTACCAGGAGTACGTTGGCACATGCACGTTCGCTCATAAAGTTATTTATACTTCAAAGAATTTACCTCCTCAATTATGTCATCATTTAATCGAACGCAAGCATAATTTTTCTCGTAATGGATTGCTTACTGCAAATAAGTATTCACTCAGTAAACTCTTTTGTATTGAAATTCTGCTTCTGATAGTTAACTACACAGACAACGCAAGGCTTGACTTCAGGAGTGTTGTTCTAAACATACATACAGTATTTTCCAAGAGTAACTTCTCATATTATTATCTTATATATATTAATGAGGCTTAGCACAAAACTTTATTTTGTTTCATCTAACGTTTTAAAAAAGGGTTACATCCTCCGTGGTCGCAGACAGACAGAATAATGTGTTCAAAGTGCAATAGTTTAAAAACCAATATATCTCCTCATATTTAGTTACCAATTTCAAATTTAAATATATTCTTACTACCTGAGCTCACGGGCTTTGCTCCGCTCGAATTTCGGGATAAAGAGTACCCTATGTCTTTTCCCGGGTCTCAAACTATATCCATACCAAATTTTATCCAAATCGGTTCAGTAGTTTAAGCGTGAAGAGATAACAAACAAACAAATATACAAATTCACTTTCGCATTTATAATATTAGGAGGATTAGTAGGACATAGTAGGAATAGTAGGACTACTGTAAGATATTTATAATATCACTGTACAAAACTTTTGACTTCCATTTAAAAATGGCGCTAGTAGAGAAAGCGGCAACAAATTCATGTGAACGTGACTGCGAGAAAGATTTCCTTGTTTTCCCAAGGCTCTCCTTGGGAAATGGGAATGCGTTTGTTTGAAAAGGTATTTCCATTTCCTAAGGAGAGACATAGGTCATTTGGAGTTAAAGATTTATTCCATTATTTATTTATTTTCCTACAGGTTGACTGGTAGAGAATGCATTAGCATCAAGTTGACCTTTTTACCATTGAGGTCAATAAAGATTTTAATAAATAAATAAATAAAGCAGAATAAGAAATGGATGGCGTAGGACACCCACCTGCTAGATGGTCAGACGACCTGCGCAATGTTGCAGGAAGGCGCTGGATACTGCCGCTTCCGATCGGTCGTTTTGGAAATCCTTGGGGGAGGCCTATGTCCAGCAGTGGACTTCCTGTTGCTGATTTGATGATGATGAAGAAATGGATGCTTATTTCTTTCTCTTTGTATAGCAACATCTGCCCTTAAAATAGAGAGCATAATATATTAAAATCTTTATCCCTCAACATATGAGTATATGACGTCCTAGGCCATTTGAAGCGAAAGTTACCCAATGACGTACATTAGAATCCTCGCTAGGACTGGGTGCTTTGTTCTTACATAGCAGACGATAGGCCAACGTCATGTGATGCGGCGCGTCATGTGACAGCCTTGACATTTCCACGAGGACTCGCGACCGGTTGAGCTTACGATGTGATACCTCGGGAAAATATTGAACAATAGATTTATGTTGACACAAGCGTGTCCACAAATCTATTGTACAAATGTTTCTTTGCAAAATGTTTAAAAGTGTTTTTTGTGCTCAATCTTCCTGTGTACCCTACTTTTACTAAAATAGCATATACGCAACCCTACAATTCGTATTTTAGAACTAGTAAATACCTACTTGAGCATCTGCGCCGCATAGCCAGTAGTAAAGATATACCAGTAAGAGCATTGCTCAATTATTCCCTAAAAATTAAAGCTCAATTTTCGTCCCTAAAATCCCTAAATATTAAGTTTTATTGTAATCGTAGAAGCCTTATTCTAGATCCTCATTATATATACATTTAGGTAAAAAGGTACGAAAGCTTGCAACTTAAGGGCAGCCAAATGCACGTATTGCACGTTTCCTTTCCTCCCTCTCCCCTCCTTCTAAGTATCAGTTTAATCAAATGTGAGCAAAACAGTACCTGAGTATTTGAATTATGAATTTTGTGATTAAAATGTCATCTCCTAATAGAAAGAAAATTCTATTGTAATATCGTTGTTCACTATGTCCCACAGTATCGATTTCATTGATCGGCCAGCTGTGATTTAAAACTAATAAACTTAGATATTAATATTTTATATACAATCACATATTATTTTATTACAACACATAGTTCAGATTTTAAGTCAGCCTAAAATAACATGATACATATATACATACATACTATCACGTCTTTATCCCTAATGGGGCAGACAGAGCATTTTGGGTCTTGCGGTTCTATGCAGAGCCAAGGCCGTAAGACCCAAAAGCCACTTTTAGCGTCATGGTGGGCGAGAAGATGGAAAAGCAATCAATACAGTGACGGGTTGCTAGCCGCATCGGCTGGTAACATGATTTGCATTTTTGCCCATTCCCTCGATCGGCTTTTATGATCTGCGTGGGAAGAGAAGCAGCTGGTACATTCTAAGTTTTTTTTTATTTCTTCCAGACCAGCACGGGATACATGATAACATGATGATGTTGAATAGGTGCGTTATAGTCATACCATACCGTCAGTACTATACCTATATACAACGTGGAAGGGACATACCCGAAACAAATCGAACCACGGGCTATTACTAGATCACTATAGTGTAATGAACTTAAAATAACAGTAAAAGAACAACATTTTTGGCATTTTCATACTAAAGTGTGCAACCGTCCGAGCAATTTGTATAGGAATGACATTTTTTTTGTTTCTTGACCGTTATTTTTTTATGCTGTAGTTCTAGTTATAGCCCGTGATTTGATTTATTACGGGTATATCTCATGAACTTAGCGGAAGGAAGAGAGACATGGAAAGCACTCCACCGACAAGAGCCCAGCTCTTAAATATAAGAAGAAGAAGTTATCTCATGAGGATGTACGAGTGGTAATATAAAAAAACCTTATATTACTACTCGTACATCCTCAGTTTCGAAATCATGTTAAATTGCTCACTATAATTGCTGGCCCACTCACGACAAGCAACTTTTTGTCTGATAGGCCATTGTGATTGATCCGGCTGGTTTTACATACGTTTTTACAGATGTATACAACCACTTAAGCACTTCCCGTTTGACACGCCTATTTTTTGCATATGAGTATAATGTTAAACTAATACATACATAACACTGCTTAACAAAGCTTATAAACATCATGAGACCTCTCGAAACCGTCTGGCCAGCGTGGAAAATATAGGCCAAATGCTCTGGCTGGTCTGACCAAATATGACTCTAGCGGTACAGAGAGGGTGGTGTTCCTGCAGTGGAGACTAAAAGACCTGATAATGATGATGATCAATACATAATACATACTCAGATCATACATACTGAACCGCTCGATTTTGCCGTACATTGAATATTTAAACAATTTTGACTTTGATTTAAGGCAGTTTTCAGATAGGCTCTATTCAAGTATTTATAATTCTTTCTGCAGGAGCTAGGCTGGTTCGAGAACTGAGGCCAGCGTTTTCGCCCGGCCCGGCAAATTCGGACCTGATTACGGAAAACTGTCCCCGAGGTAAGTAAGTAAGTATTAATAATTCTAAGTATTATATATATATTCTAAGTATCTTAACTTACACAATAGCCTAAAAGAGCCGTACTTAAAGATTCGCAAGACCCAAAATGCTCTGTTAACAGTACTAAATCATTTATTTTTGACCCGGGAAAAAGATAATTGGGTCAAAAAGAAATTATTCGGTACAGTTAAGAAAATAAAACGTAACAAAAAAGTGTCACATTTCATTGATCATTATCCATTTTCAACGTGATTTTAGATTTGTTAAAGCAGAAAACTGATATCAAAGCAAGTGCGAGTCGGACTAGCGCGCGAGGGATTCTGTAATATAAAATCACGTTTATTTACACTTAAATATTTATTTTATTCTGTTTTTAGTATTTGTTGTTATAGCGGCAACAGAAATTCATTATTTGTAAACATTTCAGTCTAGCTTTCACGGTTCATGATATACAGCCTGGTATGGTGACAGACAGACGGACGGACAGACTTTGGGTACGGATCACTTAAAAGTATCTGATTTGACTTGTTATCATCTAGCGGAATTCGACCGTAAGTTACAACATATTTAGAACGGTATGTTACAATGTAAAAATTCGGAAGTAAACATCTAAACGATTTAAATTATGGTATTGAAATCATATTTTAAGCTATAAGTGCTAATTCTCCTTCCTGCTTTCTGCGTATAAATATGTGAATGTTATATTTGTTTATATAATTTAGTTTGTAACCCGAACTTACATGCAGCCTTTGTGTTATGACACCTTCTTGTTTGCTTATTTTAACGCCTAGGTGTGTAACGCCTAACTGCCTCCGTGGTGTAGTGGTTAGAGCGTTTGGCTCATACCCGGAGGTCGCGGGTTCGATTTCCAGCAGGGGCAACGACTTTTGTGTTGTTGTCCTAGTTTGGTTAGGACATTGCAGGCTGATCACCTGATTGTCTGATAAGTAAGATGATCCGTGCTTCGGAGGGCACGTTAAGCCGTCGGTCCCGGTCACTGTCTTTGACATTGGTCGTTACCTAAAACCATGTCAGAGGCCTTTAACGCGGTTTAAAAACTCTGACACTAGTGTTAGTCACTAACACACACGATAAGAAGAACGCCTAGTGTGGTATTTGTAAAAGTAGTCACGCTGAAACTTTGCTATAAGTTTTTCTTAGTTTTCGTCTAGGTTCAAATAATTATGTTAACTATATAAATAATTTGCTATTTTATTTATTTAAGTATTAATTTAATTTTATTGGTTAGGTATGACTCAAAAAAAAACTGGATACTCGTATACTCTGCATTCCCAATCCATGCATATGTTACCGGATATATGTTAAATTCAGGAATCATACATTATTCTAATCCGTTATCATCGATATGAAATAAATGTTTGGCTCAACGTCATCATCGTCATCATTACCAGACCGAACAATAAGGGGAATTTATCCTTTCCTCTACACGCCCACCATCGCACTGAATATAGTCTTTGGACCTGGGCACCTGGGGCGCCTTGGACTCTGTTTACTTATAAGAAATAAAGATGTTATATATGAGATGGAGTAACGACCTGTTTTCATTTAAGAAGAATTGAAAAGTAATAGGTTAGTATCTAAATAGCCGAAAACAACAAGGGGAGGCCTTTGCGTGCAAGTTGCCAACACGAGTCAGATTTTTCAAGCTGCTTAAAGGCATCTAACATAGCTTGACGACTGCCATACAATGATGACAGGTGGGACCAGCGGCTTAAAGGTGCTTCCAAAGCACGGAGGAAATCGACAAATTTATATGCCACTTGTGGTCACTCATCCAAGTGGGGACCACGCCCGGTGTTGCTTTACTTGCGAGAGCGATAGCAATCCGCTCTCCCGGCCAACAGGCCACCGAGCTCCTTTACTATTACTATTACCACCAACCTAACCTAACCGGCTAAATAAAATATATTTAGCTGTTAAGCGGGAATACGGCGTTCCATAGGAGAGCCGATAAGACACAATGGTACTCACTGGGAAGAATGTGAGTTGCAATGAGTAATACTGGAACTCATCGGGAAGTTTTTCCCCCTTAAGTGACAGTAGTACTCAAGAGGGTGTTACTTATCGGGAACAAACGATGTATTGTGACAACTATGGGACCTAAACGGCTAAGTAATAAAGAATATATAAGATGTCATCTATGCAAAGACGTAGTGTTTACATTTTGAACTCGCTCACTTAAAACAGAACTTGCATAATTACACGAGCATTCATGTGAATGGGACACGACGCTTTGCGCAAGGCACATCATATGACTTGCAGCAGTCACATGCTTCTCGACGATTGCACAGCGGAAGGCACTTTCTCTCAAATGCTTTGCCCCCACCACGGGAGAAGGGAGGCATTGTTTACGTACACTTTATTTATCACGCATAGGTACATTTTATGTATTTTTGTGCTGCAGTATCAGACTGCCGCAATTTTAGAGGGTTTATATGTGAAACGCTCTATAAATTCTGACATTTGACTTATAATCGTTCCGAAACGGTTGCAGTTTGTAGCTGTTTTATGAATAATATCTAAATAATCATATCAAATTTAAATTTGTTATAAATCATCCGCCGTCTGTCGCTCTTTATGTAAATTGCCTACGAAGGCCTGATTCTGAATAAATGTTTGATTTTTGCATGTAGGTACCAATAAATCTTTGGTTTAATTCTTCTATATCCTCATTTATCTTAAGTTTGGCCAAGGCGACTCCCCGGTCATCATTTACTGCACCCCTGAGGAGGGTTGACGTCAGGTGGCGGCCTCCTGTAAGACATTTCGCTCAAATACATTTCTAAAGATGGTCGACGTAAGGCAGGCAGCTCGTCTTAAAACTATAGCACAGAATTAATATTGGTAAGTATTTACATAAAGAACGGAATCTCCTAAAGTCCCGCGCAACATGCGTCCCCGTCCCCTGTCCTCACACCTCTCCCCCGTTCTCGCCTGAACGGGGGAGAGGTGTGAGGACAGGGGACGGGGACGCATGTTGCGCTTGACCTTAGAAGATTACGTATGTATGTAATACTTATATTTATTCTGTGACTACAGCCAATTTGTTTAAACTGTTCCGACTATTCCTTTTTTACTTTTCATGGTCTTCTACAACCTATTGACATGCAAGCATTAGTTTTGGAGAAGAAAAAGCGGGAAATCGCATCCTGGGCTTCGAAACATTACATCTGATAATGCAACCTAAGATAAAGAAGAAAAATATTGCTGGTAAAACCATTCCGGATGTCAAATGATGCAGTCATTGAATATAATAGTTAAAAATACATTATACATCTTAACACTTGTTAGTATCGAGCGAAAATGATTCATTTCCTACTAAACTATGATGCATGCTATCATCCGAAAATCCCCAGTTGTTTCAGAGTAATCTTAGATTCAGCATGCTCAATTGCTCACCATCTATGAGTACGTACGCAAATGATGTGTAATAAAAACTTAATGCTAGAAACTTATTCCATTTTATTATAAAATGAAGACTTATTATACTTGGTTTAAATCATTATCTACCCAGAACATGAAGATCTTTCGTAATCTTCATCATCATCATCGTCACCTGTCAACGGCCCACTGCTGGGCATATGCCACCTTTTTTCTGCGTCATTGAATCCCATTTCTAGCCTTAGCTATCCAGTTTTTTCTAGCAATCCGCCTTATGTCATCGACCCACCTAGCTGCCGGACGCCCAACACTCCTTTTTCCATTCCTGGGGTGATAGCCTTACTTCACCTTTCATCGTTCCTTCTAGACAGGTATCCTGCCCAGTTCTATTTTAGGTTCGCAAACCTACAGAACACATCGTGTTTTGCACGTGCGTTGCACACCGAACTTTAGTTCGGCGCCAAATCTCCACATTGCTTCTCTCATAATACTCGTATGTCTTCTTAATTCTTCATTTTTCATCCTACATGTTAATAACCCTCCTTATTTCTCCATTATTTCATTTCTAAATTCAATATTAAATTTTTTACAAATTCCTCCCTCATCATTATGATGACGCATTCCATCTCCGACTCTCACCCTGATAAGGTGAAGACAGAGTATAAGTTACGCCCTTATCCTACTTACTACTATCCTATCCTACTTCCTACTAATATTATAAATGCGAAAGTGAGTTTGTATATTTGTTTGTTACCTCTTTACGCGTAAACTACTGAATCGATTTGGATCAAATTTGATATAGATATAGTTTGAGACTCGAGGAAGGACATAGGGGTAAGTAATATAAGATAGAACAACAAAATATATATTATTTTGAATAAATACCAACGAAGTATATAATTTTGGTCGGTATAATTATTAATTAAGATAAAAATCGTAGATCATACTTTTCGAACCCATAAAATCGTTTAAATAATAATTATTCCAATAAGTCGTATAAAATTCTCGAAATCTATTGGTCGTTACGTATAATAAACTTTCTATAGATATATTATTAAACATAATAATTATTACGTATATGAATCGATTAATAGAAGATTCAATATATAATTATCATTAGATATAACTTTTGATAAAGCGCCTGGCAGTATGTGTGTCTGTTTGTACACGCTATAATATCCGAAAATACTAGACGGATTCGAATGAAACTTTTTTTTTATATAGCTGCTAAGCCCGGGCAATATATAGAGTATAAATAATATTGGAAAATGGTACACCTGATGCTAAACTATAATGCTAGCTAAACTATAAGAGATTTAAAAATTAGGCTGATGAGCATTTTCCAAAGACATAAAGTCCACGCGAACGAAGTCGCGGGCTAGTAAATAATAATAGCTATTTTTTTTTATTTCTTTCATACCTTGGGGCTTGGACGAAAAATTTGGTTACACATACAAAACGCGCGCGCGCAAACTAAATTTTTTATTTCTTTTATATCTTGTGACTTGGGCGAAAAATTTGGTTACACATTCAAATTGCGCGCGCGCGCAATTTGAATGTCTAACCAATTTTTTTATTTCTTTCATATCATGTGGCTAGGGCGAAAAATTTGAGGAAAAAAATTTGGTTACACGTACAAAACGCGCGCGCACTTGTACGTGTAACCAAATTTTTTTTTTTGTCTGCCTGTCTATACTTTTTAGATGGTATGGTTTTTAAGTCATATATCTTCTAAACAATATGATTTTGATAGGTATATGTTTTGAATGATATCTCTTATCAACAATACAGGTTTTGAATGATATACTTTTTGGCCTGTATACCGCACAAGTTGTATAACAGGTTATATTTAGTGCACATAAACGTTATAATAATGATTTTATGCTTTTTAAAATAAAAAAATAATAAATATTATAGCTATTAAAAATATATACCATAATTATTATGTCAAATTAACATTATATCTTATGAACGTTATTAAAATGTAAATATATAAAATGTAATTATATCAAGCAATACGCACCCAGGACATAGGGTACTCTTTATCCCGAAATTCCCACGGGGAGCAAAGCCCGAGGGTACAGCTAGATTGATATAAATTCTTTAAACGTAAATACGGTGATAATGGCCATTTAGCAAAACGTTATGTATTAGACAAATTCAAAAAAAATAACTTCTACTTTATTTGTGTAAATAATGTTTTGAACAAAACCTAAAACAAGTCTTCTTATAACGCATTGGGAACAACATCCTTTTTTCTTTCCCCAGTCTACTGGCCTGGGAGAAGAAAAAAAACGTATAGTTTTAAGGTTTTTCTTTACGCGACGATTATAAAAGCCAATTGACGGATAGGGTGAGAACTCTACCACTTTTTTGATCCTCTTTTTCCACCTTAAAAAAGTGGCCTATGGCCTTTATACTCTAAGCCCTAAGCTCGATCGTTTGGGACAAAGACAAGATAGTGTAACAACATTGTTTGTTGATGTCTTTAGTATTGACACATATGTATAATGACGTCAGTATATTCAGTCATGAGACACCAACCTGATATATCGGGAAATAATATTCTCCATTTTTAAAGCTAAATATTTAAATAAATAAAATTAAATCGTTTTTTGCATAATTTTATAGACACTAAAGTAAATTTTTAGATAAAATAATATTGATGACGGTAAGGCCGCACCTATCCCTCAAAAATTTAAAAAATTACCTTTAATGTTTTATTATTATTATTAGTGAAGTATGTTTAGTAAAGTAATTGAAATTTTAACTTTTCATACATTTTTTCGAATAATTCAAAACTCTACAAACAAAGTATAATATTAAATTTTGATTCACATTAAAATGACACCATTTAAAATGAAGAAACGATTAATAAAAACAAACTATCATTTCTGTGCCATTATACTTATGCATTATTTAATGGAAAACGTTAAAAAATTAAAACATGATAGTCATAGCAACGTCAAACAAAAATTTAATATCCTTGCAAAAAATACAACCGCTTGAAGAGCATGTGACGTGGCTTGGCAACAAACTGCAGATTCCATCGCTAGCTTCGGCAAAGTTATGTAAATGATACCTATATATCAAACTGGTTTTAACGTCCTACAATACGAATCACATGACTTGGTTTACTCCCTTTGCCACCTTCAACTGATCCAAAAATGAGCTAAGAGCGATCATCATAGAAGCTTAAAAGATGCAAAAAAAGATCGGTTAATTTGTTTAACCATATAATCTTTTTATGACGTATGCATGAGATATTAAAGGCGTGTCTGTATAGTATCGACGTCATCGTAACTCTAAATTAGAAGGACATATTAGAATCCGGTTTACTTTGTTTGAAACTCGATAACGCATAAATAAGTCGTGGAGCTGCTCATAGATCATTGAGTTAAGTGAAGCCAGTGATGCAGTCAGTTTTATTATTCTAGTTTTCCATCTTTTATCCACAATTTTGGTACAAATACGATCCTTGGCTCTGACTACAATGAGTACACCTACATACAATGTGACTGTTTAGTTTTCATATTGAGTTTTTTGAAAGTGCACAAAGAGTCAAATCGATAGAATACGAGACCATAATGAGATGCTGCCAGGATACAGTATAGCAAATAGGCTTCATATTTCGTTGTTTATATCAGCATATATCATACAATTACGAGTGTAAATTTCATTAGTTTTAGAACTAGTTAAGATTACGTAAAGATGTTCTATAAATTATAAAGTTCATTGTTTATTTTGTCATTCAATATTTATAAAAAAAAATTATTAGTAACATTAACTTTTGAAGGATCCTACCCACAAGGTGGTCTGACGACCTGAACAAGGTCGCTGGAAAGCGCTGGATGCAGGGCGCTATAGATCGGTCATTTTGGAATTCCTTGGGAGAGGCCTATGTCCAGTAGTGGACGGTATGCGGGTGAAATGATGATGATGACGACTTATATTTTTTAGTTTATTACAATTATCCCTTATTTAGTTTTCACATCTGACTTTACCATTAACAATTATTTTAACAATAAGATAGGTAGACTTTGCCTTCCACTATTTTTGCAGGAGAAAAAGTATTCAGTAAATTCTAAGATTTTACTTTCTTCCAGACCAATATTTCCGAATAAAAAACAATAACATTTATTCTATATTAGCTAGCAGTAATTTTTTATCTCTTGTCTATAATTTATACTTCGTTGTTGCAGCTGTTGCTGAGGCACGTTCGTTGAAGTTTAGACATACTCTAGATGGGTCAAAGGACCAAAAGACCTCAGCGTCCGGGTCGACGAACCCGGACAGAGGTCTAAAAAATCTAAATCTCACGAGATGCGCTAACGTATGAAAACAAAACTCTAACACAATTTTGCATAATTTTGATTGATACCTTGACCGCTATTAGCCTGGAGATAAATTTATGTTTTGATTAAACCGTTTAGGGGGATTAGTTTGATTATACCCATTACCAATAATAAATTGCAAAATTGAATCAGTGTCAAAACAGGAATATGAACTGGGTACAAAATATATTGTTTTATTTAGTTCGCCGACTAGATAATCCAAAATTACATTATTAAAATTATAGATGTTAAACTTTAGTAATTTGTGTAATGCGCTGTGTACACTGCATGCCCATATCTGTATCAGTCATATCATTGCTACCCCAAAATGTGCATTTAACTAATTTTTCTTGATTTTGTGTATTTAACACATTAATGATAGTCAGACAAGTTTATTAGGTCTCTCAATCTCTCATATCTAGATATAAGGGATACCGAGGTATGATATCCATCTCTGTATTAACTTGGCAGAAAGCAGATTTAATGAATACATAAATCAAGTAACCAAGCAACACCCCAACAGCTTTATGAGTCAAAGGCTAGCCTTTAACCTATGCTACTTAAAATTACGTCATTAAAATTATAGCCGTTAAACCACAGTAATTTGTGTAATGCGCTGTGTGCACTATCGAGTATCAGTAAATCGCCATTCGGAGGGTAACAATGATGCGGTGCGGTCACGAGTTATGCTCACGCGTATCCTTGGTTAGCGAATGTCCCTTCTCTCGGTTACCGACCCTGACTACACAATAAACTCATGTGAGCTTATATAATCTTCGAAATATTGAATAAGCTAGGGACTTTCTGTGTATTTAAAAAAACATCCAGCAAAAGAAACCTCTTATACTTTATACTTCTTTTATTTCTTTACAGCATTGACAGAGACTCGAACTGCAGGATCCAAAGCTCACCATACTGACAAAATTATGATTGTCACCCCTGGCGTAAAAAAGTACAGCTAGAAAAGTAATATAAATTGTGCACATAATATGAATAGTGGCTTAAGTGTCTAACTCCTCGAACGTTTTATGTTTGTGAGATGTATGTTACGTTTACACCTAATTCTTTGTTTATCTTTTACGACAAAGCTCCAAACATTAAGCTATAACAGAGGAAACTAGTTTATACCTACACTCAATACCAGCAATCAAAAAGTATTGCTGCATATATTAAGTACCTATTCGCAAAACAAGTATTGTAACTTTAATCAGAAAAAAGAACAAGAATATAGATAAAAGAAATAAAACTAAACTAAGCTTTTTATTTAGACGAAAAAAAAATATACACATTATTTTTTTTTAAACTAAAATAATGTTTAAAAAGCTACTCACTACAATACACTACAAACCAATATTTACAAATAAAGAAGGGACGGTAATTGTTTACCCTGCGGTAACGTGCCCAGAAACCTGGCTGCATTGCCACGTTGTATGGCAATGCTTATTTTCTGACCTAGATATAGGTCAGCCTTCTGGTCACGGGAAACTTCAATAACTTTCCTTGAGATAGCGCCGTACAATTTGTGAGCGGATGGCCCCCACGGTCCTAAAGTTTCAACTCCAAACGGCTCAAATATGTAGTTATTTCCGATACTTTCATATTTGGGTCGTTTGAGGTTTTCAGCTGATGCCGCTGCTGAACCCGCTTTAGCTTCTGTGGCTGAAAGATGAGACGGCACCAGTGTCTGAACACCATTCTCGTGTCGCCATTCTGAAAGAAGTGTCATCGAGGAGTGTTCCCAAGTTGGCAGAAGGGAGCGCTTGTAGCCAAAGTCCGGATTCCCACTCAGCCACGGCTAGAAGGCAGGCGCGCTTTACAGAATCGCTAGATGAATCAATTAAACTAATCTGAGCTAACCTGCATAGCGGCCCATCCCATTGCCTTTGCGAGGATGGAAAATCTGGCACTTTTGAATTTTGACAAAAATATTTAGTAGTTTTTTAGGGTTCCGTAGTAAACAAGGAACCCTTATAGTTTCGCCATGTCTGTCTGTCTGTCTGTCCGTCCGCGGTCCTACTCAGAAACATGGCATGGATATGTATATCAATCATGGCGAAAAAGTCGTAAAATAAAATATGGAATAAATTTTTTTTAGTGTAGCTGCCATACAAGTAACAAGGAAGTCAATATTTTTTTTCTCTACAAACATATTGTGTGGGGTATCGTTGAATAGGTTTTTCAAAAATATTGTGAGCTTGGGAACACCATTTTTCGATTTAGGGATCCGTGTCTGATATATTTAGGTTTCAAGTAAATTTTTTTGTTAAAGTCACGTGTCCCCCCATCTATCTGCTAAACGGTTATATATGGACACGTGAACAAAATCACTTATGTAAAATCAATAATGTAGTTAAAAGGAAAACTATCAGAGCTAAGTAGGGTTAACAAATTAAAAAGTTATAGGTGATCAACTTATTAAATGTACTCGAAAAGGAAAATTTTATACAAATTCAATACTTAGCCGTTTTAGACTGCAAGTTGGCATTTACAACTACGGAAGCCTATACTGCGCGTGGCCCGACACGCACTAGGCCAATTATTAATCTTTATTTTAGTTTTTAAGAAAAATTTAATGTTTGATGTATGTTATGAAAATAATATAATAATAATATAAGCCATCACGTGTCCCACTGCTGGGCAAAGGCCTCCCTCCATCCATATCCTATAAAATAAACCTATACTAAATTATGCTAAATAAAAAAAATTACATCTTGCCCAGCATGGTTAATAGTTACTTTAGTTAATTAACATAAGTTAGTATTAAATGATTGTTTTTAATTACGAAGTAATATCCTGCTTCATTAGTTCTTCGCAATAAAACTATAAAAGTAAATATTATTTACGTATTTTTAATGAGCTCCCATAGCGTAGCTACAAAACATCGAAACATTTTATAATGGCAAAACATCGAAATATTAATTGGATGTATGGTTAAATTGTTTGCACGTGATTTAGAGTCGAACAGGAGATAAGGCAAGGACACTCTAAAGTTGAAATAAACTTTTTGCAGTCGTACATTTTGGAATTTTAGGTACAAAACCCCATAATCATGTTTACTTTGATTAATAAGTAGTATCGTTAAATGTGTGGAATTGCCATTCAAATATATTGTGGCAAATGTGATGTTAAATCGTTTTTATTGTTTTTTTATTAATTGTTAATAAGTTTACGAAGTATTTTGTTTTTTCTTAGTGCCCATTTAGTGTATTTTTAGTGTTTTGGGTAATCCATCTCCCATGCTGGTCTGGGAGAAATAAAAAAACTTAGAATGTACCAGCTGCTTCTCTTCCCACGCAGATCGTAAAAGCCGATCGAGGGAATGGGCAAAAATGCAAATCATGTTAACAGGCGATACGGCTAGCAACCCATCATTGTATTGATTGCTTTTCCATCTTCTCGCCCACCATGACGCTAAAAGTGGCTTTTGGGTCTTGCGGCCCTGGGCACTGCATAGAACCGCAAGACCCAAAATGCTCTGTCTGCCCCATTAGGGATAAAAACGTGATAGTATGTATGTATGTATGTTTGGGTAATCATTTTGTATAGTGTACCTACAGAACAAGTAAACTACGAATTGTTAAATCAATACACATAATAATAGTCAGTGAATAAAAAACAAAAGAAAAAGTATCAGAGAACGACTGGTTTTTTTAAATCTCTTGAGTAAAACACAGAAACAAGTTGAAGCAAACATTGCATTTTTGTTTTTGTAGTCCCAATTACAGGTTACGTCACATTCCCTGACTTTAGACATCAGCCTGCAGTACCAATATTCGTGAGAGAACCGAAGATAGCAATAATAATAGGGCTCCAGCGCTGCAATAAATAAATAGATCTTGCTGCAATCATCGTGGAACGAAAGCCATTCAATTATCCCTTGTGCCTTTAATGTTTTGAAACTAACACACCGACAAAGTAGCGCTTTGTTGGATTTTCATTTAGAAATCGGGCCAGAAAATCAATGATTGTGATATCCTTCAATACTAATGGCGAATGGTGGAAATAATTAATGTCTAATATCTCAAAATTTAAGGTATAATTTAATACCTTAAATTTTGGTCAAAGTTAAAGTAAAAAAAAAAAGAAATTTAGGATGATTTTTTCTTTTATTAAAGGTATTTTTTTTAATATTATTATAGTGCAGAAGCTAAAAACTACTAGCGTTTCGGAACGACCACTGCTGGAAAAATTACGCCGAAAGAAACCAATCAAAGATTCACGGCTGGTGTTAATAATAAGCCTTTCTAGGGGTAAATGTAAGTGGTGGTACTGTAACAACATTCAGTAACACTGAAAGTGACCCCAGAAACGTCTTTGTGCCGCTCTTCCTCATGAAAGCCTGACGAATCAGTGTGTGCGAAAGTGAAATTAGTCAATATTGTTTTAAACCGCATACGGATGTTTTTGAATAACACGTAACACATTTATTGCGTCAATTTGTTGTTTTTAATATTTACTTAGTTGCTGGAATGTCTTTGTTCATTTACATTTTTTCAAACAATGAAAAGTGGAGTGGAAAATTATTTTAAAGCTGATGAAATTAAAAATTCGTTACTGGTGGTGCTACCCATATGTATGCATGTGGTTTTGTATTATTTGATAATCCTACAAGCACGTGTTTTTTGTTACATATATTGTCAAAAAGAAAATAACGTTTATGTAGACAATCGATGCAAGAAGAGAAAAGTGTGACTTGCCTTAAACGTCAAAAATATCATGGAAGGAAAGATCCAGACCAGAGGCCAGGAAAGAAAAATAAGGCCAAGAAGAATGGTAATTGATGAAAGATAGGAAAAGGCAGATGTCGAGTCTTTAATGGAAGGCATTTGGGAAAAAATTGGGAAACATGGAAAATACTCCACCATCAATAACGTAGTTCTTGTATATATTGATAACAATAACGGGCGACTTAGATTGTCAATATGTAAAACATCAAGTGGTTAACCGGACAATTTATAAAGGAATGACAATTTTTCCAAGTTCAACTTTGTTTCAAGTGTGCGTTAAAACTTTGAATTGTCATGTTTCCTCAATAAATTCTGTTAACTATATTGAATACCTGTTGTTAACAGATAATGAATAAATCATTGTATAATATTTGGACAATGGGTTATCGCTTCAAAATCTGTCATTGTTTACTTGCTGGGTCCAGTCGCTGACGCAACCTGCGTGGGCGCGGTCACGAGTGGTATAAAGCAACGAGAGTAAAGGAAAGCGCATGCGCAAGTCACATCCATAGACACCGAATCTTAAAATTGTAAAAGTATTGCATCATTTTTAGGTGATGGAATTTGAAATACTGTAGATAAGTCACATGTTCTGTGTTACAAGCTTAAGGATACATGATTTTTTTCCGTTCTGAGCTTAAATGGCTTCCTATCCGTAAACGCAGACAAATGCGAATTCTTTACACTCTCTTTTCAATTCTTTCGAATCCAAATTCTCCTCAATACCTTCTTCTCGCTATTCCTCTACATCGCACGAGCTTTATAGAAAAGTCTTTTATCTTACAAGCTTCACGGCTCTGGAATGCTTTACCCGTTGACATTAAGGACATTTCCACAAAATTTTCTTTCAAAACAAAAGTACACTCTCTTCTTTTAAAATAATGAATCCCCTTTCAGTTTCATCATCATCATTAATGTTTATGTATGTATATGATTATGTATCTATATGTATATGTACTCGTATGTTATAAGTGTAGGTATATGTACCTATGTATATAGGTATATTATTAGGTATCTGTGTGTTGTCTTTATTTAAGTAATTTTGAGCCGCTACCAAATCTCTGTTTATCCTTATGGTTGACTGGGAGAGAACGCTTTTAGCGTTAAGTTCGCCAATTGTATACAATTTTATATTGTGGAACAATAAAGTTTTTATAAATAAATAAAATAAATTTATCCAGTACAAATGGGGGCACTTTGAAATAAATTATTTAGAAGGAAACCGAGATATCATTTAAAGTTTGTCTTGACCAAGAAGTCCCTAGATAACCCTTTAAAGTATTTTATGAACTGCTGTTTACAGTTCAAAATGAGAACGTGAAGCTTTTCTTCGCACATTTGCTAAAAATAAATGTTTTTGCAAATGTGCTGAGAGAAGCTTTACGTTTCCTTTATTAAATAAAAATGTTACTTCTGCCTTATTGTCTCATATGTGTGTAAGAATAATTAAGCTATTGTATGAATAACTAAAAATTAATTATGAAGATCTTAGCAACTCATCATTATGTCTGGTTCACATACGGTCAATTCAAAGAATTAATGGATCAAATATTTATTCAGTAATTAGGTCTTTGCAGGCACTTATACACGTCAATAAGACGTTTGTTTATATTTAAGTTTTTAATTATCATTATAAGTGTGTAAAATGTTAAGTAGTTAATTTAAGTCAATTATGTTGTATTTTTTGTTAAAATTTGATACGTAAGAAAATTAATGAAATTTACTGTGCCTAACCGTACTCGTATTAAATAATATAAAAGTAAACTTTCCATCTTACCATGGTTGGTAATAGAACCCGAGATCCTGAAGTTCTTACCCACAAAGGTAGGCTATTTACAATGTGAGTTTTATATTCGGTCCTCCCATTTAGACAGTGCAAGCGTCTTGCCTGTTGCAAACCATTTTATTAAAGCAATCCTACCTACTTCCTACTATATTACTTATATTATAAATGCGAAAGTGAGTTTGTATATTTGTTGGTTTGTTACCTCTTTACGTTTAAACCACTGACCCGATTTGGATTAAATTTAGTATGGATATAGTTTATGACTCGGGGAAGGACATAGGGTACTTTTTATCCCGGAATTCCCACGGAGATCGAAGCCCGCAGGTACAGCTAGTAAATGATATGTTTAACCGACGTGTCGTTTAGACCATGCAAGTTATCTATTGCTTCAATAAAAGGGTATGCAACAGGCAAGATACTTGCACCAAATAAATGGGCAATCTATTCAGGCATGATTAAACATCATGCCTAAATAGATTTCAATGTATAGGGAATCGTTAAAATCCTTACATCACCTCGAATGTCATAGACTAGAAATTTAAGGTGTGACGACGGACTGCAGTCACTCTCCTACCCCACGCCTTCCCCGCGCGGCCCATATATAAGCGACAGCGAGCTGGTCCTCGTCCTCTTTTGACCACTCCTGGAAGCCTGGCTGCGGCGACACCAAAGCTGAGTACTTGCTACTACTCTGGACCAACGAATCTCGTGACTGCTAACCCATTACCCCTCTCTGTGACACTTTGTAGTCTTAATTATATAAATTTTATCTTTAATATTGTTTTCTATTAAGAAACTCAATACGTCACAAAGGACAGTTGAGTTTTTAAACTTTTTGTTTTACTTCTTTACTCTCACAATTTTCTACAGTGTGTGTAAAGCCCTAACGATTATGAAACCGGCAAACTTTCTTAATTCCAATTTATTATTATGATCCTTATTTAAAGGGACATTCCAGGATACAAAGTAAAAGTGAATGTAACAAGTCATGTGATATGTAACATAAAAACAATGTTACAAATTTTATTAGTCTATATAGTGTCTCATTGTAGGGCAAAGGGAAAACAAGCGACTGGAAGACGTCCCTAACTGGGATAAGTCCGCCTTAGTACTATTATCTACTTGTAGTTTGTATTTTTGTCCTGTGTTTATGAACAATAAAGATTTTACAAAGAATCAAGTAATGCACACCTTATAACATTATACCTCTGTAAATTAGAATCCGCACAGTCTTGTAATAAAGGCAGTTCTGAAAGTGCAATCAGGAACAAAATATCACACATCGAACTTTAAAAATCCAATCAAAATCACTTAACCTTCAAATGGTGACGTGCCGTCAAATTGACGTCGCGCAAAAAAAATCCTGAAATATCAATCGAACGGTTTGTTCCCTGATCCTATTCCCCTTAGTAGCTGCTTGTTTCTCAGTTTGGCGTCCTCCGATAGTTAAACTAAGGTAAGGAGAAAGAGGGTACCCGACGTCAATTTGACGTCAGGTCACTAATAGCGTCAGTATTTTATTTAGATAGCGAGATGCATATTATCATTGAAAATGAATCTAAACGAAGAAGATTTTGAAAGTGATTTTGAGAATCTAAAACACATATTTTCAAATTTTTTTTTAAATAATTTTAAAGTAATTCAAGAAAATAGACTATAATTGACCAGGTTCGAAACGCTCGACACCCCCGTTTTCTCCGTCCTTATATCTTACATAAAGGGCCTAAAAATTTTGAAAAAAAAATTAATATGAATAGTTTTTTGCCTTTGGACTACAGAATACATTATAGAAGTCTATAATATTGCAATTAAAATAACAAATTTCTTTTTACATCAAATTAATATTAATTTACTTAGAGCAAGTTTGACTGGCCCTTTTTCAGTGTTCGTTTATAAGACCAATATGCTTAAATATTTTTATTTTATAATTAATACTTTATTATTAATAAGAACAATAATATTTTTTCTTTTCTTACATTTTTATAAATTTATGTTAATTGATCTCATGTCTACGAAAAAAGTCAAAAATTTGATACCAAGTTTTATGGGTATTTTTATAATACATTTTTCGATTAAAGTATAACGAAGATATTTTATTAACAAAACAAATTCATCTTCTTATAAATAATAGTATTTTATGCAACAGTTGTATAAGAGGGTTCAAAATATGCGAGTGGCGCAGGTTACGATGCGAGCTTTAGCGAGCATCGTAAGAAGACGCCATCGAGCATTTTTTGACGTACTTATACAACGTTGCATTCAATACTTTTTCTACGACTATTTTTACTAAATAAAATTTAAAAATAAACAAAGAAAAATATGAAAATGTATGACATCATTTATGTTTGGTAGATAATAGGCATCTATGGTAAACTTTATTTTTTTTTAATTGACGTCTTACTAGTGAATATATCACGAATATATTAATAAAACGTTTTTCTTATGTTGGCAGTATGATAGATTCAAAGAAAAAAAAGGTTCTAAGTCTATGGCTAGGAGTATCGTTTTGGCGAAATAACGATACAAGTGCTGTTATGGGGAATAGACTATAGACTTTCCTGAAGTCATAAATAATCAATGTTCTTATAATAGTGTTCGTGACTATGTAAAAGGCAGATAACAGTAGAGGAGTAGAAAAAGTACTTTATTTCATCCCCCATGCACTTAGTCTCCTGTATCTTAGCTTTTTAGCAGTACGTCAAAATGACGGCACGTCACTAATTCTGTGACTTTAATTCACGTCACCAGTTGAAGTTTAAGTTATATATAATGTGGAAGGAGCATACCCGTAATAAAATCAAAACCACGGGCTATACTAGATCACTATAGTATAATGAAAATAAAAAATCACAAACCATAAAAAAATACGCTATTTGTATGGGAATGGCGATGTTTTTTTTTCTTGGCTTTTATTTTAATTTCATTGTCGTTCTTTAAGGTTCAGAATGTTGGGCTACCGAAGTGACAGGAGAAAGACGACTTCATGTAGCGGAAATGAGAATGTTAAGATGGATGAGTGGAGTGACACGAAAAGATAGAATTAGAAATGAATATGTAAGAGGAAGTACAAGGTGGCTCCAATAACGGAAAAGCTAAGAAGCAATAGACTATAAGATGGTATGAACACGTAATGAGTAGAGAGGAGAGCCACGTTACGAAAAAGATGCAAAATTTGAAGATTAATAGATATAGAAATAGACGACGGCCCAAGAAGTGGATAGAATGCGTTAAGGACGATATGGATGAAACAAACATACATACATACTATCACGTCTTTATCCCTAATGGGGCAGACAGAGCATTTTGGGTCTTGCGATTCTATGCAGTGCCCAGGGCCGCAAGACCCAAAAGCCACTTTTAGCGTCATGGTGGGCGAGAAGATGGAAAAGCAATCAATACAGTGATGGGTTGCTAGCCGTATCGCCTGTTAACATGATTTGCATTTTTGCCCATTCCCTCGATCGGCTTTTACGATCTGCGTGGGAAGAGAAGCAGCTGGTACATTCTAAGTTTCTTTATTTCTCCCAGACCAGCATGGGAGTATAAAGAAAGCAAATAAAGAATATCTCCAAATATACTGGTATAAGAGCGCAACTTAGTTTGAATTACAATCAGACCTACATTATTAGGGTTCCGTACCCTTCGTACCCGTTTATGGCAGTTGTCCAACTATGTCAGATATCTTTAGGCAGCTACCACAAAAAAAACACCACCTACTTTACCTGACCTACTTTTAAATGCAACCCGCAAAATAAAAACAAACTGGAACTATTACGTAACCGTTTATCAATGCGACATTATCAAGTGAAAGTAAAAAAACTGGTATACCGAATGTGACGTCACTACGTAGAGATGCACATCTTATTTAAACTACACAGATTCACATTAGGAAACATGGGTACTGCAACTATTAAAGTTGCAATAAATAATGCATTTTAACGCCAGATCGAAAATGCTCATTTGGGTATACTTTATAGATAAATAATGACGTCTCTGTCCAGTATTTCATTGTACAAATCCCATAGAAAATGTTTGTTTTGACGTAAAGTAATAACCGGAAAAGTCAGACTAGCGCATGAATGGTTCCATACCATTTATCTATAAAGCTGGGCTGGTTCGAGAACTGAGGTCGGCTTCAGCTCCCTACGCAACGGAACCGGCAAATTCGGGCCTAATTGCGGAATGGTCATCGAGGGAAGTAAAGAAGTAAGAAGTAAATTATCTTTAATAAAAAAAACACTTTTCTATTTTATGTATTTGATTTATGACGACTGTTTTTTTTAATAACAAAAGTAGTTAATGCTCCTGTTGTTTATAAACCTCCAATAATTCTAATCACATCTTTCATCTCATACTAGGTATGCAAAGCCCGAATCTATAAGATTCGACGTCCACTTTCTGCGTGATGGTGGGTGTGTAGGTGTAAAATGGAATTCATACAATCACAATTTAGATTTACACTTCCATTTTTAGGGTTCCGTAGTTAACAAGGAACTCGTATAATTTCGCCTTGTCTGTCTGTCCGTCTGCGATTTTACTCAGTATAAAACTGTATATCAATTAGGCCGACAAAATAGTCTGAATCATATTGATCATGCTAGCAACCCATCACTATACTGATTCTATTTTTAAACTCCCCGCCAATCATCACGCTTAATGTGACTTTTGGTTTTACGGCCTTACACTCTGTCTGCCTTGTTTGGGATAAAGACGTGAAAATATATCTATATTTTCAACCCTCTCATACAAAAATCCAAACACTAACATACATACTTAACGAACAGTAGTCATAATCACAAGCGTAGGCAGGTACTTGTTAAGGCGTCGCTGACCCGTTAAGGGGTTATTATAATTGATCGCATTGCATAATCCACGCGTACATATTATACGATTGTATTCAGCCGATGCTTTCACTTCGAGACAAGAAAATCCGCGTGATAAGCCTATACAACGCGAGGCTGTGAGAATTTTCCACCTATTTAGGCCGATTGCAAAAATGTATGTAAAAGTTTGTGTGAATTTTTATTAGTTATTGTTTTGCATGAGAAGGTCAAGTGGCTGGGCGTTTATTTTAGTAAATAACCTATTTTTAATTGAGCGGTTGAACATTTTGTATTATGAAACATTCGCCATTTTTGTCACAAGCTTTTATTTAACTTGAAATGTATCTTGTATGTATATATTGTTTGTTTAGGTCAAATCTTGCAACTCAATTTTTAACCAGTTATTCTCAACCTACAGAACTCAAATTTTGCATATTTGTGTAAATTGGATGACAATACAATATTATGTTATGAGTTAATGAGCTGTTCTAATAATAAATCCAGGAGACGAAAGGTAGTCAATGGAACTCCGTAATGAAACGACGCAACTCCACCGAGTGTGGGCTTATTTCATTTGTCTTAAATCCTGACCTCAATAAAACCTGGTACAAAACACATATTTTTTTCAATAAACTTATTTAAATTCAATTTGTGGCATCTTATAATTTGATGGCAAGTAAACCTAGACAAAACTGGCTACATATGTAGTACTAAGACTTTATATCGGAAACATCTTGTATCCTTAAACAAAATAAAGAATCTAGTATCCTTATAATCAGGATAATACTGTCCACAGACACAAGTACGGTCAGGCTTCAAAAATGGAGTCATTTTTCTCATACAAAAAATATAAGAGATTGTCTCTATTTTTGAAGCGTACCGTACATAGTTTGAAATAGAACAAGATTCGTTGCGTCGCGACTGATCGTTGATGTCTTTTGTACTGCGCTATACACCGCGGTGCATTTATTGATATTCATTTCGCTCCAATAGATTTAAAGTCAAAGTCAACATTGTTTATTCAATACAGGATAAATTTTATCTTATAAATAAATAAATCTTTATTGTGTAAAATGAGTTCTACAAATAATATTTGGTTGTTGGAGCCTACTTTTAAGCATAGGGATGCTTGTGCCAGTAGAGCCCGCTCTTCCATATCACTATCATCGAATAGAACTAAGTGCAAAAATTCAAGTAGTTAAGTAACAATACAAACTAAAATTAGTTATTTTTGAAGGTAATTTTTTTAAAATATTATTTTAGTGCATAAGCTAAAACTACTAGAGTTTCGGAACGACCACTGCTGGGAAGATTACGCCGAAAGAAACCCAGTTCAGTATTGCTTCCTCCCATGGGTTATGTTACAATTACAATACAGATTTACACTTAAGCTGTACATTAAAATTATACAATTACAATTTGCAGTCAAATTCCACTCCATAAATAAATATATAGGGACAAATTGCACAGATTGAGCCTATTAATTCCTAAGGTAAGTTCGAGACTTGTGTTATGGGATACTAACTCAACGATACTGTATTTTATAACAAAAACATGTATAGATTATCTAACAATAATGAACATTAAATTAACGATTTGTCCAGTTAGTAAAAATTGGAGACTTGTGACGTCATATTTGAATAAAAATTGTACCGAGGCATGACGTAGCGCGAAAAGTAGAAATACGCTGTCTCTTCGGCATTTTTGGTTACTAACAAAATATACTGAAACAATTTTAAGAGTTAATTCAGTCAAAGGTACTGAACCTCTTTCTCCAAGAAACCTATGTCGAAATATGAAAAATATTTTTTGATTTTCCATACAAACTCGGTTCGACTGATCGGTCAACTTGTATAGAAGGCCAAAAATTACTTTTCATATTTCAATACATGTTCCGTAAGGAAAGTTGTTCAGTATCATAGAGTGAATTGACTCTTAAAATAGCTTCCGTAAATTTTGTTAGATATAAGAGCCATAGTACCAGGGCGACCGAACTTTGCTCGGTTACATCTCCAACATTAACAATTTTTTTTAAATTGTCTAAAAGCAATAAAAAAAAATAAGTTATATATAAACTTGAACAAAAAAAAAACAAAAGTAAGTCACCGAGCCGGATTCGAACCCGTAACAGTCTTTCTAGCGGTTCGCGTCTTAAACCGCTGGGTCAGACGGATAGCGGCCGGCAGGACGAAATTAGCGACCATATTCTGCGTGGAAAGAATAATAAATAAATAAATAGGGACAAATTACACAGATTGAGCTAGCCCCAAAGTAAGTTCCAGACTTGTGTTATGAAATACTAACTCAACTATACTATATTTTTATAACAAATACATATATAGAAAAACATCCAAGACCCAGGACAATTTGAAAAAGGCCATTTTCCAAATTGCCCTGGCTGGGGATCGAACCCAGGACCTCCAGATTGGCGGTCTAGCGTGTTGACCATTACGCCGCGGAGGTCGTAAGAAAAACGCATGAAAACTCGAAAACACGCATATTCCCTAACATAAGACTAATCGAGATCGATTGTTTACCCCCAAAAACCCTCATATACCAATTTTCAGCGAAATCGTTAGAGCCGTTTCCGAGATCACAGAAATAAATTTATATACATATAAATAAATATACAATAATTGCTCGTTTACGGGTAAAAGATACACAGCATCATGCCTATTCTACCAAAAAAAAAATCTTGCTCTTTTGGTACGGCCGTCTAAAACCTTGCTCGATCATTTATAGGTTTCTCCCATCCCTGAAAACGCAAAAAAATCTGTGACTCCATACAAATTTAAATACCTACTGTTTCAAAATGTATAAAGCTGCAGTTCTTTCTTGCAATTTCAGGGATGGAAGAAACCGATAAATAGAACCTACACAAGCTACCTAACATTACCCTAAAGGACCGGACAGGGTTTTTTTAACATACTGTATAGGCACTCCAGAGTACAATAATCACTCATCACTTTGTGATTGCTCATCAAAGTCAATCAGCATCATGTTCAATGAGACGTCGCAGTCGCATTGTGAAATAAACGGGCTTTTGTTATAATCTTGAACCAGCCAAGGCCAAGGAGTATTGGCTCTATATCAAACTTTATTAATCTATACATTCAATGCTACAATCTATCCATACACACTATTTTATCCGACTACGACAAAGCCAAAAGGAGGGTTAAGTGTCTCGCGCGTGTGTATATACGTATGCTCACGTCTTCCCTCTGGTTAAAAGCTGTGTGACGTCACAATAAATTATGGC
Source organism: Acrobasis consociella (assembly GCA_963555685.1). Classification (NCBI taxonomy): domain Eukaryota; kingdom Metazoa; phylum Arthropoda; class Insecta; order Lepidoptera; family Pyralidae; genus Acrobasis; species Acrobasis consociella. Next base: position 8,363,427 of record OY743115.1, read on the forward strand.
CAAAAATGGTTTTATAGGTCAAAAAGTAAGTAACTTAAAATAAAAGAAATCGAATCATACCCTGTGAGGTATCAAACAATAGAGCTTAAAAAGCACATTTAAAAAATATTTACATTGTTATCTTATGCTCCCAATTCTCTCGTTGACGGGTTTTAACTGATTTTCAAAAAAAGAGGAGTTAATTTGTCACGATCTTATTTTTTTTATGTATTTTACTGATGATGCCAAGACGCCTGGGCCGATTTGGAAAATTCTTTATTTTTAAAGGGTATACTTCCGAGATGGTCCCATAGTTTTATCACAATAAATTGTGTAGTTAGGGCGTGAAATCGAATTTTAATTTTTAAAATTATTTTTTTAAACTACATCTTATTTCTTCTTTGTCAAATCGCATTGGTGATAAGACCGTCTTTTTAAAGGAATTTAATGACCCATTTATTTTTAACATACATCCTATCACGTGTTTATCCCTGACGAGGCAAAGAGATCATTTTGTATCTTGCGGCTCTAAGCAGACAGGCCCAGGGCCGCAAGACTCAAAAGCCACTTTTAAAGTGATGGTGGGCAATAATATAGTATATATAGTATAATAAAACTAGAATTAAAATAGTAGTGGGTTCCTAGCTGCATTGTATTGAAATTAGTAGTTTAAAAAATATCTCATTAGCATAAGCATTTATTCTAAGTTAACATTTTGATTGATAGCCACAAAATCACGTGCTCCTTGTTGTTTAAGGCACTTTAATCTGGTGCTGTTGTCATCAACGACTGCATCGAACAACGTCAGACGCTAAGTATAAGTTTGAAAAATCTGGCATGAATCTCGTGTTGGCCACTGACACAAAAAAAGCTACAGTAAGGCATTTCTGGGGCAGATTAAACTGACATTTAGGGATATAGAGCCAATTATTTTTTTAAGGTTTACTTGCATAATAGACATGACATAATACAAACCTGAGCAAAAGCCTAGACGAGCCTCTGATTTATTATAAGGAATTATGAAAAGTAGGATACAAGTATGTAAGCACAATCGTGTATTAAAAATAAATTTCTTGCTGTTGTACATATTTAGTAAGAAACTTTAATATGCATTATTATAATTCTTCGCGTAATAACTTTCTTATAATACTAAATATTCATATCAAATTTTCCTCAACTATGTACTATATAAAACAGAACAGCGAAGTAGGCCCTCAAAGCGCACGGTGTCAGTAGCGCATACGGCGAAAATTAAATTTGATCATCGAATACGCAATACTTAGTCGTCATCGACGAATGTAACCAAGTTTGATAACTTGCAACTTTCTCTGCCGCTCGCAGCCTCACTGGCAGGCAGACGCGCGAACACTCCCGCGGCGAACGGCGCGCGCCAGCGGACGAACGCGATTTTATAAATAAATTTGAAATTCGAACGTTGAAAAGTTTTGTTTGTTTGTTATCTGTTATCAGCGGCCAGCATGGGGACTTTTAAAATGTGAGTTCAGTTTGTTAATTCAAATGTTGTGTATGATAGCAATTAATATTAAATAATTAAAATTAAAACTACACGGTGGGTCTAATAATGTTAGTAGCCACTTTATAACCTTTGTTATTAATTTATGGCTCAATCCATTCTAATCATAAATTCGTTCTCCAGTTTATCTGTATCTGGCTACCAGTCTTTTAAATCTCAGAAATTACCGATGCTATATATTTTTCTAAAAGAATGTTGTATATATAACAAACCCGAATAAAGTGGCTAGTATAAAAAACAGGTCTAACATTTTTGCTACTTCAACATTGAAATGTCCTCGCAACTAAGTTTCGAGACAAGCAAAATCCCTCTCGACTAAAGTAGGACAATGCCAGTAGAGGTTGCAAGTTCAACTCGTTTAAATATCAGTTGTATTTAGCGAACAAAATGTATTACATAAAACTTTGGTAAATTTTCTATTTGAATACACAAGCGTTACAAAACCGCACTTCAGATATAACTACAAATTAACTTTCAATCGGAAATCATTTTGCTATTCATATAAATATCTTTAGCGACCGAGCTTCAACTACATGTATCGCAACAAAACAGGCTTTACATTCAATTAAAAGTCATTTCGATCACATCTAAAAGCGGCTTCCTGATTGCCTTGTTGAATATTTTTGTATCTTTCTAATTTCCTACTTCATACAGAAACTGAGACAACAAAGTTGCAAGATCTGAAATTAACAAAGACTCCCAGCATTAGGCAAAGCTCTGTAGCTATGTTTACAAGAAGGTCATTTTTTTACAACATTCAAAATTCTAATATTAATTCAGTAATACCTTTACTGGCACTTTCACACGTCATTTATTTATTTATTTAATAATTACATAGCATTGCACATGATCTATTCTATACAAAAAACATCACATGCACCTTGTCAGGCATTGTGATGGGACGAGAGGGAGGAAGACATTTTCTATTTTTTTCTAATCTATCTTATCTAAGTCATTATACGCGTAGTGTATATTAAAAAAAAACAAAGCTACTCTTACCGCTACTAATACAAGCGGCGGTGAAAAAATTATTTAGTGACTCTTTGATAATTCATTTTTACACTAACTCTATGTTTTATTCGATCATTGGGACACGGTCTGCCCTTGAAAATCACTTTCAAGTTACACGTCGTGGTCCAAGAATACTTTTTGTAACCATCGGAGATTATTAAATACTAGAAGCTTTATAAGGGCTATTTTTTTTTATATTTTGTCTTAGAATACTAATATAGTCTGATATAATTTGTACATATATTAAAACAGTATTAAAAATGTGTCTGTACATTAAATATATTCAAAAAATAATTAAGTAGTGCAATGCAGAAATAGTCATAGAATAAGAATTTAAAAAATGTCTGTCTGTTTGTCTGTTTGTACATGCTAATCTCCGGAAATACTGGACGGATTTGAATGAAAAAGAAAAAGACGAAAAAATGAAAAAGGCGAACTTTTTTTGTTATATAGCTGTTAAGCCTGAGCAACATATAGAGTATAATTGCTGATGCAGAACTATAATGATCCAGCTAAACTATAGGAAATATAAAAATGATGCCTTAGAAAATGTTATTCAGCCTGATGAGCATTTTCCGGAGACATAAAGTCCACGCAAACGAACTCGCGGGATTCGGCTAGTATAAGAATTAAATGTCTTACCTTTGTATCAGAACGATAGGACATCTACTGCTATATTAACAGAATGCCCTTTATATCATATCTTTATTTTCTTTTATTCTTATGCCAGGCTCTTTTCAGTAAAGCTATTTTCGATTAGGTATTTCTTTCTCTCATCCGCCAGTTCTAAACCTTTGTGTATTGAATAAGAATCTTTTCATTTTCTATCTTGTCTTAACTAGTTCCCAATTGCAAGTTTATTTGTGTTTCTTTAAAGCCCGGGGTCCTCTATTTTTGTTATATAAACTGTGTTTTCTTTATAAAGAGCTACTTTTCTGAATCCTAGATATTATTAAATTAAAATATTGTACATAATAAAGGATGATTAATGAACGACAAGAAAGGCTCAAGAAGCAGGAAGCAAATATGTGAGCTATCAAAATATGCTATACACAATAGTGATTACAAAACCGCCGGTTATATCACAGTATCCGGACGAAACACCGCAATGGTAAAAACCGCACTCGTGGTAGGGCTGGCTAACTAAAGATATTGTTCGATACGAATTTACCGTTTTTTTTAAAGAAAACCTTTTTTTTAAGAAAATAATTTCATTATTACAGCGACATATAACGTTCGATTAATAAACTAAATTTGTCAAATTTGTTTAAATTTGTCATTTATAAAATATTGAAATGATGTCGTTCATTCTTCCTCTTCTTGGAATTATATAGAAATAGGTAACACATCTACTTACTTACTAATTGAATACTCGCTAGTATAGAGATACTAGCGATTTCGGCATGGATCATATATCTTATATTTACTTGTAAACATGCAATTATATAGGTACGATTAGGTACCTATCTTATAGTCCGATATGTATGCATATTTATATGATTATCACTCCACGTAAATAAGTACCTTAATTTTTAATTCTTCTTCTTCTTATCGTGTGTGTTAGTGACTAACACTAGTGTCAGAGTTCTTAAACCTCCTTAAAGGCCTCTGACATGGTTTTAGGTAACGACCAATGTCAAAGACAGTGACCGGGACCGACGGCTTAACGTACCCTTCGAAGCACGGATCATCTTATTAACCGACTTCAAAAAAGGAGGAGGTTATCAATTCGATTGTATGTTTTTTCTTTTTGTATGTATGTTACGCGATATTTTCGTCAACCGTGGACCGATTTAGATGATTCTTTTTTTATTTGAAAGCCCTTACTCTCAATTTGGTCCCATATTAATTTGGTGAAGATGTGATGAAGAACTTCGGAGATATGGAGAAAACTCCTGAAATAAATTGAAGTCGGTTGTTTTTTTTTTGTTAAAAATTTAATTATTTATCTGACAATCAGTTGATCAGCCTACAATGTCCTAACCAAACTTAGACAACAACACAAAGTCGTTGCCCCCGCCGGGAGTCGAACCCGCGACCTCCGGGTATGAGCCGGATGTATTTTTAATTAAATTCATGTCAATCCATTGCTTTGTAAATCGATATATTTACTATTTTTTTAAAAATTAAAATAATCTTTTTCGTAAAAAAAAAGCTTAGGTTAAATATATCTGAAAATAGAAAATATAAAAACACGTGTTTTTTTATTTACATGTATTTTATATTTATTGCCTCAATAATTTATGAACTCATTTACTTATTATTAAGTCCTGTTGTGCTATTCTATTGAATTTTATACAATAATAAATAAAATATTATAGCACCCATACATTTTTTCTTAGAAAGGTGTACACCGTGGGTGTACAAAGTTGATATTTATTTTTATGCAATACATTGAAAAAGTATGCAATAATGCATTTTAATAATAAAATGTGTTTACCTACTAAGATTTGAAGCACTTTTGAAACTTCAACAACAATCTATGTTTAATCAAACAAACAAAATAACATCTATTATCTTTTATTCGACTGTCACTCCTACCTGAACAATTTCTTTCTAACTTTTACTATGTCGCTTTGTCATTTTTGTACAATTATGACCTCTGCATGCTGCTATGACAATATATTTGTCCGAGTCACAAATCGTATTGACACCTCCAAGGCAATGCTAAAAATCAGACAAATATACTTAACCACAACTATGTCGAGGGCATAAGTATATATTATGTTTTTCAGAGAAACCTACGCTGACTTCATTGAAGCCATCCTTTTATGATCATTTATTTCCCATCAACTTTTATGACCTGTAATTATGACGCGTGAGTAGGACACGGATGCGTGTAAAGCCATGTACTTAATGTTTTGATAGTTACTATAAGAGCGTTTTTTTAATAACATGTCGAGAAGGGGCTTTTTGAATATCATCGAATTCGGGTAAGAAAAAACTTAAATTCTTTCCGCATTTTGTATCATGTCTATAATTCCTATAAAATTAAATATATTCAATTCCTATAAGATTTGCATACCCAATAGTATGCAAATTTGGAAAATAAATATTTATCAAGAGTTTGTATTCTGACTAAACGTGTTCTGATGGTTTGATTTTTCGTAGAAATATTTGAATTCTACGAAAAACATGCAATGTTCAATGATATACTTAACAATTAAGAAAAAATAAAATGCAGATGCTGCATGAGGATAAAACTCTTTCCTCGTATAAACTTGTTCCTCTTTTCATTATAAGCGACGCGTCTTGCAATCAGATTCCATTTAAAGATTGAATTATCATAAGAGGAAAACGATCTTCCGAGAGACTTACGAGTACCAAAGTACCTATTATCTTAAAAATTAACATACTGTACATATGGAATATGATTCATAAACTATGATATTTCCATTCAAGGATGATGACTACACGCGTAAAAACTTGCAATAAATTCTTTTACGAGACGACGATATTACAAAATTGCCTAGTAAGTTATAGAGAAGGAATGCGAGAGAAATGGGAGAAGCTTTTTGTCCAATGTTGCACTAGAAGAGCTGATTTCGATGATGAGGATGATAAAATTAATATTTAAAAAACCTTTAAAAGCTTATCGTCAAGCTGCCACGTACTTCAACCACTAACGATGTAAACAAAAGTTCTCGCGACATCAAACGTAATCTTGACGTAATGTCGCGCCCTCGAAGAATGCAGGCCGCAATTGCTACATGGATCACGCATTGTCGATGCGTCGCTCGATTGCGCAATCCTCATTAAGTGCCTCTAATCCAAGCAGGTTATTAAGATAGAAAGCCTTTGGGTGGGCAAAGATCAGATTTGTCGTTTCGCTGCTTATCATTTCTATGGGTGATTTAGTATTTGTTAGTCGTGATAAGTGGGAGCCAGAGGAACAAAGCACAATAACTTCAGTACTGATTACATCGCTATGCGGACATTGTATATATGCCCTTAGAACTTTAGAAGCAACAATGACTTCCTTAATTGGTTGTTGAACCAGCAGCAGTTGGAGTCTCCTAAACTGTGGAATGCGCATCGGCAGACGTCAACAAATTGTTTGGTTTTCATGTCATATCATAAAATAGTATTATGGTATAGGATGAAGCAAAGGACACCCACCCACACCAAAGTTGCTGGTAGGCGCTGGATGCAGACCGCTCTAGATCAGTCATTTTGGAAATCATTGGGAAAGGCCTAAGTCCAGTAGTGGACGTTATGCGGCTGAAATAAATAAATAAATATATAGGGTTAAATTACACTGATTGAGCTAGACCTAAAGTAAGCTAGAGACTTGTTTTATGGGATACTAACTCAACGATACTATATTTTGTAAAAAAATACATAATATAGATAAACATCGTAGACCCAGGACAATTTGAAAAAGGCAATTTTTCCAACTTGCGTTGACCGGGAATCGAACGGGACTTCTGGGAGGTGGACTAGCATGGTGACCACTACGCTACGGAGGTCATCATGAAATGATGGTATAAGATCCGAATCCTCATATTGTAAAGTACAAAATGATGTCCCAGCCGCGTTATGCAAGCGGGACCCTGCGCCTGCGACTTTCCGCGCCCACCGCTTACGCAACATGCGTGTTTTCGTTTTCTTCCAGCAGATTCACTTTCGTATAGATTCCAGCAAATCGAAGATGACTAGTGATTGCACCATTTATTGCCTTTGAGAAATTTTAAATCGCTCGTTAGATTAATTCAACTGCATTTAGGTAACTTGTAACCATCAATAATCAAACGTTTATTAACGATTGCGGAAAATTTTCCTCGTCATTAAGTTCGGTTTATATTTTATTTGAAGAAAAGCGAAGCGAATGTTTAAGATATTAAGACAGTATTGGTCGCAAAAGGGCTTCGTCTGTTAGTTTACAAAAATCAATGTTTACACATTATAACATGTCATGCTTACGAACGAACGCACAAACAAAACGAATGTAATAAAAAATACTTCAGAAGAAGAACTACTACAGAACTCCCCTCGGTGCCTATTTAATAAACGTGACAATCCGACAATTTTGTCAGTTTATACAAAAATGTTGCATTGTCGCGAAAAATAAAAATAACAGTTGATGGTAACTGCCGCATTGCCTTAAATTTCATACGGATGCTGGTCGCAAACCTCTGACAAATCGACAAATATATCCACCTGTCCTAACAATTTAATGTTTAAATAAAACAAATTCAACAATTTTTTTCCAGACAAATTGTGGAAAATCCTGTTTAATACTTGTCACGAATAATTGTATATTAAACAGGCATATGTCAAAATGTCATGACCTGTTGACATGTTTGTAGACTTTCCACTTTTACAAAGTTGTCAGTTTATTAAACAAAAAAATATCAAATTGTCGGCTGTCACCTATCATTGTCACTTTTATTATATAAGCCCGACGACACTGTGCATGAATTGAAGCGCGGATCAGCCATCGATAAACTCAAACATATTGAGAGGGAATCAACAAAAAATCGAACACTAGTGTCGGCACGCATTCGAATAAAAATTTGAGATTAAAAAGATACAGTTTTAAAACGTAGACTAACTTGCTTTCAATCATTAACAAAAAATATTAAATTAATACCTATTTTGATGAATTATTGATATGTGTAAATATTAATTATTTATTAGGTACCTACCTATTTCAAATTAATGAACATAGCATATTGTGATAATAAATTATCATATTCGTGTACAGATGAGATTATTTTACCTTTCCAACACAATCTGTAATTGCTTCCGGCACATAATTACTAGCGAGAAGATCGATAGCTATTCTTATACAACTCGACCGGACAAATGACAAATCAATGTCTCATTCTGCAGATTAGCAACAAAGCGACCATTACTTGACTACTACAAGAAAAAAAGACACATGATCACTATGTAAGGTCATTGGAAATAGACGAGACAATAAATATGTTGGGACACTTGATACCGCATGACAACTTTATGCGAATTATAATACTAAAACGAATTGTTAAAATTAGTTAACGGTTTACTCACGTATAGAGTCAGCTATTGCCGACATGTTTCGAACTCATCCGGAGGTCTTCATCAGGACGAATGTGACTACAGGCCCGTACACTAATTTTAATAATGGCAGTGTCTCACATTAGTTTTAATTTAAAAAAAACTAAAATTAATCATGATAAACAGGGAAGAATAATGCCCAGGCACAGCTATTTAAAGCTAGTGAAGGAAAAGGTGGTAGCAGTGTCGTATGAGCTGGTAAATGAGCTAAATATGTTACTAAGGCGCTCCGCTTACAATTGCTTGGGCATCTGGAAAGGATGAAGGAGGATCATGGCGTCAAAGAAGCTTATCTCCTTCAAGGTAATAGGACGAAGACATTGCTATAGTGATACGGTACAGGCTGATCTGCGGGAGACGGAAGTTGTCAGGTGACAAGATATCGCTCAGAATAGAAAATTGTGGCGCCCTTTCGTCTCGGACGCCAAGAGCCACTACACGTCGCTGAGCCAGCGAAGTAAGTGTCGTATCATGATGTCAAAAGGTTGACAAAAAACAGGAAAAAATTAAAGAAACTCTACCGACAACAGCACCGCTCTTAAATTATGTGGATGATGACATGAAGAAAAATAAAATCTTTTCTGCTGGTCCGGGAAAAAAGGAAACACGTAGAATGTACCAGCAGCCTCTACCCAGATTTAACATCCAATCGAGGGAATAGGCAATGCGGCTATAGCAACTCGTAACTTCTTATTTTCTTTTTCCACCTTTAAGCCCACCACAAAGAGTGACCTTTGAGTCTGCAGCCCTCGTCTCTGTCAGCCCCTTAACGGATTAAAGATCTGATAGTGTTTACTTGTGAGTGCATTAGTCTATAAAGAGATGACGGTTACAGTTCGTTCGTCCGAATGGTTTGCTGACGATGCCTTTGTGCCGCGCCGACGGTCTAGAAATCGTTTAAAGGAACGAGCTGTAGATCTTTAAGTACAACATCTCTGGCGATAAAGACATACCTAATGTTGTACATGTGCGTATGAAAAACCGGAATCGAAATGACTTCTAAGTATTTCAAAGATGAAAGGAATGTTCATAACAATTTTGTACTAGGCTTTACCGCAGAGGAAAAAATACTATGTTTATTTTTAAATACCATGACAAAGTACGTCTAATATAGACATAAATTTTATACAGGCATAAGAAAGAATCTTTGCTGTATAAGGGAAAATATTTATGAGTAATCAGTAAAATATTTAAATAGGTTTTATAAAATATAAAATTAATGTATGTAAGTGGGCTAAATGCGGAATGCTTTGTACATAAACAAAACATTTTTACTATATTTCTTGTCTGAAACTCATTTAATATTTTTCAATTTCCGCCTTGCATTATACATATTTATTAAATAATAGAACCTAAAATAAATTATATTATAAATATAGTAATGGATTTGATTAATTAATAATAAATCAGTCTGCATAAAATTTTTGATTTATACATATTTATGTGCGAGGTTTTTAATTTTTAATAAGTAAGCATTTTTTAATATCATAAACTGAAAATCCACAGGCATACATTTTTGTTTACCAAAAACTTACTATCCTACATTATAAGTTGTCTACATAAATGCTAAAATATGTACGTAAGGCGCTGAAAAACGGGCGGTCACGTGACAAAAGTGCCAGCACTCTTAATAGTGAATTAATTTACGCGGTGCGGTTCGTTTTCGAATTCAGCGTATTAAGTAAGTGTGAGCTCATTCTAACGTAATAATGAATATGAGTTGAGTTCCTTCCTCTTACCGCATAATCTTTTTTTTTATTTAGTCCTCATGTTCAGAATTGACTACTTTGATCGACAAAATCGTTTCACAGATAATATTATGATTAACTTTAATTAAGATAAGCATCTATTACTAGACGATTCCAAAAGTTGAATTAAAATGTGATTACTTAATCAAAGTGTTTTAAAATAATGCGACTCTGTGTTTTTTTTTGTTATCAATTTATATTTTGTTAATATTATGAATGTTAATTAAAAAACTTAATAGAAACCATTAAGGACTCGTCATTTTTTACTTATTAAAAACAAGTACCTGGTAGGTTTCCACAAGAAACCGTAAAATAAAACATTCATTTCGATATAAGCCGGTTTTATCAGATAATAGTCATATAATTAAAAGCTGTACATTTGTTTTGTTATCGTTAGACATCAAAATCCGGGTTCGGTGTTTTAAATTATAACGCTATAGGTACTGATAAGAATTGTTTATAATGTCAAATTGATGAAGGTCGCTTACGTGCTTTATGACTGATTTAGGACAGATGTTTAATGACTTTTTTCAAATTTCTTTATTTCTCCTCAATCTTACATTTTATAACATAAAATATAATAATATCGTCGACAGGTACATGGTTAGCAGAAGATTTTGAGACACTTGTGTCTGAAAGGGCTTTTATGAATAGACAGCATCTATTATCATCTCATCTATCCCTTTTTCCTTCTACATAATCCAAACTGGATTTTTCTATAATCTGCGTAGGACGGAATACGTAACAATTTCGCATATATACATATCATTTATTTATAAATAAACACATAATTATGATAATCAAGAACTATAAGTATGTGACTTAAATATTATTCTGAAGGTTAACAACAAAATTAATAGGTAGTTAGTTAAAACAAAGGTCTCTAAAATGTGTAACATCTTTAAAAGTTATATAATAATACACCCACATATTTTAATCTTTGTTCCACTTACTGATACGGCATATAAAACTTACTTATACATATGTAACTTGGGACTAGGGGTATTATTAGTAATCATGTTTTAAAAATGCTGCCCCATGCTGGTCCGGGAGAAATAAAAAAAACTTAGAATGTACCAGCTGCTTCTCTTCTCGAGCAGATCGTAAAAGCCGATCGAGGAAATGGGCAAAAATGCGGATCATGTTAACAGGCGATGCGGCTAGGAACCCATCACTGTATTGATTGCTTTTCCATCTTCTCGCCCACCATAACGCTAAAAGTCAAAAATAAAAAAAATGGAAGAAATCCTTTGCCTCGCAGCGCTTCACATAAAGGAAAGAAACAAAGTGAAGCTCTTTTTTCAGTTTTCTCGAACTCTATGAAAACATATGAATTCTAGTAGTGGCATTTGGGTCTTGCGGCTCTGGACTTTGTCTACATAGAGCCGCAATACCCTTTTGCCTAGTAATAAAGTCGTGGTAGTATATAAATATGTATGTACTCCCCCACATCTATTATAGTCTTCTCTACCCAAAGGTTGACTGAAAAAATCGCTTTAGTGATAAGCTCGCCTTTGTACCTACTTTATTTTAAATTTACTTTTGATTATTGTCTTACTTTGCAATAAAGAAATTTCATCTTTTTATCTTATGTATTTTAAAAAAAGTCCCTAAGAATAAATAAATAAATATATAGGGACAAATTACACAGATTGAGCTAGCCCCAAAGTAAGCTCGAGACTTGTGTTATGGGATACTAACTCAACGATACTATATTTTATAACAAATACATATATAGATAAACATCCAAGACCCAGGACAATTTGAAAAAGGCTACTTTCCAACTTGCCCTGACCAGGAATCGAACCCGGGACCTCTGGGTGGCGGACTAGCATGGTGACCACTACGCCACGGAGGTCGTCAAAAAAAAAAAAGAAAGATCGATGAATTCGTGATCTCCTTTGAATTCGAACGCGTTAAAAACCCCTTCACCCTAACTCAACGTTGAGACAGTGTTTATAGCATCATTATCGTTTCAGCCTCATGTTTATAGAATAATCAACTGCATTATGCATGGGTGGTAGCGTAACCATGCCACATAGCACACATGCTCCGTCGTGTGTGCAGAGGTCACGACTGCGTAGGAAGTAATTATAGGCCAATCAACTATCTTAGACCATCGACAGGCTAATTATATAGCTAAAAATTACGGAACTATATCATTTTGGAATATTTTAGGCCAATGCACTCGTATAGCAATGAGTTATGTGCCCTTACGCTACAAGCACTAGATTCAAACTTAACTTGAATGTTACATTTTCATACGAACGTCACCTTTTGCTGAATTTTAGGTATTAGACAACATGGTAGTCCCCTGGGTGTACAGATAAGAGAATAAAACACAAAATAATTTCACTTGTCATTGATAATTAATTAATTAAAAATTGTATTATCTCTTATTTTTTATAATAGGGGTCAAATACTGTTAATGGAGCTGATGATGATGATGATATCTATTTTGAACATTATTGCAGAACAACTGATAATAAGAGCGCTATTTGACTGCAAGTAACTATAACGTCACGGTTTGGTATTATAAACCAATCCCAAAGAAAATATTAGTTTTGACTACTTGCGGATCACTAAACGATGAATGCAACTCTATTTGCTCAAAATGCGTACCTAAGCCCTAAAACTCTACATTATATAAAGAGCATATGCTTGTAAACTGACAAAAATACAAATCTCGTAAGTTTAATAAAATGTTACAATCTCATAAGTTAAGAGATTTACACTTATTACACTTAAAAGATTTGTATTTTACATAAAACAAAATCCCTGTTTGGGTTTAAACTCATATTAAGTACCTTGTTTTAAGTTAAGTTTTGTATGAGACACTTCAAACTTAATAACTTTGAATGAAATGCCACATTCGTGATAACATTCGTCTAACAATTTTAGTCATTTACTTAATGCCCACCAATTTTGTTCAAAAGGCCACGATGCACATTCAAATTAAATACGTCAAATGTAAAATTTGATGAGATTCGTGATCGTCCTATCAAAATCTTGAGGTCTTTGGATATTTTAGATATTTCCTTGTCTTTGACCAAAGCTTTGACTACATCTAATGTCGTCAGGCGAATTTTTCATTGCCGAAGCTCGTAATCATCATCATCATCTGGTCTTTTAAGTCTTCACTGCAGGACCACGACCCTCTCTTTACACTAAAGCCATACTTGCCCAGAGCAGCCAGAGGATTTGGCCTACACTCTCCTCGCTGGCCAGACGGATTGGAGAGGCCGCATTGAGATTTATAAGCTTTGTTTAGCTTGTAATTCAATGTCGTCTTTTACGACATCTTCGGGAAGACTTGGAGTGGTCCTATTCTATCTGCCGGATACCACACGGCATATCTCGTAATCACATGTGGAATATTTTTTCTAAACTAAAAACCGTCTTCACCCCCAAATTACACAACAGATTTTGATAAAATTTCTAGGGTACAAGTATAACCCTTTCAAATAAAAAATCATTTTCCAAATCGGTCTAGGCGACTTCTAATAATTGGTGAACATACATTGAAAAAAAGATCGCAACTAATTGCTAACCTCCTCCTTCTTCTTCTTATCGAGTGTGTTAGTGACTAACACTAGTGTCAGAGTTTTTAAACCGCCTTAAAGGCCTCTGACATGGTTTTAGGTAACGATCAATGTCAAAGACAGTGACCGGGACCGACGGCTTAACGTGCCCTCCGAAGCACGGATCATCTTACTTATCAGACAATCAGGTGATCAGCCTGCAATGTCCTAACCAAACCAGGACAACAACACAAAGTCGTTGCCCCCGCCGGGAATCGAACCCGCGACCTCCGGGTATGAGCCAAACGTTCTAACCACTACACCACGGAGGCAGGTAAATTTAACCTCCTCCTATTTTGAATAAACGATAAATGAACATACGAGTTGGTAGGTATTAAAAATTTGTTAAAAGTATATTTGTACTTTGGAACAATAAAGTTTGATAAAATAAAACTAAAAATATTGGTATTATAGAAAGCACATAATATTACCTAATCGTTCCTCTCAAATACAGAATTTTCACTCTCGTCTCATGCATGATCTCATCAAAAAATCTTTATACGGAACAAATTTATTGTTATGTTAACTCATTCTAATAATAGAATTTACTGTTGCATTTTGCTTTTTCTTTCGTTCTAAGTACATAAGTATGAATATTATCGTGTCTAATAATATAAACATATTATCATGCTTGTTTCCCATGGGGGTAGAGAGTATATTATATGTGAAATAATGCTTTTACAATATGGGTAAGATTCTAGTCGGGTAGGATTAACTAATTTAGCAAGTAATTTCAAATGCCACATCTAAGCAAAAATGGTTGACTCAGAACATGTAGTCGATTCCAATCACTCACAGCATCTTGAGCAACCTGTGACGAGGTTCTAAAGCAATCTTGTGTTATGTAATTACTATTGACACTCGATTACAAAGATAACCGTGTCTTCGAGTTTAGTTAAGTGTTATGTCCCCAGTCACTTATGTGCGGTCATTGTAGTCGTGAGAAAGTATTTGCGTCTCGTTTCCAGGTCTATTAACATTGTGAATATCTACTTTTTGTATTTCTTTGTAACACTAAAACGGTGTCAATTACCTACATTACGAGTAGGTACGTTTGCGGTTTGGCCGAATGCAAAAACATCATATACTATACATAAAAAATGGCAAATGTTTACAAGAAGTAAAGAGTTACGTGTTCCAAGTATTATATGATGTCAATGACTGAGAAAAACAATATAATTGTGACCAACATATAATTATTTAGGTAATATAAAACTCAGGTAAGTAAATATGAACATTATTACGAGATTAAATAAGATAATTTTTCAGAACTAAAAACTGACTTCACCCCAAACTACAAAAACGAATTTGATAAAAATACTATGGGATCACTTCTGAAGTATACACTTGCGAACAAAAAAAAGAAATCGGTCCAAAACGGAAATGATAACCTCCTCCGTTTTTTAGAAGACAATAAAAAATGGTGAATTATGGGAGTAACAAATAAAACTTGAAACAGTTACCTAACATATATGTACAGAAAAATAAAGAGACCATGATGTAGGTGCTAATCGTGCACAAGTACGTAATAAAATTAAAAATATAAACAATTTATAAATCTTTGTGCCGAATAGGTCGACAACGATCGCAAGACCTTTAACTCTTATCAAGGCAAAACCAACGACAAAGCCATGTTACAGAAAATTGAATTACTCTAAGTTTACAAGGATTCATAATATTCTCATTAGAACTAATGTTATACCTATACTAGGCCGTATGGTTTTCAACGGAGTAGAATAGGGCAATTCCTAGTCCTCCCGTGGATGTCGTAGAAGGCGACATAGGATTTACAAGCTAAACAAAGCTTATGAACATCAATGAGACCTCTCTTACCCGTGTGTAGGCCAAGTCCTCAGGCTGCTCTGGCCAAGTATAGCTCTGTGGTAGTACAGAGAGAGTCACGCTCCAGCAGTGGAGAAAAGGACCTGATAGGATAAAGAAATAGGTTTCAAATTCAAAATTTGAACTTGACAGAAAATGTAAGGGTGTAGAAGTTTCCCATACTGATGCTCAAAAATGATGTTTAAACTATATTCTCCTTGAAGTCCATATTTTGACTGTAAAAAACAGTAATATGCCTACATATGTGCAATTTCTTTGAAATGACATAATTTTACCGAAATCTGACACGTCGTTTTAAATAAAAGCAAGACTACGTTTGTGTTGAAAAGTCCGATTCTGTACTAAACAATCATCAGAATGAACAGAGCCGGATCATTGAAGCCACTTCCTTTACAACTTCCTGCTATCGGATGCGTGCATTTAATGACTACGTTTGACCGATAACGACTTAATGAGGGTCATAAAGTCATTTTTAATTCACGGGTAGCCAGGGTTTAACGACACCACGAACAAAAACCTCTGATCGCAAGGTCACACTTGAGTGACCACTTAAACGACGTTTAATGTAATTCTTGGCATAAACTTAATTTGGTACCCATGGAGAGGTTTAATTCTTTTAATTAAAATAATTGTATTTGGTAATTTATTGGTTATAAACATAAATATCTATGGTATCAGGTAAGAAGTCCAAGGCTTGTTAGAATGTTTTTTTTATGTTCCTAAACAATTTCAACTACCTAATAAAAAGAAGTTAATGATTGTTTATTTATTCAGATGACTAAATGTTTGTAATTTTTTTTTTATATTTAACTTTATTCGAATTAAGTATATTTTTTGCCATCATTGTATGGCAATCATCAAGACATGTGAGTTGCCTTGCCTGACACCAGTTTTGCCCACTTATACACACGAAAAACAAAACAAACAAACAGTATGTTTTTATTTATTTTTAGGATATTTATGTAAATGGTTACTTTAAGTATATTTTTAATAGTAACCTAAAATTTTTGATAAGATAAATAGTATCATTATAATATTCATAATTATTTAAAATATTGGCAGTGGGGTATTGCATTGCATAGTATTATTTAGGTATCGAACCCGGAACTTGCTAAAGTAATATTGCATGGAAACAAGTATTTCAGGTTTCCAAAGAAACGTTTTATATCTCCAACTATATCTATAGGGCTGGGAAGTTAAACAAACAACCATATAAAATTGCGTTCTTTTCTTATTTACTGCATTCTCCTTTTTTCCATTTCATCTTCGAAAAAATGTTAAATGTAGGTACCAGCTGCTTCTCTTCCCTCGCAGATCATTCGACCCCGTGGTTCAACCGATCGAGCGATTGGGTGAGAATCTTATAGGCGATGTGCTAGCAACCATCGCCGTCATCGTCAAATAGCCTTTGGGTCTTGCGGTATAGGCTCTGTCTTTTCTTCCGTAAGGAATAAAAACGTGATTGGTAACTGTATTTGTTCAAACTTACAAAAAATTCTATTTACTAAATGTCTAAGTATAAGTTTATTAATATAATTATACACATCGTCAAGATTCACTGAATTGAAAAATATAATCGTATAGGACCGTGTGAACACATTGTTTGTACATACGTCTATTCACACAAGCAGTATTTTAAGAAGTTGGATTATAGTCTTTACGGCTTAAGATGACAACCTCCTCACACCGGCGTATCACACATTAAAACGAGCCGGCATAGCATTGTAAACTATTAGGTAACCGTGTTTCCCCTCGGTAGGTTTTCGCAAGAGTCGTTGCCACACCAAGAGTCAGACTAATTGCCGTAAGCTGGAGGACTTTTATCCAATATTCACGCTGCTCGTTCGGTGTCCAATCGAATTCGGCAGGGTTATGTTGGCTATCACGTGATAGGGTTGCTCAGCTAGGTGGCGATCGGCCGTGACCGATCGATGATTGTCTTGAGTTTCCGCAATTTGGTTTCTTGGTGTTTACCTACGATTCTACCCACGGAATTGCTCTGCTACACGATAGCGTTTTGTTTTGATATGAAGTCGGTACCGGACACGCATGCCGAATTTTTACGAGCTTGAGATGCAAATAACAATTATTTTTTAATATTACATACCTATCAAGCTTTTATTGCTGTTTCTTAAATTCTTTTCTGCAGTTACAAAATTCATGTATTTGTAGTTTATGTTGGTAGTGTCTTGTATTGTTAGATGCGTAAGGTGTACTATAAGACCGAGATAGAACATAAGAAATTGTCCCCTATCCCCTAGTTAGCCTAATTTAAAATATCTGGGTTTCAATTTATTGTCTTTGTTGCCAGCAACAAGAAAAAAAATTAATTTTTATTTTGCCATTTTTAACATCGTCATGAATTTATGATTCAGGAGGGATAGGATAAAGGCCTATTACTACAAAAATGGCCAAATTCTAAGCCAGAACCATTAACCTAAACATCGTATTCTTTGGACACCATAACATGAAGAGCAGTCATGAAAAAAAAGACATTTCTACTTCTGCTGTCCCATCTCCCACCACTCCTATCTTCTCTAAGGTATATAATGACCCTAATATCACAGCAGAAGCTTCCCACGTCTTTATGATCAGCATTAACATACTAGCGTTCTGTACATAGTGCATACTTAACGATTACCTATTACAACATAACGAGAGTGTAGAAATTATGCATCATTAAAGACAATGCTATATCAATTCCTTCAACAACCATTCCAACGAATATAAATGATCTCAAAAAAACAAAATAGAGTACCTACCTTAAAAAAATCGCACATTTTCATCTGAGTATTTATTCTCAACTTCATGAGACACGTCAGCTATACACCAGCTATTGGCTTATTGTTAATAATAGACTCAGCTACTGCCGACATATTTCGACCTCATCCGTATACGTGAGTAACCCGTTAACTCATTTTAATGCCTGTGTCTCACGTTAGTTTTAATCAAAAGATATCAAAGATATATTTAAAAAGACATGACACAAATGGAGCCAATAATGATAAACTAGCAGGTGCTCGCGTGCTTCGCTCCCCGTGAGAATTTCGGGGTAAAAACTATCCTATGTCTTTCCCTGGGTATCAAAGTATCTATATCCACATCAAATCTCATCTAAATAGGTTCAGTGGTTGAAGCGTGAAGTGGTAACAAACAAATATACAAACTCACTTTCGCATTTATAACATTAGTAGGGTAGTAGGGATAATTTAAAGATCATGCTGTTCTTCTGTAATGTGTTTATGTTGTGCTACAGCTAATAGGGACTCACGTGATGCCGGCATCGCCGGCTGGGTTGCCCAAGACCCGCATATAAACGTAAACACGAAAGTTACGTCATCGGCGCGGGCGCATGCGGAAACGCTCATGTGCGAAAACTTCTAATAAATATGCTTGTTTTTATTCATTTCTTTAGGTAATGCATTACTTTATATAAGTCAATTACTAAAAAGGGTAATAAATAAATTCTTTGTAAACTTTAAAAAAATATATAAATATTTGTTTTTGTCGCAATAAACTAGTTCTTTGTTTATTTATTGTTCAACGCATATATAGTGAAAGTAATATTATTTATTGTTGCAATAATTTTATAATGAGATTTTAAATTAAAACTTACTGTAAAATAAATATATACGGACAAAACACACAGTATCCGTAAAATTACTGTTAAAAAAACAAAACTGATAAAATACATACAGTTATCAGTACCTAATTACTTACATAATATTAACTTACGTTCGTTTTTCAGGATTTGTTACGCAGGCTAAATTATAACCTAACTTTTTTCATAATTGTTACCCGCATCGATTCTCTAAGTAAAAGTAGGTGCATAGATTCTTATTCATAGTGATTACATTATCGCAAAGATTTTCTTGACACCTATTCATCTTTACAAAGCCGAGAAGTTATGTCAAGAATTCGTTAATTTCCTAATTATACACCTTTGTCTAGCTTTTTTGTTTAAGTACAGTAAAAAGTTGGTAAGTATGGAAACAAAAAGTATTGAAAAACTACCTTCAAGAAACATAAACTCATTGTTAAGTTTCAGAAAAGAAAACTTAAAATTTACTTATGAGTTCGACGTGTACAAACTGATTTTAGAAATAATGCATTTTTAATTTTTCTACAATAGTTGACTCAATTACGAATGTTTATTTATTTATTTTACAAAAAAAGGAATATAATATCAGCAAATACTAATGTACACATACTATTAACAAACACAATTGAATAAATGGTGGACTTATCTCAGAAGGGATCTCTTCCAGTCGACCAGTAGAACAAAGGACAGTTACATTTGTAATAGTTCTTTTATAACCTTTAATTTTTTTATTTTAATTTTTTTACATCTTTATTCATTACGGTATAATAATTATAATTTCAGCCGCATAACGTCCTGCTGCTGGACATAGGCCTCTCCCAAGGATTTCCAAAATTACCTATCTAGAGCGGCTTGTATCCAGTGCCTTTCTTCGAACATTGCTATAAATAAACTAAACGAAGTAAGAAATGGGAAAAGGCACTTCCCTGTAGTAATATACCTATAAGATATACGAGTAGTTTTTTCATACTTCTAAAGCAAAAGCAATAGATCTAACTAGTCGTATGCTTGTCAGCAAACTACTCTACTTCCTTTATTTCAAGCTTCCTTCACGTTTCTGTGAACCAACTAATTTATTATTTCCTTTACTCCTTCAGATAAACACTTACAGTTCATCGATATGGCTAAGATGATATCCACATCATTTTGATAAAATTAACTGCAACAGGTAACGTCAAATTTGATAACAGATTGATGTGGACTGTAATTGAATTGTCACGCGTCCATCAAGATTTAAAATAATATAAGTATCAACTTAATATCTTCTACATGAGTAGAATCCAACTGCCTTATTATTTAATTAACAAAATGATGAATCCATACATGTTAACAAGAATGAAGAGACCACGATGCATAAAATAGTATGCCTTGCTAAAAATATATACATATAATTATAGAAATACTTTTATTTCTTGATACATAGAAATTATTACGTCCAGTCTAAGCATCGATTCTTCTCTTCATTCCCTTTATTTTAAAGTAAATAATATCCGTCATTTTGGAAGTCCAGCAGTGGACGGCTCAAATGACGATGATGAGTAGGTATACTTAATACTAAGTTAAGTATGTACCCTATGTATCGTCTGTCCGTTAAATATCTCTGTTGTTTTTTGGACTAGGTACTCAAATGATTTTTGATAACAGTGATTCAAGAGGAAGGTTTATATATAGGTATGATACATAACCGTGCGAAGCCGTAACGGGGAGCTAGTATTTTTGACAAAATATAGTACCTAATACTTTTTTAAATATAGAAACACTAGGTACTAATCTATAGCATTGTCCTACATTTTCAAAGACAATACGATAAAATATAGCGCCGTGGAAAATAGCGTAGACACAACGCATACAAACACATATCGATATATTGAAGCACACAGATGAAGACGTGCAGGATGTTGTTCTAAAGGTCACCCGGTGTCCGGCTCGTGAGGTCACCGCGTTCCAATCAACTCCTTGTTCCGATCCACCAATTTTTATGGCATTTTGGCATTTTATATGTTACTACTTGTGGCATTATCAAAATCATCATCATCATCATCATCAGGCCTTTTTATCTCCACTACAAGAGCACGACCCTCTCTGTACTACCAGAGTAGTCAGAGGACTATTATTATTATATCAAAATACGGAGTATCATTAAGACCAAGGCATGAATTTTTATTTTCGAGTCTGAATACAGCAGCTTTTTTTTTTGTATTTTAGTTTAAAAAGTCAGAGGATTTTTTTTATGTCTGTCATTTTATCAGTTGAATGTGGTATCATTTATATCTGATTATGTGCTTTGTAACATCAGTTTCTGAAACAACAAAATAATAATAACAATATTTTTATATTTTGTAATTTTTTATGTATTTTTCTTTTTATAGATAGATGTGTTATAAAAAAAAACCTAATATATGTTACCTACTAAATAAATAAAGAGAATAACAATACAATATATACCGATTACCGATACCGATAAATAACAATTTTTTTTTATCAAAAAAATGTATTTAATATGGTTGCAAATAAACTGCAGTATCATCATATCAGCTAACCTTGCAAAATTATTGACAAAGCATCCTTTTAGCCTGGAAAATTGCTCTCAAAACCATTAACAATTTAATAACAAACACAAACAAACACATTTGAATAAACAAGTTCATTTAAACATTATAAAATAAATAAATAGATGTGAACCGTCAATTTGTTATTAGTAAATAATAATAAATAAGTTTTATGACTTAAATCTATTGCATTCTTGATTTAACAAGCTACAAATATGGTGCAAAAAAATTATAAAAATTATTTTTACTATTAGTACTCGTACGTAAGTATATATATTTGTAGATTATAATATAGGAATAATACACAAGCATAATTTCTTCACGTCACTTAATAATATTTTTAGTTATAATATTAAATTTTTTTTTATAATATTTATCAGTAGATTTTATTTCGCTAGCTAAAACTTAGCTTATTTTACTTCCGCATTTTGTTACATAAATTAAGTAAATCAACCATTATATATCCGATAGCAAACCAACCTCTTGCTATCTTTTTATAATTTAACGTATTAGGTACTAGCATATTTAAGTAACTAAAAAGTTTATTGGCAATATTAGGACTTTTTTTTCAAACCCGCCTCAGCTTAATGTCGTTATATAGGTATCTTTAGTAAATATCAAGAATTTATAATTAACCATATACCTATAGATAGCCAATTATAGCTCATTAATATTCAGCCATAAATATACCTCTAATGATGAATCAACATTAATTAAAATTTGTAATATTTTACTAAAAATAACCCAAGGGATTTCTTACCTTATTTAAAATGATTATAAAATTATCATATTTAAAAATACATTGTTGGTACATTAACGTAAGGTTTTTTTCTTATTTTATTAACACAAACACACAACAACAACGTAACACAAGTTTAAAACTTACTTTGGGACTAGCTCAATCAGTGTAATTTTTCCTTAAATATTAATTTATTTTAATTATACAATTGTGGGTAATGAACAATTTACTGTGTAACACTTATGGTTTTCAACACATTTGTGAGGTGAAAATATTAAATAATATCTTACAATAAAAAATTATAAATACGGCTTGCTTGCACATGAAAAACTTTTCTTTTTCAGGCTACATGCAAAGTGATTTTATGTTTTAAAAAGTAATTTTCGATATTTTGAAATTATAGAATCCTATTCCCTGAGCCTATTCTTATAACATCTAAAACAAAACAGTTTACCGCACTTGTGCGGTAAGTAAATTTACCTCATGATTTCGGATATGTGCGTAATGAATGGCATTACTCAATTAAAATTAGTATGGAAAATGGCACTTTTCGAACTAATTTGTTAAAAGTTGAAGAGTAATATACACCTTTTTTTAAAATATTAAAATAAGATTTTAAATGTTATAAGTCTTACAATTCCAAGTACATGTCATAATAAAAGCCAAAAGTAGTCACAAAATTATACCTGAGTCCCTCAATTTTATTAATTCCGTGTCACAGGACTAATAATTATAAGTAATAAGGTACTACTTATGTCTCAGTTTTTTGAG
The DNA here is from genome assembly GCA_963555685.1 of Acrobasis consociella. Taxonomy (NCBI): domain Eukaryota; kingdom Metazoa; phylum Arthropoda; class Insecta; order Lepidoptera; family Pyralidae; genus Acrobasis; species Acrobasis consociella. The sequence continues at coordinate 8,386,824 of OY743115.1, forward strand.
TATAGCTCCTAAAAAATAAAAGGATTATATTTTTGTACAAATTTGTTGAACCTGTTTTTAGGTTATTGATAAAAAAATTGCATATTTGATTAAGAATTTTATTATTTAACCTGTTGATCTACTTTTATTTTTAATTTAACGATAATTATATCGTATGTCGCTTAAATTGTTTTTATAAAAATTTAGTCACCTCCACCATCACTTCACCTTTAAATGAGACGACACTGAGGCTGCGCAAACGCATTGTTTGGGGTCGCAGTCCGTGCAATAAAACAATGTCTTTGTCATGCTCATGTCTGCTCACGTGCCCAAAACTAATACCGTTTTAATTTCGCCACATGACCTTGTATTTCGAAAAATCTATTTTAAATATCTTTTAACATAATAGTTAACAACGACAAAAATACACTACTGTATATTAATTTTTTTTGTAAAATACACATTTTTGTCCAATTCGATTTCCCAAGATCTTATTAGGACTTCTTCTCCAAAAAGAGCTTACTTTTGTGAGTGGAGTTAAATGGAGAAAAGTCTGAATCCTACTCTTCCCCATACAATCTATATTATTTGTTGGAAAGTCTTGGTCTCTCTTCCTCGCTTTCCTATTATTTTATTTCTACCATTATTTAAAACAGATATTTATAAAGGACGAACGCGTTTAATTGGCATAACCCTCATGCACCTCGGGACTTACAATAATTTTTCTAACGTATCCCATCAAAAGTTTCTACTTGAATTTCGCCACATGACATTGTATTTAAAAAAAATTCCTCGCTTCTGAAACATTTAATTATCACATTGAGTCCCTTACGAACTTCATTTGTACAACTCTCACGCACTCTCATGGAAAAACGAATTTTAACAAAGAAGTTGAGTTCCCTGGAACACTGTCTCATGTCATAACTGCTCACGTTCATCCAGTAAACCGTTTCAGCTTGAATTTCGCCACAAGACCTTGTCCAACATAAGCTATGCTATGACATCCATTTAAAGCACTCTAAGTACGTAGCGGTCACGTATTCTTGGCGAACGCCGAATAACGCACTTTCGCTTGACTAATGTCAATTGATAATGGTTTTCGATTGACATTGAATTAAAAGTAGTTCCTGATTTTGAATTTTAGTAGTTATCGATGGTTGATAAAGTTCACTTTACCACGTGGACTTTTGTCAAGAACATACATACATTTTCGTTATTTAATTTCAACAGTAACTAAATGCACCAGGGAATGAAATGAATTAAGCAATTATTTCAATGTGGATTTGTACAATTTCTACTTGAATCTATTTCAAGATTTTTTTATTAATGTGTAAGCTATTTTACTGTGTAAATTTTTGGTAAATTTTTGATAAACAACAAAATATACTCCTAAAAAGAAATATTTTCTGAAAACACCAAGATAATTGTTTAATTAATGAAGCAGTAATTAGCATTTCAAATAATAGGAGCGTGGTGGGAACTTTTTACTATCTCTTTCGTACGCACGAGACCTAAGAGCAGTGATGTCAAGAAGGCTGTACATGCATCCTTTTTCTATTACTTGACAACTTTCCCTTCTATCACATTTTAAAAGCTTATATCTGACTTATTTTTGGGCAGATTAAAATAAATCATTTCCTTTTCGGTTTTGAATTATAATTGTGTTTAACCCGAAATTAATTTAAAACTTGCCAATTTAAACCAGATGGTTTAAATTGTCAAGTTTTAAATAAATTTTGTAAGTTTATTTGTGTCTTCTAGAAAAGCTCCAGGATTTTATATCCTATCACATGTAAGTAACTCCGCTGTTTTAAGTCATTTGCTAAAGTTGATCAACAACATAGCCGCAAGCCTTCCTTTACCTGTAGGCTTATTCAACTTATAACGTAATGCGGTATTAAGTTGAAATAAATCCCATGTAATATACGAGGTCTCAAGGAACGTGAAAGTGGTTGGTTGACATTTAGATAACAACTGCCTGTATATATGTTTGTACAATGTACCTATACTCGTATAAAGGTAGTATATAGTATGAACCAGCTGGCATACCTACCTACCGGTCGGTACTGGTTAAACTGCAAGTTACCTTATGCAAATGATTACGATTGGTGACTGGGTCTTTATTGACATAAAACTAATGTGGAGAACATTGGGTACATGATACATATATCTTTCTACAGTGCACAATTTTTCACAGCATTCACTGGCTACTGAAATGTCTAAGCAGCCTAATATAGTGACGAGAATTAAACTTTATACTTAACTAAGAAAAAAAAACGACGGGTTGCACTCTGGGAGTGCCGGCAGAAGTGAAAACTTGAATATTAACGTTGTGCAATTTTGATATACGAAACAGCAGGCGCAGGCATACATTTTCGCCGCGCCGTAGAAAGAGAGGGAGATACACCCTCTCCTACGCCGCGCCAGCTGTCTACTCTCCATCCGTCTTACGAATTTTCGATCAGGTCACGTGTCCTGACGCGAGTTTAACATTTTTTACCCATTCCAAAAAAAGTGCACAACGCCGCTATAGAAGTTTTCACTTCAAAAAAAGTACGAAATATAAAAATTGCCTCCATCTCCCATACAATTTGACCATTGATGAACTGACACGGTGACGATCCGGGCGTTACTTTTCAGGTTTGACCGATTTTGTTATATGATCTATCAAGCCTGGTTTACATATTGACAAGTGATAAATGCGAGTGACAAGTGAGAAGTGAGTGTGTGAACAGGCAGAACAAGTAACAAGTGCATAGATATCACTAGCCTATCGTCTGTTCACAGAGCAGAATCCGGTCGACATGCATTGTTTTACTATTATGTCTGGTTTTTTGCACTGACAACAGGCTAGCTACCTAGTTTATATTTTGACAAGGGTCGAGACAACTGAGCATGTGAACGGGCATTGAAAAGTGGCAAGTGCATATATATCACTTGTCACTTGTTACTAGCACTTGTCACTTGTCAATATGTAAACGAGGCTTTAGAGAGAGTTATCCGATATTACAGAAAAAGATGTGCTAAAAAACTCCGCATTTCAATGTTCATATAACTTTTACGCTTGTTATAATAAATTTATATAAACTGAAAGTGCTTAGTCAATACCTAACATATATTAAAACAGTATTTATTATATATGCAAGTGAAAAAAATATAAAAAATATATGCTAGTGAGAGTTTTGTATGATTCGTAAAGAGCATGAAGAATTGTTTTGCAAATTACACTTTTTCCCAGGAGAACTTTCTTTATCTAATGACTATGCCTTCGCCAAAGTGACTGACCATTATTTGAATAAACGAACTTTTTTAGTCATATGTAGTCTTGTATGCAAATCAACGTCGGTGAGTGAATTTTTTATTGCATTGCATGATAATCCGACAAGAACATTACCATTCTTGTCGTATCCAAAAATAGGTATCTAAAAATAGGTACTAAAAATACCTATCTGCTAAATCTATAAATACATATTTATATAATAGCATGACAACGCCGCCTTCCTACAGCATAAAATTCCTAATTAATTTTAGTAACCTGTTGGACCAAAATATAGTCTAAGTTGATATAATACACAGGTGAAAACCAAAGAAACAAATAAATATATACGGACCAATCACACAGATTGAGCTATCCTGAATGTTATAGATAAACATCGAAGACTCAGGTCAATCTGAAATATATCATTTTTTATCTTGATATGACCTGGGACAGGGATCGAACCCGGAACCTCCGGTGTCCTCCGGCCACAGAGGTCGTCAAAACGCCTACGTCTAAAATAGCAATTTAAAAAAAATTGGGTCTGATAGCCTTACTATATTCTAGTAGAGGCACAGGTATGGCACTTCATACAAACGGAGCAGCATATATACCTAGTACTACTACAAACGATACAATCCGTCCGTGCACACGTCAAATATGTGAGTTAAACAATCAGGGTCGCCACCACAGAATTTGTTGCTTTGCTTACCTGTTTTCATCAGTCGGAAATCTATTAAATTTTCGTTATTTATTGTTTTCCGTGGATAAAAAATGATAATGTGCGCAGTTTCTCACCGTTATAATTTAATAATCCTAAGTGATTCGCGTAATGTCAACGTGCGACTACCAATAACCCTGTTTTACTGCCGCTTACACCTCACAATAACGGGGGAAGGGTTGCGGGGACACCAGATTGCGGGGGACGGTGCGAGTTTCCGTTCTGTATGTAATACTATTATTAATTCTGTGGTAGAGGTTCAAACAGGGCAACATACGTATCCAAGTACATCCCTACCAATATTACAATTATTCGTTTACTTTTAATACTAGTACAGAAAGGTCCTACTCCTTCAGTGGAAACAAAAAGACCTGATGATGATGATGACTTTTAAAAAGAATATTGAATATATTAATGCTTTTAATAAAGTAAATAGTATATTTATCTATATGAAAATAGCAAACTCGACTGCCAAACTCTTATTATACCGTAGTAAGGCATGTCATTAAGAACACCCCTACTTCCTACTATTGTTCTCATTGGGTACTAATAGAATGAATGGCAAAGGTAATTGTTCTGAAGCATAACAATCAATTAGACTCCAAAAGGTCAACGTTTGTACCACGCGCGAAAGAGGCAATAGATATAATTATATAAAGCAGGTATATGGTTGTATGACCCTTTTTTCATTTTTTCGTTAAATTTTTTTTATATCGCGTCTCAGGATGGTGTAGCTAGTGTATTATGTGCAGGAAAACTGTTGTCTATGGTCAAAACAAGAAAGGTTTTTAGGGTTCCGTAGCCAAATGGCAAAAAAACGGTACCTTTATAGATTCGTCATGTGTGTCTGTGTCCGTCTGTCTGTCTGTTTGTCTGTCTGTCTGTCTGTCTGTCCGTCCGTATGTCACAGTCACTTTTTTCCGAAACTATAAGAACTATACTGTTGAAACATTTTGACAATGTATGTCCCCCCCCCCCCCCCTGTAACTTCTAAAATAAGAGAATGATTAAACTAAAAAAATATATATAATGTAGGTACATTACCATTCCACCGAAAATTAGTATTATGATGTAGGTACATTCCATATATTTTAAGTAGTTTTTTTTTAATACGTCATTAATTAAAATTCACTAATATTAAAACATCGATCAAAGTTACAACGACTACAAGAACTTTTATTTTATGTTACTTGCTAATACGGAACCCTTCATGGGCGAGTCCGACTCGCACTTGGCCGCTGTTTCTATTCAGACAACGAGGACAATCTATATTCCTATGTACCAGTATGATTAGTACGGACCTCCTTGTATTAAAATCATGTTAATATTTATTTAAATTAGAAAACACAATGTGTACATACATGTTTAAATTTTATAACACTCTTTCTTACTCATCATTATCACTTCAGTCGCATAACGTCCACAGCTGGACATAGGCCTCTCCCAAGGATTTCCAAAATGACTGATCTAGAGCAGCCTGCATCGAGCTCTTTTCAGAAACCTTCATCAGGTCGACCACCTTGTGGGTAGGTGTCCTACGCCTTACTCAAAAGGCCACAGAAATTCTTTACAAATAGATATTTTCATAAGATCGAATTCAACTGCAAATCTACTTTTTGTGCAAGTCACTGACACGTTGAGAAAGTAACATATTCCAGTACATAGAGTCATAAGACATAATATATAGATATGAGATCTTGGATAAAAATGAAAGCAATGCTGTGTGGTAAACTTGTGGTCGATGACGAGAACTGCAGGAAGGAACAGAGCAAGATCTAATATAAATGACAGCACTCAACAGTTGGACACAATGTTATAAATAAATATACAACGTGGAAGGGGCATACCCATCCACAAATTCTATTAAATTAAAAAATAAGCGGCCAAGTGCGAGTCGGACTCGCCCATGAAGGGTCCCGTAGAGGCAAATAACATAATATAAAAGTCTTGTAGTATGTTTTTTTTAGTTTTTGTATTTGAGTTGATTGAATGAAAGGTAAATTGCCGTTTATGATTTATGACGTATTAAAAAAAAACTAATTACTAGATCTAGTTCAAACCAATTTTCGCTGGTAGTTTTCATGGTAATAAACAACATATATTTTTTTTAGTTTTATCATTCTCTTATTTTAGAAGTTACGGGGGGGGACATAATTTTTTCCACTTTGTAAGTGTCTCTCGCGCAAAGTATTAGGTTTAGAAAAAAATGATATTAGAAACCTCAATATCATGGTTTGATAAAAATATATTTTTAAGTTTCAGTTCTAAGTGTGGGGAACCCCCAAAATTTATTGTTTTTTTTATTTTTGTGTCAAAACCTTAATGCGGTTCACATAATACATTTACTTAGCAAGTTTCAACAGTATAGGTCTTATAGTTTCGGAAAAAAGTGGCTGTGACATACGGACGGACAGACAGACAGACAGACAGACATGACGAATCCATAAGGGTTCCGTTTTTGCCATTTAGGCTACGGAACCCTAAAAACAACATTGTCATACAAATTGCTAGGGCGGCTGCACACTTTAGTATGGAAATGCCATTTTTTATTTTTTTAATATTATTTTAAAAACTCTGACACCAGTGTTAGTCACTAACACACACGATAAGAAGAAGAAGACTATTATTTTAGTTCCATTATACTATAGTGATTGATTTATTATTGCTCGTGGTTCGCTTTATTACGAGTAGTTCCTTCCACATTGTATACGGACAAATCACACAAATTTAACTAGTCTCAAAGTTTGAACTTTGTGTTTATTTTTCCATTTTTACCTGACGTAGGATCAAACCCTAGACTACCCGTGTGATAGCGTGGCATGACCACTTGGCCGCGAAGGTCGATAAAATTGTTAATGAAACAATGTTATCTACTCCTGTGTCTGCTGGAAGAGATTTCTTATGAAGTAAGCAGATCCTAGTACTCTATACGATCTCTTTACGATTGCTATTACTTATTTAAACGAAATCATTTTTAGGTTCCTGATAGGAATCGTGAACTTTGATAATTTATTAAAAAGTTTGTTTTAATTAAGCACAATACAGTGCCTTGTTTTATTAATTATAACATGTTTAGTAATTTCCTGAACTGTCACTTGTATGAATAGTAACTCAGTAATAAATCTTACATACTCGTACAATCAAATGTACTTACGCAGCAATGAGATAATTATAATTACTATGGTCATCTCATGCTTTATCGCATATGTATGTTGTTTTGATGTATGACACAACATTCTATAATCACATGATGTATAATGAGTCGTTTTGAAGCATTGCTATATTATAGTATTATCAATAAGAGTATGTAGTAAGTAGGTACTAAATATTTTATGGAATTGTTTACAACACATTTTCGTAATCCTGAAGATTCGAAAGAGTTGCATTCATTATTATCAATGTGATATATTTAAGTAATTTCTTCTCTTTTTTGTAGATTCATCTATAATTGTTTTTCTGGAAAGTAGCGGATTGTGATATAATTAAGAATTTTCTTCTCTTTTTGTAAATTCATCATTAAGTACTTGTGTATGTATTTTTGTATGTCATTTTGCATATTTTATATTCTGAAGTCTGAACCGATGTTATTTATTAAGTAAAAGAATTTGTTAACGGAAACATAATGGATCTCTGCGATACAAGCTACGCTTAGTGCAGGGTCCAAAAGAAATTATACCTGTTTTTAAGTTTAATTAGCTATAAGTTATAACGAATTGTAATACTATAATTCTAATTTTGGCAAATAAATTTTATTATTATTATTATTATATAATGGAAGCTCTATATAGTTTATTTTAACTCTGTACTCACGAGGTGCTAGTTTCAGTCACTAAGTGCAAGATAGCAAGTTTTAAAATAAGTAATTTTACTTATAAAGTTATTCTTCTCAGACAGACAAGCAAACCTATCTATTTTTATTCCCATTAGGAACCCATTTATCAAAGAGCTAATATGTACATACTTAAGCCTTTTTAATTACTTTTATTACCAAGTTGATCAAATACACTCAAAAACAAATAAATCCTATCTATAGAGTTTTTATTTTGACATCTATATCTTTATCTATACATATAATAAAACAGTAAAAAAACTGTGTCAGTACATTGTATATATTTTAAAAAATTGGGGCGAAACGGACACAATAATAGAGTAAGAATTTAAAAAAAAATGGTCTGTCTGTTTGTACACGCTAATCTCCGGAAATACTCAACGGATTCAAATGAAACATTTTTTGTTATATAGATGTTAAGCCTGAGCATCATATAGGCTATAATTGATTTTGGAAAATGGAACACCTAATGCAAAACCATAATGGTCTAGTTAAACTATAAGAAATATAGAAATGACACCTTAGCAAAAGTGGTTCAGCCTGATGAGCATTTTTTGTTGAGTTATAAAAATCACAGATCTGGAACACATGATCCAGAACCATAATGGTTCAGCTTAACTATAAGAAATATAAAAATGACGCCTAAGCAAAAGTTGTTCAGCCCGATGAGCATTTTTTGTTGAGGTATAAAAATCGAAGGTCTGGAACACCTGATTCAGAAACATAGTGGTCCAGCTAAACTGTTAGAAATATACATAAATGACGCATTAGCAAAAGTTGTTCAGCCTGATGAGCATATTTATACGCCGGAATCATAAAGTCCACGCGAACGAAGTCGCGGGCATCAGCTAGTAACAAAATAATACTGGCCATAACCTCGTTGACTGTCTAAAGACGTAAAAAGATTAGAATTATTCTTTCTCTGCTGAAGACTGGCCTCTAAAATATTTGTAACTAATGACGTTCTATATACAAAAATCTTCACATTGAACAAATTACCCGTCTAAAAAATTGGAACCTATTTTTTACATAAGATTGAAATAATTTCGAAATGAAATTCATTTATTAAGAATAATAATCATGTTAAAATATAAGATATTTATGTAAGTAGGTATTCTGTGATATTTATTCAGTTTGGCAGCAGTTCAATGCTATCTCATACTTGAGCTCTCTTTGAATGCAATCAGTTTTGAACCTACTTGTGGACTAAAATGACATCAGAAACCTGGCAAACCTGTTGGTACCTACTAGAAAAATACAAACTAAAGTTTAGGGTAAAACTATTTAGGCAATAAACAATTTTACCCTAAACTTTCCTTCAGGAAGGATTTTGGCAACTCTTATTATAGTAGGGAGTTACAATAAAAGTCACTGTTGGACATTGATAGCAGTTAGATGTAATTATATAGACTGTGAACACCTAAAACACACAAACCAAAGGTGTGCACACCAGATATTTAAGTTAGTTAATTAATTAAATAATTGTGCACTTTTTTTAATATGTATTAATTAATATATTTGAATCTCATCTAATTTTGCTAACACTAGACTTTAGGTTTTTTTACTAACACTAATATGGTTGAATAATGACCGAAATATATGAATATTATTATTAAAAACTCTTTGTTCGGAATCTACTGGGAAGCATTGCTCCTTCTTCAACATTTTGCATTCCTTTTTTGCTGAATAGATATGTAGATCGTCTTATTAATTTAAAGTTCTTTGTTACAGGTTAAGGCGAAGTCTACTGGTTGTGACGGTCGTGATAGCAGTACACACGTTCGCGCAGAAGAGTAAAGCAGACGATAGCACACAAGCAGTCCCTAGCGACCTCCGGCGGGCCGTTAGTGAGGCTTTAGCGCTAGAAAGAAGGTATCTGCAAGGTGCTCGGGATATGTGAGTATTTGTGCTTAGTTTGGCAATTATTAAAAGTGGAAAGGGTTTTAAAATGTCTATAACCATCGGACATTGCTCAATGTTTCTTCCAAAGATCTTGAGAATTGAGAATGTACTTTGTTGCCTTCTGATTTGCGTAGGAGCTCGAGCTCCATATTCAAAACCAAATCATCTCAAGCTCCAAATTCAAGAGCGAACCAACACGATTTTTTCTAACAGGTGTAAGCGCTAGTAAAGCGCCTCTTACCAGGTTTACAAGTCACTCCAAGTCCTTTCGTGGATGTTGTAGAAGGCGACTTAGGAAATACAAGTTAAAAAAGCTCCAATGAGACCTCCCGTCTAGCCAGCGAGGAGAGTATACTCATAGATAAAGATAAAGTCCTTTTACTGCTCTGGCCAAGTAAGGTTCTGTTAGTACAGAGAGGATCGTGCTCCTGCAGTGGAGACAAAAAGACCTGATGATAATGATGATGATGAACATGCATCTGTTGTTTCAGACAAAACTGCACAGTAGAGCAAGATGAAGCTAGCCTCACTCCTTGCCCGCCGAGCAAGTACCGCAGTGCCAGCGGGGAGTGCAACAACGTGAGGCACCGCCCCTGGGGCAGGCGGGGCGATGTCTTCTTGAGGCTGCTGCCAGCTAACTATGCTGATGGTAAGTTATACTTTTAAGCAATCCCAAGCAATCTTGTTGATGCAAGAGGTAAGATGAACTGTACGTCCGCGTATAATGCAACGTGGCACTAAAAAAATTGTTTATTACATTTTGTCATGGATTTCAGTAATATTTAGAGAATTTCTCTTCAGATAGGTTAACATGAGTAAATCGCGGCGGATCGCCAATTTTATATAGAATGGGAGGTCCATTAAGCATTGCGTGATGTTTCTTGTAAAAATGTTTATTTAGCTCACCGCTGGCTTCGCCGTTAAAGTTAATTTATAATGAAGAAGGTACCAAACGAATAGTTGTGCTTACTTATCTTTGGCAAGCAATATCCACCTGCGTGGTATTTTAATGTTTGATTCAGTAGCTTATCATAACAATTTTTTTTAGAAAAAGCAATAGTTTGACATTGAATGACACCATGTTTTTAGCAATATTCATGACACGACACGACCCAGTCATTTCAAAGAAAGATTAACACCTAAAGAATACTTAATTGAGAAAGAACAGAGATGTTTTATTTTTATCATAGATCATTGAGGAAATCCGGTAGTTATTGCTTGAGCATTTGGTAATCCATGTTTCGAGTCGCTTGACATTGACTTCGGTTCCAAATGAATGCTGTTGAAACATTTCATATAAATTATGTAATGTGAATTACATCAGATTGGGACATGTTGATACCTCTCAAAATTTCGTGAAAATCAGAAAGAGTACTTAGGTACCTATATTATACTTATCTTTTAAAAATGGTTAATCACGTAATAGCACAAAGTATATGATGACTTCAAGATAGCTTTAAAACACAATAATATTTAACAAAAGATTTGATTATAAAAATTATAAAAATGTACACACACTACGGATTTCCCTGAAGGATTTCCTTTACTTATTTTTATCTAAGTAATAAAATAAATGCGATGTCTACATGTTTTAAATATGTGTTAACCGGCAGCAAATTATCGCTGCTATGGTGTTAACGAAGTTATGCAAACTTTGTCTGAGAAGCCAATGATTTGTCAATCCAACTGAAACAATTGTGTAATGAAAGAGAAGAGTTGTATGTAGGTGTTTTTGTTGAACTTTTTTGTATCTATTAGAGTCAACCTGCAGTAAGTACTAGGAAGTAGAGTGCACCTCTCTCGCATTTAGCTTCATTATAACAAAAGGTCGGTAGTAGTGGCATGGAATACGTGGATCGAGGTTTAGGCACAGGTTATCAATTTATGATCAGGTTAAGGTTAAGTTATGGCGTAAATGAAGCCTGAAACCTGTACCTATACAAAGTGTAAATGGCGAACCCAAGTGATCTTTTAAAGAACGTACACACGTATATAGGTTGTACCTTGTGCAGCCAATATACATGTAGGTACAACTTAAAATTGTTGCACCGTATTCCTATAATTATTTGTCCAGTGAATCATCCTCGTCGGTGGATGATTCATTGGACAAATAAATGTCACAACTTAACCTATAGGACAAATACTGAGTTGTCCAATTCCCACATGTCACACAAAAGTTTTTTTAAGTCTCTTTAAGATTAATATGATCAACTTTTTCTATAGAAAATATAGTATAAAAATCTGTCAGTTGAACCCTTTTATATGAAAATATCGACATCTCAACATTGGTACCATAAGAAAAGTAATTCTTTTTGACAGGCTGGTCACCCATTTGTTTGTGTCTAGACTCTAGACATATTCTTGCGTGGTTTGTATTTTTTTTATCTGTGCATATCCTCTTATTTTAAAATTATATATAATTAAAAATAATTTGCTTAATTGATACTTACATTACAATGGCAGGCCTTGTAAATACAACACACAAAGTACGACTTGCCACAAAAAAATAGATTTTTTGATAGTGAGAAACAACCTATAGAAATGTCAGACTTCTATGTTATGGTTGATCACGACTTCTTAGAAACTGTATCGCAATTGGTAATCTTTTGAACTTGACAGTTCCAAGAAAACTTTTAGAAATTGGTTTAAAATGATTTAATTATTTGACATCAAAAATTAATTATTTGATGTCAAAGTTCATAAGGCGCCGTTGCTAACAATAGATAGGAATAAGAACAAAACAAGCAGATTAAGCTAGCCCTTTTTTTTGACGCGGAGAAAATCCCTTCGGATACCTTACCGGTTACGGGACACCGGTAAGGTTATGTGGTGTTACCACTAAAAACTCCGCGGTGTCACCTCTCAGCCGCTATCGGCCGGGACCGTGTGCTTCTTCATGCTCCACAGCCCCGGCGCGGCCGGCCGCTACTTAAGCGGCCCCGGCTCGCCAACGACCTCACGGCACCCTCTGCTGAATCAGAGGGACCGGAGCAACCGCCGCCTTGGCCTCTTGGCCCAAGGACAGGCGCGCTGACACGTACACGCGCCTGCCTTCCACTCCGGAGGGCTGTCCGTTGGACGATGGAAACCCCTTTTTCACCGTCCAACCAGCCCTCATAATTTGGGGCCTGCGAAAGCAGGCCCTGCCCCAGTCAACCTGTCGGCGACCGGGGCCCACACAATTACTTTTATGTAGTAATTCCGTAAGTACTCGTGTGGTAAGCTTTTACGAAAATTATTGGTTTTACAAATTTGTAATCATTTAAACGAAGGAGACACTTAGGTTAGTTAATAATGAAAAAAAATTAATTACAGATTATATTAAAGCACCAAGAAGTTCTAATATAAGGCAATATGGTTCTTTAAACCATCAAACTAAAATTTAGCGATCAAATTCATTTATTTATCTTTGGATATTTGTATCACTTGATAATTGTCACTTTTTTTCCTTTCGATTTCTTATAAGGTAAATGTTGACGTCAGATCATTTACTTATAGTTAAGTTTACTGCCGCTTCCAAAGCGCAAGTACAGAAGAAACGGTAACAAACTGTACTGCAGCATTTTCTCCAATAACGTCAACTTACAATTATACTGGTATTAAAATTAGATATGTGGACTGAGAATACATTGTTATGTCATAATTATAAATTAAGCATGATGTCAAGTTTAAAATTAATGTCAATTTGTAAATTTTGTACTAAAACATGTACAGAATGTTCTTAAATTATGACATTTGTGAATGTACAAATACAAACCTTTAAGAGGGACCCGCGCCAAGCTCAAGCCAGACATTTTTGTCTCTAAGGTAATCATCGGTTCCGTAATAAGCTTTATCACAGAGTACTTTCATAACATAAACTTTAAATTTTCTATCTGGCATACTAAGAACCGATTCTGGCAATTTATTATAAAACTTTATACAGTTTCCCATAAACGACTTACTAACTGTTTTCAGCCTATAGGACGGAGTAAATAAATCATTTATATTACGTAAGTTTCTATCCGTAAAATCACCCACTTTATTAAACAAGGCAATATTTTTCCTTACATACATTATATTTTCAAATATGTACTGGGATGGTACAGTAAGTACATCAATTTTCTTAAAAAAATCTCTTAGGGAGTCTCTTGATCCTAAACCGTAAATAAAACGAATTGCCCTTTTTTGCAAAATAAAAATAGTCTGTATATCAGCTGCACTCCCCCATAGAAGAATCCCATAAGACATCAGACTATGAAAGTAACTAAAGTAAACTAGTCTAGCAGTTGCCACATCTGTCAATTGTCTGATTCTCCTAATAGCGTAAGCCGCTGAGCTAAGCCTATGAGCGAGTTTAGAGATATGTGCACCTCATTGAAGTTTTGAATCTATTGTGATTCCCAAGAAAGTAGTATTTTCAACGAGATCTAATTTTTGACCGTTCGTGCTACTGAACGGTCAATCAACATTGGCTTGCCTCACGTTAGGAAGACTAAATCTAATGCATTGGGTCTTGTTTGCATTCAACATAAGGTTATTGGCTGAAAACCAGTTAGAAATGGCCGTCAAGGTGTTATTCACCGAAGTAGCATCTTCGCTATGACGGTCTATTTCAAAAATAAGAGACGTGTCATCGGCGAACAACACAATGCCAGCTTGTTTCTCAACCGCGTAAGGCAAATCATTGACGTACACTAAGAAGAGGAACGGTCCCAGGATAGAACCTTGAGGTACTCCCATTTTAACGAGAGATCCGTTTGACTTTATGCCATTTATGTCAACAGTCTGAAGCCTATCCGTTAAATATGATTGAATGAGGTTTATTGATTTATCGTCAAAACCGTACTGACGGAATTTGAGCAAAAGTGTTGGATGATCTACGCAGTCAAACGCTTTTGAGAGATCGCAAAAAGAACCGATTGCATCGTTCTTGTTTTCCCATGCGTTGTAAATTTGAGTAACGAGCGCTACCCCCGCATCAGTGGTCGAAACCAAACTGCTGGCTATGAAAAAGGTTATGGGTGATAAAGTGATGTTGCATTTGATTAAGCATTATCTTTTCAAACACTTTGCTCAAAACTGGCAGAATCGATATTGGTCTATAATTGCCAGGATCTGTTCTTACCCCCTTTTTAAATAAAGGAATCAATTTACTGCATTTCATTAAATTTGGAAAAATATCTTCATCAATGCATTCATTAAAAATAAAAGCTAGGTCTGCAGCAATGATATTTATAATGTGGCTTACTACACTAACGGACATACCCCAGTGGTCTTCCGATTTTTTTAAATTTAACTGTTTAAATGCATCAACTATATCTTTGGGGGTAATATGTTTAAATTGAAACTTATGATTACATTGAGCTACATTATCTTTAAGTAAGGCTTCAGCATGTTGAGGACTTGAATTGGTATTTTCAGTAAGTTCCAAGGGAATATTAGTGAAAAAATTATCGAATACATTTACTATATCATTAGGGTTGGTAATATTTTTACCGGCACATTTGATTTCACGAATATTTTCTCTCGGTCTAGTTTTACCGGTTTCTTTATTAATAACATTCCATGTCTCTTTAATTTTATTTGGTGCATTATTTATTTTTCTACTAATGTAGATAGCTTTAGCATTTTTGCAAACTTTTTTAAATAATTTAGAATATTTTTTAACATACTCAACAAAGTTAGGGTTGAAATTAAATTGTTTTTGGGCATATAAATCAAATAATTTTCTTCTACTTATATAAATACCTTTAGTTGCCCATTCATTAAACTTTAACCTACCATTAACATTAACTTTTTTCTGTTCCAATGTTTCTGAATATTCTTTAGACACTGTACTAAATAATTTATTGTAGTGATCATCAGGATTACTTCCTGTGTATATGACTGAACATAACTTATTTTCTAAATTCTTTTTGAGCTTATGAATTTTTTTTGAAGTAATAGGCCTACACATGATTTTATCTTCTTTCAAGCAGCGGGTGGACTCCTTGACAAAAGAAACAAATACACCCATATGGTCAGATGGCAACTTGTTAATTACAGATTTCTTAAAATAATTTATATTGGTAAAGAAATTGTCCAGGCACGTGGCCGATGTAGCAGAGATTCTAGTAGGTTCAAAAAAAACGTTTTCTAGGTCATAACATTTAAAGAGGTTTAAAAATTGTGTACTCCTTGGATTCTGCACTAGAATATCAACATTGAAGTCACCACAAATAATTAATTTTTTTTACTAGTTGAAGCTAACTTTAGCACCTGATCCATTACTTTCAAAAATCCCCTAAAATCGCTATCTGGTGGACTGTATACGCATACAATTAAATGTTGGTCTAGCTCGGCACAGGCCACCTCACAACAGCGGTCAACAGAAAGTCTAACTATGTCTTTCCGCTCCTTGCCACGGAATCCATTTTTTGTTACTATTATAGAACCGCCTCGAGTAGTAGACTTTCTGTTAAAGCAGCTAACAATGTCGTAGTTGTTTAGGCTGAACATCATCTCACTCTCACATAGCCAATGCTCAGTCAAACACAAGATATCTACATCTAATTCTTCTAATACTAGTTCAACTAGTAGTTCTTTGCTGGAAAGGCCTTGTATGTTTTGATGAATTATTCTTAGTTCTTGTGACCTTTCCGTTGTCTGGATGTGCAGTTTAAATCTGCCGTCAAATCTACAGAATTACTATTACAATTTTCTGGTAACTCGGTAGACATTTTACAACTAGTAGTTTGTTTACAATGTAAACTCGTCCAAAACTTAATAGTATAAGCTACCAATGTAGCAATTTTTAATTTATAGTATTTAGATAGGTATATATTACCCTTTGTCACAAAACATTCACTTATAAAATTGTTAGTGTCAAAAAACACTAATTTGTCATCATGACGACAGGTCAAGTTATGTAATAAAGTATTAAGGCAGTGAATGTTTTTATTGATTGATGGAGGCTGGCAACTCAAATATGGAAACGCACATATTATTATTTTACATACATTAAGTTTGCTTAAAGTCTCTACACATTGAATTATATCTTTCTTTCTTATTTTACTACTGTTACCTACGAGCAACACAATGGTGGAATTACAGTTAAAATTTGATAATTTTATTTTCTGTATCAACTGGGGAAAGCTTGTATTAGGTAAGCAATAATTAATACAAGAATTTTCA
The DNA here is from genome assembly GCA_963555685.1 of Acrobasis consociella. Classification (NCBI taxonomy): domain Eukaryota; kingdom Metazoa; phylum Arthropoda; class Insecta; order Lepidoptera; family Pyralidae; genus Acrobasis; species Acrobasis consociella. Next base: position 8,403,666 of record OY743115.1, read on the forward strand.
ATGTTTTCATAAAACATTGAACATTGATCGTTGGGTAATATCTTATTTGCAACCTCATAATATTTTTATCTACAACCCAACTTCTCTCAGAAGCACGACTTGCAAAATATATAAATCTTGACTGATGCAAATTTACAACAAATGAACTTTTGTTACAAATCATTATTTTGCTACGGTCAATAAGTAGCTGTTTGTGATTGATACCCGAGGCTACTACGTACAAAGACGTGTCAAATCGTAATCTGTTCTTTGTTACACGTAACGTAACATTGAGTGAATGTTACAAACTTAAAATTACTAAATTAAATGTGCATATGCATTTACATATTAAATGATATACAATTTACTTTGTACATAATTTCGTGCGTACGATTATAATACCACTTTTAAGGGCTCCGTAGCCAAAGAGTAAAAACGGAACCCTATTACTGAGACCCTGCTCCCCGTCTGTCCTTCCGTTTATCCGTCTGTCCGTCTATCTATCAGCAAGCTGTATCTAGACGGTTGAAATTTTCATTCACATGATGTATTTAAGTAGCGCTCCCATAAAACAGACGTGATTATATATAGATAGTGGTACGGAACCTTCAGTACGTGTGTACGACTCTTGGCTAGTTATTTTAAATGTTACAAATTAATTAAACAAAAAAACTACCTTTAATGGATCACGAACAACAGGATCAGATTCCAAATCATTTAGATGAGAGCATAGTCTTTTATGTAGGTACGTTTTAAAACAGTAAATAACCCTACGATTTGTCAACTTCCGTGACGTAGTAGTCACCATGCTAGCCCCTCTGCCATCCAGAGGTTCCGGGTTCGATCCCCGGCCAGGGCAAGTAGGAAAATGGCCTTTTTAAAATTTTCCTGGGTCTTGGATGTTTATCTATCTATTATTAAATATAGTATCGTTGAGTTAGTATTCTTAGTATCCCATAACACAAGTCTCAAACTTACTTTGGGGCAAGCTCAATCAGTGTAATTTGTCCCTATATATTTTATTTATTTTATAAGCAATTTTGAAAGCAAGATATTTTTCACTTCTAGACATCAGTCAACCACTCGGCCCGCCGCGACTGCCGGAGCCGGCGCTAGCGGTCACCGCCGCCGCGCAGCTGACGCAGCCAGCTGACCACGATTACGTCACGAGCATGCTGGCGGCCTGGGGGCAACTGCTCATTGACGACCTCACGGCTACTGCCAATGGGAACAAGGTATAATGCGATAATATGTAATAAACATACATACTATCACGATGTTGCCGTGTGGTTTCCGGCAGAGTAGAATAGGGCCACTACAAGACCTCCCGTGGATGTCGAATTCAAATTCAAATATATCTTTATTTTCATAGGATATTTATAACATCTTTTAATAATCGTCATTGTTTTGTTGCACAATTGTTGACGTCAAATGGTTACTTACAGCAGTTACAGCTAAGTTTACTACCGCTTCCAAAGCGCTAGTGCAGAAGAAGCGGTAAAAAACTTCACTACAGCATTTTAAGTTAAAAGGCGACTAAAGTTAGAAGGCGACTTAGGAAATACAAGCTAAACAAAGCATATAAACACATCAATGTGTCCTCTCCAACCCGCCTGGCCAGCGTGGAGAGTGTAGGGCCAAGTCCTCTGGCTGCTCTAGCCAAGTATGGCTCTGGTATTCATAGAGGGCCGTCGCCTGCAGTGCAGACAAAAAGACCTGATGATGATGATGATAAAACGACTTTATCCCTAATAGAGCAGACAGAGCATTTTGTATCTTTGCATTTTGCACTTTAGCATGATGAAGGGCGAAAAGATGGAAAAGCAATCAATATACTGATGGGTTGTTATCCGCAATTCAATATATAGTACCTGGGCGACCGAGCTTTGCTCGGTTACATCTAAAACATTAACTACATTTTTTTAAACTTGTCTAAAAATAATACAAAATAAAAAAATATATATGAACTTGAACATAAAAAAAACAAAAGTAAGTCACCGAGTGGGATTCGAGTCCGTAACACTCTTTCTAGCGGTCCGCATCCTTAACCGCTAAGCCAAACAGATAGCGGCCGCCGCGGCGAAATTAGCGGCCATATTCTGCGTGGAAAGAAAAACGCATGAAAACTCAAAAATACGCGTTTTCCCAAACATAAAACTAATCTAGATCGATTGTTTACCCCCGAAAACCCCCACATACCAATTTTCAGCGAAATTGTTAGAGCCGTTTTCGAGATCACAGAAATTTATATATAAAATATACAAGAAAAGGGGTGACGACAGGGTCCGAAAAGTATGATTGTAATTAGTCCGTCTTTTAGATTATCCAAAAATAATGGACCCATATTTTTCAATTTTTTTTTTTTTAAAGCACTCCACCGACAATAGTCCAGCTCTTAAATATAAGAAAAAGATTTTTCAATTTACCAAAAAAGTAAAAATTCACAATACGGAGCGTCTAAGTCACACTTAAGTAAAAATCGTGCTTAAGTGTGACGTCACGCGACATTTCAATCTTTGTTATTTTTGGTTTCTCAGAGAAAAGAAAAAATACGTGTACAATATTTTTTAATAATCTAACCGATGGACCATAAATATATTTTCATTCGTCATGCCTATTGCTCGTTTAAAGGTAAGATACACACGTCCATCCAAATACTATACCTATACAAAAGATGTTAATTCTATGAAGGAGTCACCTAGAATAAGTTAAAAAACATTTGTATTTGTATATTTGTACAGAATTAATATAAACATCCTGAATACAAAATGAGCCATGATAGAGCCTACTAATTTGCCAATGCAAAACAAAGCTGGTGACTGCGACCCACGTTCACACGTAACTCTTAACATAAACACCAAGGCTGCCAGACGAACTTTTAAGGCTAACCTTACTCTGCAAGATAAGAAGCTGTCAATATAAATGAAAAAAATACGGAGGGGTTTCTGAAAGATAGCAAGAAGAAATCTTTTGACAAAGAGAAATTACAAATACAATTGGCTATTTTACTGCGTTTGTTTTTGGTTAACATTTTAAATAAAACAAAATATACCAATAAAAAGAAGAAGAAAAGCAGCAAGAAAATTAGTTAATTAATGAAGTAGTAATCAACATTTCAAATATAAGAGTGGCAGCGAGGGGGAGACATCTCACTATGTCTTTCGTATCCCCGAGACCTAAAAACGTGACGTCAAGAGTGCTGTACGTGCATCCTTTTTCTGTGTTACTTGACAGTTTCCCCTTCCGTCAGATTTTAAAAGCTTATTAACTTACTTATTTATGGGCAGATAAAAAAAAGTTTTCGGTTTCGGATTATGTTATTTATTGATATGAATAAAAAAAATTGAGTAAAATACCGTAATCAGCTTGTGTAGACTTCGATATGTATGAACCTCCTCCCTTCTCTGACTGTTGTTTTTTTTTTTGCACAGCGTCTGTAAGTACGATTATGCGTATGACCATAATCGTCTCTTTACAACCAGTAGATGTTGCAATGCATTGCATTCATGCCTCTAGTCGTTCGTGTAATGGCGAATACCGCTCGAGTATTTTTTCAAGCCCAACTTGAACTTGGCCGAGACTCGGATGATTACATTGTTAATAATCTAATGACGTATTTGGCACATATCGCAATTTGATTTGAATATCAAGGTGAGTGAGATACACCTTGAGATAATTTAGCCGGCTCGTTTTGGTAGTTTGAATGGGTATAATTATTCTAGTGGTATATATATAAGGTCTAACAAAATATACTGAAACTATTTTAGGGGTGAATGAAGTCCGTGATAGTGAACAACTTTCCGTAAGAAAGATACGGCGAAATATGAAAAATAATTTTTGGCTTTCTATACAAACTCGGATAAGCTGATCGGTCAACTTGTATGCAAGGCCAAAAATTACTTTCCACATTTCGATGTGTTCCTTGGGGAAAATTGTTTAGTGTCATGGACTGAATTTACCCTTAACATAGTTTCATTATATTTTGTTAGATGTTATGTTTTCATGTACCTAGCATGTACGGTTCTCTCATCTCATAACATAAAAAGGAATTTATTTTTGTTATAATGAAGTTATAATATATAACAACTCGCCTCTCGTATTGCAGCTGAACAGTTGCCAAGTTCCTTATATATTAAAAAAATAATATTTCGGTTACGTTCTTATGGTATAAGATAAGATTCGAATGTTCGCCTTTTTGTTTAAAAGATAAATAAAAAAATGGATTGGGCCAAACTACGATTAATAAGTGACTAGTATAGTTAGAACTCCCATTCAGGTTCGTCATTGTATAGTGTGGTCGTTAAAGTTTTTAGAAATAATTTGATACCTCTCGGAATATATAAATTAAATTATGACAAATTATTTCATGTAGATATGTGTGACCTTCTCTAAGTTCCCTTCCGGCTATATCTTCTCCACTTCGCAAGGTCTTTGGCATCAAAAGTGACCGTTGACATACATTTTATACTCGAAGAAGAAAATGCGGGAAAGCGAACCCCGGACTCTGAAGCTTCACAACTCAGGATCCAACCGGTAACGCGCTGAGATGAAGTAGATCCGTAAATCCTAGACCCAAAAGAGCCGATATGTAAGCTTTTCCTTCGTCTTTCGTCAAAATGTAAAGAAACAAACTTCCTTTATATTTCTCTATAAAAAAAAGTACATACATACTATCACGTCTTTATCCCTAACGAGGCAACAGAGCCTTTTGGGTCTTGCGGCTCTAAGCAGACAGATCCCAGGGCCACAAGTCTCAAAGGCCACTTTTAGCGTGATGATGGGTGAGAAGGTGGAAAATTAGGAATCAAAATAGTGATAGGTTGTTAGCCGCATCGCCTATTAAAATGATTAGCATTTTCACCCATTCCCTCGATTGGCTTCTACGATCTGCGCAGGAAGAGAAACAGCAGGTACAAAGTTTTTTCTGTTCTCCCAGACCAGCATGGAAGAAAATACCAAAGTATTTTCCGGTTCCCATTTAAGGTGCGCACATATCGCGGTCATGTTTACCAGCGAGTGCAAACTTAAGTAATACAACACGTAATGCTCGATTCGGAATCTTATGAATCGAATATGTATTGCATAATGGTTCGTGATAGTACGCGAGGTCGTAGGAAGAAAGGTTACGTCAGTGAAAGCGAAGTAACTGGCAAATTGAACGCTCCTTATGGGCTCGTCTCTTGTCGGTAATCGGTGCTTTGATGTTATCGATAACGATGTGACTCTGATGAGTTTACGTTTATAAGGATTATAGATAGGTATTAAATCACAAGACGCTAGATGAGATTACGTTTAATGTACTAAACGGTTAGGACTCGTTTCTTGTCGATAACTGATGCGTGAATTTTACCGATATCGATACGACTTGAGGCAGCTTCCGATCTGTCGTTTTCGAAATCCTTAGAGGAGGCGTATGTCCAGCAGTGGACTTCCTGTAGCTGATATGATGTCATGTCTTGTGAACTAATAATAACAATCCTTTTAAACGTAAAGTTATCATACTTGTCAATATGAGTTCTAGGTTACAAATGTTTTGATCTTATGGACTTGTCTCTTTTAGTTAATTGGTTATTGATATAGACGTTACTTTAATAAGTTTCCGTTTGGATTGTTGTTTGTTTGTAATCTCTTTATAGCACACTAGCAGTCCATCCCGGCTTCGCCCGTGGTACATACATAGCCTATGTCACTCAGGGATAACATACCTATCCAACATTGAAAGAATTTTTAAAATCGATCCAGTAGTTTCGGAGCCTATTCAATACAATCAAACAAACAAATCTTTCCTCTTTATAATATTAGTGTAGAAAACATTATAGGAACAGACGGACTTATACATTATTATTGTTATTAGATCACAAGAAGCAACTTACCTATGTAACGAACGAAATGCAATGAACACTCCTTATTAGATCACTAGAGGCAACTTCTATGTAACAAGTGAATTGGATCATAACATTTTTACTCTTGTCTACATATTCCCTGTGTACGGTAAAGATTTTTTAAGAATGCGGTTTTGGGCTCGTCTCTTCTTTTGTTTTTCAGTACTGGGTCAAAAATAAATTATTCGGTACGATTCATAAATCACACACAAAATAGTCACTTTTCAGTGATCAGTACTGGGCGACCGAGCTTTGCTTGGTTATTACTATTTATTGTAATATGTTTAGGTGATAATGATAATCTACTTAACCTTTTTTAATTTGTCTAAAAACAATAAAAATTTAAAAATTATGCATAAACTTGAATAAACAAAAAAAAAAAATTAAGTCACCGAGCGGGATTCGAACCTGTAACACTCATTTCTTGCCGTCCGCGTCCTAACCTGCTGGACCAGACGGATAGTGGCCGGCAGGACGAAATTAGCGACCATATTCAGCGTGGAAAAAAAAACGTGTTCCCAAATATAAGTCTAGATCGATTGTTTCCCCCGAAAACCCTTATATACCAAATTTCAGCGAATCGTTAGAGCCGTTTCCGAGATCACAGAAATAAATTTATATACATGTAAATAAATATACAAGAATTGATCGTTTAAAGGTATAAGATATCCATTTTCAACATGATGTTAAGAGCGCTATTTGTCTTCCAAAAAGCATGACGTCATGCTTTTGTAATTCATAGTAAATCTTAAAGAAAATATTTGTTTTGATGTTTAAAAAGAAGTGTCTGACTTGACTTGTCGTCTAGCGGATTGGTGTCATTGGATAATGTCGATATCGATATATTTTTTATAAGTGACTATAGGGATTCTTACTGTATGAATAAAATGTAATTTACGATGATTGGCAATTTGATAATATCGATGAAATAGAATCATGACTCATTCAATCATCATTTGTTACGTAAGTAACTTTATAACTTATGAATTGCTCATCTTGTCTCTTGAGTCTTGGCTAAAATTGGTAGGTACCTATATAACGTAACCAGAATATTATTGAAGTAGACCTAGGTACATAAACAAGTTTAAAAGAAGAAAGATATCTAGACCCATTATCTACTAATTTATTTTAATTGCTATCCGAAATAACTGGAAGATATAGGTTTAAGATATTTTTTATATATTATGCTAAAAGGTGTACTGTCTACGAAAATTCTCTACAATGTTTAACGGAAAGGGGGACCAACCCAAAAGAGAGTATACTTACTAATCAATGATGTACGAGCTGCAGATTTTTTTTTACGATATCAGGGATGGTCCCATAGTAAAAGTTGTTCACATTGATTAGTACGTTTACCTCCCTTTTTGGTTGATAACTCCTTTACTTTACACATTTTATATTTAGGTAGTACCACTACTTGTATTGCATATTAAAAATCTTATGTTAGTTACATTGTAACTCGAACAAGCTCTGTAGGTATGGCTTTTCTTATAGCAACATATTTACCTACATCATTACACATGGATTCGTGCTCGTGTTCCTTTTCTAGGAAGTACATACGGGTATGTGCGGAAATCGCAAGTGATTCCGCATACACTGGGTAAGGCAAATGATTGATGGGCAGTTATGAGTAAATGAAAGGGAAATCTATATATTAAGCATTATGGAATAAAGTGATAAACATTTGGATAAGATTAATCTTTTCTTTTTCTTGTCGGCTCGTTGAAATACCTGGATAAAGATTTCGCTATTCCTTCCTTACCCACATGATATATTCCACAAAGTTCGTTTTTCTTAAAAATGATAATAAATGAAAAGTTATTCAAATAAATCTTGTCATAATACTGAGTTGTCTCGAATGGTCTCAAACACAAGTAGTCTATGTAGCAACTCGTCTGAAACGCTTATAATAAAAATAGTATGTATAAGCATGTAAGTACATATAGTTTGTTAATTATCTTTTAAAAATTGATTATTTATTTTGCTTTTCGATAAACCTAGTATTTCTTATCCTTCCGTTGTCTTTTTAAACATTGCGTACCTAGTACGCAATGTTTAAAAAGACAACGGAATTATATTTTTAGAACACGGGACCCAGGTATAATTAAGTATAATATATTTTATGGTATATAGATGTTGCTATTCGTCCTTGCCAACCTTGCCAACAACCTTACCCAAGGCTGTTTCAGAAAAACAACATTTCACAACTTACTACGGTTTCGCTTCTGTCTGTTGTTTCGGAAACGCATCTAGACAATGAGCTAAGCAGGCGGGAGAAACCACGCCATGAAAAATTATAACAAATGCTTTCTCAACGTACATACAAACTTGTCTCAACTATTCAATGTTGACAGAGCCAAACTAATGAATATTACACAATGTTGATTTAGGAATACGTTCATGTGGATTACGTATTCTGTGTGTAAGGTGAAAGTTATTTGGTATTTTAGCCATTGTTCATGGCGGACTGATAATGATAATCCACTTTATTGGGGTTATGTTGCGTAATAATAAGGCAATTTCCCATATAGTAGCATGCAAGAAAAAAGTAGGGCGACACTTTTTGCTTCGTCGTCCCTTCACCTGTCGATAAAAATAAAACAATAGCCAAACAATTAACTAGTCGCATATTATACTCTCGTTGACAGTGAAAGGTAGGTGACACCGAAATGATTGTATTGTAGGTGCCAACCTGTACTTAGGTAATATGAGGAAATGTTTAGGTAAATGTCAGGTTATGCACTCACCTATATGTTTGATTCCAGTAGTAGAATACCTAAGTAAAACATTTAGATAGGAACCTAGGTTACAGAAGTGCTTACCTGACTGCAGACAAAGATATTAGGTACTTACTTACCTATTTTAATACATTTAACCCAGCTTTGAACCTAGGATAAATACATACACCTAGTTCAGCTGGGGTCTTGAAGGACTAACATATATATCGAACTAAGTTTGTTTAGTTTAGATAAATAAATACTTACATACATGTTAAGAAAGCAAGAAAGTTTAGTTATCAAACTATTAGTTGATCTTCAAGCCCTGCAATTGTTTTTAGACATTTGTCTATTAACCTACCTATTACTCCATCAACTAAACCAATTAAGTACCTAGGTACTGATCTGTATAAAATTTAAAGCACCTATAAGTGACCTGAATACTTAAATCTTGTTTATATGCATACTAAAACCAGTATTTTATTGTATCCTATTCTAATAGTCCAATTAAGATACATCGAAATGATGCATTTAATGTACAAACTTATGCAAAATGCAATGTGTGTCAGAATATCGATAAACTGTGCTCGAATCAAATCATTTTAATTTGCGATTACTCAAGCTAGGTCATAAATAAAATATTATACCTACCTACGTCATCTATGTATAATTATATTGGTTTTTTTACAGGAATGCACAGGATCACAATGCGAGTATGCCAGATCGGCGCCAGCCAGAAATATTGATTCATGCGGCTTTGGTAAGTTTATTTATACAGTTTCTAACCAAATATATACTGAAAATATCTTGAGAGTGGATTCCGTCAATGATACTGAACAATTTTCCCCTAGGAACATAATATAATATATCGAAATATGAAAAATATGTTTTGGTCTTCCATACAAGTTGACCGATCGGTTGATTCGAATTTCATCAATTTTCTTTGTTTAGATACTTAACTTTAATTTATTTAGTTATCTTTACAAAAAGAAACTAATTTTAAGAAAATGATAAGCATAACTGCAGCAATTCCTCTTTATTTCATCAGTTATTCACTATATGACCTAAAATTAACATGCATTTGAATATCAACTTCACGGTGAGTGAGTGTAAAGCAGTTTGAAATGTAGCCAGCTAAGAAATGACTGGATCGCTGCAGCAGGGTTGTCATTTCTGCATTAACTTTGCAATTAATTTTTTGTATAGCTATATAATTATACATTAGTCTATTCTTGGACATACCTCCTTACTTTGTCGCCAAACTCACACAAATATAATCACATTTGCTTTACATATAAACAATTCCCTACTTTATATTCAAGTTCTTCGACGTAATCCTCCATACTTGTTACTTTATTTGTTACGAAATAGCCGACAAATAAACGTTATTTTTATTAATATTCAATTACTTACTATCTTAATAACGGTGTGACAAAAAAATGATCGTTAAAAATCACTTGTACCTGATTTTTAATCTTAAGTCCTAAAGATCGATGCAGTAATAACTAGTAGTTTCGTGGTAGCAATATCAAGCTAAAACACTAATAACTTTCGACTGAAAGCGGAATGCCAATGAAATAGCAGTTCAACCCTGCATCTAACTAGTTTAGATTTTGCTCTTATAATTTTAAAACGTTGACATAATCGTTAATTATCATAATTTAACCCAGATTTTGTTTCACTTTTTATTTCACACTTCTTGCTATTTGGTTGCTAAGTGGACTGAATTTAACACTAAATATTTTATTGACCCACTTAGATACCGGTATAAACTTAGGTAGATTTATCTTATTCATGTACCTACAGTTTAAATTACCATTTTGGCTACATTCAAATAATTTATCACTACTTAAACAGTAAAATGGACCAATCGATACCACATTTGATAGATATAGGTACATTTAATGCGCTTTTCTTAATGTAATATCGTTTAAATAAAGATAGATAGATACATAACGACTTTATTTGTACCAACAAAGACACACTACACAATACAATACAATAATTAAACCAACGATGTTTCTTCTTTAGTTACCCAAGCACATACGTTAGTTTACTGCTCATTTCAAAGTAATAACTCATTTGCAGTAAATAAAATAAAGTACATCATAGAAACCTTTCTTTTTCAGAGCATCGGGAACAGATGAACTTGGCCACTGCTTTCCTCGATGGTTCAGCCCTGTACGGCAGCTCCGAAAAAGAACTACGGTCTCTTCGACTATACGACGCTGGCAAACTGGATGTTGCATCTTGTCACAAGTGAGTAACTACCAATAAAATAACCAGATGGTTTGCATCTTGTCACAAATTAGTAGTAATCTACCACTGAATTACTAAAGTGTTCTGGTACACAAGTCTATAAAGCGTACCCATTTGTCATCATCTCCACCAAATAATGGCAATTGTATCTAAGGAATTTTTTTGATTAATTTAATATTAAAATATTAACGACAATCTTCCTCCTTATATGAAAGTACCTACAGGGTATTGTTGTCTTACCCTTACCTGTACAGTATATGAAAAGTTAATTAATCTAGATAGCATACATAAATTTTAGCATAAAATTATCTATGGTAAATAAATACCAATCGGCACAGAACCGAGCTGGTTGGCATACACTGAGAGAGTATGGAAGGCTGACAATGATAATGATGATGATGATGATGAAATATCAAAAAAAATACGAGCCGTCAAGATTAATCGGGTCATTTTCCTATATCCGTTTATCAACTAGTTAAGACCTCTAATGATGAGCTGAGATGGAATTCCTAATGTCGTCACAGAATTGGATTGTATGCAAATACATCCGGCTGAGCCTTGAGACGTACCTTCCTTCGGAGATTTCAATCGTAACATGTGTTTACAAGTCATAAATTCGCGTAGGATATCATCGATGGCATGCATTGTTCACATTAACGTGAACATCTATGAGGATAAAATATGATAATGCGTAACTTAATGAACTGTGGCACTTGGTGACAAAGTTCATAATAGTCACAATATGAATCGTAATAATATGGATTTACTGGATGATATTCATGTTTGCTTCATGTAGAACGACCTTCCTTTCTAAAACTACAGGTAGGTTGTTAAATATGAAGAAGTTCTGAAAAACAGAACTTTGTATTATAAGAACATTTAACTAAATTAGTCTTAGTTAATGACAGTAGCAGGTACGTACATAAAAAAATCAGTATTAAGTAATTGTAGTTTTACATCATTGAAGGTGTTCTGGTCTCCAATCCATCACCATATCAGTTAAAGTTTTGACGTAAGACATTAACTAAAACTTACACACCTACTTTATTTTCAGATGCAATGAAGACAAGCCCACGGCTCCCCTCTACAAAGCTTTGGTATCAGAACACAACCGCATCGCCGGCGAGCTCTACGCTCTGAACCCGTTCTGGGATGACGTCACTTTGTTCTTGGAGACAAGAAGAGCGATAGCAGCCATCATGCAACACATAACTTACAACGAGTTCTTACCTGTTCTTTTGGGAGAGGTAAGCATAGAGTCCCACTTCAGCATGAAAGATCCCCATAGGCTTCAAATTCTCTCAATTGATGGCTTATGGGGCCATTTATAAATCTCTGCAGTAAGGACATCGTTTCTACGCCTGGGTCAGAATGTTTGCCTGGTCTTGTCCGTACACAACCAAATTTTCAATGAGCTCTTATTTCTGAATCCAGTTTGTGATGACAAAGCAAACGATGATGTTTAACTCTTGCAACTTGCATAGAGATTCTAGGCACCTGTTGAGTATGGTTGAGTACTTTGTCAGCATATTTCCTTGTTGGAACTGATGTACAAGATGTATCTTATATCTTTACTCTTGAGTCATACTTAACAATTCAGAAAAATGGAATGACATAATGACATTTTTATGTATTTGTTTTTAGGTGGGCATGGCGAAAGCTGAACTGAAACTGCAGTCTATTGGTTTCTGGCGAGGATATTCAAGTTCCAACCGTGCTGGCGCCTACAGTGAGCTTGTGGCTGTAGCTCCCATCTTCAATGCCATGATGAATGAAAAGCTGGTAAGAATAGCATTTTTTTTTCTCAGCGTACATTGCATTACTAAGAGAGAAATTTACTTCAAAGTAAATATTAAGAATCGTCCTGAACCTAACAGGCAGTATCTTTATATATCTGGAGATAATAAGGCTGACCAGAAAACCCAAATACAAAAACAAAAACCATGGACCATAACAAAAATCGTTGAGGTAGAAAAGCAGTTGATGCAGAATAGCTGTTAAAGTTATTTAGATAAAATTCTAATGAAGGTAAACTTATCTGAAGTTTACCTTCATTAGAATTTTATCTAAATAACGTGAAATTTCCGTCTATTTCAGATCAATACAACAGTAACTCTCGAGCACCTGTTCCATACTGTTGCCCACAAGGTCTCCCGCTTCCCAGCATCAGCTCAGTTTGACCTCAACCGTGCCAGAGACCACGGTGTCGCGCCTTACTTAAGAGCTCTGCGCATGTGTGAACCTACCACTCCTATAAAGACCTTCGGAGATTTCGAGAAAATGGGCTTTGACAAGATCCAGGTGGAAATGCTCGCTGATATGTATAAGTAAGTTTTTGTTAGAATCTCTAGTAAGTCTATAAAGGTTAAATTCCCCGTTAGCGCTAATCTTACGTCACAGTCAACTTATCTATTGGGTCAAAAATTTCTATTGCATCTACTGATAGGACTAACATGCTCGGATCTACTGTTTTTTTTTATCTTCAAGTTTCTTAAAAAGGGTCTCCTAGTTGTCAATATAAGTCCAATTTTGCCATAGTTTCTCCATACCTACTTGAGAGCTTCTGTCAACCTACAAATTTTTCGTGAAGATGAACTTATTGATGTTTTGATCGATATGATATTCCTTAAAATGAATTCAAACCTTCTCGACCACTATTACGCTAAAAGTGGCCTTTGAGTCTTGCGGTCCTGAGCTCTGCCTGCTCATTAGGGATTAAGACGTGTGAATGTCTGAATTTAAAAGTGAAATAAATTGCTTAGTTCTAATCTGGTTGGCTCTACTAAATGCTATCATGGGCGAAAGAAACATTCAAATACTGCCATTCCATTAATGAATATCGATTGAAGAAATTCTTGAAGTTTTAAGATTAAAACAGAAGCCACTGCAATGTAAATTCTCGTTGTTTTACAGGAACGCTGAAGATGTAGAGCTTATGGTTGGCGGTGCTCTAGAGAAGGCTGCCAACGGAGCCGTGGTGGGATCCACCATCGCTTGCGTCCTTGCTCTGCAATTCGCGAACCTTAAGAAAGCTGACCGGTACATATAGTTTTTTTATTTAAAAAGAAACATTATTTCATCTAGGTATTCACAAATTAAAGATATTTGTATGAAATTTGAAGGCAGTTTACAAAAAACTTTACCTGACACCGGTGTTTTGCCGGTAGAATATTTGATCATTTGAAAAAAAAATATTTTGAAGTTAATTCATTAAAAAATATATTACGGTTTATCTGTCACAAATGACGAAATTGAAAAACTCGAGCTTCCAATCCACTATCTCTATATTCTAATCTTTGTTTCAATCAAGGAATTTAAGTCTTCCTCCGAATAATAAATTTTATTTAAGTTTATTGCACTCAATCTTACAATGGATTGACCATTGTAAGATTGTGTGCAACAATAACAATGGGTCAAACTCAATGCATTATCTACCAGTTTGCGTTTAAGATATATGTGAAAAATAAGAAAAGAGGTAATACCTAAATATGATATTCTGCTTACAGATTCTGGTATGAAAACGATATCCCGCCATCTTCATTCTTGCCGGAGCAGCTGGGAGCCATCAGGAAGGTATCACTGTCCGGATTACTGTGCGCGGCCGACGATACGCTCACGAACGTACAGCCTAAAGTGTTCGTCAAGGAAGACCCCTACCTGTAAGTCAATTTCTTTTTGATATATCTATTCATACTAGCTAGCTAACAAACCAATAGATACTTACTAAATAATTGCATAAACGAATGGTGCAACGGGATAGTTTAAAAGTGCAATAAGTAGTTACTCAATTTCTCAACTAGCTCAGCGCAGGTTTGGGCCTTCGAAACGGGAAAGCGATATCTTTCCATCCAACACAGTATACACTAATAACTGGGGCGACTCATTGATCTTCGGACTTAATACCTTAGGCATTACTTAATAAGCTGATTTCAATCAGAGCAATACAATGCAATAAGGGAAATGCTAGTTTAGGCAACATATTAAATAGAAAGAATCTGTCGTTACTAACGGAGCCTTTAACTTTATTTAAAGGAACGCAGCTCAACACTGCTCTCAACATAGCCGCCTCGAATTATCCGCTTGGAGGGATGAGAGCGGTGCCAAAGCAGCAGAAAGGTTGTCGCAAGACATGCTGGCTACCGCCCTGGAGAAAGCGAAGCAGGAAATGGCAGAGAGGAAAAAGTTGGAATACATGCTTTGGGAGTCACGTAAGTAAACTTTCCAATGTTGGTATCATTCCAGACCTTAATCTTTCTTAATTTTTATTAGTTTTTTACACCTACAAATAATACCCCATTAGCTTTCGTCTTTTCATAAGACTTTCAGATCATTCTGACATGGTTATGTTTTTAATCATCCTATATCAACACAAGTAGGTCTTATAGATTTTGTCTTAGAAGACTCATCAATAGGACTACTAGGATTTTAATTCTCAGAAAAATAGTTTATGATTTGCTAGACAAATATTGTACGACGACTAAAATTCCCTTTTTTTCTAATTTCGAGCTACAAAAATACTTACCTATTAATTTTTTCGCTACAGCTATATTAATAGATTTTACTCTTTTTTCCCTATAAAACTCTTTAGAATCTCGATTGAAATGCCTTCGTATATTTCTTACAGGTGGTGGAGCTGATCCTAAGTCTCCCGTGGGAACAGCGGCTTCCTTTTCCAAAGCCAACAAATACGCGCTGAAACTAGCCAACACCTCCTTATTCTTTGAATTCGCTACCAATGAACTGCTCAACAACATCCACGGAGGGTGAGTTCAGTTAATTGCTTGTTCAATGGTTTTACTATATTTAGCTTAAAAAAATTGAGTCAATTTCTGACTACCACAGTAATATGCCATCGGCAAAGCTTTAAGGTTGTTTGGTTGCTGCACGAATGCATTCAAGGATCGTGTCGAGTCTTATCATACGACAAAGACCCAAGAGAATGCCTCGTCTTTTGCACTTATAGTTTGTGACTGAGACGAGCTGGATGCGTCACGTACCCGTGTTATGCAGCGCAAGCAATCCTTTAGTGTCCAGTAACGAGATTGATATAGTTTTCTATCACGTCTCAATTTTCTTCACAATAGTTCTAACATTTACTTACAAGCGTATGGTCAAGTATTTCGTTAGTTCTCTAAAGCTCTTGTGACGTACGAGTATTTCGTCATAAAAATTTTTCAACGTTTCAGAAACCGTCGCAAGCGCCAAGTCTTCGACGACAGTCTCGGCTTCGGCACCTCTAACGAATTCGTCGATTCCCTGCAAAACGTTGACGTGAGCAGTTTCGTCGGGCAGGACGTTGGCCCTAGCATCGAACCCAATTGTGACGACAAAGGACCCTGCGACCCTGACAGCCCCTTTAGGACGTACACTGGATACTGCAACAATCTGAGGAACCCTAACTTGGGCAAGAGTTTGACCACGTTTGCTAGGTTGCTGCCTCCAGTTTATGAAGACGGTTAGTACCTAAACCTTGTAAAATCAAGAACAGCTTACCTGACAGCTAGTTAGCTGAAATATCTAAGACTACTTTAACCTCAAATCTGCATATATGGTAAGGAATTACTAGCATACTTACTCACTGTATGTGCCTGGTTTTCGGCAGAGTAGAATAGGGCCACTCCAAGTCCTCCCGTGGATGTCGTAGAAGGCGACTTAGGAAATACAAGCTAAACAAAACTATAAGCATCTATGTGACCTCTCCAACCCGTCTGGCCAGCGTGGAGAGTGTAGTCCAAGTCCTCTTGCTGCTCTGGCCAAGTATGGCTCTGGTAGTACAGAGAGGGTCGTGCTCCTGCAGTGGAGACCAAAAGACCTGATGATGATAATGATGATGATTACTCACTGTATAGAAGTGTACATTTTCAAGCTTGTACTGCCAGTTTAGCATAGATAACCAATGAGGATTCTAGTGGTTTATAAAGCATTAGGTATAAAACTGAGGACACAAGGTGAAATACCAGCTGGTGGATAGAGCCCTTAACGCATATCTTTTTTCCAGGTGTAAGCCGCCCTCGAATCAACTCTGTCACCGGAACGCCCCTGCCTTCCCCTCGTATCGTGTCTACGGTCATCCACCCCGACATCTCCAACCTGCACACCCGCTACACGCTCATGGCGATGCAGTTCGCGCAGTTCCTGGACCACGAACTCACCATGACGCCCATTCACAAAGGTAACCATAGCCCCTATCGCTGATAACACAAATAAATGGACTTTCAAGATTTTTACGCAAACAAAACCGTGTTTTTACTTTCTTTCTCGAAAGACAAGTTCCCTGATTGCAAGATTTGCATAACACCACAATTTGAACTCTCAGCTTTCAACAAATCTTTGGACAAAGAAGATTGATTGATTTCGTGACCATGCCTCGCCATGATCTTTCGTAATAGTCACATTAAAGTTGTTAGTTTATAGTGTTTAACTCCATAAACATGTTTTAAAATAAAGTCGTGGTACTATTCAGGTTTCCACGAGTCTATCCCCGACTGCCGCTCCTGTGATTCTCCACGTACCGTCCACCCCGAGTGCAACCCCTTCCCCGTGCCAAGAGGCGACCACTACTACCCTGAAGTTAACATCACATCTGGGGAAAGGCTGTGCTTCCCTTTCATGAGAAGTCTGCCTGGACAACAGAGTTTGGGTAAGTTAATAGATCGTTTAACACTACATACGTTCAGGATAGAATTTCTTGGAGAAGTCGTACCATTAGTACAACAGTTATTTTGTTTTTGTTCTTCCGCATCTTAGTTCAGAAGATTTACATGATGTACTGATCGCATGTCTGTAAGTGGAATCGGTATAACAGCTTAATTTCACTTTATCATTATACCATTTGTAATATGTTATATCCCCTTATTACCATAAGGGGATATAACATATTACTTTAACTACAGAGAAAGGCCCCTCTATGCTGTTCTTATTCTTCTCTCATGTTAAAAAATATAATCAATTATAACAGGACCCAGAGAGCAAGTAAACCAGAACACTCCCTACATCGACGCCTCAGTAATCTACGGTGAAAACCCTTGCATCGTGAGGAAACTGAGAGGGTTCCACGGCAGAATGAACGCGACTATCAACCCTCACGGAGGCCGGGAGTTGTTGCCGCGATCCGACTCGCATCCTGAGTGCAAAGCCGCCAGCGGATACTGTTTTATTGCTGGTAGGTCAGCAACGTCTTTATTCCATGGGTGAAGAAGCGTTAATCTCAAATTAAGCAATCAACAAGTAGTGGGTTCATGAAACTAACGATGATGATGATGAAGGCAATCAAACCGGGACTAAAATGAGTATTATATTCCCGATTTATTGATCCAGTAACAATAAGGAAGTTTGAAACAATTCAAAACAAAATTTTCAAAATTTCAAAAAAAACATTTTCTGTGGGATTTGAATAAAGTAAACGACGTCATAGTTTTTTGGAGTCAAATAGCGCTCGCAAAATCAGTTTTTCCGCAATAATAAATCTAAAATCACGTTGAAAATGGATATGATCAATGACGTCATTATTTTGTGACGTTTTATTCTATTAACAGTACCAAATAATTAATTTTTGGCATAGGAAACTTTCTATTTCGTATTTTTAACATCTCTGTGTTTATTTGCGTTTTTTCTCCTCGAAATACAGTAAAAGATTTTTTTTCACCATCATTTGAACATTTAAAGTGACTCTAGTATTAATATTCTAGGTGACGGCCGTGCTTCAGAACAGCCCGGTCTCACAGCCATCCAGACCATCTTCATGAGAGAGCACAACCGCCTGGTAGAAGGCCTCCGCGGAGTCAACCCTCACTGGGATGCCGACCTTCTTTTCGAGCACGCTCGTCGCATCCTCGCCGCAGAGTTCACGCACATCATCTACAACGAGTTCTTGCCGAGATTGCTGTCATGGAATGCTGTCAATCTGTATGGACTAAAGCTGTTGCCTTCAGGTAAGCCAGGTTCTCTATTAGGTCCATGTGCTAAGTAGAAGAGAATCCAAAAGAATCAGAAGTAAATATTTATCTTTCTTATGTATTTATATGGAGTTAGTCTCGAATGGTCTGAAACGCAAATAGTCTATGTGGAAACTCGTCTAAATCGCAACTCCGAACTCGTTTAAATAGCAACTCGTCTAAGTTGCAAGTAGTCTCAAATGTTATTTTGACTAAATCGCGGCTAGTCCCCTATGTTATTATTTGAATGTTAACTATATATGTATTTGTTATAAAATATAGTATCGTTGAGTCAAATAAATGAAGAAGTAAAGTTAAATAAATAAATCATATTTTTTCAAACCTAATAGTTAGGGAGGCGAATAGGGAAATTTTCGGCAATACTCGAGCGTGGCAGTTTAAGATATGAGAGATACCTTAGACCTAATAGAACAACCTTGTAAAGTATTTAGCTCTATATGTAGTGACGCGCGCCTAGGATAGACGATCAGATTAGTAAAAAAAAATCGATAGTCTGAAATACTCGAGCGCGTCAGATTAAGATATTGGGGGTTGATTTTAGTGTTTAAAGACTAAATTTAACTAATCTGACGATAAGTCCTTGACGCCGCCGAGTTATAGGGTCGCGAACTTGTAAAAAAAAAACGTTAATCCGGCATTCTCGAGCGCGTTTTTTTTATTTTTTATTTTGAAGAATATAATCTAAAACTTACTAAAAATACAAAATCTGCCGGTTTCCGCATGACCGGAAGTGTGGAGGAGCCATTTCGTCTTCCTAAGAACGCGTTGCGGCAAGTCGCGAACGATACATTTTACAAAAAAAAAGGTTTAAATAAACATTTACGTTGGTTGTATCTATCGCTTTATTGTCATTCTTAAATTCCCCGTTTTATCAAGGAGAAAGAAAGGAAAAAAAAGAAACCAATAAACCTTTTTCGGTCAGATTAAGAGAACCCACCAACATTTTTGTCAGATTAAAAAAATATGTTTTCAGGATACCGAGATAAACCTCCCCTATGAAAATCTAACGCGCTTGAGTATTTCAAAAAAACTTTTTTTTTTGCATTTTCAAAAATTCATCGTAACTTATCGTCATGCCGAAATCGTCAGTTTTTTTAAAGGGAGCTTCCTTGGGGCCTACTTAACACCCCTTCCGAAAATCTGACGCGCTCGAGTAATTTTTTTTTTTTTTGCATTTTTGACTACCTTATATGCCTACCCCCACCACGCAAACCGGCAGATTAGTTTACCGTTGTTATCAGAGGCACTTGGGGCATACGTAGTATGAATATCTGACGCGCTCGAGAATGCCCAAGTAACTGTTTTTTTTAACATTTTTGAAAAACCGTACACGCCAAACCCACCGCTAAAATGGTTTTTACCATACGAGCTTTTCTTTTCGAAATTATTTTATCTTTTGATTTTGATAGGTCTCGACTGCGCCGTTGAATTACGCCATTTAGCTACCTCGCCTCCCTAACTATAAAAACCGACTTCACCCCCAAACTACACAACCGATTTTGATAAGATTCTATCGAACCACCTCGGAAGACTTGCACTTTTTCGAAGAATTTTGAAAATGTCAGAGTCCAAGGTCCGCAATTGACAGAGAAATCAATGAACATACAGAAAAATAAATATACAGTCGAACATAGAACCTCCTCCTTTTTTGAAAAGTCGTTAAAATAAACTTTTATTTTCAGGTTACTACAAGGAGTACTCGCCTACCTGCAACCCAGCCGTCGTGACAGAGTTCGCGTCAGCCGCCTTTAGGTTCGGCCACTCGCTCCTCCGCCCTCACCTGCCTCGCCTCTCGCACACCTTCCAACCCGTCGAGCCTCCAATTCTGCTGAGAGACGGCTTCTTTAGAACTGATTTGTTCATGGAGGTAAGTTGAGTTCAACACGAACGCAAACAAAGCGGAAACTAAAGCTATGTAGTATACCGATATTCCCGTAAACCTACTATTACATTGGTAGGCCTACAGAGACTAGCTCACAGGGACTACCCTAAGAGCGAGTTCGGACAAGCACAGACCAAGCCCACGCCCAGCGCATGTCTAGGACGCTTTGAATTTTTTGAAATTTGTTTCTTATAATTTAAGTCCTATCACACATCAATATAACTGAAATTGCCTTAACCGAAGTCAACACGCGCACGCCTCGCCTACGCCACGCGCTCACCTTACCTCCGCCTTCGCTTCGACTGGACTTCGGTAAATGCAATTTGAGTTGTATTGTGTGATATAACTCAAATTATAAGCTACAAATTAAAACCGCACTTATCGTGCGCTTGTCATGCGCTAGGCATGCATGCATGTGTCGTCTGAACGCGCCCTAAATAAGAAGAAATAGAATAATTACCTAGTGTAGGTATGTAATTCGTACAGTGAGCTTCTGCCTCTGCAATCCATGCATAGATGTCAAAACTGAATAAAGAACTTCTTGCTGTTACAATGATGATGACGTTACAAAAAACAAATGGATCTCATAAAACATCCTTGTATTCTCTTGCAGCACCCATCATTAGTAGACGAACTGATGCGCGGTCTCTCCTCCACTCCCATGGAAACCCTCGACCAGTTCATCACAGGAGAAGTCACTAACCATCTATTTGAAGAGCGCCGCATTCCCTTCTCGGGCGTCGACCTCATCGCGCTGAACATCCAGAGGGCCAGAGACCACGGCATCCCCAGCTACAACAACTACAGAGCATTGTGCAACTTGAAGAGAGCTGCCACGTTTGAAGACCTGTCTAGAGAAATCCCAGACGAAGTTATTGCCAGGTTGGTGTTGAAATTACTACATAGTGAGTTTTATTTATGTTTCTACTGTATGAGTAGCTCATAGTGGTACTACCTAAGTGGTCCGTACCCTCTTACCGGTGTACGTCGCCTTTTAAACACCTGTTACGACATCCTATTATCTTTAGTAATATATAAATGCGAAAGTAACTCTGTGTGTCTGTTTCCACTTCACGCTTTAACTTTGAACCGATTGAACCAATTTATATGAATAAATAAATGTATACGGACAAATCAATCACACAAATTGAGCAAAGCAAGTATAATATAATTATTAACGTAACCCAAAGTAAGTTTGAGATTTATGTTATAGGATACTAACTCAACAATACTATATTGGCTCAGACGAACAGACAAACTCTACCGTCAAACTTACCCCTCTTTTTATGGGAAGTTAAAAACTATATGATACAGTGCCTATCTCAGATTAAGATATTCTTTAATCTGAGGTGCGTATGTTATTTTGCGTAACATTTTAAAAATGTAAATTCCAGATTGAAGAGGATCTACCCCACTGTAGACGACATCGATCTCTTCCCTGGTGGTATGAGCGAGCGACCCCTGCAGGGCGGACTCGTGGGGCCGACCTTCGCTTGCATCATCGCCATCCAGTTTAGACAGCTCAGGAAATGCGACCGATTCTGGTAAGTAATAAAGCACACTACTCAATATTATAAAGGCGAAAGTTTATGAACGTGTGTGTTTATTACTTCGTTACGCGCAAACGGCTGAACCAATGTTGATAAAATTTGGTATGCAGGAAGCTGATACCCTGGATTAGCACACAGGCGAGTAACACCGCGGGGCGCAGCTAGAAATAAATAAATAGATAAAGGCAAATTAAGTACGTATTGGTACGGCGCGCAGTAGGCGATGCGCATAGCACTGCTTATTTGGACTCCCATTACCACTCGCAAAACACTGAAAGTGCCTTTTGGTCTTATGATAAAGTAAAAACGTGTATTTATTTTCTCTAAATAACTTAGATCAAACAAGATTTAAAGGTACATATATTTACAGGTTGATCCTATTGCGATCGTACATTACCATAACAAATTATCAGTATTATACCCGTGTGAATTCATTCAGACTAGAGTCACAGAATTAATTTAAGTATTACATACAGAACGGAATCTCCTAAGGTCCCGCGCAATACATACATACATATACATATATAAGGACAAATTACACAGATCGAGCTAGCCCCAAACTAAGTTCGAGACTTGTGTTATGGGATACTAACTCAACGATACTATCTTTTATAACAAATACAGTACCTGGGCGACCGAGCTTTGCTCGGTTACAACATTAACTATTTTTTTTTTAAACTTGTCTAATAACAATACAAAATAAAAAATTATAAATAAACTTGAACATAAAAAAAACAAAAGTAAGTCACCGAGTGGGATTCTAACCCGTAACACTCTTTCTAGCGGTTCGCATCCTAAACTGCTGAGCCAAAGCGGATAGTGGCCGGCGCGACGAAATTAGCGACCATATTCTGCGTTAAGGAAAAACGCATGAAAACTCGAAAACACGCGTTTTCCCAAAGATAAGACTAATCTAGATCGATTGTTTACCCCCAAAAACCTCCATATACCAATTTTCTGCGAAATCGTTACAGCCGTTTTCGAGATCACAGAAATTTATAAATATACAAGAATTGCTCGTTTAAAGGTATAAGATTATAGATAAACATCCAAGACCCAGGACAATTTGAAAAAGGCCATTTTCCAACTTGCCCTGACCGGGGATCGAACCCGGGACCGCTGAGTGGCGGACTAGCATGGTGACCATTACGCCACGGAGGTCGTCATATGCGTCCCCGTCCCCCGTTCTCGCCTTGGGGAGGGTGTCTCTTTTTGGACTATACACTAATTCGAAATAATCCGCAAATTCATTGACACGCCGTTTTTGACTATTTTTAGTACCTTTTTTGAAGTTTACGTAATTCTAAAATGACTTGGGATCCTCCTGTAGTTACCTTTGCACGCGATGTTTGTTTGCTTGCAATAATAATCAATTGTTTTACTTATGTCCTGCACATTAAAAACCTTACATCATCCGTAAGAGAGTTGCTTGTTTTGTAACACATTGTTTTGACTAATAATAATCTCGGACGTGTACCTACCATTCCGGATAGATATACCGACTAGAAGGAATCCTTTTACTTTTCTTTTTCGAACACATTAATCAAACATTGAATTAAGCGTATTATAAAAATAATTTAACCCTATCTTTAAATCTAAGTCTTACCCTTTGTAAGACTTAGATTTAGAGTTAGTCTTAGTCTACGCTAGCAATCGATGCGTATTGAGTTGAAAAATCAGTTGTTCTGAAATTTCAGTCTAAACGGCTTTCTGGGTAATTTCCTGGGTCAAAAATAAATTATTTAGTACTTACATACTGTTAAATAAAATGTTACAAAATAATGTCATTTGTTATTGATCATATCTATTTTCAACATTTTTAGATTTATTATTGCGGAATTACTGATATTAAGCGCAAATAGCGCTTATTTGACTCCAAGAAACTTTGACGTCACTAACCTGTATTTTATAAAAAATCTCATAGAAAATGTCATCAGCCTGTATTTCATACAAATTCTATGAAAAATGTTAGTTTTGACGTTTAGAAATAAGTATATTTTAATATAAAATAAGTATAATATATATCTGATTTGATTTGTTGGAAAGTAGCGAATTGCAGGCGTCTCCTGGGGGTGTGGGAAGCATGAAAAACACTTACACTTACTGTAATTTCCAGCAGACTTCAGCGGAGTTTGTTGCACATCTACACCAGCAGTGATTTAAGTAACTTCTCGCACAATCACACTTTCACATTTCGCGAACGTTGTTATCACTAGTAAATCCAACAAACCTATCTCGTTAATCTAAATAAATCCACAGTAGATTACACAATATTCAAAGTATTCACATTTGGTGAACAAGAATATTAAAGTCACAATAACATTCTGATATCGTATTGATCACACTCTTCAATTGTTTTAAATAACAACAAGTATTCACTTTCAACACTGCGCCGGCGGTATGAGCTAAGCACAATAAAAACAAAGGTCTATTCCGTATGCTACGAGTACGTCCAGATTTTTGTCTCAAACGCAAACGCACATACCAACGCAAACGCAGGCAAACTAAACCTTAAATAGTATACACGGTTGCGAGAGCTGCGGTCGGATCCGCGGCAAGTCAATACAAACTACGCCGAACGCTGAAGTTTGCCAAACGTGTGGAGCTAGAAGTAGGTATTGGTCATTGTCAATATTTGCGTCACTCTGTACTGCACCGGGTGCAAAGAGTAAAGCGGTGAGGCCACGAGACACGCGGCACCCTGTTTACAGCCGTCCATTTGGTCACATCATAATTGTGTGAACAGGTGGTATCATTTCCTCGTCGTAGATGGAGTCATTACAACCAGCTTCTGTCACGGCGAACAAATCAGCACTTGAAGATGTGCATTGTAGAATTCTTCCAACTTTGTTCGAAGCCAATTACATTCTGGTAGAATGTTTGTAACGATTTACTTTGACTTATGTGATGTATTGGTTGGTCGACAAAACCATACAATGTATAAAAGTATAGTAGGACATCATTATACTCTTGGAAATAGAACTTATACAAACTAGAGGTAAACCTGTATAGGAAGAAATTGTATGTATTAAAAGAAAGTATTGAGGAAACATGTCTCATTGGGGTAGGGTTGCAGACAAGAGAGGATAAGGATTGGTTGTTATGTGTGTTAATATATATGTATATGTCGGGTGCAAAAAAATATAGTATAAAAGGTCTTATTCAAATATTTACCTATGTGAGAATCCAGTAGAAAAGGAGAAGTTAGCCACAAGGTGTTTTCGCCTTAAATAGGAGTCTGGGTTGTAAGAGTGATGCTATACTAATATGTAAGATGTATAATTGACGAACCGGGTTTTTAGCATTTGGGTCTTGTCCTTTATCTTCTTAACCACTTTTGCCTTTGCATGTCTTCTTCCATTTATTTAACCCTTGAAACGTTTCAGGTACGAAAACGACAACAACGCTGCGAGGTTCACGGAACGCCAACTCGCGGAGATCCGGAAGACCACCATGTCCAAGATCATGTGTGACAACTTCGATGTCGAGGGAGACATCCAACGCGCTGCCTTCGACTTACCCAGCAACTTCTTGTAAGTAACATGAATTGTATGTCCACTGTGATATCATCATCATCATTTCAACCGCAAAACGTACACTGCGGGACAGATCATCATAACTCACGTAAGGATAAATATCTAGTTAGAGCTGGTGGGTCGATCGATGAAATACGAAAAATCTTTAGTCGAAACTAGTTTCGAAGGCGCAGGACCGATGTGGTTGGCAAGCACTTAAAAGGCCTATTACCAACAGTGGAATATAGAGTCCTAATAAAGATGATCAAATAATTGACCAATATCACGTTAACGAAAACCTCCACTAAGTACTCTAAGTCAATCATCATAACTTTCCTCATTACAGAAACCCTCGCGTGCCATGCTCGTCTCTGCCCAAGCTGGACCTGTCAGCCTGGAGGGAGAGCTCTGCACAGGGCTGCCTCATCGCGGGCCGCTCAGTCGCTGTGGGAGAGTCCGCCTTCCCGTCGCCTTGCACGTCCTGTATATGCACTTCTGAGGGTGTAAGTTATATTTATGTACCTATTAGATCTAAGTCACAAACTGGACTTGTCAGCGTGAAAGAACTCTGCGTAGTTCTGCCTCATCGTGGACTGCTCAGTCGCTGTGGGAATTTGCCTTCCCGTCGCCTTGCACGTCCTGTAAATGCACTTCTGAGGAAGTAAGTTATATTTATGTACCTATTAGATCTCAGTCACAAACTGGACCTGTCAGCGTGGAGAGAGCTCTGCTCAGGGCTTCGTCATTGTGAGACGCTCCGTCGCTGTGGGAGAGTCTGCCTTCCCGTCGCCTCTCTCCCTGTGGGAGAGTCTGATACTATATTTTATAACAAATACATATAGATAAACATCCAAGACCCATGCCATTTTCCAACTTGCTCTAACCAGGGATCGAATCCGGAACCCCTGGATGGCGGACTAGCATGGTGACATATTGTGCAAAGATACGTTCGAGGTCATTCTTGTAACACAGCTAACATTGCAGGCCCAATGTGCATCCCTTCGCATCACGGACTGCGCACAGCTGCTGCGCGAGTGGCCGCGCGACGCCGTGCTGCGCGACGACGTGTGCGCCGCGCAGTGCGGCGCCGCCGCCGCGCCCGCGCCGCAGCATGCGCGCGCTCCACGGAGGCCTAACATCAACTTCAAGTTCCCGGACCTATCGCCATTTGTGGCCAAGTGAAGGTGATATGTGTAGACGACTGGCTGACTGATACATATCGTGAGGTTTGAGTCATAGACGATGATGCTCTTAGCATTAAGTCCGCCATTTGTTTAAAAGAGAGGAACAAATTTTTTTATGTGTCTGTTTAACAATTAGATATACTTAATAGCAGCTGTCAACAATTGGAAGATTGCATGGTAAAGTATATTTTTACTTTGGAACAATAAGGTTTGATGAATAAATAAAAATTCAATTACCCTCTAGAGTAAAGTCAACATTGGTTTTTTATCAAAAATTGACCAATGACAGTTTGTGGTGATGTTAAATTATCTGCTGTCATCAGAAAATGTAAAAAAAAAAACAAAGATACATTATCACGTGTTTATCCTAAATGGCGTATACTAACGGTATATATCCACAGATCTAGATATGTCTGTGGATATATTCACATATCGGTAGATACTATCTGTACAATCAATGTACCAAAAATGTTATGTATGTAAAAAGTTTATGGTACAAATAAAACTGATTTATCCCACTAGTACAGTGGGATGAATCATTTGTACCATCAATGGTACAGACCCTAGGTCAGAGCCTAGGGTCGTAAGGCACTACGATTTATTCACGGACCATGCCTTTGCAGGCACTTTATTCTCAATTCTTCCGAAATACCAGTTCAACAATTCGTTCTTTAGGATAAAACAAGCGAAAGCCAATCATCGCCGATCATTACACTCCGTCCAAGTCCCAAAATAAAAAGTAATGGTCACTCAACAGATGTGATAAAAGGCGCTAGGCTAGTCGTGATGATAGCCTTAAATTAAAAATTGTAAATACGACAAAATATTTTTTGATATTTTTATATAACGAATAATTTCTGAAAAGCTAACAATATCAACCCCAGATAACCTACACGTATTGTTTTAGCTTTTCAAAAATCACATATTTTTAAGTTTAATATACTTTAGACTAAGTTTTGTTACGTGATTTTGTATGCAGATATTTATAGATCTGGTTACCAAAAATTTATAACTTATTCGATCATTGAGTTACGAAAAGTTTATGCCAATATGCTATCTGAAGTTACTGAACTTTATTACTATGATACTAAAGTTCAATATCGAGTGTAAACAGGCAACTATGTACTTCAAATGTATTTGTTGTGTAAAAGACTAAAAGTGCAATAAGTGAATGTTACATTAAGTTTCTTTTGCCCAGTTCCCAATTAGGTTGTTGTTATTATATTATCATATGAACTTTTTGTATGAACTTTTATTATGGCCATGTTTAGCTTTAATTGATAACGTAAGGGATACAATAGTGTATGTTCATACAGAGCGCTGGAAGCGTATTTTCTTTTGTACAAAAATGAACCTTAAAATTATTCCATAAAGATTCATATTAGACTTGTAACTTCTTATATTCCCAGCGATTCCACAAGTTAAAATGAACTTTATGCACTAGTTTTAAGACTTATTTTAAATCTGCTTCCAGCCCATCTGAGTGAACTGACCCGTATCTGTCTAGCTGTCATATAGCAAAGTAAGATTTACCATTTCATACTGCATGTTACCATTACGTAGTACAATGAATGAGAATTTACTATGAGCATTACCATTCACTGCCTAGAATGCCTGGGGTCTAGAATGTGTAAATTATTTGTACAATATTGGCGTAGTTTTAATTAGTGTTAAGGATACAAACTCACCTAGTGACAATTTTATAAACTGATCTATAAGATGTTGTTGTTTAATTTTTATTGCACCTTGCGAGTTAGAAACTTCACTCCGAGAACGGCTAAATACATTTTCTAATAACACATTAACATATGCGAGTCAGATCTGAGATTAAAAATTTTGTTATTCTTACAGTGTCAAACTTCTTTAAACTATAGCTTTCCGTTTATTTATAAAAATAAAAAATATACATTAAACCCACTTTAGTTAAAATATGTTTTGTCCTCATCTCTCTTTTCAATGTTTGTCGTAGTAAGAACGAGACAACATATTTAAACTAAAACAGGCTTAGCAAACGTTGAGTGTTTTTTATGAATAAAGAAGATCGAAGAACAATCTCCCGTACCAAACACAATCTCTCCAACACTCATAGGTAAATAAAACATTTAGTAAAATATTTACAAATCACTTTATTTTGTTGCATATCAAGTCTATTTAGTTTCTTTTTACAATAAATACATTGCGTTTGAGTATAAAAACGAGTGTTGCAAAAAAAATAAACAACACAAAAACTGTTTGACAATTTCCGAATACTTGAGTCTTGATTTGTCAGGCTAAGCCCCGTCATTTCGATAAACACATGTCCCGGTGACAATTGCCGAAGTCGTGGAATCGCCACCAAGCGACCGATTTTGATAGCACTCTCACTGCTCCGAATTGTCCTGGAACAAGGATATACAAAGAAAGTTAGGCAAATACGCCTTTAGGAAAGCGCCTACTTACATAAAGGCGCAGTTTCATTGACAAATAAGAAAAACGTTTTCCTTAGTTGAATGAATAATAAGGTTTATTTATTTATTTATTTAACTTTATTACAATACATGTAAATGGCGGACTTAAGGCCTGAGGCCTTAAGTTAGGTTAAGGGTATTTAAGGTTATTTTTTTGTACTGGTAGAAATTAACAGCACTAGGCGTACGGTCGAGAAGCGTATGCTACTGTCACAAGTATATATTAGGTAGTCTTTGTTACGTACCCTCATGGAATTTAAGTAAATAAGCGCCCGACTATCCGACCACTAATTATGACTATAGGAACCTAAGACAGGAACATTATGAGAAAGAATCATCTATTCGCAAAGAGTTAATAAATATTATAATTCGTCTTAGACTAGCGACTGTAGCTTTACTATCGTAAACTGTATGGCAGTCGTCGTTTTCGTCGTGTGCGTGGTACGAGGTACACAGTTAATGTCAACCTCGGTCCGAACGGGCAAGGTAAAGATTTTCAGGTATAGCCGACCTGCAGCGCGTGGGCGGCGGGTCAGTTGGCGGCCACCTCGCGCAGCCCGTTGGCCACGGGCGCGGCCTCGCTGCGGCGCCACAGCCCGTACACGCGGCCCGGCACGGCCTGCCACAGCCGCACCGTGCCGTCCTCCGAGCCCGTCGCGTACAGCTCGCCGTCCGGCGACCAGCGCACGCAGTGCACCGGACCGAAGTGCCCTTTGTTCGATTCTGAAATTGTTACAAATATTGGATGAATACTTCGCGTTACATTTCTAAAGAATATTTGGGGTAGTGGAGACATAGTAGTAGGGTAACCCCCACATTCATAAAAAAATGGTTGCCTGTAAAGTCGGTTTTACGGGCGAAGATTTTACGTGACAACGTAGATAACATAGTTGAGTGGGAGAGAGACGCAAGGCATTCGGCGGGCCTCTCTCTCGTTCGGTGACTCATCGTAACGTTACCGAGCGTTACACTTTTTCATAAGTGACTCCCAGCCGCAACCTAATTTAAGACGTTGTCACGTCAAAATATCAAACGTTTGCTCGGGGACGCTCGAGGCTTCCCGGGCGGCCGCGAAGACACCCGCGTGCCACGCGACCGAGTCGCGAACATTGCGCGAGACGACGCTTGAAGCCGGCGTCGATATTCATACAATAATATACTTTAACAAATGGTATTACGGTTGTAATTTTAATTGAACTAGTAAATTCCGCAAAAAAAAAATCAGCTGTGTCTGAACTGACCCATAAACGCGTCCTACAATAATTTAAGACTAGTTCTACCATAACCAACTGCCAGCGACGTGCACAAATATTTTTAACAGAATAGACAGCACAAGGTAGACAAATTCTATGTGTCTTAAAATGCACGCTACTGCCAACTGGTAAGTGTATTAAGTCGAAATTTACATAAAATTCCACTAGCTCACCAAGTTCTGTGCCCGTGTTGTAGTCGAACTTGTACACTTTGAGGTCCTCCCCGCCGCAGACGAACGTGGCTCGGTTGGGCGCCAGCGAGGCCGAGTAGCATTTCGTCGGCACGGGAAACTCCCGCATTTTGCGCATCGTATCCGACGAGTAAAACGATACGTTTGTACCTGAAATTACATTTGTAAAAACATTATTTGTATGACGAATGAGGAGTCATTTATTAGAAAAAATAAAATTCAAATTATACTTATCAAAATTTAAAAGAGTTTAAAAAATTTGAAAAATCTACATATTTGAGCTTTTTGGGGTAGAAACTCTAGGTCCGTGGGGTGCTTATGCCGATAATTTATTTAAATTTATTTCTCAACGTCTATTCGAGATATCCCGTGACCCAAAAATTCTTTAAAAATAAAAGTTGCAGATTCCGGGAACATCAGAATCTTTTTGGAACGAAGTTCCTTATCGCGCGTTGCGAAAGGAGGCTGGGCGGAAAAAATTAAGACCAAAAGTTGTAACGACACTTTTTGCTACAGTTGTAAGCTTCTTTTCTGTCATTACTAGCTACGTCCCGCGGTGTTACCCGCGCCTAAAGTAGCCTATGTGTTAAACGAGGGTGTCAGTTTTGCGCGTGAAGAAGTAGCAAACTTACACACAGACACAAACTTTCGCCTTTATGATGAGTGAATATTTAATTCAAATCTTGTTTACCATGAGCCACTGTGAGTATTGCCCCGTCCCTCGATAATTCTAAGCTATTTGGAATCGTCGGAAATTCCACTTTGTGCACCTCCTGTAACAAAACACGGAATTAGTCAACGCATTAAATATTTCATGCGGGTTCTTAATTCAGCCTAATACTTGTAAATCATTTGATACAATCATTGACGAATAATAGTAAGTTTATATTCCGTATATTCCGTGGTAACTTGATGGTACAACAAAACATACAACTTATCGTGTTTATATATTTATACAAAGTGGAAAAGACATACCCGTAATAAATCAGACCACGGGCTATACTAGATCACTATAGCATAATGAAATTAAAATAACGTTAAAAAAAAACAAAAAAAATCGCCATTATCATACAAATTGCATGCACACTTTAGTATGGAACTGCTAAACACTTTTTTTATCTTTTACTGTTATTTTAATTCCATTATACTATAGCTATCTAGTTTTTTTTTTTTTATTTTTTTTTTTATTTATTTAACTTCATACACAAATACAAGTGTAATGGCGGACTTAAAGCCTAAGGCCTTATCTACCAGTCAACCAAACGGGTGATGTGGAGAATGATAGGGGTAGTGCACAACTTGACAGGTATATGGTGAAAAAGAAAGAAAAGACTATATGTTAAAATAATAATTAAAAAATAATCAAAACAATAAACTACATGCAAAATACACACTATAAAGTATATGCTAAAATAAACAATACCTACATATACTACATACACTACATAAATACACTATGATCTATCTGACAGTTTTTGAAGAAAATGTGCCTTCACCTGTTTCTTAAATGAAAAACGGGTTTTAGCCTTCCGGACATCAACTGGTAATTCGTTCCATAGTTTTATAGCTTGGACGATAAAAGAATGTGTAAAGAACCCACTCCGGTGAACTGGCAAATAAAGGTTGAAATTGTTAGAAGAACGAAGATCTCTAAGATGGGTATCACCCTGAAACTGAAAATTAGACTTGAGGTAAGCTGGAGTAGCGGGTTCAAAAAGAATCGAATAGAGAGTTGTGAGGATGTGCAGGTTGCGCCGTTGACGAATTGGTAACCAGTGAAGTTGGGAGCGATAAGCAACACATGGTCGTATTTACGAAGACCAAAGATATAACGAATACAATTATTGAGAAGACGGTCAAGTTTATTTAGCATATCGCCAGTCAAGTCCGAGTAGCACACATCAGCATAATCTATGATTGGCAAGATCAATGTATTCACCAGCATTGTTTTGGTGTCACAGGGTAGAAAATTTTTTAACTTATAGAGGGTACGTAGGACACCCGTGACTTTTTTAGAAATTTCCGTGACTTGTGTATTCCACGAGAGGAATGGATCTATGTGCAAACCTAAATCTTTGACACTTGAGCTAAACGGTATTACTGTGCCTTCAAAACAGACAGATAGGTGAGAGTCAGTGTCAATCTGCCTAATAAAATATGTACTACCAACTAGTAAAGCCTGACATTTTTTAGGATTGACCTTAACCCCGAACTTTCGCGACCACTCAGCCACGGCACTCAGAGCAGTATTAACCTGACTAATGGCAGCGTCTAGATTATCTACATCAGCTTGTGCATAAAGTTGCAAGTCATCGGCATAAAGGTGATACGAACACTGAAGATCTTTAGTAATAGAATCTATAAAAATAGAGAAGAGAAGAGGCGAAAGAATGCCTCCCTGAGGGACGCCTATCTCAAGTTCACACCATTCTGAGGAGGATTCCTCAATGCGAACTAACTGCTGTCGTCCTCGAAGATAAGATGAGAACCAGTTTACAACTGGTGAAGATACCTTGAGATGTGAAAGTATGGCTAGAAGGATATCATGGTCCACGGTGTTAAAGGCATTGGAGAAATCTACCAATGCTACGACTGTGACTTTCTTATTCTCCATTCCTAATCTAATGTCATCAGTCACTTTGAGGAGGGCTGATACCGTGCCGTGTCCACGACGAAAACCTGATTGGAATGAACTTAACAGGCCATTTCCAAAAATATGTTGAGATAGTTGGTAATGGACACAAGCCTCAAGCACTTTTGAGAGAAACGAAAGAATAGAGATTGGACGTAGATCGCATAACAGTTGGGGGTTGGGGACTTTAGGAAGAGGACGAACGTAAGCTTTTCGCCAGAGTTCAGGAAATTGTGCTGTAGAGAGAGATGAATTTATAATGTGGGTGATGACGGGTAGCACAATGTCCAGTATGATTTCGATCATACGGCGGCTGATCTTGTCACAACCTACAGCTCTAGATTTTATGGACGTAATGATCTTTTTTACATCCTCCTCACTTATTGGCGAGAATTTAAATTCGGCTACATCAGGAGACGGGAGTGAAGCAATATGTGAAATCGTAGCCGCTTTAAACGATTGACCAGATTGAGAAGACGTTACAAAATGATTATTTATGTCATCTAACGTAAATGAAGAAGGAATGTCAAGGTTACAAGATTTACCAATACCTAGAGTTCCAAGGAACTTCCAGACATCAGCAGAAGAAGAGGAGGAAAGAGTATTATGAATTAAGCGGCGTTTAGCATCACGTATCATCCTATTACACCGATTCCTTGCAAACTTAAACAGAGCCCAGTTCTCATCACTCCGATGTCTTTTAAACCTCCAAAAAGCACGATCTCTCCTTCTCATAAACATTCTTACCCCTGGCGTTATCCACGGAGCAGGTGGTCGTTTCAGTTTGACATTACGAATCGGGGCGTGCTTGTCATAAAGTCCAGTAAGAAGGTTATTGAAAACACTAAGTTTGTTATCTATACCAGATGCAGACCAAACCTGCTCCCAATCCGTATTAGCGGCATCATTAAGTAAAGCTTTGAAATCAGTCCGCGCATAACTACGAAGCTGCTTAATCTTGGGAATCACTTTAGGAGGCTTTAAGCGGTATGAACAGTGAAGGAGGTCATGTCGAGAGAATGCTGGGGCAGGATGTTGGCCGTAAGAGATAATATGATCCGTAGAAGATGTGATAATCAGGTCAAGACAAGTATCCTCCGAATAAATATTGTGATGCGTAGCTTGTGTGGGTAAAATATGCAAACTAGCAGAATCTAAAATACGGCGTAAATTTTGGGCTCTGGAAGAGTAACAATCTATTTGATCAGTGTTGAAGTCTCCCATAATTATGTGATGTGCGTACTCAGACCCGAGCAGTTCAATAGCTGCTTCGAGATCAGCAAAATAATTTGTAGACGGAGGACAATACACAACACCAAGAACGGCTTTAGCACCTTTGAGATTAATTTCAAGAAAAATATATTCCGCAGAAGCAGAGTAAAGAGCAGTAGAGGTAAGCAGAATTTTATAGCTAATGTCGCTCCGCAGATATATACCGACACCACCACAATCTTTGCCTAGCCGGTCATTGCGAATTAGCACAAATCCAGGGAGAGGGTAAGAAGTAGATGAGAGTTCTGGCTTCATCCAGGTTTCGGAAATGAGGATGGCATGAACATTGACATTAGAAAAGGTATCAACAAAGTCAGTATAATGTCCAGGAAGGCTCTGAGCATTGATGTGACAAACATTGAGAGTTGAAGAATTGTGTTGAAAAGCAGTACAGATGTAGTCACTTAAAGAAATAAAAGAGGAAGGGGAAGCACTATTATCACAAGAGTGATATTCATCATCGACTGAGTGATAAGAATTGTCAGACATAATAATATATAAATAAATGTATAATATCAAAATAGATATATAATAATATAATATAAAACCAAAAAACTATATCAATGTAGCGGGCCTAAAACACCTCTCTACACCACCCACCAGCCAACCACAGCACTTAAATAGGTACATGATATCTCTACAATTACAAGTTAAAACACAAAATAGACTTCTTTAGAGAAAAATAAAATAAAAATATGAGCACATCCTACACGCTGTCCATCCCACAGGGCATACATGCTGGATCACGAGATCTACTTCTCTCTACTAATAATATCCTCGTGCATCCAGCCCCCAATCCCCAATACCCTGAGAGACGACCAGCATGCGGAGGGACCACAACCAAGAATATACTTACAGTTTTAAATTAATTACACACTAATATTATACAATTAATTCAAAACTGCATGGGTATGTATTAGGCATGATATTATCATACCTAATACACACTGTCAAAATAAAATGACACACTCAGGCCGTAAAATTGAAATAAAATAGGTATTTTAAAAACTAGTACATAACTAGCAAGACTGCACGTATTAACATGTACCAAGTAAGTCGATAAGTGAAGTAGGTACATACAAAAAACAAATGATGCGTTTAATTTACACACTTTTAGCATTTTCAGCAAAGGCTTAAGCGTTGGTAGTCTATGTTCGTCATTAAAAATAAAACACAAATGTCACTGTCACTGTCAAAAGAATAATTTGATTACATTATGATATAAGTCTGACCTGACACTTGATTTTGATGTGAAAAAGTAAGAACATATTGTGGGTGGGCATTACAACCTACAAGTAGTTACAAAAGTATAAAAACACCCTCAAGATATAAATTACAACCAGAAACGCTATATACAGAATAATGAGGAACACGACATGTGTGAGGTTCACACAAAAAAAAAAAGAAAAAAAGCTACCAAGAAGTACCTACATAACCTGAGCGGAAACTGTTTTAGTCGCTTGACCTCCTGCAGGACGAACAGCAGCCTGAGGGAATTTTTCTATCAAGACTTTAAGCTCCTCATCAGTGCAGATCTTACATTTGGAACCATCAGACGTTTTGATGACTATCACTCCATCCTGTGACCAACAGTTGCGCATGCCAAAATGTTCTCTTGCCTTGCCAAAAACAGCAAGCCGTGCACGAGTCAGGAACTCCTTTATAGATATCTTGCTACCCTTAAGACAAGTTTTCTTATTCCAAATGGTAGATTTTGTGGAAAATTCACGAAACCTGACAAGCAACGGACGATGATGATCTCTCTTTGACTGACCCAGCCTATGGCATATTTTGATATCATCTTGATTAAGACCTGTCATGCCAAATTTCTTCTGTGCCAAATCCAAAATAATTTGTCTGCAATTCTCTTGAGGCTCTTCTGGGATGCCAGAAAAAACCAAAACTTTCCGTCGATGTCTGGTTTCAATGTTGTCAACAGAGCGCATACATTCTGTAATTTGAGATCTCAGAATGCCTACCATTTTGTGCATAATATCACGAAACACCCGGAACTCTTCAGCTACTTTCGCAACAGTATCCTTTGCTGGTGCCGCAGACTGCAACTGGGATTCTAACTCTGCCATCTTCAAGTCGAAATGGGCTTCTAGTCCCTGTTGTGCCCTCAAGATATCAGTGAGATGTGACATGCTGCCGAAGTGAAGCTTGAAACTCTTACAGTTTTCAAAGTGTGTGTTCTGTGTGTGGTGACTAGCAGGTGGTGTGCAATACACAGGTATGGTTAAGTCCACATTAGAGTTTTACAAATGTAAGTAGGAATAAATTAGTTATTTACAGCTGATTAAATGCAAAAACACTCTTAAATTTTGTTTTAATTAATTAAATTATTAAATAAATACTGGAGAGACTTGTTAGGTTAAATATGCTCCTACCCGCGAATCCTTAGTTTTATTAGTTAGCCCGTGGTTCGATTTATTACGGGTTTGTCCCTTCCACGTTGTATATACATACCTATTTATCATTATATAATACCTTTAAACGAGCAATTCTTGTATGTATGTATGTATGTATATATATATATTTATTTATAAATTTCTGTGATCTCGAAAACGGCTCTAACGATTTCGCTGAAAATTTGTATATGGGGTTTTTCGGGGGTAAATAATCGATCTAGATTACTTTTATGTTTGGGAAAACGCGTGTTTTCGAGTTTTCATGCGTTTTTCTTTCGCAGAATATGGTCCCTAATTTCGTCGCGCCGCGACCGCCTTGATTTAGCTCAGTGGTTAAGGATAGCGAGAGCGCTAGAAAGAGTGTTACGGGTTCGAATCCCACTCGGTGACTTACTTTTGTTTTTTTTTATGTTTACGTTTATATATTTTTTTTTTATTTTGCATTGTTTTTAGACAAGTTTAAAAAAACTTAGTTAATGTTTGAGATGTAACCGAGCAAAGCTCGGTCGCCCAGGTACTTTATCATTATAGTACCGTTGAGTTAGTACCTCATAACACAAGTTAAAGCTTACTTTGGAGCTAGCTCAATCAATGTAATTTGTCCCTATATATTTCATTATCGTCATTTCAGTCGCGTTACGTCTCCCAAGGAATTCCAAAATGACCGATCTAGAGCGGCCTGCATCCAGCGCTTTCCAGCGACCTTGGTCAGGTCGTCTGACCAACCTGTGGTTTCCTATTCTTCGCTTGCCAGCACTTGGTCGCCATTCGAGAACCTTTTGGCCCCATTGGCCATTGGTTCGTTGCGCTGTGTCCGTAAATTATACAACGTGGAAGGGACATACCATAATAAATCAAACCACGGGCTGTACTAGATCACTATAGTATAATGAAATTAGAATAAAATTCAAAAAACGAAAACAAAATTGTGCTCTTTCATACAAAAGTGTGCAGCAATTTTTATGGGAATGTCGAATTTTTATTTAGTTTTTTGACCGTTATTTTAATTACATCAATTTATTACGGGTACGTCCCTTCCACATTGTATATTTATATTTTTATTTATTCCATCATAGAAATAACAAAGGCTGACTTAATTCTACAATTTTGTACTGACCTACTGTATGTCCATGGAAAATTCTTTGGAAATATGGATATACCTGTCCACTGGTGCGGTCCCATACGCGCATCGTGAGGTCGTCGCTGACGCTCACGATCCTTGAGTTGTGCAGGAAGACGGCGTGTCTGATACTACTCGTGTGGGCATTTATTTTCTCCAATGCTGGAAAGAGAAAAAAAAATAACGTCGCATATACTTTATGGTGTTCCCACACTGCTGTCAAAAATGTTTAGTAATATTTTCTAAGATTATAAAAATGCAATATAACATAAAAATAAAATACTGTTATAAACAATAGTATGTAATTCTAATTATGAATAATAAATACTTATAATAACAAATTGCCGTGTGGTTTCCGGCAGAGTAAAATAGGGCCACTCCAAGTCTTCCCGTGGATGTCGTAGAAGGCGACTTAGGAAATACAAGCTAAACAAAGCTTATGTCAATGAGACCTCTCCAAGCCGTCTGGCCAGCGAGAAGAGTGTTGGCCTACAATCTCCTCGCTGGCCAGACGGGTTGGAGTCGTCTGGCTGCTCTGGCCAAGTATGGCTCTGGTAGTATAGAGAGGGTCGTGCTCCTGCAGTGGAGACAAAAAGCCTGATTATGATGGTATGATAATAACAATATTACAACAATAAGTAATTTTATTTAAATGTCAGAAAATGATTGTAAACATTTTTAACAGCAGTGTGGTAGCACCTTTACATTAACTGGTTGCCTGTTCCATGTGTATATAATATATAAACATATATTTTACTATTATACTCTTTTTCCCATTTGGAGGCCACCAATATTGTGTTATAAGATTTAAAACTTTTATATATAGTAACAAATTACTGAAAATTAAGATACCAAACGGACTGGATAATTTTTGCAAGAGTAATCAGGAAAACACACATATCTCCTAAGTGTTATGGTTGAAAAACTATTAAATTTGTATTTATTATTCCACGACAACCTGCACTTTGCATATAGGTAGATAAAGAATGACTCAGAAACCACTACATACGAAAGACAAGAATACATGTTACTTCGACCTTCCTATTACCAAATTCTGTTCTGTAGTCGTGATTCGAATACATGTAAAATGGATTTGGATATCAGACCCGACGAGCTCGGTGGCCCAGTACAAGTACATTTTACTAATGCTAAGTTAAGTGACCACGGGCGTGGTCCACATTGGGATAGGTGAATACGAGTGGTTTAGACATTTTTCTAGCTTCTCCGTGCGTCAAAAGGACGCTAACCCGTTAGTCTCAGCTGTCATCACTGTATGGCAGTCGTCAAGCTATCTAGTCAGATGCTTCTAAGCAGATTAAATAACCGGCTAAATGCGAATTGGATTCGCGTACTAAGGGTTCCAAGGCCCCACTGTTTTTAGTATTTGTTGCCATAGCGGCAACAAACATCATCTGTGAAAATTTCAGCTGTCTAGCCATCAAGGTTGATGAGATACAATCTGGTGACAGACAAACGGACGGACAGACAGACAGACGGACAGCGGAGTCTTAGTAATAGGGTCCCGCTTCTAACCTTTAGGTATGGAACCTTAAAAAAATACGTCTACGTCACGTGAATGAATGTAGGTACTAAACGAGAACTCGCATTTCGGGGTACATATGTCTCAAGTTACGTAGGCTTTATAGGATTAATGAATGTCGTTCCATTCGCCATTCATGGCCGAGTTCTGTACAGAGCAGGTATTTACTAATTGCTTGCCAGCGATCAATGTCACGGAAATGTATTAATAAACTGATATAAAAGACAAAGATCTGGCTTGTCGAGAGGAAGGAAGTAATGACTTGTACTTTTGTGCACATAGCACATCAAATGTGACGTACCAACTAGCACTTTTGGCTACATATATACTATCACGTCTATATCTGTTACTAACGACGACAAACAAAACAATCAAATCTTTCCTCTTTATAATCTATATCTATCTATACATATAATAAAACAGTAAAAAAGTGAGTTTGTACATTAAATATATTTCCAAAAAAAATATTGGGGGCGATGAAAACCTAGTAGGTAATAGAGTAAGAATTTTAAAAAAATGTCTCTGTTTTTCTATTTGTACTAATCTCCGGAAATACTGAAATGAATTCGAATGAAACTGTAGCTGTTAATCCTAGACAACATATACGGTATAAATGATTTTGGAAAATGAAATAGTCCAGCTAAACTGTAAGAAATATAAAAATGATGCCTTAGCAAAAGTTATTCAGCCTAATAAGCATTTTTCAGAAACAAAGTCCACGCGAACGAAGTCGCGGGCTTCGGCTAGAAGTGTAATATAGCAGAGAAGAGAAGGTACCAACCTCCTGCGTCTGGCTTGTTCAGGTCAAACACCCGTATCAGCTTCTCGTTGCTGGCCGTGAGCAGCATGGTGTCATCTGCGTTAAAGTTGACGCTCTTTACGATGTGCTCGTGGTCGAACGTGTGCGCTACATCGCCGAATCGCGCGTCCCATAACTTTGCTGCAACAAAATGAACATTTTACCAACTATTATCTAGTTTCACTTGTCCCATTCTGCAACATTTTGTCCCACTTCGCAATTTCCGATTGAGCAATGTAAGTTTTAAACTTATGTTCATCATAATCATTATACAAGCGAGCGTAATCCCAGTTGCAAACTTAGCAGTAACGATTTAGAGCCCGGGGTCCGCTACCTGATCTAGGTGATTAGACGAGGTTACTGTAAGTTTTAAAAAACTTTGTCTTGCATTGAAATTAATATGTAACGTAAAATCTATA
Source organism: Acrobasis consociella (assembly GCA_963555685.1). Taxonomy (NCBI): domain Eukaryota; kingdom Metazoa; phylum Arthropoda; class Insecta; order Lepidoptera; family Pyralidae; genus Acrobasis; species Acrobasis consociella. The sequence continues at coordinate 8,444,673 of OY743115.1, forward strand.
AAAACAGTATCAGCCTCAAGTACATTCTATAGCATAGCAATCCAAGTGGCAATCATTTTTGGGTGTCATTTGGGTTACGTTTATTAGAGAGATCTAATAAACAAAAAGACAATCGACCAATGAGTTATATTTTTTATATTATTTTGAGCTTTCACAGCCTGAATGATAAGAACGAGTATTAAGTTTCATAGATGAAAATAATAAAGATGATAATTTTTTAACACGACTATTTAAAACTCCTGACCTAATTGTTAGTTCATTCAAAAAGATTGTTATTTTCAGATGTATAATGCAATACAAAAGATGCATATAGACATAATAGCTTAGAGCTAAACCGATAATGATAATGACACACAATAGGTGTAATTATATTGTTACTTGAATTGATAAGTTTATTAGCAAGCTTATTGCAAAATGAAGATCTAAGTACATTTCAAACAGTTAGCTACAAATAACCTCATTCCTTTGTAGTTTTTATATCAGGTTTGGTATAAATTAAAATAAACAAGTGAAAAAAAAAATACAACTATAAGGTACCTCCTATATTTATACTTGTCAATGACAGCAACTTTTGTATAACTTAATAGATTTCCTTATAAGGCTCACACTAACAAACTACTAGACTGGACACCCAGGAAACAAATGTATACCTATACTTCTTGTATTATAGTTTTTTTGCATTATACACAAAACAATCTGTAAACAAAATTGTCTGAATAGTTTATGAAAATTTGTTTGTGTATATGCAGCTTGATAAATGTAATTTTAGGGTTAATTTCTAGGGTTCTTTACCCAAAAAGGTGAAAATGGGACCTTATTACTTAGACTCCTTTGTCTGTTAGTCTGTCTGTCACCAGCCTGTTTCTCATGAACTGTGATAGGTAGACAGTTGAAATTTTGACAGATGAAGTATTACTGTTGTGGCAATAAGAACAAATATTAAAAAATAAAGTGTAATATTAAAGAAAAATTCTACCTCGGTGTAAAAGCCGAATTACCTAATATGAAGGTATGTCTTATTTATTGTTTGATTGAAATTTGATTGTGTAAAGTTTATGCTATAAAATTTACCTGAGAAATCTGCTGAGCCAGTGGCTGCCAGCCCAGCATTCTGTGTCAACGCCACCCCCCATACTGCTCCCTTATGACCCTCGAAGGTCCCGATCCAGTCACCTGTCTCACCTTGCCGCAACATGGGCTTGCCATCTGTTAAAAATGCACCATTGTCAATATCACAATGAATGGAACCTTTTTATGGGTATGGCTATTATAGGAACTTCATTGATGCTCTTTTGTCGCTTCATAATTTATCAATGGATAAACATTGTGTGAATATTAATATAAACCAGGAGATAAAGTCGTGTAATAAAATTTAAGTTGAAAACTAACAAATTATAGATGTATACAAGTAAAGTATTAAGTAGGGATGGTATTTAAAAGAAAATATAGCTAGAAAATATTTGCTATGTGCAGATTGCAGCACTACCTAGCATTCACTATGTAGACTGTCAAACTTTATGTCTCAAGTATTGTGACAAAATAATAAAAATGTAAATTATATTGTAAATTATTTTTGTTCTTGTATTGCTAGTAATAAGTTTAAGTATCTTTTTAAGCTAGAAATAATAAAATTGTAAAGACTGACTATGTAGGCCCGCCGGAGTATCACTCACAATATAATATTCCAACCAACAGTGGATCAAAGGCAATTTGTCAGCAAAAAGTAAAACCTAACACATTGCTGGACACACTTATGTGTATAGACTTACATCAATTGTTATTTCTATTGTGTCTGGCTGAGTGGCCAGTTATGTGTTAATTGACTATTTCTACTACTATTCTTGCAATTTACAAAAAATAAACTAAGTACAGTATACATGTATATTGTAATGAATGAATAAGAATGCAAAAGTTTAGTAAACCATATTTTGTTTGCATAATAATGCGAAACTCATTTCAGAAACCTCCATACTTTACATGGAGGGAATGCTGTAGGTACTCATGAGAAGTATCAAAAAAGTATGCAAAAACAAAATTATTCATCCTTCAAATCAAGTTCTATTCATAGGGCCTAATCAACTTGCATGTGTATGTTAGAAAACTCCAAAATAATTATTATAAGGCAATGAATATTCAGAAGTCTAATAAGAATCTGTTTTGTGTTTGAGTGACTTCAACCTAAAACCTAAAGTACGGAAAGTACACAAACACCTACTTGTCTTCTCACAAAGCATAAACAAGATGATACTGAAGTAATTACATTATAAAATCTGCTATTTTCCTCATAGGCTCACTACAATGAAAGTAACTTAATGACATGTTTTTACCCTCTGTATCTTGACATTAATGTCAAGTACTCTGGTCAAACCTTGGAGAAGTACAAGGTGACCCAGAATGGGTGAAATGTCAACATATGTATACAGAAACAATCTTTTCGTTCTGGTAGAATTTTGAACGCACACAAAGGCACGGAACTTGTAAGTCATGTCGCAGCGACGTGAACAACACCACGATATGTCTACAAGGCAAGCCGCCGCCGCGAGGAAACTTACGAGCGGATACTCAAGGTGCTTCCTGCATGTCCGGAAAGAGAAGGTCACAGCATGCATATGCACGCCGGCCGACCAGTCCACAGATATGAGGAAAGTGAAGGCCTTGCTTCGTAACGCCCAACATCTGTCAAGCTCAACCCAAACAAATACACCCAAACACACTTGCGAGTCTTCCTCCTACATCTAGGCCAAGGCAAAAGGGCATTCCCGAGCACATATAAACGACAAAACAACTTACCTTTGCAGGCAGAAATCAAATAATATCCATCTTTTGTAACGTCACTAAAATCCAAATGCACAACTGGTCTTGTATGGCCACCACATGTGAGAGGAACTTGCTTGAATGTTGTCATTTTTGTTTTAATTTTTATGTTATTGTACTTTTAGAAAATAAAACTAAATATCTTTGTAACTAAAATTAACCTAATGAGTCTGATCGTACTGAATGTTGACAATCGACTGACGGAAAAGTGCAAGTCAGTGTTGCTATAGATTGATTTGTATATTACCATAGATTTTTTTTTTACCTATAATTTTGTAGTACTTAATATTATGTACCCCCGAATTTGTTTATATGGCCTTTTGTAAGTGCCCTGGAGACGTATTTTTGAAATCACTTGTCACATTACGAAGGGTTTGCGCAAGCGTTTCCAAACGGGCGCATTTTTGAATCGGTAGTTTGCGAAGGCTTTGCACGAGTGGTCTTGACCACTCGTAATTTTGACATTTGTAGCGTAGATATGTCATCGAAGCCAATCATGGTAAATCCGTTCCATTTCACGTTGCTTTTTTATTCATGTTCGAATTTTTAGAAAAGCATTGACAAATTATCGATGTTTTCTGCGTAAAACAATATTGTTTTTCGCTGACACGACGGTTTCAAAAATACGATCAATTTGTATTTTACGCGAACGGTGAGTTGGAAAACTACACGTTTTGTGTTTCGCTGAGTCCCTCAATGAAAAATAGCACTCCTGTTTACAAATAACGAAATAAACATTGTTACTGGTAATGGTAAATGACGAGCAAGGGTGAAGATAATCGTTATGTTTTTTAAATGTACGTATGATAGTTTTTGGCAACAAGCTTATTCTTGAGAGGTATCGTTCGATTCGTCTAAATTGTCGGAATTACACTGGGTATATTAAATATAATATAACCTGGCTTGTCCGATCGTGTTCCCAATTACGTCCTAGATTTCTAGGCATGCTGCTGTTGTTTTTTCAGTTCATTTATTAAGTTAGATTTTTTAGTGTAGTCGTATTTTTTGATTACCTATTTAATAATTAGTTAGTACTTGTTTTAGTACAATCTTACAACTCATATCAGTCTATTGCTACTGCTGGTTTATAGGGTCAATAAAGGAAAAAAATCTCTCAATCACTAAGCTGGGCATGCGGGTATTTAAAGCAAGTAGTAATAAAAATGTGTGAATAAAAAAAGTATACAAAATAAAAATATGAACAGTGATTATTATGTACACAAATATGTAGTAATAGTAAGATAAAAAATAGGATTTAGAATTTTATGTGAGCTAATGTGAACTCATTTTTTCATGCATGTTCCCTATTCACGGTAATGACCGTATACTTATACGACACATCATGTGTCAATATCAATAGTCATTAATACTCATTATGATGAGCAAAGTGTATCTATTTGCCTTTTTCCACCTACACGTATTCCTAGGCTTTATCTACCCCGTAAGGGACAGAAAAGTGAAAGGAATGAAAATTTCCCTTGTTTTAGGAAAACATTTTATGATGGCAATACCACTGTCAACAAACCATAAACTTCTTTTCTTTAGTTGGTTAGCTTTTTTACTCTATACGTAATATTTTTTCTTTGCGTTAAAAAGTAACAATTGTCTCTGTGGTCATTTCACTGACGTGTCTTGACGTGACGTTGACAAATATTGTTGAATTGGATTGTCAAAATTTATTTAGTTTCTAAAGAAACATTGTGCATTTTTCAAGGAAATAAATCACCAAAATGGATTTCTTTACTTCAATTCCAACACACATTGACTACGTCGGCCAGGCGAAAGCTGAGAAACTTTATAGAGCCATCATTACATTGTTCAGTATTGTTGGATTTGTTTGGGGTTACATTGTTCAGCAATTCTCTCAGTCTGTGTATATCCTTGGTGCCGGCTTCATCCTAGCTGCTATCCTGACACTTCCACCCTGGCCCATGTACCGTCGTAACTCTCTCAATTGGCAAAACCCAAAAAATACAGACGAGAAACCATCAGGCAAGAAAGGCAAGAAATAGGAATACTTACCACATTCCTGTACATTTGATATGTGTATCTCAATAAAAACTAGTTTGTAAGATTTATGAATGTTTTATTTCATACCCTAAATCAGAATCTTCACAAATCAAATAACAAAAACTTAAAAATAATTCTTATAGATACAATGACAAGAGGTCTCCAGAATTAGTTTACAGAGAAAATAACTATAAAGGTTTGTGCCTTTGTTTAATAAGGTTTGTGCCTTTGTTTAATTACATTGCAAGTGAATTGCTGGCTTGTAGCTTTCTTCAGGTAACTTCCTACGGGAGGTAGTCCCACCCACCACCACATCTTGCAAATCTTCAACATTGTCAATTGCCAATTCTATTAATGGCATTTCATGAATCTTCATCAAATTAGAACAAAATCTAGGATCAGTTTTGTGTGAACACATTGCATTGAGTAGCTCACCACTATCTTCTGCAGTGTACTGAAGTAACAACTAAGTTGCTAACTAGAGACAATTCAAAATTCTGTTGTAAATCCATATATTTCAATGCATTAACAATGTCTTATCCTTTCAGATTTTGGCACATGTAAATATCTGACCAATAAAAACTACCTCTATGTTGTGAATTTACTAGCAACAAAGCTTTTTACTAAAGACAAATAAATAATGTCATACTATTTCCATTAAAATGTATAATGGCATTGGTAAACTAGTTCAATAAATAATTTTTTCTTGAAATTAGAATACATGTATCACATATATTTACAAAATATACAATTGAACTACAATATAGGTGGACTGTTTTACTTCCTCTAGACAAGTTACAAAACTGTTACAAGATTTACTTCCTCCAGGCTCTAAAAAAAACGTAATTACATATACAGAATTCCTGATGATAAAAAAATATAAAAAGAAACCTTTTGCAATGTCATCAAAAAACATTACTTTCTTTTGGCAGGTGGCGGAAAATTGGAAATTAAACCTTATTTTAATTACAATACAAAACATACCTAATAATGTCATTAATTCATGACTTGTATGCTTGTACGAAACAAAGAAATCTCAATATTAATCAATCTAATTGACATGACAAGACGACATAGCTATTATATAATTCTCTCTTTAATATTGTTTCTTTCTAGCAACAAAATACTAAATTGTACAAATGTACATCATGTATCATTTGTTTACTCATAAAGGCATTAATTAAAAAGCCTCTAATAATTGATAAATCAAAGAATTATTACTTGATTTCTCTTAAGTTTCTCATAAAATAACATAAACCTCATTATTTCAATATACAAAATTAAAATAATTTGCTTTCAGTTTTCAACTCAGTCATTGCAGCTATCAAAAATAAATAATCTCAATTCTAATACCAATAATACTTAATGTATTATTATAAATCCTCATTAAAACTAAACTTTTCTCTAAGATTTTTAAATATATTGTAAATCCTACTTTCATTGCACACGTCACAATTATCACTGGTGGTATCTACATTAGCACTACTACCTTCTTTACTATTACTGTTTTGTTCATCTTCGTTGTCTTTAGTCTTATCTTTTTCATCTTCTTTTTCATTAGCATTTTGTTCACTGGTATCACTTTTCTCCGTTTGAATATCATTGGGTGTGTCTGCTGTTACTTCTTCCGATGTTCCCTCATTATCAAGAATTTGTTGCAGAGTTATAACAACGAACATGAAGGTGACGCCGAAGTTGACAAAAGTGAGTGAAAGTGGTCCCAACACTAACATACATACTGCCATTGTGAACAAAGCTGCAGCTACTGATTCGTAGTTTTTCCTGAAAATTAAAAAACGTGCCTTGACATTTCTTAAATTTTAAAAGACATAAGATTAAATTTTTTATATGTTCCCTATAGTAATTCGTACAGTATTTTTAAATGATTTAGCTTAAAGATAAATAATATTTAAAAACATGTCTTAACAATTCTTAAATTTTAAAAGACATAAGATTAAATTTCTTATGGTAATTCTTACAGTATTTTTAAATGATTTAGCTTTATAGACATGTAATCCTATAGATCAATAAAACTTACAATTTCTTCTTTGGTCCTTCCATCTGCCATATAACAGTCGAACAAGCCGACATGGCCATTCCTGTGGACGAGGATGTGTCCGGAACTAACACCATTGAGTACCTGTCAAAGTATAATGAAATTCTAAGTAGGTATCTCTATACAATAAATAAATAAAGTTTTCAAGTACATTGCCTAGTTCTTAGTATTAGTATTTATTTATTTTATAAACAGCTAGCTGTCTGTTCAGGTTTTTAGTCTATTGCAACATTTATACCTACACTAGATTTAGATGTAAGTACTTGAAAGTTTATACAGTTTATTCCAAAGGAGGCATGTAATGCTGGCAGCATGCCAAGCCAACTAAAAGAAGTTAAAACCAAGAAAGAACAACTTACTTGAAATTCCTAGCCCAAGTCATCAACGCCGGTACATTCACCAACGTAACTACCATCCACATAAAGAACAACATCATGTGGAAATTCAAGTTATTCAAATCCTCATCTATACTATCTGTATCTTTTTTAACTTCTTTATCACTATTTTCATCGCACTTTGGCACTGAATCTCCTTTTTCTTCTTCTGAATTTAATACTGATACAGTTTTTTCACTTGACGAATCTTTCGGTTCATCTATCTTGTCCTTTATTTCTTTTATGTCATCTCCTTTCTCATTGTTTTCTTTGCTCTTACTCTTATTGTCTTCTATTGCTTTAGTTTCTTCTGTTGTAGTCTTTATAAGACTAGTTTCAGATTCATTGCTAGTGCTAACAGTCTTTTTAGATTTGAACATTCTGCACATTCTGGACGCGAATTTTGCCATCAGTTTGTAGACGTAATCCTCGAGATATTCTTCATACATTTTTGATAGCTGTAATTTTATATCAGTGTTAGTCATAGTTTAATAAGTGAAGTAAACGGACAGCTATGACCGTTTAGCAGATATATGGACACTAGACTTAACAAAAATTTGACTTTTGAAAAACGGTGTTTACAAGCTCATAATATTTTCAAAAGACACAATTAGTTAGTCAAGAAAAAAAATTACTTCCACTTTACTTGTATGAGAGCTACCTCAAAAAAAATGTTTTTCTAATTATTATTTTACCACTTTTTCATTTCTATTAAATATTCATATCCAAACCAAATTACAGCTTTCTAGTACTTATGGCCTCTAAGTAAAAACGCGGACGGACGGACAGACAGACAGACAGGCAGACATGGCGAAAGTATAAGGGTTTCTTGTTTACTACGAAACCCCAAAAACGGTATATATACTACAAAATTGCACGCACCAAAATGTACACCAGTGTGGATCAGCTGATTTTTTTCAGGATTGATCCTCTATTGAAGTTTATTACATTTAAAAGTACTTTTACCCCCTTTTTGTTACATTCGTAGATGAGTAACTATATTCTTAATTTTATGGCAACAAGGTACTTCAATTTTTTTATAGGTATAGAATTATTCAAAATCTAGTTTCTTTTATTTATACTAACCAAAAAGGCATAGAAAGCAGCGCCAGCGACTAGAGAGGCAGCGCCGCAAGACAAAGGTACTGCGGAAACGAGCACCACGCTCACAACCATTGGTATCTTCTGAAGCCCAGATGCCACTCTCTCCGCAAAACCACTACTGCCACGCCACACTATTCTGTAGCAAGATATATTATTTTTAAGGCGTATTCGAAAAATCGGTGAACATACATAAAAAGAAATAAAAGATCGCAACGACAACCTCTTCCTTTTTTAGAAGTCAGTTAAAAATATCTGGCAAAATATTAAGTCATCAAAGTAAACAAAATTGTGTGACTTTTTGGTGCCTTTTCTTGCATTTTTCTTACGCAAAAAAAAATTACATTTTCTTACTTTGTGGGTTATCAATAATTTAGACAACATCCTTATACAATATTTTTACCCTCGTATTCATAAAAAATTACAACCGTTTGGTAAACCGATTTATCCCTGTACATGTTTTGTCCCTTTTCCTCTTTTCAATATATAAAAAAAAATATTTGACCTTCAAAGAACGAGACAAAACATATTTTAACTAAAATTGGTCTAGCAAAATTATTCTTTTTTTAATAATAAGGGAATTAGACTTTACTTACCTAAACAGTAGTCGATGAGCTAGTTGAGAGGAAAAGACCATCACAATGACAGCCGCAGCTGCCGCAATGTTCAGCAGCCCGAGCGCAGTCATGTATGCTGGCAACACTATGAGTGAGCGAGCGAAGTATAGCAACTCTTGGTTCTTGAAGCTTGCGTTTTCAAATATGTACAACAGGGATGGAAGAGACCTGTAAGAAAATCAATAGTAAACGCCGCTGCAGACTAATTCTCGTGTGGGGTATTGTTGAATAGCTGTGTCAAAATTAGACATGGGTAACTCCGGACTAGAAGATTCAAATGAGCCGAATACTGAACAGGACCCGATAACCTAATCAGCTCCGAGCAAATGTTCCCGACTCTCGCGAGTTATTTGATCTCCATCGAGTCCCGCCTCCCACCAGCTCATCGGCGCTCTTCGGCTCGCGTCGCTCGCGATCCGCTAGTCATTCGTTTCGGCTCAACCACGTCACGGGTGTCGAGATCGGAAATACTCGAGACTCGGAAGGAATCGGACGGAGGCTTCGGTTATTCATCGTGCGCCGCCAACCAACGGCAAATGATGTTATGATAGAATAAGATGCGAATGTTTTTTCTATAAATAAGAACAAGACAGATATTTGTTACATTGTTTGCTCCAATACAGCTACAGACAGAGCCCGGTATCGGTTTCAATTATTGAAACCGGTACCAAAACGGACGTGTGTATTCTTTCGGTCCAAGATCCAATAGCGAGACTTAGCAGATCATGGAGCCGGAGTCGCACACTGTTCCAAAAACCCTTCGGACCTGACATTTTGAACTAAGCTCAGAATGTGACTCGTTTCGTTATTCTAAACGATAAGCAAAAACTCCCGTGTGGCAATTCCTTTTAGTTTTGGAGAAAACTTAAACTAAAGTTGTTCGATTTTTTTACTTAGAAAGTAAAATATATTTTTTTCTACCAGAACAATTACTTTATTTGCCCAAATTTTCACATCAATTTATTGAGCGTTTAAAACTGTATTTTACTATCGCTACCCCTAGTCGAAAATGTAAGCCTAAAGCGAAATAATAATATTTTTCAATAAAACGGTTTTATTTAATATCTATTATAATTCGAGCTATTAGCACCCAAATATCTATTTAAAATGTAGAGAATTAGGCTGTTTATCTTTGTATAAAAAAGCAGCTGCTAATTCCGTGGGATCTCGGAGAAATTCGATTCTAAATATTTCCTGACTCCGAACCCCTGAAACTTAGAAATAGCAATATTTCATATACGCATTTGCTATGAACTTTTAGTAAGGTCTAAATCTAAAAATACATTGGATTGAACGATTTTTATTGTATTGTATTTTTTAGATATACTAAAGAGCGGAAATTTTCCTTAACATTAGCAAATGTGGCAAAATATTATATTTAATAGCTATTTTTTTTCTTATATATTTCAATTTAAATTAAAAAGTATTGGTGGTCACCGTTTTAGTATTTATCTTTTTCTTGCAAAATTATCGATTGTTGCAAGCATAAATTTTTTGTTATACGTCTTCTAGCACCTATATTAGGTTATATAATTTAATTAATTTGATGAAGGTGTGACGTGGGAAGGGTGGGAGATGGCCGCAAGTACACGAGGAGAAATTAGCTCTGGAAAAATCGAAGCTTCTTCGGAAATGAGTAGTGGAAGTACTATCTCTTTCGTAGTTTGCGTTTGGCAGTTTATCGCGAGTTTGTTCCATCGAATTTGTTCCACCTTCGGAGAAGGAAAGGTGCCGGCTATGCACTATCCACAGCATCGCAGGCGGCGGCATGGGTCTGAAACGGCTCCATGACGCCATGCCTCCATTTCTCTAGGCTAGATGTATTGACGTGGGGTTTTAGCTAACGCCTAACGAGGGTGGACCCCTTCCCACGCCGCACCTAGCCCTTCATCAAATTAATTAAATGGTATAGGTAACCTGATATAGGTATTAGAAGACGAATAACAAAATACTTATGCTTGCAATCTAGGATTTTAATCTGACGACGTCACAGTTCACAATCGATAATTTTGCAAGAAAAAGATAAATACTAAAACAGTGACCAACAATACTTTTTAATTTCAATTGAAATATAAAAGAAAAAAAATCCTACTAAATATAATATTTTGCCACATTTGCTAATGTCAAGGAAAAGTTCCGCTCTTTAGTAGATCTAAAAAATACAATACAATAAAAATCGTTCAATCCAATGTATTTTTAGAATTAGACCTTACTAAAAGTTCATAGCAAATGCGTATATGAAATATTGCTATTTCTAAGTTTCAGGGGTTCGGAGTCAGGAAATATTTAGAATCGAATTTCTCCGAGATCCCACGGAATTAGCAGCTGTTTTTTTATACAAAGATAAACAGCCTAATTCTCTACATTTTAAATAGATATTTGGGTGCTAATAGCTCGAATTATTATAGATATTAAAATAAAACCGTTTTATTGAAAAATATTATTATTTCGCTTTAGGCTTACATTTTCGACTAGGGGTAGCGATAGTAAAATACAGTTTGAAACGCTCAATAAATTGATGTGAAAATTTGGGCAAATAAAGTAATTGTTCTGGTAGAAAAAAATATATTTTACTTTCTAAGTTAAAAAAATCGAACAACTTTAGTTTAAGTTTTCTCCAAAACTATAAGGAATTGCCACACGGGAGTTTTTGCTTATCGTTTAGAATAACAAAACGCGTCACATTCTGAGCTTAGTTCAAAATGTCAGGTCCGAAGGGTTTTTGGAACAGTGTGAGTCGGTAAGGGAGTAGGAATCAATAAGATGAGTCGGTACCGAATGAGGATTCAGATTAGGTGAGCCGAAACGCACCTCGGAGTCGAGATTACCCATGTCTAGTCAAAATATATGACCTAGAAAACACCATTTTTCGATCTAGGGATACGTTTCTGAAGTATTTGGTTTTGTAGTGCACATTTTGTTCGGCCCAATATTCGGTTTGGTAAACGTTCAGCCGAATAATATCCGATCCGGTATTCGGTTATTCGGCATAGTCACTATTCGGCGCATCTCTAATTTTTAGTAAGGATTTCTATTCTTTTTTGAAAATAAAATATATGTCACTCGGGGGATAGTGTAGCTTTCCAACCGTGAAATAATTTTCAAATCGGTCCAATAGTTTAGAGCCTACTCACTGCAAAAAAACAATAAAATTTTTCGTCTTTATAATATATGTTTAGATTACTTGTACTCGATAGTTAATGTAAGCTATGCATAAAGTTACTTACAATAAGGCCATGACACCCAACCTCGCAATCACCAGGGAATAGTAAGGCTTTACTCCCTCACTCATCAAAGCCCCGTGGATGGTCAAGCAAGAGCCGTGCTCCATCAAGTGTAGAATGTTGCTTCTCGCCGCCAGCAGTACTATAGCGGCCATATACGGCGTCAGCACTGGAGTGTAGTGCCTGGCCAGTTGGGCCAGACGGTGGTACCAGGAGTTTGATATACTGGAAGAGGCAAAAAGTACTTTTAATAAGGTTTTAGAGGATTAATGATGCAGTACAAAGTTTCTAAAAGAAGTGAATTAATAACCGGCCAAGTACGAGTCGGACTCGCGCATGTAGAGTTCCGTACCACTATCTATATAACATCACGTTTGTTGTATGGGAGCCCCACTTAAATATTTATTTTATTCTGTTTGTAGTTAGACAGTCCTGCTCGAGTGATTTTCAAAATTTCTTATTTCATTATTTAGTTAGAAAAAAAAGTGCAGTTTATTAAAACCAACGTTAGATATATCTTCGTCATTGATTTACATGCATTTACCTGTTATTTAGTAAACAAAATGTACGTAACACAAGTGTAATACAGTCAATCGGCGTATTTACATTACAATGTGAGAACCATGATTACCATAACCAATCTTATTACTTATCTTTTAGATTCAATGTCACAAATACAACTAAAATGTATGATATGAACCCATATTTTATCTCTTTTTTACCAGACTGCGTAAGAAAAAGGGTTATGTATGTATATAAAAACTTTATAGTAGCTTCAAACATGTCAAGTGAGAGTCCAGTGTCCCTAATATAGACACGTGATAAAATTCACAGCAGTACAAGGAAAACTATCAGAGGCAAATAGGGTCTTCAAATTAAAGAGTTATAGACGTTAAAAAGAGCTATCTTTGGGAGAGGCCTATGTCTAGCAGTGGACGTTATGCGGCCGAAATGATGACGATGTGGCGTTAAAGACTTATAAAATGTACTCAAATGTTTTTAGACCCGTGAACACTTTCGCAGCTACGGAACCCTACACTGCGCGTAGCCTGCCAAGCAAGTGCTTGTCAGGCTTCCGTTTAGGGTAAGGGCTAGTTTTTTAATAATTACTTGTTAGTTGAAGGTTTCCCTTTTCTTTTTTTGTTAATCTTACCTTATCGTAAATGTGCATTGAGGGTCCAAAAGTAAAGTAATTTTAGGATGTTCCTGTGCATCAAGTCCTAGAGTAGAATTAGGATTGCTCATAAATAACCTCAGTTTCATTGGAGATATCTTCGACTGCCTGAAAACATAACCAAAAGTTTTGTAGCTATTTTTGCTATTATTGAAATATATACTAAAAAGTTAAAAAAAAATGAGTAAATTCTTTTATATTCGTAATACTGGTTTAAGAGGGCCCTTCCCGGCCCGTCTATCGTCAACGCGAGCATGGTTTAAAATGCTTGTTGTTTCATTAAGCGCAATGCTAGAAAAAAAAAACAAAGCGAAAAGAGAGAGATAGTTCCTGAGCGCTCAGTTTGCATTCTATTAAAGGAAATTAGTATTATTATAAACTATTCATTGAACGAATATTAACTATTCACTGGGTGCGGAAATTTCATAAACCTTGTTCCAGCTAATACGTGTTTTTCAGTAAACCTTACGAGTGTGTGAAGTATTTTTTTTTTTTCATATTGAATCTTCACTACATTTGCAAGGTTTATATGGAAATATTTTCTTTACTTTTACAATTCATGAGTACTATATGAACGGCCGAAGTTCAGGTCAAATTTGTACAAAAGAGCAGATTTTTGGAGGCTTATACTGAATTTGTTTCTCCAAATTTTAATGTTTCATTTCGATAGAAACCTAGATATAGCGCACAAGATTCCTGTTAGTTCAAAAGTTTCCAAGAAAGATCTGTTACAACGGCCATAATCACTTAAGAGCGTTTGTATGAAAAGTAAGACGGGTTGGGCGCTTTTAAAGCTACATTTTAAAACCGTGTTATAGAATGTTAAGTTACATCGATTCGTTTCAACACAACATGTTGAAGTTTACAATAAATAATGATATTAATTTTTATCACTTTTTTTTTAAATCCCCCTATCTTTCTTATTACTAATTACGTAAGTATTATCATTTTGGTCCTTCGAACCGGATAAAATAAACCACACTTACGTGAAGTAATGATAGTATTCATGGTTTTCGGCCCATGGGACACTCAGTTCAGCAGACACGTGATACTGTGTCGCCTTACAGCCTGCAGTGGGTTCTACATAAAGCAGGTATGCCTCGTGGATAAGGTTGAAGTCTTGTAGAATCAATTCGTAGTATAAACTGTCCTTTTCTGTCTCTTCCTTTATTACTGACTTCCCGAATGAAAAGTATGAAGGTAGGCTGACTGTGATTTGGCGCGATGCATGATCGTTTATATCGACATTTAGCACTACCTGTAGAAATAGGCAAAACGTCTTATAACTCTCATCGTAGCATTACAAACATCAAATCTTTTCTAATACCTTTAAAGGTATAGAAATAGGCAAAACGTCTTATAACTCTTATCGTAGCATTACAAACATCAAATCTTTTCTAATACCTTTAAAGGTATAAACTGTTAGAATGCGCCCAATAAAGCAATAAATATTTTCAAATACCTAAGCTTAAGTTTGTGTGTTAATCTATGTATTTATTTGTTCCAAAATATAATATTTTTGACTAAGTATTCCTTACTTACTTGAACTTACTTTCGAGGTTAGCTACTCTGTGTGATTTGTCCGTATATATTTACCATTCATGTCAACAATTTTTTTTTGCCTTCATCTAGTTGCAACATTAATTTTTACAACTTATCTAGTGGGCAGGAGGTTTCCTTTTCACCAGGTCTTTTACCTCACAGCAAGTGCCTAAATCATATGGCCACCACCCCTAGTTACATGCGTATTCAAAGTAGCACTAGCACATAAAACAAAATAGCAGATAAAAAACTTACAGGTTTTCTAGTAGGCGAAATCTTGACGACGACGTGCGTCCATTCGGGGTGGTCATCCATTAGGCTATGGAGGTGTATCGTCGCCAGCTTTCGCTTCCCGAAGTCGGTAGCGGCGCCGGTCCATCTGCTGAGCTCAGTTAGCGACGTAGCTTCTCTACTGGAATTTTTAGGTTGAACAATGATATAAAGTAGATACGTTTTCTGCGCTCTTATCGTGCTATCAATCAGGGTTGACAAAGTTTGAATGCTATATTATATGGGGTGCCACGTCTGCTTTGGCGCGCGTCATTTATTTTTCAAACCTATTGGCCGTTCGGCTTTTGACAAGCATGCTATGAACGACCAAGTATGCAATACTAGCTGGATCCCGCGACTTCGTCTGCGCAGGATTATCACACAATATCTTTATAAATTATAGCCTACGTGTCATTCTGATGTATAAGCTATATTATTGTAAAGTTTCATTAAAATCCATTCAGAAGTTTTTACGTGAAAGTATAACAAACATCCATCTATACTTACAATTTTTTTTCGTTTATAGTATTAGTAGGATTTGTAAGTGTTGAGAATAAACAGTGTTTAACACCTATTCTGAGCACTTTTAAATAATACAATATCTATACCTAATGATTTTTTGCACTATTCAAAATAATATAAGCTCGAGCATGAAATCAAAAAATATGTACTTAAAGTGCATACCTATATTTTTGATTTCACGCTCGCGTCTATTTTAAGTGCAGCACTTTAAATAACATAGTAAAAACAAAGATTCTTGGAAACTGCCCAACACTGTAATCTCCTTTTCTTATCAAATGTGAAAGTACAAAGTATAGAAACGAAACCTCATAAAATGCACTGTATCTTCATACAACTTCATGATATCGAACAAAGAACATTGTGTGAGAAATATTTACCTCCCATGGGCGATCAGCAAAAAGACATATAATAGATAATGTTATACACCGAGGATTTCGTAAAAAATCTCTTAGATCACAAGAATTAGCCATCATCCTAAGAATCAAGTAAAAATATGTGATCTGAGCGAAATACGTGAGCTTTCTTTATCCAATTTTATGATCAAAAACTAAGAGTTAGTGAATCTGAACTGAAATGACGGCGCCATCGAACTATCGATCAAAACATCGAACGAACAGGTACAATGGGTGTAAGTATCACCACAGAATTGATAATAGTATGTATCACTGTGATGCGCCGTTAGGCATACAAAGACTTAATCGTTTGGTCACAAAGATTTCTATTAATATGTACGTACTTTCAATTTAAATAAATGTTAATACTATACAATACTACTATAAAAAAGTGTTAAAATGTCTACAGATTAAAAGTCTATTGAGATATAAGTCATGTTAAGTTATACAAATGTCAATCGTTTCTAAGTTAGTCACATTTTTTTTCTTTTAACTATGCCATGTATTAATGGCCAGTGTAGTAGGTAAGTACTATTTCTGCCCTGTCCATACTTTGTTTCAATATAAACTTACCAATATCTATAAGTGTGGTGCGTGTACTTGGCACTGCAGCCGAAGATCCAGTCTTTATCGTCTACGTTCACGGTCTCCACAGCTACGAACCGGTTTTGCGGGAATACCACGAGTCTGATCATCAGATAGGTGGTCCTGGAGGAAGATGTATTTACCTAATTAATTATAAAACAGAATATTACTTTTTAGTATATTAAAATCGAACTGCGCCACCTGTTATCTTATTATATACTAGTCGAAGCCCGCGACTTCATTCGCGTGGGCTTTATGACTCCGGAAAATGCTCATCAGGCTGTACAACTTTTGCTAAGAGGTCATCCTTATATTTCTATAGTTTAGCTGGACCATTACGGTTCTGCATCAGGTGTTCCATTTTTCAAAATCATTTATACCCTAAATGTTGCCTAAGTTTAACAGCTACATAACAAAAAAAGTTTTATCCAAATCCGATTATTTTAAATATTTCTGACTGTTATTTTTATTTTATCATCTATTGTTTTATTACGTGTCCCTTCCACGTTATAGAGTAGTCCAAACATACATGATAACAAGTAAGTACTTAATTTACCCCGCGTAACGTCTTGGAAGTATGCAAGTTTGTTTTGTAAATTTCGTTTAAATTAAACAAACATACACAATGATGGCATAGTAATGTTATAATGTAACAAAAAACTGGGTTAAGATCACAGTAAGATAGTGATAAATGACTTGTAAACATTTCTGTTGACAATTAGCTTGTCAACTAAGAAATATGAAAGTGTTAAAAGTGCCTTTAATCGAAAATATAGACAATTTTAAGAAAGTAATTTGATTATAAAAATTCTACGTTTTATCAGGATTTTTTTATATAATTTTAAACAAAACACCGGAAGTGACGACACACTGCAATCGAAGTTTAAATTTAGCGCTAATAAAACAATGACATCTGTCAACTGTCAATGTCTACTGTTTAAATTACCGTCTGTATGTTGGTTGTTGTCAAATTGTTGTGTTGGTAGATGACAGTGACAGTGACATATAATACAGGGGTGCCATTTTTTAAACGTGGAGTCACTAAACGAACGGTTTTTGTATAGAAAAAACCAGTAATTTAGGTGACATCGCGTTTCAAAAATGGCACTTCAGTACAGTACTGAAAGTGGAAATTGCCAACTTTACTCAAAAAATCTTCATCGTGACATCACTTCCTCAAATAAGCTTGACCTTGCTTGAAAATAAAGGTCAATGGGTTTTTTGCAAATATCTAAATAGGTAAGACCTTATTTTAAAATCTGATTTGAGAAATCTTCTCCTAGAGGCTATTCCTCGAAAAGGATTGCGAATCAGATCTTTTTGAAAATTACTTGACAAGCCAATTCGTGATATTGTTGTTATAGTATTTTGACTATTGACGTATGAACCTTTCCGTCCATTGACGAATAATCCCGTTGCTTCGACGTAGGAAGATTATCGACTTTTTGGCACCTATCCTATCTAAGTATCTGTATGGAATCAACATCCAAAACTTGTGGTTTAGATACTTTGTCATTTCTCATCACAAAATCATCTCAAAACCAACTTCAATCCATTTTGATAAAATGTCTATTGGACCAGTATGCTCTTTCAAACAAAAAAAGATTTTCCCGACTAATCAAGGGCTTAATTAGTCATTCTTAAAGAAATACTCAAAGGGAAATGACGTAATCATATCCAAAATACACCGTTCCCCGAAGTCTCGACCTGGAGGACTGCCAATGGACATGTTCTCATAGAAAGCACGCATTATACCTACATGACGTTGCGCGATTTACGAGTTCGTCAAGACTTTACTATGTGATTCTTTTATGTGTATTTTTACGATTGTGATTCTTATCTTGATCTTGCGCGTTCCATCGCATCGTTCTCGCTCTAACAAATGACTGTTCTAAGCGACAGAAAAGGATAGCAGCTCTGGCCAAGTTTGGCTCGGGTAGTACAGAGATTGTCATGCTCCTGCAGTGGAGACCAAAATACCTGATGATGATCATGATGATGATGATGCGAAAGTGCTGTTCCGTGCTGATAGATGTAACCAGACCCTAATAAACCTGACCTTCGTTTCGGGCGGTTCTCGGCTGTTTAATACGCAAGGATTAAAGACGTAAAAGTGTATATGTCACCGATAAATAGCAAGAATCGTAAGTTAATCAATTTTCTAGTTAGTTGATTAACTGACGAAAAATAACAAACGTTAGTAGAAATGTATTATTTAACGCAGTGCACTTTAGCTAATTGGTCAACTTACAGTACCTGGCAGTAATTTAATAATTTACGATTGTGCCACAAGTAAAATCATCCACTAACGGGCCAATCGTTGCTCAGTGTACTATTTAACGGTATACTATTACCCCTCATATAATACACTGTTCTCTGATTGGTCGAGGGCATTTTATAAGCATTTGGCTAGTGTTTATTCATATAGTTAACAATCACTTAGATATGTTATTTTAATACCGATGATGAGATGTGAAAGATCATGTATATTTTTTTTATATTTTATATTTATTCTTATTTAGCCAGACAGTTTTATGACTTAGTATAATAAAAGGAAAAATATTTTAAATAACAAAAGATACTTGAGCTCAGATTTAAATTATCACTTATTAACCTAATAAGTATTATGGTTAGTTTAATCAGTAAGTACAGTCAGTCTGAATATCTATTATTTGTACTTATTCGTATTTCACTTATATAGTTAATTTTAAACCAATCAACGTACACCTCGCCTTCGTCGGATGATCTTACGACAAGGCGCCGTAAATTAATCAATTTACTAAAATACATACGTTAAATAATACATTTTAACTGCTGTTTATTATTTTCCGGGAGTTGATCAACTACCTTGAAAATTGATCAACTTACGAGTCTTGTTATTTTCCGGTGACATATATAAGTATGTATGAATTAATGATATTATTGAAATTAGTTCGATATTTATGAGAGTTTAGTAAGTGTATTTGAATTTTACATACTCAGACGACTACAAAGACGTGATAGTATGTATGTATGTATGTATACTCAGATAAAGAGAATGCCACATGGCATTAGGTTTGCAACTTCTTTTTACTGTGCAAAAAAAACAAAAAGGGTTCCTACGTACTTTTCAATATCTGGTCTGGAAATTTGGTATATTCTTCTGTTATCCTCATACCAAAAAGCGTCCACTTGCATCATCACATCCGGCCTGACTATTCCAGGATTCAGAAACATTGAGCGATTGGCCTGTGGGTAAAATTCATAAATATAAATACTTAATATTTCTATTCTTGCTTATTATTAATGTCCAATGCCTCCTGGATTTTACATTCAAACACGAAATAGTACAGTCAGCTTTAAAGTAAGTTACGCCACCTTGTCAGAATGAAGTGCAAAAAGTTATAGTATTACGACCCTTACTAGGCATTGTAGGTATCATTTTTTCATTGGTTTTGAGCTTCATGTCAAAGGCATAAGGTTCAAATTCAATGTGGTAACTATTCTACCAGAGCATTAGAGAGTTTAATAAAAATTGTAAGTAAAATAAAAGACCTGATGATTATGAGACCTAAAAAGAAAAATAATATACCTAGGTAACATTTTTAATTTACCTGAAAGAATTGTCTAGCCGTTGTTGTCAATGCCCTTTTATCTTTCTTGAGCTGGTTAGTGTATGGGTCGATTATCGCAAACAAAAACTTGTTGATAGCCATTACTAGTTGCTTGCACCAAACTATGCTCACGTGGTCTGTAGACACCCAAACACCAGGTACTGCAGTTGTCTAGAAAAAAAGAAATTAATATGTGGCAAAAATTATTATAAAATACATACAACTGTTTGGTTGTTTAAAGCATGACGATTTGTAAAAACTTATTAATAAATCAATATTCTTATATTTTTGCGCGTCGTGTGCGTTACTGCATGTGATTCCATAGGTGCTACTTTCACAGACTAAAAAGTGCAGCATGGTGTAGTCTGCGTTGGGCCATGAAGTAAGAAAAGAATAGTGTATGCTGATGCACCCATCTTCTTCTTCTTAGATTGGCAGTCAGCTCTTTACATCTTGATTTGTCCATAGCAAGCCTGAACAGTAGTTCTACAGTTTTGATACCAGTCAATTGTCAGATGTTCCCAGATGCACCCATAGCAATGAATCAAGGCAATACGTAAGTCATAAAACTATAAGACATTTCTGTTCTATGAAAAAATTAGTAACTCAATATTAAACTTTACGATTTAATTCTTATTTTATTTTGCAACTAAAAACTTTTTCCTTACCAAAGCTCCAATATAACTATCATTATCAGCGGTCAACCACGACGGTATCAGCACATCACGAGGGCCACTACCAAAACTCAACAGCAGTTTCCTTTGCCTCACACTCTCATCTGCATTGACATTTGTTGCCCACTCCAGCTCCATCAACTTGTAATACGAATTAATTTCTATGTCAAAGTTTATCACCGGAGCCTGTAGAGGTGCTGCCAGTGTGATCGCTAATGTTGTTGAGTTTAATGTACTTGGATACGCTAAGAGTCGCTTTGCAATCACTCCACCCTAAAAAAATTTAAAAGGTGGTTAATGTTGGGACTTTGTA
The DNA here is from genome assembly GCA_963555685.1 of Acrobasis consociella. Classification (NCBI taxonomy): domain Eukaryota; kingdom Metazoa; phylum Arthropoda; class Insecta; order Lepidoptera; family Pyralidae; genus Acrobasis; species Acrobasis consociella. Next base: position 8,465,934 of record OY743115.1, read on the forward strand.
TATCCCTTCAAATGTCGGCATAGCAGACACAATAGTAAAACAATACATCAGACGCCCGCTCCGGGCGTCCGACATTTAAAGGGCTAAGATATTTGAAAGTTCTTTAAAGAAAAACTTTACGTCATGGCTGGTTTTCAGCTAAATGATTTTAATAATAAACTCAATAACAATAAAGCAGATAAAAATAAAAGTCAACAAACTTTAGCATTTTACAATATGTTCTTAAAAGTCAAAAGTTTGTGTTTAATATATTTTTCCAAAGCATATTCTCAATTCCTATTACATGAAGGTACTAACCATAGAATGACCAATAAGGATGACAGATGTTGGCACAATCTTAGTGTACTTATTGCTTTTGTATAAGCTTAGTATCTTTTCAATGCATTCAGCTGCATATTTTGTTTGCGTCTGCAAAACTCCTCCATAAATTCCCGAGAGCTCCTCATTATATTTTACTAGTGAAAAAAAATAGTAATTTACAATTTAAACAGTTTAAATTTAATCTACATTATGGTAAAGTACTTATAGAAATAGAAAAAAAAATCTTTTTTTTACATTGTAATAAGCATACTGTAGAAAGCATACTGTAAGAAGACACAGTTTCTTAATGTAGGTGGCAGATAAATCAGGATACAAACTAACCAATACTATAAGAATAGTTTTAATGAATTATAAAAAGAAATTAATTTATGGTGACTTACTTGTGTAAAAATCAAAATGATAATTATAATCATGAGCCAGTGCCTTGCGAAGTGCAACTGAGGCTAAGGACCGGGCCTGCATGTGGCTGCCAGAGTTTCCCGGCAAGAAAAGTACTGGCACCCCATCGAACCTTAGAAGTAAAAACGCATCTTTTTAGGTTTCCGTACCCAAAGGGTAACAACGGGACCCTAATACTAAGACTTCGCTGTCTGTCCATTCGTTTAAATGTCACCAGGCTGTATCTCAAGAACCACGATAGGTAGACAGTTGAATTTCTCACAAATTAAATTATGTTTTTCTGTTGCCGCTATAACAACAAATATAGAGTTTACCACTTTATTTTTTACTGATAAAATTCTTATAGGTTTTCCTTTAATCTACAAGCAATATTTTGTATTTTTTTTTAATTTTCACTTAGTAGTTTTGGAAATAAAAACTATTTATTTTACAATAATAACAAAAATATAATCGAGATCCTCTTACCTTCCATTTGATAAGTATATAAAACAGAAAGGTTTGCAAAATTTTCTTTTTAAATTTTCTAATTTATCCCCCAAAAAGACCATAATTTTCAAAAAAAATTTTTACTTTGCGCGTCTGGGTCGTAGGATTACACAATACAACTAAATTTCAGCGGATATGGTCCAGTAGATTCAGAGCAAATTTACTGTGACAGACTGACGGACAGACAGATGCATGGGTGATCTTATATGGGATCCATTTTTTAATTTTTTATGGATCCCTAAAAACAGTTATGTTGTAATAAAAATGAAACATACCACATATGCCTTGCTTTCTCAGTTAATCTACCTTCACTATAGGCATACAATCCATACTGTGGATTCGACTTGTCTGGTAACGAAATTTCCTATAAAAAAATTTAAAAAATTTAATCCCAAGTAGGTACATACATAATTGAAAGAGAAGTACGCTAGTACATATGAATGATACTAACCACGAACTGTGGGAATTCAAACATGTAAGTCATTACACAATAATTATTTTTATCACTGAAATATAAATTTAAAACGCCGAGAAGATATCCCACAACGAAAAGAACAGATATTATTTGGAACACACTTGACTCTATTATTTTTAAAATCTTCATCTTGACTCAGTTGATTTAAAATATTTTTTATAGCGGCTTTTGAAATTTGTGTCCATCTGCATCGAGCAAAACAGAGCTTCAGTCACAGAATTAAAAGTGTACACACAAAACAGTATGTAAAGGCACAAGTAGTCATTTTCATTAAAGGATGAAAGATTTTATTTTAATGTTTTGGGCACCAAATTAACCACGAAATAAACCTAAATTATAATGTACAAAATTATTTTCATAAAACAAAATTAAATTCGACCACCGCACCAGCCGTCAGAAACGGCCATTTATTTGACAGTTGCGTAGTGAACTGTCAAAATAGGAAAAGGGTGATGTCATTATCAGTGACAGTCCATTGTAATTTTTGAAAAATGTCAATGTCATTCGATTTTTCAATGACTTCTTTCTTCTGTCAAAAATTTATAAATTTTTTATTTCAACGAATTTTCTCAATGCTTGACAGATTTTTTCAGCTCAAAGAGAAATTTATTGAATTTCGTTTCATTTGTTCATTTTGAACACTTTTATTTTTGCTTAAAAACAAAGAGAAAGGTGTTTGATTGTTATTTGTGATAAATTATAGTACATTACATACTTCAACTGCGCCGCGCTCCGAACTCCAAAAAGGTGTTCTTCACCTTCTGCAGGAAACGACGAGGCTCACACGGCTCACAGGATTTGCGGAAAATATCCAGGAGTCTAGCTAACGACAAGGTCTGTGTATGTTTTTGAATGTATAAGTTTTCAGTAAGTAGCTATAACCTTTCGAGTTTAGCACTCTTAGATTATTGAGGTTGCCGTATCCTGGACCTACTAAATGTAACTTTCTGTAAGTAAAACCTCCAATTAAGTAATTAGGTACATATTTACTGATGTTGCCGTGTACCTTTTGGAACAACCAAATTTAAATTAAGTACTTATGACATGCTAAGAAGAACAAGTAATAGGGTATATTAGTCTAGTAAATACACTATGATGCACCCAGAAAGGTGGGCCAAGATTGCTACAGAATGGGTGCCGGTAGGCTTGCGTCGTAAAAGAGGTTGCCCAAGGACAAGGTGGTGCGATGATCTGGTGCTTTTTGACAAGACCTGGAAGTCGAAAATAAATGCTATAGAACAGCGGCTTACTAGAGGGGAGGTCTTTGCCCAGCAGTGGGACAGTATAGGCTAGTAAAAAAAAATACACTATCAAAATTTACTCCTTAGAGGCCCTACATAATGTTTATTCAGTATAAAATAGGCATTTGTTATCAACATTATAGCGGACCCCGGGCTTTTCAGCATTACAACTGAGAATGCAACTGGGAAAACGCTCAGATGAGAGAGAGAGAGATCAACATTATCTATTGCCCAGTGCATGAGCTCATTCATGATTGTGCTAACATAGGTAGGGAAATTTTAAACCATGAGTGGTAGACTTGAGTAAAATAACCAATTGTTTTTGTTACAGGATGTCGGTGTCAAGCTTACTAAAATGTTGCATTCCAGGATGCACAACAACAAACAAATAAAAGTGAAATTATTCAAATTTCCTAAGGCCATTCATAGAGTTACACTTTGGCAAGAAATTATCAGACAAAGGTTCCCTGGCATCAAATTTCAGTCTGATAGTTTAGGAATATGCCAACAATATGTATGCAGTCTTCATTTCGAAGACAAACACATAAAGCCAGATGGCAATAAAAACACTTCGGCTATCCCAACACTGTTTAGTCATGAAGAAATAAAGTCTTGAAAACCTTCATCAACTTTAGTTGGTAAGTGTTTTTACCATTGCTGTTGCTTCTGCGCCATTTTATATTATTTATAATAAATATGATTTAGTAACCAATTTGTCAAGTGCGTCAAGTGTTTGTTAATTGTTCTGCGTTTTTAACTGTTTGTGTTGGTTCCGATCCTTCAAGCCACGCAAAAGTAATAATTAGTCAAGTCTTGATTTTGTTTCGGTTTGCCAAGATGTATTTTTATTTCAACTGGTCAAGCCGATAAAAAGTTCTGATTCGCCAAATGCATTTTTTTATTCTAAATTAAATTTTAAAAATCGGATATGTAGGCATTATTGTAGTAAAAAGAAGACATGAAGTATGTAATTCTTGGCTAATGGGTTACTTTACCGGCCTAGGCTAGGAAAATAAGTATTTTATTTTATACTTATTTTCTTGGCCATGGAAACTAATCAACTGAATAAAACAACCAACCTATCATGCAAAGCTAATGACTTTATATTTTTTTTAGATGAACATGAGTTGATTGGCGGGACTGGAAATCGCAAGCGGCTTTTTTCAGGTAAATATTTTTATATAATGAACTGTTCATATTCTTACGCTTTCCTTTTTAATAACTAAACAACGCAAGGGAATTTATTTGTAGTATTTTTTGTAAAAGTCACAACTAACTCGAATGGATAGTGTTTAGGCAAACAAACAATTCAAGTTGGCTAGAACTTATGCCTGTTGAAAGTTGGAACCAAAGGCTATGTTTAGTGTGATGGTGGGTGTAAAGGTGGAAAAATAAAATCAGAATAGTATACTCCAATATTTCTTGCCTTTTAAAACTAATTCTCCCATGCTGGTCTGGGAGAAACGAAAAAACTTAGAATGTACCAGCTGCTTATCTTCCCGCGCAGATCGTAATAGCCGATCGAGGGAATGGGCAAAAATCCGAATCATTTTAACAGGCGATGCGGCTAGCAACCCGTCACTGTATAGATTGCTTTTCCATCTTCTCGCCCACCATGACGCTAAAAGTGGCTTTTGAGTCTTGCGGCCCTAGGGCCGCAAATTTGGGTCGCAAGACCCAAAATGCTCTGTCTGCCCCATTAGGGATAAAGACGTGATAGTATGTATATATGTTTTAAAACTAAAGTTTCTTTATGCCAGTCCCTTATACTCCCACTTCTAGATCACGCAGACTCCTGCTATTTAGATGCTACAGAGGAGTTACTGAATAAGCTAGAACGATTGCAAAATTTATGCTTGAGGTTTATATTTGGGCTAAAAAGGTATGACCAGGTGTCAGAATACCGCAAACAACTTCAGTGGCTCCCTATTCGTTTGCGTAGAAACCATAGAATCCTATGTCTTCTTTTCGAAATTTTGTACAACCCTTCCTATCCTACTTATCTATGTGATCGGTTTTCCTTTGCCCGTCCGTCTAATGTACTCTGTAGATCCCACCTTAGAACCTTACTCAGAATCCCTGACTATAATTCTGCATGCTATTCCCACTCCTTCTCTGTTCAAGCGGTGAAATTATGGCATTCACTACCATACACTATACGAGACTCCAAATCATTTACTGTTTTTAGGAAGCGAGTAAAAGAGTATTATCTTTCCTTAACGTAATGAATAGTACCTATCTATATGTATACATATATTTATAGTATGTATTTAAAATATATATTTTTAGTTGCGTATATATTAGTCTATGTATATACATTATGTATTGTATAATAATGTATGTGTGAATATGTTTAATTTTTTTTTTAAATATGTACCTACATGTATTCAACTTTAGTTTATTTTGTACATGCCTACTACTACCTTTTTTCTTCTCTTTTCCTCTCCTGGGTCTGCTGGAAGAGATTTCTTATGAAATAAGCAGTACCTATGTACTCAATGTTCTTACTTTGTTTGTTTCTGTGTTTGTATTTTGTGTACATGAATTTTGTAAATAAATAAATCAAAATAAATAGTCATAGGTTGCCAACTGCATTGTCATGTCATGACTGATACTCTCGCCCATTGATTCCCTCGATCGGATTTTACGATCTGTGCAGTTAGAGAAGCAGCTGGTACAATCTTAATGTAGCATGTAGGTAGTAGGTAGTAGCATGAAAAACAATTACATAAATACAAAGTCATACACAATATTTTTATACTGTTCATAACATGAAATATGTTTTGTTTTTCAAAGCTGCTTTTCATGACCATGATTATTGCCTCACTAAAAAGATAAAATTAATACATTCTGGTAACAATATACAAAATTTTTTTGTAGTTATGTTTAGCAATAATACATTTTGTAATATCCTTTAGGTAAAATTGGTAGATAGAAGTTTCAAGTAATTTAATTTATTTAATTTAATTAGATGAGATTCATATAAAATAATAAAATTGATGGTTACAATGTTTACACGGGGATTGATGGATTAACCTAATATGCAATATCTGTATATTATAATTTATAAAAAAATGCTTTAGTACTTTGTTGTAGTTTTGTTATTGTAGTCAGAAAAAACTTACAAAACTTACAGCAAACTGAACTTAATATTTTTCAGATATTGGAGTAGAGGAGATACCAGTCCAGACAACTTCTTGTAATGTAACTGGAGGTAAAGTCTTTTAAATATTGCAATTATTTAATGTGGCCTAATTTGTTACAAATCTATATGATTTAATTTCTGTATACTGGTGTTTAGAGTAGTGGTAGAAATAAAGGGAATCAAAATAGTGATGATTTGAAGATATGATTTAGATTGTCTAAGCAGGTAGTACTACATTGTATGCTTCCAGACTAGCAGCAGATATTATTCTACTAATATTATAAATGCAAAAGTGTGTTTGTGTTTGTTTGTTTTTTACTACTTCACGCTTCAAACACTGAACCTATTTAGATGAAATTTGATATGGATTTAGTTTGATACCCAGAGAAGGACATAGGATAGTTTTTAACCCGAAATTTCCACGGGGAGCGAAGCCCACGCGCACGGCTAGTTTATTATAATAATAGGTTATATTTTTTGCTTTTAGATGAAACTGGTTTATTTCCTATTGAAGAATCTGCCCCAGCGCCTGGTCCTTCTCGAGGTAAATATTATAGTACCTATTTATGTTACGGCTAAAATGCGGGTACATCTATGTTAATTAAAAATTTTACATGGAAGTACTCGTGATCCAACATTTAAAGCTTGAGTCACTAGGCATCGAGCCCCTTAAGCCGAAGGACGGCGAACAAAATCGCACACTCCAGATATTAAAATAATAAGATATTAAATTGCAATTTACTTTTTAGGTGGCGCTCTTTCTAAAAAACTATTGGACACCCCTCGTCCAGTAAAAAAATCTAGTTCCTGTGTTAAATCTCAAGGTATGTATAGCTCATTGTTTTTATACAATACTAGCCGAAGACCGCGACTTCGTTCGCGTGGACTTTATGTCTCTGGAAAATCTCTGAAATATTTTGAGAGAAAGTATTTTTTCAACATCTTGTCTTAATCCTCAATAGGGCAGACATATTTATTAAGACTGTAAATGTGTATGTTACCTTGTTGCCCGAGCGAAGAGTCTCAGTTTCGACTGGCCGAAAATTATTTTGTCCGTCTGTTCTCGCCTACAGGTCGTATTTCGTAAAACGCAACTTTTTAACCGACTACATAAAAGGAAGAGGTTATCAATTCGTCGGAATCATTTTTTAAGTATTTTCACCAGTTACTCGGAAGTTACCTAGACCAACATGGAAAATGGTTTTTTGTTTAAAGTAAAAACTTGTCAGGTGGTCCCGTAGAAATTTTATCAAAATCGTTTGTGTAGTTTGATGTTGAAGTCGGTTTTTAATATGTAAAAATTATATGCGATACACTTGTACGGGTCGAGGGTGACTGGTGATGTCTATAGCTCACAGAGCCACTAGTAAAAATGTAATATTTAAATTGCAGGAAGTTGTAGATGCTGTCTTTCAGACTGGCCTGGTCCCGATGGCCCTTATTTGTGACCAGGGTTCAGCTTTTTAGACAACAATGATACGTTTTCAAGCATATGCTAGACGAGAGCAGTTTTGATCAACCATGAACCAGAAGGTAAATAAAAAATGAAATACTTTTTCAGCTTAATTATTATGACACAGGATCGTTATTTCAAAAACGCATGATAATACAATACTCATATACTTTTCTCGTCATCATTCTCCTCGCCATTTCCCTATTTGGGGTTGGCTCTGTATGTCAACTGTACTGTATTTCCACTTCTTTCTGTCATCTACCATATTTGCACTAGCCCCCCGTTCCTTCATATCTGTCCTTACACATTCTATACTTTACAATCTATCCTATCTTGTGTAGTGTTTAATTCATGTACTTTTTAGGGTTCCGTAGTAAACAAGGAACCCTTATAGTTTCGCCATGTCTGTCTGTCTGTCTGTCTGTCTGTCTGTCTGTCTGTCCACGGTCCTACAGAGAAACTATAAGTACTAGAAAGCTGTAATTTGGCATGGATATGTATAGTAATTATGGCGAAAAAGTCTTAAAATAAAATATGAAAAATAATTTTTTTTCAGTGTAGCTGCCATACAAGTAAAGAAGTTATAGGCGATCAACTTATAAAATGTACTTGAAAAAAGACATTTTCATACAAATTCAATAGATATTAGTTTTTAGACGTTTTTAGTGGCAAGAACTCAAAGTTGGCATTCGCAACTACGGAACCCTACACTGCGCGTGGCCCGACACGCACTTGCCCAATTATTATATATAACATTAACGGACATCAACCTTACATATTTTTTGATCCCCCACACTTAATTAAGGGTATCCGAAATAATTGGCTAAACAAAGACCTTTCATTCTGTGGAAAACCAACTACTTGGAATGATCTAAAGGGAGTTTTTGGGACAGACTGCTAATTAGGAAAAATAAAATTACTACCAAAGATAAATAATGAACACATTAATCCAACACAATCACAACGAATGAAGGTAAATTTAACTTTAAGTGCTTTCTTACTTATCGAGTATGCTGTAACCAACACTGGTGTCAGATCTTCGAGCTGCCGAAAGGCATTTGATGTATGATTATACTGACGATGATGATAATGGAGTCTGAAAACATCTTAAAACTATGAGATAAATTGGAACTCCTTCAAAACAAATGCATTAGATATGTCTGTGGTTTATATCAGAATATAGTGGAAAACTTTATGCTCAATACTAATTTGTCATGCTTATTGTTTTCAGGTAAAAACATGTACTCAGGCTTTGAGTGAGCGAATGAGTGCTGCGCTTTATTATACATCAAGATATGGTGAGTTTGTTTTATAGTTAAATATTTTTTTTTTTTTTTTTTTTTTTTTTTATTTTATTTCAACATAGCTTAAATCTATCTTTACAGTGTGAACCAATACGATAGAAAAGCAATTAATTATTATAACACATTACATACATAGCCGTTCTTATGAATTCGCTCAGAGAACAGGCAAACAGGTCTATTCTGTAAGCAATCTGGTTGAGATTACGCAGCGCGCGGGTCATCGGGGATTTTCTGAGGAGCTCGGTGCGAGCCCTGGGTACAGACAATAACGGTGGCAGGTGGCGGCGCCTTACATACCCGTTGGGAACACAAAGCCTCACCAAACTTAACAATTCCGGATGGTGACTTTTTCCGCGAATTAAATTAAAGAGAAACAAAGCCATGGATAAGTCCCTCCGCACACGTAGTTTCGTGTATCCCACCATACCCAAAACAAATAAGGTAGGATACATGAAGGGATAGTACGGATAGACCCCATATAATCTCATATATAGATATCTGGCGAATTTATTCTGAATGCGCTCCAGCATAAGATTATACTTAATTTCATGTGGAGCCCAAATCGCTGCGTTACTTTCGAGATGACTTCTGACTAAGGCATTATACAATGACATGATAACTTTAGTGTTATTGAAGCCTTGCACCCTACGCAATATAAATCCTAAATTTCTAAAGGCTTTTTTACATATAATTTTTATATGTTCTTTGAATGACAGGTCGGCTGTAAAGGTTACTCCTAGGTCTTTTACCTGCGAGACTTTCTTCATGCTAACGTTATCTATACTGTACTCATATTCGATCGGTTTATGTTTTTTTGTAAACGTCATCGTGACACATTTAGATTTATTGAATTGGAGTTTATGATCATTAGCCCATAAAACTATCCTATCAATATCTTCCTGCAAGCGCTCACAGTCTACCGCCGCGTTGACTCTGAGGGACAGCTTCAGGTCGTCAGCAAACAATAAACAGTCGGAGTGCTGGATGACCGTAGGTAAGTCATTCACCAATATGAGAAACATTAGTGGGCCGAGATTACTTCTCTGACTCACTCCAGATCTGACAAAATAAGGCTCAGACTGGCATCCAGCATACTCCACATACTGCCGCCTATCTCGCATATAATCAGCCAAGAACCGCAGCAAGTGGGGGGTGCAACCGATACTGGCCAATTCCGTTAAAAGCACATCGTTGTCGACGACATCGAATGCTTTCTGGTAATCAAAGTAAGCGACGTCCACCTGCCCCCCCTGGTCCACGGCCGGCAAGAGTCGAGCCATGTGATTCAGTAGGTTGCTCGTTGTGCTATGGCCTGGCCGGAATCCGTGCTGTTCGTCGCAAAGTTGAGAGCTTGCCTGTTCGGAAATGCTTTTTTGTATAGTCGAGTCGAACACTTTGGCCGGAGTAGACAAAACTGCCACTGGTCTAAACTGTTCCACGCCGTGACCACCACCCGCTTTTGGGACGGGAACTACGCGCGTCAGTTTCCAAACATCTGGAAAAGTTGCTTGCTGTAAACAAGTATTAAATATATGTAGCAATGGCTGGGCAAGAACAAACCGACAGTCCTTAAATAAAAATGCAGGGATTCCGTCCGGCCCAGCCGACCGCTTCGGCTTGAGTCTAGCCAACGCCTGCTCAACATCAGCCAGCCGTAGATCTTCCAGATGTATTCGTGCAGATCCGTTTGTTCCTCCCGCTTCTGCCATCGCAGTATCAACGTTAAGTTCTGGTTGTTCTGTGCTGTATACGGAATGAAAGTAGTTTGCAAATTCCAAACAACTTTGTTTTTCCGTTAATTCTAACCCATCTTTGATAATTTTTTGTGACGACCTTTGGCCTCTTTTAGAATTTATATAATTCCAAAAAGATCTCGGGTCTTCCATTAAATGGTTTTGAACCTGGTCACGGTGTCTCTCTTCCGCTACTTTAAGCATATGTTTCACGCGAGACCTGCACCGAGCGAAGTTATCGTAATCTTCTTGCGACTTACTCCGCTTATATTTTTTATGAAGCAAAGCCTTTAGTTTAATGTCTCGAATTATTTCAGCAGTGTACCACTCAGGGTAATTGTACCTCGAGTTAACACGCCCTTTCTTTTTAATCGGAACACATTCATTAAAAATATTATACAAATTATCATAAAATACATTTAAAATTATTTCAATATTATTCGATTCATATATCTGATTCCAGTCCATTGCAGCCATTCGCGAGTACAATAACGGAAAATTGGCTTTAGAAAAATTCCACTGCACTCGCGAGTGTGAATTCTGTGACTCCACCGAATTATTGCGTTCTTGTTGTGCAATGGCCATCGTCGCCCGTCCCGTCACCGTTATGGATATGTCGAGCGGAGGATGCAGCTTGTCTATCGGTACCACCGGCTCATTCGCGAGGCATACAGTAACCCCCTCCAACGACGTCAAAACCAAATCTAGCTGACGACCGTCATTTTTCATAAAACTGTATTCATTCAAAAGAATGAATATGAAATGGACGAAAATCACTAAAACGAAATCCATTTTCAGAAACACATGCTGATGGAACTCTAGTGTCGCGCACCATGAAGAATACGGCAGACGCAGTCCTGTTCTTCGACCAGCTGTTCGACAGCGTGAACGGGTCACGGAGTGGCGCTACTGACAAGGGGAAGATGCGAGGACCGGTCAAGGACGGCTTATACGGTTTAAATAAACATGTATGTATCGTTCTGGAGGGAGGCCATTGGTATCCTCTCAAAATCTTACTTTTACGAGAGAAGTCCATCTGGGCAGCCCTTCAGAAAGTGGGTACCTTCTCTTGGTACTTGGATTACCACTACTAAAAGTTTTATTGGTCTTTGGAGTGACCTAAAGAAGATTGGAGTGTCCTTATTTTATACACGGAATTTGAATCAAGATCCATTAGAAAATATCTTTGGCCGCGTGCGCGCTTTAAACCATCGGTCTAACCAACCCGATGCGTATGCATTCCAGTGTTCTTTAAAGTCACTTTTAATAAACAATACTTTAGGCCCTCACTCCCCTAACGCTAATTGCGAAGACGACCTGGGTGCCCTTCTTTTTACTTTAAAGAAATATGATCCGGCCACGCCGGACGATGTTACAGAGTTCAACGCCGAGGATCTGCCCTAGCGGGTCTGCTGGGCCCGACGGGACGGCAGGCTCCCACGCGGCGGCAGCGCGCAGCGCGGCGGCAGGACCCAGCGCGGCGGCAGGACCCAGCGCGGCGGCAGGACCCAGCGCGGCGGCAGGACCCAGCGCGGCGGCAGGACCCAGCGCGGCGGCAGGACCCAGCGCGGCGGCAGGACCCAGCGCGGCGGCAGGACCCAGCGCGGCGGCAGGACCCAGCGCGGCGGCAGGACCCAGCGCGGCGGCAGCACCCAGCGCAGCAGCGCCAACAGCAGGATCACCATGTTCATCCGGATTTGGCGGAGCAGATTTGTTCCGCCAAGTCCGGATGGAGAAGACCAGCACACATGCTTCTGCTTTTACAGCAGAATACGTGTCCAGAAAATTAATTGCGAAATTTAAGTGCTCATCCCGTAATAATTCTTTTTTGACTAATGAAATATCAGATTTACATACGTGGATTACTTACAGGGAAAGAAAGGGATTGAAAAATCGAAACCTTAAATATCCCAACTCAAAATTTGTCATGTTATTTAAATCTTTAATAGAAATAATTAATAATTACATAGATCAAAATCCTCATCTACCTAGCATACTAGCAAATATTAAATCAATGTTTTTAGAAAAATGTGATGTTGAATGACTAGGAAGCCCTCAACATCATAAAGACGTTTTAAATATATTTATTACTATAGTTTGTCGCGTTCAAATTCTTAATTTTCGCACAGTTATTAATAGAATTTTAGAAGAACTTATACTGAAAATATTAACACATCTTTTTCCATGCAAAGATTGGCACTTGATAAACACAAAAGATTTTATGGACATAAAAATCTAAACACTAAGTCTTAACTAACGTGTGTGTTATCTATTCGTTATATGTTTCGATACATTTTTTACTGAGTTTAATTATAAAACCAGCCGTATAGTAAAGACATAGTGCTTGGATAACCTCGCCTTATGCGATATAAAACTCTGTACTCTGTTTGTATGTGTATGTATTTTTTTAAACACTGATTTTAATTAATACTTAATCTAAGTATTATTTTAAGGATATTAATTAGGAAAATGTTTTTTTACACAGTTTCTTCCGTCCATCTATTTTTCTATTATTATTTTACATGCATAAGTATATTAATTATAATTTTAAAATGTAAACACATAGTATGAATATAAACACATATAATCGGAAGTAGAGTACATAGCACATGAGGCTTATTATAAGCATTATGTTATATAATCGTTTGATTGATTTTCAGGACCGATGTCATACTTATAAGAATCAGCAGATCTATCATGGAAAATCTTCATTTTCATTTGTCATCACATCTGTCGTAACAGCGTACTAGCGTAAGTATTTCTCAAAATCTTTTTATTTTTGGTACAATTTTAAAAGCCCCTATTAACAGCAAGCAACCCACCTGAGCTACGCATGGACAGGTGAAGCTATCTGAATGAAGTGCTTTAGGCACATAGTGTAAATAATTAAATCTTATGGTTTATAACTGTAAGCAGACAGAAGTAACAGTAGACCGTTACTTACATATATGTAGTTATGAGTTTTGCTAACATCCTGTATTGCTTTGTTTTAGGTTGATCAAACAACACTGCCAGTGAAACGAGTGCAGAAGCAAAACTACACCAATAACCTTCTAACTGCAAGCCCAGGGATGTTGGATCGGGGATTATGTCCACTGTCACCCTTAGCTTAAAACAAAGGCGTATTTGTGTGCCGTCATTTACGCCATTTGTATTTGATCATACCTCTGTTTTACAATTCAAATTATTTGTTGCATTTTATTTCATATTATATTATTATATGTAAATTAGTTCTAACTACTAAAGGTCTGTCTTATATTAGGTACACTATGAACCCTGTCGGGTATCGCAACCAAAAAGTGGAACGGCAAGCGAGGTTTATGACATGCAGTTAATTTATGAATTTAAATGATAAAAATATAACTAAATAGTATTTTTCTTTGTTTAAATATCTAACAATCTTGCCGATAACTATATAAGATATTTATTATTAGTAAGTTATTGACAACTTATAAAGAAGTGCCAATGTTTATTAGGTACAGTACATATATAGTGTCAATTTCAATTAAATTTTATATCGTTAAAATACTCGTCCAATCTGTATTACGTTTTATTTACTAAAATTAATTTTAATTTCGTTATAAATTAAGATTTATTTCTTTCTTCACTTCTTAGGTTGTCATACCACTTAAGTTTAAGCTCATGTTTATATTAATGTATTTAGTTTGTAAGCATGTACAAAAAACATTATATTGCATGTAAGATAGGTATTACCTATATTGCATTGTAAGATACCGACCAGGACAAATACTAGTAGTACCGTAGATTTTTAATGGGTTCGAGCGCTACACTACCACTTGTGGTGTGTTGTGTACCTAATGAAAATTACATTTGTATAAGTTCTATCTGTTGTTGGCCTATCCTCATCAATTTGATTTAAATTTTTTTCATTTAAATTTTTATTCTTAATATTTAATCTTACTAATTTATAAAATTCCTACCTTGAGGTTTTGCAATACTGCTTGGGTTGTACCTACTTCTATATGAATGTTTGTGCTGTAATTAATTAAGGATAGTTATTTTAGTAATAAGGAATAAAAATGTATTATAGGAAGCAAAACGCTGTTACTTTGAATTCGTCAGTTTCTATTGGCTTAATATATAGAGAAAACTATTTAGCTCTACCCTAAGTAAAAAGAAAAGTTTGTAAAATTCTGTTTATATATATTTTAAAAAGGTTTCTTTTTTTTAAAATAAATATCATTTTTTGTATAGTATAGAGACTTTCATTTCATATCAAATTAAAAACTTACGAAAATATGATTAAAGAGTGATTAGTGACATCACCCTCCTTTTGCAGTCGGGTAAAAATATATTTATTCAAAAAACGCAATGTATACGCAATTAACAACGCTAACGTCGATCACGCAATGAACCTCAGTGTAATGTCATTAGTTGTATGAAATGTCGTTGACAAGGCGCGTTGCCCATCTGTCCGTTAGGATATAATCTGTCTAATCTGTGCACCGCACCGAGTGACTGACAGACAGTTTTTTTTTTATTTTACTGCTCTGGATACTTTTCTTTTATACCCAATATTTATTTTTTCAATACCTTTATTATTCCTAAATCCCAGAGCAGAGACATAAAAAATAACCGGCCAAGTGCGAATCGGATTCGCGCACTAAGGGTTGCGTTTGCGTACCATTATGTATAAAAAATCGCGTTTGTTGTATGGGAGCCCCCTTAAATATTTATTTTATTTTGTTTTTAGTATTTGTTGTTATAGCGGCAACGGCAATACTGACTGACTGACTGGACATGGACAGGGAACTGGGAACTTTACCCTCTAACTTTATGCTGGATGCTGCGGTGCGTATTTGGTATTTGATGCAGTGAAAAGTCCGTTTAGGATATCCGCTGTATATGTATAGATGTTTGTTTGTTTAGGTACCTTGGTACCTACCTACCTCTAACATAGATAATTAATAGTACCTGGGCGACCGAGCTTTGCTCGGTTACATTAAGGCGGGTCTCCTGCACCAAAATATCCAAAACATTACACAAAAACACGCAAACAAAGGGGCGTGGCCATACACAATTGTCTATGGCATACACATGTTTCTGCTTTCGAAAGCAGATGGAAAACATGCCCTGCGCGGGGACGAGAGGGGAAGGATTTCTTTTTTAATTATTTTACGGTTTTGGTTAAGAGTCCTTTGGAGCCTACCTCTATTATCTGCAATTGGTAAAACGCAGAACACATCTTCTAGTTCTTCGTCAGGCAGAAATGATGATAACAGTAATCAGAAATAAATATTATTAGGTACCTTAAGTGTCATTTTTGAAACGCGGAGTCACCTAAACGAATGGTTTTTCCGTACAAAAAACCGTTCGTTTAGTTACTCCGCGTTTGAAAAGTAGCACCTCATGATGAAGTCAACCATAAAGAAATGTTTCATTCAAAACAGAAATTATTGCAGGAGACGGTTTGTGTATGAAAAATAATATTTTTGTTTTGTTTTTGTTTCATGTTTTTTGTGTAATGTTTCGAGATTTCTGGCGCAGGAGACCCGCCTTTACATCTCAAACATTAACTAAATTTTTTTAAACTTGTCTAAAAACAATGCAAAATAAAAAATATATATAAACTTAAACATAAAAAAAAACAAAAGCAAGTCACCGAGTGAGATTCGAACCCGTAACACTCTTTCTAGCGGTCGGTATCCTTAACCGCTGAGCTAAAAACAAGGCGGTCGGCGCGACGAAATTAGCGACCATATTCTGCGTGGAAAGAAAAACGCATGAAAACTCGGAAAACACGCGTTTTCCCAAACATAAGACTTATCTAGATCGATTGTTTACCCTCGAATACCCCCATATACCAAATTTCAGCGAAATCGTTAGAGCCGTTTCCGAGATCACAGAAATATATAAATAAATATACAAAAATTGCTCGAAAGATAAAAGATATAAACCTCTACTATAATTCTCTTGCTAAATAAAAAAATAGATAAAAAACAATGTCATGTATAAAAGTTGACAGTGACACATCAAACTAATCAAAACGCAAATGACAATGACAATTTTGGAAAACAGCTGCTGGCTTGCTTGCGCCTTGCCGTATTTTATCACACACAAATTGTTTGTATTTTTTTATTTCGGATTATATTGATTTATACAGTATACTTTACATTTATTTATTTTACTTGAATAACTGGTATGTTTCAAAACTCTTTATAGCCTAATGATCCTTGAACTGAACTACACCCATGCCTACTTCATTATTACTTCTCATCTTTCAGCACATCTGACTGAGATTCAGCTGCATTCAATTCGAGGTTCAACTGCAGCAAGGGCATAATTTTATTTATGAATGTTCCTGTAGGTTAACCTTATGATGAGTGCCTATGAGATAATTATTCTGGCTACAGTTCCAGTAGTCCTGGTAATATTAAGAGCCCTTTATGTCCTGATTAAAATATATACAACTGAGTGTAACTTAAAAAGCACTCAAGATGGTCTGAAAACTATTTTTTGTATGGGATCGGGAGGGCATACAACTGAACTTCTAAGATTGGTGAATAACTTGAGTAAAGAGAAATATCATCCACGACTCTACATTTTGGCCGATAATGATACAAGCAGTGAAGTAAAAATACAAACAAATGAAGATGGTCAAATAAACTATTCAGTCAGCAAAATACCTAGAAGCAGAAATGTGAAGCAGTCCTACTTATCTTCTGTGTTTACTACATTGTATGCATTTAGTCACACTTTTCCTTTAATACAAAGATTTAAACCAGATGTAATATTTTGTAATGGCCCAGGCACTTGTGTACCGATTTGTGTTGGAGCTTTTATTCTAAGATGTTTATTTATATTAGACTGCAGGATTGTATTCATTGAAAGTGTATGTAGGGTAAGGACATTATCTCTTACTGGAAAGATATTACAGTTCTTTGCAGATATATTTGTAGTTCAATGGCCTCAATTGCGAGATGTTTGTTTTAGAGCTAAGTACTTTGGTAGGTTGACATAAGTTTGGAAGTATTTTATACAAATAAAACAAACATAAAACTCTGAAAAGTGTGTATAATTAATTAATAGTTCCAAGAGATCAGTAGGTACACAATTTTCAATGGTTTGTTTTGGTTCAATGGTTTGTGGTCAAATTAAAAAATAAATTCTGGGTATTGTACCAATAGATCAAAGCCAGCGACTCCCAGGCAATCTGTAAAGCATAAAAAGTGATAAATTTCTCTATGAATGTCCCCAATACAGGTGAAAGAACCCAGGCTAAGAACTGAACTTGGGGTATGGTTAGCAAAGATGTGACTAGCGACGGTGTGTGCCAGACTCGTCGCGAACTATCGTGCGACAGTTCTCGCCAACCGTCACGAAATGTCACAGGCATACTCTCATTTGTCTGTACCAGCCCTTAGTAAACCATTAGCACATCGAATGCAAGTACACTTTTTTTAAGGTTTGCTGTAGATTATCTACTTTTTGGTCTGCTTACTGACTTCATAATTACTATCTTTGCCACTAACCACCCTTTCATTTAACACATGTGAGCTTGACACAATGTGCATGTATGTAAACAAACTAGGTAGGATCTATAGAAAATTACAGAATTGTTTGTTTACAGTTTGTACATTCACATGAGTACACTTCACATTCTCTATTAAGACTTGTTTTGTTACCAGGCTTTACTTCTGCTAAAGGTACATATTGTGATGCAACAATTAAGTAATTATTTATGAAACCATTTTAAATATGTTTGTTTGGTTAATGAAAGTAAAAAGAAATAACTAAATAAAATGCATTTACAATTTTTATACAAAGTGGAGATTGTTGTCATACATTCTAAACAGATCTAAATTTTTATTCTTGGAAATTCTATAAACATATTTTAATAATCTATTCTACATTAAAAGTATACTTAATGTTGTGTATAAATTTGGCTGCATATGACAGTTCTCCTGATCTTAGTTACTACAAATATAAAAGCTTTATACATCATGTACTAATACGGGCACATTCTATATTACTGGTAGAAATAGGATTAAGATCCCCCTAACATTATTTATTTTTGTAAAGAAAAGGCACATGACTACAAAAGGCAAATTATAAAGGCCTTCCATTGCTTATTCCATGACAACAATATTTATACTTAAGTACATTTCAGCAGTTTAGATAAAAAACAACAATAACAAAATGACCCTCAATATTGTAAGAGACATAAATTACTTCATCTTATTTATGAAACTATAATAAAGAGAACTTACTTTCTTGCAATACATTGATGGTTTCAATATACAGAAGTATATAGCTATCCATCTTCGAATATTTTTGCATTAAGTATATTTCAAATTGGGTATATTCAACCCGAGTCCGCTTATGAATTGCAATCCTCCACACAAGGAGAATCAAAAAAGAATAACCAATGCATTGCTTAAAATTGTTATCTTTCATTCTATTTCAAAATAAATCTTGCAACAATGAAAATTATCTGAATTTACACAACAAAAACATTCACTGAAGAAACTAAAGCAATGTCTCTTATCTCTAAAAACAGTTTTGGTTGTCAATGTCAGCCTTATATTTAATTAACATACATTCGGCATTTTCCAAGCATGTTGGCAACAGAGTATAACATACTTACATTAAAATGTAAATGCATCAGTCTTCACAACATTTTAAGTGAATATATTGCCATAGTTAATGATCTTGTAAATGAGGCACATCAATTAACATGAAGTCTAATAGTACCATAAGTTAAAGGTACTAAAATAGCGGAGCACACAAAGTAAATAAGGTAAAATTTACAACTATGACCCAACTACAAATAAGTATGCAGCCTCATTAAGTACTAACAATTAATATGTTTGTTTTACCCATTTCATAATATCAGAATGCATGACTTAATTAAAGTTGTAGAAAATGGTTGTTCCGGGACTTAGCTGTTCACATGACTGAACATCCAAAAGACTGCTAAAATCACAACCCTACTCTTTGTAGTTGGGTAAATAAGTATCTATTGCATGGACACAGGTGCTGCATTTCATTTCTTTCAAGTTATGTTCGTATGTTTGATCGCAAATCAAAAATTTCTTAAGATTTTTATTCTGCATTGAATAAATCAAGTAGTTTATGAAATGCAATTATAACCATTATCTTACTATCAAAGATGTTTGATGTCAAGTTTCAACATAATAAAATAATGCATGTTTTTAACCTATTAGATAACAACATAGCTGTTAAAGTAATGCTTAGGCACATCTGAGAATACAATATCAGTAGTGACTATCAATAAGTACAAAAGGAAGAATTAAGATTTTCTTACATAGCTATTTATGCACAGGTATAGTAAGTAATTAAGTTTCATGGTTTGCTGCTGTCAGCTGCATCAGAAGCTTGGTTGCTAGTTTCTTGTTTTGCGTCATCATTTTGTCTGATGTGTAGCTTTTCATCAGTGATGAGGCACATGGCTTCGTCATATGTGGGTGGTGGGGGTTCAGAGCTAGACGGTTGGGGCTTACTTGTAGCAGCATTAGCTATAAGGGCATCGTAAGCTGGAGGGAGCGTAGCACTGGATGCTGTCCGAGGCACTTGACCACTGTATGCTTGTTCTGCTGGCATAGCAGCCATATCCTGCAAAAAAAGTTAATAAATTACAGATTGACAGCATTGCTAGGCCTAAGAACCTTGCCTAGGGTAGGCAGGGAGCCACACCAGCCAAATCAAGGATCTATTCAAAGTTTTTTGACATAAATGTACTTGTAGCATTCTGAAGTCAAATAGAATACTTCCATAGTATTAATTTCAGAGTCTGTGATTTCTAGAACTGACATGGTATTTTAGTTTTCTTTATAAAATAAAACAAATCAAAATGAATTAATTTATGACTTACTCCTAGAATTCAAAATTTTGACACTCATGCTTGATTGATTGTATAACTAATTGATCCAATATTAAAATTTGCATATTATGTACTATCATATCTTTATCCCTAATGGGGGAGACTGAGCATTCGGGTTTTGTGACTCTAAGCAGATACAACCTGGGGCTGCTGCTCAAAGGCCACTTTTAGCTTGATGTGGGCAAGAAGGTGGAAGATGATATTAAAACTTATAGATTGGAAATACTTTGAACTTTTATGGCATTGTCATCTGCAACTCCCTCTTTTTACTTTTTTATTAACTTTGCAATTCATTTCAAAACAATAATTGAAATAAAAAATAGGTATAATGTTATTAATTTTGTACTACAATCCTTCAAATGAATACAAAATATTATGATATTTATAATGTACTTATATAAATATAGTTAATAGGTGTAAAAAACTTCTAAAATAATGTCCATTGGACATTGCCCTCAGGAAATTGTAAGCAAAGCCCATGTTTAATAAGCATTTAGCAGTGGTTACCTTGTTTGATTTTCATTCTATGAATCTAGGTCACAAGTAAGGTCACATTTGTTTAGTAAAGGAAGCCATAAAGATATTATAAAAACAAGTTCATTCAGGAAGTGTAAATGAATTTCCCTATGGTTTTTGATAATTGTATATATGTACTTATATATACATTGCTTTTAAATACATGATTATAAAGTAGGATAAACAACAGATCATTGTCGAGGCTAAACTATGGACTTGCCATTAAAATGAAGTAAACATGTTGTAAAAAGGAAGACGAAGCATTTGATAGATGAATTTATTATCAACACTCTTCATGAGACTGAAAGTGTTACGTATAAGTACTCACTCTAATTAATGCACGTCGATGTAGCAGCATTTGAATTACACTTTTCCTGCGCAAGTATAACATGCTTTTAACTGCAACCATCATTCCAGAGCATATGAATATAGGTCCAACGAGCCACATGTGTCCTAAATTGCTAAGAATGTAACCATCCGCGCCTCCCAATGCCAACACTGTGATCACGGTACCGACCGAAAACAGGACCATCGACAGTACAAAATACGAGTAGCTCGTACAGTCACATCTCCCAAATCTTTGATCTTCTTCAAAGTCTATATCACGGTGCCTTAGCCGATTTATACGTTGTCTAATAAAAGGGCTATCAAAAACGGTGGCCATTTTTTAGTTTCACCAATACTGTACAAAACGCACTACAATAAAAATATATATTCCATTCTCATATCACTAGTTGATGGAAAATTCATGAAAACTACGTAAGAAGTCTATGCAACACTGCATAGAATGCGTGTGCTATGAACAACTTTAATTTATATTTTTATAAAATTTCACTTTTGACTTCACAAATGCACGACACGAAATGCGATATGACAGTGTCAAATAGTGACATTGGCAGGACAGATAAATAAAAACAAAGAGCAAAAAAAATGTTTGGATTATTTTTCTCTATTGACGTTTTTCCACGGCCCGGCCGTTCCCGTTGAGGCGGGTCTCCTGCACCTAAATTTTCGAAACATTACACAAAAACATGCAAACAAAGGGGCGTGGCTATACACAATTGTCTATGGCATACACATGTTTCTGCTTTCCAAATCAGATGGAAAACATGCGCTGCGTGGGGCGAGAGGGGAAGGGTTTCTTTTTTAATTATTTTATGGTTTTGGGTACGAGTCCTTTGGAGCCTATCTCTATTATCTGCAATTGGTAAAACGCAGAACACATCTTCTAGTTCTTCGTCTGGCAAAAATGATGATAACAGTAATCAGAAATAAATATTATTAGGTATCTTAAGTGTCATTTTTGAAACGCGGAGTCACCTAAACGAATGGTTTTTCCATACAAAAAACCGTTCGTTTAGTGACTCTGCGTTTGAAAAGTAGCATAGCACCTCATGATGAAGTCAACCATAAAGAAATGTTTCATTCAAAACAGAAATTATTTGCAGGAGACGGTTTGTGTATGAAAAATAATATTTTTATTTTTGTTTTTGTTTCATGTTTTTTGTGTAATGTTTCGAAAATTCTGGCGCAGGAGACCCGCCTTTAGGATAAAATCTGTCCAATCTGTGGGCCCGGCACGGGGTCGGCATTGTTCCGCCCCGTCCATCGGACGTACGTTCTACGCGGTCGGCCGCCGCCGTGCCGTGCCGTGCGTTTTTCCACTAGTACCGGGCGGCGGCGGCGCGATGCGCGGGCGTGTTGGCCGTGTTGCTGCTGCCTGCGCCGCCGCCACTGCCATGCCATCCGCACCGTTGCTGTGCTTTTACACAGGCTCTACTTATGTATAAATAGGCCATGTACCCGCTCTGCGCTGACATCCACGCCACTCATCCACCCCGGAGGTACAATATCCCCATCTTCATTCACTTTATAATACACCCAGAATAAACTGGTTTGTACCGATTTTTAGGGTTCCGTTCCCCGTACCCAAAGGGTAGAAACGGGACCCTAATAATAAAACTCCATTGTCCGTCACCAGACTGTATCTCATGAATCGTGATAACCAGACAGTTTTAGTTTTCACAAATGATATATTTTTACAACAAGTATATTCATCATCATCATTATATCAGCCACAGGAAGTCCACTGCTGGACATAGGCCTCGCCCAAGGATTTCAGATATTTTAAAACAATATAAATTAAATTTACATGAGGAACAGAAAAATGGGTGGAAATGCTATGCGCCCAAATTAGTTAAAGACCTATTACAACATCCAATAGTTAGTGTCCGATATGTAGGGTGGGCGTGGCTCCTAGCTAGTGGGCAACTTATCACACTGACCCAATCTGTACCTAATCCATAGGGCCTTCATACTAGTACATTGCGTTTTTAACGTACGATGTACATTGCGCTTTTTTGTTTACTGATTATTTTTACCCGACTGCTAAAGTAGTGTCATGATTTTTTCCTATTTGTTGTCAGTTTTTGTGCAAATGTCTATAATTGACCAATGCAAGCTCTGTCATTCTTGTAGAGCCCCGTTACGTACATATTAACACTAATAAATTTTAAGTAAGAAATGGATAAAAAAAAATCTGATGACATAGACGCGCAATGTCATATGTGTGTGCGTTTCCCCCGCGGAAAAGTGACTAATAATAAATGTTTACTATACTAGACCTATGTAAAAGCTGCCTTCAAATGTTTATCTATAAATACAATTTTTGTATTCACTTTATTTTGAGAAATTGTTTGCAACTTTCATCTGTCAATTCAATTATTAAATAGACATTTGCATACCTACGTCACTAACTTTCTTACAATACACATTAACACAAGTAATAGAAAAAATCGCGACACTATTTTGACACTCGGTTAAAAATAATCAGTAAATAAAAAGCGCAATGTACATGTTACGCTAAAAACGCAATGTACTCGTCGCAACTGAGCGGACTAGCTGCCTATCTAAGTACCTAGTGCGGACCATGGTATAATAAAACAGGTATTCTCTTCCCGAGATGGAACTTGACTACGTCACAAAGTGTTGCCACTGATTGTTCTTTTCGGCAAATTTAAGGACTTTCTCAATTAGTTCATGAATATTTGAAAAAATATTAAGTAACTTATCTATTTAGTATCTCGCGATTCTCGCGTGATTTATCAATTCAATATTTTATAAATTGATATAATGGATTATTAATTCGAAATTGGTATATAAAGTTCAAAAATGCATTACGCTCAGGTAATTCAATTTACACAGTGGCAACATATCAAACTGATGACGTAGTCAAGTTCCACCTACGTCATCAGCTGTCACGGGAAGAGAATACCTTATTTTATTGTACCATGGTGCGGACCACCCGATCACCCGATAAGTAGAGCCCTCTCTATGGAATAGATTCATTCGTTCACCACCATAGAGGTGTCACTTCCCGGCAATTTTGCCAGCGGGGAAACACTATGGCTGTCCACTTTAAACATTTCACATATTGTCATTGAGTATGGACATTTATAACACCAAACAACACCAATTTACACAATATAATTAAAGCAAACTCCAACTGAACCCCTTGACTTTCCGCCAAAAACTCCATTCTGTATAGTTTGTGTTTGCAACTTTCATCTGTGAAGTCAATTATTAAATAGACATTTGCATACCTACGTCACAAACTATCCTATTCAATTAACACAAGTAATAGAAAAAAATCATTACACTATATATTATTTAGCAGTCGGTTAAAAATAATGGGTAAATAAAAAAGCGCAATGTGCATCGTACGCTAAAAACGCAATGTACTTCTTTCAGTATAATAAAAAGTACCTACTCTGTGACAACTTCTAAAACCGCCGGCATCCCGCTGGATTCGTGCCGGCGGGCCGGCGGCCGAGGTGTGTAGATAGACAGCCTACGTTCCGTTAACTGTTACGTTGTCAATGTCAACCTCACTGCAATGCAAGCAATGTCTGGCTGTCAGTCAGTACAAAACAAAATTGCAAGAAAGATTTTGCATAGATTTATGTTTTGTGACGACGCAGTTTTAATTTTATTTTATTCAGGAGACGAATAAAGGCGCTTGTTAATAAATATTTCGTGTTGTGTAAATGTTGTAAACGTCTTAGAATTTATTACTTTCAGAAAACATCAGAAACATTAAAAAGATCAACGTTTCCATATTCATTTTGATATGGCTGTTCTTTTGTTTTTCGGTTTCGCTATCTTCCTCGACATAGGTATGATAATAAACCTCAGTACCAATCTTGTTTCAGATGAATATTCTGGTTCCAAAAATAGTTCAATCCAACCTTTACATACCTAATATGACTTTTTTAATAAATACCTCTATTTCTAACGCCCCCTTTATTTCGACCTGATTTATTTTCTTTTTCAGGAGTTTCTGCTATTGAGCTTACCCTTACCAACAATGGGCCTGCTGTGCGTGGTAATAATATAACATTTACAGCAACAGTGGAAGATTACTATGGTGATACATATAAATATATTTTCTGGGACGAAACTAGGGACGCTACTAGCGAGGTAATCGCTTTGCCTATTACTTACATTTTTAAATAAAATAGGTACACTATCGCATCTTTATCCTTAAACGGGGAGACAGAGCCCAGGTCGATAAAACCCAAAGGCCATGTTTAGTCGATTGGTGGGTCTGAAGCTGGAACAATGGAATAAAAATTGTGTAGGGTTGCTTGCCGCATTGCTAATTCATATATAAATTGATTTATTTTTTCTTGTTAGCATGAAACACAAAGTTAGTAAGTTAACACATATGATAAGCTTAAAGATCCTTATGCAGTAAAGTCGTGTTGGCTCATGTAAAGGGTTAACTTAAATGGTGGTCTTATAGCAGCTGCAGCAACACATATCATTTACTATAGATTGGAATTAAATTAATAAGTTGCAGTGAATTGAACAGAAAAAGATTCTTAGCTAAGGTGGGATCTACAGGGCACATTTTTTTCATTCAATATCTGTGATCAGTTTTCTGGCAAAGGAAAACTGATCACAGATATTGAATGAAAAGAGGAGTCCTATAAAATATACTAGAAGGTCCAGAGCATCCTATGGTTTCTATACATAAACAAGTTTATATGCAAGTCAAATTAAAAAAAACCTTGCCTTAAAAGAACCCCATCTAGTGATGAGTAGTGGAACTACATATCCCAATTATTGATGTCTGTAGTGCCATCTATTCTTTGCTTGGCAATCAGAAACCCTGACTTTCAAACATTCACCCCTAATAACTATCAAATTGCTGATTTTCATTAAACATAGCTAAGAACTACCGCAAGGGAACTTGCTTTCACATTAATAAACCACATTGAAATTGGTCTATCTGTTCGGGAGTCCGATGCCACAGACAGACAGACATTTGTGTCAAACTTTTCTTTTTTATGGGGAATAACAAATAGAAAACCATTTTTTAACACATTGCAGGACACTTATGGCTGTGGATGTAATACAATTGTTCTTACTATTGAATTACGTCTACAGCCACAAGTCACCCACAGGACACTCTGCAAGACACTATAAGTTCTGGAGTCATTAATGTTATATAGGTCCTCTGTTACATCCAAGTGGCAGGCATCTTCGTAATCAAGAAATGACAAAATAAGGAATTATTGTCTTGTAACTATTATTCCATCTTCAACAAGACAATTTTTATATCTTTTCAGTTTATATTAACATCTGGTGTGGCCAAATGGACTCAAAATTATCCTAAAAACACTGAAGCTGGTGAATATACGGCTACTGTGGAAGTGAGGAGGAGCTACATACTCAATATTTGGATTCTTGTCAAAACGGTTACTTGTAAATTTAATTTGACAGGTATGGAACATTTGTATTTAGAACATTCGTTTATTTCTTAAACATAGGTTTTAGTTGTGTTGGTTAAGATAAAAAATTGTTTTACTGCTGGTGAAAAGTTCTTGAATAGTGACTATGACCACATACTGACAGTGGTCAGATGGTGATGATGAGGTAAAAAACGAATTTAAAATATTCTATTTACTCTGTACACCAAAGTGATTTCATACCCAGTAGCATCCAGATTTCAGATAGTCAATTTTAAACCTATTATATTAGATACTTGATATGAGGAAGATGTTTTTCTTACTTACTTCCCTCGAGTCTAGTACTAGGCCCGAATTGTCCGGTCCCGTTTTGAGTGGGAGGAGGAAGTTGTTATGTGGGCAATAAAAAGTTACCTGGGGGTTCTCCATGCGCTGTTTATTAATACGGCCTAACTTCATTTCGGATTTGCTTATAGGAATCAAACACTCAGCAATAATAAAACTCAGTCACAGAACAAAATTTAAAACTTCAGATTTCAGTAATTCATATCATTTCGCTTAGAAAGCTCTGTGCAGTATTCTTTAGAATTTAACACTAAATAGCTGATTATGCTAAATAACACTTCTATGATATGAACAAGGAAAAAAATCCTGTATTGTATTATAAATATAAATGTATTTCATGGAGGAAAATGGAGTATTATCCTTTTATGATTTTCTGTAATTAACATAACGATTGTTATTTGATATGAGTAGTGTGTAGCTGTATGTTGGTCTGCAACCAGGCTGAGTAATAAAGTTTTAGCACACATACTAAA
The DNA here is from genome assembly GCA_963555685.1 of Acrobasis consociella. Taxonomy (NCBI): domain Eukaryota; kingdom Metazoa; phylum Arthropoda; class Insecta; order Lepidoptera; family Pyralidae; genus Acrobasis; species Acrobasis consociella. Next base: position 8,493,443 of record OY743115.1, read on the forward strand.
TTTTGATAATGTTTTTATTTAAATGTTTTTTTATTCAAACTTACCTCTCTTGTTATTTATCAGTGGGTATGTTGTCTCTTCATTGTGGAAGTTATTGTGCTTTTAATTAAAATTTGGTGCGTTAAGATTTAAAAAAAAAGTACCTGGGTGACCGAGCTTAGCTCGGTCGGTTTCATCTCAAACATTAACTACATTTTTTAAACTTGTCTAAAAACAGTACAAAATAAAAAATAATATATAAACTTGAACATAAAAAAAAACAAAAGTAAGTCACCGAGTGGGATTCGAACCCGTAACACTCTTTCTAGCGGTCAGCATCCTTAACCGCTGAGCTAAGCGGATGGCGGCCGGGGCGATGAAATTAGCGACCATATTCTGCGTGGAAAGAAAAACGAATGAAAACTCGAAAACGCGCGTTTTCCCAAACATAAGACTAATCTAGATCGATTTTTTACCCCCAAAACCCCCCATATACAAATTTTCAGCAAAATCGTTAAAGCATTTTTCGAGATCACAGAAATTTATAAATAAATATATAAACATACAAGAATTGCTCGTTTAAAGGTATAAGATGTGTTTACTTCAAAGTTCATTTTTATTTTTGTTTGGTTCTATATAACTTACATTAACAAATTGTAGTAGTTTTATTTTTATCTGGAGTATAAAATATTATTTTTATTAAGCTTGTCCCTCATTTTTATGATTTAATCTGTTATCTTTATAATAAGATATTTAGTTCTTAATCTCCTTTTAGTTAATATTAGAAATATCTAAAGAAACCTTATAATATTGTTTACAGATACTTTGAACGGCAAGTTGGTATTGAGTCAAAACAATGAAGATAGACCAAACAACTATGTGGCAGTGAACAGAACAGTTACCCACACCATAAAGTTGCAGGAAAATGAACTTCAGTTTCTAATGAATAACGCATCCACGGTTGCTACATACTGGTTCATAGATTGCAACTATATGAAGATGACGACAGATTTTTCCTTTGAGTATACATACAGTGATCTCATGGGTGAACATAGTATAGAAGCTATAGTGGTTGGTGACAACAATCCGTTACCGCCGATTACTACTACTACAACTACCACTACCACTACCACTACCACTACTACAACCACCACGACTACTACAACAACTACAACTAAACCTCCAACTACATCGCCGTCACCTCGAAATGAAACGAGTGATCCATCTAAAAATGCTACAAATTCTGTCCATAGTATTGTCAAACGGGAAGCACCGAAGATATACAGTGGTTTCAAAGACTCCCTATGTAACTCTACTTCATTTTATCTGCCAATCAGTACAAATTACACTTATGGACATTACCGAGAGACTATACGCGTAAGAGGTACATAAGAGATCTTTCTCACTAACATTTTTTAGTTAAGTAAAAAGGCTTGAATTTTTGTGTCTATGTATGAATATGACTAATTTTTAATGTCAGTGCTTTGGAAGTCATGAATTTTGAATCGGCTATATAGCGATAAATAAGCGGAAAGTTATATCAGCATGAAAAGTACTACAAGTGTAGTCCATAACACTTTAGACAATCTTAGTGAAAAAATATTACTATGGTCACTATATTATTTTATATTTCGCTCGATAGACATAAAAAACATAGTGTTATTAACCGACCAGTATTTTTATTGGCAACTGTTTTCCCCATGTCTTGTCTATAGGCATAATTCATATTCTTGTCCAGCCATCTAATGACCTATAATTTTTGATACATCATCATCAAAACATGAGTCATCAGTGAAGAGGCCACAACACCTAATTGCATTTCCAGAACCAATATCAACGATCAACATCACTGGTCTGAACTGGCTTCAACACGGAGAGCTGATGAATCTCCAAGTCAAGTACACCGGCACTCCTCCCTTCAACTACTGTGTGCAGTACAAGCTTGGACAGTACAATGTTACGGGCAACGAGACTTGTACTTCTCAGTTGAACACAGACTCGAACGCGTTCTCCCTGATCCATTACTTCCCGGAGGGTGATCAGCATACAGTTGTGGTGGTCATCGAGAATATTGTTGGAAAAAATGTCTCGAGGGCTACTGTAAATATTTATAAAGGTAAATATGGGCATGTATTATCTCTTTCGAAAAATTTGCTCAATTCATTAATTTTTCTCATAGAGAATTTTTTTTCATGGTTATTTTTCGTATTTGTCATTTTTCGTGTCGAACGTTTATAATTGATGTCATAAGTAGTTAAATTCTTTCTTTTAAATAAGTTTTAAAGCTTTTATTCAGTTTCACGTCCCTTTTATCTGTGTGTCTCTCTGGCTGTCTATTTAGACAGCCAAGATCTACAATCCAAGCAAGATGAAGGTTACTTTTTAAAGAAAGCCTTTTTAACCACCGACTAGTGTCAATTATCGGTATCTGGCCCCCAACTGTTTTTAAAACCATATTAAGACGAGAAGGGAATAGAAATCGTGCAAGTTCTAATTGAATTATGATATTAGCATTATTGAATTTGAATCGACTAGAAATTTCTCAAAGGGAGGACTTTCCATCCCATCAGGCTGCTTAAACCTTATATTGTTCCATTATGCTTAGGAGCATAATATGTATATTTTAATTTCAGCCGTGGTGCAAGCTCAGTTGTCGGTCATTGTGGTACCAGTGACGTTCTGTTTATTAGCTGTGATTCTGGTAGTGTTTGGAATTGCCTACTACCAACATCGCTCAAGGTATGTGCTCACCTAAATTGTATATGGGAATCTTTAGCATCATTTTAAAAATCATTTAGATTGCAATGTCCGTCGATCAAGTGCGTTGACCTTTTAAGGCTGTTTAAAAAACGGACACAAATGTTGATCAATCATTTATAAAACTAAGCTGTAAATAGTGGCATTTTGTAGAGCCAATTTTAGTCTCAATCGTAATAGATATGTCGCAGTTGAATTGCATAATCCGTTGTTATTCAAAAACTCTAGCTGTTTGGCAATACAGCACATTTTAGTAAAACAGCTAAAAATAGTTCAGCTCGATTGTCAATGAGTTACGTAATTACGTTTAACAAAACAGCTAGCGTTGAGATAGCATATAGGGTTACCATTATTGAATAAAACTGTGTTATTAAACAAAATAATATATGAGGGGACAATAGTTGTTCTTTATTATTTTTATATTACTCGTGGGATGGAAATAAAACCTCAATTCAACTCCTTACTAAATAATTTAGTCTCCAACATCATAAAACACCAATAAAGAATGATAATCAGCTCGATGCAATTAGATTATAAATATAGAAATTTTGTAAACCCGACAACTCAATGGCGCAGCGATTTCTTATGGCCAATTGATCCACGTGAACTTTCCACCTTGCCGGAAGGCGGGCGTCGAAATAACAATATGGGGTCCAAGCTAAAGGTCTTCTTATTCTTTTAAATTTTTTGCACTCTGAAATCACAAACGATGCCCCCGATGTCTGTCGATAAAAAAAAAACTTAGTCCCGAAATGCGGCGAAGAATTTATTTTATGGGAAGCCACATTTGTCATGACACTGACACTTCACAAGCCACAAGTGGCAGAATTCCGAACTAATCGTTCTACAATCTTATGTTAGCTAGTTTGTAAAACGTAACTCATTGGACGATCTAGCTGACCGATTTTTAGCTATATTACAAAACCGAGCTGTAATGCCAAATAGCTAGAGTTTTTGAATAACAACGGATTATACAATCCAACTGCGACAGATACAAGGCCAAGATACATTATTACGCCTTTATCCCTAATGGGGTAGGAAGAACCCACGGCTGTAAGAACCAGAGGCCATGCTTATTTTGATGGTGGGCGTTATGATGGAAAAAGTTTTTCTAATCGAAATAATGATGGCTTGCTAGCCGCATCGCCTATTCATCATCATCATCAGGACTTTTGTATCCACTGCAGGAGCATGACCCTCTCTGTATTACCAGAGCCATACTTGGCCAGAGCAGCCAGAGGACTTGGCCTACACTCTTCTCGCTGGCCAGACGGGTTGGAGGGTCTCATTGATGGTTTATAAGCTTTGGATAGCTTGTATTTCCACGGGAAAACTTGAGCCAACACGAGAAACCACACGGCATTCATCACGGGATCGCCTATTAACATGATTCAAATCTCGCCCAATCTCTCGATCGGCTTTTACAATCTGCGCGAAAAGAGAAGCAGCTGGTACATTCAAATTGCACAATTTTAAAAGATTCAAAGATAATTTCTATAAAACCATTTTAAATGTCCACGCAACTGGACCATTCAAATTTGCACAGTTTTAAAAGATTCAAACATTTTTTATTATTTTTTTAACTATTGTAAATGTCCACAGATATACTGTAGAAGTAGCAGACTTCGACTTCGGCCAGGCCAACATGGACTATAAGACGTTCAACGAGCGCCTCCGAGACAGCTTCCGGAACGCCCTGAACTTCCGGCAGCGCGATGACATGGATCCGCTAGTGAGCAATACGAGATACGACTCCATGTAGGCTAAAAACGAGACGTAGATATGAAAATAACAAACTATCAAAGTCTGTTCGCGGAGAGTTGATAACGTCAGGGCATTTTAATTAATTACAAAATGCGGCCCGCTAATTATTTATACCGCATTTACATATGCGTGTTCGTTATTCGCCTCAACATTCGCCTCGCGATTTGCACGAATGTGTAAATGCGTCTCGAAGACGCGAATCGCGAGGCGAATAGCGATCTCACTGTTTACATAATATGCGTTTTCGTTATTCGCCTCGTCATTCGCCTCGCGATTCGCACGACTGTAAATGCGGCATTAAATTTATTTTTACAATGTTAAACAATAATTTACTGTATAAAACAGAAATCATCACGGAAACACCCAACAACTCAATCGAAGCGTATTCTAGAACGGAACGGCAATATGTAGCTGCCGCGCTTGCTCGCCAAATTGGGCCGCGGTTGACATCAATTGCGTGACTCGTACCACCCAAACGCCATACAGTTTGCGATAATTAAGGGACAGTCGCTATTCTGAGACGAATTATAATATTTATCAACTCTCGGTGAACTAACTAGGGCCTATGTTGCGTTACGCGACTAATGTGGTGTCAATGATGTGTGATCTGCCAGTCTCTTTTTCACGAATGATGTGTGACTGCGATGGAATGATCGTGTCATACTCTAATCTTCAGAAATTGATCTGCTCGCTTGCATCCGCGTATGTTATTGGCTTGTAGGCCTGACTGAGGCCGTCCATTGAAACACAGCGGGAGGCCACAAAATCCCGTTCTAAGCTGTTTAGTTAATTCTCAAGAAAAAATTTAGTTACTTTTTTTTACGGACAACTTTTTATACCTTTAACTTCATGGGGGACATACTCGCGAAGTCTACGGTTTATAGTGCCACTAGTTGTATGCTGAGTTTTAATTTTGGTTTGCTATAAATACTAAATACCCGCTTTGTTTTTTGGACGGCCTTAGGCACATCGTTAACTAAAATTTGTCCATTATGTGGTTATGAAATGTGTTTCAGAAGGATATCATTCCAATGTTATAAGCATTTACGCGCTATAACGTAGGCTAGTTCTTCAAAGTTGAAATTCCTAGCTTTGTTTTCGATAAATCTCGCTCGATTGACGCCTAGCCTAGCGCGTTTTAATAGAAGAATAAGACAGCAAATTTCTTCTTATGGCCTGAAAATAGATATTAATTTCAAGCGGTGTAGGCGCGTGTAGAAATTTATGTGACATTAAAGAAATATTCGAGTAACTAAATATTTTAATGCGGCTTTACTCACGTAGTGTAGTCTGAAAAGGCAGATTAGTTTCGATCGGTTTAGACGATCATCCTCAAGGCGAGTGTTAGGAGAAGCGGCAACCCGACGGCTTTGCTGTCCTCAACACACTGAGCGTAGCCTCGCGTATCATCGCTCCTCCTAAAACTCCTACTGAGGATGATCGTCTAAACCGATCGAAACTAGTCTGCCTTTTCCGAATAAACTACGTGAGTAAAACCGTGTTAAAATATTGAGTTATGTCATCTCACGTTAGTTTTAATAATATGAACGCATTCGAGTAGTTATATTTCGGTTTCTAAAACTTTAAATTTTAGTCGTGACTTCAGAAATCAATAAATGTAAACACACAAACTTATATCCGGGGAACTAAGAGTTTTTAATGCGTACTTTTATCTGTGCTATAATCCTTATGACGTCAAGCTAAATTGCGTCCTATGATGTTCAACATATTGGTGAATTTACCATAAACGCGAAGCTCTGTATTCATTTAAATTCCTGATTCTCTTTATATTCTTGTTCTTTTTCTATACGCGTTTTTACGTACAATGTCATTTGCCGTTTGTCGAAGTGAGAGTATGTGCAGATTATATCTAAAATAACATTCGTTAATTTAAAATGATGATTATTCTGTAGACTTTAAATTACTATTAATTATATTACTTTCTTTTGTTATTTTTAGTGCTACAATAAAATAACCTTGACTATTTTACAGACTGATAAACTATATTTATATTAATGTTATTTTTATTAATATTATTTCTGTAATTAACTTACCTACAAATGCTTTGGTGGGTTATTTTTAGGCGGTTCGTAACCATAATTGGCAAATAGGTTTATGAATAATTAGTATGTTTATTTAATTTATAGATTTCTATTGTATACCTAAATATTACGTTTTGTTATTGTAACAGTAGTCATTGTTGGAGTAATTGTGATAAACTTCAGAATTATAATGGAGGTTTTGTAAATTCGTGATACTTGATGGTAGTACTGAATAGATACCTACTTTACATAAGGATGCACACCCACATCTGGTAATCGGTGACCGATTTTTTGTAGGAGGAAAATAAAACGTACTGATTGTAATAGTGCAACGCACACGTCCCTACAACAAGGAGGTCAGAAATTTAAACAAAAAAAAAAATTGGTCCGGCTGCCGGTCCTACAAAAAGCCTGACTTGGGCGGGCACCCTTAAAAGGTGGCTACACACTCGTAAGTGCGTAGTATATTGTCCTGAGTCAACCGTAGGAGTTGAGTTGCTTTGGAGTCTGGACTTCTGGAGTGCTTTCCATTTGACACAGCTATAGCTACTAATATCAGTATCTTTTCGGACAATGCGTTTCGGTGCTGCCACCTAGTGATCCTACGTTATACATATTTAGTAAATATAATTATTTTGTTGATTATTTATTCGGCCAAACACAAATTTACTTAATGAAAACAATTAAATACCAGTAACCATATTTTTAAATGAATTTCTCAAATATAAGTTGGGGCTAATTATGACGTGTCGCCAAAAGCTTTCTTAAAATTTTTGAACATCCTAAATAATTGAATATTGTGCCAGTTATTGTAGGCGTCGATAGTTCACAGTAACCACTTAATATCAGGTGTGCCGTATGCCTGTTTGCTTACTTAGTTGTATAAAAAAAATCATACGTCGCCAAAAACTTATAATTGACAAAAATGTAGGTCAGAAATTAAAGTGGCAAGTCATGTTTTGTGATATATTAGGATTAATTAATTTAGAATTAAGCTATTAATACAGTAAAAGTATTATTGCATATTTCTTCATATGTAATATATAACACGTGTGTAACATCCATAAAGTTCCCTGAAGTGAAACGTAAAATTTCTAAGCATTTTTCACTAATTAAAAATTATGGCCTTTGGATAGTTTAAGTTAGCGCATTGTGTTGTATATTGTAAAAATGAATTAAAAATATAATTAATGTAGTTACAATAAAATGTTATACAATTTCATTGGTTTTTTTTTATATATTCCTTCTTTGATAATATTATTAACTGGAAATCTATTTCAAGTAGATACATTATTTACTAATCTAGCGCCCAAAATGCCTGTATAAATTAATTTTCCTACGATCGGGGTAAGTTTACTTTAAAATGTAAGTGAGTAAAAAAATAAGTCTAACAAACAACTCTTTATAACGTATATCATAAGGCCTAGTTCTTAAACCATCCTGTCTTCCTGCTCCATCCAAAAAACATTTGCGTTTATCTCGTTTACGACAATATTTTAGTAAATAGTGCTAGTTATTAGCGTTTTTGTTTAGGTAAGTATCTATTTATTATGTTTTATAAAACTCCAATAAACGCAATGTTGACCGTAAAGCTGCGTTTCCACTGAAGCGGAGCAGAGTGGAGAGGAGGGAAATTGACCAATCACAATGCTCGAAATCTTCACTCCGCTGTTTAAATTGAAGCGGAGCGGAGATTCCGAGCATTGTGATTGGTCAATTTCTCTCCTCTCCGCTCTGCTCCGCTTCAGTGGAAACGCAGCCTAGAGTAACTATAACTATCTGTTTTATATAAGCTATATGTTTTTGTTGTTTATCGGCGACGCTATTTCGCAGACATTAAACATAGTTGGCCTCATCTAATGACCTCATGTTAAGTAAACATACAGTTTATTGTAATGTTTCCATTTTATTGTACTTCCTTACGAAGATTCGACTAAGGATGAGGTCAATAACTTTTTGTTTAAGCACCTTAGGCACTTACAGTCTTCATATATTTTTATCGAGTAGATAATGTTTAGCCCAAAAATGGACGCCCCTGTACTAATTGTATTATTTCATGCAAGATATTATCTAGCCTAAAAACGCCCCTGTTCTAATGTACCGTTGTAGCTTGGTCAAAAATGCTTTGGTATATTTGTGTGTTCTTCTCTAGATGTCTCATTTCTCAACCGACTCCCGTGAAATTTTTTGGAGCAGGGTTGATAAACATATGAAAATCGATTGTCGAACCATTTATTGGAAATTTTTGAAAATGGCTGAGTTGGCACAAAGGCCCTACGTGCCGTTGGATTTTATGGTTCTTACGACCATTTTGTGTTCGTAGTGACAAGGAAATAACAAAGGAATTTTATTTTCTATGATGACATACAATAGACGGATATTTTCCACTCTCCTCCACTTTGTTTATAAAGCGATCTGTTCGACTGGAACGTCTAGAGTTCCGAATCCCACCGGAAAGTGTTCTTTCTCGTTTTAGTACAATGTATTTATTTTTATTTCACAACCGGGGTTTTCGAAGTTTATAAGTTTTTTAAAAAGTATACTAATTTGTTTTCTTGGAAATACCTATGTCACTACAGAAAACATTCGTTTAGGTGCTTTATCAAAATTACCAGTCAATTCTTTTTTTCATTTTTTAAAACTTAAGTTTTTTTTGACAATCTTTTACTGTGAGACTAAAGTAGTACCTACTCCTCAAGATAAAATATACGAGCCCAATCTTGGAAGAAAGATTCGAAAATTATATTATTTTTTTTTGTCGATTCAGTTAAAATGCTGGTCTGGGACTCCCATGCTGGTCTGGGACTCCCATGCTGGTCTGGGACTCCCATGCTGGTCTGGGAGAAATAAAAAAACTTAGAATGTACCAGCTGCTTCTCTTCCCACGCAGATCGTAAAAGCCGATCGAGGGAATGGGCAAAAATGCAAATCATGTTAACAGGCGATGCGGCTAGCAACCCATCACTGTATTGATTGCTTTTCCATCTTCTCGCCCACCATGACGCTAAAAGTGGCTTTTGGGTCTTGCGGCCCTGGGCTCTGCATAGAACCGCAAGACCCAAAATGCTCTGTCTGCCCCATTAGGGATAAAGACGTGATAGTATGTATGTATGTATGTACATTAAATTTTAAACATTTGATTGCGTGTGTGCTATAATTTTTGTGTGTATTATACTCGCAAAATATTAAAAATAGAAATACTATTAATAAAATGTATGTATCTACTCCTACTCTACCAATGATAGTTTAAAAAACGAAACTAAGGTGTTGTATAGACATGCGCTGGTGCCCTTAACTGATGAACTTGAGGACACATGATTATGTGTATAACTAACAACATAATTTCAATCTGTGATTTTAACTCAATTATCTTTTGTGTAGTTACGAGTTATCTAATAATAATCACGTCTGTTTGCTTGGTAGGTCGAATCTTTTAACATATAAAAATAGCAAAAACAAATTAGCCAACTTTCGTTTAATCCAGTAAGGAATATCTAATTTGTCTCGACTCCAAAAGCCCGACATTAAAAGTGTTCGTTTCGCATTTCATTAAAATTTTAACTCGTTAAGCTCGGTCTAGGCATTTTAAGGGGCGGCGCGTAAGTCGCCTTAATCGTGTAACGAATACACGAGCACTGTTTTAAATAGATACTCCGGAAGCCTTAATGAACCGCTTTGTGGTTTTTGGAATCCTTCTTAACTTAGAAGGGTAATCAAAGGTGTCAGTAAAGTTATGATTAATATTCTGTTATGATAAACGTCGGGGTTAGACCAGCAGTTTTCCGAGCCAGGTTGGAAAGCTTGCATGTTATTTATTTCATTTATACTTAATTTACCTACCAAATACAAATCTCGTGCCATTCAACCACTAATCAAGTAAATACCATAAAAAACAAAATCTGCAGTTGAAAAATGAGTATCTGATAATTTAAAGGTACCTAGAGGATGTTAGATGGGTATTATATTACTACTAAGTATTTATTATTTACACGTGGTAATATTTAGTACACGGGTAAACACATTTACATAGGTATGCCTAGTCGCCTTATCCTAATATTGCTTTATAATTAAAATTCCAATGATACTTAACTACGGTATCGTGTAAATATTTCAAATAACTATTGCATACCTGTTATGTATTCAGTATATTGTTTTGCTTTATATGATTTTATATTTTGAAGTATCTAAGTTGGTAGGTAGGCAGCATTTTACTTATGTAAGTACGTACGTTTGGTTAGTACACTACGAATTAACAGAGAGTAGGTACTTAAAACAGTTTCTTTTAATTTAAGTAATCTTTCTGAGTCACCAAGTTGTTGTAGTTAGGGTTAAATAAAATATTCAACATTTAACTAAAATATTTTATTCTCATTCACACATTAACAACTTATAATTATAGATAGTTATAACTTGTCTTGAATAGTATACATTATTTACATTACATACATTGGACATTGGTACTGATAACAATTGTTTTGTTATTGACTTATCTAGATTGCCCACTAATTGGCTAGCAAAGGTTCTCCAGCTACGATAGAACTTTCAATGCCGCAATGATCTTCACCTCTAAGGATCTTGAAGAAGCCGTTGTCTCCCCAGTCTGAGTTCCACGAGTTGGCAATCAACCAATATTTGACACCTTTCTCGACACCCCAGCCGAGTATCTTGATAGCGTGACCACCAAGTGCGTCGCCTTCCACGTGCTTATAAACGCCACTCTTGTACAATAGAAGATCAGAATAAACGGTGAAGGCGCCTTCTACTGGACCATTGGTAAAAAGTTCAGCTCTGATGTGGTCTTCGCCACCTCTAACCGAGAAAACGTGTTTGCCGTAATGTTTGTCCTGTTTGTAAGTGACCTTGTAGTTGTCTTCGCAAGTGCGTAAGCATTTTGGCGTCTTCGCATCACCACTGCATGGCATACGATTGCCGGGAACGTGGTGCTCACAAGGTGGGATTTCGTAAGGCTTGCAACCTTGGCTCGAGTTGTAGTTACCTCCTGATACTAGACCGAAGTGTTTCCAGTACTCCCACGCCAGGGTGGGCATGCCGCCGTTACATCCGAGACCGCAGATTGGGCAGCAACTCAGCAGATCCTCTGCGGAGTAGTGGAAGTGTTGCGTGCCGTTCGAGTATGTGCACACTCGGTCGGTCATCGCCTCGACCGCGCCGAAAGCCCAGCAGCTACCACACGAGCCTTGGTCTCTAATTTCGTTCAAAGTAGGACAGTCTGGCCACTTATCTCTTGGGTCGAAGTTCTCGGGGAGCGATGCTATTACGTCGGCATCATGTGTCTTAGTGGATAGTTTCTCAAAGTGGGTATCCTCCAGTACGCCCACAAGTTTCATTATATGCTTCGCCGGCGTATTTGCCGGGAAGTTGCGACCGGCTTTCCATAAATTCTGCTTTGCGTTAATGAGATCGATGAAATCGTCAGAGAGGGCGTGAGGCAAGTCGACGGCGGCCACGGACAAAGCGCACAAGAGAGCGACAAACATTGAGCGATAAGGAGCCATGATGCTCCTTTGTTCTGATTTACTGTGATCGCGAATATGCGGCTACTGGACACGGCCGTGGCGTGTCGACTGACTGGTCTCGGCTCGGATACTTCCCTCGTACATCGTTTGTAACGCTAACCACTTGCGGTATTCGTCATAAATATGCGTTGGTGAATTAGGGTTGCCCATTTTACATTTTTAACTAGGGACTGAACAAAACAATAGTACGTATACCTTTTTTTTCATTTTGAAATTGCTAGATTAGATAGGTGAGAAGGTAAGTACTTACTTACATTTTTACCATAACCACGTTAAAACCACTATCACAGAAGATAATATGGGCAATGGGCATCCACCATAGCTATGCTTGTTTATCTGTGTGTTAAATAAATGTTATGCCGCTATTATTTCAAAAACAAACTAATACAGCTAACTTATGTACTTAATAACTTTTTAAACTAAATGGCATTGAAAATTCAGAATCCAAATACCTACCAAATACTTAGATCATTGATGGGACGTATTTTCTCGTAGAGAAGTTGTTAAAGTAGCGGGAAGTAAATTCGCCATTTAAACATCAATGCACGCGGCATGCATACCTATTAAAATATACGGAGATCGAAACCTATTAAAATAAATCGAGGCGCTTGGTGGCCCGGTGTGTATGTATATGGTATGTATGCATGCACAAGTGATATAAAATAATCCCAAAGCTCGTCCGTGCTTCGGAAGACACGTTAAGCATTTGGTCCCGGCTATCTGTAAGGCAGACTTCAAGCTATGTCAGATGTTTTTAGACAGCTTAAAATATCTGACTCTAGTGTTGACCACTTACATACACGAAATACAAATCAAACATGTAAGTAGTGAGAGCCCTAACCGAGTAAGCGCGTAGAATAGAAGATAATAAACTTAGAGGCAGCAGAGTGTCAGTGGCTGACCGTTGGGTCGAAGGTGACTGGATTCGATTGATTTAGATATTTATTAAATTCAATAAACGGGTAACTTACCTACGTATAGAGTACCAACATGTTTTGACTTCAGTGTGTCGCGAGCCGGTGCGGTGTACAGGCCTCTCGTCACATTCGCCCTGATGAAGACCTCCGGATCCGGATGAGGTCGAAACATGTCGGCAGTAGCTGACTCTATACGTGAGTTACCCGTTTATTAAATTTAATAATGATTGCATCTCACGTTAGTTATAGTTATAAATATCCAAATCTTTTGATTAAAAATCAAAAGATTTAGATATTTATCAGAAAAACACAAAGTTTTTTGGATTTGATTACTTACTGACCGTAAGTAAGTACAGTGGTAGTGGCAGCCCTAACCAAGTGAGCGCGTGATATAAACTGAGAGACAGCGGTGTCAGTGGTTGACCGCTCGGGTCGAAGGTGACTGGATTCGATTGTACACTTGATTAGGTATTTATCAGAAAAACACAATTTACTTAGTTATACGGATTTAATTAGGTAGGTAAGACCCAGTGAACGAGTATCGGGTTGATAGAAATCAAGAAAACAAATATTTATTGTCCTAAACTATTGGTTGAACGTCATCTGGGAAACATAATTCCATAAATAGTGTTTATGAATAACGTAGGGAACCCATAACGTATAAACTGAGTCGGACACAAGATTTGATGATTCGATTGAATCTTTGCTCAGAAAAAACAACATAGTGCTTGATATGCTTATTCTGATTTGATTTTTTAATGAAGTAAAAGAGGTTTGTCAGGATCGTAGCAAGTGGAGGTCCATAGTCTCTGCCTACCCCTGTGGGAAACAGGCGTGATATTATGTATGTATAATTTTCCGAAACTTTTCAAATACTTAATGGAAAATTTTCAAGTTATTTTTCGGGAAATTATAAAAATGCAATAATTATATTTTAAAATATTAATTTATATTTGATAATTCTTTTTTGAAACGATTTTTTTCCATTCTTTGCAGTAGGCTTTAAGCACGTCAAAATCTTGGATTTTTATGAAACTTATATATAACCCTACTTAAAAATCGTTAAGGTATACATATATTAGTTACTTTAACTTTTGCAAGGTGGAAACACTTATTGAACCCATGTATTTAAACAAACTATATTGTGCACAATAATACCTACAAACACATGTATAAACTATAAGTACATACGATTGTAGCTATAATAGGTAAGCGGTATTTAGAAAGTAGGTAAGGAAAATATTTACTTTAAAGTACTTGTGTATTTAGCCGACCAGGAAAAGCTGAGAATATTTAAAAGCTCAAGACAAGCTAACTCTTTTAGGAAAGTTTTAACGATTATGCATTGCGTTTGTATTCTTTCGTTTCACGTTTGAAGTTTAATCATGCCAAATAACGTAGATATCTGGGTAGGTACGAGTAAGTACCTATACCTACTTTCATAGAAAGTATCAACTCTGAAAAATTAACACCACGACGAATACCTCACTTCTAATGTTCATTCAAGAAGTAGAGGCAAAGATGATTATTTGATGGTTTATGGTCTTTGCCAGTGTAGGTAGTTCTACTGACTTCACTGCAATGACAATAAACCATCAAATAGGTGTAAATAACAGAACCAGTGAATCTAAAATAGTTTGTTTGAATATGATTTTTTTACTTAGGTACCTATGGGATGATATGTTGTAAAGTAGGTAATACTTACCTAATTACTTACTTAGGATTATTTTTAACTTTTGCTTTAAAGATAATTCGATATAGGCACAAAAATACAGCTCTCTTCTTCATTTTAAATAATTTATTATTCAGGGAATAAGGATGGATCTCATAAATATAGCCACTTAATAATTAAGGAAAGGATGCCATAAAACAAAACTTGCCTCTTATTAAAGGTTTAAAAATCGTGACGGATGTTGCTGACTGGCCTCTGCCCACTAGAAAATAAATATAGCTAGATTACTTATATGTATCGTATACTATTCATACCAGCCTGCCCTAACTAATTTATATTAAACCATTTTTTGTGGCTTGTGTAGCTGTAAAGTCCAAATCCCTTATCTTAGGTAAAGTCCAAAGAAATTGAAATAGAGGCATAGAAGACTGGCTTAAAAAACCATCATTCATTATCTCATGGCATAGGTATTAGCTGCGCATGCGGTGTTACCCGCGGAAAAAGTAGCCTATGTGTTAATCCAGGGAATCAGCTTCCAGCATACCAAATTTTATCAACATTGGTCCAATGGTTTTGGTCCAAAATCGATTCATTGGCGCGTGTAGAAGTATCAAACATACTCACACACTTACAAATTTTCGCCTTTATAATATAAGTGTGATGAAATGCGATAGAAAAAATTTACTTTCTATAAAATATTTCTGCAGCATAGTCCGGAAGTAGGAAGACGCTTCGGAAATCCATTGTGGCTGGAATTGGCCGGAACCGCCCGTTCCTTGTCGTGTGCTGCCCGAGGACTGAACTTTGATCCTTTGTGGTTTGAGGCTGCTGGTGAATAAATTCATATTATATTTAACATCCAAGATACAAAATCATTTTTTTTATAAGCCTGCTGACCGACTTTTGGGCAAAGGAATCCCTCTAGTTATCCACAAACTTACCAGTCTTACTTACCTGCTCGTGGTACATCCTGCAAAACAACGGACGAGGCTCTGGCGACCCACCAACCCGCACTTATCTAAACCCCCTCTAAATAACTAACAAAATCATATCTTTTATAATACCTATATACCTCGTAGATACCTATAATTAAGAAGACAAACAGTACATAGTTAGTAAGTATGTACATAAGTACAACTATTATAGTTGCTGTTGTTGTTATAGAGCTATAATAGCTCACCTCATCATCACCATCATTTCAGCTGCATAACGTCCACTGCTGGTCATAGGTCTCACCCAAAGATTTCCAAAATTACCTATGACTAACTCACTTCATCTGAGACTTGTGATTTTATTTCATTCGGTCCTTAATTGATCAAAAGTGGACATGTATTCTACTGCAGATAACAAATCGGCAATACTTCGTGGGTTGCGATACTTATTATTTTTAAAGAGAAAAACACGAAACAAGTATTGGAACGTAAAGGAGGCTAGACGTAAAAAATTAAGACCCAAAGTTGTAACGACACTTTTTGCTATTGTTGTAAGCCGTGCGGCGTGCGCGTGTTTCTCTGTCTGTCTCTCTCTCTCCTAATTAATCGAAAGGAACTTCGTTCCATCCGGGTGTCCCTTGACACCTCTCAAGTTTTTTATATCTATGTTTGTACTTAGCTCCTTTTTATCATCAGGCGCTAAAGAAAATCCGTGTCCCACGGATTTTATTAGCGCTTGATAATAAATGCATGTAAAATATGGGATTTCTCCCGATTTGTGAGCTGGTACCTGCCGCAGAACTATATCTAAATATATTTCTGTGGTAACACAAGTCACAGTTTTTTTACACCATTATATAATACATATGAAGTCGAAGGAAAAAGTACATTATTTTACTAGTTTGGATTTCCACAAATGCCTGCTTCAAAATAATGAGCGAGCATTGCGGTATTTGCGGTTAACTTCCAGCAGGTCTATATACTTCTTAAAGAGACGGTTGGCTTAAAAAATGCATCCACGTCGAGGGAGGAAAGCGAAGATAGAAAACTTATTCGTCCTCCACATGTTTTGTCCACGAATCTGTCCAATCTCTCTGTTCTATACCGAACAAATGCTCCACATGTACCTACAATGGACTTGAAAGCGCTATCAAACAAACGAACCTAAAAAGGAATAGCTACCTAGCTATCAAAAAGTTACAGTAGCTACATTCTTAGATAAGCTCGATAAGTGCTATTGGTACATAAGCATATACTATCACGTCGTTATACCTTGCGAAATAGACAGAACATAGAGCCATAAAAACCAAAGGCTACTTTCAGCGCCATTCATGCTTAACGTAGACTGTGGGTTTTGTAGAGCCCAGTTTGGACATGTACTAGGTGGAAAACGGAAAGTAAAGAGTAAGGAAAAATACGAATACTACAAGTTAAATAAAAGCTTGTAATAAATGAATTCAATGAAATCCAATCTCCCCGATTAGCACACTTGGGTACCTAAGTATCTCGTACGCAATAAGTAACGCTCGTACGTCGCAATCAAGACACGGTACCGCGCGACGAGCATAACACTTGTCATAATAAATCATCCCTATTCTGCCCCATTACCCAAATAGAACGTTGTTTCTCATATTGCGTAGCAACAATTATGGATTTAATAACCCGATTTTTGCCTCATTTTATTATGGATGCGATGCGACATTCGACAAAAAGCACAAGCGGCCAAATGTTTTTCTTTTTCCTGAATTATCATTCACAACTGTTTTTTGTGGACAATGGCTGGGGTTTTTGATTTTCTGATAGCAAGGTGTTTATACTAATAGGACAGTATGTACCTTAGAAAAGTAGTTAATACCTGTAGGCTGACTCACCCCTTAAAGTAGGTACCTATTTATTTATTTATCATTTTCAGCCTAAACTGTCCGACTGTAGGGCAAAGGCCTATTCTTTTATAGCACCCCAAATCAAGGGCCTTCGAGGCCCCATCCTTCTGTAGGAGTCAAGCTTCTCAATCTGTTTTTGGGCTTATTAGGCTTCCGTTTTTAGGGTTCCGTAGTAAACAAGGAACCCTTATAGTTTGGCCATGTCTGTCTGTCTGTCTGTATGTCTGTCTGTCTGTCTGTCTGTCTGTCTGTCCGTCCGCGGTCCTACTCAGAAACTATAAGTACTAGAAAGCTGTAATTTCGCAAGGATATGTATATCAATCATGGCGAAAAAGTCGTAAAATAAAATATGGAAATATTTCTTTTTTAGGGTATCTGCCATACAAGTAAAGAGGAAGTCAATATTTTTTTTCTCTGCAAACACATTGTGTGGGATATTGTTGATTAGGTCTTTCAAAAATATTGTGAGCTTGGAAATACCATTTTTCGATTTAGGAAACCGTGTCTGAAATATTTAGGTTTAAAATGAAATTTTTTGTTTAAGTCACGTGTCCCCCCCATCTATCTGCTAAACGGTTATATATAGGCAAGTGAAAAAAATGACAGCTATAGTATACATAATGTAGTTTAAAGGAAAACTATCAGAGCTAAGTAAAGTTACCAAATTAAAAAGTTATAGGCGATTAACTTATAAAATGTACTCGAAAAGAAAAATTACATACAAATTCATTAGATACTTTACTTTATACGTTTTAGACGTTTTTAGTGGCATGAACTCAAAGTTGGCATTTACAACTACGGAACCCTACACTGCGCGTGGCCCGACACGCACTTGGCCAATTATTTTTCGTTTAGAGGATTGGGTAACTGATTTGCCCAGAGTTCGTCGGGCATACGGCAAACATGTATTGCACAGTTCTACTTTAATGGCAGCTTTTAGTACAACGTCCAGGATCTGTGTTTAGGAGCGTAGTAAGTACTTATACTTACTGTGTTTCATATGCAGTCTGAAAGTCTGACTCTCATAATAGTTATTTTATCGCTACAAGTTACGATTATAAAACACAGATGACATTCGAAATAAACATCAACATGTAAAAAACTAGTTCAGGTTTTTGATAAAAAATCTGGATTGTTACAGGTTTATGATGAAATCAAAACCTAATTTTATGAAAAACCTGCGACATATATACTGCGACTTATATTAAAGTACTTAGTTCTTTGAATGTTATTAGTATTACTATGTAAGTAGTTAAGTACTAGTATTTATTCTGTGGTATTACGGGATCTACCGCGATTAATATTCTGCCGTCATGGTCCCAATTTGAGGACCTGGCGAACTCAAATCATACACTTATTTTATACTAGCCGAAGCCCGCGACTTCGTTCGCGTGGACTTTATGTCTCTGGAAAATGCTCATCAGGCTGAACAACTTTTACTATGGCGGCATTTTTCTATCTCTTATAGTTTAGCTGGACCATTATGGTTCTGCATCAGGCGTTCCATTTTCCAAAATCATTTATACCCTATATGTTGCCCAGGCTTAATAGCTATATAACAAAAAAAGTTTCATTCAAATCCGTCTAGTATTTCCGGAGATTATCGTGTACAAACAGACAAACAGACAAACAGACAAACAGACATACAGACAAACAGACAAACAGACAAACAGACAGACATTTTTTTTTAAATTCTTACTCTATTACTACGTCTCCATCGCCCCCAATATTTTTTTTGGAAATATATTTAATGTACAGACACACTTTTTTTACTGTTTTATTATATGTATAGATTTATGTCAGGCAGCCGAAACCTAGTAGCGAGCCTATTCTAGCTAAAAAAAATATCGGTTTTGCTTTTAAATGACATTGCAAGTTCATATACTTATGTACTAGATACAGGTAAGTTACTTATCTTGCTTACACGAATTACGCAAACAGAAGCCCTATTGTGAAATAATCTGGGACTGTAATGAAATCCTGTTATGTAATGCTATTAGGTTGGGTTCAACAAAATTCGAGCCAACGAAATTACCAGCTATTTTTTCGTTTGGTGTTATAAATGGTCATACAATACAAATTAACTTTATGAACAATATGTAAAATGTTTAAAGTGGACAGTCATAGTGCGGCTGTAGTGATATTTATTTGCGGACTGTGATTGGCGTCTTTTGGCGATTAGCTCTGACCAAGTATGGCTCTGGTAGTACAGAGAGGGTCGTGCTCCTGCAGTCGAACAATAAGACCTGATGATGATGATGATGATGAAGATGATGGACGTCTGTAGGCGCCGTCTGCCACTCAATCGGCTATAAAAAACAGTGGACTCTGGATTTGTCGCCAGAAGCTTCCTTGAAGCAATCAAAGGACCTGTATCAGTTGCATCACCCTTTGATTGTATTAGGGTCAGGCCTCAGGGTCAGGATAGAAATAAAGAAGTGAAAAAACAAAGATGGGCTCTAAGCGACTAGTATCCAGAGCCGTCAAATAAAAAATAATAGTGTGGAGCAATCCTTCCTTCATGACAACTAGCATATGTACTCGTATGTAAAAGTACAGCGTTCAAAAGCTCATGTTTCTGGCTTTCAGTACCCAGTACCTACATTCGTTTTGCTTGTCTGTTCCAAATGTAGTCTCATTTATACTGCAGCTGCAGTTGCGAAATAGTTACATCGCGGGACTTCACAAAGGTTGTGTTCAGGCAATATGCTGAGGTTTCCAACTTAAAGCTTTTCCGTGTTGTTTGCTTTGGCAGGTATACCTCCCGTAACAATGCGTTGCGAAAGCTTGTACCTTCAGCTTTGAAACGAAGCGTTCTTAATTTTTAATCTACATAACTGAAGAATTACATTTTGTGGGCTCAAGAAGTCAAAAGTCAAAATCATTTATTTTTCTTTGAATATTTGTATCACTTGATTATTGTCACTTTTTTTCTTTATCTTTCGATTTCTTAAAAGGTAAATGTTGACGTCAGATCATTTTACCTACAGCTAAGTTCACTGCCGCTTCCTAAGCGCAAGTAGGTACAGATGAAGCGGTAACAAACTGTACTTGCAGCATTTTCTCCAAAAACGTCAACTTACAATAATTATACTGATATTAAAATTAGATATGTGGACTGAGAATACATTGTTATGTAATAATTATTAAATAAGCATGATGTAAAGTTTAAAATTAATGTCAATTTGTAAATTTAGTACTAAAACGTGTACAGAATGTACTTAAATTATGACATTTGTGAATGTACATATACAACCTTTAAGAGGGACACACACTACAAGCATTAGCAATAAAACTTAAGTAAGACACACTTTTGCGGTAAACGTCGCTTGCGCCTTAGATGACTTAAATGTAATGCTGCCGTAGAGATAGTTGTTGAAGGAGCCATAATAGTGTGTAATGAGGGAGGATACCATATTTGGTTTGGTGTATAAAATTGTAAATTGTGTTATGTTTAGGTATTTAAGAAGGTACTTTATTTTGTCCAGGATCTAACAGTCTTCTCACCAAGCAACTCCTCAAAGTCGAGTAACATAGTAAGTAACTACATGATTTATTAATAGCATATAGGAGCTATAACACCGCTATACAACGTGTTACGTTATTACCATATACTAAAGTCATCTAGTAAAACCCGTGGTCTGATTAATTAAAGGGAATGTCCCTTCTTCTGTTTTTTAAAATTTAATTGGGACCTATTCCTTTCATAGGACTGTAAAAATTATACAGGCGACGAAGTAAATAACGTACGTATCTAGGTGTCATACTTATTCAAGTAGCATTTGTCTCTTTTATTACTCGTTTCCACACAGGCCTCATCCGAACATTTTATTTTCTCGTTTATTATTTCCTGACATTCGACGCAAACAGTTATTGTAAAACTGTCGACTCAGTGCCGTTTTGCCTTGTCTTCCTCCATCGATCTATGGACCCGACGTGCTGACGACACAAAAATAACAATTGCATAAAATAAGGGGAGGGACCCCTTAATCGGCTTGTCAGAGGGAAATTGCCCAATGCACTGCTTGTCTTATTATCAAAACACAAAATTCTTGTCGAATACTTTCTCATATTATATTTAACAGCTAATGGACGAAACCCTTCCGTAAAAAATAGGAAGACGCAAATGAGAAACATTAAGTGAAGGCATGATGGTAACCATAGTAACACCCTTCCAAAATTGCGAATTTCGAATGAATTTTCTAGTTATTTAATTAGATTAGCTCTAAATTAAAATTCACCGGTGAAGGTATTTTGTTGTAAAGCGGGGATTATTTTTTGTGAGTGGACGGAACAAAGAATGTGCCGTTTGCCGCTCCATTGAGTTTGATGCGCAGTCTGTGGGCACTGCAGACGGTTCGCATCTCGGAACATTTGCCACAAAGTGCAGACACACATGTGATGTGTATTGTACGCAAATATTTATGGCACGTTAAGTATTTGTAAAGGAAAATGTGAGGAAACAAATTAGGAGCATGCGTGAAATTTGATACGCGTTTTATCCTAGAGCCAATATCTTAATGTAAAGAACGAAAGGTTGTTAGAGCTGTACTTATTTATCTTCTATTAAGCCAAACCCAACTCACAATAGTTATGATTTTTCCTTCCTTACTAACTAGATACAACAATTACTTTGAGTGAGTTTAGATATGGTATATACATCTACCTACTTAATGTCATTACGTTAGGTATTCCTACTCGTGCACCCACGGCAGGCCGGATCCTTTCGCCTTTTTCAAGGTTTTGTGAGTCACAGTATGGCCTAGAATATCATAAGATAATAGCCAAGACAACCTATAGATGCAAGTACTTAGTAGGTTACGTTACGCAAGGATCAAAGAGTTAACCAAAAAAGAAAATGTTTTTCGAGATTTAATTTTATCACTAAGACGGCATTATTAATATGCATACTTATATTAAATTACAGATTTCTTGTACTTATAGTCTCTTGAGTATAACCGCTGACGGACAGACAGACATGGTGAAACTAATAAGCACAGTAGACATATTATTAAAGGTTCCTTGTTTACTACGGAACTCTAAACATGATGGTGCCTCGCCAATAGCTGAAGAGGGATGATTGTATAATACTTATAAATTTATGGGTCACTCTGTCATTTTAATCAAAAAATATTATATGTCTGTCTAAAGATAATTAATTTTTGATAAAAAAAAAACTACTAACTATACTTAAGTGTGGAGTTTTATTTAATAAGCACGATCGGATGTGCCCTTGACCAGGTATTTATTAGTTATTCGACTGTTACCCCAACATTTGTTCAATAGGTCATTTGATCTTGACTCTGACTTCTTACCAGCATGAGGTGTCACTTCTAAAAGCCGACCTCCAATAATTGGGTAGATGGTTAAGGCAATAAGGCTAAAAGGATGGCGAACCCAATTTGCAAACTTTCAGCCCTCCCTTTTACCCCTTTAAGGTGTAATTTTGCTAAAATCCGTTTATACCTGGCATTACGTGAAACTAATAGTTAGGTTCGCATTGACAGTGCGTGGCGGCTGTTCTAACGTCATTTCCATTGCTGATAGGCCGTTTGTATTCAAGAGGACCTTTCCCTGTTTGCTATCCTTTCTGCAAAACCGCTAGAGGCTAGGTTTGTGTAAACTGATAACACCTTTTCGGTACAGTCACTTACGCACGCGAGATGCAGGGGACGTATAAATTAAAATTTTTGTCGAATACACTAAATATTTTCCATTTTTCCATTCTTCTTATCTTGTACGTTTAGGATGAGCCTCTTTGATTAAAAAGACACAAAAGAATAAGCAATAGAATAGGTGGAAATTCAAAACTTTTACAACTTTCGCTTTGAAGAAGGTCGAGGATCGAAGTTAAAGCTCTATTATAATGAAGTACATTAAATATAACTAGATAAGTTCTGCAAATTGTGAGTTTGGTACAAGAAGTTATCATTAAAGTATATATAAGACTACCTTTTAATACATCTTAAACTGTATGAACGGCTGACAATGTTGATCAACTTAAAATTAGCTTGTTTGCCGATGTTGGACCACCCATAAACCAGATCCCGTCAAAATGAACTAATAACTTATGCGAAATTTAATTTTTCCCAATTTTTTTCCCGTTCTATGTAGAGAATAATTCATCTAACGTCGTCTATTGAACGTAAGCGGGCGCCCGAGTCTTTTGTGGCGGCCGGCGCCTACTCGCTTAGGCGCTTACTCATGCAACCACCTTTTGTACACCCGTCACAGAATGTTCAGCCAATTTTAATACGGCACTTACACGATGTTGATCGTCTAATATATTGTTATACTAGCTGTACCCGCGGACTTCGCTCCCCATGGGAATTTCGGGATAAAGAGTACCCTATGTCCTTCCCCGAGTCTCAAACTATATCCATACCAAATTTCATCCAAACCGGTTTAGTAATTTAAGCGTATAGAGCTAACAAACAAACAAATATACAAACTCACTTTCGCCTTCATAATATTATATTATTATTATAGTAGGAAAGTAGGAATAGTAGGAAAGTAGGAAAGTAGGAATAGTAGGAATCCTTCAAGAAAGACGTGAGTTCACATCATACGCTGCTGAATAGAAATTCAGCGCACTAGATTTCCTATCATCTTTTTACTTTAATAAGCCCCAACGCAAAGAGAATACGATCGGATTTGGTAAAAGATCGTATCTTGTAAAAATCCAGCAAATTAAGTGATTTTTTTTATGCTGGCTATATCGAATGCGACTCCATTTTACTGTGCCCCTTTTCTCAGACCGAGTTTGTTGCTCCGAGTGATAGAATTTGTTTAGTGACGAGTTTAACGAAAAGGCCATTTCATCGTTAAGGACGGCGATCCGGACTTTTACCTAGTAACTTTTTTGATAGATTCCATATGTACCTACTTATTTACTTACTTCTTTTCATACATATTTAATTGAAGGGATTATCAAATAATATCTAGATTAAAAGAATTACAATTGATCTAGGGCTCTTGTAGGCTGAGATCCGCGGTCTTCCCGTTATACAGAAAAGATGCGGTTCTCAAAGTAACAGAGGGTAGTACAGGCCAATGGATCTTTGTTTCGTGTAAAACATAATTTAGTTCATAAATTTCTTACAAATAAGACACATTTCCTTAAAATTGGTCAATCAGGAAAAGATCGGAAATTTAAAACAGTAAAAAAATATTACATTGAGTCCGGTCTTACCACGCGAACGTCCGATCTTTTTCTGTCTCTTTATATTCGTACTTGAAATTTTAACTTTTGATAAAATCAAACCGTTGAGCGTAGGAAGTCTATCAACTTACTATACTTATAATAGCACGGTTTCTTACATTCAGTTTATTATAAACTAGCTGGCGCTCGCGACTTTGTCTGCGCAGTATCTTCACAAATTGTACCTAGCCTATGTGTTATTCTGATGTATAAGCTATATTATTGTAAAGTTTCATTAAAATCCATTCAATAGTTTTTACTTGAAAGAGTAACAAACATCCATTCCTTATAAACTTTCGCGTTAATAAAAATCATTTTAACTCTGCACATTCTACTCACTGTGAAAATGAGTTAAGTAGTAAAAAAAATCTACTTAAAATTATTTAATATTTTAAACAAATTACTGGTACCAACGCTTGATAACTGAATTTCTTATGTCATAGTCATAATTTTGTTATCATTAAATAATATGCCGTTAATACTCTAAAATTTTAAAGAATCTAAGTTATATCTTTCTTAAAATAAACTTGCTTTCGTACATATATTACCTACGAGTAGAAAAGTATTTCAACAATATCACAGAGTTGTTACACCCTTATCTGCACTCGTCTAGACTTAGATTTTCCGTCCGCGGTTGTGATTTCCTTCCAAAGAGGAAATTTACTTTCTGCTCGATAAGAAATTTCTAATGCTTTGATGATATTACAAATCGAATGCCAAATACGATATACTTAGGTAAGTATGTGAAAAAAATAATACTAACAGAATTTTTCAAAAGTAACGTAGAAAACGTAAAAGTACGTTGAGATCACAAGTAAAATATGTACATATTTATTTAAAAAATAAGACACGGTGAATATTTAACGAACGAGTTTTATTTCTCTCATGCAATACGAATTATTTTATTTTAAATGTTTTCGTTAATTAAATATTTTTTTCACAAAAATGTTTTCGTTAATTGAATTGATTTTTTAATGAACAGAAAAGAAGTTTAAAATCTATTGAGTAATATATTTTGTGCTTTTGGCTACGATAAAAGCTCCTTTTGCATTGGTTATACAAGTAAGTGTTACCTATAGGTATTAATAAGTCCTCAACGATTTAAAAAACATCATAGAAGGAAAAGTGGGAGCCAAGACAAGAAAAGAAAGACCATAAATGGATGATGTAAAAGAAAAGGCAAAAGTTGTGTTGTATAGGGAGGTCAAGCATTTAGCGAAAAATAGGGAGACATGAAAAATACTTAACCGACAAGAACCTAGTTCTCAAATTTATTGATGATGATGATAACTATATAATTTTCAAAACTAAAAATGGGCTTGAACCCCGAACTACATAGTTGATTTTGATAAAATTTCTATAGGACCACTTGACAAGTATTTCCTTTATAGAAAAAATATTCCGAATGGCCCAGGCGTCTTCGAGTAGTCGGTGAATATACATAAAAAAAACATAAAACATTACGACGAATTAATAACCTCCTCCTTTTTTTAAGTTGGTTAAAAAGGAATCCGCTTCTCTAAAGAGTCTCGTGCGTACTTGCGTGTTTTTCAGGTAATGACGTATAACTTAGATATTGCAAAATGGAGTGCTCTCTACCTTCACATTATTTGATAAGTGTATAAAATTTTTCTGAGTCATTATTTTTTATAACCCTAAAGTCTTCGTTATTTTTATATTTTTTTGATAGAGTGCTTTCTATTGTTAGTATTTTGTGGTCCTAACGAAATAAGCAATTTTATAGCATCCATATAAAAAATAACAGGATCGTAAGCTCTGCAGTTCGCGATTGTCGAAGCTTATTATGTACCCTCTGTAATAAAACAAATCAATCATGATAATATCGCGTCTATACTGTCGTCGACTAACTCTAAATCGCAATTTTCTGTTTATGGATATTCAGTTATGGTGTTGCCAATTAATGTCAGAATTTAGAAAAGTTTTGTAATTAAGTTAAATAATAAGTATGTTAGCTATCCAGCGGGGAATGCCGCTAGCACTTTGGGTACGTTAACTCGGTGCGACGCTTTTCATGATTTTTTAAAAGTTGTTTTAATTTTAAGTAAGGTCAAGATGGAAAATGATCTTTTTCTTATTGACCTGGGTCTTGGATGTTTAATTATATAGGCATTGTTATAAAATATAGTATCATTGAGTTAGTATCCGCCGTGTAGAATAGGACTATTCCAAGTCTTCCCATGGATGTCGTGGAAGGCGACTTAGGAAATATGCTAAACAAAGCTTATAAATATCATGAGACTCTCCAACCCGTCTGACCAGCGTGGAGAGTGTAGGCCAAATCCTCTTGCTGCTCTGATGACGGTAGTGCGAAGACTTAATGATGATGATAATGATGACGAGTTAGTATCCCATAACACAAGTTTCAAACTCCCTTTGGGGCTGGCTTAATCTGTGATTTGTCTGTATATATTTATTTATTTACCTTGGAGTGGCAGAGAAATCATCAGAACTTGACTGCATAAGTCAAATCAGGCCAAATACCTCTTCCTAGATTCAGTATATCAATGAGACTGCTGCAGTTGTAAATATTTTTAGTCGTTCATTGTAACTTCTCTACCTGAGATCTGTCTGTTTTTCGGCGATATCGTCAATCCAGCAGAGTACTAGTTTAATCTTGGTTTCTGTAGCGCCACAACCATGTGTGGTCCGTTGTCTCCATCCAGAATAATTCAAATAAAGTTCATAACTATTGTAATGTATGAATAGGTCGAGCCGCTCTTTTGGCTATAAGTTAATAATAAACTAATATTATTACTATTTTTTGTTTAATAAAGATTATTTTATAACGGGTGAGTAGTGGTAGAGTAGGAAGTTAAAATTTTTGTCATTTGTATATTCAAAGAGTAGGCCGCTCCCTTTGGAAAGCAGCAAAGGAACATCCACTTCTTATTATAGGTCGACCGTCGTTTTAAAATTCATTTATTAATTTTGTACCTAATCTAAATGCACCCCTTGAGGTTTGTTAGCTTCGAAAATAGGGTAGTCAATACCTATCAAAATATTTTGCTTGTATTAAAACACGATTAGCATAGCGAAAGTTTTATATTGGGGGAGGATTGAAATATTTTCTAACATAGGGCAATGTCAGCTGTAAAATTCGTATGAAGTACTTATGAGACATGGCATTTATTATAAAAATTATGTTCTACTCATACTGCGGTAGAAAATGTAAATAAATAAAATAAATAAAAATCGTTTATTTCAGGATTTACAACCCATAAAGTGTTAGTAACAAAGGAAACATAAAGCTATGCTAGTATATCATTTACATTAAAAAATTTAAACGATTTCGTGTCTTTGACTAGGTGAACGCAGTCCAGTGCTGCATGATAGCACTGTCCACGTCCAATCTAGCCGCAACCGTTTTTACTAGAATGAATAATAAATAGATACAAATATATTACAGGAAAGTACTCCTAGGACAGAACAAACAAGATCCCCAGACGAGGCAAGGAGATTTTAGAGAATCTGCCAAGAAAGAAATAGACTAAAAGAAAATTTAATAAAATGAATTAACTAATATTAAGAAAGTTTCATTTTGATAATTTATGTTACCTTTAGATCTAGTTATTTTCCGAGTATTTTAATAAAGCTCTAAGAATAAAACATTCTTAATCAATGAGCCTTAATAACGAATAGTAAATTTCAAATCAGACTTTTATCCATTAGCTCATAATTTTAGTTAGCACATAATTTAATTTTAATAACATTTTTATCCAAAGACTAGCCGAAGCCCGCGACTTCGTTCGCGTGGACCTTATGTCTCTGGAAAATGCTCATCAGGCTGAACAACTTTTACTAAGGCGGCATTTTTATATCTCTTATAGTTTAGCTGGACCATTATGGTTCTGCATCAGGCGTTCTATTTTCCAAAATCATTTATACCCTATATGTTGCCCAGGCTTAATAGCTATATAACAAAAAAAGTTTCATTCGAATCCGTCCAGTATTTCCGGAGATTAGCGTGTACAAACAGACAAACAGACAAACAGACAAACAGACAAACAGACAAACAGACAAACAGACAGACATTTTTTTTTAAATTCTTACTCTATTACTACGTCTCCATCGCCCCCAATATTTTTTTTGGAAATATATTTAATGTACAGACACACTTTTTTTACTGTTTTATTATATGTATAGATATAGATAAATTGTGTAGTAAGACATCACGATTACATTGTCAGCGAAAACGTACGGAACCCAAAAGGTAACGATACCCATTTCATCTCTTATCAGTTTGGATCGCTGAAACAACGTTACGTACATCGGAATTTTATTGGCTCCACAAAGTGCGGTGCTATGACGTCACCGTCACTCATCTCAAAGTGGAAAACTCGGAGAATGGAATCGTCTCTCGACGGAATTTTCAATAGGCCTCGTACACATGCTCCCAAAAACCCTTTTCTATTATTATTCAATTTTTTTGGGATAGTCAAAATGCCTAAATCCTGAATAGCAGATTAACAAAGGGTGAAAGAAAGATTGATTTATGATCTAAAGCAAGGGTAGATAAAATCTATGTTCTTGCTTAGAACTATTGTAAACTGTTATCTAAGAAGTTGTCCCCATCTAAGTATTGTTGGCTTAATACCAAAATGTTGCGCTCTGATCTTGATCTTTTTCTTACGGCATACATTTAAAGCATTTGAAACCTAAAATAGTAGTTTATGATACAAGTGTGGTAAATTGTTAATTTAAGTCGAGGCGGGTTAACAAACAAGGAGGCGCAGCCCGCGCGTTTGTCTATGGTGCCGAGACTTGTAATGAACAATACCACACCACACGTGCGCCTACGTTTTTCAACACATTAGAGAGGAAAAAAACTTTATTACTCGATGACATTTTTAAGTATAATCTACTTAAAGTTACAATAAATCTCGCTAAAGAAAATTTGAAATTTGGTGCGCTTTTTTTTCCAGGCGGATTACGCGCATTCACAAATCTGTAGTGTACGAGAGACAAAGAAATCAATCCACGAAAAGTCAAACGATTATTTAAAAAAAAGCTTTTTTTAAACAGGTCTGATTTATAAATTCGTTTTAGTGTTGATACAAGACTTTATAAAATTGAATAATTTGAGTAAAACAAGGTTTCGGTATGAGTTTAGGCTGGCTGCACGCAGATATTATATATTTCAAAAATAATATTCGATATTTTGGATTTTTAGAATTTTAAGTCTAAAAAAATTATTTATTTATTTATTTCAAACAATAATTTACAATCAAATGTATGCACGAACAACGCTATATAATCTCACTAGAGATTTTCCAAACGTTGGAATTAAAAATAAATGTTTAAAAAACACTTTACCGCACTTGTGCGGTAAGTAACATTTACCGCACGATTTCGGATGCATGCGTAATAAATGACATTACATATGTAAAAATTAGTGTCTTATATAGCAATTTCCGAGCTAATGTGTTGAAAAAATTTATTTACATGTAAGTTACATAAAATCATACATAGATATGAGTACCGCTTTCGATTAAGGGAAATAGAGATCGAAGGGTACCATAACTCCAATAAAGATTACACAAGTTGGGCGAAGTTATGTCAATCCAATATGGATTCGACTTTACTGCTGGGCCGCGTTTGCTGACCCAGTTCGGGTCGTCGTGGGATCACTCGGAAGGGTTACGGTTTCAATATTCCGATGCCTCCGCATTCTCGCATATCGCATCCGACCTCTGCATACATGTACTTATCAAGTTTCCCGATTCTTTCAAAGCAAACAATATGGCGACCTATTTTTAACTCCAAGGAGATTACGCGACATCACGTTGTGCAACGGCACAGCCTTCACAAGGTGGTCTAATCTGGTTCAGAGGGTGGTATCCAATTTGCCGAGTTACTGTACGGCTTCAACCGCAGCCGGTAATTGAAACCGAAAGTAAAACCGCAACTTATGAAGCGGAAAACGCGCCATGCAAAACGCCGCAGAATTACGCCACGTCGCAAACAATAGCAAAGACACCCAATCTTCTTAATGCTTTATTGTCATTGTCTGTAGACTACCAATAAAAATAAAGTAATTCACCGGCCGAATAGAGCAGTCTTATAGGTTTAGTTTAGAAAGTTGGCATCTTGTCCATAGCGGTTATTCAGCGTTCCTTACATCGACTACCAGGCGGCAGGTTGGACAAAAAGAAGGCTCTATTTAACGGGAACTGATTCGGAAAAAAGCGCTCTGTAAGCTCCAGTGAAGAACCGGATTAGTATGGCGGGGCTGGAAAACAAATCTACTACGATTTACGTACCGTAAACTCGTTACGCGTTCGAAACGAGACGAGTCGGGAAGAGGCGGTTGTCGGAATATGTGTCTTGTTGTGTCAAGAGGAGGGTCGAGATCTGGCAAAGAGGAGTGCCCCGAGTGCGTCGCCGGGCGATGAGAGAGAGGCGAGCTTACGCTGTCTATGGAGAGTTTCGTTTCGCAGGTTCATTCGTAGTAAGTATCGTTATCACAGTCGCTGTTCGGCGGTCGAGCGGCGTGCTGGTTCAGAGGGAGCGTGTTTTCGCTGCGGCGGCGTCGGCTGAAGTTTTGCGGAGATCGCGTTCCGGTATTTCTTCTGCGGCCTTTCCCGACTCGTGACCGATCGTGCTCGCTTATAGAAAGTGAAACTGCATTGAGACGTGATTATAAATTGTGTAAGGACTAATAACTCTGTGCTAACTTGAGTGAAGTGGAACGTTCTGAAAGTGATCACAAACTCAGCCGGGACTCGTTTCGATATCTGCTCAGTTTTGAGTAAAAACTGTGTCTAGATTATTGAAGCGGTGTTGAATTTTCCTCAAACGGTAAGTAGTTTATTTAATAATTTAGCTTAGTATATAGAAGGCGATAACAAGAGACAGAATAAATAACTTTTGTTGATTATTGTTCAAGATGACATGGAAAATTAATTTCGCATGCCGTTTCTAAAGTTGAGGAATCTTGATGTTTGAAGAATAGATGAATGCAGATTAAATTTTTGTAGCCCACCCCACACCCTCATGGGGAAGACCATCTGAAGTATTCATAAATGTTCAAGGAAAGAGCAAAAATGTAATATCGTTAGGTGGATGCCGCACTCCGCCCTACAAATGACTTTTAAACAGTAAGTATATGTATGCGGACTAATTTTAGGATTGATTTAAACCATTACTCATCCAAATGAAGTTTACAATGACGAAAAAGAAGGTGAAATATTGTGGGGGGTTCTTGTTTAGGGCGGATAATAATTTGACCCAAGTAAGTACTAAAGTTAGTCCATGTTTTATCTTATACCGCCAATTTAGACTACCTAGTTCTGCCCACTCATTCTAAAAGTCTGTCATTCAGCACAGATCAGGGTGTAGACAGCGAAGGCGTACTCACGAATTATTGCGACACTTCGTAGACAGAGCTAATCAAAAGAATTGCCAAAGATAATTGCATTGACTGTTTGAGCTGTTTCATTCGATTACTTCATTGCGCCTCGATTAACATAAGTTCCGAATACATTTGCATTTGCGAATGCAAGAACATTTACGGTCAATTAATCGGGGGCTATTAATTTGCCAGTTACAGGGGACCGAGATGTTTATGTGGAGAGTCGGAAAACAAGAGACGTTATATAATTAGAAAACTATTAAAATTGACATTAACTGTAAGGCCACGACTAGGGTCGGACAGGGTCTGTAGGACCGGGTGGCAGGGTTTTTTAGGGGGTTACTCCAAAAAATAATACGGTAGTGATGTCCTATTTCTATGTCTAACCAAATAAGAGTAAAAGAAACGTGGATACGCAGTAACGTCCGTCTTGCTTACCGCTTTTGGAGTAACCCCTCTGTTTTGTGGTATGTTTAGAAACTAGGCGCCCTGGTGCCGAGACTCTTAATTTGAGCGATAAAGCGTTAATATTATATTTTTATAGATGCTAGAAAGTATATTGTATTAGTTGGATTTTAATTTTAGCGATTTTCGCATATTTGCTTCTTGAAATTAGGTATGGCAGAGATTCGCGCTGTCTATGGCCCGGCTGCCAAATGACACCTCGGCTCTATGGTCAGTCCGACGCCCTGTCGGCTAAGACATCGCGCGTCTAGAGTCGAAGTGGAAAAGGGGAAATTCGCCTTTTCCAAATAAACCAATTCCAAAGTTTCAATCAGTTGATCAAATGCGATTTTAGATAACTAAACTTTCTGTACAACTTTGCGCGCTGATTGATGGTGTCGTATAGCTGCAGCATTTTATTGAATCAAATCAAAGATTTATTCTTCATTCGAATTTTGAAGAGTCAAGGCTAGGAAAGGACCGGTAAGATGAAGTTAGGCTTCTGCTCAGGCATTATAATTCAAGATAGGCAGCATTATCATCCCAGCGATGTTTTATACTAGGTGACGTAGTAACTTTTAGCCGTCGAACTTCATATGATGACAATACACTTTAAAGTTTTTTTAATAACCGTCAACAAATTGATTCATTAAATAAGTATCAAGTTAAAAGATTTTCTAGGTTTAGTTTCTGATTTGCGACATCTTTGAAGCTGTGTTCGTCGGTATTAGAGGAAACCATCTTTAGGAAATTCAGCCCTAAAGGGCGTGTGTCCAATACAGTATTGGACCAACTTGATGTCATTTATTTCTCATTCCCTCTAAGGTTTAAAGGTTGGCAACATGGCAACAGCTAGATGCTTTTCATTTATGTTATAGTAATTTTATTTGTTAGTTAGAAGCTGAACATGTACGCATGTGACAATTATGTGCATGTTACATAATTGTCAACATATTATTAAAGAGTTAAGTTTTTGTTCAAATGTTACTAAAAAAAAAAACTAATAATTACACTGACTATGTAGTCCTATTTATTTATTCAGCATGTATTTTCGAGTAGCATTCGTTTTAAGGGGTGACCAATCCTGAATGTGTCACCCCTTTTGCAAATACATCAGACTGATTGATTGATTGCACTTGCACCAGTTATATAAAGCATAGGTAATTAAATAATTAAATATAGGTACAATATAAAAAATAATCAACGATAATCTAAATTAAAAAAAAGAGATGATAATAAAAAAGTAATTGAAAAACCAAGAGAGAATATTGAACGAAATTGAAGTTTTAGCAATAAAGAGACGTGTGCCATCTTTTTTTAATAATTTAATAACAATACTCTTACTCAATTATTATTTCATTTATAACATTTGATTGTTTTATAATCTACTATAGTCATTGACGGTACAGTAGGCAGAGACTGTCATTGCTTAGTCGATTCGCAATAAAGATGCATTTACACAACATCACAATAATTGAAATACTGCAGTACAGTTGCGTTTGTATCTATAGATTGTATGTGTAATCGTACAAAACCATCATGGTGTGAATCGACAAATTCTTCCTAACGGTGCTTAGATCAGATATGCAATGGCATGCTCCGATACGACTGATAAAAAGAAATACGAGCAGCCTACGAAGAATCTATCGAAATCATCTACATTGTTATGCATCACATCACATCACATCATCGCACAGCCAGCTTGTGCTATCGTCTTTAAATCATATTGTGACAAATACGATTACGTAATATAAAAACTAGTTTACGCAACAGCTTTCTTGGAATTTGATATGTCAGACTGCAATATAACAAATTTGAATAAAAATAAAATGGAGACAGAACTGAAATACTATATTGGATAGATGTGTTTGTTTTAGGTAATCGTTTTTATCTTGGAAAAGAAATCAAGTTGTTTCTGATAGTAGATATTGTGGAGTGGTCTGAGTAGTAAAATAAGAATAAATAACTACTCAGACCAAGAATGAATACTATAATTTTAGCCACTGTGATTTTTTTATGTAAAAAGTTATATCAAATTAGATCCAAAAATTAACCAGTTCATTCATTAAATATAGAAGAAATAAGTCTAAAAAACTTCAATACTTGTATATAGAATTTTTTGGTATGAACACGTGCACAGACGTCCAAAAGACCATATAGTTAAGCTTGCCCTAAATTTACCTAAGACGAAGCGGGGACCTAGAGGACCACCTTCCACCTGGCTGACGACGGTCAAAAATAACCTGAAACAAGCACAGTTGGACGCCACCACCGCTCAAGACCGTGCAAAGTGGAAAAGAAGGACAAGGAAGGCCGACCCCAAAAAAATGGGATAAGGCCTAGAGAGAAGAAGAAGACTTGTATATAGATTTTTTTAAAGAAATCTAACTAAGTGTTATACATATATACAGATACAGATACATTTTCACATCTATATCCCTGACGGGGAGACAGAGCCCAGGGCTGTAAAACCCAAAGGCCACGCTTAGCGTGATGGTGGGCATTAAGATGAAAAAGGAATCAAAATAGTAATGGGTTGCTAGCCGCATCGCCTATTACCATGATTCCAATCTCGCCCATTCCCTCGATCGGCTTTTACGATCTGCGCGGGAAGAGAAGCAGCTGGAACATTCTAAGTTTATATACATATATAGGTATAGTTATAATATTTAATAATATATTTAGCCAGTCATAGACTACGTGGTAAGTAACAAAAAACACTAGTGACCGTAAAAATCTTAATTTCGGCGTCGCCAAAAGAGTTGAAATTTAATGCATCGTCTAAAATAAGATAAGCCGATAATGATCAAAATTGTTGAACAGCGTTTTATGAATGAGAGAACCATGAGAGAATTTAATTAAGTATAACAATCTAAAACGTAGTTAGATTGTATCAGTGGAAAGAGGCTACGGTATAGCGGAGAAGCAGTGCTCTGGTTATAACCAAATTAAAATCATTGTACCGTATTAAAATACATTATTAATTTATGATAATGAGATCCATATAAAAAGATTGTCATGATAAAAACAATGTAATTTTGTTGGTTTGTTGCCTAAATAAGAATTTTCTACTATTTAACGTGGAAATATAGCCTCAATACTTAAAACTTAAGGAATACCATGATAAAATTTGAAAAAAAGGCGGTTCGGTCTTTGCAACACTTTATGGGATATTTTATTCTGGACTATGAGTCTATGAATGATGCTGGTATGGAGGCAGTAGTGTGTTGTCATTGCCATTTTAATTTAGTTTCTTAAACGGTAATGTTCTACTTACTGCTTATTAAAGCTCCTCTTGCTGACGGCCTCTTCTTTTCTGTTGTGACTGCTGTTGTTGGTCGTTAACTTGAATGGTGAACTGGTAGATAATGCATAGCATTAAGTTGTACCTTTTGTACGATAATATTAGGATTTTAAGTGCAATAAATTAAAAAAATAAATAAACTTTCCCCTTGGAAAAGGCCTTCCCCAGCTGTCTCTACAGTATTCTGTTACTTTTTTATACATACATAATATCACGCCTGTTTTCCACAGGGGACGCAGAGTCTATGGATTTGCTACGATCCTGACAAACCTCTTTTGCTCCATCTAAACTCATCATACTCATCATACATGCCCTACGGTTACGGGTACTTTTTACCTCTCCTTTTCTTAGAACGTCTGCAATTTGGTCGCAGAATGTTACGTGTTTATTTTCTCTATAATCCTCCAACTGCTTTCTTAATACAGTAATGTTTTAGTTTAATTACCGTAATAATATATATAATTTGTTGTACATAACCTCATGTAGCCCACTTTCCAACAAAAAACAAATATCATTAATCATTGACTACTTTCAATGACTTCTCAAGACAATTGACACCACAATGGCGTTTGAAAGCATTTTGTTCTGTCACGGCCTGAATCGCAGACATCTTTGGGTGTACAAAAACTAAATTTATCTTGTTGCGTGAATGTAAATTAACAAAAAGTGCTGTTAGTATCTTTTCCTTATTAAATGATTACTTACTAGTAAGTTAGTATACCAGTAGATAGTATAGTAACTGTATTTTCATGTAAAACTGATACATACATACATACTATCACGTCTTTATCCCTAATGGGGCAGACAGAGCATTTTGAGTCTTGCGGCTCTATGCAGAGCCCAGGGCCGCAAGACCCAAAAGCCACTTTTAGCGTCATGGTGGGCGAGAAGATGGAAAAGCAATGAATATAGTGATGGGTTGCTAGCCGCATCGCCTGTTAACATGATTTGCATTTTTGCCCATTCCCTCGATCGGCTTTTACGATCTGCGTGGGAAGAGATACATATAAAACTGATACATTTTCCTAAAAGCCTAATGTCATTAGATTTTTCATTTTCTAGTTCGATTTTGCGATGTTTTTATATACATACGAGGAAGTTCGCGTCATACCTACATACGTAAAACCTTGCTGAAGCAGGTAGTTAATTTTTTTGAAACAAATTTATTGATTGCTTTTTATTTAACAACCACTTACACAAACCTATCGAAATAATTATCTCCTCACTGATGTTATCAAAAAGGTACGATGGAAGACAAATTGGTACTTGCGAACAAGTCACGCGAGAAAGTCATTTCTTATTTGCCTTTTCTCGAGTCATCAAGGGCACCTGCCGTAATTAGAAGCACACTTCAATGAATTGGCCAATCAGTCTGTAATA
The DNA here is from genome assembly GCA_963555685.1 of Acrobasis consociella. NCBI lineage: Eukaryota > Metazoa > Arthropoda > Insecta > Lepidoptera > Pyralidae > Acrobasis > Acrobasis consociella. The sequence goes on from OY743115.1 coordinate 8,530,627, forward strand.
TAATAACATCACTCAGATAAAAATAGTCTCCTTTGATCAGTTTGTAGCATATATGAAACAATATAGGTAAATTCAACGCTTTTAGCGTTTTGTTCGCCTATTCTACCTAAAGATAGGTAGACTCCTAGTCCCCATTGCAGGAGCACGACTTTCTCTGTACTACTGGAACTTTACTTGGCCAGAGCTGCTAGAGGATTTAGCCTACACTCTCCACTCTCGAGATCTCATTGATATTTTTAAGCTTTGTTTAGCTTGTACTCCTAAGTCGCCTTTTACGACATCTACGGAAAGACTTGGAGTCCTATTCTACTCTGCCGGAAACCACACGGCGATGTTGCCTATTGTTTCTGTACAATTTGTATTTGATGAATAATAAAGGTTTAATAAATAAATAAAATGTTCTTGTATTAGATATGTACAGTATTCAAATTTATCATATATCATACCTTATATTGTGATAGATTTAAAAACATGTGTATAAATAGTTCAGCAAGAAATGTATTAACTTCAACTGAATTCACACGGCGACATATAAGTACGACACATAGACATAAAAATATATGTGGTCATGATATCAATGTAAATAATATCATCTGGTTATTTGTTTATGATTGTGGTAATTTGTTTATAGCTGACTGTTGAGTTTTATGAACCAAAAGGCATCTAAAACATACCTAACTTTATTTAAATTTTTAAAGTTAACATTTTACAAAATGGCCATTATTATTTGGTGTAGATTATATTAGGGGTAAATATTGTGTTTTTAAAATGATATATTAGGTATGGTACATGACATGCTATGCCGATTTTGCAAGTATCTGATTAATCAACGTAAGACACTTTGACTACTCAGTCGAATCAAGGCAATAACACAGTTAATTAAAGCCATTTAAAACTAACATGAAACACAGACATTATTAAAATGAGTTAACGTGTTACTGACGTATAGAGTCAGCTACTGCCGACATGTTTCGACTTCATCCGGAGGTCTTCATCAGGGCGAATGAGACTACAGGCCCGTACTCCGCACCGGCTCGCGACACACACAGTAGTTAACTCGTTTTAATAAAAGCCATTTAATTGAAAGTCCAGCTTACGTTCTGTACATTCTAGTACCAGGTGGCATGACGACGTTGTAAACATCTTGCCCACATCATTGTATGCCTTTTCAAACCAAGACAGCTTTCTGTCAGGCCATTGAACGCCAATCAATTCATAATAGATAAAGACTTTTTGCTCATTCCTTTTTGCTCTGTACCGAATCATAAGATGCCTATCGAATGCGATCAATTTCTTCCACAGTATGTGTCCTTGTAGAATTAATATTTAATTTTAGACGTGTCGTTTTTTCATCTCTATGTAGATGAGGTCTGATAATATCATGAAGTAAAGCTGATAGCTTAGGGAGAGTTAATATAAACGTAGGTCCTCTTTTACCTTCAGATTTGATTGTAGGTATATTTATTTACTCTCTGTAGCTTAGTTTATTATATATTTTTCTTTTATTTTTACAGAATAAACACATATTAATAAGACTGAAGTTCATGAAGTCTCTGTCGAACAAACTTTGTTGCGTTATTACGTTATTTGCTATAAAATAGTAAAACTTGCTTTAAGGACTTTACTTGCAACTTTGTTTGCATGCATTTCTCAAAGTATTTCTTCTACTACGTCTCGATTCATCCAAACTCATTTAATAATTTTGCGTGATTGATTCACATTTTTTTCTACTCCTAGGTGAAGTTATAGATCTGTCTTTTAAATGGTTCCGAACTCTAATTATAAAAATAAGTATGTCAAAAAAATCCACGATGGCGTCTCCTTATATGATGCTCGCCAAAGCTGGCATCGTAAACTGCGCCACTCGCATTTTTTGACTCTTCGTATACAACTGTTGCATAAAAACTACTTACAAATTATGTCATTCTATATTTCAGAAGGCAGCGCTTACGAGCATATAACCTAACGAGTGGGAGATGAATAATTTCGTCACATTAGACATTACGATAATACACCGATCATCTTCGTCTGACAAATCGCATTACGACGAGATCGCGGGTAGGCCGAATGCGAAACGTGTGCTGAATATTTAATGGCAAGCTAATAAAAACATGCTCTTCGGATATGAATGGATGTGAAATCTACAGTATCCTGAAATTGCTTGGAGAATGCTTACCTTCATATCTTGTTACAATGCCGAATACTTTGAAACGTTTCTATTTTACCGATAATAAGTATTCGTATCATAATTTCGGAAAAATACATGTAGGTACGGTACGAGTAAGTATGAAATATTAACTTATTATTGGAATCTTTTGGTCTACGTTCTATTTTCCAAATGAGATCAAGGTTTTGATGTCCTATCCTATCCTCCGCACTACTAATTTATGTAATTATCATATTTTTTTACATGAATAAAGAATAATAATAATTAGGTACCATTTTTGCACATACATATTCATGCTAACGCTGAAGCTAGACTAATGGCCTAGTCTACGTAGTCACGTGTTCATCTGACTTACTGTCATCCTTAGGTCTTTTAAATCTCCACTGCAGGATCACGACCCTCTCTGTACTGGATCACTATCTATATGCATACAAATTTAAGCTATAATATCACATAGCATACTGGTTTAATGCACAATCGTTTTTAAGCATAACGTCCTTTTGCATAATGGAGGATGCATAATAATTTTAAGCATAATGTACCTAAGCATAATCATTATTTAGCCCTAACATTTTAAAGCATAAAAGGATGTAAGCATAATGGCATCAAACCATAATTTATCAAGACATAACATTACTTTAAGCATAAAAATGATTAAGCATAACATTTTTATTCATTGTATATAAATTGTTTATTAATTGCTAATAAGTTGAATCTAACTGCCTTTCTGGTCTCACAGTTGTTCCAGGTGATTATAAAAAAAAAAAACTTAAACCTAACTTTCCTTTTGCCCTCACATTTGTTCTGGGTGGTCATTTTTTTTTTGCATGATATTTACAAATAAACACTTAAATAACTTAATTTTGTTTCTGTTATTTTTAAAAATATTATGCCTAAATACTATTAGTCTTATAGTTATTACGCCTAAAGAGATTATGCGAATTAACATTATGCCGTAACAAATTAGCCTAAAATATAATTATGCCCAACTTACTAGTATGCCAAAAAACAACTTATGCCTAAAAACTATTATGACAAAATATTTTATGCCAAACCCATTATGCCAAAGCATATTGGGACAAAAAAATTATGCAAAAAAAGGGTCCCTCTGTACTACTAGAGCCACTTGGCCAGAACAGTCAGAGGATTTGGCCTACACTCTCCACGCTGGCCACGAGTTGGAGAGGTCTCATTGATGTTTATAAGCTTAATTAGTATATATACTTCCATAAGTCACCTTCTACGACATCCACGGAAAGACTTGGAGTGGTCCTATTTCTGCTCTGCCGGAAACCACACGGCGACAACTTAATGTAAAGTTTGAATATTCATTAACTTAAATTATAAAAAGACATGTATATTTAAACCTTTTCTATGATATTATTATAATATCCAAATAATCAGAAATTAATGGTCTCTGAGACGCCGATAAAAAAATATGAATTGGCATAACACAAATATTGGTTACCAAAGTTATATCAAACAAGACACGATTTTACGACCACCACGAGACATTTTCGGATGAAATGTTGAATGTGGAGCTGAATTGTATTGAGAATTCGATCGTGGTAGTGTAATCTTGACTTTTTTCCGAGTCGTTTTGCCGTCGCATCCCTAAGGCGTGACTTGGCTAGCGAAGAGATGAGATTAATGACAGGGGTGGTACGCCTCAGTTGGGATGCCCGTCACACCGTAACAATGTGCCGAGAAAATTAGCTGGAGGTGAAATAGAGATCAGACGGGACATTTTGTGTAGGCGACAAAGATAGAAGAGGCGGCATGTGACATCGAGGTTAGGAGAAAAAATTGTTTAGGTAATATACGGTATTAAGGCCATACGTAAGCTTTTCTACGCACATCCGCTAAAAGTGGCAGTTTTTTGCAAATGTCCGTAGATAAGCATTAAGTTCTCACTTTGAACTATTAACAGTAGTTCATATAACAGTTATCTAGGGCTTGGTTAAAACAAAATTTTAAATGATATCTCTGTTTTCTTTCAAATGATTTATTTCAAATGTGGGCAGCAATGGATCCCGGAAAATCTGGTATGGCCTTAACTTAATATCTTGTAGGTCATAATAAGTATTGCTGAAAGAAGATAGGTAGGTATTATAAACATCTAAGTACCTAATAGGAATGTGCAAATATTATGTGAAATACTAATTCGATATAAGAAAACTTACGTCAACTGACCCAGTTAAAAATTCACTTTGGTTTTATATAAGAAATTGTTCGTTATAAAAACACTATAAATAAAATTCATAGAAGCAGCCAGTAGCCGCTGCTATTACGTTATGGTCTTCGCGAGAAGATAAATAGCTGATATATGCGCTTTTTTGTCAATTTATTTCAAAGAAAGATAGGCTAATTAAAAAACACACATGATTCCGTGTTTTCGGTGTGTGTGGCGGCGCCAGCAGCCGACTTTATCGTTTTTCGGGTCCGACTTCCGATGGATTCGATTGTTCCGCGGACTCTGCTCGCATACATTAAAGCTGACCCCTCTTCTCTGCGGCACAACTTTTAATTACAGAGTCCACACTGAATAACCTTTTCGTTACAATGCCTTTGATTCTGAGGCTGAAATTTTTGTTAATTTTTTGACTTATCTATGAGTAAGTATTACAAATTACAAGTAATTTACTTAACTCATTTAAAACTTATGAAATGCTATAATACCTATTTAATAGTAAGCACATTATATCTCTGCCAACCATTAAAATAATAAGAAATACAACTATACAGATAGGAAAGTAGAAGTCTAAATATCAGAGAAAATGTAGATAGTTTTAAGTTACAATACTAATTGTTTTGCTTATCTTCTATAGTAATATTTTGCTTACCTTATATTTATTTCGGTACATTTTATTAAATGAATTATTACTACCTATCTGTATCAAAAAAACAACCGAGTGGGTTAAAGGAGTAAGTTTATACTTACCAATTAAAAAAAATGATATTGCTTTTGTGATGTTTAATTATAATATTAAGCTAACGAAATAATATAATACATGAATTAAGAAAGTCACCTACTATAGTGTTTATTCAAAATACAGCTATTAAAAGAATACCCACTTTCTTTCTCGATTGTATTTTTATTTCAGCACTGGACTTTTCAACCTAAATCAGCCTTGTATGTTCATAAAACGTACCCAATTAACAAAAATGTGTTCTGAAAATTATTTCGATTGAGTTCCGTGACGGAAACAAAAGGAAAATGCTTTTAACATCGTAATCGAGTTCAGATTACCAAGTTATCCCTTGTAAGAGGGATAAGTAATTTAATTTATTACCTCTCAAATAAAGTTTAAGGTGAGAAAAGTGTATTTGTTTAAAGTATTTTCACTCGTAAATTTTATGGTAAAAGAACCATAAAGATTCAAAATGTATTTTGAAATGAAAACTCTGCGAAATAGCGTTAAAAGTGCTTAAAGGCTTCCACCCTTGGAACAGATTTTTCAATAATTATTCTTGCTTTCCACACGTCCTCTTAAAAATCTTCAACACATTTTCTGGGTTACCTTTAAGTTTGTGTTCATCTGTTTAAAAAAGTGTTTCTTCTTGGTTGTAAAAAAAGTTCTTTGGTTAAAAACACGTCCATTTAATAAAAAAAACAAACTCTCTAGTGAAATAACATTGTGTCCGCATCTATATATGCGGTAGACCCCAATAAATAAGGCCCTTCTATAGTAATTCAAAAGGTTGTTATAAAAAATAGAGTACGAGTTAATGATACATTCAGATTTATCGCTATACGTAATATATCTATAATTTTCTTTAAGTATATCCGTGACAGCTAGGCGTATCGTGTTGGCCACATAAGGATACAAGAGGGTTTTTTGGAGAATAGAGTAAAGACTTTTACAGTATAAGAAGTCATATTATCTGTTCGTGACTATGTTGAAGGACAGTTAAAAGTACAGGAGTAGAACAAATACTATAAAATACACGCGTATAACATACAATGTCGAAGGGACATACCCGTGATAAATTGAACTTCGGGCTATACTAGATTACTATAGTATAATAAAATTTAAATAATAGAAAAAAACCAAAAAATATGGCATTTCCATACTAAAGTAGCCACCCGGGCAATTTGTATGGGAATGTCAATTTTTTTTTGACCGTCTTTTTAATTTTATATAATATAGTGATCTAGTATAGCTCGTGGTTAAATTTATTACGAGTATGTCCCTTCCACGTTGTAAAATGAGACGTTATGATAATTACATTGCCGTTATGTTACGCGGTAAAATATACAATGCGCAATAAAATTAAAACCGGATTATTATCACCGTTACGTGGAAAGTACATATTTTTGGTCGACTGCGTAAAAATAACACTAAAGTACTAAGTGCTAATTTACTTCTTACCTTTGTACGAAAAAGTTTCAGAAGACCAAATCCTATATTTTTCTAGGTTATCTGACTATTTCTAAGCTATATATTGATAAAAAAATAGTAACAGTAGTAGCAAATAAACGAAACCTACAATTTATTCAGGATCCAATTTTCCATCTTTTAAATATGTCGGAGCTAGTAACCATTGATAGAAGATCTAGGTGACTCGGTGGAAAATTTATATATACCAATTCGGACCAATCACACAGCTTGAGTTAACCTTAAGGTAAGTTCGATACTTGTGTTATGGGATACTAACTCAACGATACTATATTTTATAACAAATACATATATAGATAAACGTCCAAGAAAAAATCATTTTCCATCTTGACCTGACCGGGGATCGTACCCGGGGCCTCCGGTATGGCAACGTGGCATGATGACCACTAGGGCACAGAGGTCGCAATACGCAAAACTAGCAGATTTGGGCGTGATCCGCACTCGGATGGGTGACCAGACCACAACAGCTGACAACCTTCTCGATCTCTTTCGTATTTTGGTGCTGGCTGTCATCATTGTATGGCAGTCATCAAGCAATGCATAATGCATACACAAAAAAATAACAAAAAAGTAGCTACCGTGCTCTATCATGGCACAAGAATCGCTGCACCTAGCCTCACGTACATTTAAATCTATTTATCTATTTAAGTACTTTGACTTTTTGGTACTTGTTAACCTTATTCGTGATCGGGCTGCGTTTGTCAAAAAAGTATTTCGTGTCGATTCGATTACCATTGCGACAGTGGCTGACGTAACAGCGTAACAGTCGGCTTCATCATAACTTCACAACGTCGCCGAAACCAATAATTGCACTTTGATATTTTTTTTATTCAGTGCACTTTTGATGTAACGATTAAATAATCTGAGAAAAAAAATGGCGAAATACATCTTATTATAATCATACATCAGTTGCGTTGCTATAGAAATTTGCTTTTTTATTCGTATATGGAAATTTATTTTGGGATCATGTATTGATCTTTATTTAAATATACCTATATAAATAAGTGCCAGATTTTGTTCAAAACCAGGTTTTGTTAAATGGTGATGACTTCAGAAAAAATGTTCTGTGTTTCTAATGCACCATTTTAGGAGGCAGATTTTAATTGTTTTATAGGGCTTTGCTTTGATTAAAACGCGTAAATTTCACTCAGAGGAAAAGAAATGCTCAATTTCAAGAAAAAATTGAATCTTAGGAAACAAAGGCAATAAAATGTAAATTAATATAATTTACCAAGAAACCGTTTCGTTTTCACGGTCCGCTTAAAATGATTTTATACTTCGCAATAAACAAGCAGTTGCTTACAACTTTCTTTAGTATTATTGATTAATTAGCGTCAATTATTATTTGCCCTGTTGATAATAAAATTAGATTTCTTTTTTGGCGTAACCAGTGTCAAGTGTTAAGCGATAAAAGGTTTTTTTCTCAAATTCAAACATACTTAATAAACCATTGTTCTTTTGACAATTTTTTTTACAAGTAAAAATTTATTTTAAAGTATGTGCTGCTTACCTATAGTTTTACGTGTGGCACAGACCCTCCGGCCACTTTGCAAAAGACAGACATTGGTGTCAAACTTATAAGACCTCTCTTATAGGGGGTTAAAAATATGAGTACATAAATTTACTGAACCAGTTTTAGTGTCTATTAAAAACTATATATATTATTATACTAAAAACTGTGGAGTTGCAGAAAACAGATTTTACAACCTCCCTTCTTCTTCTATTCTGAACTTCAACAGTTCATTTAAATTTTTTCCAAGAGCATAAAATTAAATCCTGGGTCAAATTTATTATCCGTAAGACGACTTGATTTCACATCACATTACGTCGACATCTACCCATTGTTTTTGCAATACTCTCTGAGTTGTTATAATTAGAACATCAATATACCTAAGATCTGTATGTGTAATATACTGTGACTCCTAATTAGCACATAAATGTCTGAATCTTTGAATCTTTGATCTTGAAAGAGCAACGTATGTACTCTTTTACGTCTATTTCCACGACTACTTTATCCAAAGTGACTCCTTGCGATTTGTGCACTGTTACTGCCTAGGCAAGCGACAGTGGAAATTGCATTCGTGAGCACAATTGGCCAGTCTTCCACGACCAGGTCAAAGGTGGAATGAGATCAGTAGTAGTACCATTTATTTGAGGACCTTGTGATACCTACAGAGAAATCACGTATCTGCAACATATAAAAAAAAATCTTTTATTTCAGGCTTAAGAACCCATAAATGTTACATATACCCTTATTAGATACATATTTGTAAAATACCTGTATGTGTAATTGATGCTTGAATAGAGCACCTTTAATTTAAAGTTTTTATTGCTTGGTGATATTAATTTAGTATTGAATATAGGTACGGGTAGGTTTCATCTAAGGAGATACAACTCTTTTTAACACTACGGTAATTTAAATAATTTTGATATCAATGTGCATGAGCAATATTATCTCGTGAAATGTAAAGTTTCATCGAAATCTGATCAACTGTTCGAAAGTTATAGAGCATTCGGTTCAGCCCATACGCATTTTTGTGAAAATTTTGGTACCAAAATGCTGATTCACCACAACTTCTTAAAATACTATACCTTTAGTATACTAATTAACTCTTTCTTCTCAAAGAACTTCTTCTCTTCTCGCCAAAAATAATTGCGACAACTTTACGCATTGGACGTGCGGAACAATCACCCACAATGGATTTTTATTTTTTCTTGAGCAATTGTGCGTTTATATTGTTTATTAAATTCTATGACGCGAGCCAAACCTGCCGGATGCCTTCGGAAGGCATCTGAGGAGACAGGAGGACGGACCGTTAGGGACGCACCGGAATTCACGCGGGATACCGTTACGGCTGGTCAGGCGTTTCACGCGTAAAGATGTGTGCTGTGTGCACATCTTTGTGTGTTGGGCAGTATTTATAACAGAGAGATGATGACCAGAATATTGTTATCTTACACTTATTATTACGTACGTTGACCACGGGCATAATGTGCAGTGCACACACATGTGTACACATATGTCTTTAGGTGATTTAAGAACCTTAAGGAAACTGTAGAGCATCTTTTATTAAAAGTTATTTAGGTATTATATATCTATGTGGTGTACTTTTAAAAGTGACTTCAGATGTTTTTCTAGCACTAAAAAGTGCGTCAAAAATGTTGGTCTATAATGCATAGGTTTTTATGAGGTTTAATAAGAAAAATATTTTAAAATAAGTACGTATTTATATTAAGTTGGTAAGTCCTACTTCAAATATTTTTTATTTTCACATTAATGTAGGTACAAAATAGTTATTCATAATTATCAAAGTTGCTACTGCTTGTAGATACGGGTACTTGTAGATACGATACGATGCGATACGTTGCGTTATAGATACATACATCAGACCCCATACACATGCACTTGAAGTTGAATCGCCCTTTCGGTAGACAGACTTCGTAATGCGTTTCTGCATTGCATGCAACGCATCAGAATCGAATCTCAGCACTTTTAACTCTGTTCAACACTTCTGGCTTTGTTGACTGGAATGCCGAGTCAGCAGTGCAAAGACATTGTCAATATTTCGTAGAAGAGAACATTGTTACATGTTGTATTGGAACTGTTGGGACTCGTCGTTTGTGGACTAGTTTATTGCTGTGAATTTGCAGTTATTGTATAAGGAATTGAAATACAGAAGAAACTGTGGAAATAAACTCAAAGCGGATTAGATCTAGATCCTATTTAAAGCTTCGCAAGTTGACTGTAGACTTGTAGAGTAGAGAGCACTTATCCCACGAGAAGCTCGGGGGCCCGGCGGAAATGCGCATTACTAGCGCTTTCGCAAGTAAAGCAACACCGGGCGCGGTCCACACTTGGATGGGTGACCACAAGTGGCATAAAAATTTCTGAAGCTAGTCCGTGCTGCGAAAGGCACAAGCCGTTAGTCCCGGCTGTCATCATTGTATGGCAGTTGTTAAAGTTTTGTCAGGTAATTAAACAGCTTAAAAATCTGACTCCAGTGTTGGCCACTTACAAAATTAAAATTAAAACAAACTTATTCTAAACTGTAAGTGCATTTTGGGTAGGATAAGTGTGTCGTTGTCGATTTACTTTTACTAACTGTTCTTGTATCTAAATGTGTTTCTGTAATACAATAGAGTAAGGTATCTATTGCAAACAAATTAGATAAGTCTAAAAACATCTGAGCAAGTTTTATAATTCACTTTTATGAAATGTACTCGTACGAGTATCACTGTAACTTAGCCTAATTACTTTTTAAAATAAATAAAGAGGTATAAAAATAAATAAATACAATGATTGAACACCGCAGAATGAAGTGAATGAACGACTAGTAGTGTAGAAAGATTTACCTAAAAAGGAAAGATAACTTAGTCTAAGTACCTATTAAAATACATAAATAAAGAGAATATAAATAATAAATAAACACGATGATTGAACACCAGAATGAAGTGAATGAACACGAGAATTGTAGAAAGATTGAAAGGAAAGAAAACTTACGAGCATGGGTGGCAACTTACAATAATAAATCGCCAGTTGACAGGCGTTAGCAAACAAATGCTTAATGATTTTTGGATAGGCATTGTTGTGAGTATTCGACCTCACGTGACCTTAATCATTAATCTCTGCCATACGGTACTCCTCTCAAATGAGTTCTATAACTTATATTTCTTAGCTTTATCGACAACCTACGCCTCTGTGTCATCAAGCTTACACAAAATTCGTTTTGCATCTAGTGTATATTGAAATCTATTTAGGTAGGTAGATAGATTTCAAATATTCATAGTCATGTATCAGGTAGGTGACTCCTTTGACCTCGCGAGTAGAGATCTCACGTATTTTACGATATGCAAGTACCAAACTTACGAGTGACTCGCGTTATTGTCAACATACATACTGTCACGTCTTTATCCCTAATGGGGCAGACAGAGCATTTTGGGTCTTGCGGCTCTATGCAGAGCCTAGGGCCGCAAGACTCAAAAGCCACTTTTAGCGTCATGGTGGGCGAGAAGATGGAAAAGCAATCAATACAGTGACGGGTTGCTAGCCGCATCGCCTGTTAAAATGATTCGCATTTTTGCCCATTCCCTCGATCGGCTTTTACGATCTGCGCAGGAAGAGAAGCAGCTGCTACGTTCTAAGTTTTTTTTTGTTTCTCCCAGACCAGCATGGGAACATATTATAGGGTTTTAAAAATTCATAATGGATATTGGTAATGATTTTAAATTAGTCATTCTATTTCTAAGGACGTGCTCACTCACATATACATTATAATTCTATTTCTTTTTTCTCAATAAATTCATCACTAGAAATATATTGAATATCATATTATGATGGATCATCAACATATCAATAAATTATCAAATATATGTTTATATCTAATATTATTATTAGTAAATCTTTCAAAATTACATATTTTGCACCTCCTTCTAAAGACTTCTTATTCTCGGCATCACCAGTGGGTTGACTGGTAGATAAAGCACATGGCTTTAAGTCCGCCTATTACATTTGTAATAAAGTTAAATAAATAAGTTGAATGACGTTGTCCCAATACAAATAACGCTAGAATCGATTCTGTTGAATGGCCCGCAGCCGTCAATTAAGAGTAGTAGACGCACCATCAGCGACTGACCGTGAAAATTGTCGGTTTCTCCTCGCACAAGTCGCCGTTGCTAGTCAGGTGTGAGTTGTGACTTTCTTCGCGGTCGTGACGAGACAGTGGAAACGGGTCCGGCAAAAACACCGGATTTCTGAAAAATGAGACAGAAATATGCTATTTGGATCATCATCTATAATAATAAAATGTTGCGCACGTGGCCTCAAAATGGCGTTAGTGAAATATTCGATTTATGAGTTTTGAAATTTTAAGATTAAGTTAAAATTTTAGATTAGTTTTATTTATTACAACAAATGTTGCTTTTCTGTGATATAAATACATTTATCCTTATAACTTTGTCTGCCCGAATTGCAGATTTTTAATTGTTTGTCGGACATCAGGTGACCGTCACGGCGTGTAAATACTAAATAAGGTTACCATTTATTCAATAAGTAGTAAACATGAAATACCTATGTATGAGATCTACAAATTAAATTATTTCATATTTTGAAGACATTTGTATTAAAATATAACCTACTTCAGAGACTGGTGTTAGTCTCGTCAAGTGTGTTTTTCTTTGCGATCGTGATTCGCCGTTGGAAACAAATCCGACAAAAAACTTTGATTCATTTTTAGCAAGAAATTTATCTTAACAGGAAAATATTAACGTTAATTTACACAAAATTTGTGAAAGTATTTTGTAGGCTATTTTTGCTAAGTCTCTCTTATTTATAACGCGATCTTATTTTGAGAAGGATCTAAGTTTGTAAGACAGCCAACTAGGTTTGGTAATGGTAAGTTTTACTTACACCCAAATATTCTTGTAGTTTTTACAAAAAGTTTTGGTTGCAAATGTTGAAATGCAAAGTTGCAAATGGAATTAGGTAAGTACTTAGCAGTCTGAAAGGAAATTTATGAATATAATATGAATACATAAAAATAATAGATCACGCATAGCTCCACAGTAACTGAATATGTCAAATTTAGAGTAAGTATGTACATTCATTTGTCCAATCCGAGTTCTACAATTAAAGTGGATTCTTGGGAGCATAAAGAATGTCCAGGGTTAAATTAATTTCCAAAGTTAATTGCAAATACAAGCGATAATTACTTTTGTCTGCTGTAGCGAATTAATTGTATGGCCACGCCGTGTGCTAAAGTCGGAATAGTTTATTGAAATTATTATAATTACGGGATGTGCGGACAATAACTAAATTAATTAGGCTTTTGCGGAATTGGCATTATTATAAAATTTTAAGTTTTTAGGTTTCTCAACTAATTCGATGTTAGTAGGTACCCTTATGGGGTCACTCTCATGTCTGTCTATCCCTATCATAGTTATTTACTACGAATCTTCTGGACCGATTGAGTTGAAATTTGATTCGTATATGTAATGTACAAAGTGTTAGTCAACAAAAGTGTTAGTGTTAGTAAGTAAGTGACTCAAAGATTTCAAGTATGGACGCCATTTATGGGGGTAAATTTAACATGAAAAAAATGTTTTGTTAACTATATCGTGTATGTGACATATTAAATGAGAGTTTTTTCTGAAAATTAATAATTTTGTAATTAATACATTTTTTAACCCAAATTTTAGGCTCAGTGGTTCCGAAGATAAGGGGCGATTAGCGCCCCTTATCTTCGGAACCACTGAGCCTAAAATTTTGAAAAAAGTCCAGATTTTGAGGAATACTAGTTCTAAATTTTATGAAAGGAAAACCTGTCTATCCTATTATTTAAAGTGCGCATTATGATAAAAATCTCGGCCACGCTGGTTGAAAAGATTTAATTGAAACTCAGTATTTAGGAGCTGAGAAATCGATCTAGCTACATTTTATTTTTAAAGAATCTTGTTTTCTTTATTTTTTCAAGCATCAATAAATTTATATTCTACATGGTTAGAATATAATGCCAATTTCAACATACCTATCATTAATCTCTATGGCTATAGTTTAGTGGGTGTATAATAACAGTCGGTGTCTGAAGATCCTGGGTTCAAGCATACTCGTATAAGCATAAATAAGCAACATGTTCCTTTTTTTTTTAAGGAGTTCGTCACCAATGGTCTTGTTGTTGTAAGAAGAAAGCGGCAGAAGTTTTTCCGGGTACCTAAATATCATTTGACATTAAATGAATGTCTAGATACGAAATAGAAGGTACGGAAGCCTCAGTGAGCTACTTTTTACTCGCGATTACCCGATTTTGTTTTCTTATGGTGACAGTTGGCATAGCGTTTTAGGACCTTTGCACACTTATCTTGCTTTGGGGTCCATGAATTGGAAGCACGTGGAACCTATATTGTACTTACCCCCTTGCCTTACTCACCTGCATCGGGATTTCTGAAGAAGGACTGCATAAGCTCCAGAATATCACCTGGTGCGTATTGCCTGATGTTCTTAAACTTCGAATAAGCTGATCCAAAGAGATCCTTACGCTTTCCAGCCATTAAGTCGCAGCTACACAAAATGTGCCTCATTGTCTCCTCTAGTTCCACACATGCCCGAAATTTAGGGCTCTCAACAAGTCTCATTCTGATGAGTTTGCACACTTACCTTAACATCAATAAACTCCGTAATATTTTTTAATTTAGGTTTTATAAAAGCAGCAAAAACATATAAAATCATTTCAAAGTCATCACAGGTTAAGCAAAGATGCTGTCAGCAAAGATAGTAAATATTCAAGTAATTTACAAGGAATGTTATAATAGCAGTGCCATATTATTACTGAGTAGACTAGGGTAGAGAAGCATGAAAATATGGGTGGCATTCTTGGTATTCCGCTTCTCGGAGTTGAGCACGCATCGTGTATTGAATAGTTCGTTAACCTTTGATCATGTACCTTAGAATTTTATGTGTCTTGTGTTCCTTAGAACAGTTATCTAGCAATATAAACAGTCCGTAGGCGTATAATATATCTCTATAATATTAACGGATGGATTTAAATGTTTTTTTTTTCTTTTCTGCCTAACCTTCGCATTTAAAGTTTAAGTCTTACGGCCGACTGTCTGCTTAGAAACGCAAGAATCAAAATGCTCTGTTTGCCCACTTTAGAATAAAGACGTGATAGTATGCTATGCTAGAACTTAAAATTAAAATACTCCGTCAACCATAATATGGATGTGGACTGGGAAAAAAATATTATGTTATTTGGTTATCTAGATAATCCAAAAAAAGGACCCAAATTTTTTATTTAGCAAAGTAGTAAAAATTCACAAAGATAAAGCGCTTCAAAATTTGGAAGATTTATGTCTCATTTGGTTAAAAATAGTAGCTGATCGTGACGTCACGTAAAATTTAAATGCGCTGTATCTTCGTCATTGTTTGCTAATCAGAGAAAATTAAAAATACGTAAGTATACCACAAAAATAATTTTAGCCACCTTCCTATAGTTGCAACATTTCTAAATTTACTGCTAATGTAGCTAAGATATTTAAAATTTTGTTAAATTATTATAATGCATTCTAAAGGTTGAATTATAGTTTAATATATACATCGTTAATTACCTGAAATTAAAATAACTGGCAATACCCATACTTACATCAATAATATCTACCTACGCAATTATAATAATTGCGATGCGATAAATTTTAAAGGTCTAAATTTTAAAATTATCAATTGAAACAAACATCCAAATATAAATGATTTTTGACTATTTTTGACTTTGACTTTTGACCTCATAAAGATATACCTTGCTGATACGTAATAAGACATACATTTCAGATGAGTTGCATGAACTTTGTTATTTAACATCTCATTTGCATGAGGTCGTTGTAATAGGTAATTTAAGTAGTTACCTTCGACCTTGGCGTTCACTCCTAAATCATTAAACATATAAGCCTGCTATATCGTAGATAAACTTTGATTTCATATCAAAAAATTAAATAAGTCTTATTTATTGATATGTTTTTCCAAAACAATAAATCTATTTTAATTCCCGTGACAGTCACAGACATGCATATTTTTTACAGTTATTTTCGTTTCGTTTCAAAATTACACAACCGGTTTTGTTGTACCTGGAAAGAATACCCTTTAAAAAATACTAAGTCGATTCAGGCGTTTTCGAGTAATCGGGAAACATACATAAAAACAAAAAACCTTTTCCCCTTTTTTGAAGTTGGTAAAAAATGCTGATTTTTCAAGGTTCAAAATCAAAAATTATTTATTGCACAAACATATATTTTATTTGTTTCGTAGTAAACATATAGGTACTCTTATAGTTTTGCCATGTCTATCTGTTTGTCTGTCCGTCCGCGATTCTACTTAGAGACTATAATTACTAGAAAGCTGAAAGATACAAGTGTCTCCCTCCTTTATCTACTAACATTTAGTTTTTAATTTAGTTGTTAATTGAAATTGTAATAAATAATTAGATTGTTTTAAATAAAGAAAAACTAAACAGTTGTATATGGACACTTAAAAAGTTTACGGCAGTAGTATATAGATAGGTATATAACGAAGTTTATAGGAAATCGTAGATTTTACAAATGAAGGAGTTATAATAAGCGACCAAGTTATAAAATAAAGAGTTATAGGCGACCGACTTATAAAATATACTCGGAAAAGTAAAATTTTAAATAATTGAAAAGAAAATTAGTTTTTTCGACGTTTTTAGTCCCGTGAACTCAAAGACGGTATACGGATCTACGGAACCCTACACTGAGCGTGGCCCGACGCGCACTCGGCCGGTTATTATTTAATTTGTTACATCGAATAAAAATAAGTACTTAATTCGTCTCAGCTTTATAGGCTCGTTTAATTTTTAATGCTGTTAGTGAGGAAAGGACAACTTTCACCAATTTATCGGGCTGATCAGATGTACTTGTCCAAACGACTCTGTTTACGATGTACCGGTTATTCACGAGTTATCGCACCATTATTATATTCTTCCATGCGCAACTGGGAGGAAAAAAGTACCTTCGAATGTACTGACAACTTTTCACTTTTCTACTTTTTCCACCTTTACGCCAATCAATATAGTTACGCCTTTGGGTTTTAAGGCCCTAGGTTCTACATACCCGATAGAGATAACCAATGTCTTTACGATGCTACGTAATACCCAATCAATATATTATTGAGTATTTATAGGTAGTTTAAAGAAGGGAAATAAACGCATTTGCCCAATTTATGTAAGTGCATTTCATTATGCATATGGAGGGGTTGTGAATCGGTCAGATGTTTAAAAAAAGTTTACAAATTTTGATATAATTTAATTCCTATAAAAATTAGATATCTTTACAGTTCTAGGCTTTTAGTCAGACAAACCTTACTAATATATAAGATTGTAAATGCGAAAGTAAGTCCTAATATTTGATTGTTTGTTTGTTACCTCTTCACGCTTTAACCACTGAACCTATTTACATTATGGAACCGAGTCTTACACAACTTTTGAACCCTAGTCCCGAAAATAACGTTCCTTTTTTCTAAACTCAATAACCCTTCTTGCAGATTGTCTGACGGGGCCTTTTTACCCCTTCAGGCTTATAACGTGCCTCACCGGGTTATTTCACAAAGTCACCTGTTAGCGCTATAACTCTCCCGTCCAAATGTCTTCTCAAGTTTTGTTGATATTTTGTTAGCGACTCTTTGTCGGATGCTTATAAATCTCCTTTATTACTGTACTTACGACCGTAACCCAATGTTCCCTTGACAAATGGACTCCTAGTAATTGCAATGACTTTATTTACGCGTATTTACGACAACGATATCTACGAACTTATGCATACGAAATTGGTAGATCAAAATAATCTATGGATGTTTTTAGTTTTTGGACCAATAAAAAAAATACTCTGAAAAGAAAAATGACAGACAAATTCAATAGAAAATAAGTTTCTTAGATGTTTTTATTCGCGTTAACTTAAAGTCGGCATTCGTAGCTACGGAACTCTAGACTGCACATGGCTCGACATGGGCTTGGCCGGTTATTTACTAAGGTAAATATAGCAGAACAATTTCCTTACGTAAAGTGTCTAAATATAAGCATGTTTTAGTGATTTTGTTTGTTTATCGTGTAGGACTAGTGGCCACCACTGGCGTCAGATTTTACACGCTCCCTAAAGGCATCTAACATATATTGACGACAGTCATAATACAACGAAGAAATCCTTAAGCAACGGCTTAGCATGCTTTAATTTTTTTTACGTATATAATTTTTAGCAAAATATTTTTCCGGAAGAATAACGGAATAAACCTTTGACAATCAGATCACCGTATCACAAACGGCAGTCTCGGTGTCTCGTGAGTAAACATTTGCATGGCCGCCGGCGGCGGGGCCCAAAGTTAGGTCTGCTTACATACGAGAACGTGTGCGAATGTGAACTTTGCAGGTACATCATGCATGAGCGGGAACTAGGATACAAATTAAGAGAATAAGTGTTCCATGCCATGTGGTTTGCCGTCACAGTAGAATAGGATCACTCAGTGGATGTCGTAGAAGGCGACTTAGGAAATACAAGCTAAACAAAGCTTATCCACGTCAATGAGACCTCTCTAACGCGTATGGCCAGCAGCGTGGAGAGTATATGCCAAATCCACTGGCTGCTCTGACCAAATATATGGCTCTAGTAGTAGGTACAGAGAGGGTCCTGCAGTGGAGACTACAAAGACCTGAAGATGATGATGATGAAATGTTCATAACGTAACATAATTTTACACCCCTATTAAGTACTAAGACTCCGCTGCCCGTCTGTCCGTCCATCTGCCGTCTGTCTGTCTGTCCGTCCATGTCTCTCACCAGGCTGTATCTCAGGAACCGTGATAGCTAGACAGTTGAATTTTTTTCAGATAATGTTTTTCTGTTGCTCCTATAACAACAAATAATAAAAACAGAATAAAATAAATATTTAAGTGTCCCATACAACAAACGTGATTTTATATAGACAGAGGTACAGAATCCGAGTCCAACTCGCACTTGGCCGGTTATTTTTTTTAATGTTCGCAGCCCGCCTTTTCAACCTTTTATTTTAGGAAAACAGTCCAGGAATGCGGAATTTGCACAAAAGAAATATTAAGGACGAACGCTAATCAAATTTCATAAAAGCCTTTGGTGTTTGTAATTCTGAAAACGGATAGATTATGTTTTTGTTTGAATTTTGTTTGGATTGCCTCCAATTTAATTTAAAATTTAAAGTTAAGCTTGAATTACCGAAACAAAGAGTTAGATACTTTAAATGGATTTTTAGATAAGCATTCTTTGCTTTGGCCGACACAGGATTTTTACTTAATAGGTATTGACTGATGGACTCACATGTACTCAGAAAAGTCAAATTTCATTCAAATTCAATGGAAAATTAAAAATTATTTATTTAGGCGATTAACACACTGCAACGCGCCCTGCTGCGTGGTGCGGGTCTGTATTCAAGTAACTCCATTTGTATAGAAAACACGCATAGTACAACACACTAACACCGCCTCTCAACGTTGCAGTGTGTTAATCGCCTTAGTCGTTTAGTTAGTCGCAGTCAGCATTCGCAACGCAATCCGAACCTTACATTGCGCGAGGCCCAACACGCACTTGGTCGGTTATTATTATAATACGTCAATTTTTAAACGAAACCTTTTTCTTTCCACTTACATTTTCTCGAAAAAAAAAACAGTAGCATACAAATAATGCACAAACACGTATAGGCAAGTATAGGTATAGAGGTATTTCACACATTGTATTATTTAACTCGTCAACGAACCTTCATTATAAAGCGCTGGACACATAGAAAAGACGTAGGACGCGGACGGGGCGCAGACATATGTCTGTTTCGCGACGGCAAGCGACGGTTTCATACAAAATGTATAGAAACGTCGCAAAGCAGAACACAGAAAAGACGCGCACCCCGTCCTTGCCCCGTCCTTTCAGTGTGTTCTGCCCGCGACGTTTCTATACATTTTGTATGAAACCGTCGCTTGCCGTCGCGGAAAAGACAAATGTCTGCGCCCCGTCTGCGACGCACGTCTTTTCTATGTGTCTTGCGCCTAAAGCATTACGAGACATGAACAACATAACACCTGCACGTAGTTCAAGGTCAAGGGTCAGGTCTGGTATCAAGATCGTGAAAGCGATGAGCCAACAGCCTGTGCGTGACCAAACGCAAAGCTTGCGACTGCAAACATTGCATAAGTGCGTTCGTTGAAGTATCTACGAGCTGGCCGTGACTTTTGACTTGTTTAAAAAATAATTTGTTTTCTTGACGAGGCGTGCCGTGTCATGTCAACTGCGTAATTGTGATGATGATGAGTTATTTGGTAATGTAATAAATAGTCGTGAGGATCAACTCTTACGTTCATATGTATAAAGCCACGATATTAAAAAGGTATAAACTATAAATCACAGATTAAACTGCTAGATGGTCAGACGACCTGTGCAAGGTTACAGGAAGGCCCTGGATGCAGGCCACTTCCAATCGGTCTTTTTGGAAATTCTTATGAGGCAATATTTAAATTATATTTATATTATTTAATTCTAATTATGTCCAGCAGTGGACTGCCTGTGGCTGATATGATAAAGATGACCGATTAAACAGAATTAGTTTATAAGTTAGTAGATTATACTCTGGGGTCGACGAAATTAAGAATGATTTAGATCTCAGGCTTTCTTATGACCTTCCGAAGTTTTAATACAACTTTGTCTTCTCTTAGCCCAAGAAGTAGCGTTTTTAAGTGTGCTTACAGGTCGTAAAACCTCACTTTTAGTGCAACAGGGAGGGCGCATGGGTACTTTTATAACTAAAAGCTACTAATTGAAACATCGTGTACATTTGAGGTTTACATTTGCACACACATTTTACTGTCTACAGCACTGTCTGAAAGCTGTATTGAAATGAAAGCTTCGCAAAACCCCGAATTGATGTCTCTGTTCAATTCATTAATAATGTATTTTTTTAATTTACTTTTTTTTGAAGAATTAATTGAACAAACTACGTTTGTTTGATTGAAAGAATTTAAGTGTCAAATAGTTTAAAATCATTACGGTAGGCAAAATAGTAGGTTTTATATAATATAACACTAAACTCTGTATAATAGTGAAATTCTAGATGGATTTTCTTATTTTTGCTCCAACTTCTTTTGTTTAACTTTCCAAAGAGACTGTCAGTGTTTTGATTGATTTAATCATGAATTTTGCTGAAGAAAGTGTTTAAAGTGAAAGTATAGGTAAATGAGCTAAGTGCTCTAACTGATAACGCTTCCTATGTTCCCTTTCACTGTCTGTATTTCTAAACGGTAATGTGTTTTATGCAATACTTTCATAATAATAATCACAAAGTACAGTTTCTTGCTTATAATGGAGATCTTTATTTTTATTGCATTACATATACTTAATGATATGTGTAATGATACGTTCATATTTATCGGTGCATTTATCATTTAAATTATAGAGGTTTGTTATTTGAAGAGTTTGATTGTAATGAATGATGCAAAGATCTGAATAAGTAAAATATTATATAATTTTTTAACCCAAAAATGGAAATAGTGTACATAGCTAAAATTAAATAAAGGTTGCATTTTTGATAAAAATGTATAAATTACTGCAAACCTTTATATTGAATTTGCAAAAGATTTAAAGCAGGAAATTAATCACGTTTATTTTTATTGATAATTGAAATATCGCTGCCAATAAAAATCAAAATCAGTCAAGCCTGGGTGCTAAATTGCTTCTTGTTAGTTCGCAAATAAAATAAACCAATAAAACGGGCGCGCTCGTGTGGAACTTGATAATTCACAGCTAAACGAGAAATATGAGGCAAAAACTCCGCTACGACATGCTGACTAGCAGCCAAGCCACCTTTCACTGCCAGTAATGGTGCATTGACTGGTCTAAAACCTTTAAGTCCTATCGGAAACAGGACTACGTCATGTTTTCGAAGTTTCCAACGTCGGTCTCAGATCTAATTAATATGTAAAACCGTCGCAATCGACGGGCGGCACTGAATTTGTGGCTATTAATGGAATTTTCGCATCAGGGCCCAGTTGGCCCCCGGACATGAAACCTCGTGACGCTGCGTTCGCATCGCGTTCACGGGTTAACCCTATCGCACGCGGTCGCGTGCACCCTTGCCCTCGTATTAATCCGATTATATCCTAAAGGCACCTCGCGCCCAAAAGGTTAACCCGTGTATTTAAATGATTTTTGCATGTGGCATTTTGACGTCCCTTAACCCAACACCTTTATCCACCGGGATAATTGGCCCCTACGCTTTGTTTCGCAATGAGCAATGAATATTAATAAACAGAACCGAAGTTGATGTTCAGAGGGATCCGCGATAATTTGTATAAATTTAAACGATCAATCTTCCCTCCTTGGAACTTTAATAATTTTTCCTCAGACAAATGATGAAGTAGGTATTACAAAAGAAGTGGCCGTGCCGTAAAAACCCTCCAAGTCGTCAACCTTTCGCTTGAGGGAAGCACGGCGGCGATATAAATTTTTCTCTTATTATCTCTTATCGCGCTAGGCATAAAGCGCGAAATTTACGAAATGGGCGCATTTGTTACCAGTGTTTATTATATAGCTGTAGGACTTCCTGTTACCTTTATAAGTATAGTGACAAGGTAAAGGAAAGCTAGTTCTAGTTAAAACCTATCATAGGTACATTTATCGTACCAGATAAACACTTATTAGACATGATAAAAAGTAACATTTTGTTGACTACGCAAACTTTGAAGATTGCTTTTCCTGTTACAAGTTCCATGAATATTAATCGTGTGTGTAATTAATTACAAGGAGGATAATGTTTTCGCGTCTGAAGGGTGAAATTAATTTCAGACAAAGCGAGATCGATGTAGCACGGTCAATCGATTGTCCAAACATGGTGTGCCAATCTGAGTTTCCCAATCGGAACATAACATACTGGGTTCAAATAAAGATATCCGCGTTTGAAGCTGGCAGCTCTGGGTTTGCTTGATTTTAATCAAAAGTTCCGATTGGACTGCAAACCATTGGAATGAGTGCAATCGGCACACGATCGTAGTTTAATGGCTGCACCCAAAATGTGTTCGATCCTATTTGCATTGCCATAATTGTTGGAAGTTCGCCGCATGACGGGCTTCGCTCCCCAAGACACATGTAACTCGTTATAAGTTGGACGTAGGCGCGAAGTTGCTGCATACTGCATACTGTAGCTGTGTTAATAAGATATTTGGTGGGTTAGCGTATCGTTAACGCTGGTAGCAAAAAAATTTATACCGGTTTAGTTTTCAAACCACTACGTACACTCATTGGCCTTTTTTTTTTTTTTTTTTTTTTGACGCGGAGAAAATCCCTTCGGATACCTTACCGGTTACGGGACACCGGTAAGGTTATGTGGTGTTACCACTAAAAACTCCGCGGTGTCACCTCTCAGCCGCTATCGGCCGGGACCGTGTGCTTCTTCATGCTCCACAGTCCCGGCGCGGCCGGCCGCTACTTAAGCGGCCCCGGATCGCCAACGGCCTCACGGCACCCTCTGCTGGATCAGAGGGGCCGGAGTAACCGCCGCCTTGGCCTCTTGGCCCAAGGACAGACGCGCTGACACGCACACGCGCCTGCCTTCCACTCCGGAGGGCTGTCCGTTGGACGATGGAATCCCGTTTCCACCGTCCAACCAGCCCTCATAATTTGGGGCCTGCGGAAGCAGGCCCTGCCCCAGTCACCCCCCCACCTGACGGCGACCGGGGCCCACACAGCCGGCCCCAGGGGATAGGGAGAACGGCAACGTAACACCGACACTCCTCTTCCCCTGCGGCCCCACCGATGCCGTGCCAAGCGCCACGGCCGCGCTTGGTCGCGGAGGATAGGGCGAGCGGCAACGACACACCGACACTCCTCTTCCCCCGCGACCCCTACCACGGCTGTGATGGTAGGGGGGTCGTCGTCACCCCCCTTCCCTCACAGCCAGGCCATTCCCGCCAGGAATGGCCTCCGCCGGGCCCGGGGAGGCCTAAGCCTCAACCCGGGCAATGGGTTCCTCTTAGCTTCCCTGCGGCCGAGGCAACCGCAGGTACTGAGCCCCCCCATCGCGACAAGATGGGAACCACATCGGGGGGGTACACTCATTGGCCTATATCAGGTTTGCGCTTTACAAATGACAACTGCAGCACATCTTAGAATATCTATACCCAAACAAATATGTACCTTACGAATATAAAAAAAAAATATTTGCTATTAATAACCGAGCAAGTGCGAGTCCCGTACCATTATCTATAAAATTCACGTCTCTGGTATGGGAGCTTTATATTATATTTTATTATTATTTTCTCTAGTTTCAAATTTTCCACCAAAAATATTGCGGTAAGCTTAATAATGAAAACTGAAGGCAAATCTCTTAGGTCCCCAGCCTACATTTAAGTGAAATAAAAATAAATTGTGCCCAAAGTGGGATAGCCGCTCAAATTAAGCACCTGAATAAATTGTGTGATAATCCAAAGCAGTCTTTTAATGCTTTATTTAAAGGAGCGAAGGCGTGCGGAAAGGACGGACGAATGAGATAATGATTACTTTCATTTCATTACTTCTCCTTGATCCTGGTAATTGAGGAAATTGGGTCGAAGTGTGATAAGAGAGTATCGGGTGTTATTGGGGCGGTCCCATTAGGGACCTCTTAATCGTATTTAACGCCTTTATCACCTGGGGTGTGCAATGGGCCGTAAGCAGCGGCATAAGCCGCGGATAGGCCGTGCCAATAGACATTGTTCTCACTCTTTATTTACGAACCCAAAGGTTTGAATACAATTCTTATTTACATAATGGCCTCGTTTGACGGTATCCTGTTTGTTGATATGTGAAGTAAATCGTTCTGATAAAAACTGGTAATTTGTTTGTTAAGTTACCTACCTGTTATAAGTTCTACTCAGGGTGTTGGTTGTGGACAAACGTCTTCCTTCTAAAAGTCTGAAATACGTTCTAATAGGGGTGACGACAGGGTCCGAAAAGTATGATTGTAACTAGTCCGTCTATTAGATTATCCAAAAATAATGGCTCCGTATTTTTCAGTTTACCAAAAAAGTAAAAATTCACAAAGATACGGAGCGTCAAAGTTCCGGAGTGGGGGCTTGCGACGTTACACTTAAGTAAAACTCGTGCTTAAGTGTGACGTCAGTCCGTCACGCAAAATTACAATGCGCTGTATCTTTGTCATTTTTGGTTCCTCAGAGAAAAGAAAAAATACGTGTACAATATTTTTTTATAATCTAACCGATGGACCAAAATTTTTTTTGATTCGTCATTCCTATTCTTACCATATGAGTGGACAAACAATCCTACTTTATTTGATAGGTACCTAACCATATTGCTAAATTTTGCATTGAGCTCGAACGCCCCGACTTATCTTTATATCAGCACTACAAAAAATATTTAAAACAATAAAATTTGAACATGCGTAACATTGTAAACAACGTGTACATAAAAAGTATTTTTTTTTGTAAAAAATATTAGCATCCAACGTTGTATAACTAATTATTTCACTCCGAAGCTCGTTAAAACAAATATGCAGTTACATTTTCCGCACATATTTCCATGAAAAAGAAATCGAGGGAAGCGCGTCGGTGTTTAATTTATATTTTTTTCTTTCGGGCAGCGGGCAGAGTTCATAATGGACAAAACATTAGCCGGCCTACTTTGGCTGAAAGCTTTTAGGGCTTTTCGACTCATCTTCTTTGGTTATGTACTACTGCATCTTCATTATACTGTGGTTCTGTTCTGCGCAAAGCCGTATTTTAAAAACAAAATAAAGCGCGATTTATCGCAGCGAGATTAAAATAACGCATGCGTTTAACTGCGAGCGGAATTTATTAGAAATGGGAAATAAAGTTTAATGCTCTGTCTTACGAGCATATATTTTTACATAAAAATTTGGATTCTCTACTGTTATTTCGAAATAGTAACATTTTGATTTAGTAATAAAATGTATTTCGCTATTAATATTATTTGCGTAAAGGGCTTGCGACATGTTAATATTTTGTACTATCCTTGTTGTTACCTATAAGTATAAACCTAAAATTTGGTAAATGTGGCTAAAAGGTTCTAGTCCTCTTGTTTCTTTAGTCATATTAAGACGCAAATAATATTTCAATATATCAAATTACTATGTAGTATTATAATTTTAAATGTATGATTTATATCACCTCTTGTCGTCGATCACGGAAATCGGTTTCCTGCCTTTAATTTAATTTAAATGCTAGACAACCATGAATTGGTTATTTATGGTCACACAGTATATTACCGGTCAGTGAAAGTGCCTAGAGAGTGAAAACCGCAAAAATGCAACTCTGCCGCTTTCCTAAGCTCACACGTGGCCGTATGAGACAGGTTTAAATTTAACCGGTCAGATTTACGAGTATGCCGCTTACCGTGTAGGAAAACTGGTTAAATTGCACTTTCGCTGCCTTTGGATTTATACATCTGGTTCAAATTTAAAGGACCGGGAAAATTGAGTGGAATTTGTTCTGCTAGAATGTGGATTAAATTTTTACATGCAAGTTGATGAAAAAATAAATATAACAGCACCTTCTCAAACTAACTATAATAATAATTGATCGAGAATATAATTAAATGAGTAAGAAATTGGATTAAGTATACCAATAACTTTAGCGACGCGGCTAGCAATTCGTCACAATTCTTATTCCCTTTTGCAGCTAATCTTTCTAATCACACTGAACGTGGTGTTTGAGTTTTAGATTACAAATGAATGTGAAAATTATGAATTGTTTATGTAAATATTTCACAACATGAGAATTAATCGTATGTTATGTAATTTGGTAGTAGAATAGGTACACGCTATTTTATTAATTTACTACCTATTATCTTCAGAGCCTAGGCTCTACGATCTCATTCTCAACGAAAAGAGTTTTAAAGTAAATTTTGTGTAAATTTATGTACATGCTTTCTTAATAATTGAGTGCATTCAAGTTCAAAGAAACAAAATGATGAAACGTAAGTATAATGACGTTGCTAATGTAGTCTGCTATGATAGCACCGTGTATATTTGAATAATCAGGTTTTGTAGAAGTGAAGATGATATTCAAAGTGCGAATTTTAAAGTGCTAAAATTGGTTTATTTTATTTCCATTTTACATAGTTATCTTATAGGTACATGTTTCGAACGTTATATAAATTGTACCTAAGCACATCTATAAATTACTTTGTTGATTTACATGATAAACCATATATTTCTCGATCTAAGTTTTTTTTGCATGCTTATACAAGTAAGCTTGTTTGTGTTTATTTTTAGGGTTCCGTACTCAAAAGATAAAAACGAGACCCTATTACTAAGACTCTAATTTCCGTCTGTCTGTCACCAGGCTGTATCTCATGAACCGTGATAGCTAGACAGATGAAATTTTCACAAATGATGTACCTCTATTGCCGCTATTACCGCTATTGCCGGTTAGTATAATAATATACTTAGAGTACCTAGATAGGTTATATAAATAATTAGTATTTTTTAAAGAAAGTAGATAAATATTGCTTCATAAATTTTAATTTGTCCAAAAAAACATAAACAATCTTTTGTGAAGTAAACAGAATTAGGTATACAAAGTAATCGGCTTACAAAAACAAATGTGTTTGGTGTGTGCTTAAAATCTGCTTATTCAAACGCTTATTGTAAACGCTTTGGTTAACATACTTTGCATATTTTTCTTGTGCATTTTAAAGTTGGGTAAACAAAGAACTTGCAGTTTTATAGGTATTTAAATTTTTTCATGAGACGTCACAATTTGATAATAAAGACAGTCTTTTTAGATTTTGGATAAAGATGAACGTTACACGGAATATTTTATGAGATAGCGTTGACTAACCCAGAATTTGATGTTTTTGAACCTAAGCTAGGCTCATACATTAAAACATTAAAGGGTATCTGGTTTTTGTGTTATAGGAGAATGAGAATGTAAAGTACGTAGGTAAGGTACTATAAAATTAATTGTAATATTTCATTTGTTATACTTGTTTTCTCTAAGATTCTCCTCTGATAAGATACATGCATGTTGTGGATTGCAACCAGTTTTTAATGTTTTTTTCTGTACATTTGCAATAGTTGTAATCTGTTTTGTGTGATAATAAAATCATTTTTTTATTTTTATTTAGGTAATTAAACTGACATTATCGTTAGCGTTTAAAATAATACCTTAGTTTCGGCCCCTTGGTCCGTGAACCGTAAGACCGTAACTAGTTTATTACAATACAACAAACGATCAATCACCAACGTTTCGTGGTTACAATAAGTTTGGGCCTTTGAAAATAATGCTCGAGTAATTTATCAATTCATAAATAATTCCCTGTTGAATAGAAACTATTGTCGGCTGCTGAGGGACTACGGCACAACATAAAGAAATAAATAAGTAAATAAACATACAGGGACTTATTAATATTATAACACTGATTGAGCTATCCCTAAAATAAGTTCGAGACTTGTGTTATGGGATACTAACTCAACGATACTATATTTTATAACCAATACATATATAAATAAATATCCAAGACTTAGCACAATTTAAAAAAGGTGATTTTCCAACTTGCCCTGACCGGGGAGCGAACCCGGAACCTCTGGGTGGCGGACTAGCATGGTGACCACTAAACCACAGAGGTCGTCAAATGTGTCTGCTCATCAGACAACTAAAAACATTTATGAAAATGAGGTTTATGTGACAACGGTTATAATCGTTTTATTTCAATGATGTTTTATGAACAGTTATCTCAAAATTCTTGGTATATGGTTATTTTTTTCATTAACCTACTATACTGTCCCACTGCTGGGCAAAGGTCTCCTCCATCTCCTTCCAAATATCTCGATCGTGTGCTACTTCCAACCATTCCCTCTTAAACTGTCGCAAATCTTCACACCAATGTTTCCGGGGCCTACCTCTCTTCCTTCGACCAGGTCTATGGTTACCTTAGTAAAAAACTGCTGGGTAATAAATACAATGTGAAACTGGCTGGGTGATGACGGCAAACTTAAACCTATACAAAGGAAAAAAAACTAGATCTATGCGGCAACCCGCAGCGAAGGAAGTCAACCTCAGGCACCCAGCGATGGCCTTAGCAATACCAAAGCCCGGGATGGCATAATTTCCCTTTAATAAATAAAATTTAATAATGTTTTTGTTTAACTCAATGAAATTATTGATCATTATTATCTAATACAAATATAAATAAATTAATAAGACCTGGACATGAGCCGTAACGTCTATAATTAACCGACTTCCAAAAAAGGAAGGAGGTTATCAATTCGTCCCGATCTTTATTTTATGTATGTTTGCTGATTATTAGAAGACACCTGGATTTGAAGAAATCTTTTTTTGTTTGAAAGGGCATACTTGTAAGGAAGGAGGGAGAATAAACGTTTTATTAAAATCAGTTGTGTAGTTTGGGAGGTGAAGTTGGTTTTAAATTTTGAAAAATCATCTAGATTCATTTCGCTTGATAAAAAGATTACTATTATATGTACATCTGACTTACAGTTCTGGAACACGTTTGTCTTAATGTGACGTCTAACAAAACATACTGAAACTATTTAAGGGTGGATTCAGTCCATGATACTGAAACTTTCCTTAAGGAACATTAATCAAAATAGGAAAGATCTTTTTGCTTCCCATAGAAACTTGGATCAAGTGATCGGTCAACTTGTATGGGAAGCCATCTTTTAGTATCTTTCTTGTGGAAAGATACTTCAGTTTCATGGGAAAAAAATAGTTCTAGTTTATTTTTTGATCCTGTATTTACTATAGGCATAACTTTTGAGACATTTACTACTTTACACTTTAGAACGTCATAAAAATCGGTGCACAAGATGCACACAAGCATTAATCCCCATCGCCATATAAGCATAATTATTTCTTTCCCTTGTCACTAGATGGCGCTTTATGGTAATAATTAAAACATTAAAATCTTTTATTCCTATTATTTAAATAACTTTATATAATAGTAAAAGTACTCTAATAAATTAATCCCACCAAAAAAAATTTCATGTAAAAACGTTGTCAAGACGAGTCTACATAGCTTACCCTGTGAAAAAGTTATTAGATCCCGTATAAAGCCAAGCTCTAAAGACTACAAGCTTTACACTACACCTTAATCAAAATCTATGAAAAAGTGGTCACATCTCATGTAGAGCCAAGATTCTCGATCTATGCGCCCTTACTTTACCAGGCCTAACTTTACATACTCTACAGTTTTGCTACCGCTACGAAGATTTCATAGGAATTCGTTCATCGTGTGTGAAATAAAACGGCCAAGCCACACGCCGTCGACTTATATTAAATGCAATAAATATGTCTAAAGCATAGGTATTCAACACTTCCTTTGTAACTTTTTTGCTAATCGGGTGTGCTGCAATCTCTGTGTGCCTACCCGCAACCCAGTTTTGCCTACTTACGAGCCCTTCATTCAATAGTTTTTATGGCGTGGGTTTTTGTTATGTTAGTAATTATATTATCTTTGTCAAAAGCCACATACACAAGGCGCCCGGACGGTTGCCATTTGCTGCATCTAAATCCTCCACTGCCTCACGATTTCAACACTGCAATGAAAGTGCATTCAATGTGGGACACAAGACAGTAGGTGGGCTGGTCCTAACGGTACCATTTTGCACAATTTCGCATTTAATTCAAGATGTTTTGGACTGAGATGTCTTGGACTGTAATAATTGACGTTGGGTGCCGCTAGGAAGTGTTTTTGTAGTTCTAATAAGCCGTCGGATGGTGCATTGTAATAAAGTCACGTAGTTTATTGATTGTGTAGGTTTCATGCCAGCCGCTTCTCAGTATGTTGGCTGCGGCACATTTTATAGTGATTTTGATTACATTTTACGGTTTTCTGTAAAGTTTTATACGTTTTGATAGTATGTGATTTGGCTAGTCATTTGGTTGGACTTGCTCCAGCAAATATATACAGGCATGATGTGTCATGTAAGTAAGGCTTCTGGATCTACATGATACCTAGTGAAATTGTTTCAAACCGACCTTCTGTCATTCAATGCTTTTAAAAGAGACAGTTGGTACAGTAAAAGTAATTAAGGGATAAATCATCAAAAAAACAAACAAACGTCTATTTTATACAATGTATTATAAAAAGTAATATTTACGAAAATAGAACTTGTTTCGTATTAACCCCTGGACACTCAGCATATGCTACGAGTAGAAAAGCAAACATAAAACACAAAAACGGATTTTATTTCTGAAATAGTTAAAGTCTAACAACCCAAAATTTATCGCGTAGGGTTTCAAACATGTTAATTTTTGTTTAAAATTCTTAGCCGACATCAAACCGGTTCCGATACATCGCAAATTCAAATGTGGGTCCCTCCCGTTCCGTGTCCCACCTACTGTTCATCTAATTCCGTTACGAATGCAAACCAAACGAGAGCCTTGCCTACTCCGGGTTTTCTAATCTTAATTAAATCTGCTCTACCTTATCATCATACTTTTCGAAAGCGAAACAACAAATATTCAGCGTGGAAGGGACATACCAGTAATAAATCGAACCACGGGCTATAATAGATCACTATTGTAAAATAAAATGTGTGAGTGAATAAAATTACAATAAGAATTTCGGCTTTTCTATACACGAGTGTGGAATATCGATTTTTTGTTGTCATTTTAATATAGTGATCTAGTATAGCCTGTGGTTCGATTTATTATGGGTATTTCCCTTCCACGTTGTATTTTGTAGTAGGGTACAGAAGATCACATAAGTAAGTAAGAAACGTAATTTATACAGTCATATTTACCGCCTTGTGGTATACGGCAGAGTAGAATAGGATCACTCCAAGTCTTCCCGTGGATGTCGTAGAGCTAAACAAAACTTATAAACATCAAAGAGACCTCCCCAACCGTCTGGCCAGCGAGTAGAGTGTAGGCCGGACTTGGCCTAGCTGCGCTGACCATATATGGCTAGTAGTACAGAAAGGGTCGTGCTCCTGCAGTGGAGACTAAAAAGACCTGATAATGATGACAATCTTATTTTATGTCACTGGAATGCACGGAAATGTTTCTAGCCCAAAATAGTTCAAATCAAATAAGAATGAGAGAGAAAAGCCTAAATTATTTTCAGGGTATTGAAGACGTGACGAATTTGCTTTTAGTCTACAATAGTCTGTATTCTAATATCGTTTAATCAAAATGGTTCTTTTGTAAATTAGATATTACTGTTCCGAACGATTTAGAAAAAAATGATTACTTTCTCAGCATCACCATTTACTAATAGAAAAGGCTCCTGGCCTAGATAACTCTGCCATTTACAAGAACTGAAGTTAAATAAATAAATAAAATTTGAGATATTTGTCTGTAACAAAACCGCAGAATTGGAGCCTGTGAATAGATCTGTGGGCCTAGGCTGCCCAATTTAGGAGTTCGTTGTTCGCTTATTACTTACCGTAATGTGCCCTTTAACTTTTATGGGGCAAAGTTGGGATGGCTCGGCTCACAGGGGACTAATATAGGGCAAGAGTTTTATCAGTTGCTTTGCTACTTTTGCTTAAATTTGTATTAATTTTATGGTTTCAATTTTAGTACACGTCTGGGCTAGTAGTTATGTGCTAATGTTTTGCGTTAAAAATTCTATGACCCTCAGTTGTGATTATTTATTCTGTTTAATATCCTATAGACTCTTAGCTTTTGACTGCCTCCGTTTTCCAGTTGTCAAGTCATGGGTTCGAATCCCACTGGGAAGCTTACTTTGTAAAAAGTTGTTTCCATTCTGGTTAGTATATTGCAGGCTTGAATTACCTGATTGTCCGAAAAGAAAGATGATAACGTGTTTCCGAAGGCACGTATAAACTGTAGGTTCCGAACGCTATCAAGCGTTTGATCATCAAACTACCAAAGGATTGCTTCTGGTTTACCCTTTGGGTTGCGGAGGTCCAGGTGCGAGGAGTTGAGGAGGTAACCTCGTCAAATCTCCTTGATTGGGTAGCGGACCCCGGGCTCTGAAGCATTACTACTGAGAATGCAACCGGGAAAAAACGCTCAGGTGATGAAGATCCTAGAGGCTCAGGTCTTTTCACCCCGGTCTTTTGGAAGGCTTACATGAAAATACAGATCAAACACTTAGAGGCCCTTCGGTCAAGTTCATGTAATACTGGTGGTCTGATTATTTCATTATTTTCTTGTTGATAGTGATAGCGCATTATTTTTAGTAAAAGTCTTGCTACACGTATATAGCTTTTGAGCTTGTGACCTTTACCTTTATATATATCCATAAAGGTAAAGACGTAATACTGTATTTATATATACTTTCATAATTGACATAAAATATCTTATGATTCAATGAGTAAGTATGTTTAGTAAAACTTTTCTGTAATTGTAATTTTTGTTTTTAAAAAAAATTTATTAATAAATTAGTTATTAATAAAAAAAAAATTCTTCTTTTTAGGTAAGTGGAGATAAAATACGCAAGAAATGACACAGCGATGGAAATGACGTAGCAGTAGGTAAAAAAATACGTAGTTAACGCTTTTCCCTTTGGATCAGTTACATTTTAGGCAGATGAATTAAGATATATTGTAAATATATCTATCACAATAAAACTTAGTTACGTAAGATTTTAAAATTAAAATGTAATAGTAGAGGAGGCCAGAATGCTAAATTAGTAGTCACTCAAGGGTGTTTGGGACTTATTGTACTTTGAAGATGGGGTTGTAGGGACCAAAAAATGTTATATAATGTTTTTCATTTCACTGGTGTAGAAGGCAGCAGAAGGCAGGTTTCAAAGATTTCAAGTAAAAATAGTGGATACATAAAAATGGTTTAACGTGTCAGATTAATGCAAGTTAGGTTAATTACACGCTTAAAAGTATGTGCTGTTAAAATCTGACGATTCGAAACTGACACTTAGGGAGTATGAGAGTCACAAAGTTACAAACCTAAAATTGGAAAAAAATGACTGAGGTATAAATCATAGCAGTTAAATTATTTTTTATTTTAAAGAAAATAATAACGGGCTTAAGGGGAGATAATAATCTGACGATTTCAGTAAGCCAAATTATAAAAAAATATATGAACCCCCACCCCCACCACAAAAGGCTCACATGTAGTGGAGGTACTTCTACAGTGTGCAAGGTATCCCTCATATCTTAATCTGACGCGCTCGAGTAACTGCAAAAATCCCCTCTTGGCCTCCCCTACTATAATTTTAGTTCTGTAATAAACTGTTTTAAATTTAATAACTTGATCTAATAATCAAAATTGATTACAAGAATCAAGAAAACACTCGATCGCGCAAACTTTCTAAAGTCAATAAATCAAAGTTTCTGCTTTTCCATTAGCTATCAAGATCTTTTAA
Source organism: Acrobasis consociella (assembly GCA_963555685.1). NCBI lineage: Eukaryota > Metazoa > Arthropoda > Insecta > Lepidoptera > Pyralidae > Acrobasis > Acrobasis consociella. Next base: position 8,565,027 of record OY743115.1, read on the forward strand.
TTAATTGGAGGTTTTTGAGTATGCGTAAGCAATTAAATAGATGATATCGTGTAATAATGTTGTACGCACATCCAAGAGGATGAAACTTGCCCTATAAATCTGCCGCCCTTTACACTTCATCGAATAATAGGGAAGGGTCCTTGGACAATTACTGTGGAATATATTAGGGAGATGAGGGAGCGAGCAATCCGCGATATTAACTTATCTCAGGTGCGTGACGCGTACACAAAGTGCCTTTAAAATAAGAGCTGCTGCTGGAGTATCATTGGCGAGATGTTATTTTTATATTTCGTGTTAAGACGATGTACTAAACGACAGTGACGTGCACAAATATTTTTGCCAGAGTAGGCACTAATCTTACCTAAATGACGAGAACGCCTGAATATCAAGCAAAATACATTTTTTGTTAGTATCCTAGCACGCATATGTACAAATTAATGTACATATATACAAATCTACATGTGCGCCTCAATAAATATATTAAAGAGAAATTGAGAAACGGATTTATTTAAATTTGAAGCAGAACTTCACCAAACTTTATATAAATGCAAAAAGGTCGAATTAAAGCTCAAATTGCTTCGCTTGATCGGTAGCTGAGAGTACTCATTAAAAATTTCTAGCATAATTTGACTGAAATCGTGATGGTTCATTTTATCACGTCTTGTGGTAGTAGAGAAACAGTAGACAGAGCTTTCTCACAAAGTTATTAAAGTTGATTGGAAAATCATCTGTTACAACGTAAGAATCATATTGATAAGTGGATAAGGTAACCTTTCATACTCGCGATTTTTTTTATTCGAATTTCATTTGTTCGAAAACGGTTTGACGATGTTTTATGCCAAATAGCTTCTTTTATATATTTTGTATTTGAAAGAACTTAATTTACATATGTTTCGTTTTCTAGAAAAACCGTTGTCCGATTATAAAAGCATTTAATTTTATTTTGACAGATGTTTTACTAACAATCATTTTTATTTTTAGAAGTATTAAAGATAAGAATTTACTTTTTCGCTTATATTAGGGCGAAAGTTACACAGACACTGAAACAACATTGCCGTGGAGTGTAAGTTAGGTTTTTTAGGTTTTCGTTATATTAAAATTTTATTCTTTTTGTTATTCTTTTCATAATATAGGATTTATTTTTTGAAAATAATACATCTAGTGATTAAACCTGACGTTTAACGTTAGGTTAGAATTTAAAACATAAAGCACTCAAAAAAAATAACAGTGGAATATTGGAATTTTAGCCAAATGAAAATATAGAAAATAAAAGAGTAACGAAATGTTTTCGGAATTGAATAAAATCGAATATTGAAATTCGCCTAAAACCTATTCAATTTTATGATAGGTATTTGCAATGTTGCTTTCTGTCACATGTTTATTAGAATTTTCTCTATACATTTACATTTTAAATTAAATATGTACATCAGTGGGAAAGCTTGTCGCAGTTTTTAGGTACAACTATCTAACTCTGTGGTCGCAATTATAGAAATATTACATCAAGAAGAAGTTAAATAAATAAATTCATTTATTTCAGATGTCAGAGATCCATATATGATACACTTATTATAAATTCACAAAATACACAATTAAATGGCAATAAAAGTGAAGCATATAGTTAAACTTCTTTTGTAATACATAATCCGTTCACGTCATCAAATGAAGAGTTTTCAGCGTGACAATGTTGACTCTCTCTGGAGACTTCCCTCACCCAGTCAATACAATGCCGATATATATCCTTCATTATTTATAAAACGTCAAATTACTTCTAAAAATATTTGATGAAGCCTAAACTCATTTGTGATACAAAATCGTTTTCACGCCATCAAAAATGAAGAGCTTTCAGCGTGACAACGTCGGTCTCCCTGGAGACTAACCTCACCCTGTCACAAAAATGCTGCTCATAAATATCTTCCGATCCTAGATTTCTCATGCTTCAAATACTAAAATTACTTAAAAAATATTTTGATGTAGCTCAAACTCATTTGTGATAAAGAATCGTATTTTCAGGTTATCAATACTGAAGACTTCCCTCTCTCTGTCACCACAATATAGCTTATAAATATGCTTTATCTATACATCTATAAATATAATAAAACAGTAAAAAAAAAGCTTATTGAACATATTACCAAAAAAATACTTGGGGCAATGGAGATATTGTAATAGAATAAGAATAAAAAAATGTTTATCTGTTAGTAAACGCTAATCTCCGAAAATACTAGACGGATTTAAATGAAACTTTTTTTTATATAGCTGTTAAGCCTGGGCAACATATTGGGGTACAGTTCATTCTGGAAAATGGAACACCTGATGAAGAACCATAATGGTCCAGCTAAACTATAAGAAATATAAAAATGACGCCTTAGCAAAAGTTGTTCAGCCTGATGAGTATTTCTTCCACGCGAACGAAGTCGCGGGATTCGGCTAGTTATTAAATAATATCGATACTAGCTTTTCTCATACTTCACAACGTCAAATTACTTTAAAAAATATTTAATTTAGCTCAAACTCATTTGTGATACAAAATCCGTGTTTTTACGTCATCAAAAATGAAGAGCTTTCAGCGTGACAGTGTCATTTTCCCTGGAGGCTACCCTCACCCTGTCACCACAATGCTGCTCATAAATATCCTTTATTATTCATACTGACACTAGTTTTACGCATACGGCTTTACGCAACCAATTTTTTTTAGATTTGAGCTCTACACGTATACTAAAGTTATAGACGTGTAAAAGTGCCTGAAAAGGCCTCATCATCATCATCAGGTCTTTTTTGTCTCCACTGCCAGAGCACGACCCTCTCTGTACTACAAGAGATACCCATACCTGGCCAGAGCAGCCAAAGGATCTGGCCTACACTCTCCATGCTGGCCAGACGTGTTGGAGAGGTCGTATTGATGTTTATATGCTTTATTTAGCTTGTTTTACCTAAGTCACCTTCTACGACATCCACGGGCAGACTAGGAGTGGTCCTATTCTACTCTGCCGGAAACCACACGGCGTATTACTAAATAAATTTTAATTCTTCTTAGATGAAGAATACGCACCGTGATGTGTGGGTGGACGGATTTGACCCAAATTTAAAAAAAATACCTTTTAATAAAATAAAAGGTCGATGCTATTAAAGCAATTAGCGTAAAAACCCATGCATTAATGAATATTTAATTGCTTTGGCCAAGATGTTATAGGTATTATTACATTATCATTTTAATGGAAGGACGTCTGGACATATTAAAGGCATCCCTCATACTACAATTGAGTTGTATAGTAGAATGACCTTTATGACCTTAAAAAAACTTTTTTAGCATTTTCTTTATAGCAAGAAATGGTTTTTTGCGACAAAGATGCTACAATCTTAAGAGTACCTAGTTATGCAGATTTTTGTAAAGAGATTTCGTAGCACTTCCAAGTCTCTCTTCAACGCCAACACAATTGCGATAGCGTTTACAACGGTTCGTCTTGTATTTTCTTCTACTTTAGCTTCCAATAATATTTGTTAGGTGCTTGAATTTCCATTTAAGTCTTAGGTATACCTACTATTGCGGTTATTAAAATTTTCCTTTCTAACTTTGTACACGTACTTTACTCGAAAACCGGCCTCCATTCTTAAATAAAATAATTAAGAGTTATCTCTTTTCTTATTGTCTATGTATGGCATAACATGACTAATTAAATCAAATCGAGACGTAACCAAGGTCGCTGGAAGGCGCTGGATGCAAGCCGCTCTAGATCGGTCATTTTGGAAATCTTTGGGAGATGCCTATGTTCAGCTGTGGACGTTGTGCGGCTGAAATGATGATGATGATGAGACGTACTGTTAAATTCATGTCAAATCCAAACAGTTTTTAAGCGTTTGTGTCACACATATCCAAACGCACCTATTTCTTATCGATGTAATGACTTTATAAACTTAATAATGTCGTAGTATCGATAAGGAATCGCTTAATAATAATAACCGCTCTAGGTCGGTCATTATGGAAATCATTGGGAAAGGCCATGTCCTGCAGTAAACGTTAGGCAGCTTAATATAATTATCACATTATATCATTTCCCTGAAATCAAACTAGCTAAAAAACGTTTGAGGCAACAGTCACAAATTTTTCGAATTTGTTTCGTGTAATTGATGGAACGATAATGCAGTGTAAAACATTTTAACCTGGCCAAGACCAATTAAGACTAAGCTATGCCACATCCTTGAAGTGTATAAAAAACAATCGGTTTGCTTGACTTCTCAGGTTGGTACATTGAACAAAGATTAAATTCTCCCGAGTTTCCAGCATTTTTTGTCACGGTCAGGGATCCATCTCACGCGTAACATCTACCACACGTAACTACGTACAGCTATGATATAGATAAGTATAGATGTACATAGAAAGATAAACAATCAGATTAACGGAGTAAGTCACTGAAGTGATGATTAGTCTCGCTGCGTCCTGTTTACTAGCGAGAAAATGCACTTCTATTAAGATTATGTGCTAGTTACTCGTAAGTTGGATACAATGTTATGTTAAAAGCTAGTAAACTCGCTTGCCCTACCTGATGTTACCCAATAGGTGAATGGCATTGTTTACAGTTGAAATGGGTAACGAGTCTAGACGTACAGAGTGTACAGACGGATTTTAAATAGTTATTTTAATTCTAATACGAGTAATTGCTTAAGTAAAACACTGCCTTCTAATAAAACTTAATGTCATAATCTGATTTTACAAGCTTTTATTCAACTTGCAATGTAAGTATGTTTGTTTAGGTCAAATCTTGCAACTCAACCAGGTATCCCCAACCGATATGGAGTCAATGAGCTGTTCTGATAATGGAACAGGGAGATATTTGACAAAACTCAGTTGTTAAACAAGGGACCCCTCATTTCTCATATTGTTGTGGTTATGGTGCGGTGGCTTAATAATTTTGTGACTTCATTAATCGTTATGTTAAAATAAATATTATATGTATCACTGAATCGAGTGCCGAAAACACGTAGACGGCCCTCGAACAAATCTGATATTAAATACTCAAATACTAATACATTAATTGTTGCTACCTACCTACATTACATCAAAAGTCAATTTATAGCCATTAAACTCATTTAATTGGGGCTCATCTCAAGTAACTTTTGTCTTAATATATCTATCTGAATAATCTAATTTACATGATTCTGATTAGGCCTTGTGAAGACGCGACACGTGTTTCGCCTCTTCACAAGGCATCCTCAGGCACCAAACAAGTTGTAGATCGTTCGGCAGTCAGTCGTTTGGTGCCATAAGATGTATTGTGAAGAGGCGAAACAACGAAGTCCGATGTTGCTGTAGCCACAGCGGATGCAGCATGGGAGGGATCATGCATTGGCTGTTGATGGTGGGTGCACACGGGCTGCTGGTGGTATGCTGGCACTAACAGTAGTGGGTGGAACTAACTGGTGGCGGAATCACACAAAGTAATTCAAATCACATAGTATGTTAATTATATTATCTTTGGAATAGAACGATGCGAGGGCTTTCAGTAATGTCCAAAACTTTCCTATCTACCCATTTAAGGGTAGGATAACTAATCAATCAAACTTTATCCCTACATTTGACTAGCGAAGCCCAGCGAAGTTAGGGCTAAATGAGCGATTCAAAGACGATCGGGAAACACCGTCAGGATCGGATGTAATCCCTGAATATGAGCTCTAGTCACCGAATGGTGTCTTACGCTATGGGCTGGGTAAGGACGTTGACACACTATGTGTCAAGTCCCACAATTCTTATGTTATGATGGAAATTGACTATATTGTAAAATTATACTTATACTCCAAAATTATTACACAAATATTATAAAAGCGAAAGTTTGGGACTGTGTGTATGTTTCTTACTTCTTTGTATTGATGTTTGTATTCATGTTTAGAGGAATAAATTATTTATTTATTCTTCAGCGCAAACGGCTGGACCAATTTTGATAAGGTTTGGTATGCAGGAAGCTGACATCCTGGATTAACTTTATAGGTTTTTCCGCGGGTAACACCGCGGGGCGCAGCTAGTCTAGAAATAAAAGTCAATTCATATATTTTTTGGGGTAAATTAAGAAGTGGATTCTAAGGGAAGTGCAAGTTGAGTAAGTTTGCTAAGTAATGTAAGTATTTCTGGTCAAGTCGAAAGAAAGCTCGTTATTATAAGAATAGTATAGTTTTTTTATGCAAAGGAAACATAGCCCTTACAGCCCTGTCATATTTTACGCAAAAACTGTAATGCCGTAGATTATTGTTTTTTTCTCTCGTCATAAAAATTAAGCATACTTTCATGTGATTTTTTATTGCCAACATTTTATAATTTGTCATGCTCGAAGAGTGCATTTTTTAAATGTGGTATATATGACAAGTGATGGAATTAAACGCTAAATGACTTTGAAAAATATTATATTTTACTTATATTGGCCGGTAGAGTAATGCATGAACCAAGAATTACAAACTAATTGTCTTCTTTTGACTACAATAATGCATGTTTGAGATTTTTTTTAAATTATTTATACATAAGAAAATATATTTTTTCCAAATTACTTTAAGATTTCTTGTTTTTTCTTAGCACTTACCTGCACAGTTTAATTTGTTTTATACTTGGTTATGAAAGAGCATAAATTATAACGCTGGAATAAATACATACCTTATTGCACTCTCATCTCATGCATATACAACAGTTTACCATCAGTCTGCGGTACCTTTAGTCCGTGTGACAGCAGCCTAACACCTTCACTTGGCTTCGTCTGACTCCCAGTAATCCGCTTGTCGGCAGGGTCTTACAGGTCTTACTCGAGCACGGAATCTAAGGCCACTTCCCCAGCATTACACGCTTCATTTTAAAGTCATGTGCTTACTTTTGCTTCTCTCGATTTTACGTCGCAAGAAATTTTAATATTCGCTGTTTGGGTGCGTGCATAGGGAATTTGATTTTAAATGGGATAATGTTTGATGAAACTTTGTACTTACTTAATGATATGGATAAATAAAGTAATAATGTAAATCCTACGTCTCACTCATATGAAAATTTGTATGTTTATTACGCAATTACAAAAAACGCTAATCATATTTATGTGAAATTGGTTTGGCATAAGTCCTACGTCCCTGCTAAGTACACGGAGAACAAATAATATAATACCTACACGGTCTACAAGAGTTCCGACCTTCGAAAGTTCATATTTATTTCTCGTCTATATTTTATAGCCTTCATAAAATTACTTCTTACTAACAAGTACTTTGTATTCGTTGAGTGACGACAATCTAGATAGCTTAGTGTCAACACCCCCATTCACTAGCACAATGGACGACGCATACCAACCTAGCGCAAACCTTGTTCTTTATCAGATAATGTATCACCGTAACGCTTCCAGATTTGCTTACGTCATAAGCCGAACAGGGTATTTTCCCCGATACCGCAATCAGGAAGATAAGGCAGCTCCCTCTCCCTTATTTAAAGCATTACTTTTCTTGTTTTGACGTCGACTTAAGAAAATTAACTCGATCCAAACTGTGCTTTTCCCGGAATGAGAATTGGTGGGTTAGAATTTTCGATAGCAAAACAAAGCCTTTCGCGCTACGTGATCTTGGAGCCAATTTCAACAGAGATCTTGTATCATTATTTTTACTTTCATTTACGTGTTGAAAGTGATTTAATTAGATTTTGAGTATTGCTTTGGCTCAATACGATGGTAATGATCATCAGTTACATCACATTCGTGGTAATTTATTGTTTTTACTTGCGATTTTATCTTATAAAATGTTCAGTGATATAACTTCCTATAATTGAATTGTAAATAATTTCACACCCATAAAAACTATTACGTGACTTATAACGTGACAGTATCCATTTATTTTAAGAGTTATAATAATACTCCGCGATTGATTAAATAATTATTTTCTTTTTAAAATTTCTGCGAGTGCTTTCTCCCGCGCGAAGGACGCAACGACTGGGCAGTAGATAGGGTTAATAAACATTTAGCGAAATATATGATCAAGTGACGTGATCCATCGTCGTCACTTATCGTCGTCGATCGTCTCCACAGCATCGTTATTATCAAGCAACACTGTAGCATCTTCATTGATGCTATTAGACTGCAATGTATGCTAATTTAAAATGATACTATTCTTCGAGATCCCTTCGGATAATCGCTTTGATAAAATCGGATTTGTTCTAGTTTGTTTGATGTTTGAAAAACGTTAAAACTTATTTATAATACGAAAGAATGAAAAAGAAAATCTGGCATCATTATTTAGTGACATGACATGGCCACAAATCTGTCGTAAGGCGAGCGCATCCCAAGATGAATAAACGATGACATGGGGAATGTTGAGATACGAGTCCTCTGTTGTGAGAGATTTGAAAGTATAGTGATTTTACCTGTACGATCATATTTTTCTTTTGTTAAGGTTATCAAATCGTGGTCGTTATAAGATAAAAAACAGTCTTGGTCTCATGTTTGTTGCTTTGAATTGAGTTACAGGCTTATTGCGCTGGGACTTATTGCATAGGATAGGACCTTATATTTCTAATGTCAGCTTTTACCTAAGGACAACGATATTTAATATATATTTCCTACACCTAATACAAGTTTTATTTATTGGATAAGGTGTTAAATTAGTTTAGGAAATCAGGTTAGTTTAATTTTTTTACCTAGGCACGATTTTTTGTTCTTTTTAGGGTTCTGTAGTAAAAAGGAACCCTTATAGTTTCGCCATGTCTGTCTATAAGAACAAGACAGCTGTAATTTGGTTTGAGTATTTATGTTGATCATGCCAAAAAGTGGTAAAATAAAATATTGAAAAAAAAAAATGTTGTAGGATGGCTCCGTTAATTAGGATTAGTTTTTTCCCGACTAACCCATGGTTTGGGGTATTGTTGTATAGGTATTTCAAAAATATTTTGAGCTTCGCAACACCATTTTTTGATTTAGTGATCCGTTTCTGAAGTACAGTATATATAGCCCCGTCTATCTGCCAAACGGTTATTGTATAGTATATGGACACGTGAAAAAAAACACAGCAATAGAATATACTAACTAAGTTTAAAGGAAAACTATTAGAGCCAATAAGGGTTTACAGATAAAAAAGTTATAGAAGATCAACTTATATAATGTACTCGGAAAAGGAAAATTTTATACAAATTCAATAGACAAATCGTTTTTAGGCGTTTTTTTTTGGCGTAACTACGGAACACTACAATTATTTATTACATAAAAGTTAATTTGATTTACCATAGAAGACTATTTAGATACCTACGTAAACCAATTCAGAATTGAACTCACATAAAACAAACTTATCTATTTGTTTTAAACTAAAGATTTTCCACCAATTTGCCTGCAATAACTTTAGTTTTAGCGAAAACTGGAGGACCGAGTTTTCTATCTAGATGAAAACAAGTCCGTCTTATGATTTATTCTGTTCTGATAAGACGCCCTACGGGGCGGTTTTGTTCCAGGCGCGATGATAAAACTCTTTTGAACTTTTTGAACTAAAGGGTTGAATGACGACGGCCCCCTTGATATATGAACTTGAACATTTTGGACACAACTTATAAAACTTTGAGTTTTATTGCTTCGTACAAAATTTCTGAAGATCGTTTTATGGATAGATAAAACAGTGAAAAGATGTGTCTGTAAATTGAATATATTTCCAAAAAAATATTTGTAGCAAGGGAGACATAGTAATAGAGTAAGAATAAAAAAATTACTGTCTGTTTATCTGTTTGTTCACGCTAATCTCCGAAAATACTGGACGGATTCGAATTAAAAAAAAAATTACATAGGGTATAATTATTTTGGAAAATGGAACACCTGATGCAGAACTGTAATAATGGTCCAGCTTAAAGTTGTTCTACCTGATGAGCATTTTCTTAAAGTCTACGCGAACGAAGTCGCGGGCTTCAGCTAGTCTGTAGTTATTGCACATTAATTTGAAACGATTAGTTATTCCAATATGTTCTCAAAACATTTTATCTCATGGCGTTCGCGTGGCTTATAAAGGCCCAGGCTTACTCTAATAAAGTGACTTGCTCCGAACCCGTCTCGGGTAAATCTGCCAATTTATCTATTAAAGTACATGACGGTGCAACATATTCAGCGATTTCTGTATTTAATTTGGGAGATCAGACTATAGGCTCTTTATTCTAAGAACTTTTAAGAAAAAGCATAGCGCAAACATTTCATTTAGAAAATTACAGATATTTTTCGTATATGACGTACAGTGAAGTAAACGTGGCGATCACAACCACCATAGATTAAAATTTTATACCTAAAGTATATCTACATTTTATATTTATTTTAGGCCATGATTTTGTTTTCATTTTCGTTGTTATTTTAGTTTAAAGTGTAGCAAAAATATTGCAAGTTGCAGAAGCTGGTAACCCTGTATGGGCGGCGAATGCTATCTTTTCGGGATAATCCTTTAAAAAAATACAATTTGTCCTACAAACAGTAGTACGTTGAATTAAAATATCATCCAAACAGCTGCAGATGAATTCATCAATACAGGGCGGCTAATAAAAGATTTACATCCAGTAGAAGCGGCATGTAGCAGGCACATTGCCATTCAAGCGTTGTGTTATGTCTTTATTTACTGCTCAATATCTGAAATATACTATCTGTACCCTGATTTCATATCTATCTCATATATTTTTATGTTGTTGTTTCGTGTTTGTAAGCAGGGTTTTTTATGTTTTGTAAAAAAAAGATGTTTGTAGTAGAACACCGTGTAAAAATAATCTGTTACATGTTATACAAAGAGACAAAAAATATAGTAAATATTAATGCTATTTTAAGTGTAGTTATTTATACAGAAAATGTTTCTGATACTTTACAAACTGAATTAAAAAACTGGAAACATTTACTTTAATTACTTTCTAGCTTTCAACATATTTTTAATTGTTCTTTTAGAATTTGTTTATGTAATTATTATTTTGTCTTTGTCTAACACACCACATCAACGCAACGAGTCCAATATAATGGCAGCATTGCATCATTGAATGCGTTCAAAACAGTGTCATAACACTCATAACTGCAATAGTCACTGAGTTACGATGAGCCGTGTTGATTTTGCTTTTAAGCCCCAATTATTAAAATAATGTTCACACTCGTATATTAAATTAATGAAATACATATTAAATATCATATTATTAACCACAGAAAATAAACGTCAACCAATAAAATGATATTGGAACGTTACCGACCTCATAATTGGCTATAAAGCCATAACTCACAGATAACAAAAGGCGAAAGGCGCGGGCTATATCGGTGTGATTCCAATTAACATCGCGGAATTGAGTCAAGCGAGCAGATAGGTGATATCAATGACGTATCCAGGGGAAATGAGGGGGTGCAGGCGTCCAAAAATCACTTGAGTCCACCTTAATCAATTTTAGATAACCTATTTACATGCTTTTAAAGTACTACTTAAGTTGTTCATATCAGTGCGAAATAATTCGATTTCCTCGATAAATGTGGTTGCAAATCCTAATATTTCGGTTCATGGTCCTCTGTAACAAGAGTTTTAACTTTTTCGGTCAGGTTAGACCATTTTTAATAAGATTTGTTTATATTAATACTTAATACCTATTAAGTGCATATTGAAATGTATGTTTAAATCGCGTTAGGTTATCTAATAACTTTTACCTTAGGCTTGAATAATTTACAATATAATTAAGTTTTTTTCGCTTCTCATCAGAATTGTATATGTAAGGATGGCAGATAGGATATAAAATCCCGTTTTTATGTTATTTTCTCTATCTCTAAAACTTGAATACTAAAACTATACCATTGAATACTAAAACTATTTTCGTAATGGGCACTTCGGCACTTGCTCCTTTTAATCGAAAATCTTGGATACGGTCCGAGGTAATACTCTCAACAACGCGAAACAAAGCCTCATTGGCTGCATTGTTTGCGACCAGACTCCACCTTAATGACGACATCCGAGCAAACGTTAATTAAACCAACAATGATGCCGAATAAGACACTTTAGCCCTTCTGCCACTGATAACATTTTCATTCGCCAAATTAATTTCAGCTAATATAATTTTTTGTTTAGGGATGTTTGTTTAAACTTTCAACAAAGGGCTTTTAGGGGAGTTTTTGTTTTAATTTTATAATATGCTCTGTTGAATAATTACTCAATCTTTTTTGAGATAAGGTACTTATAAGGATGTTGAGTATTGAAATAAAAATGTTTAAATAAAATGGTAGCACCCAAATTCACATAATCAAAATGCATTTTGGTAAATAGATAAATTTAAGAATAATGGTTCAAGCTTAAGTTGAACAGTGAAACTACTTTATTAAGAAAATAAAAAACCAAAACTAAAGTGAAATTAGTCCATTAATGAACAAGACTAAATTGAGACTATACTTATGATAACTTATATCTAAGTCATAAGTTCTGAAACCAATAAGCAAACAATTTGAAAAACGCTTACCGAAACGACCCAGTAAAAATGTCCACTTACAGTCAGCGTCGGAACAACGAGAATAAAGCGAGTCTTAAAACTTTAATGTTTTCTATTCGGCCAACCGTTTCGGATGAATTGTACTGCTGCCGTAGCGGTTCATGAAGAAAACAAAGGATGAGAAATAAAAGGAATTTGGCACAGGTCTGCACTTCGAGATTCGGGACGAGTCCAATGGACAATGAATCTGCGAAAATTTGCCCCACTTACATATTATTTGCGTTCGGTACCCTAAATATAGCAGAGCCGAATCTTAAAATATTGTTTCTTTTTCATGTAAATTGATATTTATATTAGCGACCTTGCGGGAAATATGGTGTTTTTCGTTGGTGAATTATCTGGGATCGTGGCAGAAGTCTTTTCTATAGAGAAAGCGTATAATAACGTTGTCCGGGCTGTATTCGTCTCATCCATCATTCCTCTCACTTCATTAGGCATAGCGTTCAAAATATAAAGCATGTTGTCCGCTAACCAAGCGCGGGTATTCGGTGGACGCCCCAATTCAGAATTGTTTGTATCACAGTATAATCTGACGTGTAACGTTTGGGCTGTAATGTTTTCCTTGTATGTTATTTTTGCTATTATATTTTGGGTACATTTTGATGTCTTTATTCTATTTATCTAAGAAAATTTAAGCAATAACTTCTAGGCTAGGTATACAATGTTTTCGATATAAAATTTCGGAAGAGGCATTCTTTGAAAGAATTCATAAAAGAAAATATGAATATACGGTTGGTATACGACGAGGGTGATAAAATATCTCGAGCAGAATCCATTGCATTTCAGATTGGCGAAACTCGTGAACCTCCTTGGTATAAAAATTCATTGGTAGCTATCTTTTGTTTAACGTATGAAAATGATCGTAAGACATGAATATTGCTCGCGCAGAGCGCCGCAGTCGTGCGCCCCCAAATATATCGAGTTAATTTACATTTCAATTTATGTTGTGAAGGTACACCATTGTAGGCACTTAAATAAAGATTCACATAAAAGAATAAAGATTTCGTATACAAGTTCATGAAAGAAAAGCAATTTGATTTCAGCGGAAGCATTTACTTACTATATTTCCTCCAAATAACTTCGCAGTTTTTACCTTTGATAAATGTTTTTGTGTCAAATATAGTATTGTATGTGTATTTTTCTTCAAATCTCCGTTTCCGTGATGTTTCTTTTTATGTTGTCTTTGAGTTCAGTGTTCCTCTTGATAGGAAAAAAACAGTCTTTTTGCTTTTAAATATTTTTATATTACTATAAGTACATTTTTATTCCATTATACTATAGTGATCTAGTATAGCCCGTGGTTTTATGACGGGTATGTCCCACGTTGTATATTGCGATTCGTAACTAGTATAGTTAGGACCAGCTCTTCATGTTTTTATAGAAACGCCCCTTTCGTCTCTTTCTCCCCATTTCTCAAATAGAAATAGTTTAGATCCTGTTAGTATATATATCATATATTCATAATTTTTCTTATTAAACTGATAGGTTCTTGTCTGTGCAGTAACTAAATCATTTTAAGATAAAATACATTTTCCAATCGAAATAGATAATTATGATCTTATTGGTAAGACTATTTCTACCTTTATACGAGTACATATAGAATAGAATAGAATAGAATATGGTTTATTAGCGAAATATGTAGTGAAACCTTTCATAAATAACATTGAGTGATCATATCTCAATATTATTTACGAAAGGTCTCACTGCAGATGTTTCTTTTGTCAACATAATAACACTAGTGTTAATCAATCACAAGTAAAGAGCCGGACTAAGTGAAACAAAGGCGGGTGACGCTTGGAAATACAAGTATAGGCTCTCCTGATGTCGATTCCCACGGCTCGATACCCCACCACAGGAGAAAAGGCTGGTGGAAAACCGAAGGTCATCTTTGTAGATTCAGTGGCATTAAATATTATAAAAAAATCTAGGATAGATTTAAGAATATCAGACAATAACTATAAATAAACATAATATATTTAACAAATGTCAAAACTGTCAAACCATATCCTATATTCTATAAATTATGCGGGATATAATAGAGGTAAGAGGGTCCTATAAGTACGGGATGTTTCAAAACGAGAAAAAAATGCTAAAAATAATATTTTTTGGAAGAAAATTATTACAGTGCAATTAGAAGTTATTTAACGTTGGTATTTTCATTTCTTTTTCCTGGACAAGCTATTCAAAAAAGCATTATTTCAGTGTTCTGTATGATATAAAGTGTTGAGAGTATAGTGTGGAGCTGTGGAGTAGCAGATGCGTATAATGGTCTTGCATAAAGTTGATTTTACAGACTAAACGAGGGGAGAAAAGTTTACGTATCGAAAAGCAATGTACAGACTAAATGAGATGGTTTTCACAAAGCAAAACTTTCTCAAATAAACCTGGCAGACAAGTTTGAAACAAATATGCATTAAACTAGATATTTTACAGAGCAGTTCTTAATGTTTGTATATACCTTGTATATCAGTTCACTAGAAAGGCTTCACTTAATAAAGGAGCTACTTACAAATAGCGCATAATAACCATGCTGGGCAGGCGGGTTGGTGATATCACGCAGTAGATGGCATCAGTTTTTGCACAGAGAACGCTGCTTTGTGTTCTCTAGTACCTTTATTCATCCATTAGTTGCCACTTACGATACCTGTGGCACATAATTAATAATAGTATTACATACCTGTGGGATAGGTAAGAGGTAGTGGTAAATAGTATGCTACTCTGGCGTCCCTGAACTTCTATCTTTGTCATTAATGTTTTTTATTGGGAAGCCCAAATATCCAATTTACAAAAAGAACGTGCCCAACCAAATACTCTTTTCAATGTGTTAACCTTCTCCCTATTCCCTAACACTCCCGTGGTCGAAAGATTCGGCATGTTTGTACAAACGTATCCGCATAAGTTGCGTGAAATTGATATCGGCTCTGTACACACGTCCTCTGTTTGCGTATAGTGAATCGTTATTACAATCGCGATGGGATCTCCTAGCTAGCTGCCGATACATTTACCAAGATCTTTGAATATGTAAATTGAAAATTCTGATTCATAAGCAGGTTTTTATACAATGCTTATTCATTTTTCTTCAATGGCATTATTTATCTTTATTTGTCGGACAATTGTTATGAATGACTTTATGGATGACGGATGTCATGAAACTGTAATTAGAAATGATAGGGACTTTAAACTACGTAAGTTGATTATCTCTATCTAGTCCACATGGCTACAGATATAGAGAATGCTTAATTCTGACAAGTGATGTGAGCTAAAATTTTACAAGGTACCCATGTACGTACATATCTTATTGAAATGGTATTTTTGTTAGAAAACTACACGCATCATGTTTGAAATAGAGAAATTTAAAAATGAGGGTCCGAGTATGTTAACATTAGCTTAATTTATCTTCATTACACTTGCCAACTACAACTACTCCTATTTCTTACATGTATGTACAAAACGAAAGGCAAATTTTACTAACCAAAATTTAACTACCTACTTCGTAGAGTTTTAAAAGTAAAGTAAAATGTCAATTCCTTTATATAACCTCTCCTTTAATTACATAACCAGCAAACCGGGCCAGTAATGAGTGCCCAAAAATTTTATGGATATTCACATACGGCTTTATTTTCCCATTTGAGCAAATACTATTTGTTTATTTTATTGCCCGGAACCATAAAGTGTTATGACTCTTGGGAGGCGTTAACCTCTATTGATGCGGCTGCCGGGTTCCGTTTGTATGTGTTTGTTCTATAATCTACCTCTATAGCTTACTTGTTATTTTTATATAAATCTTTCTTTTTCTATTTCAAGCTAAGTTTTGAATTTTATCCATTATCTACTCAGTAAAAAGTAAGTCTGAAAGCATCGTGCGCTTTTCACTTGGGCTTGGCTGTGTTTATCTATGTAATTAAATAAATAAATATAAAAATGTGCAATAGCTCAAATTTTATATCAAATCTTTAGGTTTAGGTTTAATTTATTAAAGTGAAAACTTCTTTAGCGGCGTTGTGCACTTTTTTTTAATGGGTAAAAAATGTTAAACTCGCGTCAGGACACGTGACCTGATCGAAAATTCGTAAGACGGATGGAGAGTAGACAGCTGGCGCGGCGTAGGAGAGGGAGTATCCCCCTCTCTTTCTACGGCGCGGCGAAAATGTATGCCTGCGCCTGCTGTTTCGTTTAGGCGGCGCAGGGCGCTTGCGCGAATGTTCGTATGTGTAACAAATGCACAACGTTCAAGTTTTCACTTCTGCCGGCACTCCCAGAGTGCAACCCGTCGTTTTTATTAGTAGGTAGGCACCAGGAATTCGTAACGTAACAAGAAACAAGTATCAAAACTATAATAATTACATTTAGAGAAATTAGTTTCTCTCTGATTTATTGAGTACTTACTCAAATTTAATTTTTTTACGGACTTTGACTTTCACTGTACAAAAAAAAACTTTCGTCGCATTTAGAATTCCATTGGCTTTAATCTTATTCCGTTCATATCATTAGGTACATACAAAAGAATCCGGAGAATCGGGAACTTACGAGGTGTTCCATCCCGATATACGCAAGATAGGGCGGTCTCCCTTCCGCGCCATATACGGCCATTCATTGCGCAGGGTAGCAAAATTTTATTTCAAGTTAAATTGTGTTGGGAACTCAGCCACTTCTTATTTATTGGGGTGGAGTATTGACGCCCGGGGCTCCTCACACGTGCGCATACAATGCTGACTTAATATAAAAGTCAATGGACCCTTTGTCATCGCTGTTTGGTTACATCCTGATGTCATGCAATAAACAGTACATTTATTTGCGTGTTTTCTTGGCTCAGTTTTAAGAAAACGTGTGGCTACCGGCTTTTGTTTTCTAGTTATTTTTTTAAATACTTTCGTGCAGTAAGTATTAGCTATTTGCACCCGGTATTGTGCGAAAAAATCCCGTTTCCTGGCCAGGAGAAAACATAAAATTGTATACTTGGCGATAAGGCCGCCTATTGTACATGAGAATTTAATTTAAATGTTATTTTCATGTGTTTTGGTGCAATAAAGTGTTTTTACTTACTTACTTACTTACACACCACGGACTTGATTTTGTGATGTGTAAATATGATGGGCTGATTCCCGCAATCCACCCCTCAGAGTATGAAACTTATTTACTCTTTAAGGGTAACATTTTAATAAAGCAATACCTACATGTTCACCCACAGAAGTTTTTAAGGAAGAGAGTAGATAATAGATATGTAAATAATTTTCATACTTTTACAAAGTAATAATTTGGTAAATAATTCAGTGCATGGTGCGTGCTGCTTTTCATTTAAATCGGCAAGTTTTGCACGACATTTCAAGGACTATTGTAATAACGGAGTAATATAATTGACGCAAATATTTAACATTGAGCTGAAATGTTCAAATAGTCTCCGACCGTGACATTTTGGTAATCTCGTGATTCAGCCAATTACATTATTGTCTGTAGCCGGTAATCTCGGCAAACTTGAACAGTTAAGAATTGCTCGGATTACTCAACATTAGACACAGCCTTGCGCTGGAGACGTAATGAGAAAACAGGGAAAACTTATCTGTCAATATGGCGATATGTTTTAAGAACTTACGTATAAGTTACTTGGATAAGTAGCATCTTTACACGATAAATTAATCAAAATGTTACACACAATTCTAATTATCGCCTTGTTCAGTCTACTTATAAATAAATTAAGTTTTTTTTATTTACATTAAGTAATCTTAAAAGTGATTTCCTGAAAGAAATAATGTCGATTTCAATGATTTGCAAAAATATTCATAGAAATATTTTCCCGAAAGCTGAAAAGTCTTCATAAAATTTACTCTGTTATTATGCATTAAATGAAAATATAAATAAGAAAAGGACAGGAGTCACACAAACAGATTTACATTTTTATATTGGACGTACAGTCTTTGCCATTAAAAGTTTAAAAGTATAACTTAACGAAATGTATTATTTAATTTAGAAAAATAAAAGTATTAAAATGAGTTAAGGGGTTACTGACGTATAGAGTCAGCTACTGACTGACATGTTTCGACCTCATGCAGAGGTCTTCTTTAGGGCAAATATGACTAAAGGCCTATGTCTAAAGTTTCAAAGTTTATAAAGATCTAAAATTTCAATCAAAAAATATAAGTACATAAGTATTGACCATAAATAAGTCACAGATACTGTCGCAAATTGCAAACGCAAAATCCCTTGCCGTGGGTCTTTTAATGAAATTCATAAAATAAAATTTTTGTTCTTCTTATTTTTATACCGAATTCAGAATAAACTGCGAGTGTGAAAAAATCTTATACTTCTTTTCTTTACAGGAGCGAAGAGCGAACGAATTTATTTTCGACTTGAGAATAACTTGAGAGTTTCGAAACGAATTGCCTTTACAATAAGTATTATTAGAATTTGGAGCTCTTTTGCCTTTGTATATATTTGATTTTACTTGATATGATTATCGAAAATTAATGAACCGAAATATTTTAACAAGATTAGTTTTTATCACTGTTGTCTGAAATCATTTTCATCAAAATTTACGAACATTATTCAGATTAGTAATAATCACTTTGAATCTTTTCACTTTGATAAATATTTGCAAGCAAAATTTCCGGTGGACAGATCGTGGCTTAGCGACACAGTACAATGAACTTAAAATTATTTTGATACTAAACTTAATTGAATGAGAGAGACGAGTGGACTCGTAAAAATCAGTGAAATAGTCTGCGTAGGCAGACCTATTATTATTAGCTAGTTTTACCATCTATAGCTATCTATGTATGTCGTTTTGCTGATTGTGGTTGGATTGTACCTCTACAGACCTATAGTTATTTTTTGCATAGGCAAGGTTCAAAGTTTCCTTGTCTAAGCTGTCTACATATACAAGGATGACATTTGACGCTTAGAAGGTACAAGTATATTGTATATTGACAGTTGTATAAAAAAGTGTATTGATTAAAAATGTATACGGTTTGGCTTCTAAGTATTCATATTTTCAATCAATAGACTTAATATCCCCTTGAAAGGACAACGTAAATAGCTCCTAAATTGGTTTTACAAAGTCACATTCTCGATACAAGGACTTAATTCGGTGTAATTAAAAACGGAAGGTTCGTAAGGCTTCTATTTTAATTTACCAACAAAATGAATAAATGTCGACAGGAACATCTTGCGACGTCGGCGAATCAGAGGCCGCAAGTATGCCTTGTTTTATTCATAGGCTCTCTGAATAAAGATGAAAATATTAAAGCAAGGAAAATGTCGACTAGGGCTAATGTTCCCGGGGTTAATAGTCATACATATTAATGGAAAAAAATATGTTGACCGCGTCAGCGTAGCATGTAAGAGTAACAGTTAATTAAAGATTTAAGACGTATGTGAATATTCATATACTAGTGGCTCAGTGAGCTGTACATAGACCTCGCGAGTCACCCACAACCTTTGAAGTTTATCGGACAAAAATTTATTTAGACAAAAAAGTTGCGCCTTATGGGTAACAAAAAAGATTTATGACATTTAAAAAAAAAAACCGGCCAAGTGCAAGCCGGACTCGCGCACCGAGGGTTCCGTACAAACGAGAATTTGGTATGAATTTCAATTTAATACCTCTACGCGTTTATGAGGAAATGGGTAGTAAGTTTAAAATTATTAAAAAAATATATATTATGTGATGTAACTAAAAATTTATGGTTTTCGTAATTTTTCCTTTATCTATGCTATAAGACGTTGCTTCGTACCAAATTTCAAGATTCTGAGTTCACGGGAAGCACCCTGTAGGTATTGATTCCCTTGCAAGTGTCGAAAATTTGCGGCATAAACGGCTGTATCTTTTGATTGCGTTGGCTTAGAAGTTTGATTTTTTCACAGCTTCAAGGGACAGTAGACCTGAGTAATTGATATAAATTTCAGCTTCATACCTCCACGCGTTCCTGAGAAAAAGGGTCTTGACAGACGGACGGACGGACGGACAGACGGACAACAAAGTGATCCTATAAGGGTTCCGTTTTTTCCTTTTGAGGTACGGAACCCTAAAAACGAAATGTCTGATAACTTTAATATTAATTTAAGACATCATTCTCCATATTTTCGCCATTTAGAATTATTGTATATAATTTTCACGAGAATTGGTACACCAGGCAAAACTAATTTTCGCCTATATACTCGTACAACGTCAAACCGCAAGACCCAAAATGCCCTGGCTGCCCCATTAGGGATAAAGACGTGATAGTATGTATGTATGTATGTATGTACAACGTCAAAATAGTTATCATGTATATCCAATCATCATCCTTCCCATGTGCGTTAACAAAACAACTAGGTATTATAAAACAATGAAAATGCAAACTTCCCGGGCTGTATAAGAGTCGGGCTCATGGTCGGGCTTGTATTTAAAAGAACGTCGCGTCGTCTGCGCAAACGTGACCGCTTTGTTAAAAATAACAAAAAAATAAAATGTGATTACGAGGTCTAATTAGTGACGGGACCATAAATAAGACTGCCAGGGAGCGTGTTCACTGTTCAAACTGTAATCAAGTTTGGGCATTTCGTAGAACAATTCCTTCACAAACGTGCGAAAACTGGCTACCACCAACCCTTAGTATTTCTGGAAGGTTACTGATGTGAGTCGTGTATGACAGTTGTTAGAAGCTTTCTCATATCTAGGATTTCGTTTGTTATGTAGTAGGGTTGATTTAATATCTAGAAACCTGTTGCTCGTGTCTTGCTGACTTTATAAATCTGGATCTGATGTACATTAAATAGTTTACTCTCGTATTTGCCCGCTACTAGTAAATGTTTGTTATTTTAAAAGGTTAAATCTTTAGAAACATTAACATAAATCTTTTCTATTATGTGTGTCCAAATAAAAGTATTAATATTTTTTTGCACATGCTTAGTGAAACTAGGCTACAGATTTTTTGTTTCTACGAATTGGCAATAGTCAAGTTCTCTTTTTTTATATTAATAAATAAAAGAAGTTTTTCTCATTTTGTTATGTCGGTTGCAATGGTTATCCTTTGATCTCTTCTGGTTATCCACTACTTTTCCTTAACTCTTATCGCTTCTTACAACATGTTTATTCAAACTAATAAAATAATTCCTAATCGTAATAAGTTGGTCTTCTTAACGTTTTTTGTCACGTGTCCCTTTTATAATTATATTCTTATTACTTTTTTTTACCTGTCTTTATTCGCCTTAAGAGTATTAAATTCCTGGGTCACATTAAATTAATGACGCATAAAAAATTTGTAAAACAATTTCGCGAAACAATGTTGACGATGCGTTTATGAAAAAAGTGAACAGTAGCTTCGTACGGCACTTTTACAGCCACTTATGCCTTTCATCTCGCTTGATAAATGAGCGTTGTCGAGTTTTAGTACGCGCCACGTGTTACGGTCGCTTGAGTAAGATACCAGAGACAAAGATGTTACAGGTAAAAGAGGTAGACCAGTCACACTTCACGTTACGTTTGAATTAAATTAAGGCATTTAAATGAAAACCTTGTGTTACTATTAAAACACACACTTATTATAATCCACTAGAATCAATTTGAAAAACAATTTAAAGCAAACTTCAAGTGAACCCCTTGACTTCGGAGCCTTATTTATACCTAAATGTAACCAAAAGAAAATGACTTTCGTTTATGTCTCGCCTCTTGTAATAAAGTTAAATAAAGAAATAACCCTATGTAATAATGCAGAAAGTTACTGTTTAGTTTTAGATAAAATTACCAACTGATTAAAAAGTATCGACTTTTTACTTGTACTCCGTATCTATCTCTTTTTACTTAGAATATCATTGCTACTCGTAAGAGAGGCGGGGTAAACAACCGGTCCATTTCACTTATTTCCACAGTATTATTGCTACCCGGATGTGGATCGATACACGTTTACAGATAGATACAACAAACAAAGCAAACAGTAAACAACGTTACAAGTTCTCCATAACCCATTTCATGTATGAATAACTCCAATATTCCCTAATAATATTGACTCCGAAGTATTGACTAACGAATCGAATCTACACATAAAACAAGGACGCTTTTTCCTTTCAACGTTTTCCGCATTTCAAAGTCAACAGGGAGCGTCGCCTGTCGGCTTTTCTCCTGCTAATGTCGTCATCTTTATTCCAGCCTCCGTGAATATTACGGGATGCCTACGTGGCTCATAAATTATAAGAGGATAAATAGCCTCCGCGATTCGTCTCGACGATTCAATTCTTAATACTTAAAGGCGGAAGTTTAAAGAGAATTTACGACGTGAGTGCTCAATGAAAGCGAGCCGTCAGAAGGGTTTGTTTTGCCGCTGTTTTCCTTAACCCAGCGCGCGATATTTCTACTCTCAGTGCCCCCTTAAGAGTCGTTTTGCTCCTCACTCGCACATATTTGTTTGGGATCGCTTGCTACTTTAACCTTCAGGAAGAATCTGGACTTATTGTATCAGATAATAATGTTTGTTCTGTGGAAAATAATATTGGCACGGATACCGGAAACATCGATTCGTTTTATGGAGGCTCACTTCCGGCGCTCCCTGCGTTCGGAGGTATTAGAACGCGGCTGACACAGATTTTAAGAGTTCGCTTCACGGATAATGGTTTTGAAAGTGTGTGACGTTAGATGCGGATAGCTCATCTTTATTCAGACAGCGTTCATGAATAACACAGCGACTGTAAATACAACTCCCAGGGGAACTGAACTAGTGATAACAGAGACGCCACGGGAAAACGTTAAGGGTAATTCTGTTCAGGATCTTTATTACGGCACAACTGCGAAGTTTGGGCCTAAAGTGGGGGATAAGGTACGTATACTGCGAGATTAGAGAAGTACTTCGGTGAATTATTAAATGCACATAGATTCTCAAGTTTATATCTTATGGGATATCCGGTGGGGCGGGTGCTATATCTGTCATAAAGCAGGAGTTTCAAGCGCATAAAACTGACCTACTTGGTGTGTAATCTGTTTATAAGATTTCTGATGTCTACTTTAAGTAGTAAATTTACAATCAACATTATTTAATGAAACAAAGAGACAGCAAATATAACTGTAAATCTTTATTTGTATTTCATTAACAACAGTTATCATGTGATATATTCTTAGTTATAACTTATCAATTCTTCTTGATTTGATTCGTTTTTTTAGTTGTTCTTCAATATTATTTCCATTTTGTCCCACATCATTTGTTTGTTACAAAAAATCAGAGCCGGTACCTTTACTATTAGAATTATTATTTAAATAAAAATAAATTAACGTTATATTTGATTTTTTTTTGTTTCATAAAATAATGGTTATTATAAAATCTATAAACCGCGTGACGTAAATTTGTTTAATTTACTAAAATTATATAGTTACCTAATTCTTAATCTGCCACCAGACCCCAAACGAATTAACAACTTTCACGATTTTCTTTGACAAATGAAACACATAAAAACCACTAATTGTACATGTCTTGCCTTTTATTTTAACAAAGTTTGCTTTTACCCTCTCCGTATGATGGATCATACATATGAGCTGCCGAGCCCAACTTAGCATATTCTGAATATTAAATTCTGAAATTCTGTACCAATGTTTCATTACTTTCAATATATCCGTCATGAAAATTAATAAAACGTCGTTATATTTTCTTGCATATGAAGGATGTGTTTGAGATGTTGTCTGAAATGGATTTGTTAAACAAGTCGAGGATAGAAAGCCGTTATTAAATTCGCTGTGAACATGTGTGTGAGGCATTTCATTTAGCGATATAAATCAAATAATAACTAGGAGCGTGGATACATGGGGGGAAGGCAGGCGGGAGGGGGCAATTGTACTAATTGTTCAGACCACGGACTATTTGCACCATTATGTGAATCTTTTCGTGTTTGGTTGTGTCTTGTTTGTTTTGTTTTTCGTGTGTGTAAGTGGCCATTACTGGTGTCAGATTTTTCAGGCTGCCTAAAGGCATCTGACACAGCCTGACGGCCTACAGATTATACATGCCTTCCGAAGCACGGAGGAGCTCGAGGTTTTTTTTATGCCGCTCTTGGTCACCCATCCAAGTGCAGCCACGCCCGGTGTAGCTTTACTTACGAAAGCGCTAGTAATGCACACTCCCTCCAAGCTACCGAGCTTCTTTGGTTGTTTCATACCATATGCTATTCGAATAGACCAAGACCAAAAATAAAAGACGGTATTTGATTGGTTGCAGGAAATATTCTACTCTCAATTACTCGTAAGCAAAACATTGATTATTACTATGAATTTTTGAAGCACATAAGACCACTTATCTATTTATTATTTTTATGCATTTGACTATATAGATTTAATTAATTTAAGTACATATATTAATTTAAATTTTTATAGTTTGTCAATATAGTTTAATTTTAATTGTATATTATGTATTTATGTATCTATTATAAGTTTAAGTATCTGAAAATAAACAACATTTTTTTTGTGAAATGGTGGGGTCATGAAATTGCCTCCCCCAAATTCGATTCCTGTATCTGTTCCTGACTTGAGAGCTATATTAAATCGCTTTCGGTGAAAAAAGTCGGAAATCGCACTGGACCGATACTCTATTTCGGATTACGTGGTGTGAAATATGTTCCAGGTTTTGCAGAAAACCTTGGTACTTATACGGAAATTGCACTTCCTAGATGAATGTTCTGGTTTCAGACTGTATTGCAAAAATAAGACTCAATTGAAATAACGTACTTTGGACCTAATATCTCTGTTTCTTTTTGTGTGTCTGGTTTACAATTTTTCCGAATTTTCAAGCTATTTACTCTTGAATATAGCTGTCACATCTGATTGAAAATTTCAAAAAATTCATCAGTTTTTAGATGCCTTTCTAGTTTATTCCACCTATATAAAGTACAATGCATATTTGATAAAAACCGGATAGGTGCCAGTACACTTAAAGTAAATGATGCCTTTTTAATAATGGAGGAGCATAACATAATTAGTATAGTTATTGACAAGTCAATGGATTAACATTTATTCCACCTATATAAAATACTAGCTGTACCCGCAGGCTTCGCTCCCCGTCGGAATATCGGGATAAAAAGTACCCTATGTCCTTCCCCGAGTCTGAAACTATATCCATACCAAATTTCATCCAAATCGGTTCAGTAGTTTAAGCGTGAAGAGGTAACAAACAAACAAATATACAAACTCACTTTCGCATTTATAATATTAATAAAATAATAGTAGGAAGTAGGATGAAGTCTTAAGAGAATGAAAGTATATTTGCTAAACCGTAACCGGTAAAGTAAGAGCAAGAATGGAGAAAAATTTAAAAAATATAGACAACATTATTTCTTTTGTTCCATGATTTTACTGATCAGGAGTACAACGGCTAGGGCATGACCTAAAAGAAATGAATCTCAAGAATGTAAAATATGCAAATGATTCGATATTCATAATCGATTGAATCGCTGGAGGACTCGCGAACTTATTAAACAGTTCATTCGCGTCGTGGAATATTAATCGGCTGCCGATCGAAGGACAGAAAGTGACAAAAGTGTCTCTTGGAATCGCCATTAGCCAAGTGGCCGTTTTGAGAAGCAATCGCTTCAGATTAATTACTTTAGTTACTTGAGTATTTATTAATAAGCAGAATCTGTAAATAAAACAAAAACAAAATTTAGGCTCATAAACACAAAATTTTAGGCTCATAAACACAAAATGGGTCGACCTGCCATTATTTAGAGACTTAGAGTTTATTATCTATGTTTCTAGGATCTTGCTCACCGTGGCATTAGGATTTTGGTGGGGCTCTTTCTACCCCAAAAATACACTGTATTCGTATTCATGAGCTACTGGATAGATTTAGCTTAGCCAAGTGTCGAGGCAGTAACATCTTTAGACATCCACAAAAATGACACGATGTCATTATTCCTTTGTAATCCTCAAACCTGCTCAGTCGTGAAAATTACCTTTTCTGTCTTTTGAGATTATTTTGAATATTCAGTTGAATTTCGACATATTCGTCTATTTGTTGGAAACGTTTTCCCAGGTGTGAAATACGTACCTTGATTCCGACAAATTCGGTGGTGTGTGAAGTCGTTAATTAATTTGTATTCCTGTGATTGAAAACCCCAGATTCTGATGTATTATTCCTGTTTTAATTAATATCATAATTAGATCTATACTTGCGTTTAAATGCTACTACGCCGCTTTTTACGCTTTTAAGTTTGACGTGTTATCTTGACTCCTCAACGAATGGACGGATTATGATGTGTTTTTTTTCTTTGAAAGCTAACGTGATCGAGATGATAATTAGTTACAGTTGTGTCGGAGTTG
Source organism: Acrobasis consociella (assembly GCA_963555685.1). Lineage (NCBI taxonomy): Eukaryota > Metazoa > Arthropoda > Insecta > Lepidoptera > Pyralidae > Acrobasis > Acrobasis consociella. The sequence goes on from OY743115.1 coordinate 8,591,750, forward strand.
AAATTTTTGATTTTATTTCTTGTTTTGTAATAATTTTAGGTCTTGATTCGAGTAAAAACAATCGTAGGTAGTAGTAATAAAAAAACATTTAAAATTAACCAACATGTTTGGACCGATGTGTTTTTCCGTTAACAATTTCAACTCAATCGATTTAAAAATTGAATCGTTGGTATCAGTTTTAAAATCCGAACACACAAACCACCCCGGCTTGATTTAAATTTGATTAAATTCAAAAGTACCAATTCTATTTTTTTCTTATTCATTGCTATACTCGCGTTGCTCGACTGTTGAATTTATTGATTGCATTTTTAGAACCTGTCCTATCATATTATGTTACAGCTCATCTTTTCTGTGGCCATCATAATGAACACGTCAACCTGTTAATATACTCGTACAACTACTTGCAAAGTGTAAAAGATTAATATTGAGCAAGAAGTTCAAAACTATCTTACGAGTAGTTTCTCAGGTGAGAAACACTTAGCTCAAGACGGCAAGTTCTTTAAGCAAGTCTTTATGAATATATATACTTACTCGTATATGGTTTCTATGTTGTATGTCGTTTTAGGTCTCTTACACACGAGCGACAGTATGCCCGCGACACCTGTCGGCGACCGTCACTGACCGTGACAGATTGACATATGTTACGTGGCCACTTTCTTGGTGGCTCGTCTGTAAGAGCCCTTAAAGTCAAAAAGAAGAAAATATGAAATATAATATAATCTTCTTTTTGTGTTGTTATTTTACAGATACAGATACATTTTCACGTCCATTTCCCTGACGGGGCAGAAAGAGCCCGGGGCCGTAAGACCCAAAGGCCACGCTTAGCGTGATGGTGGGCGTTAAGAAACAATTAGCCAAGCACATAATCTCAATTTACTGAACTTGTATGTTTTATTCTGTTTATCAGTGTGACAACGAATAAGTATATTTATGTCTTGTATTTATGTTCTCATTGTAAAATATGTCTTTATGAGAATAAAAGTCTTTAAACCTAAACCTAAGATGGAATAGGAATAAAAATAGTGATGGGTTGCTAGCCGCATCGCCTATTATCATGATTCAAATCTCGCCCATTCCCTCGATCGGCTTATACGATCTGCCCGGGAAGAGAAGCAGCTAGTACATTCTAAGTTTTTTCTTTTCTCCCAGACCAGCATGAAAGAATTTGTTATTTTAATTTGAAATAATACTTATCTTGTCTATGCTCTACGATCTAACAACTGTAATTGATTTAAGTGTATTTTATTACTGTGACGCTTATATCTGTTTATGGTGATAAAACTCCCGAACAGTGGATTTATTTGAATGTGGTTGAAGTTATTTAAAATTAGATTACATACATAGATCTTAATATTTATTTATTTTTATCTAAAGTCAAAGATACTAGTTAACACATATTTTTTAGATCTAGTCTTTTTAACTCAAGTAGGTACTGAAACTCGGATACAATGGGTGATATATAATAGCTTCTATGTAATATAGTTGTACATAGTTGTGAAAACAATACCGTCTCATCAATGTGAAGTTCCTTGCAATGCAAACAAGCGTGCCGACGTGTGTAGTGAAGTTTGAATTAAACTGTGGGTTCGCCGTGATTGGAATACCTAGCCGGTAATGGGAAAACCCCAACAGTTTAATTCGGGACTTCGGAACTTTGACATACAATGTTCTATTTTCTAATGAGTATAACCAAAAGCTTGTTAAAAAGTATTTAAATCTATAAATAAAACGAATGCAATTCGTTTTGCTTGTCTTGGAAGTCTTGGAAGCTTGGCTTCTAAGACTGGTGCGGATGAATCAAATTTTTACATTTCAGAGATTTGTAAAATTTTTGGTGCTCCTATTAAATAACTTTGTTTAGTGTAAAAGCTCGTGTAAACGAGGCAACTGTCACATGTTTATTTTATCACCAGATGGGCGTGTTTTGAATGCAATTTTCCATAAATTAATGTAAAATTGGTCACGATTGCCTTAGAATTAGTTACGTTTAAATAATTCACATTTCAAATTCCTTGCAAGTATTTCAGTCAAATGTAGGCGGCGTTAGTTTGTCCAGTTGAGATGTTTAAGTATTTTAATTGATTGTTGTGTTGATTTTAAGCAAACATTGTATTCATGAAATACAGGACATATCAGATCTCATTTGTATTCCAAGTAGATAAGGTATCTAAACTCTATAAACTTCCAAGATCATTGACATTCAATGCACTTAATTGTACTAAACTGCATGTCATCCACTTGTAATGTACTTCGAGGGACGCTTTACTTGCTTGCCGTAAGATGCAGAATAACAAGAAGTCATTCAATTTTAGAATCTATGCATAGGCTAATAGAGGCTATTTAGACTTGAGTGTTGGAGTGGACGGCTCAGCACCGCAGTTGTCAACTTGAAAATTCTCTGGAACTTTCGTCGCGACCGGCGCGCGTCGTTTGCATAAAGAAAGCGGCGTTTTGTTTAAAGTTTTTCTTTTGTGAATCTAAAGTGCTATTTTATTTTTCACGGACGCACTCTTTACTAACTCGTATAACAAAAGCCGGGAAAATAATTTTCCTTTCTATTCACCGAAATTTAATAAAGAAAATCCTTTCGGAATGAGGCGCGTACGGAGTCACGCACAAAGGTGTTACGGCTGACACTGTAGTAGGATGTTTCATTTCCGGTTAACTCTTGACGCTATTAATTAAATGTTGAGAACTTGTTGCCAGATTTCATTTAAATGGTCGTAAAGCGCGGACTTGCCCGGAAATTAAAAATCCTGGACGTTTTATTGTGAAAGTTTTAGTTTTGCGAAACGATAAATCTTCTTCTATAAAAAATTGTTTCTGGTGACGTCTAATTGTTATTTATGAATACTTTGGAGTCTTTGGAGTTGCAGGAATCTAGGTGACAAGGTAAAATTGTAGAAAGTACGGAATAAGAGAACCTAGGTTTGAAGTCTGTATAGATAAATACTGGTGTTTTATTTACATATGTATTATTGAATGAATAAAATTATATAAATAGGTAGACAAAAGAAACTTAGAAGATAAATGACTTTTTGAATAATATCTCATTGCCGAACACGGATCAGTATTGCGATCCAATATGCAGAATTGCATTCTTGGCACTATGCTACATGGGCACGATTTTTTAGACTAAATTCGTAGTTAGCTTTTTCTGTACCTATATTTGCAAATATGTAAATTATTTTATCCTACTTATTTCGACTACAACATGAGAAGGGTAATTAAAAGATTATCAGCCATCATAAATAAATTCTAGATGTATGTTAGTGACCGTGAATCCTCACGCACGCCTTTTGGCTGTATTTTGTATGAAGTTTATCATTTTTCCCATTATTTTTCCATTATTGTTAACAAACAATTATACATTCTAAATTAAATCCGCTTACGATTATGATTACTTAATGACGCAATTTCGCATGGACAACGTGATACCACCGTAACATAATGAACAATGTAAAGCAAACCTATCTGACATCTGATCCATTTATAGCTTTACAAACTACGAGTCTGTTATTGGATCTTCTAGTCGACATGACGGGAGTCAATAAACGATTTTATGCTCGAATAACTATGCTAATAGTGCTCGAGCAACAAAAACACGGGCTGCTTGTCCGACATAACCATGAAAGATATTAAGTACAGACTTGCGTTGCTTGAGAAATCAGCAAAAAGTTAATGTTGAGCTCGCTTTTCTCAATGATAGTATAGTAAATGATAAACGATTATTTATTTTCTATCTGTAAAAAGTTGTAACAGTTTAGAAAACGTTGTATCTGTATTCGTAAGTATTTACTCGGTTTCAGCACATTAGAATTATGAGAGCGAGCTCTCACTTTTTAATATTTTTTCCTAAATATTTCATCGTTATCAATTGAGCTGTAAAAATTCCAGTTGAATAATAATGGCCATTCTAGATTTTTTCCAAATACATCTCCGAAATGCTTTTTTCCTGCGTAATTTAGTTTTTGATCTAATCTGATTAGAAATCTATGTAAAAATTGTATTTTGTGATTGTTTGATTCCTTCTTACATTTTTAATTTATTTTGATTTGTTGACATGAAATTTTTGTTTAAGAAAGTATCGTGCAAATAATTCTTGTAAATTCGAATAAACTCTACTCATAATTTTATTTTATTTAGAAAACCTTACAGTTCTAATATCTACTTAATAACTCTTAAGTCTTAACTATATAGGAACACAATTAACAGGTTTTCTTTTTTTGAACATAATGTATGTATACTTACATACATAACATAACATATTACCCCGCTTGTTTTTCACAGGGGAAGGCAGACTATAGATTACATAACTCGTTTCAAAAATACAGTCAGAGTTCGGGATTCATGGCACAATGACTTATAATACCACGAAATATCCAAGCAACTTTAAATCCATCTGAATTTATCAATCCCGTCACAAAACGCCAACTATTCCTATCTATTTGGCGACAATCTGGTACCGTAAACTTCTGAATTCTCCAGGTTAAATATGCTAATACTTTCGCTATAAAATTAAACTGGCCGCCGCCGGACCGAAGTTAAACGTGCTCTATTTACCCAACTTTTAAATTCCACAAACTTATATTCGCAGGATTTAAAATAGTTTTCTTTAAATTACTACTTAGCGAGTTTTGCGGCGCGGAAAAAGAAAAACCTCTTCGCTCATGGCTTTGGCTTTGGATACCCAAGTACCGACGTCTGCGTTTTACGGAATTTTAAAACTTTTGATGGAAAGTAATGAGTTGAACGACTTAAAAAGAAGCTTTAACTACGATCAGTTTTTTCATAATATTCAGTTAGTAAGAGATAGACATTATTACAAAACACATAAACATTTGAATACATATAGAAACTTTAAAAAAATATTTTTATTTTTAACATCGATTTTGTTGTTATGTAGCCTTTATTTTAGTTTCTAATCAGCATGTTTATTCTCACGTTCATCCCTTATTTATACTTTATTAATTAATTAATTTATTTTCCCAGGTAAGTTCATCCGGCCACCTCAAAAAATTCGCTGCTAAATGCATCATCAGGTAAATCATTGCTGCAACTGTAGTATGCATAGTCATAAATAAACTACTATCAAACCGCTGGCTTTGTATGCAAGTTATAGCCCTTATTATATAAATAAATTGTTCAAGCAATTTCAGCCATTACAAACTTTGATTTATTTTTGTCTGGTGTAAATGTTAGTGTACTTACAACACATAGGTCCCTACTTAAAGGACCACTGAGTATAGAATAAAGGAAAAAATACTTAGTTATAGCTAATCTTAGTTTAATATATTTGTATTCTTTCAGTTATCTTCTTGTTTTTAATAAATAAATATAACAAAATAAGTAAACGTGTAATCAGAATGACAGACATTGACTTCAGGATTTGTCGGACACGCGGAGTCTTGTTCAGATCACAAATAATGAATTTACGCTTCGATAAATATGCAAATTTCTTTTGGTAGGATACCAAATTAATGCTTAATTTCTCTGTTCTGTTTCGCATAAATTTCCAAAATATATTCGTAAACCCCTTTTGATAAGCGGCAGCGGTATAATTTTATGAAAACCGTGAAGTAAAACAAAATGCCTAAAACAAGATATTGCCAGAAACAAGTTACGTTTACGTCCAATTTAATATTGCTAAATAAAGTTTCCGCTATATTGAAATTCGGTTATTGGTTTGCAAATTGCCAATAATGATTGACTTTGAATTACGCAGGCGGCCTTAGTCTTCATGGTTTAGATTTAGATGTAAAGTTGATGGCGAAAGTTGAAAGGCACAGAAGTATGTAATGGAAATACAACTTTTTTAATTCAATTCCTAGTTATTAGCTCTTTAACATGTATGCAACATCGTTTAAATAACAAGTAGTTTGCTCCAAACTGAGAACTCGCGAGCCCCATATCTCGGCAAACCCATGACCGATTTGGCTTAAAGATTCTATTGGCTACACACGCCTACCAAATTCCATGAAGCTCCGATCAAAGATGCTCAAGTTATCGTCGTATAAACAATCATTTGGGGCGACCACATACTAGCAAGCAAGCTTACAGTAGGAAACCCATTTACTACAATTCCGAGCAAGTTTGCAAGAAAACGCTATGAAAGACGCATAATACAATTGTTTAGTAAATCCTTGGTTGAGGCGTGGTTGTATCTAGAAGTGGACTTTTTGCGTCTGCAATGAAATGATGGTACAAAATGACTTAGTCATACATGCAGCCCTTATTACTATTAAGTAATTTTGTATCATCATACTCGTACTCTGTATCAAATCAGACAAAAAGGTGATCGTACATAGGTAATTCATCAGTATGAACCAATTTAACTATGGGCAAAAAATATGAGAAAAATGTCTTGTATCCCAACATGATCTCTATGATAAAATCGATTTTCTTAATTAGGCATTTAATAGACCAATAAGCCGAACATTGTGATTGACAGTAACAATGATAATTGTATCCCGGAAATTATTCATCACCGGAAGGTTCATCAGTGGGACTTTGTTATTTCTGTTTTGTTTATATTATAAAATATAATATCAACCAAATGAGAAAATGTCTTGAAAAATATAGAGTCTACTAGCAGTTTATTTTTCCGGATAGATGGTAGACCCAGTCTCTACCATAAGAGATGAAGACGTGTATAAACACGATTTTCTTATTAGAAAGATGTGATAGCGATGTTCTCGCATTAGAAAAATGTCCGACCAAATGATGTTGTCAGTAATGTACGAATCCGTTCGATCATTTAATTGGCCAATTTTGATATTACTGTCATGTTAACATAGTGTAACAATAATAAAGTTGTTCCAATGTATTGTCAAATCGTCCCCGGCGATATGGAACTCAATTTTGGACCTTCCCTCGCTAGTAATTTTAATACCGGCCCGAACCCTCAACCAAGTTGTCATGGACAGGTGTTGTGGTTGGATGCCATTTAAACTTATGAATGCTTTGCGAAATATGCTATGGTTTGACGTGTCTATACCTTCTTTAACGCTATTGGCTTCTTACTCTTTTAAAGCGGTATGAAGGAGATAGCAAGCTTTTTAAATGGTTTGGCGATTGCATCAAACATGATATTGATGCTATTATACAAATAGTTGGCTTGGAGCTCATTAGGTGGCATGACTTGACTTTTTGTTGAGATATAATTAAAATTATTTGTATTATAATGGTATTCAGGGCATATATTTACGATTTCGTCAACAATGAAGGTTAACTTTAGCATAAAAACTCGTTAAACGAATGCATGAGTGAGAACGTAATTTGCATATCAAAAAGAAACGCGAGGCAATTTTGGTTAGAAAAAAGGTGGTTATATCATGACTGTATGATGGCTGCTAATTGTATTTATACTTACGAGTTAACGCTTCTTTTTATGTACCTATCTAATATCATCTAAATCAAGTTGCTGAGAGTTGTTGGGAACAGTCGGATTGTAAGAAATTGGTACCCACCTATTTAAATAATACTCAATCATTTAGCAACATGCAAACTTTTTCGATGTTACCATTTTATCGTACATGCATGAAGTAAGCGTTTAACATACTGAACTTGTAATTTTTTTTCTTCATCAGCGAATTCAATTAAAGCTAAGTTCGTACATCGATTTCTAAAACCTCTTCGAAGTCAATTCCGATCACTCAAGAGAAATTCAATTTGCAGTGTAATGCACTCCTCGTAAGCATCAGATACATCCAGAGAAATCCCACCCATATTTATTTATCGCTTTCGACGTTAGAGGGCGCAATTACCAGGGACCCCACGCTACTGCAATTTCGCAAATTGCAGATTTTACTTCTGCCTCTGGCAAGACTGAAATTGCAACTTGTTATGTGTTAAGAGTGTCTTCGCAATACGGATGCCTTTGTCTTGAGTCAATGCAAGTACTGTAATCAAATGCGATATAAAAAAACAAAACGAGTTCCTAAGTATCCTTTTGAATTACTTGTACAAGTAAAAATAAATGGAGAAGCTAGGTTGGATAGAACTTACTAACCACCTAATAGATACAAGAGTTTAGTTTAGGTTTTTAGTTTATTTAAATTGAAACTTTAAAACTTTATTCGCTTAGTAGGAATTGCAAACCTCTTATATATATGAAAAAGGCTTCAACAGGTACCTATATTATACTGCATAGATATTAAACGTATATTTAAGTACGTATAAAGAGTGGGTAGCAATCTCGGCAAAAAATATAAAAAATAAGCGAGATAAAGGTAATAGAATATATGGAAAATTCAGTGACAAGGAAAATTGCAAGTAAGTAGAAATTTAATATTTTTATAAACGGTTGAATCTATACCGTTTTATTAAAACCTTTTACTGTTTGGTTGATACTTTGTGGAAAATGGTTTTCTCGTGAAACACGCGGCAAATTACTCAAATCACTTAAAACAACAAGAGCAATCGAGCAGGACTTGAAGCACCCAAAACAAGGTTATGTTTTATGTCAAATTTAAATCAAGTAAGTGCCTACCTACTGGAGTTAGTGGTTTGATGATGATGATACTCATAGTAAGCAGTAGTTTAAAAACAAATGAATCTTTTATAATATAACCTCTAGCATATTTGCTACAAGCTTAGTGTTTACACCCGAGAAGCTATCTCACATCAGCTCAGTATATGTCAAGGCTGACTGGACAGAGCATACAGGTTTTATGCAGGCTACGCTTTGCATTAAGATTATGTCTGAGAGGTGCAAACTTGAGTTACGACATGGTTCACCTTGGGGTTGCAGAAACTATTTGTTATTTTATTACTGGAAGCGTAATAATTATTTTAATCTTTTCGACACACGCGCGCGCAATTTATGTTCTCTTTTACTCAACAATGCAAAAATATGTAAGTATACTGACCTGGTAATTTTTGTCGTGTTGATTATATGTAGTGTGCCTATAAACTAACCATGAAAAAATATAATACGTTGTATTATTAATATGTCTTGCTCTTATCCCCAGTCGCTCGGTGGCAAATCTACACTATTTGTATATAAAACTTAGGTACTTACTATAAATTATGTACTGTTATATAATCGATCATTTAATAAGTTGCTTTTAAAATATGGGTTCTACAAGGTTTATGATAAGTTTAAAGGATGGTTCTAGACTATTCAGCCATTTTAAAATAGCACGTTCATTTTACTATATTCTGATAAAGTTACATAACTTTTATCCTTTATAATAATTTATTTATTTAACTTTTTTACATACGAGTATACCTACCTAAGCACTAAATACCACTCGTATAAATTAAATGCGTGAGCAAAGTTTTACATACCAGAAGATTTTTTTTGTAATAATTGTAATGTTTTCTCAGGTATATAATTATATACATAGATCGCTGGATAACCAAGTGAGAATGATCATTAATCTAAATAAGTATTGCGCAAAGCGCAGCTATGCGGCTTGCGCACAGGTGCGCAGATATTACCATATCTCAGTCGTAAGTCAGTGCAACCACACACAATTAATGATGAAATTATTCGATAGAAATAAACTTTACTTGTGGGCGGGCTTAATATTTTAGAGGATCTTGTGCCTACACAATCTTTTGTTTTAATTGACTGCTGAAAAACACACCGTATGTGTTTCCTTTTAGCAAAACACATCTGTTATATACTTTAGCAGTCCAAGGGCCTTTACTTGGGAGGTCATAATCGGTTTAGGGTAATTAAATACGAGTATTGGCCAATTAACCGGTCAAGACCCGGACGACATTAATAAATGTCCACGTCCATTGTCTTACTATTGTGTCTGGTATTGGCGGCAAAGGAACGGTTATTTAGAAACAAAAGAAAATTGTAGCATTAATTTAGTTAGTCTCGAATGTTCTTAAATGCCAATAGTCTATGTAGAAACTCGTCTAAAAGCCAACTCAGAACTCATTTAAATAGCTTATCGTCTAAGTTGCAAGTAGTCTCTTCTCTTCGTCTCTTAGACGTAGTGTTAATTATAATAATCATTGAAAGTATTAAAATCTCTATCATTATTCATTTACCATTATCTAAGGTTTGTTTTATAACTTAAAAATAAAGCCATTAAAAAAAATCCTTTTTCCATTCAAAATACGAGTGTGTCACTAGAACATTAGTGGCTAAAGTCCCTGGCCCAAATCAGAAAACTCCATTCGGCGGCGGATCCCTTCGAAATCCCCTGCTTTAGGGATCTTTATCCTAAGAGACTCCATTACGAGATACGCTTTGTAGGCCTGATAGCTCCAATTACTGTGTATCTTTTGTACTTACCAAAACTCTGTTTTGCTACCACAAAATACGTATTGTTTGAAGAATGTGCAGTCCATCAGAATGAAATTAGGTACTTACGAGAACATAAAGCATAATTTTCAAAAATTGTTGTTTAATTTTTTTTATTTAGATTATCTTTCAAAATAGTAATACTGTGCGTTTATTTATCATCTGACTATGTGTAATATCATAATATGACTTCCTGCGGCCGATATGATGATGATTTATCAAACATAAATGGGGATTAAACTTATGTACAGTTGGTGGTAAACGTACAATTTGACGTTTGGTTTCTGTAAACGCATTGGAAGTATTATTTACCTACCAGTTTTGTATTTAATAATTATGTGTGGTAGCTCTCGTTCCCATTAAATGTTAATATTGTGATGTTGTATATACTTTTAAAAATATGATTCTGAATAGATATTATTAATTACATTTCGTTTGAATCTTGTTTTTTCATACCTCAATTTTTACAAGATTTACGAGATAATACAGTTTCCCAGAAAAAGAAAATGTGTACGTACATACAGATGTCTTTTTTAGTTCCACACCCTTTAGGTACAAAAGTCAAAGCCTGCTGTTGATAAAATACGTCTTCTACGTGATAGTCGTACGTTTCCCTTTGCGCGTTTTCCATACGTTAATATTCGATTGGCCTTGTAAAGATTTATAGCTGTTTCGTTTGTGAAAAGTTTCATGATACGTTTTTACCAGGTAAGGGTTTACGAAGATGTTCCAAGAGAGGTCTGACCGATTATCTTCACCCACTCTTATTTCTTTACAATTAGCAGTAGCAAAATTGCGACGTTTTCAAATAGATAAGAATTAAATACTCAATAATTTTTGTTTGATCAAAGAAATAGTTTGGTACTTTCTTAGGTAGGTAGCAATGGTACAACTTGTTTATCTTATTCAATAAATAAGTAGGTACCTACTCTTTAACTATTCCTTAATATCATTTTTAAAAGTGAAAGAAAGTGATTTAAACATGATATAACTCAGATACATACAAAAGTATTATCAACTAACCTAAAAAGTACTTTATATCTAATTAGATTTATATTACTAAGGACTAGGGATATTTGTAGTGTAATCATTAATTGCCTTTGAGTAAGTAACTATGCCGAACAAGTCTAATGTAATAAGCTGATGTACCTGTGGTTTACTATGTAAATACAAATACAATTCCAATGTATTTAATTCAATACGTTTAAAAGGTATGTCCTTTAAATGCTTCGTTGAATAGGTACTCATAAAATATCTAGCAGAAGATGTAAGTATACATTAAAATAAAAGCTTCACTGAATTTTTCACGATTTTATTGATTTACACAATCAGGAAAATAATATTTTTGATACTGCTATCTCATATGGACGTCGTAGAAGGCGACTTAGGAAATACAAGCTCAACAAAGCTTATAAACAAGAATGATACCTCTCCAACTCGTCTGGCCAGCAAGAAAACTGTATGCCAGGTCCTCTGATTGCTCTGGCCAAGTATAGGTCTGGTAGTACAGAGAGGGTCGTGCTCATGCAGTGGAGATAAAAAGGCCTGATGATAATGATGACGATGTTAATGCTCAACTGCAATTTATAAAAGTGTAAAAGTTTTAAAGTGTAAATTATGTATTATAAAGTAAACATCGTTAATAATGTCTCTTAGCCTAGGTTTACAGGAAATTGTTATTACGTCGCTTCCGGTAGACGCCTAGTACCAGGAACATTCTACAGAAACGAGCTTTCATGAGTCTTTTTATGGTACAATTGCTACTAGATTGTAATAAGTACTAAAAGGTTTGCACGTGTCTATGTCTACTACGTATTTACTAACGTTATATGAAAGTATAAGCTATATAATAGCCTTTGGCTACTCTAGCCAGGTATTGCTATAGTAGTAAAGAGGGGTTTGTGCTCCTGCAGTGGAGATTAATGATGATGAAGATGATGTGAAAGTATAAAGAATACCGTGTTTAATTAACACGAAGGAACAAACTCGTGGGTGGAAAAGATCGAATAGCGTCGAAAAATGATTTCATTTTACTGACTCACTCTGATCAGACCAACAACTGTCATTCGTGCGACTGTTGGTAGCAGATACGTATCATTTGCTCACAGTATATATACCCAGATGTTACATTTAGCGAGTACAATTATAATCAAACATATCTATTGCTAAATCTCTTCGAAGTCATGACGAATAGAAAAATATTTTTGGTCCATCGGTTAGGTTATTTAAAAATATTGTACACGTATTTTTATTTTCTCTGAGAAACGACGAATGACGAAAATACAACACATTGAAATTTCGCGGGACGTCACATTTAAGCACGATTTTTACTTAAGTGTGACGTCACAAGGCCCCAATCTGGAACTTTGACGCTCCGTATCTTTGTGAATTTACTTTTTTGGCATACTGAAAAAAATACGGGTCCATTATTTTTGGATAATCTAAAAGACGGACTAATTACAATCATACTTTTCGGATCCAGTCGTCACCCCTATTATGATCGTCCAATTAACGCAAAGCACTAAAAGTGCTTTGAGGCCCATTTAAAGTTTAATCCAAGTTTCTTGACTGTTACGTATGTACGTCGTACCATTTTATTCTTCTTTAAGTAGAACCATTTTATTGAAGCAATAGATAACTTGCATGGTCTAAGCGAAACGACAGCCATTGCTTAAAATTTCCACGGTTAATTTTTAATGTCTACACATAAGAATGGTTTATATTTCTAGATTTAAGTAGTTCCTTTAATTTTTATAACTGTTACTTATTTATGAAATTAATCCTTACTAAAATAAAAATGTTTGTATAGAGAAACCTTTCAATTAACGACTAGAAACCAACCATCAACTTCTAATTAGTACGATAGGCTATAAAAGCGTCGGGAGTATTTTTCTAAAAAACTCTTCGACTATTTAACGTAAATAATTTGACTCATCATTTGTACAATTGATTAACTTTTAGTCATCTGCGCTACTCAGCTCGCCCTGTCTACTCGAATCATATAAGCTTAGTCTTTGGTTGAATCATTGAACGTTTACGATATGGTTTAGTATGCGGATGACGGTTGAGCTGAAACGTTGCCAAAAGCATGATATGGAAGCACAATCGTCAACATATTGTTCTTGAATTCTTTATTGCTACGTATTTATGTACGTCATATCTGTATAATAATCATGTACCTATATTTCATGTTTGGAGAAATTCAAAGTCAAATTACAAAATTTGTAAGTATATCACTTTTTTCTTTTATGCAACGTGGAAGGGACATACCCGTAATAATTCGAAATATTTATCTATACTAGATCACTATAGTATAATGGAATTAAAATAACAATAAACAACAAACAAATTTTTGGTATTTCCATACTAAAGAGTGCAGCCGCCCAGGCAATTTGTATGGGAATGTCAATTTTTTTTTGGTTTCTTGAATATTATTTTAATTTTATTATGATATAGTGATCTAGCCTAGTCCGTGGTTTGATTTATTACCGGTATGTTCACATTAACCTTTTATTTTGAAAAAATAAATTGTTTTTTAACCTAAATTATCCTAACATGGTAATAAGTTACTTACACAACAATACGATATAGAAATTCATAATCAAAGTTTCCGACAACGTATGTAATTCGAACAGTCTCAAATTAATTTTGCAAGTGTACTTACTTAATTTGGCAGAGGAGCGAGTTCGAGCAATCCAAAGGCATGGGACTGGAGTTTGTAGACAACTTTGAAGTTTGGGCAAACACGGAATCGGTTGTATCGTATCGGTTTATTCAATTTTCGGTTTTGACTTGCAAGAGTTTGCAATCAATTAGGTTACCAATGAACTTTAAAAAGTACATATGTCCTAATTGAACTTTGGGTTAACACACAATCGGTTATATGGTATCGGTTTATTCAATATTCGGTTTTGACTTGCAAAAGTTTGCAATCAATTAGGTTACAATGATCTTTAAAGTACTTATGACCTAATTGAAGTTTTGGTTAATACAGAATCGGTTGTATCGTATTGGGTTATTCAAATTTCAGTTTTCAATTAATTCGATTATCAATGTTCTTTAAAAAGGATTTAGTATACATACCTTAAATGACTGTTTTTTTGAGTAAAATATAATCCTGAAAGCCTGGCTTTTTCTAAGAATATGACTTTAGGTTATTCAATTTACTGCAAAGAAGCAAATATAGGAGAAAAATTGTAACAATAACCGGCCAAGGGCGAGTCGGACTAGCGCACTAAGGATTTCGTACCATTGTGTACGGAAAATCACGTTTTTTATATGGGAATTATGAGGGTCTTAAATATAATATCCTCCTTACATATAATAAATATATTTAAGGCTACGTGTCCAGTAGCCCTTAGTTGAAATTGACACGGATCAGGTAAGCTTTGATTTATTGATAACTGGTGTAAGAGTATCTTAATGAAGGCGAAACTAAAGTTTATTTTTAGGATAGATTTAGTATAAAAGTATTTCTCATAATATATAAGTTTGTGTATAACTGCTTAGTAATAAATCTGCAAGATTATATTTGTATAGAAAGAAGATAAAATAAAACAGTTTTAGGTGTTATAGTTTTTGAATATTTTTTGTTTAAGGCCCGACTAAGGGTAGTCTGGACAAAAAGAATAGGTAAATTGTCATTTTTAGGGTTCTGTATCATCATCATCATCAGGTCTTTTAGTCTCCACTGCAGAAGTACGACCCTCTCTGTACTACCAGAGCCATACTTGGCTAGAGCAGCCAGCTAGGGTTTTGTATAAAAAACGAAAATACGGGTCCCTTATTTTATACCATCTTTACACAAAATTCGGTTTCCTACTTGAAAGCTAAATTTTCCCGTGTTAAAGTTTACTCATAAAGTGCGGATACTATAAAGAATCAAATTGACTTCCGGACGATTCAATTAAGTTTGTCTAAGTGCAAGTTTAGCAACAAGTGAGTCGAGCAAGTTGGAGAAGTTTATCAAAGAGATTGAAGCGGACAAGTTAGCCTGCGCGTGTTTGTAGCGTTTGCTATAGACAAAGATTTTTTGAGTTTGTTTTGCGATCGTTGTTAGAATATAACTGTAACCTCTGTAATAATAATAAAGAATACTTTTAGTATGGTAATTTCATCCCACAAAACGTTTACCCGTTATTTACCTGAATTGAACAAGAATTCAAAAATTCACCTAAACCTTTAACTTGAATATAAACAGGCTTTTTTACTATTATTATATTTATTATCCTTCAAATCCAAATTCTTTTATCTTGTATCTAAACCATTTATTAAGTAGCTATGCTATACACTTGCTTACGTTATTCGCCAGTGAGCAAAACTAACACAAAATGCGGAAACTATGAAGGATCAAATGGACTTCCGGATAATTCAATTAAGTTGAAGAGTTTAAGTGCATTTAGTTTGGCAACAAGCGAGCCGAGCAAGTTGTAGAAGTTATCGAAGAGATTGCAGCGAACAAGTTAGTCTACGCATGTTTGTAGTGTTTTTCCGTTGAAGGTGATTTCATGAGTTTGATTGCCAAGTCTTGTTAGTATAAGGTCTACCAAATTTTAAGGATGAACATGATACTGAACAACTTTCCCCTAAAAACACGTATCGAAATATGAAAGTAAATTTTGGTCTCTGATACAAGTTAACTGATTAGTTGATACGAGTTTGTATGGAAAACCAGCAATTATTTTTCATATTTTGACTTGTTTCTTAGGGAAAGTTGTTCAGTATCATGGACTGAATTCACCATTAAAATATTTTGTTACACCTTAAATATCAAATTTCATGTGATAGGAAATTTTATGATCTTTCAAATCTAAGCCAGTTAAATTATTTTCTAAAACAATATTTAAACAAATTGTAAAGTTACTTAAAACTAGTGGAACTTAAATACTAGCTTAGTTATCGATGAACTCAATTGCCGTGGTAAAATTAGCTCACAAAGTGCGGAACAACGAAGAATTAAATTGATTTCTGGATAATTAAATTAAATTAGTTTAAGTGCAAGTTTGGCAACCAGCGAACCGATGTAGGAGTTTATCAAAGAGATTGTAGCCGGCAGGTTAGCCTTCGTATGTTTGTAGTGTTTGCCAGCAAAGATTTTATGAGTTTGTTTTGGGACTCGTGATACAAGTCTGCTTTTAACTTTTGTCTTATTTTCTATGGATAGGTAAATTTGTCCTTATAATTGATTTTAGATGAAGCAAAAGAGGTTTGTCAGGATCGTAGCAAGTGGAGGTCCATAGTCTCTGCCTACCTCTGTGGGAAACAGGCGTGAAATTATTATGTATGTAAATAATTTGTATATAGCTCCTTAGTACTAAAGTACTTAGTTAAAAACCTAATTTGCTTGCTAGCGACTTAAACTTTCATCTTTAAATTAGCACGAATTAGCGAATAAATTGACTTGACAAATTAAGCTTGCAAGTTTGGCAACAAAGAGGTAACCAAGTAGAGACTGTCGCTAGTTAGGCGACAAGTTTGCATAAGCGTATCTATAGAGATCGTCTTCTCAAGGAATATGGTTTTAACATTTTAAATTAAATTCAAGCTAAACTTATTAAAATTCAAATAAGATATAAAACTAAATACAAATTATGTAGTACTACTAAAATGTTAACCTTCGGCAACGTAGCCAAAAGGCTGGCAGCATTGCACGTTGTATGGTGATTTTTATGAGCTTATTTTACGATTATTAAAAAGGTTATCTATCTACTTTTCGAAAGACACGACATATACATTCAAATACTTTTTTCCTACCTGTAGTAATTATTTAGATATTTTAAGTTGCTTGATCTAACAAATTCGGTACCTATGTTTATGTAATATAAAAACATGTAAGCATAGTCATATTGGTAGGATAACCTAATTAACGTTTACATTGTTTGAAACTGTGAACAGTTATATTGACTCATATAAAATTAAATTAAGTTGGTAACAAGTAACTCGTACGAAGGCAAGTGGGATAAGTTTATCAAAGAGATTGGCAAGTTAGCGCAAGTGTGTCTGCTGAAGATTTTTATGAGTTTGTTTTGCGATTCTCGTTACAATAATGCGTCCTACTTTTCCGAAGAAATATGTGTACTCAATGTTGACATCGATTGTCAAAACACTGTCGTATTTTTAAAAGACAGATAGTAGGTACCGTGAAGTAAGAGCTCTAACTTCATGGGTAGTACTTACAAACAAGAAAATAGTTTTATATCTCATTGTAATTAATAAGTTGAAAAAAAAACCTATTTTGTACAAGCTCTTATTGTATAGCCAAAGACTTATTAGGACAAATGAAATACTAGGGCCACACCGAAAAGATCGGGAATAGAATACTTAGGAATAAATTAGAGTAAAACCTTTTTGGTGTTTGAAATGTAGTATTATTTCGAACACAACTCCATTTTTGAATTTTAAATAAAGTAAAAAAGAAAAGAGTATTGACCATTTGAATTTGACAAGTCGGTAAGAAAAATGGAGCTTACGCGGGAACATTTTCGTGCAATAATTTTTCATAACTTTCGTCGAGGTTTATCTCAAGAACAAAGTCTCGCCGAGCTTGTTTCTATTTATGAACTTGAAGCACCTAGTAAAACGACTATATATCGTTGGTATTCTGAGTTTCGTCGTGGACGTTCCTCTCTTACCACAGTCCCTTCTACTGGTCGGCCAAAAACATCGGTAACACAAGATAACATCGATGCTGTACGCCAATTAATAAAAGAAGATAGACATGTGACATACGAGCAGATTCGGTCAAGCCAACAAAAGTTATTCGCTCACGCAGCGTGTCGAAAAAAATGGTCGCTTCGTTTGTATCGAAAACTGGTCATGTGGCTACGATTCCTTTACAAGAACGAAGGACGGTTACTGCTGATTGGTACACAACAGTTTGTTTGCCGGAAGTCATAAAAGAACTTCGTTAAATTAATCCGAATCGTCGTATAATCCTTCACCACGATAATGCGAGCTCACATACCGCACGCAAAACAAGCGCGTTTTTAAATCTGGAAAACGTGGAGTTGATGGACCATCCTCCGTATAGCCCTGACCTGAGCCCCAATGATTATTTTACATTCCCAAGAATTAAAGATATGCTACGTGGTCAACGGTTTCACGGCCCAGAAGAGGCGGCCGAAGCTTACAAATCAGCTGTTTTGACTGTATCCACTTCAGACTGGAATTACTGTTTCAATAATTGGTTTGATCGAATGCAAAAGTGCATTGACTGTCACGGAGAATACTTCGAAAAACAATAAAAGTAAACATTATTATATTATCTTTGTACTTTTTTCTATTTCCGATCTTTTCGGTGTGGCCCTCGTAAGCTCAAACTCGATGGAGTTGCTTCGTTTTATTACTCAGTTCCATCGACCACTTTCCGCCTCCGTGATTAGACTTTAGGCGTCGTCCACCACAAAGTGCTCGTCAAAACAAATCAAACGAGTCCTACTCAATGTGGTTATGTTGTTTTATGACTGAGTCCTGTCAAATATTTCTATCTCCATGATCAGAACAGCTCATTGACTTCACAATATTTAATTGTCATCCGACTTACACAATCGTACAAAATTTCAGCTCAATCGGTTGAGGATAACTGGATGAAAATTGAGTTGCAAGGTTTGACCTTAACAAACATTCATATATACATACATATACAAGATACATTGCAAGTTAATAAAAGTTTGTAAAAAAAGAAACTTATTTCTCGCATAATCGCAAATACTTACGTTAAAACACGAGAATGGATTTTTTTAAAAATAATTCTTTTTGAACGATAAGCTGCCGTGTAAACGAATCTGTTTTATCAAACATGTAATTTTATAAAACGTGTGTGTAGCTGTAGATATAATTTGTACGTGTCCGTCCATATTTTGAAGCCGTGCTGGTGAAAAGCTTAACGTGTCTGCTGATGTCACTAAATAACAGTCGTTAGCAACACATATCAAAGGCTAATGACGGGACGTGCTCTGTACACTAATAACTTATACCTATTCGTTTTATGCAATAAAAATAAGTAAGTAACATATTAAGACTGGGTAGGGTGATTTACTAAGAATAAGATATATAGCTATATAAAAATATGGATAAATAAAAATAATTAAGAAACCAAACCAAAAATTTACCTTGCCAAATATTTTTTTCAAGTCTACTCGTACATTTACTCGAAGTGTGGTTAGAAGGTACCGCTTTATTAAATTATATAATATTTAAGTTTGCCTACTTAAAGCGTGTTCTTATAAGTGGTGCTCATACCGATGTGGAGCTAATATTTTTTTGGCTCATTACGGAGATTATTAATAATTATGATCATCACCAGGTCTTTTTAGACTGCACTGCAGGAGCACGACCATCTCTGTACTACTAGAGCAATATTTGGTCTAAGCAGTCAGAGGATTTGGCCTACTTTTCACGCTGGCCAGACGGGTACGAGAGGTCTTATGATTTTTATAAACTTTGTTCTGCGCATTTCCTAAGTCGCCTTCTATTCTACGACATCCATGGGAAGACTTGGAGGAGTAGCGTGGTCCTATTCTACTCTGCCGGAAAACACAGCACAAAAATATGATATGCCTACGTTATTATTATTTTGAGGTGAAGATACAGCGCATTTATTTCACGTTGTGAAAAAAGTTGTCGCCGTTTTTACATTTCACGCAAACAAAGTAGCGGGCACCAGCTACTATGAACTATTTTTTACAACTCATTCCTTTGATTCTATTTTAAATTACTGTTTTATTATTTTGCTTTTAGTGAATTATATTTATCTAATTTTAGCTTATCTTCACTAACTGTCAAAAAAATTAAAATTTATGTTGATTTTCTATTCTTCTCGGAGATTCAATGTTCGCCTTGTTACCAAACTAAGTTACAGTCCAATCAAAAATTCAAGATTATTTTTAAAATTTTGCTAAACCATTTCTAAACATAAAATTCAATGATAAGAAAACTAATTGACTATTTAATTCAATAATAAAAAAAACTATGTTGCAAGTCTCATCAAAAATTTGGCAATATTTAACAAGATGAACAGTAGCATAAATGAATGCACATATCGGATGAAGGCCGGCTGATTTATTTATCGGCCTTTCATTGGCGCTGTCAAAATCATCTTCAAATAGATTTCGGAGTCCGGTCCGGATACTAATCAATCACATCACCAATGATTTATTGCCAGTAATATATTAGCGTTGCCATTTGTTGAAATCAGTATTGATTGTTACATCACAGAAGTTTCTTCGAAGCCGCTATGAACATGAAATTCTTTTCTCCCTTAAACTGTAAATACTGATGATTATTACCAACACGAAAAATAGTTTTTGCCTAACCCCACAAATATTAGCAATTTTATTTTTCATATTAAACCTTCATATCTACGAAATCTATCTATGAAGTGGTTCGAAGGTTATTATTATTAAAAAACTTTATTGTACTAATAACAAAAATTTATCACAAATAATTACTGACTGAAATTGCTGTATTATTTGCGCAAGTTTTTGCACATCGTCATCAATCATCATCATCAATAAATTTAAGAACTAGGTTCTTTCGGTGGAGTATTTACCATGTCTCCTTATATTCCGCTAAATGCTTGACCTCCCTATACGACACACCTTTTGCCTTTTCTTTTACTTCATCCATGAACGACCTTCTTGGTCTTCCTTTTCCTCTCTTGGCCTCCACTTTCCCTTTCATTATATATATTTTTTTTAAATGAAGGTGTCATGCCGCAAAAGTTGGCCAAACATCCTTCCTCGTCTTATCTCTATTGTATGCATTATCGTTCTGTTCTCATTAACCATTTCCAGCACTTCTTTTTTGGTTTTTCTCTCTGTCCAGCTTATCCTTTCCTGGGGTCTCCAACACTACATCTTAAATTAAAAAAATAACCTAAGTATGTCATTGTTTGAAACATAGAATAAAGAAACTAAAAGAAATAATTTTAGGTTTTGACTTAAAATTTCCTTTTTTTTGTAATCTACCTTGACTGATCAACTCATTTACAGTTACATTTTATAAAAACTTAAGATGTTCGTTTCAAATGGAGATGGGGATAGCTATTTTTAGAAGTTCTTGGCAAGCTATCTAAAAACTGTAAACGAATTAGTTACCTGTGAAAATTGTCTACTTAAAATTCAAAGCTTATCCAATTGAAATGACAACTGAATCGGAACATGTTTTCGCATATTACGAGGTAATGGACCGTCAAACCGTGTCCAGACAAATCAAATATACGTTGGCAAACAATCACAGTCCTGTTACAGTCTGGAATCCCCATCGGTCCCAATATCATCAAAAACCAATGTACTAGAACCTAATGATGCGGTGAGCGAAACGGCATTACGATTATGCATTTTGTGCATTGGGCTATTGTTTGTCCGGTTAAAACGTTGAGATTTCATTAAATTTCAGTTAACAGTGGACATTTCGGATTGTAATAAATATTCCTGCTCACAGGCATACGGAGGGTGACTTGCCATTTTCAGAAAATGACAATTCGTGACCCACATATTGATGATACAGCAGAGCTTTATATACTACTCGTAAGCTTAATCATTTTTTGCAAGCTATATTTCAACAAAAATCATTATGAGATAAGTCCGCCATTGTCAATTTACTCTGTCGTTATTGTTTGTTATTGTGTTTTTTTTATAGTACAATAAATTTATTACAAACAATAAGACAAACAAACAAAATCGCATCTATGGTAAAATTTTGACTCAACATGAGGCAGTTCTATAAACTAGCGGAGTATTCTGTCGCAAGGAAGACAGTTATTTAATCACACAAGGACGCAGCGGCTCCTAATTCGCAGGTACCCTAGCCTAGATATTTTTAGTCTTTAAACAACAAAAACGCTGTGATTAAGGTTCTAGCTCAATTCTACTAATATTAAAAACGCGAAAGTTTGTAAGTACGGATGGATGGATGTTTGTTACTCATTCACGCGCAAACGGCTGGACCAATATCGATAAAATTTGGTATGCAAGAAGCTGACACCCTGGATTAACACATAGGCTACATTAGGCGCGGGTAACACCGCGGAGCGCAGCTGGTATACGTATAATTATGTCTCATCTATAAGCATAGATTGTGCCCTCCATACCCAGGGAAAGCAGTTATTTAATCACACAGGGACGCAGCGGCTACCTAGCTCGCAGGTAGCCTAGATATTTGCGGTCGCAGTTTAATGACTACGGTTACATTGTTTCGCTTGGTGCAGGTACTTTGTTTAGAAGCCCTGTCTGATTTATTTTGTGATTTAGGAGACTTTGTAAATTAAAGTCCATTTAGGTGCGGAGTCTATTGACTAGCTAGATTATTTCCTCTGTAAGTAAATGAATCGTAAATTTTATTTACGATTCATTAACTTACTTATTTACAAGTATTCAATACTTACCTGCGATATTTTTAGCGAAATATGAGTTTGGATTTACTGCAGTTTTATATTTTGTTAATAGATATTTTTCTTTTTGAAGTCAAATAATTTATTTTTCGTTTTTAATCAGGTATTTAACGATTACATACTTACAAAATAACGATATATGTTTTATTCATCATAGAGCTTGTGTTAGATTTATCAAGCTCGATCGCTACCTAAAAGCATAAAAGCGATGAAAGTTTAACGACTGCCATATAACGATAGCATCGTTAACTTAATAGGTTGGTAGATAAGTGCCTAAACTGATCTCCTATTGATCTCTCAAGATAATTCGACAGGCAATCATTCAAAATGGAATTAGACAAGTTAGAGTAGCGCATTAAACTTTCGAGCTCATTCCCATATTCCCATTGAAGTTACCATCAACCGTTCGTAGCTACCACTTACCCTTTAGTATTCATACTACAATCCATTAGGGTTTCGGTAGTTAGCAAATCCAGTTACACAAGCTATCTGCGATATCTCAGCGGCAGGCGAACCGGCGAATTAAATCATGGCGTAATTCCATCCTGATATTATTCAATTGGGCTCGAGATTTGGAGTAAATATCAGTTTCTAACTTAGGTTATAATGGGATGATCGGGCATTAGAGAACATGGAACTTAGACCTTAATTTCACTGTGAATATATGCCAGCGGAAATTATCATTGCTAGGTCAGTAAATAAGCTTTTTTAGTTTTTAAAGCAAAATCACTATACACTACCTGTATAGTGATTTTGCATTTAAAAACCTCAACAATTTGTGAGTAAACACTGATGGACTAAATGATGAGCTCATTTTTGTTGGATTTTCTCTACAACTTGTGGTTCAGCAGAGTTGCACTGCGTATAGGTGACTTGAAAAATATCTCAGAAACGTGTCGTATCTGATAAAATGTTGAGTCTTCTAAGATTTAGCTCGGTGGCTGGCTTGGCTGGCCGGTACGGTGGTTGTAGAAGTCAAGTCACGTGACGTCACTTGGTATCAAAGCCAGCAAGACACGTGTCGTGTAACATCTGCATTCCAGTGCATTTTCGGATGTTCAAGGAAAACTTATCTAGTCTATAAATTTTTACAATTTTTAAACGTAAATAGGTATATTTTAATACAGTTCTTTTGTTATTTAAGTATTTAGGTTAGATCTGTAACTAGCAACAAAATATGCACGTTACGGACACTGACAATTGCTTTTTAATTAATTATTTTGTACATATATTAAATTTCAACACACATAATTTTGTTTTTAAATAATGAAATAAAATGACAATTAAGAGGTAAGCCTGTCTTTCTCTGTTCGTTCGAATTTTGATTTTACGTTTGTTTGGTAATAAAGTTATAAAACCTGCATAAATATTTTTTTAAGTATAAAAATATGTGAATTGAAAGCTTCTCTATAATACTTCAGTCAAATGGAGTGAAATGTAATGTTGGTATGACAAAAAGGGTAGAATCATAGGGAACGGAATGGCAATTACCTGCTCGCCTTTGTTGGAAATAACGCCAATATTAGATGTAGAATATATTTCGATAAATAATATAAAGCTGCTATTTTTATTGATGCCTTACATGTGTGTATGTACCAATACCAACTACATAACTGAAAAATATTTTTGTAGCTAAAGCCTTTTCTTCATTTTACTTATCGTACGCCGAACATGTCAGATTGTGGGTAAAGTAAAGAAGCGCCATGCTAGGTCTCTTCCTGCAAATCAACAGAATCAAAAATTTTATGACACACATATGTCGCAGTTAGATTGTATAATCCGCTGCTTGACAAAATTTCTAGCTGTTTCGCATTACAGCTCGGTTTTGTAAAACAACTAAAAATCGTTCAGCCAGATTGTCCAATGTCCTTGCCGTGTTCTGAGAGTAAGCTGTTTCCATCGAGAGACATCGGGGACATCGTTTGTTATTGTGGATTGCAAACGGTTGAGAAAAATAAAATAGACGCCCGCCTATCGACAAGATGGAATATTCACGTGGATGAAAATGAAGGCCGTAAGAAACCGCAACGCCATTAAGTTGTCGGGTTTACAAAAATTCGATATCCAATTGCATCGAGCTGATTATCATTCTTCATTGGTATTTTATGATGTTGGATACTGGATGACATAGAAAGAGGTTAATAGTGGTTTTATTTTCATGCCACGAGTAGTAAAAAAATAATTAATAACAACTATTGCCCCTCACATAATATTTCGTTTGGCAACACAGTTTTATTGATTAATAGTAACCCTACTGTAATGCCAAATAGGTAGAGGTTTTGTCAAACAACGGATTATGCAATTCAACTGCGACACATACACTATCATGTTTTTTAAAAAGACCCTAAAGCCACGTTTGGGAGTGTGGTGCGCGTGAAGGTAGACATTTTTATGACTTCCAAATAGTTCGAACTCAAAATGTATTTATAGCTTTATATTATAGTTTTATAGCTTTCAAAGGAAGTCCTAAAATGTAAAAATAGCGTGATGCACTGCCTGCGCCAAGTTGCGAAAGAATAAGTAAGAAGTTTCCTTCCTTTGGCCATAACTTCCACTTTGCTGAGCTTGCTTATGTAACGGGTGAAAAACATAACATGCGAAACATTCTGTTTGCTCGATTTGCTATGACTTCGTGCCTTGCAAGGTATGTGACTTGTTTAGTTTTAAAATATAATCGTTCATCATCATTATTGACATAGCTACCTATCTAATTTCCTTATTTATATATGGACCTGTAACCACCTTTAGGTACTGCAAAGTCAGATTTTGAGCTGCTAAAGGCATTTGAATTAGCTGATCGACTGACAGTCGAGGCCTACGGTTTATTGTGCCTTTCGAAGGTTGGAAGAGCTCGAGATGTATCTAAGTAGTCCGTAGATATGTTTAAGCTATCTCAGATGCCTTTAACTCTGACCTGTGTTAGCGACTAAAACACGTACAAAATAATAAATCTATCTCTCTGTACAACGTGGAAGACACATACCCGTAATATATCGAACCACGAGCTATACTAGATCACTTAAGTATAATAATAGTAAAATAACAGACAAAAAAATCGACATTTCCATACAAATTGCCCGGGTGGCTGCACACTTTCGTATAATACATGAATGATAAATGTTAAATGCATATTTTTTAAATGTATATAATTGATAAATGTCATTTTTTTAAAAGAATTTTATTGTTGTTTTAATTTCATTATACTTTAGTGTTTTAGTATAGCCCGTGGTTTGATTTATTACAGGTATGTCCCTGCCATGTTGTTTATTCAGATGACTACCTAACTATCGAAAATAATTGTTATCTACGTATTAATTATATTAAATTATATGTTTAATTATGTTTCTGTTATACAATTTCCGTATATAAGGCTTAAGGCTTGTCTCTACGTTTTTATTTTTCAAAATCTGTCAAAATTGATTCAAAAGTTGTCCGTTAATTTCCGCTAGGTTTGTAGTAATGACTAAACGCAATGCAGATAGAGTTAAAAATATATAGAGGTTACAGTATGAAAAACATGACGTAATGAAAAGTATCTCTAGTATGTTTACTTTTTTTGTAACATGTTATTTTTTTGTAAAGAATTGAAAAAGGTCTATCATGTCACGTAATCTAATAGTTACGTTATATTTTTGAAACTGAGACTTATAAAGTCTACTAGATCAATGAACCAGAGGTATTGGCTTTCAATAAGAAATCTGAGCAATGACTAACATTCTGGAGGGAAGTCTAGAATGTTCGAAATTCATAATGAAAGATCAATATTTATTAGTTTGAGCCAATGACACGTGCAGAAAAAGATCGCAATGGGAAAATTTATTTATTTATTAAATCTTAAATGACCATAATGGTACAAAAGGTGGACTTAATGCTAATGCATTGTCTACCGGTCAGCCTTTAGATAAAACAGAAATAATTTATTTAAATTTTAAAATATACACGGTAATTTCTCATTGTTTTTTGGACCAAGGGCCACTTTATAAGGATCGTTAGTAAAATTTAATTAGCTAGTCAAAATAAAAATTCAAAAACAAAGTAAAATCGTGAGATCAATTAGTACTACCGCCAGGCACCGCCTCCGTCCGGCCGGCCGGAGTTTGTTGAGGTAATCATAATCATTCTTTATTTGCATAAATGTAGGTAAATACATAGGATGTTAAAAAATATACATATTCCCAATACATTTTACCTTGGAAAGGTGTGCGAAATTGGTCATGCGGTAGTTTTGGTCGGATATAACTACGTGGTCTCGATTTGTTTATCTTATGTCATACACAAATTTAGATTACGTATATGGATCGAGGAATTTATTCACAATACGATTTTTTTTCGAAAACCAATGAAAAGTCAGCATGTTGTACAAAATAAGTAAGGGGTAAATACGTAACTATATAAAAAAAGAGCTGCATTATTCAATTCTTTATATAAAATTAAGTAATATTTTTTAAATTGAAAAATAGTTGTGTATATTACCATATATGTGCGTTATAGTGGTTATAACACAGGAGGCGGAATTTTCGTGCCCGAGCCGAAAGCGAGGGCGTGATAGAGCCGAGAGTGTTTAACCAATATACGCACGTATATCGCACGTTTTTCAACACAGGTATATCTAAACTGATTTTTATTTTAACCGGTAAAGACCCGCACGATATTTATAAATGTTCACGTTCATTGTCTTAATATTGTGTCTGGTATTAGCGGTAAAGGAACAGTTAAATAAACTCAACCATAAAACTGTAAAACACACGGCTGCTTTTCCACCGTAATACTTATAAAAATCAGCGCGGCTGGCCAACCATTACTAGTTGGTGCCACAAGGCAGTGGGCGTGTTCGGAATTTGAGAAAAAAAAATTAAAATATTGCTGTTGCATAATATAACTTCACTATATTGCGTTTATAACGCAAGCGTGTTTTATAAGCTACTTTATATATGTATAAAGCCGATGAAATTCAATGAGATCCACTTTACGAGCAAGTATGTTGAAAAAACAATTAAGATACAATAAATTCGACATTCCCATACAAATCGACCGGGCGGCTGCACACTTTTGTATGGAGGTGCCGAATATTTTTTTTAAGTTTTTGACTGTCATTATACTATAATCAAGTAGTCTAGTGTAGCCCGTGGTTCAAGCTATGCTTAAATTGCTAGGAGAGCAATATTATATATTCAGATTTGTCGCTTAATACACGTTTATTTGGCTTTTATGCCACAGTAAACAATGGCCAAATTTAAAACAAGTGCCAAGAAAGGGTAATTCAGTCCTTTATTTTTACCCACTCTTTGAAAGTTAAACTAGATCTTTTATCATTTTAGGGTTCCGTACCCAAATGGTAAAATCGATACCCTATTACTAAGATTTCACTGTCTATCTGCGTCACCAGGCTTTTTCTCGAGAACTGTGATAGACAGACAGTTGAAAGCTATACATTTCCTAGGAAGATGTGTCTATTAAAAATATTTCTACAAGTGTTGTATAGTATAACTCTATCTTTAATTTGACTATCGATAATTGATCTCGAAAAACCTTCACAATATCGATACAACTATCCATATCGATAAGAAAGTCTAAAAACTAATTTTAATTCGTGTACCCTAATTAGGATTGATAGTTTTCTTTTAACGTTTAATAAAACCAAATATATCAGAAACGGATCCCTAAATCGAGAAATGTTGTTCACAAGCGCAAAATATTTTTAAAGACCTATTTAACGATACCTACACGATGGATTAGTCGAGAAAAAAAATCTTGTATGGGAGCTATTTTTTATATTATATATTTTTTCCCTATTTTACTTTACAATTTTTTTTGGCATGATTAATATGCCCCATGCCAAATTGCACTTGGTGGTAGTGGCTCGGTCTACGGCCTCGTAGGTAACCTCTGCCTTCGGCCTCAGGCTTCACTTGGTTGCTTGTTTTGAGGGTTAAGCGGAAAGCCCCCCCCCCCCTCTCTCTGCTCCCCCACCAAGCAAGTGAGCTTCCATCCTTACGCCTATCACTACAGTGCAGATCAAACAACCATATCAATCAGTCAGCCAGTCAGTCAGTGGTAAAGTATGTACGTGTATATTTCTCGAAATCTAAAAGTAAATAAATCCGAAGAGTATTATTTATAGATAAGTTTATTTGGCTATTATAAAATCATTTATTGCCACAAAACTGGTAATTAAATAAAATAAAATATTATTAATCGATATTGTATGTACATTACTTGTATGAAAAAAATCTATGCCGACCATGTCTGTCAGGTAATCAATCTATGCCACGCTATGCTTTGACACTTCCTTTGACATTATGACAAGTGACACAGTGTAAGAAAGTTACTCGCACGTTTGTTTACAGACTGTTCGACCCATATATATTCATGATATTATTCTACACTGTGACAATAATTTTACGAAATCAAATGTCATTTTTTTTGTGAAGAGCGACGCGTCCTTGCTTCGTGAGGCCTATCGGCCATCTGACAATTTGATATATAACTGTCAAAAATCTGTGCAACAAGAACAGTTTATTTAAATACACTCACGAAAAAGTGAGACGACAAGTACAATATTTTTCAGGAAGGCAAAAGGGCGTATATGACTGAAATCTAAAGCCACGCAAAACTGATCAATTATAGAAAAATGGCTTTAAAATTAAAACTAAAGCATCAAAAAAAAATTTGTACCACAATTTTGAAGATTACATAATTACTAATCTGCATAAAAAGTTTCAAAGCTGAAGTCCCTCTCGTTTGTGAGAAATTAGACCATATATGTTTTGGTAGAGGTGTTTTTGATGACCAAGTTTGTGTTACAAAAATTAACTAATCGTGTATCCACAACCACAATTATGCTAGAAAAGCGTTCTAGTATGCTATTAGCAAGTATCAGTTTTAAATTTCTGATATTCGCTGAGAAATAAGAAATAGATAATGCCCATTTTCACGGTGCGTCCCCTTAATTTTCCAATAGCGTTAAAAATAGTTCTACTATGTATTCACAGTTAATTCGTTAAGTCCAAATATTATTAAAAAAATGTTTAATTTTCAAGAGTAACTATACATAACGTTATCAATAGGCAATATTATATTATTGCGCGCGCAATAATACGAAAGTAGATATTTTCTGTCGTACTTATTACCTATTTCTGGAAACTCGCTCGCTAAGGCTTCCGAGGAAGTCGTTTTCGTGCAGTGAAGGTCCTTCACATAAATGTTTGACGCTTAACCTCTTATTTATGACATGTCTCTTCGTATATGTGAGATTTTGTCCTACTTTAGTCGATATAGAAAATTGTTTTGTGTTTTTGCGTTATACTTTTCCTAGCGATAACGTTTGTTACTTTCAAGATTTTTTTCAAACTTTCGAGATCTTACTAGATTCAATTAATTTCTCTAGCGACCGATCGTCAATTAGTTAACGACCAGACTTTTTTTCTATCAGATCTTTACAAAAAGAAGGATGTAAGAAGTAAAAAATTTGAAAAATTATTGCCAATGCTTAGTTTAATTTGGGCCTCCGTAATAATTAAAAAGCGACCACGATTTATCAAATACTGGGTTTTATATCAAGAGGAAGGCGGAGTAATTTCAAGATTAAATTTCTTAGCGGCTTACGTACCAAATTTGGAGTAAACGCGAAATTACTGAGGCATTCAGCGTAATGTTCAATTTACCCAGAAGGCCAGAACTAGGAGACGCTGAAAACAATACACAAATGATAATTGAAAAAACATTTCTTCTGTGCTAATGCTGTGCTTAATTACAGTGCTAGCTTTAAACAAAAATCCTGGTTTCCAATTTTATTTTTACGCAGAAATAAGAGTAAACTACTTCCGCGATTTTATACGTTTTGTCTTTAAATGTTAATTCAGAGTCAATAATGTGCCGAATTCGAAATAGCAAAAGTCATAAACTTAAATGATATGCCATGATTTATTCATTTCACTTTTCATATAAAAAATGTGGTGCGGCTTTTAGCTGCTGCATTTTAGGAGAGCACCCTTTCTTTCTGACAATAATTGTAGAAATTTACAATTAGATTCTCTCCAGTTTTGAAATAACTTGCACAAAATATCAGACTTAAAGAGCAAAACTAAAACTGTTTAAGCTCAACGCGAAATAAAAATAGTAAGATCCTTGAAATAGAATAGGGTTTATATCTGTCCTATTGAATCGCGTCCTGCGAGAATACCGAGGATTAGATTGTGTTAGCAGAAACCCTCGCGTTCCCTTTGATAGGCATTTACTTCTACCGTTGTTCACTTACACAAATGGTGTACATTTGTTGGAACTCGATGCTGTGTATTCCTTTTCACAAGTTTTACATAAAATATCTAGCAATGTTATAATACTAATACATTAAATTTTTATACATTTGGAAAGTCAGAGACAAAACAATTTTCAGTGACAAAGCATTCTATATTATTTTAATAAAAAATAAAAATAAACATTCTTTCAGAAAAACCCTCTCACACTTTGTAGCAAAGTAAATATAGGTATAATAAAATAAATAGAGTTCCTTCAGCGTCAATCATCAAGGCTTGTACGCAAAAGTTTGTTAGTTGGCTGTCGAGAAAAATGAAGCAAGTTAGCAAGTCCTCACAACTATAAATATTATGAGGAAAAAGCTTAGAAAATAGCACCAAGGAAAACAACCATTACTTTATTACAGAAGTAAGATTGGTCGTAGGTATACTACATTTATTTTGTTTATGACTTTTATTGAAAGTAAGCCTAAATAAGTCTCAGTATTATTATAGTCATGTTTTGGGGCTTAAAAACTTTTTGTACCTTCAATATTTAGTACAGCTTGTATAGAGAAGATAATGTTTAAATCACTAAAAGCACATTTGCACAACCCATAGGTATTCTTTCGATTAAAGCAATATTTGTGTTTCTATATGTATTTCCTTTTATTATGGACAAGTGGCATAAAAATTTCTCAATATCCTCCGTGCTTCAGAAGGCACGTTAAGCCGTTGGTCCCGGCTATCGTCGTTGTATGACAGTCGTCAAGCTATACCAGGCCACTTACACACACGAAAAATAAAACAAAATAAAAGTATGTAGATGAATAAAAGTCTTATGTACCTAGGGTGCTTCTCAAATTTTCGTTGTTAAAAGTTGGAAACTGGGCGAAAGATAACAAAAATAAGGAGTTGTTAGCAATCTGTCTATTAGTCTTCTCAAATTCAAATCAAGCCCTAAAACAACTAGAGTGAACCGACAATGGAATTTATTAATATTAATGTGAAAATTATTCGGAAATTATGTTAATGTTGTATAAACTTTACGTTATTTGCGATAACCTAAGAAAAAATAGGTATATAGCTTTCTAGCTTATTTTTCTAGCCATTTATTGTAATATTTTATTATTAATATTTTTTCTGAAATCTGATTTTAATGAAACAAAGCATATATGTTGCTCTAAGCTGAGCCTAATCTGATGAAAATTGCGTAAATATCTGTCAAGTAGTTTCAAAGATTAGCGTGAACATACATACAGAGAGACAAAATATTTTATTCTTCAGTTACTCTTTTTTTATCGCCTACGCTATTTTTTCATAATTTTTAATCTTTTATTACATTGATTAAGCTGGTTACTAAAACTATCGTTGATTTGGTACTTTATGTTACCTATGGGTATATGCGAAATTTACATAAGTCGTAAATCAAACTATTTTTATACAGAATTTGCTTCTAGAGCTCTATTAAAAGCAATAAGTGATATAAAAGCGCCGCCTGCTCTAAGTGAAGAGGTTTTATTGTTGAAAATGTACTGCGTTGACTTTTAATTAAGAACCGGCCACATTCTCTATTATACAGACCGTTTTCAACAGCCCTGATTTTGTCTGACTACGCTAATTTATAGCCTTTTTGAATCTTAATAGGGCCTGTGACAGTAAATTAAGTTACATTATGTTTTTGATTTCTGTCTGTGTTCTAAAATTTATTATAACAGTAATAAGTATTTCTTTTTTATATTTATACATTATGTCCGATAGATCATAGTGTATTTATGTAGTATGTATATTTTGGTATGTAGCATTTACTTTATAGTATGAATGATTTGTAAGTGGTTTATTGTTTTGATTATTATTTTTACATATAGTATTTTTTTTACCATATTCTTTTTAAGTTGTGAACTACCTCTATCATTCTCCACATAACCCGTTTGGTTGACTGGTAGATAAAGCCTTAAGTTCGCCATCACACTTGTATTTGTGTCTGAAGTTAAATAAATAAATCATGGCAATGCTTCTTTCTCCACGTCATACCTACATACTTCCCTCTACACTTTTATTATCTTATTTCGTACATTTTCAGCAGCAAAAAATTATTGTTATGGCCTGTATTTTACGACATATTTTTAATAATTTATTATTTATTTATTCAATGCTCCCGTCACGACGTTCGATCATTTTCATCATCAAACTTGGGACGACACCGCCGCTAAGCCGAGGGGGGCTAATGGTAACTTGTCGAAAGTTAAACAACAAATATTGACGCCTCTTTGTAGTGACAGCCGTCTGCGAGCGACGGGCTTATTGAAAAACTACAGACAAACAGATCCTCCCTTGTTGAAAACATGTACGGAATGGTCGAATTTTATTTTTTGCAGACTGAATTTAAAATAAGGGAAGTAAAAGATGAGTTAGAGGCTTTTTGATTGCGACGAACAGATTCTCTCTTGTTGTAAACTTCCACGTAAATAATGTTTCAAAACTAAATACTGACTTCACTCCCATACTACACGACCGATTTTGATAAAATTTCTTTGGGACCACTGACCGAGATTAAAAAAATTTCAAACAAAAAAATAATTTTCCAAATAGGTCGCTTCTTGGAATAATCGGTGAAGATACATTAAAAAAAGATCGGGGCGAATTGATAACCTCCTCCTCGTTAGAAGTCGGTTAATGAAGAAAAAACAAGGAACGTTAACACACTAGACATAAATTTAACGTAATATTACCTAAATTGACTCAGTTCAGCATATCGGGCGACTTGGGTTGGGCGTGAGCCGATATGCTGCCCTTTCGCGGACGCCATTAAAAAATATCTGTTCTAGATATTGGCTATTTAATGGCTTTTTTAATGTCATTGCACTGCGTGACATTTAAACAGTTAGGTAGATACCTCAAAAACAATACGCAAAAATTTAAAAATAATTTAGCTGTATTGATACGGATTACAGAATGTACAACGCTGCGATATTTTGGAGTTTGGGACGTTAAAAACATATTGTTTAAAAACTTCAGACAAACACATAATCAGTAGGTAGTATATGGATTTAATAAAGCTGAATTTTTAATAAAGGTTAACTCATTTGTGTTAGTAACTCACTTACCATTCGCCGCTACTAAGAAGCAATATTTCCCAAAGGTTTATTTTATCTGTTAATTTTCTTATTATCGTAAATTCAAATTGTTACCAAAAGATGACAAAATTTTGGTCATAATTAAGTCTTTACGTATCAGCATTGTCTTGGGAAAATTTCACGCGGTTGAAATATAATCTGGTAATATTTCACGTAACTAAGCTGCGATGAAACAGGGTATTTCCCGGACATATCGCTTTGATTTATGGACTTGTTAGGCACCCCTTAAAACTATGGCGAAAGAAAGTCAATATCCTGTTTAGAGGACGCAGTGATAACGCAGGATGTATAGCTGTGGAGGATTCAGGGTACGCTGAACACATTGACCGAGTAGTATATGTGTATTTTGTTCAATTTTGTCGAAGCTGAAATAGAAAATTTTAAACTGAGATTTTTTAGAAAAATATATAATTTTAACATTTACTCTGTTTTCATAACAATTCTAATCGAAGTAGTAAATAGTATCTAGAAGTTGTTTCAAGGTAGATTTACAACATGGAAAATTTAATGAGACCAATTCAAAATATGGTTGTATTTTGCAAAGTGGTACATTCTTCACGATTTTTGTGTTGTTCCTAATAGTGTTTAAATTAAACTTTTTTGACTTATTTTGTATAAGTTTACTGTGTAAAAGAGTTCCAAATGCCAGCACCCGTAAACTTTTTTAATCCTCGACCTCGACTCGCTGACACGAAAATCATCCCTTTAAAATAAAAGTTACACAGAACAGGCAGTGACAAATTACTTCTAATACCAGACTGATTAAAACCCAGATAAGTGTGAAAAGCACTCTAAAAGTTTCATTTAGTCGAATCCAGCTGACACATACGAATGTGAACCGGCAATACCGAACCGAATACGTTACTGGGGACGCAATTTGTCCCTACCCTGCAATTTATGCCTACAGCCCATTTGCCCATTTTATGCAAAGGAAGTGACGAAAAAGGAACAAAAGTTTCCTTCGTTTAATGAATACGCACACTGTTATAGAGAAGCCTTTAAGCTTTTACTAAACGGAATGCCAGCGATTTGTGAAATCGATTGCGATATACCGATTCATAAGTGGTGTTATGAAATTGTTAGTCTACTGTATCTACAATAGACTAATATATTAGGTACCTACAATAGACTAATATATATCCGTATATATTCTTCTTTAAATATTCTTTAAAAAAATCGTCTCTTTTGTCTGGCCAGCATGCGATCAATAGATTTACTCTGTGTGATATAACCCTTATGAATATATTAGAAAACATGCGAAGATGCGGAGGCGTAAGTTTAAATTAAGGAGGCGGCGGCAGAGTGGAGTTTGTTATTACACCGTTAAGTACGGTTTATTATATTGTTACTTTATGATTACCTACTGAAGTTTGTTTCTAAATAATAGAGTCTAATATAATATACTTTTAGAATTAAGGCTACGTTTAGAATAGAGATGACGCAAACTGCATAAAAAATCTTTGCTCTTAACTCAATATGTCTTGAGCTTACTTTCAGTTCTTTTTCCTTTACATTGAAATTGAATTGATACTTCCTCATTGACGTCTTTATCCCTAACGGAGTAAATGTAAGCAAAGGATCGCAACGCGACGATATAAATCAGTAATCCAAAAGAGTAACTTTTGTAAAATAACTAAAGTTTTTTAAGTAAGCTCGCTCATTCCCTAGGCAGATTTCTACAATCG
The DNA here is from genome assembly GCA_963555685.1 of Acrobasis consociella. Classification (NCBI taxonomy): domain Eukaryota; kingdom Metazoa; phylum Arthropoda; class Insecta; order Lepidoptera; family Pyralidae; genus Acrobasis; species Acrobasis consociella. The sequence goes on from OY743115.1 coordinate 8,627,464, forward strand.
ACGCGAAATGAGAAGCATCAGCTTAAAGTCATAATTATTTATAGCAAAAAGAATTCGATTCTGAAAAGTTTCAACCAAAAATAACAAATTAATATAGAGTCAGTAAAGACAAAGTCAATAGATCTTTTATTGTTTTACATAAAGCAGCAAGTTTATTCTTGAAACAATAAGATCCCTGGCGGAAAGATATTACAATGCGACATTATACAAAAAGTCTGCAAATTGTAGGTCGCGTAAGGTAGGTCCGTCAATTCTGTTTCCATTTTCCTCGAGCATGCAGAATTAAGAAATGGGCAAATAATAAGGGCGGGCCGCCTTAGCTGGACCAAATTATACAATAATCAGAAATACTTTTTAATAGGGTATAACTAGATTATCCAAAAAAAATGGTCCCAAGTTTAGCAAAGTAGTAAAAATTCACAAAGATACACGAAGTCATGAATGTGGGCGATTTATGTTACTTTCTGTTGAAAATCGTACCAGATCGTATGGCGTCACGTGAAATTTAAATACGCTGTATCTTAGTCATTATTAGCTAATCAGAGCGTATAATAAATACGATATACCATACTTCTTATTAATCTATCTAATAAGCCTAAAAAATCATTTCCGTATTAGTTGTATCATACAAAACAACCAACCGGTATACCCATAGCACATAAGGGTGGACCAGACCGCTTGTCTAAAGGCATCTATAACATGGCTTAGCAAATGCTATCTGATGATGACAGCTCGAGCCGCTAAATCTTTTATCTTATTAAACGAGCAATTCTTGTGTATTTATTTATTTATACATTTCTGTGATCTCGAAAACGGCTGTAACGATTTCGCGGAAAATTGGTATATGGGGGTTTTTGGGGGTAAACAATCTATCTAGATTAGTTTTATGTTTGGGAAAACGCGTGTTTTCGAGTTTTCATTCGGTCACCCAGGTACTTCTTCTGAAGCGAGAAGCTCGGTATTCTTTAAGTCACTTTAATATAGTGGTCATCAAACCAAGTGTAAATAACGATCGGGGTTGCTTACATGTCATCGGAGTCCTATTTACTTCATTTAGATATAATAGACGCGAATGGTAGTAGATAAACGGCCCGCTCAAATCTGCCCTGTATTATACGTCCGTACTTATACTTATTCAGTTTTTATCTGGGTCGATTTAGGACTACCATTTAATGCTACCCCCAGAATGTTTTCCTTTGTTGTTTTTGTTTCGGTTTGCTCATGGCAGCTCGAATGAGAGTCTGGATGTTATCATTTCAGTTGATTACGCTTTATGATATTGATAGAGGATGTTTGGCTTCAGGCGAACATTATATTTTATTGAATTGTATCTATCTGGAACAGAATACAAAATAGAAAAAATATTTTTGATAGCTTTCTAGCTCTATTTCTATAATTTGTTCTAGTTTCATAGATAGGATCGAGGCAAAGACTGGTGTTGGCGGTAGACGGGAGGTAGGAATAATAAAATAAATTGGCACAGATCTAATGTACCTATATGATAAAATTGTATTAACTTGAAGAAAAATAAAAAGTTCAAATCAACAACTTTTGGTAACTAAGCAATGTCCGAATTTTTCAAATATACGATAAAGGTTCAGTTTTCTATCCTTTCTGTCGATTATTAAAAATCTAGTTTCTATAACTCAAACATCAAATCCTCTCTTTAAGACGAGTATTTCTAATATTTTATATATTTCTTCCAATAAAAATAAAAATACGTACTAGAATATTTTTCTAACAAGACGCAAGACAGTTTATTAAAAAAACTGTTTCTTTTTAACCGATGCCAAAAAAGCAAGAGGTTATCAATTCGTCGCTATCTTTTTTTTTACCTTCGAAGGCCTAGACCGATTTGGAGAATCCTTTTTTTTAAAAGGTATATACATGCGAGGTAGTCCCGTATTTCTTTTATTAAAATCGGTGGTGTAGTTTGGGGGTGAAGTTGGTTTTTAATTTTGAAAAAATATTATGTATGTTATTAAGTCAAACAATAAGACATTTAAAAAAAATCTTAGTTGAGTTAGTAAGGACAAACAAATTCATAAGTGTTCCAAAATATGCATAGAATGTGGTCAATATTTGTTTGCTATTTAATTTCTTATATCTCTAATTACTATCAATAGTCAACACTATGCAAACCCGCCCAATACACAATACTCGTGTAGGGCAAAGATAAACAGTTAAAACGTCCATAAATAACTGGAAACGATTAACAAACCGATGGCTGGTAGAGGGACCGTAATATATTCACTAACTGATCCCAATTTGTCTGACCTAACGCAATATCGGACTGGCCCCCGACTATAAGTTCACGTATCTATGTCGCATAAAGCTTTTAAATCCTGGATAGCTTAGTTTTGGGTCGCGGACGGGACAGTAAAATATGGCCAAATTTTTTATTAGTAGTTTTAGTTTTGGCTTATTGTTCGAATATATATAATATTATATTACATAACTAGTGCCTCGCCCCTGTTTTCTAGTTAAATGCTCTACACTTCAACGAAAACCTCATCAAAATTGGCCCTATAGTTTTTTAGTTTAACGCATACATACAGATATACTAATTTGCGCCGGGAGACTACATTTTAATTGTGGATGGTTTTTGTCTTACGCAAATGATCGAGTAGAATCTAACGTACGAGTATCGAGTAACGTTGTACAGTAAATAAAATAATATGTCTCTATAAACTTTTTATATGTACACAACTAACTAGTTGACTTCTTGATTGATAAACTCAATGATATACCAATGTGAAAAGGGTTTGAGTGGAGTAAGCGAAGAATGAATATTCCGAGTTGTGGATATAATACATATATCAAGAAGTACCGTTCTTCAACAGGGAAGGGATGACATTTTTAAAAAGGCATGAATATTTTTAAGCCTTTAGGAATAACTTTTGTCGTTAACATAAAAATAAAATATCAGATCTTTCTGTACAGACAATATATAAAAAAATATATTTTTAACCGCAATTTTAAACTCTTTCATCTTTACGCTGCCAATTGGTCTGTTATAAACCAAAGAGCATATAATCACTATCTGACGTTTTGAAAAAATTACATATGACAGTTGACAACTGTTATAATCATTATTTTTAAATTGTTTTACAGCTCTGGATTAGTCCTTTAGAGCCAATCTTTATCATTTTCACTTCTTTTTTCCTAACCTAACCTTAACTATACAATCAAAGGATGGTGTAGGTCCTTTGATTGCTTCAAGAGAGCTTCTGGCGTCAATTGGTTTTCATAGCCAATTGAGTGGCGGATGGACCACTGCCCGCAAATAAATATCACCACATCCTCACTTTGACTATCCTTTTCAAACATTTAACATATTGTTCATGAGAATAAGCATTTATAACACTAAACTACACCAATTTTATATTATAAAGTTCACTAGAATCAATGCGCTATTTTCCAACAAGTCAAATCAGTTACTTTTTTTTAAAACGTCAAACCAAACAGTTTCTATGGGATTATGTATGAAATACAGGCAGATGACCTCATAGTTTTTTTTAAGTCAATTAGCGCCCTTATAATCAGTTTTTCTGCAATAATAAATTTAAAGACACCTTAAAATGGATATGTTGAAAGACAAGTCACATTATTTTGCAACGTCTTATTTTGTTATCAGTACAAAATAATTTATTTTTGGCATAAGAAAATAAATAATTTAAAGCAAACTCTACCTCAACCCCTTTACTTCCCGCCAAAAACTGAACAACTGTTATTTATCTGTCATAGTTGTCAAAATAGTGTCTCAAGCAAGAAGTCAGAGGGTAAAAGATCTCAAGGGAGCCCTTTAGTTTCATGCTTAAGTCTAAAAAACAAAAGACCTAGAATATTCATAATCTTAACAGGCAAAACAGGTTTTATGCATAAAGTACCTAATCAGTTTTAAGGGAGGCTTTACAAATTCTTCTTTTGCATAAGACAACTTCAAATGATAAACTGTTTCAACGACATAATGAAATGCACCAACAAAACGATGCCATGATAATAATTACAATTAAAAGTTTAGATTCGTTTGGGAATAATGCGCGTCCGTTGTTAGAGGCTCGCCTAAGTGCAGTTGCAGTAAGTTTTATCCCATTATTGCGGCTCGCCTCGTGCACTCAGAGCTCCTTAGAACTAGCTTATTATGAACATAATTGGATAATTTAAGACGCACTCAGCGGTTAGCCTTTCTGCTCTCTATACTGCGGCAATACCTAGAATACGTTTTGTTGATGCGATTTTCTTTAATAAGGAGCTCGATTCTGGGACCAAGTTACTCAGTTTTTAAATTTTAAAAATACGTAGATAAGAGTCTCACAGGGTCGTGATAAATGTCATTTATTGAGGCCTATTCCAAGCAGGGATGAAGGCTGCGGATGATGGTGATGAAATGACATAGGTGCATTATACATACTATCATGGGGCAAAAGGTTCTCGAATGGCGACCACGTACTGGCAAGTAGAGCGTAAGAGTTGGGTTACATCAGCAACAGAACGCAGCGTTCTGTCGCTCAATCTAGCTCGAGCAAATGACGGTTTTAAGCGACAGAAAAGCATAGCAGCGTAGAAAAGTGCTGTTTCGTCCTGACCTAACAGCCCAACCCTAAGACACCCACCCACAAGGAGGTAAACGACGTGACCAAGGTCGCTGGAGAGAGCAATTCAGTCGCATAACGTTCACTGCTAGATATAAGCCTCTCATAAGGATTTCCAAATATCAGTGACTTTAGTTCTCCTACGAATTTTCTCATTTCTGATTTGATCACGCAGAGAAACCTGGAGCATAGCCCTCTCCATAGCGCGTTGCATGACCTTGAGTCTTCTTAAGAGACAAATAGTAAGAGACCACGTTTCAGAGCCATAGGACATCATAATAAGTTTTGATGATGAAATTAATTGCCATAAATACCACTAAGAAGATAAACAAATATATGGCCCATCTGATAGACAGTGGTCCTGCAATTCTAGGGGTGCAACACACGCGGAGCCAATCTTGAAGAAATCTCTTCAGGAAATTTTTGAAGAAACTCATGTGTAGACTTGTTTCTAACAAAAAATCAAAAAGTTAGAGTGAAAAAAGGGTAACATAAACCAGGTGTTTATTGTTACAAAAGGGTTTACCTTTACTTTTTACTTTGTTTGTAAAAACTTTATTGTACCAAAGAACGAAATAAATTATAAAAATGAAAGAAATGCTTTTTGACTTGTATAATGAGAAAAAGTAGGTAAAGTGTCGATATTAGCGGGATTTATTTTGAAAATCTAGTTTATAAAATTCAGTCTTATGGTCACTGGACTTTATACTTTTACTTAGGTAAAAACTAACTTCTTGACTGTTGTATTTTTATCATCTGGCTTGATATTAGTATTATTATATTACGGCTGTCTATTAGAATACCGATTTTTTTGACATCGAATTTCATTTCCCGATTTTTAATACATTTTTTTCTTAATAAAACGAATAGTTAATCATGGCAGTTTCATATTTTAATAACAACATTTAAAAAAATATATTTTTTAAAATGGTTTTCTTTTATAGAAAAACGGTATATCGAACTAACATTTCATATAAAATATTAAATTATCGATAAAACTGTTCATAAAAACATGTTTCAATATGTAACGGTACACATAATAACTCGCTTCGCTCGCTCGGCTCGTGCGTGTGTTGGTCGCAGTTCTAACATAACCTAACCTAGGAAAATGGATAGTGGTGTCTTAGCACTCGCCGGCCGCTGCCGCGGCACGCTCGCTTCGCTCGCTCGGCTCGTGCGTGTGTTGGTCGCAGTTCTAACATAACCTAACCTATAGGATTGCCCTAACCTAGGAAAATGGATAGAAGTGTCTTAGCACTCGCCGGCCGCTGCCGCGGCACGCTCGCTTCGCTCGCTCGGCTCGTGCGTGTGTTGGTCGCAGTTCTAACATAACCTAACCTATAGGATTGCCCTAACCTAGGAAAATGGATAGAAGTGTCTTAGCACTCATTTTAAATGTTTCAACTATTTTGCAAACTGAAACTTACGTGGAAACAAAATTATGGGTAACAAAACTTTGATGTTACGTTATTTCGATAAAATTCATAAAATATGAAAAAAAAATAACGTTAGACTGAGTTTGTCAATAACGAATAATCGAGTAAATGAAATTTCGATGTCAACAGATTTTAGGATTTGTTCAATATTGTATTAAAAGATTTGCGAATAGTTTTATGGGGAATAAAAATCGTTGAAGTTAATTGCGAGAAAGTGATGGGTTCCCTTATATTATAGTATTATATTATTAGTAGTATTATGCATGATAGACGTAAAATAAATCTAACTGTATTTTTTCGTGTACCTACTTTTATGAAAATAATTCATTGCCGTCTTAACAAAAACATTTTGTTTTATGTGTAAATAAACATTAACCATACCTTACCATTATTAGCATATTAAAATATTATCCTAGCCACACGTTTAACTTTTACTAAGCGGCTTGTAAACCCTTATTTATGAAATTTTAACTTCAAATAAAGGTTTTATTAAGGTTTTAATTAAAATGAAAATTTATTATGACGTAAATCGTTACGGAGTGGAGAATCATTGTTTTCGTATAATATTATCATAATATTTGTTGAGCAAAATTAGTAAGTTAAACATTGTCTGCGCTAGTAATTTATTTACGTTTTCCCTTGTTATTAGCCGGTCCCATATGACGTCGCAAAGTTTGCAGTCCTTTTTGTACCGGTCTGCGGCAGTGTTATAATTATACGATTTAATTGTCATTTGTAACTGGATCCGACTGTTTGGTTAGCCTTCAAAACGGACTTTGAGTATTTGTTTAGATTTATAGTTACTTCATCATCATCATCATTATAGGTCTTTTTAGTCTCCACTACAGGAGCACGACCCTCTCTGTACTAATAGAGCCATATTTGGTCAGAACAGCCAGAGGATTTGGTCTGCACTCTCCTCGCTGGCCAGACGGTTGGAGAGGTCTCATATTTATAAGCTTTGTTTAGCTTGTATTTTCTGAGTCACCGTCACCGAGTGGTCCTATTCTACTCTGCCGGAAACCACACGTCAAATAGTATAGCTATTTGGATCAAAGCAATTAGTACAGGAGGTAGGAGGTAATAGGTAATTCTGATTAATAAAGAATACTAAATTAATAGAAATTTGTTGTAGGTATAACATTTAAAGGCAATTTAATCAACTGTAGCTTTGCACCTTACTTCCTTATGTCAAACGATTTCCCAGTAACTCGGTTGCTTGGAAGATATTGCAATTGTAGCTCATAAGGTAGCATTTTGACATCTTTATTATGTGCTTTGATCTATTAGTCGGTATCATAATTTATTGGTATGTCAAAGGTATTATGTAATAAGCTGATACCTAATTTGTCATGTGTGTAGCAGGTACTGACTGTACTAATAAACGTTTACGTACGTTTTATTATTAGAAACAAGTTGTTGTATAATGAAGTAAAGCTACTAAAATTAACAACATACAAGTTTGAAATCTGGAACTTCATTATGAGAAATAACAATAGCATCCGAATCGTTGCTAATCGACAGTAACTGTGGAATTTAATCAAAAGTTGTAACTTTACCTGTCACAACTTCTGCCTCTGAGATGAGACGTCATTAGGGTGATTACGTAATGGTTACAGGCCACCTGTTATCAAGTGCTGATTGCCAGCCATTTCTCATCCGTCTTTGTCAGGAAATTGAGTAGATTGATATCAAGTTTCCACGGCTCCATGCGTTAGGGATTGGGCGGAACAATGTTTCAAAGTTAGCATGAGGGTATGATACAAGTGAACTAACTGATAAGATGATCACTATGTAAGCTGCCAAACGTATTACACAATTTTTTTTTTCGCTTAAAAGAAGATACTTCTGCTTATATAACTGACTTGGTCATCCTTAGAGAGAGTGAGAAAAGACAGAATTTAGTTGACTAATTCTTTCTTTCTTTCTCGAAAGGTTAATCAATTAGAGAGGTTTCAAGAATGATGCTAGCAGATAAAAGTTTGAAGATACGCTCAAGACTGCGACAGCCGATGAAAGATACTTAGTGAAATAAAGCTTCGACTCTGTGTCATGAAGAAAAGGCGATTAAGCAGACAGTATTTACGTAACATACGAGTAAAAAGAGTGGTTGAAGAATTATGAGTGTTTTTTTAATACGGGATTTTAAATAAAAAACGATAGAAATCAATGTACTCCATGCCTATAAGCTATTATGTTACGGATGTAACTGAAAATATAATAGCAATTTTTTTTCACTTAACTAAATACACACAAATATGTCTATGATAGCTCGTTAGCAAATATGTAGCAATATATATGCTGTTTTCAAACATCTTGAACTACATACGAATATCAAATCTCGATTTGGCTTCAGCTCGTCATTAGGACTTTATAGCTTTCGGATTCGGACGCGACTTAGTAAGTCATAAAAGCAGTAGTTTGCTCGTATCTCCAAGGATATTGTATCGTAAAATATTGTTGCGGCTAGGGTAACTATACTAACTTGTAAATTATGATACATTGTTACTTCAGAAAGGGTTTGGAAAGTTTGAACAACATTTCTGTTATTTTAAGGACTTTTAAAAGGTAGTCTTCAGCTTTTCCTTGTTTACCTAATGGGTAAGTTTTACACATTATGTCTTTTAAAATAAAAGGTGAGTAGGGTTTGTTCAGGGTTAGGTGTTAAGCAAATAAAACCTGTGAGAGGAGACAATAGTTACAAAGGATTATGTATATCCTAAATGCATTTGTTTGCATCAAACTAAAGTAAGTTATATTTGTGTTTTACTACTAATTTTTATAAAAGTTATAATCATAAATTACTATCTGTACTCGCGGGCTTCTCTCCCCGTGGGAATTTCGAGATAAAAACTATCCTATGTCCTTCCCTGGGTATCAAACTATATCCATATAAATTTTTACCTAAATAGGTTCAGTGGTTGAAGCACGAAGTGGTAACAAACAAATATACAAACTCACTTTCGCATTTATAATATTAATAAGGATAAGAATTATTCTACGAGAACATAAGCTTCAAATTAGTCACTTTTCAGTGTTTCAATAAAATCTGCATAAAAAAAACCCATTTGCCCAATTTTATTATATTTATAACTGTGGATAGATATCAAAGTATGACAATGCACTGTTTATTTTCCGTTTTATAAAACTGCTAAGCAATAACCGTTAGCCGCTGGATTTCCAGAGATCGACTAGCATGTGCTCGTTACAGTCCTCTGGAGAGGAGCGTTCATCCGTGATCGTGATCAGTTGCCGTGAGGCTGCGGTTTATTTCGTTCGTATTTTGAATATATGCTGACATATTGCACCATACATTTGACGACCTTTGTGGCGTAGTGGTCACCACACTAGTCCGCCACATAGAGGTTCCGGGTTCAATTCCCGGTCAGGGTAAGATGGGGAAAATGACCTTTTTCAAATTGTCGTGGGTCTTGGATGTTTATCTTTATATGTATTTGTTATAAAATATAGTATCTTTGCGTTAGTATCCCATAACACAAGTCTCGAACTTGCTTTGGGGCTAGCTCAATCAGTGTAATTTGTTCCAATACATTTATTTATTGCAATTTCTACATACGTATATTTTTTTAAAGTAGTAGTTTCTCGTAAGCAGATTGTAAATTATAACTTTATGTTTAAAGATTATAATCTTTAAAAAAAATTGGTATGTTTTCTATCAGTGAGGACCTATAATGGATTTTCTGTGATTATAATGTTGTTAATCAGAAGTCAAAATATACTTTAAAAAGTCATCAAAATTTGGAAAATGCAGTCTAACGAGTGCTTAAGTACTACGAAAGAGTCTTATAATAAGGTAAATTACAACCATTTAAATTGGATGAGAATGGAGTTCCTTGAAAAACCATGTCAAACTTCCAGTTCAACAATATAATTACTTGTTCTAAAGTAGATATTATAAAAAAAAAGACTGGGGTATTTTTTAAACAAAAAAACAATCTAAACAAAACACAAAGACTAAGCGAAATGAAACAATAGTTGTTATTTTCGGGGCATCATGCCATAACCTTTATCTTAAAGTGTACCTATAAATTTTTGTATTTCTCCACCGGTCCACAAGCGAATTCCGGGCCGGATCCGGGTCAGTGCGGAATCCGGATGACCGGTTACGGTTTGTCGCACGGGAACGCAGGTAATCTGAAACGGGGCCGCCACAATGAGATGGACGCTTTTAACGGAATTAAAACGCTTTCCACATGTTTTATTGATAGTTTTTCATTTATACGCGAAATTTAAAGCGTTTTATATACTTTACATACATTATGTATAATATACATACATGTCTCTTTTACTTTGAATGGGTTAACACGTTAATAGCCAAGTGTTGAATTTTCAAGATGAGTAATATCAAAACATACATACTTTGCCGAAGTTATATTTCTGAGTTTCTAAGTTAGAACTTCGGTGACATTAGGTACGTCTGCAGCTACTGAATTAGGTACTATAATAGCAACACACTATGCTGAACTTACGTCGACGTGTTTATCAAGAAGAAATAAATTAGCCGCGCAACAACACGGTGTGTTTAGACACTTAAAAATGACTGTCATCTAGCAATAAAGACCTAATGTGCTATCCGAATGAAAGAGCTTAAGATAAAGTACCGTTTTTAACAATAGTGACATAAAAATAAATAAAACCAGACATACTCATCCAGTCCCGTTGATCAAAACAGTAAAAAATCTACTAAGGTCATTTCTTGTACTCGTATAAGAAAACGTTAAGAGTACAAGTACATACTAGTTTACGACTGTCACTTTCCCTAGTTTTCAAAGCTTTTACCTTTGTCGTCAAAGCATCGATAAATGTACAGCAGTCGTAAATCGTCCTTTACGACCTCAGACGTATAAACGGAACTCCGTTTGAGGGATTTTAAGAGGAAATGAAGGTACCCACACTAAGAGCACACTGTCTTTAGCGACCTTGCCAATATTTACAATTTGCAGTTCTGAGACTTACTTAGGAGAAAAATTATTGCTTTAAACCTACAACGTGTAAGTGACATGCGTAATAAATCGAAACACAGGCTACACCTTTTAGATCAATACAGATAATGAAATAAAAGTAAGTAAAAGAAATTGTTTGTATTGGGAATGTCGTTTTTTTTTAGGCCTCTGGTTTGATTTATTGCACATAGGTATGTTACTTACACAATGTACAGTTATATTACAGTACTATATGACGAATTATTAAAAGTTAGTAGCTCCTTATACTATTGGTTTAATTAGTTGTGTCTCCGTAATTATAATAAAACTCCAATGTATAAAAATAACATAGTTTGATTTAAAAGTATAGGTAGGTGTTAGCAATTAACTTACAGGGAAAAGTTTAAAAAAATACAAGCAAAAATATACCTTATTTAAAATACTCAGTTTAAGTCCTCTCAAACATAAGATTTTGAGTTAAAGCGTTACTTTAAACACGCTTCTGGTTAACATCGTTAGCATAATGACACCTTTTAGCATAATAATCTCATCAGAGGACGCGCTACCTGTGATGTAATATTGGTATCGTTAACTTTTTATATTTGTATGCTCTTTTGCTATCGTGTTCAACTTGATATTTATGTAAAAGACTGGTTTGTCCTGGTGTTATAAAATATAATAAAATTCAATCATTTCAATTTAAAAAAATTAAAAGTAATCACATCAGAAGTCATTTAATTAGCGATTCATCTTATGAAACAGGTTCAATTCTTTATTCGTCAATATAATCATATTTTTAGTCGATAGCCGTCTAATGCCAATGCATGTGTATCTATATAGGTATATGTATTTCTCATAAGATATAGTATCGTTGGGTTAATATTCCATAACATAAGTCTCGAACTTCGGGGCTAGCCTAATCTGTCCGTATATATTTATTTAATGCAAAACAGTTTAAAGAGTAAAGGAAAAACCTATTTATTGTTGTATGTCAAAATAATTGATTATCTGATGCAACCTTAAAATAAAGGTACTATTCAGATTCAGTTAAAAAATGTTAACACTACTCAGATACAGATACAGCCATTCATCAACTTCTAACAGCGCAATGTATTTCAGTCTACGCAGTCCGCTGATCTGTGAATGACATCAATTAGAGATTAATTAAATAAATTCTCCTTAGCAACATCCCGTGTGTAGGGAATGGTAATAAATGGTTATTGGGATTTGTGTTTGGCAGCGGGGAATCGAAGCCGTGTTTTACTCCCTACATGCGCGTTACTAAGCTATTACTATTCATGTGCTGTACATATATCGAATCTTACTTACGTACAATTTTAAAACTAACGTTTTTCATTATCTGATCGCTGTAATCCTGCTCGCGTAGTTTCTTTACGATATATATAGTGCTGCTGCACATTTTTTAATGTTATTTTGATTCCCATAAAATGAAATGTTTAGAAAATAAGCAAGTGTTTGTTTATGCAAAACCCGATAGTTTTAATGGTTTAGATGTTAATGCGGTTTTTAGAGTTAAATTACAATTTTTATAGAAATAGCAGTCAAAAGCCTACTTTGTTCATATTTTGAACCAAGATTTGAGCCCGAAGCGTGCAAGCGTCTCGTAATTAGTCTCTTTAATTATGTAACACCCACCGCTAACGAGATATAATTTGTTGCAGGTATTCCACATCTTGCTAGACGAGACGTGATTCTGCCGTTGGAAAAATCTATGAAGTAAGTGGTTGTCTTTATTATCTATATTGTACCTACTTAAAAAAGACGTAGTATCAACATCATCTCTATTTAAGAATTACTCTACCTACTCAATCTTTTTATTCGATTCATACTATACTCCATTTCGTTACGTATTTAAATAAATGTAAACAATCTTGACGTGTATTTTTATTGAAATATACACTATATAAATCAATAATTTTGCTAATTACATGGTAATTATGTTATAAATTACATAATTACTTTGTAATTTGCAAAGGTATTGGTTTATAAAGTGTATATTTTCATAAAAAGACATGTCAAGATTGTTTATATTTATTTAAATACCTAACAAAATGGAGTATAACTAACCATTAAAAAGCAAGAAGTAGATTTAATCATGCCATTTATTTTGTATTGTTATAGGTATATTTAATTTCAGTTCAATAAATAATTATAATTATAATACAAGTAAGTATAGAAAAAAAACATTGTTTGTACATATGTACCTATATTTTAATGAAATTATTTTTGTTATAAACACAGGTAGTAAATAAGTGTACGTTTCACAAATCAGCTGACTGCAGTTAATTTAATATTGCAATACATTGAACGTGCTGGTACGAAACAACGTTAAGCTTCAACCGACTAACTTTAAGTGGTTGGCGAAAATCGCGATAATAGCAAAACATTGTAGGTACCACGCCGCCATACTGTACCTCACAGATGAAAATGAAAGGAAAGATATAAAGGCGTGATGACTTATTAAAAACTGATGAAAAAAGTGCCTCTAAAAGATTTGTTTCCCAATAATGTAGTTCGTCCCTAACTGTGAACTCGGGAACCCTATCCTATCAGTCACTTATAAAACCAAGGTTTAGAAATAAATCGAGCTTAAAAATCCAAAGATAAACAAAGTAACAAGGAAAATATTATTATAAAACAAGGTTTATGTTTTGTTCTGAGGACGATACTCGGTCTTATTAAACCAGCTCGGAACCTAGTTTAAGCTACGACTAACCTAAGAATTGTAATATAAAACAAAACATAAAAAATGGTGCTAAATCTTAGTAGTAAATCTAATATGATGACTAAATTACGAAAACTCCTTAGAAAATGAAGTTTTATGAAAAAAAATACTACATAAATTAATTAGTTTTTGGAAATCTTCAATAACTGAGCTTTGTCAATGTTGACTTTTGTTTGGAGATTTTACACTCCTTTTATTATCTAAATAAATATATGCCCAAACATGAGTTAAAATTAACAAGAAAAACAATTTTTTATGAAAAACATATGAAAAATGAAATGTGTATGGAAAATAATCGACTAGTTCCACATTAATGATTATCTCATGTCAAAATCACATATCTTCCCTGTTTTCATCTAAGATTCCCCCAACTCATTCAAACATCGGCTGAAGTCAGTAGACCGTGGCACGTCATGCTTGGTGACCGTCTGCACTTTTTAAATGAGATTATATCGTGTATGCTAACGACAAAAATAAAAAGTTCACGTTTAAAAAGGGCAAGTTAAACAGAGGAATAATAATTTTAAACGCAAATTAATATATGTTACCTACTCATAACGAGATTAATGTAGTTACTTTAAGGAAGAAAATATATTTATAATCATTTTGAAGTTCACTATAGATATTCAAATAGACGACCAAGAATTGCAAAAAAAAAAAACACAAACAATATTTATCATATTTGTATATTTTTAGTACCTGTACATAGCTGGTGCAGGAGTATAATAGAAAACAACACCATTTCAAAGTGAGAATAACCAGGATTGCATTTCAAAAAACATTTACAAAATTAACGAAACTCATTAGGCAAATTTGCTTAAAACCAGGATCTCAGCATTTATAAAAAATAGGTTGGGCCGGCGGCGTAAGCCGAAAAATATGTATTCAAAGAGTTGTTTAAAAATTAATTCAAAAGCCGTTCAGACGAAAATAGTAGAATAAACGGGAGTTGAAAAAGTATTTTGAGCACGTTCATCCCTGCAAGCTGTCCCTAACTCGCCGGACACTTTTTTATTAATCCCGAAAAATAGGAATCAATGGCTCATGTCTAAAACTTTAGTTCCCATGACACTTTTAATCAAATAGATCACGATAGAATTGGCCGACTTTTGTTTTGATGAAACAGCAGGAAGTTTATATTTCGAATGAAGAAAGATTCAAGATATTATTATGTAAATTTGAACTAAATAATAAAATAAGTAATGGTAAAAAAATACCGCGTGAGACCAGCGACTTTGGTTTTGATACTACCGTACTCTTACAACTTTTCACCGTTGCTTACTTATTTCATTATTTAGTTTGAATACTTTAGTACTGCATCTGAAATGCCTAAAAACCTTATAAAAGTATGTAAATCTGGCAATTTCAGCCAATCACTGTCCTATCTAATAGTAAAGTTTTGATGAAAACTCTCCCTAGATTTGAATACTACTTACAAGTAGAACTTCTTAGTAGCAAAAACATTTTAAACCACATATGAAATTAAATAAAGGTCCTGTCCAATGTCCAACCTGCCTGCGGCCAAGTTTCCCACTTAATTAGAAGACGAGATCGGATTACTGTGCAGACGAACTCTTCATTAGCCTAATTAAATAAGATAGCATTATCAGCGGAGCTTTTAAATAGTAACTTAACAAATACAGTGGCGCTCGGATTCGTCAACGAGCCATCCAATTCGTATCTAATTTAATTTAGCAGAATTTCAAGCTAAAATTTTAAATTAATTAATGTTGTGTTCTCTCTAATTTTAACTCTAATAACTAGAAATTTTCGGGATGTTAAAGTTCTTTAGCTTTTATATCAAAATATCTGTCTTTTTGCTTAAATGTTTAATCCTTATATTGTTAAATTGTGGTGGATATTTTGTATCATGAAATTCATAAAGTACAGTTGACCAACGAGATTCCTGGGCCTGCTCTCTACCTATATCTCGAATTTTCTCAAAAATAATATAAAAGTGAAAATGTACATTTAAAAAGACTTCCATTAAAATCTTTCGAAATATAAATTTTCATGTTAATACTATTTTGAGCTTAACGTTTTCAAGATATATTATGTAGAGGGCTGGCCCAGGGATTTTGTTGGCCCACTGTACTTGTATAAATAATGTGGAGCAAATTGGATGGCAGACAAGTATTGTATATGAACTGACATTTCATAACAGATGCTCGTTAATAAAAACTTAATGAATCGTCATTATTTACACCGTCGGAGTGCGTTTTATCACCCTCGCCCATTTGTCCGCGAGTACGAATTTATAGTGGACTGGCGTACCTTGTCGGTCGGCATCAAATAGATGAGTCCGCTCGGTTTGATACATGTGAATGGGATCGGAAAATACCCGGCAACAAATAAAACGAAACTACCCGACTACATTGCGACTGCTGTACGCTAGGGTTGACAGTTCCTATTTTTCAGTAATAAAATTTATGCTCTTATTTATGTATGTTCCCCGATTACTAAAAGACGTCTGGACAAATTCGGATTTTTGAAGTAAAAACTTCTTTAGCGGCGTTGTGCACCTTTTTTTGGAATGGGTAAAAAATGTTAAACTCGCGTCAGGACACGTGAAATGATCGAAAATTCGTAAGACGGCGCAGGGCGCTTGCGCGAATGTTCGTGTGTGTTTATGTTACAGCGTGCTACGCGCATCCATGGATGGTGACAGCTGATGACTCGACCGTCTGTGTAGTGGCCATACTGCTGTGTATTTGAAAATGATTTTGTTGAAAATGAATTTGGTCATGCTTGTGACATTTGTGACAGACTGTGGTTCAGAAAAGATTTGAAATATTTTATACTGATTATTAAAGCAATTCGTGCAAAATTATTCCCTAACCATTCCAAAATATCAAAAATGCACAACGTTAATATTCAAGTTTTCACTTCTGCCGGCACTCCCAGAGTGCAACCCGTCGTTTTTTTTGTTTTTGTTTGAATGGGCATCCTTATCAGATGAGTCAATTAAAACAAAAATCGGTTTTGTAAAATTATAATTGTACTAAATTAAAAACGAAATTACCCAACTTATTTAAATTTATAGACAAAAGGCTGGTCAAGTTATTAAGTGATCAGAGGGCTGGTAATTAATTCGTACAAAGAATAAGCATTACCATCCAATGTGGCAATACTGCCAGCCTACCGGACACTCTTCCGCAGAGGAAGGATTAGTGTGATTTTTTAAATTTATAATTGTTTATTTTTAAATGTTTTTCATTTTTTGTAGGTATTTAAGTTTTTTTGGTTATTTATTTTAACTGTTTTATGGTTTAGTTTTATTATTAGTTGTTAAATGGTTCGTAACTAAATAAAATTGAATAAATATTTTAATAAAATTGATACGTGTTGGACTACCTACATTGAGACTGCTGTGCGCAAGGGTTGGCAATACTTAGTTTTGAGAATATTTGAGTAATAAAATTAAAAGCGATTTGCGATTAGTCACGTACATTGTTTCTTAATTTGATTTGACGGTTGAAAAATACGAGACATGCTCCAATAATCCGGTTACGTTAATAGTAGGAGTATTAAGTAACTAGGTATCTATCATGCTTCCCAAAGACACTTTCATGTCGCTTTTGTTTTTTTTAAACACATAGGTAATATCCTCGTTATAATATAATATGAAGGTATCAGTATATTTATTTATTAAAAAAATTGTAACAGGCGGACTTAAGGTTATGTTTAATTTTGAAGTTTTCCATGAAAAATGTAAAATGCTTCTCTTTCCAAGAAGATCGTAGAAATTGACAATCATGGTATTCTCCTAAATTGGTTGGTCAATCTATCTATCTATGTATCATAATACCATAGATTCATCTATACCATTATGACATTTAGAAAATTCGTTACTTCAGGTAAATTAAAGTAATAGCATGGCATTATAGCAAGGAACGACAACGAATCAAATATCATTTACTCTTACACCCTTATCTTTGGCTATAATAGATTCAAGAAATAAAATACACCAATAAAAGATTGTGTCACAAAGCCAAAACAAACGTAGAAGTTCCATTTTCAAATCCCGACTCTTTATTGGCCACGCAAAGTACAGAGCCACCAGCTACGCAATATATTTGTACAAGCAACGGTTCACGGTCCAATGGTACTCTTAATTGCCTAAGCTTTGGCAAAGCTCCTCTTTTTGAGTTTTCAATGGCAAACGACCTGCGAAAACGCAAGCTTTCGCCGTTCCGACTCTCTGTACTTTTTAAATCTAACATGATTTTTAGCACTGTCTACAACGGTACATGTCTGGTGGGTGTGTAAGAAAAAAGAAAGATATACCTTTATGCCTAGGCTCCCATTTGAGTATGTACTTATTTTTTAGAAAAATGTCCATATTTTTTGAATGAACTGAACTTCTGGCAGTAGCTGTTTGTTTTTTCTTTGCTCTAGAAAAATTAGCATGCCATATCAAAACATATAGAAAAAACTTAATAAGGAAGCCACAAAGATGTGCGTAAACATTATAATAATTTATCCCATTACTATTTAATTACTCTCAATTCAGGAACAAAAGGTATTAAACGAATAGTTTAGATACTTACCTCCAATTTACATATTCCAAACGCATTTATGATTTGGCAATTCTAACATTCGCACTAAACATATTTTAGGATTCCAAATGCTACTGAATATACCATACATTCCAAACGAAGCAATGTAATCACTATTTTAATGGCTTTAATAAGGACGGCGGAGCTGGACGGGCGTAGCCAGTGGTGCGGGGGGAGTTTACTAATTCCTACCTGGGGTAAAGTAGTGTCTGAGTAGATATAGTAGATAGATTAAGCCATGTGGTTTCCGGCATAGTAGAAAAGAACCACTCCAAGTCTTCCCTTGGATGTCGTAGAAGGCGACTTAGGAATTACAAGCTAAACAAAGCTTATAAACATCAATGAGACCTCTCCATTTCGTCTGGACAGCGAGGAGAGTGTAGGCCAAGTCCTGAGCTCTGGCCAAGTATGGCTCTGATAGTACAGAGAGTCGTGCTCCTGCAGTAAAGATAAAAAAGACCTGACGGTGATGATCATGAAAAGTAGCACATGAGAACGTTCGTCTTGTCTTATCTGAGCTGTCTCTGTCGTATCTGAGGTGTCTTGGTCAAAGACGATTTAAAATTTAACTACACTGAAACCGTTTCGTCCCAACAAGAAGAAGCACGTTAGACTCATCTCAGGCTAAGGCATAAAGGTGAGTACTTTATATATTTGTATATTTTTTTCGCGGTCGGAGGTTACATAGGAGCCAATTTTCAAACATTTTTTTCGTGTTTATAAGAGGCCAACACAATCCGATTTTTCAAGGCATACATATAACAAGATATCTGACATAGCTTGACGACTGCCATACAATAATGACACCCGAGACCAACGGCTTTACGTGCCTTCCGAACTAAGAAGAAGCTCGAGAAAATTTTATGCCGCTTGTCGTCCAAGTCCGGACCACGACCGGCGTCGCTTAACTTTCGATAGCGCTAGTAATGCATACTTCCGCCGGGCCACCTAGCTCTTCTTCCAAACAGTAATTCTATTTTTATCCTGAATTACTAATGGCTAAAGGAAGCGCGTAGAAAGCATCTGTAAAATAAATCTTATACCTTTAAACGAGCAATTCTTGTATATTTATTTATATATTTATAAATTTCTGTGATCTCGAAAACGGCTCTAACGATTTCGCTGAAAATTGGTATATGGGGTTTTTCGGGGGTAAACAATCGATCCAGATTAGTCTTATATTTGGAAAAACGCGTGTTTTCGAGTTTTCATGCGTTTTTCTTTCCACGCAGAATATGATCGCTAATTTCGTCGCGCCGGCCGCCATTCATTTTGGCTCAGCGGTTTATGATGCTGACCGCTAGAAAAAGTGTTACGGGTTTGAATCCCACTCGGTGACTTACTTTTGTTTTTTTTTTATGTTCAAATTTGTATATAATTTTATATTTTGTATTGTTTTTAGACAAGTTTAAATTTTTTTTGTTATTGTTTGAGATGTAACCGAGCAAAGCTCGGTCGCCCAGGTACTAAGGAGTAACGCGCTAAGGTATTATGAGATACGCAATCGAACAAAATATCTCTAGCTACGTCAACGACCGCCGTACATAATAGCATGAGACTGAAAGACCTTTAGTTTTGGGAGGTTTAATATACCGGGGCGTAATTCAAGGTATTGTCCGTATGTAAATTTGTTTGAGGCAACAAAGCGTTGTTTCTGCTGTAATTTGGTTTGTCGTGGGTGTTTGATTAGAACACAAGGAACACAGACAAACATACTGATATAGAAGTCTCGATTTGTCCTTCAAAATCGACACTATGAGATAGGTTTTGAACCAGTATTTAACGATAACGATTTTTGATTCATTTGATTCTTAAAATTCTTAAAAAAAGTAACTTTTACAGTGTAGTGCGTCAACACAGCTAGCTATCTATACATTAAAAAATATAGCTTGAAATATAGGCAAACTTTAGGCACGAAATTCCATTAGGTCTATGATGGGAAATTCATGTTATTTTTAACAATGCATAAGCATTTTTATATAAGTCCTTACAGAGTATTCATATAACTGGTAGAAATGCGTTAAAAATATCAAGTTTCTGTTTTTTTGTAAACTTCACAGGCCTCGATCGCCGCAAGTTGGGTAAGTTCAGAACTTTGAGGGGTTTTCCGCACGAACCAAGAAAATTCTCGGCATGAGTGTCAGGTTGAACTTCAGTTTATTGATAAAACATGCGCATTGATTATATAAATATCGATTTTATGCTTCAGTTGCTTTCTGCTTTATTTTAAAGATGTTTGACCATTATAGATATTCTTTCTCTCGAACGAAAGAGTAACTAGGATGTTCTATTTTTCGTAGAATTTACGAGTATAATAAAATAATTCGTCAGGTACAGTGGGCCAACGATGAACGGCCTGGGGCGGCCCTTTATCTATATCTAGAATTTTCCCTAAAGTTCAAAATAATATTTTCTCTAAAGTTCAAAATAGTTTTAGAGAAAATTCAAGATATAGGTAAAGGAACGGCCCAGGTATCTCGTTGGTCCACTGTACTTCAAACTAGTGAATTCACAAAAAAATGACTATTACCAGATATGAGTTTTCCATCCATCCATTAGGTCTCCATGTTCTTGAACAATTATAATAATAGTGTAAAGTAAAAATATACTCAACGCGTTGAGCATTAAACCTAATAACCTAAATACACTACGCGCATATCAAATAATCTTTATGACCACGCTGATTGGCTATCAAGGGACTAGATATATCTAATTATGACTCTCGGGAGCACTCGACTGCCCCTCTTCACTAGAAGCACAGATACAAACCAGTTAGTCTGGTCGTAACGACCAAGTTATTTAGATGTAAAACCTGGATTCTTGTGGCAGAAATTAAGTTTGTTTAAAAATAAAATTTAGCATATAAATGAATCTAGCAATCTTAGTTACATAAAGATGGAATTTTAATATCGAATAGTGTACCTATATTAAACTGTTTTTGTTATTCTTAAATATGATAGTTATTTTGAAAACCTACCAATATTTATTGTTTCATTGTTTCACTATGTGGTACTTAAATTTATTACTACTTACACTGTGCGACATTTAGGTTGTATAATGTAATTCTATGATATATGCTTCTTTAACAGAAACTTTGAAAATTTTGGATTTGTAGACTACTTTTTGTCTGGACAGATAGTAAATCCTAGTCATTACCATGAAACAAATTCATCAAAGGCTCGACATGCAATTAATTGTAAATATACACAACTATGTTTATATCCTTACACGTTGTATAATAGCACCAAAATTGATTTAGTTTTATTAAATAATATAAATTCAATATAATACTGTGGTTTCCGGTAGAGTGAAATAGGGCCACTCCAAGTTCTTCCGTGGATGTCGTAAAAGGCGACTAAGGAAATACAAGCTCAACAAAGCTTATAAACATCAATGAGACCTCTCCAACCCGTCTGGCCAGCGAGGAGAGTGTAGGCCAAGTCCTCTGGCTGCTCTGGCCAAGTATGGCTCTGGTAGTACAGAGAGGGTCGTGCTCCTGCAGTGGAGACAGAAGGACCTGATGATGATGAAATAATATAAATGCTTTTTTCCAATTTTATCAAAAACCTCGTTTATTCCCATTAAATAAAATCTAGTGCTGTAGAGAATGGTATTTGTGCCTTTGTACGATACACCCACATATTCAATTAAACTGTAACAAACACAAAAGCTTGCATGTTTACAATAAGTGAAATATAGTGACTGCAGCGTCACATTCAGATGTTGCTAAATCATTGAGTTTATATAAACTAGACATGACTTGAGGTTATTCGTCGTGCCGAAGAGCAGGAACCAAAACCAAATTTCTGCCTAAGCGGTAGGTATTTAAATAAGTAAATACAGTCAGTAATTGTAAGATTACATTACCAACTGCCTGTTTTTGTTATAATGATCAAGTCTCGATAAAACATAATAAAGAAAGACATATTTAATATGTTCTGTTGAACTTGCGAGTTATTAAACTTTTTCATAAATCATAATGTAAATTTAATTAAAGTTTACTTAAGTTATTAAAGGTAAATATTTTGTTAAAAAAAAAACAAAAAAATTTATATGCACTTGACCGGTATTATTGAAAATATCAAAATAACGATTCTTATAAACTAAAGTCCACGCTGACGAAGTCGCGGGCAACAGCTAGTTAAGAATAAAAATGTTTTTTTTTTAAATTGCTGCCGTAGTGAAAGTTATTGGTGTATTCGTTCATACGTTTTAACTCCGTATAACGTATAACTCAATGTAACCTATGCCCTGACTTGATTTGTCCGGACTACAGTATATTACGCTGTGGTCGGAATTAAACCAGAGGGTTTGGCATGTTAATCGAAAATGTTCCTGTTGGTTTTAGCCCGGTGTGAAACTCGGAAAGTTGTTAGCTAACTTTATGTTATGTCTGCTGAATCGGGGAACATGTGTGTGTCTTTATAAAAGCTTTCTAGCTTTGTATAATAAAAGTAAGCTTTGCTTTTTTTCGATTTCTAGGGGACTGAGTAACTACCATACATTTCAATGCAACACATATGCCTGTCTTTGGTGAGAACAACCTTTTGGAGGAATTGAGTGTCCAAAATATATGTACTGATCGATACAGGATCATACAATGCTCTTTAAGAGCAGGAAGAGAATTGGATCACAAACCGAATAGCCTAGGACAAGCAGAACAAGTATATTGCTTAAAACGCCTTGATTTTTCCGAGAAACTACACCCACTACACCAAAAGACTGCAACAAAAGCCTAAAAAAATATTCAGGCACGACAAGGCGTGTTTAATAATCTTAATATAGCAGGCATCTAAATACTACAAATCTACTAATATTCTAAATGCGAAATTTTGCAGATAACTTATTACCCGGATAAATAATATCTGGGATACTTTTGATCCCCAAAAATGTTAAATTGAATTAACAAATAACCTTTGACCACGCGAGCAACGCAGCGGATAACATATAGTAAAAACACAACTTATGTCTAATTGAATACTTACTAGTATTGTATAAAAGGTAAAAATATAAAGAATAAAGGCAGATAATGAAAGAAAAAGTTAACTGGTTGCAAGTTATTGCAAACAAACATGGCACCAATTAACGGAGAAACAGCAGCAGACGTGTTTCAACATTTTTTTCTTTTCTCACAAAGAAACACAGAAGTATACTTACTTTAAATCTTTACAAAGGCATAACAATGATACTATAAAACTTAAATACCCCCAAAGGCTTAGTTACAGAACATAATAAAACCAACGGGCATTCAATTAAAGCAATATTGTATCGGCAGCGGCGTAGGGCCGGCAATAACATTCTCGTTCAACGGCATTATTGCTGGTTATTAGGTCCGCCCAGTTTATCGCCGCTCGACACACTGAATCCTAAACAGGCGGATCGGCAGAGACTAATAGCGGCTATCTAGTAATAATGAAGAATATGCTTAATTGCTTTATATGAATATAATATTATTATCATTATCATCGGGACTTTTTGTTTCCACTGCAGAAGCACGACCCTCTCTGTACTACCAGAGCCATACTTGGCCAAAGCAGCCAGAGGACCTGGCCTACACTCTCCTCGCTGGCCAGACGGGTTGGAGAGGTATCATTGATGATTATGAGCTTTGTTTAGCTGCTTGTATTTCCATATACGACATTCACGGGAGAATTTATATTAAATTTTCTATAATTCCTCATTCAACGGCATTATTGCCGGTTATTAGGTCCGTTTATTGCCGCCCAACATACTGAATCCTACACAGGATTGGTAGAAACTAATAGCATCTATTTAGGCTAAGGAAATAAAATCGAACTCTTATTTGCGCATACCTAATTGCTGATTATCCCAAAGCGCTTCCGAAACACAATTATTTCACCTAGGCATTTGTGTTGATCACGTCCGAAACTATTATCCTAATAAGATATATAGTAGCATTTGGAAGCAAGTACTCCCGACCCTCTTACATTACCTCGACAACCTCTTGACCGATTTGGCTCATATTGTAACTTAATAAACTTCTTTGAAGTTCTGTGTGATCTCATGTTAAAGTCAAACATCATAATGTTTATATGATTAGGTATAACAACCACTAGATTTCATTGCGAATTACCTCCAAGTTTACAATCAAACTTTAATTTAACTGTAGGTATCTAAAAGATGCAGTTTATAGTTTTATCTGCAACTGTAAATATTACATAGTAATTGTAACGTTGTTATGTAAAGATGAAGTCATTTTACAAATTGAATAAATCATGACTGCAAAAGACGTTGGTATAAAAGCAAGGTAAAATATATAAAAAACTTAAGAGATTACTTTTTATTTCGGGTTCACTATAGCTTGGATAATCAAAATGTACTAAGCCACTAAGTACTTATTCAATTATTCTGATACGTAGTATGAAGTGAAATTTTAAAGTTTAGGTATAGACAAGGTGAAATATAAAAAAAACTTAAAAGAATACCTTTCTATTTGCTACACTAAAGCTTGGAAAACCAAAATGTACTCAGACGCAAAGTACCTACTTAGTTATTCTGATACGTAGTATGAAGTGAAATTTGAAAGTTTACGTACCTAAAGACAAATCAAATCAAATCAAATCAATTTATTTGCATTTCATGTAAGTACAGTGGATGGTACATATTTTTAGGCTCTGTACAAATAAGGTAAAATATAGAAAAAACTTAAAATAAAACTTACTCTGTTAAGTAGTATGAAGTGAAATTTGAAAGTTCTGCAGGAATCAAAAACACAACCAAGAAGAAAGCAAGAGATCCCTCTTCGTGTTGTTAAGTAAGGACCTTACAAACGTCATCCTGAGTTCCTGACCAACTATCCGCAAGTAGTCAAACACGTGTCGATAATTGATTCCTATGATAACGACAACGCGCAGCATCCGGACACGTCCCGGACAACTTTTGTACGTGCCCCGAATTCCTGGCCCGATCCGTTTCAATTACCCTTGCGATCAATAGCCAAATTCGGTAAGTTGCTGATCTGCCGGGTCCACTCCTTTTGTTTCTTCTTTTAGCCTAGTTCAGGGATAAGAACTTAGTAGCCCGGCACTAAGCTCTTATCCCTGAACAAGGCTACTATTACTCTAATATATAATAATTAATAAGCCTTTTTGTTCCATAAAAACAACATATTAGTGTTAGTCTAGTTGTAAGTTTTTTTGTTTAGTTATTTATTACTTATTTTAACTAGTGTCATTTAGGTGTGTATTTATGTTATATTTTTTATTATTTAACACTTATTTAAGTTTACTTTTCATTTTAGGGTGTGTTAGATTATTAGTTTTCACTGGATATGGAACCCTCTTGGGTATAGGCTCCATTGTCCTCTTTCTTGTGCTTTTCTTTGCCACTTCTTGCCAGGTAATACTACGATATCATCTGATCTTCGAGTTTTTTTTTTTGGGTAAATATCCATGTTTGGCCCCCATAGCTCAATGTTGGCAGACGGCAAGTAATCAGAATACTCTTTTAATGGAAACAGGGTAGTCGCCTTTTAGTACTCCTTTGTGGCATCCGAAGACTCAAAATATGATCAGTAGGTACAGTATCAGAAGATTCAATAGGAATAAACTAGGTTTTTCATCACGACTATGATTGTCATGGATGGGAGCGCACCTCGTAACTGTGGTTATATTTATTAAGTGATTTTTTGTCTGTACGCAACGTCTTATAAAAACAGAAAAATGGTTCGGAATTGATTTTTTGTCGTATTGAAAAGACCGCTTTTACAAATTTGCATAAGAATGGACAAACCGCTAAGATTTTTTCTTAATTTCGTTCATAAAAAAAGTATAATTAATTACAAAAAATGTTGTTCTTTTCATTGTATTTAACCTTTTCAATGGTTCGTTAGCGTTTGTTATTTGAAGTCATTGAGTTTTATAAATACCACTATTATGTATTTACTGCGTTTGCGAGTGAAAGACCTACTACTTCTTACAATATTAGCTAGGTATCAGCCAGTAAAAATCACGTCAAATCATTTTTTTTAAACGTGGATGGTCGGCAATGCCTATAGACTGTGACAGATAGAAGGAAATAAAAGACACCTTTGCCTTACAGCGGGCACGGAATACGTTAAGTAAAAAAAAAACTTTCAGATCCCTTTACAATCAAAAAGCTTCCGATCTTGACCAACTTTAAATCCCGAAAGCTGAACTCAAAGAGCCGGATAGCTGAATCAGTTAAATACGCAGTGAGTTAACAAGTTTAGCAACAAAGCGAATATTGATTGCAATGTTATCTATTTCAATTTCTCTGCCCCCAGTGCATAGCCGGCTTTCGGGGGCCGCTGAGTGCGCGGCCGGTTCCGCCCGTGATTTCCTTAATTGGTAAATCTTAGACACAAAGGAATTGACAGAAGGATACCCTATGAGTACCACTGCGGCCGCAGCGAGCAGGGTCGTGTGTGTATGGTGTGTGAGGTGCGAGGGTGTGTGTGTGCGAGGGTGTGTGTGTGTGTGTAGAGGTGATGTGATTAGCAACCACTTTTTATAAAATTTTAATAGAGAATATTCTCTTCCAAGGTAATGTCAGATAGTTCAAGTAACACAGTGACACAGAAAATATCTTAGACATTTAAAATATACGATGTTTCATGAACTTAGCTCTTGGTACAAAATTATACGAGTCTATAACATCAATTACATACATGTAATGCGATCACTGTTTTTTCGCTCTTCTATTATGCTGAGATATATAAGCTGATACGCCTAACTTCATTCCCGTTCTTGGTTTTCTGGTATTAATTTTTCACCTTCCCTGAAATTTTTACAAATGTTTCAAAACCAAAATTACACACATCGGTCAAGCAAAAAAACCAAAAAAAAATTTGCCACTTCCATATAAAAAGGGTGCAGCGCCCGAGCAATTTGTATGGGATTATCGAATTATTTATTGGTTTTTCAACTGTTATTTTTGTTTCATTATACTAGTGATCTTTTACAGTCCGTGATTCGATTTATTACGGGTATGTCTCTTCCACGTTGTATAGAAGATAACACACGATTTGAATTTGTAATGTTTAAAAAGCGACAGAGAGATAAGACTCTTAAGTACGCGTTGTTGAAGTATGTATTCCTTAAAGAGTCATATCCGCGTTCTCTTTAATTTGTATCGTAGCTGACGAGGCTCTTTGCAATTAAGGATTCTATGCAATCGGGACGAGCAGGACGCATCGTACCATGTCGATGGAGAACAGATGTTAATTAATTTTTGGGTCTCACCGCAAACTTCTTTAAAAAAAAGTATTTCATAAGATTCTTTGTGCAAAATTGCACTCTGCAGATAGATTTTACTCATCTCGTGGGTTAGCATGATCTGATATAAACATTTTGACATAAAAATTAAGTTACCAGGGTAAAAAAGGTTCAGAAAAGTCACTTTACATTTGTAAGAATACAATCTTGCCGGTTTTATTCATCACACACATATTATTATACCGAATGTTATTTTGGCTAAGTTGCAGGTAGTCCCCTGTGCTATTAAATAAACAAAATAAATAAATAGATAAATATATAAAGAAATAATACAGATTGAGTTAGCCCCAAAGTAAGTTCGAGGCTTGTGTTATTAAGTCTGCTGCAATGTAATAGATATGCGATACAATAATCAATGCCACCGACCAGTTTTGTCTACCGACGAATGCCGAGCTTTAGCGAAGCTTTTCAGAACTATTCAGTGCTCAACTTCAGGCCCTGTACCTTTTATTGAGATTCGTGAATGCACCGCACAAGAGCACTGCCGGTCAAATGAAATCCAAAAAGATTTTCCAATTTCCATTTCTGCCGAGTTTGATGACCCGTTTATTGTGACCGC
Source organism: Acrobasis consociella (assembly GCA_963555685.1). NCBI lineage: Eukaryota > Metazoa > Arthropoda > Insecta > Lepidoptera > Pyralidae > Acrobasis > Acrobasis consociella. Next base: position 8,655,559 of record OY743115.1, read on the forward strand.
GTTCAATCTATAGGAGTCTGGATTAAATACGCTCCTATTCTATTAGAGAATTAAATTCCTTCATGCCACAAAGCATTTGGGCTTTGATCTTGTATCAATTAATTGTAAATAAGTACAATATTCTACAAGAAAGTATGATGATGTGTATTTAAGTAAATTTTTATACTTGGGTATTAACGTTTTCTTGATGTCTAGTAAGGGCTCTTACAGAGAGATATGGCGGGCATAATATCCCTGGTTACTGACAGATAGACAAAAGGACAAGCGGGAAGTGGAGTCCTAGTAATAGGGTCCCGTTTTCACCCTTTGGGTATTGTTGTCTGTTAACATGATTTCTCGCTAAATAAATATTACCTATACTGATTTAAAACCGTTACTTATCACAGACATTTTAATCAGTACCAATAAACAAATGAACAAAGTTTAGATTAAAGCTATGGAATATCAAATCATAAACGGCGGTAATTCGCGAAATATCGTAAAAACTCTCCGTTCAGCTCCCGAGTGCTTTAAAAACTTTTTATATCATTTGCTGGGAACACCGTAATTCCATGAGAAATTTTCCAATTCAATTTCTTTAACTCGCAACAAAGAGACTGGTCGGAACCGACCATTTTCATAACAAAGATTACTTATCGAGGTGAAATATGATTTGTTTTATTTAACGAGCTTAGGGATTTTGCCAATAATTTTCTGTAGGAGTAGAGTTGCCAGAGATACAAAGCAGTGGAAATGGTTGGAGGAGACCTTTGCCAAAATGCACAATGAACTCAGAGGCATCCTATCCGAAGTGCCAATAAAATTCGAGAGTAAAGGGTGAACGTATAGTGTACACTGCAAACATGTGAAGTCTACATTCGTAAGTGTATTAACATTGCCTTTTTTTCCTTCATATTATTCTGGTCAAAACAATAACTTTATTTTTTCAGCTTCTATAATGTGTACGCAGTTATAATAATGAAAACTTAGACTAAAACTAACTAATTAACTTAAACTTACTTGCCACTAACTTAACTTGTTAGTGGAAAGCATTATAAAAATACTAGGAAAAAATAATGAATTTGTACAATAAAAAACTTCTAAAGTAAAACAATAGGCCGTATCTTATTTTATTTACCTCTTTGTTTAATTTAGGGTCTATTTGGTTGCTATAATTATTTTAAATTCTAACTATATTTTGAATTAAACAATTAAATTCTGAGTCGGCCTCTTACTCTCACCGCGATGATGGAAATCTAACGTCCTATTTTGTTTTAAAAACAAGAACATTGTGCGAACACGAACATATAAAAATACTTCTTCTTAAATGAAAACAAATATGTTTGTATAATATAGAGAAAAATAAATAGACTACACGTTTGTACGTGATTCTTTAACTCGCTTGAGAAAAGTGAGCAATCTTTCTCTCACACAGCACTCCCTCGGGCCAGCTCGTGGCAGCAAATAACAGCTCTTTATCTTTACCATAGCTTATTAAAATCACGGACAGGGCTGCCAACTGTTGAGACTTCTCCAGGTTGGTCTACTTTTTGTTTGCAGCTTTAAGTACGTCAAATCTCGAGGATGCCGTCAACTGGGACCGATCCGAACGGATCCGAAAAATTTAATATTTTTTTCCAGCGACTGGGACCACTCGTAAAAAAACAGTACAGTCAAACGAAATAGGGGCTGACAGGAGTGGCTATGTAACTTGTCATAGAACATTGGTTTTTTCGATTTCTTTCTAGCAATTCTGGCATGCCATCGTGGCAATATTTTGCTACAAGTAACGAACCATCTTATAGTCTTATCTAGGTAGTGGAATCTATTCTACGTTTTATAGTGCCCTTATTTCTAAATAAATATGCTTCTCGTTTGTTAATTAGTTCAACAAACGAGAAGCATATTTATTTAGATTTAGTGTTCAAATGGCACTTACTATATTGCAGACTACCTAATCATACATGTTCAAGGAGTTCATGCTGATACCAGGTTTGTTTCTAACACCTGGCAAACGATATTGTTTATCCTGGTAAAGTATAATTGGCCTATACCTAACACACGATAAGAACTACGGTATGTCGTCAGCCCTAGCCATGAGACTACAACTCTCTCAGGAGAAGAACCAATTATATACGAGGTATACCCGGCAAATATTACAACACATTTAAACAATGAATTCGGGCTAGTCTTAAATACCGATGAAATAACAAGCGGTGGTATCCTTTAGCCGATTATATTTGAAATTTTCCGTCGTGCATCAAAAGGGATCCAAGAGAAAATTCTTAAGGATTTTGCTCTATGAACGTTTAGTGTGCTGATAGCGTTTAAAATATTGCAATGTTTTTACATTTCAATACAATTTGAATCAATAAATTGAAAATCCGGTCTAAGTACTTTCTTTAATTTTATTAGATATTTGACTTTTTTTACAGTAGTTACAATAAGTTTCTTTTTATTCAAGATTATATTAATAAACGTTACTAAAAAGTAAATTCTATAAAGTAGAACATAGATATAATTTTCATCGTGAATATTAATGATGCATCAAATACGCGTATAGAAAAACGCAATGATTGGTATCATTATTCGTAAACACGACATCCCATCTACCCTATTTTATCGCTAAACATGAAAGGATTTTTTGCGGTATAAACGAGTTAAATCAACCATAAATTTGCCCCAAAATGGGCTCCTCGAATAAGTTATCATCGGCAGTTAGGAGAGCGAAACCGCAAATTTTATCATTCGATAAGGCGCGCTTCAAACTCGATATCTTTACAAACATTCAGCTATTTATTCAAGTACCTGCTTGCCTTGTAACGAATGCACAAAAGGATTGAACAAGATTATCTCATCTATACGTAAATTTTTGGTGGTATTTTAAGAGTTTTTTTGGGATAAGAGGTTTTGTGCGGCGACTTTGTGTGATTTCGGTGGATATAATTAATCCCGGAGTCTTATTTGCCGTAACGAAGATCAAACATGATCCTTTTGTTTATCTCTGGAGGGATTTTAGGAATAGGATTTACAGCGAATTGCGATGTAAAAACCTTTTTTAGACTGAATTATTTATATATACTTAAAATGAACTCTGCATTACCCTTGCGCCATTAACTATTAAATGTATCCTTGGTCCTAAAACGGCTCATAACTTTTAAAGGTAAAAACTTCAATGACTGACCCCTATAAAAATTTACACTATCGAAAATGTAATATGTGTAATCTACTATAAATATCGTGCGATTTATTTATAAACAACAATTTAAACGGTTTTACTAACAAGGCGTTAAATGAATTAATTAGGCGGTAATAAATCCAATGGGGTAATTAATTATGTAAGATCGTGCAACAGACTTTTAAATAGTGAGTAAGGCGTGCGAAAAGTAAGTACAATGGTAGGCTCCCACGCTCTATCGCTTGTATATGGGCACCCCACGCTGCGCATCTACTGTACGAAAAGCAGACACGAAGATAGTGTAGTTGTTGGTATATAGAAAAACTTTGGTATGATACCTATTGCCGCATTTACACATTCGCGCGAATCGCCAGCGCGAATGACGAGGCGAATAACGAACACGAATGCGTTAATGCGGTAAAAACAGTAGTTCGCTCTCATCATCATCATCGTCAGGTCTTTTTGTCTCCACTGCAGGAGCAGGGCCCTCTCTGTACTACCCGAGCCAAACTTGGCCATAGCTGCCAGAGCCCTTGGCCTACACTCTCCACGCTGGCCAGACGAGTTGGAGAGGTCTCATTGATGTTTATAAGCTTTGTTTAGCTTGTATTCCCTAAGTCGCCTTCTACGACATCCACGGGAGGCCATTCCAATTGGCCTTATTCTACTCTGCCGGAAACCACACGGCAACGGGCCCAGTCAGTCTTGTGGAAAAGTAATAACTTGATGTAGCAACTTTCCTGTAAAATATATTTGATTAGTACATTAAACTTTTGCCGGTACGTTCGCGTGGACTTTATGCCTCCGGAAAATGTTTATATAAGGCTGAACAACTTTTGCTAAGGCCCAACACAGACGACAGACTTTTTGTCCGATCGAGTCTGCGGCACACAAATAGTCTGCGTGGCGCGCAAAAAGTCTTTCGCGGATTGTTCACGGACTCAACACACACGACGCACATTTTGAATCATTCTGTCGGCAGAACTGTAGGGACGGGACACGTACAGTTTTACACGCCATGGAAGTGCAAAGATTGTGATGTATTATTTTATACTTGAAGTACAGAAAAAGAAGAAGAAATAGAAAATTTTGGGTACATCCTATACTTTCGGAGAGATTACTAAAAGGACAATTCCATATGAAACATGCAATTCCAAAACAATATCCGGACAATTTTTTCAAATTTTATAAAATTTCTATTAATACTTTTAATGAGTTGCTATTCATTTTAAGACCAACTTTGACACATTCGGAAACAATAATGAGAAAGTGCATTGGTCCAGAAGAAAGGTTATACTAGGCATGATACTCGGATTTTGAAGAATCATAAATTGCAGGTCTGTTTTGTATTTTATGAATTAACATCGGTACATCTATCTCTAGCGCCATGCTGTAATACCGCGCACGTCATGTCCACCACTAGCCGAGTGAAGGTCACAGACTAAAGTGCGCGACGTCTGTGTTAGCGCGAATTGAAGCATATACGTTGTATTGTTTTCGCACACTTTTTGTGCGATGTGGCGCGGCGCGGCGCGGCGTGGTCTGCCAAAATTACACGGATTTTTTGTGCGCCGCACTTTTTGTGCGTCGTGTGTGTTATTGCATGTAATTCCATAGGTTCTATTTTCACAGACTAAAAGTGCGGCGCGGTCTAGTCTGTCGTCTGCGTTGGGCCTAAGGCGTCATTTTTATATTTCTTATAGTTTAGCTGGACGATTATGGTTCTGCATCAGGTGTTCCATTTTCCAAAATCAATTATACCCTGTATGTTGCCCAGGCTAAACAGCTATATAATAAAAAAGTAACATTTGAATCCGTCCAGTATTTCCAGACATTTTTTTTAATTCTTACTCTATTACTATGTCTGTATTGCTACAAAATTTTTTTTTGGAAATATAATTATTTAATTTACAGAAATATTTTTTTACTGTTTTATTTATTTATTTAATCTTTATTGTTCATTAAATACAAATTGTACAGAACAATAGGCGAACTTAACGCTAGAAGCGTTGTCTACCAGTCAACCTTTGGGTTATGCAGATAGTCTAAATGTCGGTTGCAAGATAAAAATAGTACATAAAAAATAAAGAAGTAAACGACACATATAATGATATATATTTTAAATATACATATTAATAAATACACACATACATATTTAAATAATATATAAATAAATACATAAATACAGTAAAAAAAATATTTATATATGTGTATGTGTACATACACATACACATATATAAATAAATAATAAAATAAGTGCAGCAATTTTTAAATCTACTGTTATAGATCGGCCAAGAAGTATTTAAACACCCGTGTCTTTTATTATATGTATAGATATACGAGTATATGATTCAGATTTTTGCCAATGCCCTCGATCAGTTTTTGGGATCTGGGCGAGAAGAGAAACAGCTAGCACACTCAACTTTTCTCTCAGCCCAAAGGAACATTTTGTAATTGTCAATGGACATTGACATATTATTTTGTTACCAGTAGATATTTCTCATTATTGTGAGACAGACTGACGGCGAGTTTATGTCTGCTCTAGAAATCTAAAAGTTACGGCTTCTGGTTCAGGTCTTCGTAATTTTCGTAATTGCAAGAAAATATTTATAAGCCCATAAAATTTCTAATAAATTGTTCGCCCCTATTTCTCGTAAATAAAGACTATTATATCTGAAATACTGCTATGGCCAAGTATAGCTCTAGTTGTACAGAGATCGAGTCGAAGTCGATCGGTCGAGCTCCTGCATTGAAGACAACAAGACCTGATGATGATGATGATGGTCATATACAAGCCCACAAAATTTTAAATAAATTGTTCGCCTCTATTTCTCGTAAATAAAGACTGGTTATATTTGGAATTTTGGCAACAACTCATGCTACTGACGTTTCGATTCGATATGTTAGGTATTCTACAAAAGGTATCTCACCTTTTGTAGAATACCTAGCATATTAAATCTTTTCTACGCTTTTTAAACTCGCGTACCTACTTAGATGACTTTCAATTATTTATAGGATTAGAATAACGAGACTTAGCAGAAACCTATCTTTAGGCTATCTTGGGCCTTATTTTTTAAAGAGCGGTCGTTTAAAAACCGATATTACATAACTTTTACAACCCTAATGAGATCATTGACCATGCAGTGTAAGCAATCAAACTAAAATAATATGTTGGCCCACGAAGCTGTTATATCACACTAAATTTGCCACACAAACAATTATTTTTTATCGTATTTACGCCACTCTTATCTTTTTACTGGCAATTACTTGGCTTATGTCGTAAAGCATAGCTTCATATATTACGCAGTACGCCTATACTAGTGAAGCAATGGATTGAAACCGCGCGCAAATTTGCATGGGAGAATAATTTTTGTAAGCCAATTTGCATGGGATATAAATTGTTGTAGTTTATTGAGGCTTTGCAATTACGATTATCTGGAATAGTAACCATTCATCTGAAGATTATAGAGAGGAATATTTATTTAACGTCTAGCCGAGGTTTGCATTTTAACTAGATTTAAGAGTTATCTGAAACAAGTTTGAGCACTTGAATTAAAAGTGGTTTGTTTTTGTATTTTGACTCTTTATCAAACAGTCAAATTTTTCAAGCAAGTTCTGACCATGAGTCATAACTATTTTCCATAAAAGTAATTAAAGAAAAACAGAAACCAAACAGATTTCAACAAATTAACGCTCGGCCAAAAAGATTTTTAATCTTCGGCAAAATTTTTTTTGATGATTTAAGTAACTTTTTCTATAGAAAGTGTTCATCATTATGGGCTGATTTTGCTCCGAAAATTTGGCTGGTGGGTAAAAAGTCATCCTGTATATAGCTTTTTTAATTTGTTTTTATTCGCGAAAATACTTATTAACTATCGGATGACTGAACAAAATAGTTATGTGTGCAAGTAAAAATATTACAATACTTATCATTGAACACATGTGCGGGAACTAGAAATAAGATCACGAATGCGTGAAAAGCCATTGTAATGCTGAGAAATCTGAATACTAATGTGTGGTGATACACACTCCATACCGCACTCGGTTTTGCTCACAATAGAATGCTTACTTTCACTCAATCAGTACATTGAATTCCCAATCGTCGCTCAATGCTCAGTATACACGATTTCCTCATTAACGTGCTTTTGTTGGAGCGTTAGCTTGGTTTAGACGATCAGGGTTGCAACTTAGCATTACGTCACTTTAGTGTCATTAAAAATATACTGTTTGGAGCCCAGTTATGGCACATGATTCTGATAACGTCATTGTAACTTTGGAAATTGACGATTCGCTATAAACTTTTAAAAATCTAAGTCTAGCTAACTGTAACTCTTTATCTCGACAACCCGTTTACTAAATTGGGTAATGTCTGAACATGTAAATTCTTTTGGCTACTTCTACATGCTGTTCAAATTTAATGAAGTTTCAAGCGAGTTATTGTCGAACATATCTACAAAAATTACAGACACACAGGCCGGATTGTTCAGGTAAATACAGAGGGTGACATAGCATTGTGACGATACATGTCAATATTTCCGTATCAAACACAGTCTCCATTGGACAACGAAGTGACAATCAACATAACAAATCTAAGTATAACTTGTCAAGTCCTTTGTTTTTTCATCGCGATTATATTTCGGTTTAGGTACATATTCATTCGTAAAGAAAAAGTTTCGTCAACTAAAATCTTTAAATTCTATATCCAATTGTATTTAGCTGGCAGCCCTATCACGCAGCATCTTGTTTAGCTCACACCCACAGAGTAATGATCTAATCAAAGCATCAAGGTGTCTCTGCCGCGTCACCTGCGCGTATTGCACTGATATTGAATGTTCGGCTTCAAAATATTACACTACAGAAACGACACTTCGTACGAGTACACCTACTTTGCTTTGTCATAACGCAGCAAACTTCGCTCATTAAAAAATCTATCATGTAAAATAATATTCGGACATTTAAAAGTAAAATGGGGAAGGGAGTAATTCACCAAGTGTTTATTTATTTACCAATATAGCATAACAATCACATAGGTACAGTTTTGTAAGTAATTTCTCAATAATAAATAGGGTCTAACTTAATATACTGGCACTACTTTGCGACTGAATTCAGTCCACAATACTGAACAAATTTCCCCAAGGAACGTATAGCAAAATATAAAAAATAATGTTCGACCTCCCATACAAGTTGACCTATCAGCGGATTCGAGTTTATATGGGAAGCAAAAAAATAGTTTCAGTCTATAGAATCTACCCTTAAAATAGTTTCAGTTTATTTTATTAGACGTTATATATTCTAGTCTATATCGCTTACCAAAAACCTAGATGCATATATGTTTATCTACAATGTTAGATATATTTTAAGGACTACCAAATATCCAAGTCATGAAACAAAGATATGTCTTTGTTTCATGACTGAACATAGTATATAACTATACTATGTTCAGTCATGAAACAAAGTTATAATATTACACAATAATATAATATAAATAATACAACTCACATGAGATAAATAATAGAATTTACTAAAAACTACAACCACAGCTCTACTGTAAAGTTATTTATTTATACCAAATCCGGGAGACAAGTTTGGGACCCAAATTAAATATCTGAAGACTCGAACTTTACTCGCAGTGATGCCATGACATAAAATGAGAAGGATTTCCTTTAATTGGTGTATCTGTAACATCGTTATTTTTGTTTCTACGGTTACCGCAACACTCAATACAGTATAATGATAGTTCACACAGGTATAGGATACTCGTCTAATTGAGATCTTAGTACATGAATTAGAGAGTAGATTCATGAATTAGAATAACTTACAAGGCCAATATTTTATGCTTCAAAATATTCTTTTCACTATATAGATATTGTCTACTACTCAGTTGTTTTTACTTCAAAAAGTGTATACCGCTGACTAAAGTATACTGGCGTCGCATAAAATATTAGTAACTATAATTTTAAAAGTATGCGGCCTTCACGTGACACCAATTTATTGTTCGTAGTCAACATTGTACATGTAGTTTGAAATGTGGTAGACAACAGTTCCTGGATCGTTTTACATGCTATGATGAAGGTTATGGGTATAGACAATGCGAAGCAATATTTAAATGCCAATAGTTTTTTGAAGATTGATATTAAGATACTTTTGGTCATTCTTTAACAAAAGAAGTACGAGTAACTGTGAGATAAAAACTCGAACGTAGCTAATTTTGGACTCACCACTTGTTTTGTTTCTATCACACTAGCTGAAGTCCACGGCATTGGCCACGTGGTCAAGTTTTTGACAATCTGATGATTTTCCCGCTGTTCAGCCGTTTTAGCTAAGTTTCATACAAATGACACCCTTTATTTTACCCCCTTACAGTTTTTTTTAATAGTAAACTTTTATTTTGTACCGTGAGCTTAAATATCATTTTTTACATTTCTCGCTTCAAAATTGACCTGGTTTCATATAAACTTTAAACTTTCATAAATAATAAATTTGTGTTAAATTTCAAGTTTAAATCAAACCATAGCGCGTTCTAACCTTCAATAAATAATATAGATAATGTTTAGCACATTTACTTTTTCATTTCTCAGCAATAATAAGTCAATTCCTATACCTTATTTCTATTGTGGAGACTTCTAAATGGCTTTCTATTTTTTATTGTTTCTATATAATCTGTATTATAGCTGTAAGTCTTCCTAAAATGTAATAAATAAAAAAAAAAAAAAATTGATGTATACTTTTACAGTAAATAAGCCGAACTACTTTAAGTATATCTATAAAAGTAAACAAAACAGTATTCACAAGGCTTCTTCAATTTAATATACTAATAGCATATTATCCTCAGTGCTTTCAAGCAACTGATATAACGTTGTCATTTTCTCTGTGGAAAGTGGGCCAAGAGCAATGAAGTTTCCCAGAAGGAAATTCACTTTCAGTAAATAGTAAAAGTTAACAATACGATTATAACGTAAGTAGCTGGGCTGAGAATGCTGAGATGGCTGGGAACCCCACGATGTCTTTGTGAATCATAACAAATGCGTATTGAAGATCACCATTGTGGCGGTTTTTATTAGGTTCCGTATTATGTTGTTTTTCTTTAACATGTTATGATGTATGTATCACTACATGAGATTATATGCCTACATTTATATAAAACATTATGTACCTATCTACTTTTTGACCTTATTATTTTTCAAATAATATTCTGGGGTGAAATGCTTTATATTATTTATTATACTAAAATTGGGAAACAGGCGTGATAATAATAAATGTATAATTAGGAAATTCTGCAGTTCGGAAAACCTTAAGCAGATTTGGATTTGACTCATCATCATCATCATCACGTCTTTTTGTCTCCACTGCAGGAGCACAATCCTCTCTGTCCTACCAGAGCCATACTAAGCCAGAGCAGCCAGAGGACTTGGCCTACACTGTCCTCGCTCATTGGTGTTTGACTCATAATATAATAAAAAAACCTGATTTTTTATACTTTTTTCTTTATGAAGTACATTTTTGGTGTTAATAAAAATGTACGTTAATTTTTATCAGCGTAAAATTGTTACAGCCATCATATTCGCGCCGCTGGCCAGCTCGCACCCCTCGGCTGCAACTGACGTGCCATTTTCACCAGTTCCCTTTTATGGTTAATATTATGGGGCTGGCTTCATATTATCCACTTTCATTAAGGTGATTGCTGCAGTGCTGCATCGAAAATTTACGATATTACAGTATTTACTGCTCTTATGAACTGCTAACGAGCTTAAAGGTAAAAGGTAGGAAGATCTTAAACTAAAGACTGTTGTGAATCGAAAGAGGTAAAGCTAAGAAAGTAGCAAAGTGAAAATCCATAGTCTCTGCACATCCACCAAAAAAGTGTAGGTATATGCGCTCTGAGGTGTTCTTGTAAAGGTTATTTCAATAACTAAATATTGGTTTGTCTAAAATGTACTGATTTATCTATTTAAACATTCCAAAAAGTTTATACAAAATCTTTGTAGTTCGTAAAATAAATAGTTTAAAAATCTGAACTGCATAAAATATTCCATTGGAATAAGATAATTGTCTGAATGATATGAAGCCTAATGAATAAAATTCATAATACAGAAATAAAAAGCAGCTTTTTCGGAGCCGAAAACAGATTCTCAAATTGGAACACATATTTTGAGCACGAAATAATCGAACCACATATTCGGAAAGTACCTTTTTGGTATTACATTACGAATTTCGTTAAAGAGTTATAATTAATATTAATACATTTTAATTCGATCGTACATCATACCAGTCTGTTATTAGAAGTGGAGAACAATTTTAAAACCATTTTGGACTAAGGTCACAGTGATCGATTTGTATCCTGTTCATAAGTACGATAATTAATCTTATTTTGTTATAAGTACTTTATACCGTAAGTTATTAATCAAACTAAGCAAATTTAAATTTATATCCTTACATTTGATTAGAATTTCAAAATACCCTTAATTATTGTATCGTAGAATTGCCTTAAAGCTTTCTCGAAGTTATTATTGTATATTCTAGGAGACTCAGTATAAATATTTTCTTTTACTAGTGTTCGAGTTAGTTGTCGATTTTCTGGCGTCTAGTGATTGAAAGACAAAAGTAACATTTCAATCTCTGTTTTACTTACTTAGTATTCAAGTCACTAGGAATCGTTGATATTATAATTACGTACATCTAATAGTATCGTTGGAAAGAGATATGCCAAAATAAGATTTAACACTACTTTGTAGAGTTAAATTATATTACATACAACTTGGTATGCGAACACGCAATTGCGTTTTTGTTTTATAATACGTACACGTACGTTTAATCAGTGTAAGTCGGATAGCCCAATTATATTTTGAATTTGGCGGAAATATCTTAGAACATAAAAATGCAAGTACAAAAGAATAGTAAAACTCACGTTGCAGTAATGAAAGTCGGTTATTTAAAAGTTTCTTACCGCATCGACTGCGGGTCGCCATAAAAGCAGGAAAAAGGGACAGAATTATCTCTCCTTGCTTTTATCATCTAATAAAATGTTAGTATTTCGGCCCGTACAAAATTTAGCTTGGAATTCACACTGCGAAAGGTTACTGCCAGGAACGTGTGGCCTTTGTTGGATATTTTCTTAAACAAGGTGCAAACGTTTAGATGAATAGTCGCATTCTCTGATCACATAATGTTAAGTACGAGAACAGCTATTAATTTTTTTTTACATATATATTAAGTATTTTTAGCATAATTGTGGCAAATATATCCATACAGTCATCCGGACACCCACGAACAATTTTTTAAATCTTTTTTTATATGTTACTCTTGACAAATATTTTATAAAAGTATTAAATAAGTTTATAAAAGGTTTGTTCTTCATATCTCTTTACTCGTACTTACGTCCAGAAAAATGCTTGATCGTAACATGTTGAGAGCAGAGCACTACACTATGTAAAAATAAATATAATACATACATACTCGTACATAATATCACGCCTGTTTCCCACAGGGGTCTGTCTGACTCGTGATCTAAAATACATATAAACTAAACAGTTGTAAACGAAAATAAACGAAAATTGACGTCACGTTGACAAATACGTTTCTTGTGTATGGTTTCCGTATTTAGTCTAAAAATATGACAAAGAATAATTGGAATTGAGAAATGTGAAATATCGTGCGAGGAAATTTGAAGAATCCTTATGGATGCTACGACCCCTTTGCGTTGCCATGTTATTTCCCAGTAAATAAGAGAACATCGCATATAATGGTAGTTAGTGAAGCGAATACTTTTTCTTTTTTCTAGGCAAGGTGTCTATTTTCTAGACAAGGTGTCGAGAAAAGTAAGCTAGAAATGAAGTAAATACGACTGGAATAAATCTCTATTTAATTGTTTGATATAACAATAGTTTATATGTATATAATCAATACTTATAATTTAATAAAAATCATTTATTTATATAATATTTGTATTCGTAAGTATCTATATTGAAGTTGCTCAGCAAGAATATATTTTGTTTGCCGAATTTGATGATCTTCTCACGATTAGTTAGTCTATTTTCAAGTGTAACACATAATCTTGCTAAGTTGGGACGGGTTGGGCAAAATGAAATAAATGTTCTTTTCTCGTTAAGCCATAAATAATGCAATTACGAAAATCGATATTTAATTTATGTGTCGAGAATCGAGAAGTTTTTTTAGGTGCCATAAATTTAGAGGGGAAGACAAAAAATAGGCAGGCGTCGTGCCGGGAGCCGAATTCTTGTTTGTCGCGTGTATTGATTTATTTATGCGATAAATCTCTTGCCGGATTAATCAGCGCAATTTTCCTTGCTCGCCAATATGTTCTAGCTAGTGACAAGTAGAGAAGCGGTAATTTTCGACTTATAGAATTGATCGCAGTATATTTGGTTGAATTTTCCTCTAAGAATTGAATTTGTATTTGTATACTTACATGGTTGCTAATGCTGAAATATCAAAAGTGTCTATACTTAGTTTGATATCAATTAGAGTTCTAAGCTCATAATCCAGCCCTGAAGTCTTTTTTTATTGAATACCTATTAAAAACATACTATGTGATTCGAATTACTTTGCGTAAACTAACTGGTGGCGAAACCACACAAGTGAACAAGAATTCGAAAGACCGGCTAGGAATGCTTACATCAGAAAAATGGTCGAAGGTGTCTCCTAACGATGCTCGCCAAGGGTCGAATCGTAACCTACACCACTCATTATTTGACCCTTCTTATACAACTGTTGCATAAATTACCATTTTAAAATAATAAATGACAAAATACGAGTTCATAAAACGTCTAAATATCACTAATGAATCAATATAAATGTTCTATTTGAAAGTTGAGTTCGCCGGTGCATTGGCGACAAATTCATCGCAATAATGGGCTCTATATAAATTTATGGAACCATTATCGAAAGCTGTTCTACTGTAATGATATCGGTAATTAATTTAAAAGAGTAAGAAAACAAAGAAGCTTATTATTATTAGCTATTCAGCGCTGGAATGCAGCCAGTGTTCTTGGCACCATACCACATAAACGACATTAAAAATTGTAATTTAGGTTTTAATTAAGATTTTAAATTTAGTTTTTATATTTAGTTTAATAATGATTACTTGATTTTAATATATAAATAAAGAAAAAGGTACTTACAAGAAGCTTATTGGATGAATCTCGTTTATTGAAATAAAATATTTTTTTGTGTCATCAAAATTATCGAAGTCTAATAATTAAATTCAAACCGATGTCCATTTAGTCTCCAAACGCTGAAGGCAAGCAACCTATCACTAGTTATTTTAGACACACTTGCGGGTCTTGTAGTCCTTGGCCCTGTCTAACACGTACGTACAAAAACATTCATCTTTTCACATTCATCATCATCATCATTTTATACGCACGACGACCAAAGCTGTAGCAAATACTTTACTAAATTAGCAGAAACGTAACTCGTAACTTTTTTTACTTCAAAATGTGGGAAGCCTTTGGCAATCAGTAGGACACAAATATAGGCTTAAAATGTATGTCGGATACTAACCTTAGTCTATAAAAGGCTATATGTTCTGTCAACATAAGAAAGATAAATGGCAAAATGAACAGAGTTCATAAGCATCACTAATGAGTCGATACGAGTGTTTCATTAATCACACATCTACGGTATTTGGAAGTTCGGGAAACACCGAGCCAGTGCATTGGTAACAAATTAATAAGTACGCAACACTTCGCATGAATTTATTGCACCATTTGTCATTATTTATTAATCTATTTCAAACTGGTGGTACATTATATTTTTATATAAGATGAAAAATGCAGAATGTTTCCAACGCTTCTTTTCAGATCGTTAAGGTAGCGTAAAATTTGTTTAATTCATTTTTAACTCTGAAAGTGACCTTTTGATCTGGCCCTATGTGGATTACATAAAGATGTAATTAGCCTTAATAATTTATATTTACCTTATATACAACGTGGAAGGGACCGTGGTGGAACCGTAATAAATTGAACCCTTGGCTATACTAGATCCCTGCACTATAGTATAATGATAGTAAAATAACAACCAAAAACAAAAAAAAAAACACGATATTCTTATACGAATGCACACCTTATTATGTCCCTTCCACGTTGTATAGGTATGTGTTTATCATATTGAAATCACTCAAAATCCTGTAAATTGATTCAAAAACGCATATAATTCTTTTGAATTAAAATTTGATAAAAGCTTAGATTTTTTTTAACTGAACTGCCAACCGTCCACACTTAGCACATAAAACTGGAAAGTTGAAAAGTAAAGAAACTTCTGTGTATTTTGCATTTGACATCGGACAGTTGCCTTTTTGAATACATTCCCGTTATTTGCACTGGTCTTTTCCGGCAGTGTTGGTCGCCATATTTATTTCCGCTGCATTTTTGTCAAAAGTCGAGTTATTGAAGTTTCCGTTTGAAAACTAAAAACTACATTTATTATTTTGCATATTGGTGTAACGTTTTTGCAAATAAAAGTGTATTTTTGCTGTTAGATATCAACTTGTGTAAAATTTTAGCTAAAACCGTCCAGAGTCCGGTTTTGTTGAATGTAAATAAAATTGAATGTTGAAAAAGTTTTTTAATAACAAACCAAAACAGATTTATGTAAAACATTTTTTTACTTATTAAAAATATTATTAAAAAATACTTGAAAATAAAATATATACTTTTTTTTTCATTTCTTTAATTGGCAAATGATAACGAAAATACATCGCATTGAAATTTCGCGTGGCGTCACGAACAGTTACGCTTTTAAACCTAAGATATAAGAATTTTCACTACTTTGCTAAATGAAAAAATATGGGTCCTTTATTTTTGAATAAATAGTTGACGGACTTAATAAAATAATATGTATTTTATCCAGTCCACATTCCTTTTTAGAGAAACGGTCCTCAGGAAAATCCGGTTCTGATGAACTTTGACCAGTCAAAAAAGAATGGTCGACAATATAATGAGAAAACCTCATTCAGACACACATTTTATTTAGGTAACATGACTATATAGGCATAGGCATGAAAACTCCATCTTCCTAAAAGGATTTTCTAAAAAATTATGCATTGGAAGCGGAAAGTAAGGTACCCCGATAACATCTAAGTTTGGCGACCCATCTTTTTAACTGCGGCTCAATTATCATGAGAATCTCAGGACGGGCACGAAAAAAGCCCGTAACTCAATATTAGTGCCTATAAAGGTGAGTGATAACCGCATATCCGCTCCCGGCCGCCTTTTATAGTCCGATGCTACGGCATAATAGGAAATCATTTATAATTCAACTAAAGATACACTTTTTGGCCCGCGGGACGTTTGATTTTTCATAGGAGAGTTTTCCGGTGAGCGGTTGTAAGTTGTAAGAAATAGTTAAGCGGTTTGACTTATTACAGAAATCAAATCACAGATTTAAATGTTTGGTGTAAGTTGCCATTTACACTTATAGCACTTAACAATAGTTTCAAATTTTTCAAGCTGCCTAAAAGCATCTGACAATACTTGGCGAGTGCCATCTATCGAATGATTACAATTGATTAACTAAAGATGATAAAACACGAAAGAGCTCTAAAAAATTGTATCCCAACGCCCGGAGTTACTTAACATGCGCAAGCGCTGCCACTAGACCACTGAGCTTTTTACTTAAATTGTCCTTGGATAATAAAAAGTCAAATTAATCTAGCTAAGGATGCCACCGGGAACGGCTAAAGTTAGTGGGAAAATATACAGGCTGTAAATCTGTAACCTTGCCATATTATCAGACGTACCTATACCGATCATACTGAACAACTTTCCCCAAGGAACATAGGTTGAAATAAGAAAAAAAAAATTGTTCCCGCTTACAAAATTGCTAAGGAAATCCATTTTTTTAATATTTCTTTGTTCCTTGGGGAAAGTTGTTCAGTATGATCGGTATAGGTACGTCTGAGAATATGGCAAGGTTACAGATTTACAACCTGTATATAATAGATACAGAATGAAGCCACGGGCAGAAACTAGCGATTGCCCCAGACACTTATGATTCCAAGCATGCTCGCACACGTAGTTTTTGCTCGAAGGTAGTTTTCCGAATCGCAGCAATTTTTATAAGAGTCCGCAATCAATACGCTCGAGCGCCGCATCCGAAGTGATCATTTGTTACGTCTAAACAAGCTACGCAATAAATAAACATGCGATTTTTCTTGTATGCGTGTATTTGTTGTGGGAATCGGTTTTTTGTGATATTGTTGGGATACAAATGAGTTACCTTGAATTATTTACAAGTAATAATATATATAACTATACTCTTTACACATTTTAATTGTTGAACACAATGCCATAGTCTAATTCAGTAAGCTTATGTAATTAGGCACATTATTTTGTCTTTACTAAGCTTTAAGCTTTAAGGTTTACTTAATAAAACCACATTACGAACCTGTGATACTTAAAAGTTTCCATTAGAGAAAGAAGTCCGATATGGACTGGCGACGTCAAAGTCCATATCGAAACAGCGTTTTTGCGAGTGAGATACACATATTTTCGTAAAGTCGCTATATCTCGTTTGTTTACTTTAGAATATTTACGGATAAACTGATTAGATAACACATTTTTTTTCATGCATATTCCCTATTGCTGACTTTGCTATACCTAGAAATATATTCAAACCTTAGTTATTTATTTTAATCCCGTCTATTTCTTCTAAAAATACACAGAAAACATAATATAATAAAATTGACTCTATCAATTAATTTGGGTGTTTTATAGTTTTTATCATCATCATCATCGTACAAAACAAAAAAAATAATTAAATGTACTCAAAACGATGGGACTTATTTCAAAAGACAAAGAGCTCCCAGATCTAATGAGAGTCTCAAGAGTCACCTAATATGATTTAAATTGGACGAGAAGATGTGCTAACGACACTTGTCAAATTACTTTCGCTTTTTTGTCTTTCTCGGAAATTTAATGAAAATGGATAAATGATACAATGTCTGGGGAAAATCCATCTCCTTTCGTGAAAATCCAATTAAGTGCTCTGCTTACTATGAATTTATTTTTTCTAGGTACTAGTTGGATAAATTGGCGTGAGCGTAATAAGGTAAGGGTAATACATAGATACTTACCAAAAATATTTAAGCTATTTGTTGTTTGTATTCTGCCGACCGAAAATGAAAAACAGAGATGGTGAAACTTAATATTTTTCACTCTAAAGCACCTTCGTCTGTCCTATTTTTTATCAAGAGTTAAAACATGGTCTGAAATGCTTAAAGCGTCGACTTGCTTCCTCTATTTTCCAGCTGAAAAAAGAAGCACATAAATTCAATACCTTGATTATATATAGAGGCATACATAGGCATAGAGCGCAGCTAGCATAAAAGATTTGGAAAAATATTTTAAACCGACAAATTTGGTAAGTCCGCAAACTAAAATAAAAACGCTGAACGTAGAACATTTTTGATCAGACCGACAGATTAGTAGGTAAGAAGTCTGGTTTTAAGAAAAGGAAATGAATAAGAAAAATGGAATTAGGTTAGATAAGAGGAAAATATTGAGTCAGTACTTATTATTTTCTACATGCTGAATTTTTAAGGAATTCTATGTTGAAAAGTTTGTATGTAGTAGTATGAGATTACAAAACTTTAAGTTCGTAATACAATGGCATGCCAGGTGCATGCCGGTTACTGGCATTCAGTGAAGTAAATATACACATGCCTGTGGGTGGCATAAAATGGTTGTGTGTTAAACAGTTACTCAGCCAAGATTATTTCGGTCTATTGTTGTGATCTCCTAAAATCAAGCTTCTTCGTCCCAGTGACGTGCCAAAAAATGCATAATGAATTAATTACAGCTGAGAAAAAGTATTCCACAAACACGCTTGTTCACGATATAGTTTAACGAATAATAAATAAAGTTGTTTCGTCATGGGCATTTTTCAATATTCCGAAAATCCAACAAAAACTAATAAAGTCAGAACAAAAAGTCTCCGATCCACTGGCAAACATGTTACGACAAGCGCGTGCCTGGCATGAGAGGGCCACTCCCCGCTTCCCCGCGAGGGGAAAATATCAAATGAGCTGCGATCTCCTGGCATGCGAGCTACGGGCAGAAGCTTAACCGTTACTGGCATGCTTTTGTGCGAGTAACCAGTATTTCTCATAATTTCACAGTCACTTCAGCCACATAATGTCCACTGCTAGACTTAGGCCTCTCCTAAGGATTTTCAAAATGGCTGATCTAAAGCGGCCTGCATCCATCGCTTTCCAGCGACCTTTTCGACGTTTAGTTCGTCGTCGGCGTGGTCGCTATTCAAGAACATTTTTGGCTCATCGGCCAACGGCTCGTCGCGTAAGTCGCGATGTAATGATACGGAACTATTCGCGCGTGAGTCCGACTCGCACTTGGCCGTTTATCTTATAAGTAACATACATTTTTTTACAAATTAAGAACCTAATTTGTAGCAATCAAGTTGTAAACGGTTCTCGTCGAAAACCAATTAACACGTAAAAACGTTTTATCCGTTCACTGCGAATTACATTTCATTCGTATAATGTACACGTCACAGATAAGCACTTCAGTAGGCATTTCGCTGAATTCCTGGCGGAAAAAGGATGGCTGACAATGAAAAACCGGTTGGGCGCGTATCGGGACGGGACATTAGTCACAACTGCTTGGCAATACACTACGTGCGACTCAGGCCTTATGGAGATGATAAATATATTGTGTAGGTCTATTTAGGCTCTAAAGCCCTAATGTTCCAGGCATCATTTATGATGATATTCAGCGATATTAAGCATACAATGTGGAGCAAATGTTTCACAGTAAAATAACACTGTTTATTGTTCATTCGAAAAGCCTCTCTCAGTATCTTTCAGGTAGAGTGGATACAAATACTTTGTATTGCTAGGATAGCAAAGGATGTGTGCTATAAACGAAAAACAGAAATGTATTATAATCATTTATGTAACTCATTTTCGTATATATGATCAATATGATTTGATTGTGTATTCATATCTTCACGCACATAGAAGCACGCAATCTTGTTAGCCTGTGTCACTCCCTGTTTAGGTATCGAAAATTTACCTACATTATATCTACGCTCGGAGCGAGACGACCACTCCGGAGTGGTAAATTCAGTGTCATGAATCGTATCTTAGAGTAACAAGAAAAAAATTGGCTTGCAATGCACTTCTAGGTATCTGAACGAAAAGCTACCGAGTTCTGACGCGAGCTAAATTAAACCTTATCGCTAACGACATTGAGTAGATATTTCTTTAAATTCCTTAGCCGAGTGAGACTTCTGTACGTAACTATTAATACTTATTCTGTGGTTGTACAAATATTTCTAATATCATGTCAACTTCAGGGACCCTTTTATAAAATATAATTATCCTATCCTACTCCTTTAATAAAATTATCTAATTTAAACTTTTATCTTATCCAGCCAGACTGTACAATACATTAAGTATAGTAAAAGAATGTCCAACATAGTGTTGTGGTACATTATTGTTATCTTGATAGGTAGTGTTCATCCGATTAGCTCTAATCGGATTGCATCGACGCACGCAACGCCGTCCGAACAAACATTAATGGAATTAAACACAATGCAATTACGGACAATGGCCGATACCAAACAGCTTTAGACTGGCACAAATACAAGGAAAATTGTAAGATAATTCGCGCAGGTAATCCAATTTTCATACTTTTTCTGGAGACATAGTAATGCATGCGACGCACACATAACACAAAACCCCGCGCGTCCCTTAGCGCTCTTACAGACAAGGGACAGTATGCGTGACATGTCAATCTGGCACAAACTGCCGCGCGACTGTCGGCAACCGTCGAACTGCAGTTTTTGACAGTTTGTGTTGGCGGTAAATCGGCGATGGTCGCCAACCGTCGCGTCGCTGACTTGTGTCGCAGGTACACTGTCGTTCGATGAGCGACCGCGACGACGCGACGACGCTTCCTCGATGTGCTGCTTCGAAGTTCAGGGTCCAGGTGTTGACCTTTTCTTTTATCCATAAACGTGTTATCTGAGCGTGTCACCATGCAATCATACAACCATGCATAAAACGGTGTCACATCCAAGGATATCAAAAACCGTGCAAAGTGAAGAAGTCATAAAAACTATTTATTTGTGGGTGCGGGTGTCATGACCATTTTTATAGGGTTTTTAGGCATGCAATATTTAGTACTAATATTATCTTAATAAATAACGATTTTATCTTATTTCGTTATTTTGATTATTTTTATGACCGATCTCCTCATTTTGTAATTAAATTGACAATTACTCCTTTTCATTAGCAATAGGTCCTTTTTATGTAGGTAACCTTTACGAAATTTGCGTCCAACGTCCAAACCCCAGAAAAATTGGGTAAAAAATAGCCGTAAAATATTTATATTGCTGAAGTTTTTCTTTTTATTTCTTTATTTTACGTTTATGGTTCTCGCTGCATAAGGTTCGGCAGTAAACGGTTTCTTTGGACGCCCTTTGATCCACGATCCGCTATTTGGCATTCCTCGACGGACTCACAGTTCAAAAGATTGCACAGTTTTAGTAAAGGAATGAACATAATTGTTAGAACTGTATTTCTTCGCTTCCTGTTTGTTGTTTTTGTTTTTCATGTGTTTAAGTGGCCAACACTAGTGTCAGATTTTTCAGGCTGCCTAAAGGCATCTGACATAACTTGACGACTGACATACAATGTTGACAACCGGGATCAACGGCTCATACGTGCCTTCCGAAGCACTTGTGTTCTCACCCATCCAAGTGCGGACCACACCTGGTGTCGCTTTACTTGCGAAAGCACTAGTAACGTGCACTCCCCCTGGGCCATCGAGCTCGTATATGTGACGACCTCCGTGGCGTTGTGGTCACCATGCTAGTCCGCCACCCAGAGGTCCCGGGTTCGATTCCCGGTCAGGGCTAGTTGGAAAATGGCCTTTTTCAAATTTTCCTAGATCTTGGATGTTTATCTATGTATTTGTTATAAAATATAGTATCGTTGAGTTAGTATCCCATAACACAAGTCTCGAACTTACTATGGGGCTAGCTCAATCAGTGTAATTTGACCCTATATATTTATTTATTATTATTATTATTTATTTATTTGAGTCAGATAAAGACAAAACAAAAGGAGTATTTAGAATTGTTGAATAACTTTCTTTCAAATAAATAAAAATAAGTCACACACATAGTAACTGTTGTAGCTTGGGTGTAAAGCATAACTAAACGTTTCCTTACATTTAGGCCAAAAGAAAAAATAAGCTAATAATAAAAATCCTAGGGGATTAAAGATCAATTAATTTTGTCTAACTTACAAAGTAAGATTAATTAGAGACGTCGATTAATCCGTAGTACTAACCCTTTACGCTTTGATAAAAGAAATAACTTGTAAAATAACCTTCAATTGGTGAAAATGGATCAGCTGGAATAATTTATTTGTCATAATTGCAAAAGTCGTCAAAAATGTTGAGAGCTGAGACCACTACTGAAGGATAAAATATGTATTTTATGCCAATGTTGCCAGGTTTTTTTCTGTTTTAGTATGAAGTCGACACAAAGAGTTACAAAAGGTCTAGTAATATACGTGGGAAAGGAAAATGCTTACACGTATGTAGAAAATATATTTCTGACATAGAATTTTTTTTATCTGTGTTTGTGTTTGTACATACGTATATTTATACATATGGGAAATGAAAAATATTCACATGCTGTCCCGAAACCACGTCAAGTGGGATAAGGTGAGGAATAGAAAGAAAATATTGTCAATGTATACCAAAAATAAGTGGAATATGCAAGTTTCTCATTTAAATATAATCACCACAACTATCTGTCTGTTTATCCCGTTTATCCTAGTAGTTGGTTGGGGGAGAATGCTTTCAACGTCTTCCAAGTTTATTTTCTTTGTATTTTTTTTAAATAAAAATACATACTTTTAATAAAAATATATTTTTGATTTCAGCATAAATAAACAAATATTAAAATATGACTAAACCGAAATTGATTTCCTACCTATTAACGACACAGACATTCATGATTTATGATAGTAGTTAATGCACGTTTATATTGGCCTAATCATTATGTACCTTCCTGTCGATATTGCTCACGATACACGACTATCTCACAAGATGTTAAAGTCAACTCAAGGTCTGTCTGGTTTTGAAAAGCAATCATGTTGGTAATGTAAATATGGGTATATTATATTTTAAAAGTTTTGTAACAGCAGGAATTGCGGTAGCGGGATAAAATCAAAAGCGGTGTGTAGATGAAGTTAGTATATTGCGAAGATATGTTTAACAAAAAATGTATGCAAGCGAGCAGGGAGAATATCTCTAAAGTAGTGTTGCAAGCAATAGTATAAAATATCGATAGTCTATCGATACTATCGTTACCTTGGAAAAAAGTAACAATATCGATAGGACTATCGATAGTATTGATAGTTTAGATACTATCGATAGTATCGATAGTTTTTAATTAATACTATCTATAGTATCGATAGTAAAGGTACTATTTGTATAAAGAATTATCGATAGTGTTGTTTAATATCGATACTATCGTAATATCGATAGTAATTTTAGCTATCGATAGTATTTTACGCAAATAGTAGATACAGTATCGATGCTATCGATAGTATCTAAATCTAATACTATCGATACTATCGATAGTTATACGTTTTATCAATAGTATTGCAAACTATTGACAATCGATACTGTCGATAGTATCGATAGTCCTATCGATATTATGACTGGTTTTCAATTTCAAGGTCAACTATCGATAGTTATGCAACGCTACTCTAAAGTGGGCGACAGGCAGCAGACCGTGCGTACGAGTAGGTACGTTCAAAACTACGACCGTCCGTCTTCGTCGACTAGATGACTAGTAAGAAAATATACTCGTGTACACGATTACGCCTACGTCCAGTAGTGAGTGGATACTTAAACCGATGTTAGTAGCCGAAAGTTATTAACCGTGAAAAAAATCTTCATAGCGCGTTTTAGTTTTGTATATGTTAACGGAAATGTATAAAACTTAGGAATTGTTTACAATACCTAGGATATGTATACAATTCCGAAGCTAATAAGGAAATATATTAAATATTGTTTCAAAGATTATGTAATACACACATATTCTAGGAAATGTATAAATTTACTAGGAATTGTATACATTTCTAAAATCGTATTAGGAAATGTTTATAACGAATGGTTTCTACGAATAAAATGAGTAAAACGGGAGCGAGCGACTTAAGTAGATTAGGTTCGTTAGGTTTCCTGCGACCAAAACACGAGCGAGCGAGCGAAACGAGCGAGCGACTCTAGCTAAGGGCGAAACTAATACACACACAAAAACAACTTTGCCGCGGAGTGTAGGGTAGGTTCGTTATGATGATACCGTTCTTGGTACCAATTTGATAGAGCGTTTATTACATTTCCGACAGCTACTTAGGAAATGTATATATTACCTAGGAAATATGTCTAATATAAATTAATTCACACATTTCCGGGCGGTTTTAGGAATTATATACATTTCCTAGGAATTGTATACAATGACGGATTACACACATTTCCGGTAACATATACGTAAACATTAAGGGGTGGATCCTACAAATTGATTTAATTTGATGCATTTTTTATCTTTCACAGGAATTTCTCTCTAATATCAAGCTTTTGGCATACATTCTATAGTATACATTACTAACAACTTTTTACAAGTAGTTGGACCTTGTTATCCGTTATAGATTTTGAGTAATAAAATTTTTTATGTAAATTATCGTGAACGTAATGACGTCTAAAGGAGCGTAATGACATTTATACGTGTTGGTCTTATTTTCTTTATAAGAATTAGTTATACTTAATAAAAGACAAAGTAACATCAGTACTTGGTTTATTACTTAATATTACAATTAAGATTGAGTAATCAGAATAACATTTTTTTTTTGTATTAGTCTCATCAGGAGATCACCAAGTTAAATGAAAAATAAACAAATGAAGTTCTAAATTTCAACCTTGACTTATTTTTTTACCCAATCAAGAATAATTCAAACTTACAATATACAGTACAAATATACTTACTAAATAACCTTTGTTTGTACCATTAAATATATTTAATATCTTTTTTACATTTTGTCTGTCTATGTGTATGTTTTTTCACCCATCACGCAAAAACTATATTTATGGCAGATTTTTATGATATTTGGGATGTTGGTAGCTAAATGATGAGGTCAACATTTAATATGCAATTTATTAAAGAGAAATATCTGATTCCTAAGGAAATATACGAAATACGTCACAAGAACGATGTCGCGGGCGCAGCTAGTATATACAGTACACATGAGTATGAAAAAATCTTGTTTGTTTAATAGTAAATAGTCTACGAATAACAAGAACTTATATTATCACACAATATTTTGTCATTACGTTCACGATAATGTCATTACAAAATATCTAATTTTAACGTAATAAGAATATATTGTGTGTGTAAAGAGTAAAACTACACTCAATTATCGTTGACCACCAGGGTCTATCATATGCATAAATCCGAATTTATTTACGGTTGATCCTTTTGAAATTACACGCACTTTGCTGAATGACGCAAAGGTGTGACAAAACACTGCGAACGAAACTTGGTCGACGAAATAGCAATAAGACACGTCTTTCTCCCACTGACTACGGGCGGTAAATTAACGCCGGCCGGTGGGCGGGTGTTCCATGGGGTTTCGACGCGTCTCGACACGAGCAAACATGAACTGGAGACGTTCAAATGTCGAATTGTCATCGTGAACTGAATGACGGGTTTACAGTGACAAAACTTTGAACTCATTTATTTTCTTAAATATTAATTTTTATATATTATCATGTCAAAAAAATGAATGAGACATTCATCTATTAAAAGTATTTTTTTTTATTATTTTCTATTTCTTATAGTTTTTTTTTTGTTATTATATGTTGCCAAGGAGACCGCTTGGCTTCAAACGTCTGAATGACGTTTTGCGTAGTTTTTTTAATTTATTTTTTTAAATGCAAATAAAACACAAGTAAGACTTTCTTACCTTGATAATATAAACCAATTCACATAATATGCAATAAAAATTAATTTAGAAAAACGAAAATTTCATATGAAAATCGACGGTAGATTGGTGAGAACCAATTTTGTAGGATCCACCCTAAGACGATCTGACGCTGATGAGTAGCGTTAACATGTTTAAAAAAACCTAATTAGTTCATAATTATTTAGAATTAACATAAAGAAATACGAATAAATTACGTACTTTGCTTACTCAGATCGTGTGTTTCAATTCTTAGTTTTTATTTGGTTTTTACACTAACTTTTACGAGTTGCCTAAATAAATTTTCTATCGTGAAACGTTTCTATTGTCTTTACGTTGCAACTTAACACGTTTCCCCAGTATTTATGCGCTCCTTTGAGGTTTAATATATCGTCTACCGTAGGCTATACAAGGTGCTTGTGTTTCGGACAGGAGGCTACCTTTCCGGGGCTTTACACGTTAGTTTAGCCTGTACGAAATGCCGGCGAGAAACACCATTTCCCTTAGTTAACGTACAATGTCACGTACAAGGTGAGAGTACGTACTTAGGAAATACCTCTCCGAGTTACTTTGCTGAGATAATGTTTTGAATATCAAGTTGGACATACATTGACGTCGGTAAAGTAGAGCCTTTATGAATGTAGAATGTTATACAACGTGGAAGGGACATACCCGTAATAAATCAAACCACGGGCTGTACTAGATCACTATCATCATCATCAGGTCTTTTTGTTTCCACTGCAGGAGCACGACCCTCTCTGTACTACCCGAGTCAAACTTGGCCAGAGATGCCAGAGGTCTTGGCCTACACTCTCCGCGCTGGCCAGACGGGTTGGAGAGGTCTCATTGATGTTTATAAGCTTTGTTTAGCTTGTTATCCCTAAGTCGCCTTCTATGACACCCACGGGAGGTCTTGGAGTGGCCCTATTCTACTCTGCCGGAAACCACACGGCAAACTAGATCACTAAAGTATAATAAAAATAAGACAATAGTAAAAATACAAAAAAAATTGGCACTTCAGCACAGAATTAATAATAGTATTACATACAGAACGGAAACTCGCACCGTCCCCCGCAATCTGGTGTCCCCGCAACCCTTCCCCCGTTATTGTGAGGTGTAAGTGGCAGTAAAACAGGGTTATTGGTAGTTGCACGTTGACATTATGCGAGTCACTTAGGATTATTGAATTGTAATGGTGAGAAACTGCGCACATTATCATTGTTTATCGACGGAAAACAGTAAATAACGAAAATTTTATAGATTTCCGAGTGATGAAAACAAGTAAGCAAAGCAACAAAGTCTGTAGTGGCAACCTTGATTGTTTAACTCACACATTTGACGTGTGCACGGACGGATTGTTTCGTTTGTAGTAGTACTAGGTATATATGCTGCTCCGTTTGTATGAAGAGCCATACCTGTGACTTCAGTACGATATGTTAATGTATACATTTCTCAAAATTAATATAATATGCTATACCTAAACCTTTGTTAAAGTAACTAAATGAATGCGACATGTACAGCAATATTGATGTGACAGCTTATTCAGGCCTAATGAAGAGGAAGTGGACACTCTGACACGTACTGCATTCTACAACTAATCAGAATTGATTGATGACTAAAACTAATAGGCGTTTACTTTTATTTAATGATATAAGTACATATGTTTTCATAGTGTCGCAATATTGTATGATTAAATTATATAGGTAGTTTATTTTATGCGCATAGAATATTTATACTTAAGAATAAGAATATGAAATGCCTACTTTAGAGTCATTACTTTAAAAATAACTTTTAATTGTAAAATAAGCCATGTTTCATTCATTCTGTTATATTAAATTTTAATGTTTTTTTTTTCCAGCAACTATGTATCTACTTTAATTACTTGAATTGTTTAGAGGATAGAATTTTTCGGACTGATTAGTTAACTAAAAACGATTTAAGAGTCCCCTTACCCTAGACCAAAATACAACTTTCCATACAAACGTAGTCTACGTTTTATTTCAAAACGACATGTCCGATTTCGGTAAAATTTTGTAATTTCAAAGATATTGCAATTATCTAGGGTAATAACTGGTTTCCGACGGTAAAAATGAACTTGAAATAGAATATAGTGCTTTATATCATTTTTGACCATCAGTATGGGAAACTTCTAAATCGTTATATTTTCTTTCCAGTTCATAATTTTACTGTAGAAACCAGTTATTACCCTAGATAATTGCAATTTCTTTACAATTACTAATTTTCACCGGAATCCGACATGTGGTTTCAAAATTAAACGTAGACTTCGTTTGAATGGAGAAGTCTAGGCTATGGGGACTCTTAATAGTTAAAAAGCAGGCCTACAATAATTTCTCATATATAAAACGTTTTTTATAAGATAAAAGTGTACCACTCTTTATATTTCCTTTTACAAAATCCTTAATTTTATCTTTCAATTTTTGTCATATGTTTTGAAATGTATACTTATTAGAACAAAGTTGGAAAGAATATGGGCCGAAGTGATACCGTCGTAACCCATCTTATAAAATAGTCTCTGCCTTCACTTTTAGGTACCTACTATAACGACAAGTTTACAAGCGTCTAATGGTGCTTCAGAATGAGAGCTGTTATATCATCCTCTTAGCAAGCACTGACAGGTATGCAGGCTTGGCAAGTAATCTTACCTTTTAGTTGTATGAGACTATGCTTTTAGCGAGCACCGTTCGCAGTAATGTGTTCGATGTTACGTGATTCCAAGTGAAGTTTGAAGTTGTTTCCAGTAGTTATTTGTTTTGTTGTTGAAAACGTAGCGTACTACTTTTTGACTTCCGTAAACTCTATATTATTTCGTCTGCCGCATGTGTGGTATGCGCTTGATTTATATTTCATGTTCGTTTTATATCATGTTGGAAACAAATTTGTCTTGTATGAATAAGTATAGTCATTTGCAAAATTGTTGCAGTCATTGTTGTGTATTCAAATTAAAAAGCGCGAATGCACTTAAATTATTTTTTTAATTAAATCAGTTTTTTAAACATCGTTTGTTATTTGAATACAACTGGTTGGTTTGCACATAGATTGATTACTTACAGGTATGTTTGTTAAGGAATAACATAATTATTGTAAACGAAAGTAACTTTTAAAAGAGTCATCCTGTTTATGTAAACTGTTTCCCACTTATTCATAAAAAATTACAAGCCTTTGCTAAACCTATAATATTCTAGTTAAAATAAGATTTGTCTCGTTTTTTTCAATGTCAACTATTGAAAAAAGGGAAAGGATTAAAACACATTTTAACTTAAATAGGTATAGTAAACAGTTGTTAATTGGAACGTAGTTCCTTATCGTGCGTTGCGAAAGGAGGCTAGACCAAAAAAATTAAGACTAAAAGTTGTAACGACACTTTTTATAGGTACCTACATGGTATAAAGGAAGTCCCTCGCCGCGTATGTCTGTCTGTACGCTTATAACTAAAAAACTACTGAACAGATTTTGTTGCAGTTTTCTTTATTAGTCAGATCGTTTATTCCGGATGGTTTATGTATATAATTTGCATGTATTTTATTTATATTTACTGAAGTTTTCGTCAAAAAATTGATTTCGGACACTGCGTCAGGCACTTTCAGAGCTAACGCTGGCTAAGTTTTAAAAGTTAAATAAAAACAAGGTATAAGAAAGTTGTAGGTCTTTATAAGGTCTACAAAAAAGTCCTCGATAGCATATATCTATCTCCTAAGGTTAGGTCACAATAACCATTTTTAAGTTTATGTTACGCGTAAAAATTTTAAATAATATTTTCACCGACAGGATATTAATCCTTATCCTTTTAAATAGTTTATTTACCTTGGTTTTTTAAGAGTAATTCAGTAATTCGTCCCATGTACCTACGGCCCATTTGGGACGAAACGCAGAAAATCAAAATTAATCAAAATTTCATTCTGCAATTCGTCCCATCCTTTTTTTGTATGGAAATTTAAACCTTATTAACGCTTGGTACAGTCAGTGAGACAAGAATTAAGATAAATGTATATTTCGTTAGAATTGTTACATTTTTAAACATGGGACGAATTGCAGAATGAAATTTTAATTAATTTTGATTATCTGCGTTTCGTCCCAAATGGGCCGTAGGTACATGGGACGAATTACTGAATTACTCTTTTTTAAAGTAGATTAACATTGTCCTTTACAGTATGGCAATCAAATGTATAGTTTAGAAGATATCACGAAATCAAAATTCAACGAAATCAATTATCGGAACGTGATGATCACGGAGCTGCCGCTAGATGGCGTTTTCGGGACAGGCGATAGATATAACACGACTCTAGGTCATCAATCCAAAAATTGAATTTCCACGCTTAGCGTTGGCCATTCTGAATCATTAAGCTCCTCACATGTAGATATTCCTACTAAGTACCTAACATACCTATAATTTTCTTATATCTTTAAACGAGCAATTCTTGTATAAGTATTTATCTTATACCTTTAAACGAGCAATTCTTGTATATTTATAAATTTATAAATTTCTGTGATCTCGAAAACGGCTCTAACGATTTCGCTGAAAATTGGTATATGGGGGTTTGGGAAAACGCGTGTTTTCGAGTTTTCATTCGTTTTCTTTCCACGCAGAATATGGTCGCTAATTTCGTCGCGCCGGCCGCCATCCGCTTAGCTCAGCGGTTAAGGATGCTGACTGCTAGAAAGAGTGTTACGGGTTCGAATCCCACTCGGTGACTTACTTTTGTTTTTCTTTATGTTCAAGTTTATATATAATGTTTTATTGGAACGAAGTTCCTTATCGCGCGTTGCGAGAGGTGGCTAGACGGAAAAAATTAAGATCAAAAGTTGTAACGACACTTTTTGCTATAGTTGTAAGCTGTGTGGCGTGCGCGTGTTTCTCTGTCTGTCTCTCTCTCTCTCTTTCTCAATAATCGAAAGGAACTTCGTTCCATCCGGGTGTCCCTTGAGACCACTCAAGTTTTTTTTAATGAATATGAGGGTATATATCTATCTCACTGGTTGCTATCAACGATGGTTCAAAAGCTGTTATAGTAAAAGTACTTAGAAAGGTTTATTACATTAATAAATCTATGTTCTTAGTGTACTCTCAGTCTCACATAAAGTCTATATACTGTTTCCTCGAATCGATACCCAAGATAGTTGCGACCGATAGCGACTGGCGGGACTTTTCACCTGTCAACTTTGCCCGGAGTTAAACCGCTTACCCTCAAATAACGTAGTTTAACGTCCACGTGGCCGGATCTGAAAATATTTCTCTCTTAAATAAACTGAGGCGATTATATAGTGATGGCAGGAGCGGTGGCGAGTTACAAAAATGTTGTTTGTTTGCTAAAAGCAATTTTCTTTTCATTAAAAAGTTTGTTAGAAACGTATAGTCATAAGTGATACTGTCATAGAGCTCTATTAACTTAGTCAACTTAAATTTTATAGGTAATCCTACGAGGAGAGAGTAGGCCAAATCCTCTGGCTGCTCTGGTCAAGTATGGCTCTAGAAGTACAGAGGGTTGTGCTCCTGCAGTGGAGACTAAAAAGACCTGATGATGATGATGGTACTCAATATTCAGAGAACTAAAGCATAATGCCTGGGATTTATACGCAAAACCCCATTAATACCAATCGAAAATTACCACCTGTAATAAAAAAATGCGTTCAATACAAAAATCCGAGGATTGTCATAAAACAAAAAGATTAGCTAATGATTTTTATGTTATTAAGCCTTATATTAAATGACATTATGAAAGTTGCTCAGGACCATGGTAAGTGGCATTTACCGAGAGAGGAGAGGCCTATCCCCAACAGTGGGAAGATAAAGGCTGCGGATGATGACGATGATGTAGTTTTATTTACCTTTTCCGCTTAGTTTAGCATAAATAAGCAAGAAATAGCGGCATCTAGTGTCGGAGGCCAAGATCCACTTTGGGTCGTTGCGCCACCGTAGTAAGTAAGGTTTCTACTACTCCGAATAGGGGTCTTTTAGATTATCCAAAAATAATGGACCCGTATTTTTCAGTTTACCAAGAAAGTAAAAATTTACAAAGATACGGAGCAAAGTTCCGTAGAGTAAAAATCGTACCCAGCCGCTACGTCATGCGAAATTTATATGCGCTGTATTGTTGTCATTTTTGGTATCTCAGTGAAAAGCAAAAATACGTGCACAATATTTTTTAATAATCTAACCGATGGATTAAAAATATTTTTCCATTGTCATGCCTATTGTATTTTTTTATCAAATAGGCATCTTTCATTGTAGCATCGATTTTGAAACACTAGGTACTTTCAGCCTATTCCCTGTAGATACCCAGTGGTACAAATTTCGCACGGGTAACCACCCGCCAAACGACATGCCCCAATAACATCGTCCACTATCGCTACCGCCTATGACCGAAAGCAGCTTTATTCGAGCTGCAAGCTTACGCTGTCTTGGCGAGTTGCAGTGGTAATGAACGAAATAAAATGTTCGGACAGAAACGGCATTGTGCTAGTGTCATAAGACTATTTTCTTCCTTTTTCCTTGATTGGATATGTTTGCAACGATATGTTTATTTTTGTTTTCTTTTCTATATATTGTTATGAACAGTAACCAGAGACCACTCCCTTTATTTTACTATAAATTATGTCAGCGTGATTAGTAAATATGAGAGAAAAGAAAAGAGTGTATGAGTGTGTTTTAGCCGATAGGGTAAAAGAAACAATGAATTATAAAACCTTTAGATTTGAGGTAGGGTGCGATGATGCGGCTAACATTACGCTAAGCGTGGCCCTTGGGTCTTTATATGGCCTTAAGCTCTGTAATTTGGCATTTAAATCTAATACCTTTAAACGAGTAATTCTTGCATATATATAAATATATATTTATTTATAAATTTCTGTGATCTCGAAAACGGCTCTAACGATTTCGCTGAAAATTTGTATATGGGGGTTTTCGGGGGTAAACAATCGATCTAGATTAGTTTTATGTTTGGGAAAACGCGTCTTTTCGAGTTTTCATGCGTTTTTCTTTCCACGCAGAATATGGTCGCTAATTTCGTCGCGCCGCGACCGCCTTGATTTAGCTCAGTGGTTAAGGATAGCGACCGCTAGAAAGAGTGTTACGGGTTCGAATCCCACTCGGTGACTTACTTTTGTTTTTTTTTATGTTTAAGTTTATAATTTTGCATTGTTTTTTGACAAGTTTAAAAAAAAATGTTACTGTTTGAGATGTAACCGAGCAAAGCTCGGTCGCCCAGGTACTATGGCTTTAAACGTGAAAGTGTACCTATCTGCATCTGCATTTCGATATTTGATATAGAACATAACATACAAAATAGATTCGTAACTGAACTATAAAATCTATTTAGAGGAACTATGATACACTATGATTTGCTAATTCAATGTTCGTATTTAGGTACATAAAATTTCCCTATTTTATTTAAATGAAACTTGTAGTGCGGTGAGTGACTGTTAAAAGCAGGTAGTTTGTCTACTTAGCGTTTGAACGACCACATGCGAAGGGCTTTTACTATTATTTCTACTTAAGGTAGCGGAAAGCATTCATTATGTAAGCACTTACGTACTTTTCACTTTTCCTTAATTATCATAATAGTTTGACGATGTAACGTTTAGCGTTGCTTTAAAAAAAAACAATAACTCTCTATAATTTATAAGTTACAAGTTTATAACTACAAAATCTGATTAACAGAAGTCATTAAGCTCTTTTTTGCATGCAAAATTATTATCCTACTATCCTATCCTACAAATATTATAAATGCAAAAGTGAGTGAGAGAACCTATTTAAATGAAATTTTATATGGATATAGTTTGATACCCAGGGAAGGACATAGGATATTTTTATCCCAAAATTCCCACGGGGAGTAAAGTCCACGGGCACAGCTAGTTTTCTATATTTTTGTAATAATAGTAAACTATTTTTTTTTGTTTTGTTCAGTTCAGTTGAGTTCAGTTTGACCCCAAACCCTAAATTTTGAGGCCTGCAAAAATAAACATCGAGCAAAGCAAAATATACTTACATAAAGTCCTAAAGAACAGTTGCCAAAAAAACAACAGATACTTACGATATCTCAATTACACTAATGTCCGATTGCTCAACAAACGTAATAGCAAACAGAGACAAACCGATACAAAAAGCGCTTTTAAATAAATCGCAGTAGGTATACAAGTTGAGCACTTAAAAACGAATGAAGTATAATTTTGTGAAGGTTGACTGAAGGTGATTGGACTAAGGTGACTTTGATGACTGACATTCACCACTGCATTCTAAACTTATTAGAACATGATTCAGGTAGAGTAATGAATATGAATCCATAAAATTACAACGGGCAAAAGATGTCTCCAATGGCCTTCGGCAAAATTAACACAAGAAATGTAAGTGTTAGTTACATATGATAAATATAAATATATAGGGACAAATTACACTGATTGAGCTAGCCCCGAAGTAAGTTCGAGACTTGTGTTATGGAATACTAACTCAACGATACTATATTTTATAACAAATACGTATATAGATAAACATCCAAAACCCATATAATTTAAAAAGGCTATTTTCCAAATTGCCCTGACCGGGGATCGAACCCGGTACCTCTGGATGGCGGAATAGCATGGTGACCACTACTACGCCACGGAGTTCATCTAAAGAGGGATAAAGATGTAGTTAGTATACATATACTCATATACTAATTACATGTTTATATCCCTTGCAGTTTCTTTCGTTAAATAGAAGTTTTACATTACAAACGATAAAATGTGTGCCAATTGTCACTTAACCAAATATTTCAAAGATGTGTGAGAGTACGAAACGGAACAAAAACCTGAAAGCCAGACCCTGGGTCATATTGAAGAAACTGATGTGCATTAAAGCTTCTTCACGCTTACTTTCCGTCCACCTAACCATCAATTTATAATGTAACATCAGATTTCAATAAATGAAATGTAAAAGTAACAATAAATAACTTAGACCACTGATGGTTTTACCAAGTAATGAAAGTATCTAGTGTTTCAAAATCGATGCTACAGTGAAAGATGCCTATTTGATAAATAAATACAGTTAACTAAATAGGGTGCAAAAGTTTAGTCACCTTAATCCACCTTATCGACCTAATTAAACATCGGATTGCAATAAAGTGAATGTAAAACCAACAATAAACAGCGGTTAGGGCCGTTGGTCCGTTGTTTTTACCCCTGGATATTCCTCTCGTGATTTATGCCGTGCCTGCTCCGAATATGATTACCCGTTGCGTGTCCGAACTGCCTATAATGGATATAAACGTCGCATTTAACTGCTCGCTAAATACGATCCCACTGGACTACTGACTTGTTACTTGATGGAAAGTAAATTTCAGAAATTAATGCAATATTTTTTTGGTTTTGATTTAGGGTAAGTTGTGCTAATGAGAAACGATAAATAAAAAGCTTGGTTGCCTAGCGAGCTTACAAGGTTGTAGCAATCCTTACAGTCTTATTATAAAATGTAGACTAACTTTGTAACTAGGTTTAAACCATAATCTAGTTGACATCTAGTAATATGCCATCGTCTCATTTGAAAATGTCAACTTGATTTGGTCGGATAATGGTTTAAACCTAGTCACAAAGTAAGTCTGCGTTTTATAATAAGACAGTTAGTGTTTATATTTGAATAGATTACGTCTTTCAGTTGTATCCTTAGCTGCGTCGTCTCGGAGATTGCATCGCAGAGACTACAAGTGACTTTACATACTCTAATTACTTTTATGTTTCGGAGGAAACTTTACCGTTTAGCAGATAGAGGGAAGGACACTTGATTCTAAAAAAAATTTTACTATATAAGGTCTAACAAAATATACTGGAATTATTTAAAGGGTGAATTCAGTCCGTGATATAGAACAACTATCCCCTAGAAACATATGTCGAAAAATGAAAAATAATTTTTGGCTTTCCATACGAACTCTGATCAGCTGATCGGACAACTTGTATGAGAGGCCACAAATTACTTTTCATATTTCGATACGTGTTCTTTGGAGAAAGTTGTTCAGTATCATGGACTGCATTCACCCTTTAAATAGTTTCAGTATATTTTGTTAGACCTTATATAACCAAATATTTCGGAAATTTGGGGTCTCTTCATCGAAAAATGGTATCCACAAGCTTAATATTTTTGAGAGACCTATTCAACGATACTAAAGTGGAGAAAAATATAACTCCCACTTTACTTGTATGGGAGCTGCCCTAAACAAATATTTTTCGATATTTTATTTTACCACTTTTTCGGGTTTCTAGTACTTATAGCCTCTGAGCAGACACACATACAGACAAGCATGTCAAAACTTTTAGGATTTCTTATTTACTACGGAACCCAAAAAACTAAATACTGGAGATATACAAATAGTTTGACGAAATTAGGCAATACGCCTTTAATATTTTAACCGTATTATAGGTATACAACAGGCTACTATTCGAATTTCCGTCTGCGTGTGCTACTTGGAAAAGTGCAACCATTTACTGAATTTTTCGCGATTGACTAACAAAGTTGCACATTAAAAAACCCAAATACTTATGCAAATTTCTGATTTTGGGATTTGGTACAGCCAACGAGAATTTTCCATGAACATCAATGGACCTTTGCATAATTGCTTTATTATTTGCACGGCTTAAAGCCCTGGTCATAGCTATATAAATTGGTCGGTTACATGTTGTCAACAAACGACTGGGTTTTATTGGTTTTTTAAATACTTCGCGTGGTAGAACACCGCTCATTTTAGGATGTCATAACAAAAATGCATTAGCGAATGAGCGTTATAGACTTAATTTATCAACTCTATTGAATACATACAATTTTTGTGCGAGAAATAAATCAATTGGGTTTTAATTTCTACCGAATTTAGCTAGATATGTTTTATTAAATCGTACTAATATAGAAACCCTAAAAACTCACTGAAGATATTGAATAATACGCCTATATTCTTTTAAATCTAATTATAAATCTTATCACATAACAACCTTCCATTCGCATTTTCGTCTGCGTGTACTACTTGGAAACTACTTGCGCGATTGACTAACAAAGTTGCACTTTAAAATATAGCAGCAGACATAAGAAAATAAAGGCTGATTAAAGAAAATGAAAGCTGAAGATGATAAAAATAGTCTAAACCACACAACTAAACAGATCGGCACATTCGTCATACAATTTTCATGCCACACAGTGGTCAAAACATATAAAGATTTCATTATCATCATCTGAGTGTATTCCCGGTGGCATCCTCAGCGATAAGGCGGTAACGCTTTAGAGCCCGGAGTCCGCTAGCTAACCTAGGTGATTTAACGAGGTTACTGGTTTTTTTCAAAGAGCGACTGCCGTCTGACCTGCGCAACATAAAGGGTAGATCAGAACCAATCCACGGATAGGTTTAACATAGTTTGACAAAACAACTTTTCACAAACTATGCTTCCCAGTGGGTTTAGAACCCACGACCTCCGGATTACAAGGCGAATGCCTTAACTACTGGACTACGGGGGCAGTCAAAACATGTAGAGATTTAACAGGATAACAGGATATAAGTTATTTACATAGATATAGGACAAATTAGTTAGGTGTTACAATCACCTGGAACAGGTGCAAAACGCACTTGTTCCAGGTGACAATTGATATTGATCGAAATAGTGATTTTCTGCGGAAGAGGTTAAGTTGGTCTTATTTTTTATTTAATTCGCAACACTGTATACAAAAGGTTCAAAAATAAATTAAAACTGGAATGCTCAATATGCTTCGAGATTACAATCTTAATGCGAAATAAAAGCTATTCATAGAAATCTGATTTTGAAAATTGAGTTTACTCTCAGTTTGAACCACATTCTTCTCATTCCGATTCTATTAGTTAAAACACTTTCAAATTTGATTTGCCCCAGCTACATTTTATCGCCATCAATACCGGAGTTAATTCCGCAATAAAAATTGCTTGTTAAAGGCGACAAATTGCTCGAATATTTTTTCCTATTTACATTTTTGTGGGTATGTATCGTTCGTTAGCTGTTATTATGGGTCGGAAGGGCCCTTAATGAGGAAAAATGTTTTCCACAATGATAGCCGACTGGCCGACCAACTTTTTTGCGGGCTCTAAGCAAGTTTCTCGCGTAATTAACCAGTTTGATACTCTTGATTTTCCTTGATTCATGGTCTTTCCTGAGTATTTACCTTCTTCTGAAAAGAAATGGAATGGAACTGTTATCCTAACTTTTCGATATACACGGGTCATTACGTATATTTGTTGCGTTTTTTACTTCTAAAAACATTAAAACATAAATAAAATAAAATTGTTTTATGGTGATAAATTTATTTTATATTTTGGCAATACAGAGTAAAATATCAAAAGCTTTAAAAATACAAGTACTGATCTGAAATCGAATCGAAATTGAGTAATGTGATATAACGTTATTTCATAAATAAATGAAACCGAGAAATATATTC
The DNA here is from genome assembly GCA_963555685.1 of Acrobasis consociella. Lineage (NCBI taxonomy): Eukaryota > Metazoa > Arthropoda > Insecta > Lepidoptera > Pyralidae > Acrobasis > Acrobasis consociella. The sequence goes on from OY743115.1 coordinate 8,694,160, forward strand.
GGGAACATCAAACGTGTTTACACAGTGTATATTGTATCATGTTTTTTGCCCGCCGATGCGTGCATGATGCCAGTAATAAACATTCGTTACTGAACCCAAGAGACACGTAGATACACATATATACATACATAAAACCGGGTTATTATTTGACGATCCTTCATATTGAGGTTTAATTTTTACGCTACTCTGAAGGGTAATTAACATGCGTAAAATGATTTTCAGCAGAGGCCATGTAACTTGGATTTCGTATTACGTTAAGTTTGGTAGTTATATATAATTATATTTTTTCAATATATAAGGTAAGATCTGCTAAGTTGTCAAGTTTCTAACGCTTTCTTCCTAAAGTTTTTTGGGTTTGGATTTTAGATGCCATGACTGTTTGCTACTTTTAGCGTGGTGGTAGTCAAAGGAATTAAAATAGTGAAGGGTTGGTAGCAGCAACGACTTGTTTCAGATTCTTGCCGATTCTCTCGATATTTTACGACTTGCATGGGAACTCTGGGACTCCCATGCTGGTCTGGGAGAAATAAAATAAAAAAACTTAGAATGTACCAGCTGCTTCTCTTCCCATGCAAATCGTAAAAGCTGATCGAGGGAATGGGCAAAAATGCAAATCATGTTAACAGGCGATGCGGCTAGCAACCCATCACTGTATTAATTGCTTTTCCATCTTCTCGCCCACCATGACGCTAAAAGTGGCTTTTGGGTCTTGCGGCCCTGGGCTCTGCATAGAACCGCAAGACCCAAAATACTCTGTCTGCCCCATTAGGGATAAAGACGTGATGAGATAGTATGTAAGTATGTATGTTGCATGAGAAGAGAAACAGCAGGTACATTCTACTTTATTTTTCCCAGGCGAGCACGAAAAATAAAACCAGTCAGTTGAAAAAATTCGATGAAAATATCATGTTTTCAAACATAAAGTATTGACGTTGTGTTGCGAGCGACGAAATTGGCGCTATCACCGTCGACCATCATCCGATATGTGCTGCCCGCTTGTTCCCAATTGGATTATCGGTTGGAACCACCTTTAATGCGCTTTAAACAGTTTTGTGCACACTGTACCCGTTGGGAAAACATACAATTTATCCTGATTTCAGTGGAAAGGAATTAAATTACTATAATATGTAATCATTAATAAGTTATCGACGTGATTACAAAGGTCATTTAAAAGCAATTATTTTAAAATTATGTTTTTTATGTATCACTAGTTCTATTATTTTTGTGTCATCTGTACAATCACCATACCTGTACAATTGCACCAAAAACAACTAATTATTAGGTACGACTGGTATAATTTAATTTTCAAGAAATTTTTGCGTCAAAAACGTTTTTTATCAATAGACTAGAAAAACCATTTTGTCTTTACTATTTTCCCAGCTTATTTTATAACCGACAACATAAGCCAAATTCAATCATTTTCAAGTGATCATAAAATTGCAAAATCAATTTTAAAGCCACTTACGAAATGGCTATCTCCCAACATGTCTTGTTTATTTTGACGACGACACAAAGGCACCGCGCACCAACAACTATTGACATGTTGTCGATTTTTCCGCACGTCATAAAAACTTAGAACATCGGGTCTTAAAAACAGGCCGTGTCAGGAAGGGGAGCTTCGCTTGTGTTTTTCTCCCGCTAACAAGGGCCCTTACATGACCGGAATATTTTCGTCACCAATTTCCTTAGGCGAACGGCTTAACACTCCGGAAAAGTTACTTAGACTTACCTGAGCTCTTTGGGCCCTGTCAAGATATCGTATATTTTATGGGGCTTGCTTACTATATATTTTACTGAGACGGAGCGCTGAATGGCATTTTCATTTTGTTATTAAACCTGATACGATTTTACGCTACTTTGCGTGACGTATAAAAATATGGATAGCGGAATATAAAATGTAGCGTTTAGAAATACGTTCTTTCTTCATTTTGAAAACGGGAACATAGGTATTTATGTACATGAAATATACCTTTTATCTAATGTTTACTCAAATCAGTGATTTTAGTAATGCCTCAGAGTAATAAGATATTAATTATTTATATCCAATAAACGCAGGTTGTATGTAAATTTAATGTAAACTGTTATTTTAGAAAAGCTTTAAATTAAAAATTAATAAAGAATTATAAATGTTTCAAGTTTTCATTTGCGCGGACACCCGCGCTTCCTGCATACCTAATCAAAATTGATCCAGCCGTTTGCGCGTAAAGAGGTAACACACACACACAATCACAAACTTTCGCCTTTATAATATTAGTGTGATTATTATGTAAGCAAGTAAAATAAAACGTGTAAAAATACGATCACGCACAATCAGTGGCCACACGGATATCGTATTCCGAGAAATTGACCGAATTTGAATCCTTTGAGGCAGAGCAACTATAAACAGTTACTTGAGATTCTTCGGCACCGTCGGGCGGGCTGAGGCCTATATATCACTTAAAACGACAGAGCATAAATCTATGGGGGCTGTCTACTCGTTATTTGTAGTCGCCACGTGAAACGTGGTTTCGGGTGAATATTAACGATATCGGCAATTTTCCGGAAGCTTAGCCGCGTCGCAATTTTTCGCCAATTGAGCAATCGCGGAGGGTGATGGCAAACTGTATTAACTGCGGCGTCGTAAAAAAACGTTTACACGTCGACGCCTGCATCAGGTTGACAACCCTCCGAACAGCTGCCATTTACTGCCGGGCTTTTGTGATGAACTCCAACACTTGTGCCATTTTAGAAAATTGGGTTTTAAAAAAAACCCGGGTGTAAGTTATTTTATTTATACCTCGCCATATAGATTACTTATTATGTAACCGGCATCAAATCATAATGGTTACAGGCATTGTTAAGATCAAGACTCAAATGAATAGTCGACCGTATGATCGAGTTTAAAAGTGAACGTTAGTCCATAAACATTCTGTTCATTAACTCATTGGGTTATCTTTGATACGGAAAACGCAAAGGCTTAGAAATTCTCAAGACGAAGAGTAACTTTGGCTTGCACGTTGGTTTGCTTCACTTGCACCCCTAATTCCAATATCTCAACATGTCCCAAAGGCAAACTGGTATGGTAGATAAATGTATTAGCATTAAATTTGACCCATTGTTATTATAAGGTTATGTGCAATAAACTGAAATTAAAAAAAAAATTACGTTATTGATTTTAGGGTTTCGTACAAAAAATGAAAAAACGGATCCCTTATAGGATCACTCGTGCGTCAGTCCATCCGTCTGTCTGTCACAGCCAATTTGCTCCGAATCTACTGGACCAAATCAGGTGAAATTTGGCAGGATGGTGTAATCTTATAACCCAAACACAGATGTGCAAACCGTGGTACAAAGATTTTTTATTATAGGTAATTTTTTGGAGAAAAATTAGGAGATTAAAAATAAAATGTTTTGCACACCTTACCGTCTCAATATTAAATGTAAAGGCTCGGTTTGAGGATCTCAAATATATTTTTGTTATTATTATAAAATTAATAGTTTTGATTTTATTCATTAGAGAAGACGAAAATTTATCCTGATCTCCGAAACTACTGAGCCTAAAATTTGGAAAAAAAAAAGGGTAAACTCGGTAAACTCAATACAATACGTTGAATTACGAAAAATAGTTCAATAAAATATCACTAGATAGCACAAGAATAGTTTACTCGCGTCTTACTCTGAATTCAAATATGATTGACTTTTGCATTGTACGGAAAAAAGTTTGGAAAATCCTAAAATGCACAACTCATAATTTATATCATCGATCTTGCATGTTTTTGTCGTTTGCAAAAGGTAATTTGAGTATTTTATTAATAATAATTAAACGAACCTGAATTTACACACGATGGGTTAATCAAGAAAAAAAGAATGATGACTTTACATTTTTACTACGGAATCCATAAAAATGGTACAAATACGTTAAATATTTCCAGCGTAATCGTGGCATATACGTTCATACATATATAGTCGGACATCCACGATTTACTCTTACTTATATTTTTTTTATATTAGAGCAATATTAATATAACAAAGACAATTAAAGTCCAGAAAAATGCTTGACCCTGATATTTTGAGAGTACAGCACTACCTCAACTCCGCATCGCTTATAAGACGTGCAATTAAATCTTCAAAGTTGGGCAATTAATATATATAGATGTATGTGGTTTGCTCCTTGGATGTTCGCCCAAGGTCTGGAATTTGAGAAGCAATAATATACATGGTGTAATTTTAGTTAATTAATTAGGTATACATACGAGTATATTACCGTAAATTTTGTGGCACTACCTTTGAAATATGGTTAATATTGCGAGGTATTAACATAATCGTATTACCGTAGTCCGTGATAATAATATCAGCGTAACGCTTCTATCCTAAATTTTCAATACAGGATTATAGCTTACAACACCACACAGTCTGTATATGTGTATGAGTAATAAAACAAGGCAATATTCTTATCTTATAATATTCTATTTTTTTGTAAACGTGTATATTATACAAACAATCTCTATATATATATTCCAGTTTTCTAGAAGAAAATAATAACAAATAAATTTGTTTTTTTAAAGTAAATATTATTATATAAAGACAAAGTTGCTAAAAGTGTTAAAATAAATAATTTACTCCGCAAAAAACCTAATAGTAGATACTTAGACGTACTTATATACAAGAAAAAAGTCTTAGATCACATGAATAACCATGAATAAATACTAAATTCAGTGAGACTTTCTCTGTCAACGCCTGAGGTGACCATTTTACGTCTACGCCTGGCCGATAAGAAATATTTTCGCACGGTCTGACATAAATAAGTCTATGGCGTGAACGGACGTAAAATTATTTATACGTCAGATTTGAAATTTTCTATAAAGATTGTGACGCGAATTTGGTAAACTTAAAGAAAAATAATAAAAATACACATGTAACTCCTATTTGTGAGACTATAAGCAACCTCTTAAAAACTAGTCTACAACAGTTTCAAACTCGCTAAGTAAGATTAAACGGTTTTGCTCCAAGAGTGGAGAGGAGATCTAGCAAGTAAGATCAGAGCAAAAGAGGCTTTATTCCATTCAGTTTCGTTCCAAAGACGAATTGTAAAGGCTTGGGGTTCGTGTACAATGTTATGCTTTGTTGCCATAGCAATAATAGCTTTAAAGAATCCACGTAGATTACATGGGTACACTTTACAATAGGACCCTCTTTTCCACATTTACTAAGAATTCGTAAAAATACAAAGTGCGAATATTTGGAGGGTAAGACTGTTTAAAATTTAGAATTTATGTAGGGTGAATTTATATCTCTTTGATTTTGTTTTGAATAGGTCTAGTTGGACTACAATTCGAAAACAGTATAATTTCAGACGAAATGAATAATTAATGGTACTTTGTCAACATGTTTTTTTTTTTGTAGGACTCACAAACACATCTGATCTATTAATCAATGAAACAAGAGACCAAACGCAACTATCTGCATTTTTATTTAATTAATAAATGGTACAAAAAGTCGACATAATGCTTATACGAGTAGCATTCTCTACCAGTAAACTTTCGGGATAAATAGAAATTTAACGTAGTAGGCACAAAAGTAAGGTCTTACGCAGATATATGACTTGAGTTTCAACAACAAAACATACAACACATTAAATACATATAACATAAACGTATAAAAGTAATATTATTTATTTAAGATATACTATAAGTTTCGAACTTACTTTGGGGCTAGCTCAATCAGTGTTATTTGTCCCAATATATTTATTTATTTATTATTTATTTATTTATAAATAAAGAAAGCTGTCTCGACAAGTGAGTTCTTTACTAGAAGTGCATTATATGGAGATCCAAAAGGAGAAATCATCATCATCAGGTCTTTTTGTCTCTACTGCAGGAGCACGACCCTCTTTGTACTACTAGAGCCATACTTAGCCACAGCAGCAAGCGGACTTAGCCAAAAGGAGAAATAACACAAACATAATTTTATAGACTTGCATGGACGAAGAAAGTTGTTTTAACCTATTTAGGATCTGTACAAGAATCAATTTCCATGCTTGTTGGCAATTTATTTTGTAACGCCCCGATAAGGTACAGTTACGTCATGATAATTTTTATGCAACAGTGATTTATAGCGATCCTCGTTTTTACATAATTATTTGATTTTGACGCCCATTAGCACTTCCGATGAAGCTAATCAAATCGCATAAAATGCAGGAAGTGAAAAGTCATGTAAATCCGACTTTCTCTTAGATAAGGTGGTCTATGCTCTCGACCGCTGCAGGTTGTCAGTTGCAGGCGAAAAGAACTGCAGGCTATGAAAATGAAATATCATTTGTTGAAAATCGTGTGCAGTGTGGTTTTTTACTTTATTTGGATTATTCTGTTTGTTTTTCTATGTTACTATCCTTGTATTTACTTTGTTTATTTCTCGTTGCTTAACAATTCAAATCATAGGCCTAGATTTTTTTTTCTATTTTACAAATATAAATTTATTAATTTCAGTCATTTGAGAAAGTTATTATGATGAATTCGGATTAGAGAACAATAACGGCAGGCTAACGTTGTAAAAAGTGGTTTATCTATTAAGTTATACTATTAGTTATACGATATAACACAATCTACAAAAAAACCAATTTGTTAACCGCCTGAGACCTATTTGCATACAATTTAATGAAACCAATAAATGATGCGATGAGACAGATTCATAATTTTTCAAAATTAAAAACCGACATAACCCCCAAACTGCACAACCAATTTTGAAAATTATGGGACTATTTGATAAAAAAAATATGGACCTACTTCCAAATCGGTCCAGACGTCTTCGAATAATCGAGGAATATACATAAAAAAGATCCTCCTTTTTGGAAGTCGGGTAAAAATCAAAGAATGCGTGAAACAGAGAAGAGACATTACTAAATATTTATTTAAATTATTAATTAGGTAAGTAAAATAAACAACATTTTCCGATAAAATGAAAGCAATTATATTATGGCTTTTACAATAATTACAAGCCGAGACTGCACTTTATAATTGAGAATGATTGAGCACTAGTGATGTCACTGCATCGGGAGCGGGCGATTCACTATGCGATATTTCCCAGGAGTGATTGGGAATCTCATTACCAATAAGTCCACATGTGGCCGTGACAGGTGAATGATTTCATACATTCACTCGTATCTCGGACGTTATTGCTTTTTCCGAAGTAAGTACCCGGTAATATTTTACGTCACTGGAACATTGCCTTGTCGCTGCCCTAATGGCCTTACAACATTTTAGCATTTTTCAAGACAAAAGCTGACAAATGTGTACATTCAAAACAAATGTTACAAAAAAAAAGTAACATGGACAATATGGACATGCCACTTGCTCCCCTTGTGCCTGTGTTGGTCGTAAAAGTCAACCAAGAGGTACACGGCTAGAGCTGTTTTCCTAATGAGGTAGGCTAAAAACACCCAGATTTTGATAGGTACATTCGTAGATACAGATAACCCATTGATTTATATATTACTAGTAGTTCGCCACGAACTTAGACCTCGCGATTATTATTTCAGAATAATGTACCTGATTTGGATGAATTTTATTATCGGTGCAGGTTTACCGATATGCGAATTCATGGTTGTGATCAAATTTCCAAAATAGTTGCCAATCACAGCCCTTTCTTCAAATGACTTTCGATCTAGCTCTGAAATGTCAGGAGCACCTTCCAACCATACAATCCCATGGATATGAGGTCTACCGTTATGCTGAAATTCAGTTCTGCACCAGTAGTCTTTCACCGAAAAATGACCCATCATTTTTCAAATGTCAAAGTCAGCTCGTTATTGGAAAAACCAGGTTTAAATGTTTATTTGTATTGCCATGGCTCTATGCCGCTGCTCATTTTGGTTTCTTACTTTCTTCGCGGGCTTTGATTGCTTTTGACCTCTTGTTAGTTCGTAGCATAAATTACTAATAGACGTACTACTACAGAAGCACAGACAAGCAGCGATAGCGATTGAACGAAAGTTCGCTCAACAAAATTGCTAAATTTAATAAACAAACCAACAATCAATCAAAATGAGCAAAAACTGAAAAAAAACTAATCGTAAAATAGGCAAAACCCTTTTATTTTAAGTCGGTTAAATATGATAAAATTTATAGGACTACTTATGAAACTCAAAATAATAACTATAATAACTATAATAGTTATCTGAATAACTATAATAGTTATCTGAATAACTTTATTAGTTATTCAGAGAAATTACTTACCTGGACCCCAGGGAAGATATGTATTTTTAAGAAAGTTGTTCAGTAGCCCGGACTGAATTCACCGTTAAATAGTTTGAGTATATTTTGTAAGAGGATTTGTATTGTATATTCGTCACGGCTTAGTCAGCTAGACTTCGCGAGTCACCCTAAACCCATTTAAGCATAACGTATAAAAAAGTTGTTCAGACAAAAAAGTTGTTCAAATAAAAAAATATCGTTTTCATAATGGCAACAAAAAAGTCTCATGACATTTTTGAAAATATTTTGAAATGGCGGATATATGACAGTTTTAAAATTTTAAACCCCCATATTTCCTCCATATTGAGAAATTTCGAAAAACTGGCTCGACAAAAAAATTCTATTTAGTTGCTGAACCTGTTTACAAAATTTCATGAAAATCGGTTAAGAAATGCGACCTGTAGGCGAGAACAGACAGACGGACAAAAGAATTTTTGGCTAGTCTCGAAACTGAGACGCCTCGCTCGCTTCGCTCGCTCGGTTAACTAGCGTAGGATTAACCATATTAAGTTTCTTGCCTGAAATAAAATGATTTGATTTGATAACTCGGTGTTTATATAAGAATTGCGAGATTTCTTACACACGCTTGCCTTTAGATTTCATACTACAACTTGAAATAGTTATGTATATAGATATTTTTAATAATAATATATGTTACCGCATAGATATCCATTTCATTTTATTTTATATACTGAATACACCCTTAGAATATAACAATATAATATTAACTAAATAAATACAACCTAAAATTAAAACTAATTACAACTAATTAAAAATAATTTATATTAAATTATATAAAAATTTAATTTAACTTTTAGGTTGTCAGTACGCCTAGTGTCTTGCGTTGTGTGATATAATATACAAAAAATACGACGACCTCCGTGGCGTAGTGGTCACCATGCTATTCCGCCACCCAGAGGTCCCGAGTTCGATTCCTGGTCAGGGCAAGTTGGAAAATGGCCTTTTTCAGGTTGTCCTGGGTCTTGGATGTTTATCTATATATGTATTTGTTATAAAATATAGTATCGTTGAGTTAGTATCCCATAACACAAGTCTCGAACTTACTTTGGGGCTAGCTCAATCAGTGTAATTTGTCCCTTTATATTTATTTATTATTATTATTATAATAAATGACTTGCATTGCAGTACGAGCACTAACAAGCGAATAGACAAAACAAAATATGCCGGTGATACGTGATGTCTTAGGTAAATCTTACCCAAAATTTGCAAAACCATAAACCTCTTTTTACCTAGAGTTAGTAAGACATCACGTTTTAAGATAGAGTTCATAAAATACAAGTTCGTGAATATTCTTAATACACAACCACGTATAAATTCTACGTCTCGTATAGACTCAGCATTTCTGAAATATAAGACGACGAGGTCGACGAGTCTTCAATGCTTATTTGATTTATCCAGTACTGCAGCCAGACAAGAATATGAATATGTATATTCAGCGTCAATGTGCAGTATTCACGATAACAAGGTTCGTCAGCAGAATAGCGCGGTCGTCGCTGACTGTATGCAATGTCTACATCGTGTCTGTATGTGCCACAGAAATGAGGTACAGAAGTGAAGCTTATGTAGGAAACACAACAGTTTTCACTAGGCCAAGGCGCTAATCTATCTATACATATAATAAAACGGTGAAAAAAATGTTTCTGTTCATCCTAATTTATCACTTCACGCTGCAACCACTTAATCAATTTAGATAAAATTTGATATGGATATAGTTTGATACCCAGAAAAGGACATATGATAGTTTTTGTCCCGAAGTTCCCACGGGGAGCGAAGCCCACGGGCACAGCTAGTTAAATATATTTCCAAAAATATTTGGGGCGATGGAGACATATAGTGATAGAGTAAGGATAAAAAAAAGTCTTTCTGTTTATCTTCTTGTACACGTTAATCTTCGGAAACACATGAGGGATTCAAATGAAACATTTTTTGTTATATATTTGCTGTTATAAGCCTGGGCAATATATATGGTATAATTTTTTTTGAAAAATGACGCCTTAGCAAAAATTGTTCAGCCTGATGAGCATTTTCTTCTTCGGTTAGTCGGATCTAAATAATGTATGTACCTCAGAAAATAGTGAGTACAGAAGTGAAGCTTAGAAAACACTTAGAACGACTTTCAAGTCACTAACCTATCTTTATATACATATAAATAGTAGGACATAAGTATCATTGTTTATATGATTTATTGCTTACGCATACTTAAATATTTATTAACTATCGCGCAACTAATGATGCAATCGTGTATGCATCAATGTGAGAAAGAGTGTCGTGGTACACGTGTTCCTTCAGTAAAAATAGCATAATAGTTGTCACTTGCCAGATGTAATAAAGTTACATCCATAAGATAAGGTTACGGCTTGGCATGAAAGCTTCGTGACTTATGACAAAGTCATTTAAATATTTTAGATCTATAACTATTATACGTATACTTTTCTTTATAGCTATCACTATATTAGATAATATGCGTTGTTTAATTTGACATATATGAAACAAACTTAATTATTTTAACTGCATGTCGTGTGTCGAAATATTTTTTTTTTTTTTTGTTTTCTTATCTGCGATCAGTCTCTGACTATAAGCAGATGAGTTGTGTGTCAGTGTGGTTTTTATAGAGGTTGCTCCCCAGCGGCAGCAATCTTTTTTTTAAAATTTTATTTTCTGGAACTCAGTCCCTGAATGTCGTGTCTTTTTAGACGTTTTTTGTAACTAATATTGATCAGCTTGGACGCCAGCTCATTAGGGTGGTTTGCGAGTCGCCTCTCATATCGCTCAGACAAGAGTCTTATCTCCTCCTTTATAGTGTTAATTTTTAGTTCCTTATGGACTTCATTGTTAGTTATAAGCCATGGTGTGTTGGCGATGTTTCTAAGTAGGCCATTTTGCAATCTTTGCATGATGGTGATGTTAGAATTACATGCACTTCCCCATAGTTGAAGTCCATAGGTCCATATTGGTTTTAGGATTGTCTTATAAATTAAGAGCTTGTTGTCCAAGGATAACACTGAGTTGCGCGCCATCAACCAGTACACATCTTTGTATCTCAGGTTCAATTCCTCTCTTTTGGTTTTGATGTGTTTATGCCAGGTCAATTTCCGGTCCAGATGCATGCCCAGATACCTCACAGAGTCACTTCGTGGAAGGTAATCTTGTCCCAATTTTACCTGAGGGCAATCCCCTTTTCTTAGTGCAAAGGTGATATGAACAGATTTAGAGGAACTTGCTTTGATTCGCCACTTATGGAGCCAGTTGTCTATTTTGTCAAGGCTTTTCTGTAATTCTGCAGAAGCTAGATTGGGGTCTTTGTTAGTCGATAGAATGGCCGTGTCATCGGCAAATGTTGCAGTGGTAACATTATCAAACTCAGGAAGATCAGCAGTGTACAATGCATATAGCACCGGACCCAGTACAGATCCCTGGGGGACACCTGCTTTTATTTCGTGGAATTCTGATGATTCTCCATCCACCCTGACTTGGAATATTCGGTCAGATAAATAATGCTTCAATAGCATGAAGTAGCTGTGGGGCAGCGCAGTTTTTATTTTGCATAAGAGTGTCGAAATAAGAAAAATATTTTTTGCCTCTCCATACAAACTTGGATCAGCTCATCGGTCAACTTGTATGGGAGGCCAAATATTACTTTTCATATTTCTATAGACTTTTAAATAGTTTCAATATATTTTGTTTGACCCTGTATACGAATGACGACGAGTTTTCAGTTGGCACTCTACATTCCCAATCGTATTACCAAACGAAAGTCAAACACTCTTCCACTTGAGTGGAAACTTTCTTAAATACGCGAAAGAACTTTTCAACTTTTATCTTTGTAAGCCTAAAAGTAAAACCTATACGCAACTGTTAGATATCTCAACTGATTTCCACTTTTAGAAGAGCTTCTGTGTTGCTACTTACGAGGTCTGAAACTCCCAAATCCGGATCCAACAAGTTCAATCCGGGCTAAACAAGTTCCAACTGAAATAAGCAGCCGTCGCACACTTGTTTTCTTGCGCCTGAGGGATTCGGGAAAAGAAAGAAAAGTGCGGACTACATATGGGTGCATATGCAAGGCGAGGCGGCGCAAATCTCTGCTTCAAAATGAAGTTACGGCTCCGCTCAGAAATTGTGTTTTATATTTTCCCCGGCATGTGACGCACAAAAAAAGTTCCAAGATAGTTTCCTTTTTGTACGGACGCGGACGACGGGCGGTTCCGCTAAATTGGAGAATAAAATATCTTTCTCTCACTGTCGCGAGCATCTGCGAACTTAGGCTGAGGTTATGAGCTCGCTCGAGCTTCTTGCGAGAGCTTATATTACTATATGCTTGTCTTGTTGAATGTCGAGCCCCATACAAATCACACCTAATTAGCATGTTTTAAATATACTCAAACATCTCAACGGAGTATGCATACGATTACATCGGAGTGCATAAAGTTACAAAATTATGCAAATGAACCGCCACATCTCTGGGCTTATTAGCGTTGTTTAAATACAAATCATATAATATAGAAAGTAAAAGTGACCATTTTGGAAGTCGCTGCAGGCGAAGTATTTGTCAAAGGCCCTGACGAGTAAGAGACTGTGGGCGGCGTTGAAAATGAAAGTGCGCAAATGTATTCCAGCCTATTATTACATGGTATTGTGTTCGCATTATCTGGGTGTAGGTAACACCTGCAAAGCAAAGCGTAGGCATGTCTATATTTATTTATTGCTGCGACATTGAAGGTTTCGTAACATGCTGCATAATGTGTTTTGTCACGAACTAGGTACACTGTCTACCCTGAACTCGTTTATATCTCTAATTGACAATCAATTGGCTACTCTTACCTGATTTCGCTTTAGCATCGCAGTGTGATTTTACTACCTGCTTTTTATGTATTAAGCCTTGTGGTTTCTGGTAGAGTAGAATAAGGCCACTCCAAGTCCACCCGAGTAGAAGGCGATTTAGGAAGTACAAGCTAAACAAAGCTTATAAACATCAGTGAGACAATTCCTTTGGCTGCTCTGGCCAAGAATGGCTCTGGTAGTACAGAGAGGGTCGTGCTCCTGCAGTGGAGACAAAAAGACCTGATAATGATGATGATGTTTTGTATTAGTAAATATTGACACATAAAACTACCCATAGCTTAAAAAAAAAAGTTGGCACAAAATAAAGAGTCAACTATCAGGAGAATGCACGTAGGCGCAAAAACGAAATGGATGGCCTCAAAATTTTAACCAGTATTTTTTCCTGCAAATTAAAGTTTACCGCTACGCTATTATTTACACAGGAATTTGAGTAAACAAAAAGCATTTCTCATAACTGGTTATCTACTGGAAGAACAGCTAAAGGTCGCCATTATTGATGTCGTTGACCCAGAGTTATTTCGAAATGACCACACAAATTCAAGCTAACGAAAACAAGTATTTAGGTATCTGCGTAACTGTAAGGTTTAGACATCAACGACCATACAGATCCTACTCCGCGACCGACGTGTTTCTTCATCGACACTCGTGAGATACTCCGACCGCGGCAGGCTATGATTCGAACGGCACACTTCGTTCGGAACGCACGCTTCGCTACTACCACAACTTAAATAGGTGTTTACCTTACCTTGTTCGAAAAAAAAGAATCAGTTTGAATTGAAATACGAACCACTTTTGTTTTTAAAACACTCGATGCTAATTATATTCTCTTTTGTTTCAGATGTCTTCGAAAGTGAGTTTGTTGGTTTAAGCGACGAATCGAAGAGCAAAGACGACAGATAAGTGTGGTACTGAAATGTGAATTTTGTGTTCAAAGTGATAAAATCGAACTTGGTTCGTGTGTAAATATTGTTTATATCCCGATGAAGTTTCACGTGTAACTCGACGCTTAAAGCAATTGGTTTTCGGAAAATTTCACCATGGAGACGGAGGAGCTTACGAAGCTTGTCGACGGAATATACAAGGTAAGATTATTTTTCAAATACGAATAATTTATTTTCAATCTAGTAATTTTATCTCTCGATTGTTTGGGATAATCAATTAAAGCTCAAAAGGCGAATGTCTAAACTTTCAAAGCTTTTTAGTAAGATAAGTTTTAGACAAACGACAGATGAATAAGCTAACTTTTTTTCGTGTTTTAGCTTTAACTTTTTTTAATCCTTTTGAGAATTCGTGGAGATTTTTAAATTGGGGACAAAGTTGAAGTTTTCTTTGAGATGAAAATTAGTTTTATTTTTATTAAGTTTGTCAGAAAATTGAACGACTAAATGTCATACTACGAATTGTAGAACTTTGTTCTATTGTATGTACGAGTATAGAGTAGTACAGTATAGTATAAGTCATATCAGTTATGGATACCAAGGAAGAAAAACTTGAAGCTTCCGCATAGCATAGCGCTCACCATAAATAATCTATAATGGCATATCAATGTTCATTCAATAAATCCTATAAAAAATGTGTTCGCCTTAGCGACCTTGTCGCCGTAACAATGATTAAGGGCATAATCCCGCTGTCACGTCATAGCATTAACTGGGATACGTAGACTGGCATATACGTAATCCATTTATACTGCCGCAGGTGAACAATTTTTTTTTTAAATTTGTATGAGACAACTTTTGCATTTGAGGAAGTCATTTTTGCGTCGTAGTATCTATTTGCTATCTTGATTCCTGTTGTGTTTTCTTTACTTATCTCTGAAATCTCGTCCAAGCGTGTAAGTAGACAACAGTCTATTAGGTATGCCGTCGTAAACTATTGTAGATCTTTTATATAATGCTTCATGCTCTGAGATAAAAAATACAAGAGGCCAATTCGATACTATTTTAATACTTAATTATCAAGCTTTTACAAAAATACACCTCAAACCTATAACTTCCTTTACATCGAGGATAAAAGATTAGTCAAATTAGAAACATATGCAATTAAAAAAGTAATAAATAAGTACTTAGATGTAATTGCCTTAAATAAGGAGAAGCCTGCACAAGGTGAAATTCCTAGTGAGCACAATACACCTGCCTCTTAAATGTGAAGGTCACGCGGTCACTCGTTGCGTCGACGTCGACTTCATTCGAGATCTCGATTTCTCTACCATTATCGAATTAATATGGATATTTATCGCATTCCTTTAAGGGATTTTGGACTTTCCATATAAGGTTGTTAAACAAGTTTCGGTGAAACTTATAAATAGAATGATAAATTCCAAAAATGCTCGTACAAGTGCAAATAATTTCTTTTTAGCACTAACAGTATAATGATTCACACTTTCGCCGCTGTGCAGACAAAACATTTTGTTTATTTTAAACTTAGATGACGTTTCAGATACAAGCTTTCAGCAAAAATAATTTCTTATATAATAACTTCCCAATATGGTGCCGCTCATCATTAATTAGTTTCTATCTTCAGTGATAGTTGAAAAGTATTTCTTTTAGTATGAATGCAAAAATAAAGTTAATTATTATTGTATTTAGAGAGAAAAAACACATCTTGTTTTTTCACAAAGACATTTTCAATATTCCTAAATAGAAAGCTATCCGTACATATCTACTGAACATGTTCATATCCTTAATAAATTGCCTCAAATCCTTAGAGATAAGTTCAAATCCACTGAATAAGTATACGGAACAACGTGCGTGTCTTTGCTTTGCATCAAACATTTTAAATTTCTAAAAATAAGGGACTTAATTCTTTAAATTCAATCTGAATTGAAGATGTTTAAGAAAATATAGAGCCCAGCTATTAAAAAAAGAATGAATTAGAAGAAGAAGAAAGAAAATATTATTAGTTTATACCGTTTATAATTACTGACTGTAATAAATATTCTGTATTTGTACTAATAAATGTCCACAATATTACAAAACGGAAACGTGTCTTAAAGTTTCTCAGCGTGAAGAAAATTATGTTTATTAATGTTTTCACTTTTAAATTTATGCCATCTAGCGACATCCGACGAGAGTTATTCCAATTTTCCTTATAATTTCACTCACAAACTTTAAAATCTTTACCAATAGGTACTTTAGATTAGGTACTAGAGTTCCGGGTTAGTTTGCCGTTCCTTCATGCATAATTTATCTGTTGTAGTAAGAATAGCGACCACATACCGGCATTCTAGTTGGTATGCGCGTGAAAAGTGGGTGTTCCCGAAATACGACCTTCACGTTCGTTCACAATTGACCGTGTAATGTTGTTTTGAACGCCTAAAGTTATGAAAGAAAAAGAAACCAAGTTATTTAAGAAAGTGAATCTGGTACTTTGCTACTGATTGTAATTTAAATTTGTTACTAGTTCCTGCTAAAGTACAAGTACTACATTAAATAATTTTTAATATTTGACAAATCAAATTAAGCATATTATGGACAAGGTTATTTTGAATTATCCAGTCAATAACAATATAACAAATTAAGTGATTCGAATATTTTCTTTCTAAGAATATCGAAAAATTTAAGTTAAGTTTGTATAAAATACTAATACACTTACATTTATATTATTTATAATACATTTTATTATATTGACCTTGTAAGTACAAGCTTCAATAAATTTTATGTGAAATATAGCAAAAGAAATCAATTCAGAAACGAATTTTATAAAATTAAATTAAATGTTCAGTCCATGTCTATCAATATTGAATTTAACACTTAGTATTTTTAATCTAAATTTAAAACAGAATTTATATAATAGAGACAAGTTGAAAACAATTTAGTCTCGACGAGCTACTTAATTTGTTCTTGGATGGATATATTGGGTAACATCTTCATAATAATTGAATATTCAAAACTAGAGAAAGTTATGTTCAAAATTCGGCCCAGATGCAAGTCATAAAATATCTATTAAATTTTGACAACTTTTTTCGTTTAAGATATTAAGTAATACGGCAGTGGTGGTTACCAAATCATTTTTATATCATCATCTTCATCTTCTTACTTCTATTACTTAAAGTACTTATGTTTAAATATAAAATAAATTCTATTATGTTCTTTTTGTTTTTCAATTTGATCTGCAAACTGTAAGATTGAATCTCATGACATTGAATAACTTTATCCAGGAAACATAACGAAATGAGAATAAAACATCTGTTGATCAGAGTTTCTTTAATGGAAAACAAGTTTTTCCTTATATTTCATGGAGAAAGTTGTTCGTTATAGACTGAATACACCATTAAAAAGTTTCAGATTATTTTGTTTTTTAAGGAATCAAATTTACGCCATCAGTTAATGTAATAAAATATGATAAATGAGCTACTACTTCATAATTTATAAATTAATAGGTACAAAATGTTCTCTAACAATTTTATGAATTTCATTTATGGAAGTCCAAATAAATAATTTTGAATATCCGACGTTAATCAGTCTAAAATATTAATATTGCTGCTTTATAGCTGTAAAACCTTTTAGTCGTATTTATAATCCCGGTATCCGAGAGATCTTTATAAGGATTTATTTGCATCTCACCGTTTAATTGTGAGAATCCTCGAGCGATTGTAGAGAAAAGGCAAAAATCGAGTGATTTAACTAAGTTTTTACTTATTTTATACGGCTTATTTAAGATTCAGTGCTTAAGTTCTATAATAAGACAATTCCACATAATGTAAAAGGTTCTTCTAGAAGTAACTTAAAATCCTAAATATATAATGTACATACCTACTTTCTTAAGTTTTACACCCTAGTTGTCTTTCAGAATGCTAAATGGTAGTGCAAGTCAACAAAAAGTTATGTTCATTCTTTCCACATTTAAAATGAATCCTTATCAGATTCTTTACGCTTCATAGCCTTGTTGTAAAAAAGAAATTCATCCTCTTGACCTGGATGTTTATTATTCCACTTGCCGTTATTTTTTAATTAGCCGGTTTATATTCCTTCATTACCCAAATCGAGATAAGTAAAGTTTATTAGCAATTACGTACGTTGGTGTATGTCATGTTGAAAATTCTGGCAGCTTCAATACTTTCACGCAAAGGATTTGAGAGGAGATTATGTTTTGACGATGTGCTGAACGAAATGGAGATATCGTAATATATACATTATATTATATATACTCGTCAAAGTAATACAAAATATATCTGAAATATCATAAAATACCATATTACTTATTTTTGATTGGGTTTAATGTAACGTAAGATGAAGATATTATTAATATATAAACGTTTCACATATGTAAGTAAACAATGTTGGTAAGTTTAGCCTGTCTTGAACATTATTATGATTTGATGTAGAAAGCTGAAACTATATATAAGTAGGTAATTACAACATTTTTCTAAATAAAATGGCAGTATACAGAACCGTATACTTTTGTATAAATTGCGAATAATGAAGAATAAAATCTGAGGCTATATAGTGTGTATAGATCCCAACCAAGTCATATGCAAAAGTACGGTAATAAAAATTACTAAATATACGACTGGTATTTGCACCCATATCCTTTAAAGGGTATTAAAACTTGGTATTACTTGGTAGGTGGTTCCGTGGTTATTCAGAAACCAAAATTATCTGCCATTTAACGTGATGTAAAATTTATTGGCTAAGTCAGAAAACGGCCATATTTAAGAGTTGGCACTTTATACTTAACTGTTGTATCTACCTCCCTGCTAGCTAACTTCTAATAAAAAAGATGACTGATTCGATGTAATTACATTTAATTAACAAAATGTATTTGTTTAACTACTTATTAGATATCCTACATGAACAAAAAAAATACAACAAAGTATTTGCATTTGTTATATGATTAAAATTTGGGTAAGTACCTATTACCTTAATTAAATATATTTAGCCAATTTTTTTAAAATAATGCAGAGAGCTGTAACTATAACTAAACAATTCTCTTGTCGGAGATAAATTGTTATACCAACTTGTTTTATAAATTGCCTTAATACTTGCATTTCTTTTTAGTATAATGATCTTATTATTTTGACAATAGTTCCTTTCAAATTCCAAATCAAGATAACACCTGAAAGGCTTTTGTAATATAAATGAGGCCCACTTTACCATAAAATTAACTATACAAAATTCGAAGCACAAGCAATAAGAATTCCGAATGGCCAGCCAGGCATGTAGGTGTATATGTTTAGAAGCAGAACACAGGTGTCCTGGTTTTATTTGGTCATTTAAATGCTAGATGTGATGTCAGTCAGGTACTCGTATTTGCTTATAGTCAAACTCGTATGTTTGTCTGTGTACATAACGATTGTTATGGCTATAACTGTACTATTTGATGACATTGTAGCATTTATATTAAATACGATAAAAGTGCTGTTGGGTGTTCTTGCATTGATATTTTTACACATGTCTTTAAAATATGACGATAAATCAGGGCGGCTTGTAAGCCACTCACTCTTAGCGTGATGGTGGGCAAGAAAGAACTCAAAATTGTGATGGGTTGCCAACCGCATTGACTATTATATGATTTGGACCCCTTCCTTCCAAGGGTTTTTACTTTACGTTCTACGCAAAAAGAAAGCAGCTCTGGTTTTTAAGCAGCATTGAACAAAGCTTATATTTACTTTTATATACTACAAGAATAAATTTTTAGATTAAGACTGATCAATAGTTATTTATAAAATTGTTAGATTTTCAAACTGTCAAAAGCCTTGTCTAGACTTTATCTATAATTTAAAAGCCGAAGCACGATATGGTCAAAAACATTCAGTCGGCGTAAACTCAAACATAAGTTAGAAAATAAACAAAATAAACAGAAATCAGAACACGTTTTAATTAAAAATTATGATAACAAAGTACGTGAGTGTCATAAATATTCCAGTTTTTACTTCGTTGTCACTTAAATGGGACGTGAGTACAAAATTGGGAGTCGCTAACGGTGCCATTTACGAACCAGTCTTAGCCAAATTCTGGTAGAAAAAAAAATGAAAGTTTACTTAATTATGAATTTAAAGTAATTTATGACGATTAAGAGAGAGAACGATAAGATTAAAGTTCGTATCTGTAAATTGGGCATTTAATTATAATATTACAAGCCAATCTGTCTGTACTTTGTGTAAAAATGGAGCAACGGATCGACGTGATTTTTCACATTACGTTCGGCATTGTGAATTTTACATACATAGCTTGACGTTATAAGCATCCATAGGCGAACTACTGACCCATATGTCTATGCATGCGATTAGTATTTATAAATACAGCTAGGTACATCAAAATTGCGTTAAGTATTACCCGAACACCATTTTCCTTCGTTATTAAGCATCATATTAAATTCCATGATAATAAACGTGTAAATATTAGTACTTGAAACTTTTAAATAAAATAAGAAACACGTTAACTGAAATAAACAAAATTGTTATTTTTATTTCAACTAAAACAATGCAGTACTTAATGGTAAAACAAAATGATCGGGACTCACTCGACGGCAAGTAATCCCATTTTCTAATTTGATCTGTATCCGTGTAAGAACTCGGTGTAATCAATTAAAAATTAGTGGCTTCTTTACGCTAAGTTCCAGAAATCCTCAGAGCATCCCTGTTCCTTTAAGCCGTAGTTAAGTTTTACGGGACATTGACTTCGTAATTATTAGAACTTCCAGTATTAAGAATATAAAGTAGAGAAATAATTAGACACTAATGTTTTTAAGCTACATTAGGTTAATCGATTTCTATTTAGAGAGTTTTTAGATACTACGGAAAAAACACATTTTATACGTGAGTAAAAAATTGCTTGCTATGTAACACTATCGACTGTACGGAACTATATTAATTTTTGAAATTTCTACCATCCAAATCAGAACATCCCAGACTGTTTCTCATTTAAAATTTAAAAGCTTTCACCCTGTTACCTCCTAAAATTGGGGTTGATGTAGATCGTTGGTGATCTTTTTTAATATTTGTGATTTTAAAAACATTTCATTTTTTTTAAATCCCCAAAAAGTATGCAATACATTGGCAAGGATACTTACATTAGATACATAATGCATTATGCGTTTTTTATGCTGTTTTTGCGTCTATTATTTAATATGTTAGTATGCGTTTTTGTGAAATGAGCTCTACTCATGAGTAGCTCATTTTTTAATCCTAAAATATTCCTTTTTGTTAGTAGGCAACAGCATAAAAAACCGTTTATTTAAAAATATATATCCGAAGACACTAAATAAATTTATAATAACAAGAATTTTACGTAAAAAAGAGCGCATCGTATATTTTTAGCATTTGCTGAAAAGGTTTGCTAGCGCGAATATAAAATCAGATACAGCAAACAACATCTGAATCAAATTATTTTCTGAAAGCAATTAATAACCAAGAGGCAGCCATTGATATTAATTTCAAAGGCAAGTTGCGACGTCGCGAGTGTCTCTCAAAGCCTGAACTACGGACTTAGTAGAATAGTCTCAAAAGCAAAGCATGAGTACACAAACGAGGGAAGTTTACGGCAAAATAGTCAACACTGGTTGTTGGCAAAAGAAAATTAGTAAACGCTATTTGTTTTTGATTATAATTTTTTAAATGATTTCAAAGTCTTTTCAAATGTTGGTTATGTTAACCAACTCACCGCATCGCCTCACTGCTCAACTTTATCCTATATCTATGGTGATACATATTTTTTCTTTAGGGAACCGTTGTAAATTCTCTCAAAACAAAAAAAAACTTAACACGAAAACAGTTCGGCAAAATTGAAATACGTTTTACCTCGTATTATCAAAATGAGATAAAACATTTGATTAAAAATTATGTAATTTTATAATCTATAAAGAATGAACCTTTCTACAAAAAAATCTAAAAAGAAACAGACAACAAAAGGAACGTTTGTAACATCTGTGGTTCAATAATGAAAATTATGACATGACACAATCAAAACATACACAGAAAAAGTAAAACACGATCTCCATAAGCCGATACAAACAAAACAATGTATGCATCACACATTCATCATAACGCCGAAAAAGTCAAGGCTTCAAATGCCTCAAGATGCGGCACATTTGTCTTTGTTGCGATATCGTGCGACGCACCATATCTAACCAGCCACTTTACTCAGAGCCCAAAACATTCCAAACATACCAACAAAGTCACACCTCAGCAAAGGCCAGAGATAAATGGTTGAATATAACCCTGTTTCCTTCGTAGAATGAGATTGCTTCGCGACATTAAACCGGCCTAATGTAAATTTTCGTCGTTACTCTGTGTCTGTTTGTTTGGCGTATGAAGCTGATTTCCTAAGGGCCGATTTCATCGTTTTCGAGTTTAGCAAAACTGAGTTTAACATAACTGAGTTCAAATGTTTGATTTGATCTCGATCAACTTCAAATGAATTTCACCGTCAATTCGGAGCAAATTTTTGATCGCGTTTACGAAAACTAAGTTCACCTAAACTCATAGACAAAAAAGCACAGATTACAGTAAAAATCATGTGATAGTTTTCATTTCACGCAGAAAATATGAATAACAGATAAGCAAAACTCATTGATTTAAAACCGGTAAAGAATTGCGAAGGAACGGAACGTAAATTAAAAAGTATTTACCTACCTATGTCAATATTGTCAATCAAAGTTGTCAAATCTCGGCATTGACTTGACATTTGTTTGATTGAACGCGTTTAGAAGCGTTAAACGGCCAATATCGGACGTTCAGATTGTTGAACGCGTTTAGCCTTAAACGCGATCAGTTTTTGTCGATGAAATCCAAAAGAACCAGTTTACGTGCGTAAACGAGTTTAGCTTCAATTGATCGCGTTTTACTGTCGAAATCGGCACTAAGTGCCGATTTCATCGTTGCGTAAAATTTGAAGTTGATCGAGATCAAATCAAACATTTGAACTCAGTTATGTTAAACTCAGTTTTGCTAAACTCGAAAACGATGAAATCGGCCCTAAGGGCCGATTTCATCGTTTTCGAGTTTAGCAAAACTGAGTTTAACATAACTGAGTTCAAATGTTTGATTTGATCTCGATCAACTTCAAATGAATTTCACCGTCAATTCGGAGCAAATTTTTGATCGCGTTTACGAAAACTAAGTTCACCTAAACTCATAGACAAAAAAGCACAGATTACAGTAAAAATCATGTGATAGTTTTCATTTCACGCAGAAAATATGAATAACAGATAAGCAAAACTCATTGATTTAAAACCGGTAAAGAATTGCGAAGAAACGGAACGTAAATTAAAAAGTATATACCTACCTATGTCAATATTGTCAATCAAAGTTGTCAAATCTCGGCATTGACTTGACATTTGTTTGATTGAACGCGTTTAGAAGCGTTAAACGGCCAATATCGGACGTTCAGATTGTTGAACGCGTTTAGCCTTAAACGCGATCAGTTTTTGTCGATGAAATCCAAAAGAACCAGTTTACGTGCGTAAACGAGTTTAGCTTCAATTGATCGCGTTTTACTGCAACGATGAAATCGGCACTTAGTCGCATTGGATGAAAATGATTGCACAAATGTCTTTTCTCGAGAGACTTTCGATCTCCGGGAATAATAAGATAGGAAATATAGGTATACCAACCAATATATATTATAAAAATAATTGATTATTAATAATTAGGTAGTTGTCAAGAGTGCATTACTCGAAATTTAATCTCAAAGTTTTATCAATAGGAATGTCATTTGTAAAACATGTGTAACTCAAGTGACGACATTGCATTTGACAATCATTATGATACATAGTTATTTAATAATATAATTATTATCTATTTATTATCATA
Organism: Acrobasis consociella; assembly: GCA_963555685.1. Classification (NCBI taxonomy): domain Eukaryota; kingdom Metazoa; phylum Arthropoda; class Insecta; order Lepidoptera; family Pyralidae; genus Acrobasis; species Acrobasis consociella. The sequence continues at coordinate 8,718,001 of OY743115.1, forward strand.
CAATAATATATGTTACAAATAGGCAGTATCAAATGGTACACCCTCGTAACGATAGCATATTACATTTTTTGGTATTTCGATAGGTGTACTAGAGGGGAGAGGCCTCTGCCCAGCAGTGGGAAAGTTTAGGCTAGTAAAAAGTTTGATAGGCCCTTTATAGGTACAATCAGCAAAGCCGTTTGTTTTTATATAATTTTATTATTTGTGTAATATCATCTCTATAACTTTCATCACTTTCACGCGTAGATCTTACAATTACTGGTAAATTACGATGACAGGGTATTTTATTTCACTCGTAAATTTCTATAATTCTTGAGTCAAGTAAGTTGTTTGAAAATATGCACTTTGCGCTATCTCTTCTTGATCTCAGCAGGGTAGACATAGCCTTGGGCCGCGCGACCCCCCACTTAAGCATTACGGCGAGCAAGAACCGAGGATTTAAAAAAAAGAATAAAAATAGTCGTTGGTTGCTGGCCGCATTATATGTTCGCTCCTTCCTTCGATCAGCTTTTACCATATACGCGGTAAGAGAAGCATCTTAGTTATTAATTTTCTCTCTTTGTATTTCACCTTCAATTAAAGTACCATTTGACTCCTAGCTATAAATAGTGCCGATAACGACTTGTAAGCTCTATGATATCGCCGGGAGATAAAGGTTTAACTATTCCAATACCGTAACCCCCAATTTGCATATTTGAAATAGATTTTGTCATATCAGAGGTTGGCTTGTTTTTGCTGGATACCCGATTGTATTTTTAACCATCGAGAAAAAGAGTGGTGTTACAAGATTAACGCTAATGTCTGTCTGTGTGTCTGTTTGTGGCATCGTAGCTCTCGAACGGATGTACCGATTTTGATGCGTCATTTTTGCGATAGATAGCATGGGCCCTTGCGGTTGTTCTTAGTTAATTTGATGATTTTTTTAAAGTCGTTTAAAAGTTATGGGGAGTTAACCCTTGAAAGCCGGGGTTTTTTAATTAACCTGGAAAATATTAGATACTATGGGTATCAATTCTACTTAACATCGATTGGAATATGTAGTTTCCCACACATTACCAAGAACCGTCTCGGTTTAAGTACCTAACTTAAAAAATAATAATTGAATCATACTACGTTTGAGCGCATTTCAAGAATATATGCATCAGTAGTTGTTTCTAACTGTTGTGCACTAGATAAACGTACTTTTCAGAAAAAATCTTCCCGTACTAAAACCCGACGTTTTAGTATTAAAACTATCTGCACCTAGTCTGTTTGGTGGGGAAAGAAATTGACAGTGGAAGTATGATTTAAACATTAACTACTGGACACGATACGACCGCTAAGTAAACTAAGTAAATACTTCTATACACCGTGAATTCCCCAATAAACTTAACGCAAACACTGTAAATAGACGTCGGAAACCCGAAAATACTCGTATGATAACTAGAATTATGTGCCCGCGTGCGGTGTACCATCCATTTTGGTCCGAACGTCCACAACTCCTCAGGGACAATCTCAGGTCTCGGCTATTTGAATAAGAATGGCCAAGACCGCTACCCTGCGGGACCCCACTCCGATTCTGAGTTTGCTAGCCTTGTACAAGTACTGTGTAACGACTTTGTCTTTGGCCAGTCTCAGGTGAGCTAGGAACACATTTTAAAGTTGGAAATCATTGGTCAAATCGCGAGTCGACAGATAAAACATATAAACCATTGGGATGAAATACTTGAAAATTTTAAATAAAAATCAAGAAATACAGATTGTGAAAAGAAAATAAAATAAACTAAACATGCGTCATTCTAAATACCTTGATTGATTATATCTATATGTAACATGTGCAATGTTGGTTTCCTCACGATTTATTTATCATCATAAAGGTGATAGCAAAAATAACAGTTTTACGACTAGTAGGTAAAAATGCAATAAAGTACGAGTTAGGTAACTTTAATTCCACACGGGACCTCAATCACCAAGACATATAATATACTATGACGTCTTAACCAAGGGCATAAAGCCCAGGGCCGTTGGACCAAAAGGTAACTTTGAACGTGATGGTAAGCGTGGTAAAAAAGAGATTTAAAAATAGGTTACTAGCTGCATCGCCTATTAAATTGATTGGCTTTTAAGATCCGTGTGGAAAGCAGAGCAGCTGATACATTCTATATATTTTTCTTTCTTTATAACCATCATCGAAGAAATCAAGAGGTATTGTGTGGCAAAAGTTCGATACGTTATAAATTGCACCAGGTACATTTACAAGAGGTCGGTCCACATCATTGTTACTTGCTAACCTACAAAATTCGATACACTTTTGACACGCAACAAGGCAATCAGCTAAATGTATTGAAAAATACTCGTAGCAAATGTAAAACCTGTTTTGTAAGTAGTTAGAAAAGAGGTACGTGTAATACCTACATATTTTGTTTTCAGATATTATGAAGAAATGCTATCTGGTAATTGGATAGTACTTTCGAGTTGTGTTAGCTTACAGATTTTTTAGACTTATCGATTTTGCAAATTCAAATTCAAATATATCTTTATTATCATAGGATATTTATAATATCTCTTAATAATCGTCATTGTTTTGTTTACAATTGTTGACGTCAAATAGTTACTTACAGCTAAGTTTACTACCGCTTCCAAAGCGCTAGTGCAGAAGAAGCGGTAACAAACTGCACTGCACCTTTTCTCCAAGGACGTCAACTCACAATTAAATTAATACTTAAAGTTAATGTGGACTGAGAATACATTGTTTTGTTATGTAATATGGATGTACAATATATAAAATTATAATATGGTACAATCATATTATAATTCTACGTCTTTTCATATCATATGTAGTCTAAACCATGTATTATTTGAATCGATTGAACATACCTCCCACCATAAAAGATGATGCCATATCTTGTTTATCCTTAGAGCATCATACATATAAAAAGCAATAAAAAAATAATAAGCTAAACCGATATTAAAGGTAAAGAATATAGAATATATAGAAATTATGTGGCTGCTCTGACCAAGTATGGCTCTAGTAGTACAAAGAGTGCAGTGGAGACTAAAAAGACCTGATAATGGTAATGATGATGATAGAATATCTATTACACAATATTTTACATTACTTACTTTAGCACAAATCACTTTTTTTTCTGTTACCAAGTTAATTTATTTAAAAAAATCTGCCTTTCAAATTAACTTTGCGTATCTACGAGGAAACTGAAGGAACTGGGTGAGAAACGAGGGTCCTTTAGGCGATTTGTTAGGTCGATGACGAGGACCCGACTGATGGTCGGATATTTAAATATCTATCTCTGTCCTTATCCCGGTCGCTTTAGGAGATCTCTACGCCTTAATCATATACTTTTATTAATTCTGTGCCATAGGCATCCACTTTTAAAAGTGACAGAATGAATGCAGCACAACTACATTATAATAAAGTTTTAATACAAAAGTAACATAATTATTAGGTATTAGTTACACATTTATTACAAACAAGTTTGTTGAATATTTGATTTTTTTATTTTTAGGAATACTAAATCTTGTCTTTTTTTAGTATTTAATTTCAATTTTCCTTTTATGACGTCAAACGACTCTTCAAGAAGATTAACAACGTATCTACACTACACTAGGTAATCATAACCAACCAAAAGATTTTATCAACGAATGTATTATGAAACTGAGAGCATGATAAGATACATAACTTTATTAGTTGTGAAAATTGCGTTTCATAAGGTTTAGTAATAATATACTATACATAGCCTTGGGCCGCGCGACCCCCCACTTAAGCATTACGGCGAGCAAGAACCGAGGATTTAAAAAAAAGAATAAAAATAGTCGTTAGTTGCTAGCCGCATCAGATGTTCGCTCATTCCTTCGATTGGCTTTTACGATTTACTCGCTGAAAGGAGCATCTTACTCCTTTCTCTTCTCTCTGTGTATTTTACTTTCAATGAAAGTAACATTTGACTCCTAGCTATAAACAGTGCCGATAACGACTTGTAAGCTCTATGATATCGCCGGGAGATAAAGGTTTAACTATTCCAATACCGTAACCCCCAATTTGCATATTTGAAATAGATTTTGTCATATCAGAGGTTGGCTTGTTTTTGCTGGATACCCGATTGTATTTTTAACCATCGAGAAAAGAATGGTGTTACAAGATTAACGCTAATGTCTGTCTGTGTGTCTGTTTGTGGCATCGTAGCTCTCGAACGGATGTACCGATTTTGATGCGTCATTTTTGCGATAGATAGCATGAGCCCTTGCGGTTGTTCTTAGTTAATTTGATGAAAATTGGTTAAGTCGTTTAAAAGTTATGGGGAGTTAACCCCTGAAAACCGGGGTTTTTTAATTTACCTGGAAAATATTAGATACTATGGATATCAATTCTACTTAAGGCCATACCTGAATTTTCCGGGGTCCAGTGGCGCCCCCATTTGAAATAAATCATTTGAAAGAAAACGGATATATCATTTAAAATTGTGTCTTGACCAAGCCTTAGATACTCATTTAAAGTATTTTTTAAAATACGTTTTATAGTTTTAAGCGAGAACGTGAAGCTTTTCTACGCACATTAGCCAAAAGTGGCCGTTTTTCGCAAATGTGCGTAGAAAAGCTTCACGTTCTCGCTTTAAACTATAAAATGTAGTTCATAAAATAGTTTAAAGGGTTATCTAGGGCTTAATCAAAGCACAATTTTTAATTATATCTCCGTTTCCTTTCAAATGATTTATTTCAAATGGGGGCGCCACTGGACCCCGGAAAATTTGGGCATGGCCTTAGCATCGATTGGAATATGTAGTTTCCCACTCATCATCAGGAACCGTCTCGGGTTAGTAACATAGAGTGTGAAAACGGAAATCAGGAATAGTATAGTAAGATGCCTAAGTTTACTATCATATTTTGATAGATAAAAAGAACCAGCTGGTAGAATCTACACTTTTTTTTTCACCCAGACCATGAAAGTAAAAATTAGGTTGTATTTTCCAAGTAACATTTCCAAAGATTGAAATCCATTTTAAATATTATAGCTAGTTCTAACAGCTATAATATTTAATGCTGATGTCCAAGATTATTTTCAGTCGATTAAATCGAGTCTCCATCTAATTTTATTATTATTTCTATTACACAGGATAGGACCAGTCTACTAGTTGAAAAAGAAACTTGTAAGAAACAGGAGAAAATTTCTTTATTTGTCATAATAATGAGTAATGTATGAAAGAGTCTTGCATGATGGTCTGAGAAATAAGACTTTACCTGCTGCTTCTCTTCCAGCGTAGATCGTCAAAGCCAATCGAAGAATAGTGTAAAAAATTGAGTTATGTTAATAAGCAATATAGGTAATATAGGTATCTGGTAGGAACCCATCACTTTTTTGATTTCCTTGTTCAAAGTGACCTTTGAGGCTGAAGGCTTCAGGGGCGAAGCCAAAAATAAGGGGTTGCTCTTATGTGTTTCATCACTTACTATGTATGTTTGTTCATTTGTTCCCTCGTTTGTCCTTTAATATCCATAGCACCTTGAGGTATCGTTAGATGATCTTGGCTGTGCGCTGGTTATTGGCTATGTAACGTCATAGTAAATTCAATATGGCGCCCTCTATAGGGCAAAAACTAAGTACCTAACTAAAAAAAAAACGAATCATACTACGTCTGAGCGTTATACATGCATTAGTAGTTGTTTCTCACTGCTGTGCTTTCATTCACTAGATAAACGTACTTTTCAGCAAAAATCTTCCCGTACTAAAACCCGACGTTTTAGTATTAAAACCATCTGCACCTAGTCTGTTTGGTGGGGAAAGAAATTGACAGTAGAAGTATGATTCAAACCATAACTACTGGACACGATACGACCGCTAAGTAAACTAAGTAAATACTTCTATATACGTTAAATTTCCCAATAAACTTAACGCAAACACTGTGAATAGACGTCGAAAACCCGAAAATACTCGTATGATAACTAGAATTATGTGCCCGCGTGCGGTGTACCATCCATTTTGGTCCGAACGTCCACAACTCCTCAGGGACAATCTCAGGTCTCGGCTATTTGAATAAGAATGGCCAAGACCGCTACCCTGCGGGACCCCACTCCGATTCTGAGTTTGCTAGCCTTGTACAAGTACTGTGTAACGACTTTGTCTTTGGCCAGTCTCAGGTGAGCTAGGAACACATTTTAAAGTTGGAAATCATTGGTCAAATCGCGAGTCGCCAGATAAAACATATAAACCATTGGGATGAAATAATTGAAAGTTTTAAATAAAAATCAAGAAATACAGATTGTGACAAGAAAATAGAATGAACTAAACATGCGTCATTCTATAAATACTTTGATTGATTATATCTATATGTAACATGTGCGATGTTGGTTTCCTCACGATTTATTTATCATCATAAAGGTGATAGCAAAAACAACAGTTTTACGACTAGTAGGTAAAAATGCAATAAAGTACGAGTTAGGTAACTTTAATTCCACACGGGACCTCAATCACCAAGACATATAATATACTATGACGTCTTAACCAAGGGCATAAAGCCCAGGGCCGTTGGACCAAAAGGTAACTTTGAACGTGATGGTAAGCGTGGTAAAAAAGAGATTTAAAAATAGGTTACTAGCTGCATCGCCTATTAAATTGATTGGCTTTTAAGATCCGTGTGGAAAGCAGAGCAGCTGATACATTCTATATATTTTTCTTTCTTTATAACCATCATCGAAGAAATCAAGAGGTATTGTGTGGCAAAAGTTCGATACGTTATAAATTGCACCAGGTACATTTACAAGAGGTCGGTCCACATCATTGTTACTTGCTAACCTACAAAATTCGATACACTTTTGACACGCAACAAGGCAATCAGCTAAATGTATTGAAAAATACTCGTAGCAAATGTAAAACCTGTTTTGTAAGTAGTTAGAAAAGAGGTACGTGTAATACCTACATATTTTGTTTTCAGATATTATGAAGAAATGCTATCTGGTAATTGGATAGTACTTTCGAGTTGTGTTAGCTTACAGATTTTTTAGACTTATCGATTTTGCAAATTCAAATTCAAATATATCTTTATTATCATAGGATATTTATAATATCTCTTAATAATCGTCATTGTTTTGTTTACAATTGTTGACGTCAAATAGTTACTTACAGCTAAGTTTACTACCGCTTCCAAAGCGCTAGTGCAGAAGAAGCGGTAACAAACTGCACTGCACCTTTTCTCCAAGGACGTCAACTCACAATTAAATTAATACTTAAAGTTAATGTGGACTGAGAATACATTGTTTTGTTATGTAATATGGATGTACAATATATAAAATTATAATATGGTACAATCATATTATAATTCTACGTCTTTTCATATCATATGTAGTCTAAACCATGTATTATTTGAATCGATTGAACATACCTCCCACCATAAAAGATGATGCCATATCTTGTTTATCCTTAGAGCATCATACATATAAAAAGCAATAAATAAAAAAATAAGCTAAACCGATATTAAAGGTAAAGAATATAGAATATATAGAAATTATGTGGCTGCTCTGACCAAGTATGGCTCTAGTAGTACAAAGAGTGCAGTGGAGACTAAAAAGACCTGATAATGGTAATGATGATGATAGAATATCTATTACACAATATTTTACATTACTTACTTTAGCACAAATCACTTTTTTTTCTGTTACCAAGTTAATTTATTTAAAAAAATCTGCCTTTCAAATTAACTTTGCGTATCTACGAGGAAACTGAAGGAACTGGGTGAGAAACGAGGGTCCTTTAGGCGATTTGTTAGGTCGATGACGAGGACCCGACTGATGGTCGGATATTTAAATATCTATCTCTGTCCTTATCCCGGTCGCTTTAGGAGATCTCTACGCCTTAATCATATACTTTTATTAATTCTGTGCCATAGGCATCCACTTTTAAAAGTGACAGAATGAATGCAGCACAACTACATTATAATAAAGTTTTAATACAAAAGTAACATAATTATTAGGTATTAGTTACATATTTATTACAAACAAGTTTGTTGAATATTTGATTTTTTTATTTTTAGGAATACTAAATCTTGTCTTTTTTTAGTATTTAATTTCAATTTTCCTTTTATGACGTCAAACGACTCTTCAAGAAGATTAACAACGTATCTACACTACACTAGGTAATCATAACCAACCAAAAGATTTTATCAACGAATGTATTATGAAACTGAGAGCATGATAAGATACATAACTTTATTAGTTGTGAAAATTGCGTTTCATAAGGTTTAGTAATAACTTATAAATTTCTAAATTAGTAAGACAATGTTGCCAGTTCAGTTACGAAATATTTTACTGTTGCGAGATAACATTAATTTGTGACACAAAACAGAGCTTTTATTTCTTTAACTGAGAATAAAGTAATAATCATACATCACACGTTTGAAAACAATCACTGGATTATTTGATTTAGCTGCAAGTAAGCCGGCGTTCGTTACCTATAAATTCAGTTTTCCATAAAATATGCATATTCATTTATTTCATGTTTATTCTCCATCGTGTTTTACGCGATTTTTATGTGATCCGACGAAAAACGGGAACATAAAGCTATCAATATAAAGGTTTGTCGTAAAACACAAGTATATGAATACATGGTAGGGTGAAAGTATAAATAAAATTTGTCTTTTGGGCGGCATATATTTAGTTTGCGCGTATTCGCTCAAATACAATTTTCAGAAGGAAATTGGCTCCCGGTAGAATCCGTACAAACGGGGATGTGTTATTAAATCTGGATGACAGTTATTAGGACACTGTGGAGTGCTTCTCGCTGACTCGCTACAAAAAGAATTCACGACGAAATGAGATATTTGCTGATGAAATTTTAACGGTCTTCCTTGCGAGGAATATTAAATGGGAAAGTTCAGTTCCTGCGTGTTTTCTTAGCAACGAGTAAGTAATGCCAAACTTTAAGAGTAGGGAAATAGGTATAGAGGTATTATGTTGTGCTATATCAACTTCGCCTGTGTTACCGCCATCGTAAGATTAAATGGATCTGCCTGGGCGTAACGTTTGTTACATTATTTTAACTTTCAATAAAAAAGATAACTTATAGGCTAAGAAGTGAATTTGTGATTTTTCTCTCTAGTCAAAAGAGTTTAAAAATTAAAAAATACTATACCATATATTTAAAATTTAACTTGATTTGTTTAATATTTCTTGTATGTTTATTTTGAGACATTAAATGCCTTAAATCTATTTTTTCTACGTTACAAACATCTTTCATTTGTCTTGAAATGGCTAGACAAGTCAAATTAGAAAGTAACTCGAGCAAGCTTCCAACAGTCTTGCTAATACACTGAGTGAGGAATAGGATATACTAATATGGCCAGAAGCCAGGTAGGTCGATGACACGGCTCGGAATGCGATTGGCACCATCCCAACAGTGGACTCGAAGGGAAACTTATGGCCCACATTTAGTAGACAATGACCAGTCAATGGCTGCGTTAGAAACTTTAATGGACAGGTTTCTGCAATAGGATGCTCTTGGATGCTACTGTATATGTTTAATTATTAGTTAAATATGAAAGTTACACGTGAAAAGTTAGACATTAAAAGAGAAAATATATTTGCTTATCTTAAACGACACGATAAGTTTATTAAAAACATAATAGAAGGAAAAGTCGAACCAAGAAGAGGGAAGGGAAATCCAAGACGAGCATTTATAGATCAAGTTAAGAAAATGTTGATGCCGGTAGGTCAAAAGGAAATGTTTTTCTGTGTGTATATTTTTTTTGGTGTACAATACAGTATTACTTATCTTAACTTAACTTAAGGATGGCTCAAGAAAGGGAGACTCAGAAACTACTCCACCATTGATAACCTTGTTTTTAAATTCTAGATAAATAGATGAAAAGTTAAATTACGATAGAACTTGTGAACGTACCTTGTAATAAAAAAAAATATTATACTTTGGTCGGACGTTACCGTCCTCTTTGTAGATATGAACGCTCAATCAACAACAGCTATACTTGTTTACTATTAAAAATTGATTGTCCTTTTTGTCAAGTATCAAGAATATAAAAACCAATCAGTAAAAACAAATGTGTCTGAACATTCAATATATCTCCAATAAAACAATTTGGGGCGATTGAGTAAGAATTTAAAAAAATTACTATCTGTCTGTTTGTACACGCTAATCTCTGGACATACTGGACGGATTCGAATAAAACTTCGTTTTAAAGCTGTTAAGCCTAGGCAACATATAGGGTATAATTGATTTTGGAAAATGAAACACCTGATGCAGAACCATAATGATCCAGCTTAACTATAAAATTGACGCCTTAGCGAATGTTGTTCTGATAAGCACTTTTCGGAGTCATAGAGACCACGCGAACAAAGTTGCGGGCTACGGCTAGTAACAATTTTTTTTTCAGAATATTTGCAAATATTTTGTTTGTTTTCACAATTCGACCAATATTTTGTCGGCCGATACAGCTAACGATACTGAGCAGATGCTTGAGGTCGGATCAGTAGCAATTCTCCCAGAGATTAAATAAGAAAAGAAATACGCCCAAGGGTTGCGCCCTAAATGAAAATTTATTTTATAAACGTCGGCCGAACTGGGAAGCTTTCTTTTGTGGTTTAACAATAAACTTCTGTTTTAAGTTACTGAGTTTTCTGGAATAATTTTTTATTGGAACATTCTTTAGCTACATCGGTATAAATATATAATAAAAAATATATTTTTATAGTATAATTGATATAAATTCTGAGTATACTTTATAACTTGACTTTTTATAACAAATGCATTTGCAAACTAGACTGGTGTAATAATAATTTGCAAACTAGTAACATTATTTCTATCTTTTTAATTTCCTTGGCTGTCTTCTGACTCTTGAGTCTTTGTAGCTCTATCTAATCTGTGAGGGTTAATAACGTAAAGTATATCTGTTTGTAAAAACACTGACCTTATCAATGTTGAATGCAAAGAATTGAAAACTCAGAGTCTGTCAAACTGTATAGTAGGTACCTGTATAAAAATGGACTCATGAACCAAAATGCTTTGTTACTATTATATAAAACCTTTAAATCAGTTCATTAACTTCATACGGGTCGTTTTACATATACCCGGAATGAACAGGGCTAAGCTTTATTCCTCTTTTACACATTTTATGTGAATGTGAGGATTATGTGTCCGGGTCTCATAAGCCCGTAGTCTTCACCCTTAACCCTTGACTTGCTTCTGCTCCATTTTTATCAGTTACCTCCCACCCTGTAAACAGACGTAAATTTCGTTTCCCAATCCGCTTAACTTCCGACTCAGCGCTTTTTAATCTTGTTAAAAATTTACGCCGACATTATAAATTTTCAATTAAAGCCATTTTGGTCAAGTGGATTTTTTATCGTGTTTCGGTGACATATTAAAAAATTGAGAAAAATAAAGAAAACTTAAATTTTAGTGTGACAATTTTTTTTACGTCGCATGCTTCGTCTCGCTGCCTTATCTACTACTTTAGGAACCGTTCGACAATTTCTATAAGATTTTTATGAGGAGAACAAATAACATAAGGTACCGTCGTTTCTAGCTAAAATAAAACTTTTACTAAAAATTAAACTATACGCTCATAAAATCTTGTTATGTACATATTTTAACTCTACATTATTAAAATAATCAATTTGACTGTGGATAACAATATTTATCTATTGGTTATTGTTTGTTCAAATTATAAAACCACACTGTATAGATTCACTAGTTCTTTGCTTTTTCTCTACAAACATCCAAACAGAAATCAAAGCGCACAAATAAAAACGATTTAACATAATTGGGCTCCCTTCGAGAGTAAACAGATGCCGCCAGGACAATGTAATTATGCCAGTATGTGCTTAGGGTGACGCGGCTGCCTCCACGCCACTGTGACGCGCAACTAATAAGGGCAAACTCAGCCGTTTTCATATTTGCACAAATTACATTAATGCTCATTGCTGCGAGAGAGAGACGTTAAAACTTGTACAGATAAGCGTTTTAAGCGCTTATTAAAATTGGTTCGGCTATTTGAATTCGCGAACGTCGACTGATTGCGTTTTCTGATAGCGTGATGAAATTAAGAGTAGACTTTAGCTGTCGATCAGACAGGTGACCTATTTAAAAAAATGTAATTTCTCCTGTAATATGGGTATTTTTTTAACGAATCGTTCGATTCCAGAATCCCTTTACCTGCAACTTCTATACGGAGACTGCTTGCATTGTGCAACCTGTAGGCATGAGATAGCTGGTAAGGGTAACGCAAGACAAATTTATATACCTACATTACACATAAGTGGCGAAAACTATTTGTACCGGTTTAGATACAATACAACATACTCGTTTGCAAAATACGAGTTCAAGGCCGCGGCATTCAAGAGTAATGCGGCATTCGATAAAATGTAAAAGAACTATATATACTAAGCTGTGCTAGTGCAATCGATCAAAGTTAAATCGTGTCACAGAGGCTTACGCGCTTAATCAAGATCATTGGCAATATGTGATATTGGAGATTGATCCGGCGTGCCACCCGTCGCGTTTCACCCGCCCGCCGTCGCCGCTAACGTGGCATACTGTATAATTGTATTACGACTTTCCCTTCCTAACGTCTTTGCACCGTTGATTGTCGTTTATGTAATTGCCTACATTCTGTAACATCACGGCCTGCTTATCTCGAACAGAAATTAGTTACTACACGGAATATTTTCATAATTACAGAGCATGGCACAAAACAGAACGCCGTTTCCTTGATTTCTCGATGTTTGAACACAAACGAAATAGGAGCAGTCATGTCTTGTTACAATATTTGTTTACGGATACGCCTTAATGATCTCTTGACGGAATGAGAAAGCAATGTTTACAATTTGAACGGCGCGTAACGTTATATCGTACTTACGTTACGCACCCACTTAAACGACAGGTTTTTCACCATATAGGTAAAAGGCAAGCGATAAAAGTAAGCAAACGAACTTACAGATATGAAGCCACATGGGATTTCTATGTCACTAGTTACTAAATATATTTATATCTTTCTATGAATTTAATAATGAAATATTTTTTGTTGTTAAAACACAGCACATGCATCCTCGCCCAGCATCAGTAGTGTCTCGGCCTTATGAGGTAAAATATAAAAAGTATTACCAGCGAGCATAAAGTATGTATGTCTACCTAACTCAGTTATGAATGATGCATCATACATAAATGATGACTTCATAAATTCAAACATTAGGTAGGTATAAGGCACGAATGAACGCAAATTGAATCACGATTTAGTAGTTATTGTTGATTTTAAGAAGATTAAAACATTAATTTTTTTGTTCTAGTGCATTAAACGACCTTATCTTATAACTAGAGTAATATTAGGTACTAATCGAATCTAAAATGATTTCAGTATTTAAAAGACGAGTAAATTATCATTATTTATTGGAATTATCTTAATTGTATTTCATATTGTTAATATTATATTTCTTTTTAGATAGATATATGTATTAATGTATATAAGTAAAATATGTTTATTTGTAGTTTTATGTAATTTAAACTTTCTTCTCCCTCTATCCTATGTATGAACACGCCCCACTCTCCTCTCACATGCCTTGTAGAAGAGATCTCTTTTAAGCTAGTGCCTTTGTATAACTTTTGATATACATTTCCTATGTACATAAATTATTTAAGGAATAAAAAAATTACAAGTAGATTTCAATATCTATGCTCTGTTTTTGCAACTTGTAATATTTTTTTCCGTACTCATTTGTTTATTACTTACAAGCACTTGTACACAATAACCGCGTAATCGGCATTACACAAAGTATCGCGAAGTACTGACTCACTTTAGTCCCGAGAAGGCTTTATCTTACCAATAGTTAAAAGTGGAAACCAACTAGTTACAAGCATTGCCATCTTCGTATTGTATTTGGGTAAACTCAATATATTATTAAATATTTATCATTGCAAAAAATAATATTTTGCAATGATAAATATTCTGCAACTATATGGTGTGAGTTATGAATGTTATGATAATTCGTAACTAATAACTTTTATTTATTACTGAAAGAAGGACTTTCATTTTAGAAAAAAAAAAAACTTAGAATATACGAGCTGGTTATCTTTGGGAGAGGCCTATGTTCAGCAGTGGACGTTATTCGGCTGAAATGATGATGATGATACCAGCTACTTCCCTTTCTGCGCAGACCTTAAAAGGCGTTCGAGCGAATGGGTGAAAAATCGATTTATATTAGTAGGCGATGCGGTTAACAACCAATCACTTTTTATACTATGTAATCTCGCCACCAGTATATTACAGACCTGGGCTTTATATGCCTTATCCCATTAGGAATAAAGACGTGAAACGGTGTGTGTGTCAAATAAGCAGGTGCTTATTTACAAGTACAGGTGTAAATAATCTGCCCATAATCATATTACACAAACACTGTGAAGTATTGCTTCACTTTCGTCCCAGCACGGCGAATTTGTCCCATTCAGACGAGTCTTGCAGATCTCCATGACAAATGTCTGAATAGCCGCCTACATTTCTCGCCTATTTCATTCAAGACAACTTGTGCGCGTGAAATCGACGGAAACAAAAGAACTTTGTGTTTAGTTTGAGAGTAAGTAGATGATTTATTTTTGTTTTTGCCAGTTTCCTATCCTTATAGATTTTACGATAATGCTAGTAGGTAAGTAAAATGGTAATACTTGTTATTTATTTTAGCTCTTCTTTTATTTTTTGTATTCAAAAACCAATTGATTCATGAGACCATAGAAACGTTGGATGGAATGTTTACAGAAATGAAAATATAAGTAGGAAGGGAGTAACAGACAAAGTGACTGGAGAATTGGAGATGGAAGTATAGGCGAGTTAGTCGCGAATAGTCTTAAATGCAAATAGTCTATGTAGAAACTCGTCTAAAACGCAACTCGGAACTCGTTTAATAAGCAACTCGTCTAATTTGCAAGTAGTCTTAAATGTTATTTTGACTAAATGGCAGCTAGTCCCCTATGTTATTATGTCTACTGCTCAAAGTGGTCTAAATATCAATTCGTACGAAATGCAAGTAGTCTAAAATGTTACTTTACCTAAAATGCAGCTAGTCTTAGATGCTTTTTAGCCTACTACTGCAACTGGTCTAGATACATATACGTTACATACAAGAGCGTGCGTCTATGTCACTGACTCGACAATCGGTCTCGCAGTTTTGTAGGAAATTGCTGTGATAAATAATGTAAATGCCTAAACCCTTTGGAAAAGTCGGCAACTGCTAGTACTATCAGAATAAAAGTAAGCTTTCCATTTTTTTTCTTTAGATATATTTGAATAAAGAAAAATACATTCTGTAGCTGATATGATGATGATGATGACATTCATCCCGAAAACCGGTATGGTTTCTACGGGCGTAGACGAAGTCGGGAATAAGAGATAGTAGATACCGAAATGAAATAACATGTTTACTATATTATTATTTATTAAGACGATAAAATAATATTAGCTACTTCAAGAATAAAATAATATTAGCTACTTAAAGAATAAAATAGTATAACAATTGATTTGTTCATATTCGACTCATGTTATCCTTAGTGTTAAATTAATCTATCAAACCCCGACGGTTCACATGTGAACCCGTTAACAATAGAAATCTATTGTGTCTGCGATTCCGGTCGTTGACGGGTTAAATGTCACTTTTTTATTCTTAAAAGATAGACTTTACTGTTTGCTTTTTATCAGGAGTACATTAAAACTAGTGCAATAATAAGGTTTCAGTAAAAAAACATCTGTAGTATGACTTTAATAAAAAATATTTTTATTTAAATGGCGTTATTTTCAAAAGAAGCTTAATATTTATAATTTTAACACTAAAGACGTAACTAAAGTTTTAATTTTAAAATTATAAAGTATGGCAAAGATGTGAACTCGTTATATCCAATCCGTATGCAACCCTACCTCATTGAGTAGTAAAATGTGACATATCTAGGGTGTTGCATATTAAAAAGATATGTCTTAATGTACAGGACGTCTTTTTATTGAAAATATATTGCAGTAGTATTTTTTTAATTTTCTTCTTACAGTATTGTCAAAATTTAGATCACCTCATACATAGACAAGTTTTGGTTTGGACCATCTGATACTTAGGCAAGTTTCGGTTTAGACCATCTCGTATTTAGACTAGTTTTCGTTTAGACAATCTCATAATTGTGACGAAATTCTACTTTAGACCACCTCATTTTTGGACGAGATTAATCTTAAGACCACTTCCTATTATGACGACATGCGGTTTAGACAATCAGCGTTTTAGACGAGTTGCTACATAGGCTACTTGCGTTTAAGACCATTCGCGACTAACTCGTATAGGCGAGCAATACTGTAAAATGAGTTTCTTTTAGAGTTTCTTCTCAGCAGTGGAAAACGTGGAAGGCACATACCGTAATAAATCGAACCATGGGCATACTAGATCACTTTGGTATAATAACAATAAAATACACACACGTACTACCTGGAACAAGATGGAAGAACTGACATGCTGTGCCGATCCCGATAAAATAGTAGGGTAAGGATATAAGGCAGAAGAAGTAGATTTCTCAAATTCAACCAATGGCTACATTTTATGTATGGGGTTGGATTAGTTCTTTCCTTCCTTTTTATTTGTTAGTGACCATCATTGATAACATATATTTCAGGCGGCAATGCGCTAGTAAGTGCATATGCCTACTGGACCGTCGACCTCAACTATTTATTGAAGTTCGATGCGATAAAACATTGCCATGTAGTGTTTTATTTATATCGATGACGAGGAAACATCTTATAATCATATAAGACATACCTTATGAACATGCAAATAAATTATGACTGTAACCAAAATAAAAATGAATATAGTACCTGCCTTACGTATGTTTTCACATCAAAGCTTATAAAACCCTCGTTATTTTCCTTGTGTTTCGGATATTTGTCCCTTTTATTCGTAATCTATCCTACATGTCTTTAGGTTATATCGTTATCAAACAGTAGTCACATTATTTTAGTAGTATTAGTAAAAAAATAAGAAAAAGAAAGTGATTTTCAGGCCTTCTCATGAAGTGTCCATGTCGCAGCTAACGGGTTAAATTAGCCATCCCACTGGACGCCTAGTCCGGACTTTAAAACTAGACATCCAATTGGATGCCTAGGCCGATAGTTAATTGAACTAGAATCACTCAACGTTTAACCACTTGGCATATTGAAAGTCAGCCCTTTGAATATGACTGACCAAGACTCAGCCAAGTGATTTAAATTTAGTTAAGACTCTTTCCACTGTGGCGTAGTAGCGCACCAAAACAAATATCGCAGCTGTTGTGACTGTGAATGATAATTTTCATTCCTAAATCTCATCAAAACTCATTATTCCAAAAAGTAGTCGTCAGTAATATCTAAATTGTAGACCCTAACCACATATCACTAATTCATCAATATCCACTCAATTTAACTAAATGACCGCACTTACTACGTTCAGCCATCCGGTTACGTTGCGTTCAATGACTTGGCTAGATGTCGTTCAGCCATTCAATTGGATGCCTAGTTTGAATGTCCAGGCTAGGCGTCCAATTGGATGGCTGATTTAACCAGATGGCTGCGACATCTATACCACCTGAGACGTCCATACACATACGACATCCATACAACAAAAATGTCTGTTTTGGTCTTTTAAAGACTCACGATCCAAAGCATTGCCAGACTAGTCTGAATAGCCACAATCAAAGCTGATTACAATTCCGAGCGGTAAACACGTAAATCCAATGTGGATAAATATTTACACGACAGGTTGTAAAGTGTACGTGCCCGGGTGCCTAATGGCGTGGCCCGTTACTTGCCCTGCCCAAATTTCAATAAAGCTACTTAACAACTACCACCTGGTTCACTTGTTTTAGAGTTAACTGGACTTTCATCATCATCATCATCAGGTCTTTTTGCCTCCACTGCAGAAGCAAGACCCTCTCTGTACTACCAGAGCCATACTAGGCTAGAGCAGCCAGAAGACTTGGCCTACACTCTCCTCACTGGCCAGACGGGTTGGAGAGGTCTCATTGGTGTTTATAAACTTTGTTTAGCTTGTATTTCCGGGCACTTTAAGGAACTCGAAATCTGTAGGATGCCTTGGATAAAATATCTCGAGTTTCTCCATGCTCGTTCATTTCATTGGTCCAGGCAATAAGATTAAATGGCATCTATTGATGACAATTAGAATAGATGGTAGTTATCAAACTTTGTTATCTGCCGCAGCTAGAAAAATGCACATATTTGATCACACATTATCTACTTAAATCACAAAAGAAATAAAAATACAATTTAAGTAGTAAAAATTAAAATAGTGATTTGATAACATGTATTATTCAGTAATCGTGTACGGGACGTAAATTGTAAATCCGATCGAAGTTTAATCATGTACTACCTATAAAACAAACATACATCCGCATGTGAATCTTGTTTGTATTCTGTTTGTATTTTGGATAGTTTGTATCAATACAAAATCGATCAAATTTAACAATAGAACAAAGGACCTCGTGTTCATCAAGTAACCAAATGGTACAAAATTGAATCCTTGACGACCTTCCCGTTATTCCAGGTCAGTGAAACTGGCTCAACGCTGTTAGTTGATCATAGATCTAACTCAAGACAATTATTCATATTGAATTTTGGCTATATTATGATATACATGGCTTAATAAATGTTTTTTTTTATTTACAGGTAAGATTCCAATCAACACTAATAAATAGCGTTCTGCCGACGGATCTTCAGTGAGTTCTAGTATTTCATCCATCATTATCTACCAAACCTATACTTCATCATCATCATCATCTCTCTCTAGTAAGACTCTCTCGTATCTCGTAATTCAAAAGAGCTAAAAACTCTAAAGAATTGCTATCAAAGAAAATCTATAGGCAGAAGGCACTATAGTCATTTCTATTTTCTATATTTATACTCAAACAGGGCCTTTGTTTTTTGCACTATTTAAGTAGGTCTAATTTTCCCTTTAAGAAAGACTTGACAGTACTTATATCTGTAAATAGAGCGGAGATATTAAACTATTTTTAATACAAAATCGTTTAATTTGACTGCCAAATCCTCTACAAATTACTGAAAACATGCTTGCTGGAATCCAAACCTTATAATTACGCGAATAAAGCAGAACTTATTATGACAATAATTACATGATGTTGAATTTCATTTTCGGGACTGAATAGTTCATTAGCGAGAGAATTACTTTAATAATGTAGTCTCAACAATACATGTTGTTTATTGGTATTCAGGGGCTCTCCCGATGGATACGAAAGTTAATATGCAGTATAACTTTGTACCTAGTTATTTAACTTAACAAGATAGGTTTAAAAAATTAAGCAAACACACATATAGGTACTATCCAAAAACACTTTGTATTTTTCGTACAAATATTTGCGTCAAAGTATGCATATCGTCTACATGTTGTATACATAGACATAGAATTGTTTTACTACGTTGTATACGACTATAAACAGCGCCTCTGTCATACTTCAGATTATAATATTAATTACCACTAAATTCAATAAACACTTCTAAAGTTTTCTGTTTACAAAGTAAGAGCACGAAGCAATGGCAATTCTAGTGCTTCCGCTATAGAGACCTCCTAGATAAAGTTTATATGAATTTTTCTAGTAGTTGAAAACGCGAAAAGACTACAAAAAAAAAATCGAGCTCGCGGACTCTGATATATTTATTTTCCATAAAGTATAATTTTCCCAAAAGCTGTAGGTTTATTCCATTTCGAGTAAATTGCGAGAATGAAACTACAAAACATAATACTAATTACATATAACAACCCACGAGGATATCATTGTAGTACTCGAGTTGCAGTTTACCGAGTGCAAGTTATCATTCTCGTACTTAGTAAGTTTGTAGCCTCGTCGCAATTTAGTGCAGCGAGTCCGCGGAACTGTCTCGCGAGGTATTTCATTTGTTACATAAATTCTTCACATGGAAGCTAAGAACCTACTTTATTATTAAGATACAATGACACGTCTTTATATTTAACGAGATAAAGAGCGCTTACAACCTTAAGAGTAGTGGTAAGACGGGATGGAAGATGTAGACGGGAAGGTAGAAAAAGAAATTGTAGCGATAACCGCATCGCATATTTATTAAAATAATTAAAATTTACGCCCGTTCTCTCGTTCGGCTTTTACAATCTGCATGAAATGAGAAACAGCTGAACATTCTTCTTTTAAGCTATTGCATAGCTTCTATCGCGGGCCTTGTGCGCGGGGACCGAATCCAGAAATTCCGTAACGAAAAAACCTCACGCTCTCCCCACTCCGCCTACCAAGTAGGTTGCCGCTTCGTCTCCGTCGTCCGTTTGCGACGTTGCCGTCCTTCCTTGTTTGCAATAGCTTTACCGCGGCAGTCCCCGAGTGCCACACGTCTTTTTTTTTATTTATTTTCTTCCAGTGTACCAAGGAATTAACAAAGAATCTAAGCTATTTGTTATAAAGTTCAAATTTATTTCCACCCGTCTTGAACTTTTATTTCACCGGGTGAATTTTTTTAGGAGACCGATTTTGTTTGATAATGATAAGAAACGTACGTAGTTAATGTAACTATACAATGTGAAAGGGACATCTCCGTAATAAATCAAACCACGGGCTTTACTAGATTATTAGTACAATACAATTAGAATAACAGTCAAAAAACAAGAAATAAAATCGGCACTTCGGTTTTAATTATCCGTTATAGAGATCTAGCACAGCTCGGGGTTCAATTATTTACGGATATGTCACTTCCACGTTGTATATTTATAAATATCTTCCAAATAAAAGGCGGTAAAGAATATAAGCATGTACCAAAATAGTGTTAGGTAAATATTTAAAGAGAAACGCTTCAGTAAAGCGCCGCAAATCACAGAACACCGCAATAAAATTTGCGGTCGACTCATTATAAACCGCGACTACGAGGGCATCCGCAAATGTTCAGTGTTCACCATAGTGTGTATTGTGACGTCACTGTACTTATATTTTAATCTGGTAGATGACAAGTCAAATTAGTCGCTTTTTTTCCAAATGTCAAAACAAATATTTTCTATAAGATTCGTATAAAATACAAAAGCTTGATGTCATGCTTTTTTAAAGTCAAAAAGCACTCTTCACATCAGGAATCATTCCCTTCAATATAAAATCATATTTAAATTTAATGGAACTTGTTAAAATAGCTGCTTATTTAATTAAAATTAACTACACAAGTTACGACTCTTAATTATAATTTCTATGCTTCGGTGAAGCAACTAAGCTAGCTAGTTTTGTTGGCCACAAGCCACAATCATTTCGCATTTCATTATTTTCTACATATGTTTGCGTAGAGATGGACCTGTTTTAAAGATTTTTGAGTTTTATTGTAACATATATAATTTCTAATTATGAACACGTCGGTATTTTAAGAGGCAGTTCAGTCCATCACTCTACAACATTTAGGGATAAAATGTAAAAATAAATATTTTATCGTATTTTAATAAAAGTTTATTGATCACTGACTGAACTTGCCCTAAAATATTTACATATACTTTTGAAAAATAAAATCTAATTCTTTTTTTGCAATCTGAAGAATTGATAATCTCCTCCTTATTTGTAAGTCGGTTAAAAAGAGAGTTTAAAAACTTTACTTACTTTATTCTAGTGGTATTTGTGTTGTTGGTTGCAATACTAAACGCGCAATCTGCGTTTATATTGAAAGCCCATTTGCAGGGCAGATATTTAAATACCTGTCCTAACTCATAAAATAGCTTCTAACCCGATACTCATGTAAGTATAAACTGTGTATTGAAAGCAGCTCTATAAAATACAGCAATCAATGAGCATTTGCGTGGACAGATTAGATAAACATAAACATAATTTTTTCAAAATGTATTGACCGATCAAGCAAAGCGTTCAGTTTCGAGATTGGCCAAAACTGCTTTTATCCGTCTGTCAGTCCGGACATATTATCAAATGAAATCAGTAGATAAATAATGTCTTTATGTTTACTTTAAAAACTAGCTTTTCGGGCGCTGCGCGGGCTGCAAGCAGCCCGCGGTCTTTCGTGCTTGCAGTTCAGGAAACGGGTAAGTTTGTATTGAGAAAAATTATCCTTGTATGGCGGCCATCTTGGATTTTTAAAAAAATTAAAAAACAAATGACTGTCGTCAAATTGCTTACAACCTTCTACATTTTGGAAAAAAAATCACACACCTTACCCTAACCGTTTTCGCAGGCCGTACCCCTTCCACATCAGGTTTCTGCAAATCTTCAAATGTCAGATTTTTCTGGTACTCCATTTAGCACCCTCTATACAACCATACATCAACCTAAACCCTACCAACCCCGCAACAGGGCAAACAACTATGTCAATGAGTCAGTCAGTGAGTGGTAATGTAGGTTTATATATTATAACTAGCTTTTCGGGCGCTGCGCGGGCTGCAAGCAGCCCGCGGTCTTTCGTGCGGCTGTTGAGGCGGGCTAAAGAACATGTCCAGTTGAGAAAATGGGTAAAAACTGCAGTCAGTAAAGGAAACATCAAAATATGTGTGGGGGCGGCCATCTTGGATCCAAAATCTGATTCCAGTTCCGAGTTCCGCGGGGTGCTTTACCCCTATGTACAAAATTTCAGACCCCTACGAAGTCCCAGTAAGACGTTATGAACGAAATAATTTAAATTTTCTAAATTCCAGACGCCATCTTGGATACCAAAAAAAAAGTTGAATTTGGATTTTTGGGGTCAAAAAACATATAAATATCGATTTTCAGCCAAATCAGAGGCAGTTGACTTTCGGCGGCCATCTTGGATTTCCAAAAAAAAAATTCACGACGCAACGCTGGTGATGGTGGCTCGGGCTTCGCCCTCGCCCGCAGCTCGCCCTTCGGGCTCGCACACTCGGCCTGCGGCCTCGTGAAAATTACTTTGGGGGGGGGGGGGTCAGAGGGGGGAGGGGAGGAGCTCGGCCTTCGGCCTCGCTCGGCAGCTCGGCCTGCGGCCTCGCGTGGGCGCTTCGCCTTCGGCCTTCGGCCTCAGGCTGCGCCTAGTTACTTGGGGGTGCGGTTTGTATGAAATTTGTATGGAGGGAAATTGTCCATGTATGGCGGCCATCTTGAATTTCGATAAAAAACAAAAAAAAAAGACGCTGCGCTTTGTGATAGTGGCTCGGGCTTCGCCCTCGCCCGCAGCTCGCCCTTCGGGCTCGCATCAAAAATTACTTGTAGACGGGGGGGGTCAAAGGGGGGGGGGAGCTCGGGCTTCGCCCTCGCTCCGCAGCTCGGCCCGCGGCCTCGCGGGGGCGCTTCGCCTTCGGCCTCAGGCTGCGCCAAGTTACTTGGGGGGCCGTTTGTATGAAATTGGTATGGAGGGGAATTGTCCATGTATGGCGGCCATCTTGGATTTTGAAAAAAATAAAAAAACAAATGACGGTCGTCAAATTGCTTATAATCTTCTACATTATGGAAAAAAAATCACACCCCTAACCCCAACCGTTTTTGCAGGCCGTACCCCTTCCACATCAGGTTTCTGCAAATCCTCAAATGTCAGATTTTTCTGGTACTCACTGGAGCACCCTCTATACGACCGCACATCAACCTAAACCCCACCAACACCGCAACAGGGCAAACAACTATGTCAATCAGTCAGTGAGTCAGTGGTATTGTAGGTTTATATATTATAACTAGCTTTTCGGGCGCTGCGCGGGCTGCAAGCAGCCCGCGGTCTTTCGTGGACCTGTTGAAGTAGGTTAAAATATGTTTCCAGTTCAAAAAATGGGTATGTTTGTATGGGGAGAAATTGTCCTTGTATGGCGGCCATCTTGAATTTTGAAAAAAATTTAAAAACAAATGACGCTCGTCAAATTGCTGACAATCCCCTACATTCTGAAAAAAAAGTCACGCCTCTAACCCTAACCGTTTTTGCAGGCCGTACCCCTTCTACATCAGGTTTCTGCAAATCCTCAAATGTCAGATTTTTCTGGTACTCACTGGAGCACCCTCTATACGACCGTACATCAACCTAAACCCCACCCACCCCGCAACAGGGCAAACAACCATGTCAATCAGTCAGTGAGTGAGTGGTATTGTAGGTTTATATATTATAACTAGCTTTTCGGGCGCTGCGCGGGCTGCAAGCAGCCCGCGGTTTTTCGTGCAGCTGTTGAGTAGGCTAAATAACATATCCAATTGAGAAAATGGGTAATTTTGTATGGAGGAAAATTGTCCTTGTATGGCGGCCATCTTGGATTTTGAAAAAAATTAAAAAACAAAAGACGCTCGTCAAATTGCTCACAACCCCCTACATTTTGAAAAAAAAATCACGCCCCCAACCCCAATCTTCTTTGCAGGCCGTACCCCTTCCACATCAGGTTTCCGCAGATCCTCAAATGCCAGATTTTTCTGGTACTCACTGGAGCACCCTCTATACGACCGCACATCAACCTAAACCCCACCAACCCCGCAACAGGGCAAACAACTATGTCAATCAGTGAGTGAGTCAGTCAGTGGTAATGTAGGTTTATATATTATAATATAATATAACTAGCTTTTCGGGCGCTGCGCGGGCTGCAAGCAGCCCGCGGTCTTTCGTGCGGCTGTTGAAGTAGGCTGAAATATGTTTCCAGTTCAGAAAATGGGTAAAAATTGCAGTCAGTAAAGGAAACATCATAATATGTGTGGGGGCGGCCATCTTGGATCCAAAATCGGAATGCAGTTTCGAGTTCCGCGGGGTGCTTTACCCCCACATGCAAAATTTCAGACCTCTACGAAGTCCCAGTGAGACGTTATAAACGAAATAAGTTTAATTTTCTAAAATCCAGACGCCATCTTGGATTCCGAAAAAAATATTGAATTTAGGTTTTTGGGGTCAAATTACATACAGATATCGATTTTCAGCCAAATCGCAAGCAGTTGACTTTTGGCGGCCATCTTGGATTTTCAAAAATTAAAAAAATTGGACTGCGCTTAGGGACGTGGCTCGGGCTTCGCCCTCGCCCGCAGCTCGCCCTTCGGGCTCGCGTCACTCGGCCTCCGGCCTCGTGAAGATTGCTTAACGGGGGGGATCCAAGGGGGAGGGGGGAGTGGCTCGGGCTTCGCCCTCGCCCGCAGCTCGGCCTGCGGCCTCGCGGGGGTGGCCTTTACTTTTGGCTTTTGGCCTCTGGCTGCGCCTAGTTAGTTGGGGTGGCCGTTTGTATGAAATTTGTATGGAGGAAAATTGACCATGTATGGCGGCCATCTTGAATTTTGAAAAAAATCATAAAACAATTGACGCTCGTCAAATTGCTTACAACCCCCTACATTATGGAAAAAAAATCACACCCCTAACCCCAACCGTCTTCGCAGGCCGTACCCCTTCCACATCAGGTTTCTGCAAATCCTCAAATGTCAGATTTTTCTGGTACTCACTGGAGCACCCTCTATACGACCGCACATCAACCTAAACCCCACCAACACCGCAACAGGGCAAACAACTATGTCAATCAGTGAGTGAGTCAGTGGTATTGTAGGTTTATATATTATAACTAGTGTTTCGGGTGCTGCGCGTGCTGCACGCAGCACGCGGTTATACGTGCAGCTGTTGAGGAAGGCTAAAGAACATGTCCAGTTGAGAAAATGGGTAAGAATCGCAGTCTGTTGAGGAAACATGAAAAAATGTGTGGGCGGCCATCTTGGATCCAAAATCTGATTGCAGTTTCGAGTTCCACGGGGTGCTTTACTCTAGTAAAGCAAATTTCAGACCCCTATGAAGTCCCAGTGAAACGATACTAACGAAATAATTTAAATTTTCTGAAATCCAGACGCCATCTTGGATTCCAAAAAAAAATTTAAATTTGGATTTTTTGGCCCAAAATACATATAGATATTGATTTTCAGCCCAATCGCAAGCATTTGACTTTCGGCGGCCATCTTGGATTTCCAAAAAAAAAAAAAAACGCAATGCTTGGTGGGAGTGGCTCGGGCTTCGCCCTCGCCCGCAGCTCGCCCTTCGGGCTCGCATCACTCGGCCTGCGGCCTCGTGAAAATTACTTGGGGGGGGGGGGGGGGGGGGTCAAAAAGGGGGGGAGGGGAGCTCGGCCTGCGGCCTCGCAAGGGGGCTCCGCCTTCGGCCTTCGGCCTCAGGCTGCGCCAAGTTGCTTTGGAGGTGCCATTTGTATGAAATTTGTATGGAAAGGAATTGGCCTTGTATGGCGGCCATCTTGAATTTTGAAAAAAATCAAAAAACAAAAGACAGTCGTCAAATTGCTTACAACCCCCTACATTTTGGAAAAAAAATCACGCCCCTAACCCCAACCGTTTTCGCAGGCCGTACCCCTTCCACATCAGGATCTGGTGATCTTCAAGTTTTCGGATTTTTCTGGTTGGTTTCAAAACACCCTGTACACGATGGTATAACATTTGTGACACCTGTCAGTCGGGAACAGGTCAAACAATTATGTCAATCAGTGAGTCAGTGGTAAGTGCAGCTATATATAATATAAGAATTTTGAAAAAAATCAAAAAACAAAAGACAGTCGTCAAATTGCTTACAACCCCCTACATTTTGGAAAAAAAATCACGCCCCTAACCCCAACCGTTTTCGCAGGCCGTACCCCTTCCACATCAGGATCTGGTGATCTTCAAGTTTTCGGATTTTTCTGGTTGGTTTCAAAACACCCTGTACACGATGGTATAACATTTGTGACACCTGTCAGTCGGGAACAGGTCAAACAATTATGTCAATCAGTGAGTCAGTGGTAAGTGCAGCTATATATAATATAATATAATGCGATAAGTTAGATTAAAAAAGCCTAAAGCTAATGCACTGATCCGTTAAAACAATGTGACCAAAACGAAATAATGTACCTAAAATCATGAAATTGCCCTTTTTGGAAAAAATCTCGCAAGCCGCTTCTAATCTGTCATTTTGGAAATCCTTGGGCGAGGCTTACGTTTTTTTTTTTTTTTTTTTTTGTTTTTCCTACAACCTCCAACATGATTGGAGTCTATTTTTGCCGACAAACTCTTTAATGCCAGTTCTCACTTTCATACCTCTCGTACTTTCATTCATCATACTATCCAAGTTCATACATCATCTTTTACTCTGTTCGGGTGGGACTCCCGACTGCTAACTATCTCTGATACTTTTTTATCTTTTATTATCTTTATTATAAGTAGGGGCAATAAATATAGTCAACACTGTAGTTTTTCTTCTTTTACAATTTTTAACAATTTTATCTGTATCGTACATTTCCTTTTTCTCTTTCTTAGTACTTATGCTTTGCATTACAGTTTTTGCTTATGCTATCTACACATAATTATAATTATACATATATATATATTTTCACTTGACTTTTGCGTTTTACAGTAGTCTATGTATCGTTCAATATTTTGTTCCTCTACTTGTATGTACATTTGATTCTTTTGTATTATTATTATAGTTTTATTTTAATATTCAATATTTTACATTTTAATATTATTTTTTATAAATATTTTTTGTTACATATTTATCTTTCCAATATTACACATATAGTTTTTGTACACATTGGGTTGTCTTCCAGAATTTAAATTACAGTTTTATATATGTATTTCTACAGTATTGTTAAATATTTATATATAATTTTTAATTTTGTATATAACAATAATTATTGTATGTATTGTCGTCCAATACTTGTAACAATTCCCTTTCTCCACAGACTCCTGTTGCAAGGCATATCCCTCCCATATTTTTTACTTATGTTAGTTGCTAAATATTGCGTTTATTTTACAATAAAACACATATATTTCGTTCTAATTCGGGGAGGGGGATACCCCGCTGTCTAGGAATGACAAGGCCTTCATCGCCGACTACGCGTATGCTCGGTACATGGCCGAGTCGTGGTAACCTGCTCATTTTTTACCTGTTATAGTCATGTCAATCTAGCTTTTAAATAAAAGTCGTATTGAATGAGCTAAGGATGCAGGTTACCATCGACCGAGCCATGCACCAGTGGGTCTGCGCTGATTGCAAGGTCAGGAATACGCGGTTGCTGACCTTGCAATCGCGTCCCATTTCTGCCTTAACGCACAGCCGTCGCTGAAGGCATTGTGGTCTGTCTTCCCCAGTCCTGCCTTACAACAATTGCGGCAAGAAGCCGCGGTACCCGCCTTGTGGTCAGCGCATGCCGACTTTAAGTGTGGACCCCCGCAGTGGCTGCACGAGTCCACCTCCTCGTTGCAGTACCTCCTGCTGTGGCCGTAGGCCAGGCAGCGAGAGCACTGCACGAGGGGGGACTGATCGGCTACCCTTACGTGCTGGAGGTCCACACGGAGGGTTCCGGCAGCGACTGCCCTCCTCCATATGGCCGGCGATGTGCTGACCACAACATGGTGAACATGCGGGTTCCGCGCCTTCCTTTTATATTTTATATGCAGGCGGCCTTCCTCCCCGTCGAGGCCGTGAAAAACTTCCGGGTTCTGGTTCCTCACCGCTCCGATGACGTCATCGTCAGTATATTTGACGCTGACGCCCCAGAGGATGAGGAGCGGGTCCCTATTTTTCACGACCTCGACTGTTAGGTTTTTGCCTGCCCCCTCTAGTCTGTGCCGCAATTTTGCCCTTTCGGCCTCCGTCGCGCAACTCATCACTACCTTCTGGTCCCTCGCCTTACGCACCCGCTCTACGCGTATCCACCCGTCCTTGGCATCCACCGCTTCCCGAACCCTGTCGAGCACCTGCTCTCCCGTGTCGCACCCATCGTTCGATGTGACGACAAGGGAGTGCAGGGCCCCACGCTCGGTCGGTTTCACCAAGGCCGGGCGGGCCGCTACGTCTGCGTAAGACAAGGGGCCAGGCTGCTGCGCGATCATCGCCCTTATTTCTTCCAGCTTTTCGGAATTTTCTTTAATCAGTCGAGCCTGCTCTTCCATCTGTTTGGACAGAGCAGACTCGACTTGATTTGGGCTGGGTATGGCCTCAGGGGAGGTCTGGGTGCGGACACTGGGATGGTACCCGGGTGTGACATTTTTCGGGTCACAGAATTCGCCCAGGTCAAACAGCTTATATTCTAATTTCCCTAGAATTTCCTTTACAGTATCCTTGATAGTGGTTTTCAAATTTCTAGCAGTCTCTAACTCCTCTATCGCTAATTTTATAAAATCCCTACACTCTGTTAAAAGCATGTCTCTCTTTTCATCATCTATGCGTTTCCTCCTATACTCCTCCGAGACGAATGGTGTGAGAGTAGGATTTTCTCTCATATACATTATATGCCTTGATCTTCCGTGTAGCTCAGAATATGCTGGTGAACTGGTGTCCGAGAATGTCAGACACTTCTGTGGATCGGCGAATGACGCCGATTTAGGCGTCGTTGTCCCTTTGGATATAGGCGGAGAATGAGTCAGAGGCATGTTGAAGGCCTGCGTCACTTGTAAAATAAATTAAAAATTAAAATTAAAATTAAAATTAAATAAATAAATTAAAAGTTTAAAATACACTTCCCTTGGCTCTGTAAAAGCGGCTTACGTTTAGCTATGGACTTCTGGCGACCGATATGAATGCTTTAATTTGTATTTGTAAAACTGCATGTTTCTATCTACATAACTTCTCGGTTTTTAATTCTATCAAACAACCAAGTTATTAAAACACCACTAACTACCGCTGCCCTTTCGTAACGGGAACTTATCTCTCTGATATCCTATCAAAAACTTGTCTAGCCCAAGTAGAACGAGTCCTTAATCTGTTGCTTGCCAGCCGTAATCAGACCTAGGAATGCGGTAGAGTATTAATAGTAAGACTGAATGACGACATGCTTCGTGATTTCTGCGATGAAAGATAACTTGAGCCACTATAAAATGCGACTTACAGCAAGATTGTTGGAAAGATGAACGTTTCTTTATTACAGAGTCCGTCCTAAGCATGTTCTAAGATGTCTTTGTAGTGAGGAAGTACTTTTGTGTAGATGTGACTTTTGTTATTAACCTCAACTTATATAGATTACAAGTATATTGACACAATATATCAAAAAATCCTGTAAAGATCTTAAAAAGTTTTAGCAGCTACAAACATAGATATACTATCATGTGTTTATCCCAAATAGGGCTAGCATTTAAAAAGTATTATAATCAATGGTCAATTTATTAGTTTCTAAGGTTTTTAACGATTATAGCTAAATGTACATATTCTGTAAGGCGATGAAAAAATAATCATATTATACTTGTAGTTCGTAGAAATCACTTACAAAATTATACCTCCTTGTTTAAGCAGACTGTTAGTCGATTAGTAGATGACTTATTAAATCAGCTGTTTACAAATTGTATACAAGCCATTAGTAGGTTATATAAATATATAAAACTAGCGCTGTCACATCTCCCAGGTGAAAATCCACTTCCGGTAGCTGAGTCAACTAAATCGATCAGTCCTAAACGATAAAACCCTTATGTCTTTATCTCATTTTTAATTCTTAAACATACTACTATAAAATAAAATAAAAACTTAATTAAATTAAATGCATGAAAAAGAGTTATGAGTGTTGACGAAGCAAAAGAGGTTTGCAAGGATCGTGGTAAGTGGACATCCCTAGCCCCTAGGGAAATAGGCGTGAAAATATGTATGTTTGTATGTATGTACGTTATTAAATTAAAACTCTATTACTAAATAAAAAAGCTATACTTGTGAAACTGTAAATGTTTATTCAAAGTTCAACTAGTAAGTATAGTTTTTTAGGTTCTTTTAGTGTATTGAACTGTAGGCAAAGTTCAATACACTAAAAAGGAAATCGTTAAGCGTCTCTTGCAATAAAATAAATCGAGACTAAGAACACTGTCGCGGACTTAATGGGCAATATTTCAGGAGTGTGGCAATTAGCTATTTTTCCTTCAAATAAGTCGATAAACTCTCTAGCTCCTCTCTAGATAGAGAATATGACTCTCATAAAATAAGTAATTATGAAATCAATTTTTATTATCGCTAGTTTTAAACTGCTTCATTTTGATAAAAAACAGATTACAAGCGAAAGGAGTAAAACATGAATATTTAGATGATTACGTATTTTATGTAAAACTACCGTCTAGTATTTGATAGGTACTTAATTCACCGGCGGTAAAACTCTTGTTATATAAGAAAAGTGTAAACGTTTTAAAGTCTCCATGATTTCATTCAGTTGCGGTGAACATTCGAGCTGGAGAACTTCATCATCATCATCATCTTTCTTCTCTTCTTGGTCTTTTTGTCTCTACTGCGGATCCTCTCTATATTCTCCTCTTTATATCTATAGAGCAGCCAGAGGCTTTTGGCCTACACTTTCCTCGCTGGCCAGCCGCAGACGGGCTGGAAAGGTCTCATCTATGTTTATAAGCTTTGTTTAGCTTGTATTTCCTACGTCGCCTTCTACGACATCTACGGGAGAACTTGGAGTGATCCTTTTTTAGTCTGAAACCACACGGCTATATAGAACATCACTATAGTACAATTAAATCAACTTAGAAATAAAGTTAATAATTTAAGTAGTTGTTTAAGTTGTTATTAGTTTAAGTAGATTTTTAAAACACAGCTGGTAGGTGGAGGAGGATAATTTTTATTTTTATTTTTATTTATTAGTAAGTACATACATACTTTTTAGGTTTTATATCTTACAAATATTTGGTGTATTTATACTTAGGTACATATTTATTGTATATTTGTTTTTATATATATATATATATATATATATATATTTGTATTGTTTTAATATACATTGTTTATTGTATTACTATTTATATATGAATAACTTACTTGATAGTAATGATGAATATCAGTCACTTTCTTCCCACAGTAGCAATATTAGTGAAGATAGTTTTTCGAGTCTTCCTACTCTGTCTGATACGCTGTTTAACGTATTTTCTGATGTACCGAAAAATTTTAATGTAGTGCACTTTAATGCCCAAAGTATACCGGCACATTTCTCTGAAATGCAGGCTTCCTTTGACAATAATAACATCCATGCCATTTTAGTCTCCGAGTCGTGGCTTCCTCCTTCTCTTCCTTCCATTTTATATCCTTTGCCAGGATTTCAGCTTATTCGCAATGATAGGGTCACTAGCACGTGTGGAGGTGGCGTGGCCATATATCTGCGCTCACATATCCCTTTTTCCATAATCAGTGTATCCCCTCAGCCACCTTCTGCAAATGCTGGTGAACACCTTTTCATTGAAGTGAATCTCTCTCATAATAAAGTCCTTCTTGGAGTCTATTATTGTCCCTCTTCAAATATTAATTATTTTTCTTCATTTGAAACCCTTTTAGAAACTTTTCATCCCATGTTTAGTCATACCATTATCATGGGTGACTTTAACACTTGTCTCGTTAAAAAGGATAGTCGTTCTCGCTCATTAGAGTCGATTGTCTTATCAAGCAACCTGCACATTCTCCCTCTCAGCACTACACATCACTTTCCTAACACAACACCCTCTCTTCTTGATCTTATTATTGTATCATCAGAACAGCATGTTGCTAAACATGGGCAATATCCTGCCGATGCTTTCTCTTACCACGATCTGTTATTTTTGTCTTATAAAATTCGTCCTCCTAAATCCAAACCCAAAATTATTCTTCAGCGCAATTTTAGTGGTATAAATCTAGAACATTTACTTAGTGACGCGCGTGCAATAGATTGGACACCTATCTACAATGCTCAATCTGTTGATGAGATGGTATCATTTTTCAATACAAATATAATTGAACTGTACGATCGTCATGCACCATTAAGGCCAATCAAAATCAAACATTCACCTGCACCGTGGCTAACTGAAGAAATTAGGGCATTAATGCACAAAAAAAACATCGCAAAAAGTAAATTTAAACTACGTCCAAATGATGCGAATCGAGAGAAATATATTCGTGCCCGAAATCATTGCAATACAGTGCTTAGGGACGCCCAACGCCGTCATATTCACAAATCCGTGGAAAACGAAGATCCAGCTAAAGCATGGAAATTTCTTAAATCGCTTGGAGTTGGTAAATTTCAAAAAGACACTGTTCATAATGATATAGATATCGATTCTCTAAATGCTCATTTTACATCTACTCCTGTTCTAGATGATAATATTAAATCAAAAACAATTACTCACCTGTCTACCATATCTACTCCTGATCATGAGTCATTAATTTTTTCTGAATTTGCTGCTTGTGACGTTAAGAAGAGCATTATGGCAATTACATCCAATGCTGTGGGAATTGACGGTATCAGTCGAAACATGCTAATTCCTATCTTAGATTGTATCCTTCCTATCCTTTGTTTTATTCTGAACGCATGTCTTACAGACTGTGTGTTTCCTTCCATTTGGAAGGAAGCGCTTATCATTCCTTTACCCAAAAAACCCAATCCAAAAGCCTTTTCCGACTATCGTCCTATATCTATACTTCCTTTCCTATCAAAAGTCCTTGAACGCCTCATTCAGTCCCAGTTATGCAATTTCCTTAATAAAAATAATTTATTTAATCCTATGCAATCGGGTTTTCGTACAGGTCATAGCACCGTAACTGCCCTTACTAAAATATCAGATGACATTCGCCTTGGCATGGAAGAAGGACTGCTAACCGTACTTTCTTTATTAGATTATAGTAATGCTTTCAATACCGTTAATTTCGATATACTTCTTGCAACATTACGCTCTATTAATGTATCTCCATCAGCAATTGAATGGTTTCACAGTTATCTGTATGGTCGCAGGCAGCGCATTCGCCTCGAAGACTCTTATTCTTCATGGTGTAATGTATCTGCTGGCGTACCGCAAGGCGGCGTTCTCTCTCCTCTTTTGTTTTCAGTCTTCATTAACTCTGTTTCAAAACACATTTCTTGTCCCTATCACTTGTATGCTGACGATTTACAAATCTACTCTCAAGCTCCACCCAGTGATATTGCTAAGGCTATACAAGATATAAATGATAACTTAACACACATAACTGAGTGGAGTCGTTTAAACGGACTGATAGTGAATCCAGCAAAAACTCAGGTGATAATTATTGGCAGTTCACGCATGTTGGCAAAACTAGATAGTTCGATTTTACCTTATGTACAATTTGATGGTGTGAATATACCTTTCTCAAAAACTGTTAAAAATTTAGGATTGACCTTTGATGAAAATTTATCTTGGGGTCCTCAGATGCAAATTACAGCTAGTAAGTTATACGGGGCTGCGGCTTCACTTAGAAGACTCCGTAATTTTCTACCTACTGCCACTAAAATGGCGCTTGCTCATACACTTTTACTTCCCATTTTAGACTATGCGGATGCCTGCTATCTAGATCTCACAGAGGACCAGCTTAATAAGCTTGAGCGACTTCAAAATTTCTGCATAAGGTTTATATTTGGTCTACGCAAATATGATCATGTCTCACAATTTCGTACTCAGCTCAGGTGGCTTCCCATTCGCCTTCGCCGGAATTCACATATTCTTTCATTATTGTATAATATACTATTTTTCCTCCCTTCCCCCTGTTATCTTAAGGAACGTTTTGAATTTCAACATTCCAAAAATAGGCATAATTTAAGGTCATCAGAAAATCTCGCTTTGGACATGCCTATGCATCGGACCAACTTTTATGATAAGTCTTTTACAGTCCAAGCAGTGCGCCTGTGGAATGAATTGCCAGTTTTAATACGGCGTGCACAGTCTCTCCCTGTCTTTAAGAAAATGGTAGTAGACTACTACCTATCAATAAGTACATAATTTATCATATGTATGTATACTTAATGATTATAATTATTTTTAAGTACTTTTAAAGTTATCAGTAAGTTTATTTGCTATTAATAATATGTATTGTATATGTATATGTATAATATATTATATATGTATGTATATTGTCTATTTTTATATAAGTAAATATAACTTATGTATATTTTATTTATTATAAGTATTATTGAAGTTTGTAATTGTGTACAATATGTTTATGTTAAATATGCGTTATGTTTAATTAGTTTTGATATTATTCTCCTTCTTGGTTAGTTTCACCACCGTCTTTATCTTTCTCACATTCCTCTCCATCCACTGGTTGTCTGGAAGAGATCGCTTTAAGCGATAAGACCGCCCATTGTACTCATTTAATGTAAAATTTATTTCTTTGTTATTTTTTGTTATTCTTTTGGTGTACAATAAAGAGTTATCTATCTATCTATCTATCTATCTAATAACAATAGACCGGAATAACCTTGGCCGAATTAAAATCCAAGGAGAGTCCTTAATACGCCCAACCAGAAGATGTATAAAAAGACCTATGAGTGTATACGAAGGAAAAAGTGTTAAGATTAATACTAGGGCTCCATAATATCTGTCTGCCACTTTCTGTATGTATTAAAGGTTATTTTCTAATATAATGCTTCTATCTCCAGACGTAGGCAGATATCGTCAAAATGGTGTGTATTAAATAAACTGCCGCGTCTCTTTTGCAGATGATATTACGTAATAGCTACGGCACCTGGCCTAACATTATCTTTAATGTTATGCAGTTATATAGATAACAACATCGCGCGCAAAATGGTTTGCAGCGGGTAATGCTTGGTTATACCAGTAGCTTGCATTATAGCTTTGGAATATAGAAATTTCGCTTCTGATCGGTCGTTTTGGAAATCCATGGGGGAGGCCTATGTCCAGGAGTGGACTTCCTGTGGCTGATATGATGATGATGATACTTGTACTCTGTAATCACAAAACATCAATTTGAGATATCGTGACTCTTCACGTGACCATATATTGGTATTTTGTGGTCAATATTGAAATGATCAAGGCCGCGTCTTTATCCCTAATGGGACAGACAGAGCTTTGTGGTTTCTGTGGCTCTAAGCAGATAGAGCCCAGCGCCGCAAAACTTAAAGGCCAGTTTTAGCGTGAAAATAGGCGAAAAAAATTATAAAGAAATCAAAATAGTGACGGGTTGCTAGTTTTATCCATTTTATCCATTTCCTCGATCGGCTTCGATCTAAGATCTGCGCAGCGAGAAAGGCAGCCATTACATTCTAAGTTTTTCCAGAATGTTAAGGGTTTTGTGTGAGTAGAATGCTTTGCATCGGGCTAATAATAGAAGGAAGCATGAACAAAGTAGATTTGACAAACAAGGCGAGGAAGTTTTCATTCTATTGGCAATACGTGTTAGTCTGGTAAACATCGCAGGACAAACCAAAGTCACGTGACATAATGTTGAGATAGCGCGGTGTTTACGTAATTAAAGTTTAGGGTACACTCTTGTTGAATTTAGATTGACTCATAGCGCTAATGTCTAAATATTTGGTTTTAATTAACTTCCAAAAAAGAAGGAGGTCGTCATTTGTTGCGATCTTTTTTATGTATATTCACCGATCATTGGAAAACGCCTGGACCAATTTAGAAAATCCTTTTTTGTTTAAAAGGGTATTCCCTTGTAAGGTAGTCCTATAAAAATTGCATCAAAATCGTATAGTTTGGGGGTGAAGTAGGTTTTTAGTTATGAAAAAATAAAATTTACAGGCAATACGAGGTCCACATTTAATGTAAATGTAAAATGTTGTACATAGAACTTAAATAAGTACCGCGTTCATCATTGATATTAAATAAACCATCAAAAAACAACCAGTAGGTATACTCAAGTAAGTAGCAGGTCTTGGTTTCCTCCATTTACTGGGAGAGGCCTTTGATTAAATGAATCGACATAAGTTTCACAAACACCTTTTTCGTTGAGTGAGTAGGTGTTGGTTTCCTCAATGTATTGGTAGAGGCGTTTGATCCAGCAGTGAATTAATATAGGTCGTAAGTAAACGCCTTCTTCTTTACAGATAGACTGCTAAAATATGACAGAAATCCACAAATGTAAAGGTATCTAATACGTAGTCACGAATTGAGCGCTCATAGCACTCGTTGCCGCATTCCTGGCGCGTCGCGCCGTTGTGTGCTGCAACAGTGTTGGTTCCAATGAATTTGACCATAGAATTGCTAACAATGGATGATTTGTAAACACTTCATTATTTTAGCTATAAGCTGCAATAAGTAATTGGCATATAAAATCTGTCAGTAAACTTTACATCACATACACAGCTTTTTATTTATGAATTGAGCGCTCATGGCACTAGTTGCCGCATTCCTGGCGCGTCACGCCGTTGTGTGCTGCAATAGTGTTGGTTCCAATGAATTTGACCATATAATTGCTAACAATAGATGATCTGTAAACACTACATTATTGTAGCTACTAGCTACAGTAAGTAATTGGTATTTAAAATATGACAGTAAACTATGCAGCACATGCACAGCTATTCAGTTACGAATTGAGTACTCATGGCTTTCATTGCCGCATACCACGCGTATCATGCCTGCTACCATGCCGTCTGTTCACAATAAATTTGACTACATTATGGTCTAACTCATTGTTACTTTATAGAATTATCTTAAATAAATAAGTATAATGTATAATCTAAATATAGAATTTCTTAGTACAAGAAAATACAAGTTTATTTGCTAAAGGCGAATTTTAAAAATACCCTGACGACACCATCTAGTCATTTTAGTCATACGTGGCGGAAGTACATAATATATTGATATCGTAGCGTAGCGTATTAGTTGTCAGGTAAATTACAAACCCCGAATTTGAAAGTTGTCACCCAATAACTTTTATGCGACTAAACTGATTTTGATTAAACGTGACTAAGAACCACCGCAGGGAAACTTGCTTTAACGTTAAATAAACGCATCGGATTTTGTCTAACTGTTTGAGCGCTATGATGCACAGACAGACAGACACTAGCTTCAAGCTTATAACACCCCTATTTTTGCCAAGAGATAAAAAATAAACATATGGAAAAGCAACTAGCGAAACAGATTGAGGCTCTTTGTAAATTCTCATTTTGCGTTATGAAACGAGGCAATAGCAAAAGTTTATCTAAAGAAATTCTGTGTAATACGAAGTGGGTTTCAGTTGTCTGTAAAGGAAAATTCCATGGCTTGACTTTACCATAATGAAATTCTTCAGATATCACCACGCCTCGTGAGGGTTTAAATTCGAGTAATTGCGTATGCGGTTTTCATACTTGGCAAGCGATGTAGACAAAGCAAAAAATATATACGAAATATATTGCATGCATATTTTTCGAGTACTTGCGGTTTTTTAATGTCTGGTTTCTGCATTTTAGAGAAAAGCTACCTTACTGCTTTAAATAGGAGTATATCTCATTGAATTACCATATTCTTGAATTGGGTTTATAACTCATTTAGTACCGAAGCATGCACCTGTGCGTAAAAATGAATGATTACAAAAAATTCGGTACGGAAGGTGTACGGAAGGAAGGTACAAGCTTTTCATACTTATTCTTCTGACTTATTTCTTTCTTTTCTTAAATTATGTTGTGAAAGCTTCATTACTTTGAATCTCAGTACAAAAGTAATTCGTGGTCACAACCTTACAACTAAATACAAGATAATGTGTCAAGGGCGATGTTGCAACACCTGTGACCTGACATACATGTATTGGCTAGCTAATTGGTTTCTAAACAACAATTTATTATTGTGAAAATTTATCATTACAAAGTTGTATAAGGGAAATCGAAAGTCTACGTACTTATATTTTAGACGATAATACGACATCAACGTTTGCTGTAAACGGCCAAAGAAAAAGTCTTTTTGACACTATATTTCCAGTCACTAAACTATTGGTCTTACAAAATATACGAAATTTATGTTAAGGGTAAATTGAGTCCGTAATAGTGAACAACTTTCCTTAAGGAACATATTTCTACATATGAAAAATACTTTTTGGCTTTCCATACAAACTCTGATCAAAAATTACTTATCATATTTGGATACGTGTTCCTTGGGGAAAGTTGTTCAGTATTGTGCACTGAATTCTGCCCTCAAATAGTTTCAGTATATTTAGTTAGACCTTATATATTACCTATTGATTGAAACACACTGAAAATATTTAGTATATACACAAGTACTGAGTCAGCCTCATCTAATTTATCTAAAATTTGTAGGTAAGTATTTTTGTATAATGTACTCTTAGTGTCTTCTTAACTTACTTTAAAACAAAACAAGGAGTTAGACCCAAATCGACAATTGCACGACCTTGTCGTCCATTTGTCACAAGTCACAAGTAGTGAACGGCAAATAGCTACATAATAACGAAGCTAGACAATGGATAATGTCTCCGCTCCGTTCTACATACATAAATAGCAATTATCGGCAAGATGGCGGCCTTGTTAAGTTGTTACTCGATACTATGTATTGACAGGCATTGGTTATAAACTGATTAAATGGTTTTCTGCAATACAATATACAGTAAATAATGCAAAAGTTTGTATGGATCTATCTAGGTGTATGGATGTACATATGTAGGATGTTTATTCCATTTACACACCTAAATTCTAGCATTATCATCATCATCTGTACTACCAGAGCCATACTTAGCGAGCAGCCAGATGACTTAGGCCTACACTCTGCTCGCTGGCCAGACGGGTTGGAAAGATCTCATTGATGTTTATAAGCTTTGATTAGCTTGTATTTCCTAAGTCGTCTTCTACGACATCCGCCGAAGAACTTGGCGTGGTCCTATTCTACTCCGCCGAAAACCACACGGCATCAGCAAATTTAGCATGGAGATGGCTTATTACTTATATAAACACAAGGGATTTAAAAAATATTATATAGTTAATATTGTAAAAATGTGAGGTTTCCATAGGATTGCCAAATTTCCTTTGAAAATTAGCAACGCCGGCAGGCCACGCAACAGCAGGTTTGTCGTAACATGTTTTTCTGCTGACTTCTTGATTCTTCAGTAGAAGAGCGAAATAGCAGTAAAATATGTAACTGTATCGTATTATATTTTACAGATCACACATTTATATAATTAAATAGAGTATCTGATTTGTAATTTATAATTAATTGGCCGAAGCCCGCGACTTCTTTCGCGTAGACTTTATGAATGAAAATGATGATCAAGCAGAACAAATTTTGCTAAAGCGTCATTTTTATATTTCTTATAGTTAAGCTGGATTATTATGGTTTTGCATCAGGTGTTCAATTTTTCAAGATCAATAATACCCTAATTGTTGCCCAGGCTTAATAGCTATATAACAAAAAAGCTAATCTCCGGAAATAATATAATCCAGTATTTCCGGAGATTAGCGTGTACAATCAGAATTAGACAAACTTTTTTTTTAAATTCTTACTCTCTAACTATGAGACATAGTTAGAGAGTAAGAATCACCCTCAATATTTACAGACACATTTTTTTACAGTTTTATTATATGTATAGATTGTTAACGAAAATTTTAGACGAAACAATCTATAAACTTTGCTATTGCTAGAATATCGCACGGATCCAATTAAATAAAAACAAATAGTTTGAGTTTCAGTCTGAACGCACCTACGGAGTTAAGAGACATAGATCAATAATCCTAAGTGAAACTCGGGGGTTTTCCAAAGTCGTGGAGATGAAACTTTGCAAAAATTTAACTTCGGAGTGGATCGAAGCAGTGGGCGCCGTCCATTTGAATTACGCCGGCACCGCCTTTTGTACCCAGCTTCATTTAGCGAACTTAAAAGAGCTCTTTTATTTTGCCCCGGCAAAGAACTTTAGTAAGACTTTTTACAGACAGCCGCGGTATTATCGGTTTTATAAACGCAAGCTGCGTTTGGTGAGAAACCGGTAAGGAAAGTCATTAAAATTATTTATACTAAACAGTAATATAAAATCAGATACGTGCACAAACACACGCTATATAATCTCATTGAAGGTTTTCCAAACATCGGAATTGCTATGATAAGAAAAAACTTACAGTTCATATCCTAAGGATGTTTTTGATCCCTCAGAAATAGTTAACGAATAGTTATTCTCCTATTTCATTTTCTTAAACTCGCTGTGATAAGTTTGACCTTTTCACTACCATGGATATCACAAAATGAATTGTTAACGTTGTCTTTACCAATAATAGATATTCTGATGGCATTCAAAGATAAAATGTGCCGAAAACGTTTGCGATTACAGTAACCAATATTAACGCAGATGTGTAGTAGAGGCTTTAAAAGGAGCTCTTTATTTCGCCCCAGCAAAGAACTTAAGAGATGCATTGTTGAATCCGTAACAAATTGCACGGCGTGATTACGTTAAGAACTTCGCCGAAAGGGATTGGATTGGAATTAAACAGTTACCTTTTCCGATTGCAGCATAAAACTACTGAAAGGATTCATTGGGGCGGAAACAGCTTTCTTAATTAAATCTTAACTCTTGTTTTAAAAATAAACCTGAATACGAACATTTAGCATTTAAATGAGTTTTTATACAACTTCTATTATTTACTGCTCAGAATTTGATGGCTAGATAAAAATTAACCGTAGTCGGGTAAATACCTAAAGATTCCTATATTTTAATTAAAATGGCGAGAAAAAGTAAAACCGAGCACCTGCCTTGTGTACAGATGAGGCACATTAATATCGCCAAGATTTATGTACTGTTCGCGAGTCGCATGAAAGTGCCTTGATATTTTCTTTTTGGGATCCGTGTTTTGAGGAAAATGCTCGTAAAACTCACTTATGAGTTTTATCTTACGATGTGTCTATTGTACTCGCACATATATTACAGAGGTGGGTAACGCTTACGATTTGAAAAGGTAAGTTCTAGGAACTTAAGTCTTTTTAAATACATACATACATACTATCACATCTCTATCCCTAATGGGGCAGACAGAGCACTTGCGGTTCTATACAGAGCCTAGGGCCGCAAGACCCAAAAGCCACTTTTAGCGTCATGGTGGGCGAGAAGATGGAAAAGCAATCAATACAGTGATGGGTTGCTAGCCGCATCGCCTGTTAACATGATGATTTGCATTTTTGCCCATTCCCTCGATCGGCTTTTACGATCTGCGTGGGAAGAGAAGCAGCTGGTACATTCTAAGCTTTTTTTATTTCTCCCAGACCAGCATGGTTAAGTCTTTTTACCCGACTATATACGGCAAAGCCAAGGGAAGGGTGATGATTTTGGCAGTCTATTTAGTGTGTACATGTGGGTATGTATGTCTGTTCCACTGTAGCATCCGAATCGCTTGGCCAATTATCACAAATGATATGTCAATCGATTTTTGTCGATTATTGTCCGGGTTTCCGGTTAAATAAAGATATAAAATATGAGATTCACATTTCAAAAATATATACCTACACACAATGTTAGCCATATATGCCTCCCGTAGTCGGGTATTAGTTTAAACGTATATATTGTTTGGTCTAAAATATAAAGTACTTATTTAGTAATTAAGATCACATTTTATCGTCTAGTTTAACGGTCTCCCTTACTTCCTTACTAGTATAAAAATGCGAAAGTAACTCTCTGTCTGTCTGTTACCTCTTCACGCTTTAACCACTGAACCGATTTGGATCAAATTTAGCAGGGATATAGTTTAAGACACCGGAAAGTTGTACAATACACTTTGATTTGATGGAACTTATTTATCTTTGTTTTTTTTTATGCTGGCTAGAAAAAAAATAAGGATGTAAAAAGAACTT
The DNA here is from genome assembly GCA_963555685.1 of Acrobasis consociella. Classification (NCBI taxonomy): domain Eukaryota; kingdom Metazoa; phylum Arthropoda; class Insecta; order Lepidoptera; family Pyralidae; genus Acrobasis; species Acrobasis consociella. The sequence continues at coordinate 8,760,401 of OY743115.1, forward strand.
ACCAGCTGTTTTAGTTCCCGCGCAGATCGTAAATAACGTTTAAAAAAATGGATAAGAATCTGAATGAATCACTATGTGTATTAATTTTTCCATCTTCATCACATTATATCCCTGGACTCTGACTACCCAGTTAGGGATAAAGATACGACACTGTATCTCTCACTGTAAAAACGTTATGTAGCGTTAAGAATACTCACAGGTCTTCTCTAAGGTAAGCTTTTACTTGAACGCTTTTTTGCTCTTGCGGATAAAGTTTGCGGAGCTGCCTGTAAACATGTATCTTGCTTTATGCTCGGTTCTAGCAACAAGTGTTCTGTGTAAACATCTCCATCGCTTGAAATTGTCTAAAATTATCTCATTTTTATTATCTAGACACGCGGCAGCGAGTCACAGCCAAGTTCAAAAAAGGAAAAATATCACTAATACTTCTATATGACATGGAAAGTTGATTATATGTACAAGCAGGATAGGATAGCTGGATAGGGAAACATGGAGGAGAATGGGAGAGACCTTCGCCCAATAATGGAACACTACAGGTTAATTCAAAAATGGCAATGCTTGAGGTACACTTCTTTGTAAGTGGTTATTGTAGCCTATGGACATACATACATACTATCACGTCTTTATCCCTAATGGGGCAGCAAGAGGGTTTTGGGTCTTGCGGCTTTATGCACAGCCCAGGGCCGCAAGACCCAAAAGCCACTATTAGCGTCATGGTGGGCGAGAAGATGGAAAAGCAATCAATACAGTGAAGGGTTGCTAGCCGCATCGCCTGTTAATATGATTCGCATTTTTGCCCATTCCCTCGATCGGCTTTTACGATCTGCGCGGGAAGAGAAGCCGCTGGGACATTCTAAGTTTTTTCATTTCTCCCAGACCAGCATGGACGCTAACTGTAAACCTAGCATCTTGCTTAGAGTAAGGTCTGAGACTTGCCACGATTGACTTCGAGTATCTCATAACACTTAATAGTGTATTTATAAATAAATGTAAAATAACTTGAAATCTGATAATTATTCTCTTATCTCCAAAAGCTGACTTAATTTAAACAGGCAATTCACAGACAATCCTTGTGCGAAAATAGATTTGACATTAAGGGGCTATTTCCAAGACTAATTTACTAATACCAGTTGACCTTTACAAAGTCTAAGATGAATTTCTTGAATTCTGATTCATTAAAATTGATAGAATTATCAGTGATATTGCCAGAACTCCAAATTACTACAACAAATAGTCATCAAAATAAATTGCGACTAATTAAGCATACACGATATTCCAATGAATAATTCGATATTGTGTTTAAATAATGGTGGCAAAAGTAAACTCATTCATTGTTTATTTATTGACATTAATTAAAGTTAATCCTAGGTATTCGTATTGTTGCCTATAATCAAATATCCGATTTTATTAAAAATTATTAAATTGATTTCACAACCAACCAACGGAAAGACGTACAAATGGGAAAAACTCATTATTACATCGTAAATTAATCAATTTAAACGATGATTAAAGCTACTTCATTTTACTTAAAAATACATGTTTAACATGTATTTTTTTTATATTTTCCAAAAAGTCCATAACACTAGTCTCGAACTTACTTACCTATCGCTAGATAGGGGCTCAATCTGTGTGATTTTTCCGTATATATTTTTTTATTATTAAATCATTAAAACTAAATTTAACATTAAACTTAGTTTCCCAAACATTACTATAAAAATAAAAAAGTGTTTGTTAAAATTTATTTTTACCAAAATATCTCATCACGCTAAAAAAATACGTTTGTTATTTTGGCTCAATAAAAGTTTTACTAAAAAAAATTACGTTTCTAAGTATGCACATATAGAGTACAATAAGCATGTCATTCCTTATAGCCAAATTCATTGTTTAATAAATCTTAAAAACGCAAAACCAATTAGCAATTGCCATCTGCAATATAAAAAAACATTATTCCAGATTAAAACTTGAACGGTTGTCATTGAAGTTTCATCGGGAGTTACTCGTATAAATCGAACCGCTCAAGTTTCAAACAAGCAGGCGCGGAAACTCTTCTATTGGAAATGTTCTTATGAATTTCAATACTACTACATATTCTCTCAGGGCTGTGCACAAAAAATCGTACGTGTGTGTAGGGCATTAGGACGAGAAAGGGTTCGGCGAGGGAGTCAGCAGCGACAGAAAGTCTGCCCGAGGCAATTTGGTACCAAATGTCGTTCGCTACGTGCCTTACAAATAAAGAGGATGGGATAAAGCCCCTGTATTACATTAGGAAACGTTATAGGCCTGAAACGGTGAAATACAATGTGGCTTCTGTGTTTTTATATTCTCGCGTGTCACTCTTAATTGAGTTATTTCTGCTGAAATTGACACTTTCCGTGGTTTTATATCCCTATTTTATTGTGATTGCATATTGACTAACGCAAAACGAATCTATATTGTATTCAAGTCTGCTGCGTTTCCCATTAGACGTGATGTATTGCAGGAAGATAGCACTTCCCTAACGAAAAGAAATCACCACCTCCATTAATTTTGTTTCCAATATCTCCAAACACCCCTGGTTCGCTTACTTAATTTTTGTAAGTGCGTATCTATTTTTCACCCTTGGCCCTGACATTCCGTATTCGAACCCACCCTAAGATTTACGCGCTCGACGCGAGCAATAAGTGAACGGCCGACGACATAGCGTTTGGTATTTTAAAAAGGTATACATCTGAATCCAGTGAAAAATTGCTTACCACCCGCCGGGCCGGGTGGATATAGATTTTAGTATTGAACCTTGTCTTGAGATGGGGAAAGATAACTTGTTTAAAACGTTACTAAGTTGTTCAGACGCCCCACGGACGAAATTACTTCGACGTACCGTCGTTGACGCTGCAGATAATGTCGAGGACTTTACACGACAAATATATTGCGAACTCTCATTCCCTGAAATGACTTGCGCTTTTAAACTAAAAGCGATTACATAAATTGGCCAGTAACGTTCATAATAAAGTACTGCAACTAGCAAATTTTATTGAGATTGAAATCGTTTCGTAATAACATCGTAAAGGCACAAATACACTAATGTATTCTGCGTATACGAATAAACACGAGTGTTATACCTTTCCCGACGTAAAATTTTTGAGGTGGCGAGGTCGTAAAAAGCATTAGCACGTATTCCGGGCGCACACACTCTGTCGGAAGACCAGCTATATTGGGGTAAAAGGGAAAATGCATTGGCTTTTTGTAATGTGGCAATAACCTGGGGATTAGGACCGGCTCGGTGCCGAGACGGGAATATTCTGCCATTTTCTGCTCCACGCACTTAACTGCACCCCGACATGCTTACGACAGAAAATCTTCGGCGTTGGGGTCGTGATCCTAAACACTTCTACATGCATATAGTGATAGTTTGCCTGGCATAACGATACCTTTCACATTTCGCACGTTGCCGTTGGCGTTTCTTGAAGCAAACGTATTTTCACTCGTCATTTCTCTTTGATTTTCTACCAATTATCGGTAAATAGAAGATGTGCAATAATTTAAGAGTGTGAATTGTATAATATTACTTTGAAAGTATTCTTAGTATTTTCTATTGACTATTTATTTTTAAATTTAACCTTGTTAAGCAACATTCTTGTCGCAAATATGTTTATTATTTATAAAGTAAAATAGTCATTAAAAATAGGTAGAAATATGTATACTTATAAAAATTCAATCGAATGCATATTGCATTGTTAACTTTATGAACATTCTACATTGTAAGAATTTATTCATGAACAACGTTGCCTTGATATACAGCATTACAATAAAACATTTATATGTATTTATGTACATAAGTACAGAGATCTAATTCACGTCATTCAACACGAAAAAAGTATAACGTTTTCAGGTTCGCCATTTCTTAGGGGACGCTATTTTTGATGGCGCGTCTTGGTTTTTTTAGCAACTTATATATTTTTTTAAATACAACGAAGAAGTTGCATAGGAATGTGGTTGGTGCAATCGACCACACCGCGCCCAGCATCCTTGAAGGCTGCATTCCTCCACCTCGTCTATTTACGGTCTAAGCCTCGTTCTCTGATTGCATACGAATGTTTTATCAAGCAAATCAATTATGTTTCACAAGTGTTTCTTAAAAACGAAAGTATTGGCTCAACAATAGGCGTATTGATTGATTGGCAACACTTGCAGTATCGAATTGTATAGGTACAGCTGACCATACATCCAGTATAGTGTTTCATTAAATTTATGTAGCGGTAATTGTAGTGAGATTACAATTAAATGAATTTAGGTAGCTTGATGTGCTGTTGACTGTACACAGTAGTCGTCGAAATTACCAGGTCAAATAAAATGAGCGAACAAAAAGTGATAGGATTTCAAATTAATAGTAACTATTACGAAATTTCTTGAGTAACACTCTATGACATAAGAAGATGCAACTTCATCTAAAACATTAATTACTGTCTATTTGAGGAGATAGGGTCAAAATAAATTTATGATAAAATATAACATAGGTACTCATGTACAACGTGACCGGACATGTTTACTCACTGGACTGCTATATGTTGTCTTTATTAACAACAAAACTAAATATTTTTTCAACACCAAACTACACAACCTTTTTTGATAATTACCGGATTTTGATAAAATTAGTAAGTGTTTTGGAAAGGTGGTCTTCAGGTGGTCCCAACCTGAAGACCACCTTTCCAAAAACAGATTTTTCCAAACTGGTCCTGGCGGGAACATTCATACTAAAAACATACAAAGAGTCACTTTCTAAACACCAGCAACATTTTTGGAGCAAGTTTAGGCTATGATACCAAATAATTTTCTGTAAAAAAATATACTGAAAATCGATAAAAAATTCGTCCTCCCATACAAATCCATTTGGCTGAGCGCAGATTTGTATGGGAAGCCTTTTGTTTTTTTTCGTTTTCGATAATTGCGTTTATGCAAATTTGTTCAGTATCATAGACTGAACTTGGTCATGAAGCCGATTTTTTTGCGTTTTTTAAATAATTGTGTTTATTATGTAAAGTTCTATATATAGTATAATAAACTGCAAAAATGATGCTCGTGTTAAAAAGTAACAATGTATAGTATACATACAAATCGATCCACCTCCTTTTTATGAAATCGTGTAAAAATATGCTTTAAACCAACTAATTATAATACATGAGGTTCTTACTAACAAAGTTTTGAATTTAAGTTGAAAGTAAGTAATAAAAAACATCTTGTAGGTCGCAATTCATCAACTTAATAAAAGTTTGTTTATTTTCACAAAGTTTGTAAAACGTGCAAGATCTTGTGAAGGCAGTTTAATTCTGAAACTTGCTGAATAAATGTAGGAAGTTAATGTCTGTTTAATGTCTGCGGGTTAGTGGCCACCTAGCTGGAACGTGCTGCGAGATGTTTGCAAGCTAAAGCAAATATTAATTTTCTTTTTAAAGTAGAAACCTTCTGAAGATAAATAAATATACTTATATAGGGACAAACTGATTGAGCTAGCCCTAAAGTAAGTTTAAACTTGTATTTTGGGATAATGTTTGAACTCGATTGAAATCGTGCATATAAACTAATTTCAGTTAACCTTTTGCCTATTATATATGTTTATGTTTAATTAAAATAACAGTAAACAAACAGAAAAAATAAGCATTTCCATGCTGAAGTGTGCAGCCGCCAGGACAATTTGTATGAGAATATCGATTTATTGACTTTTTTGGTTTATTGACTGTTATTTTAGTTTTATTATGCTATAGTGATCTAATGTAGCCCGTGGTTTAATTTAATATGAGTATTTCCCTTCCACGTCGTATACACACATGTATAATGTATGACTTATACTTGATAACCATGAACATTTTTAACCGAGTTCCAAAATAAGGAGGAGGTTATCAATTCATCGATTGACAAGACTGATTTATTCGAAGACGCCTGGACCGATTTGGAAAATTATTTTATTGTATTGGGTATACTTCCGAGTGGTTGCTTAGAAATTTTATCGAAATCGGTTGTGTAGTTCGGAGTAAAGTCAGTTTTTATTTTTGAAAAATTATATAATAATAATAAATCGTTTAATTCGGACAACAAGATCCATACAAAAGGTTAGTAACAATTGATCTTACAAAGCTAGGGTGTTAGTAACAATAAATAAATACAGATATACTATATACAATTTACTCTTTTATAAACAGATCCCAGAGCCATAAAACTCAAATTCTACTTCTTAATAATCAATATAATAACAAAAGCCATTAAAAATATATGTTTCCACTTTGTTTAACACACCGCTAAGTGCAAACCAAACCTTTTAATGTTTTATTGGAATGCGGAATTTCAAATTCAGAGTTTAATTATTGTGGTGCAGAATATTGGAAATTAATTGTTTTCTGTATTGTTTCAGAATATCCTGGATAAATTCAATCCGGGAGCTCGGCAAATGATAACTGCTGGCAAAGCGTATCTCAAAGCTCTACATGGTAAGTTATGTAACGTTTACTCGTTATTTAGTATTAGTTTATTTTATTGTAGTATTGTTTATGTTTAGTTTAGTTTTATTTATCTTTATGTTTGTTCTTATTTCTTTGAATTTTCAATAAAATTGTGGGTATGTCGTACTCTAAAAAAAAACCAGAATAATATCATTGTTTTTTATGACTTATTAATTTTAATGGAAGAGGTATCCCTACCACTACTTGAATAGATACTTCCGTGCTGGTCTGGAAGAAAGGAAAAATATAGAATGTACCCGCTGCTTCTCTTCTCTCGTATATTATTGTAAAAGCCGATCGGGGAAATAGGCGAGATTTGAATTATGCGGCTAGCAACCCACCACTAGTTTGATTTATTTTATCATCATAACACCCATCATCACGTTAAGCGTGGCTTTCGGGTCCTACGCCCCTGAGCTTTGTCTACTCCGTCAAAGATAAATACGTGAAAATGTATCGTATATTCTTCTACTAAAATTAATTCTGTCTTTTTCTATTTTCTAGTTTCCGGAGCTTAGAGCCGAAATATATGACAGCTATTATACGACTAAAGCCTTACTAATGCATATATAACCATAGTTATAACCTTATTAATATAGTCATGTACTTTTTGTTCTTAGCTTCGTTGTTATTATGTAGAATATATTTGACATCATATGGTTTTTATACTTAAAACAAGTAAGTAGTATTATAGTTGCTATGAAGGGAATAAGTAATATAAATTTTTACCAACTAATTTATTTTATGTATCAACGACATGGTTTTTACTGAACAAACATATAATAATAATAACAAATATTTATGAACGAAATGTCGCCCAAATATTACACTATAAATACAAAAGCCTGTAAAGATAACAGCAAATAAATATGTATATGTATAGACACAATATAACTTAGTTACACACTTTGCTGACGGTGCGTAAGCGTAAACCGTACCATATTAAAAATTGCATAAAACATTGCATAATAAATCACAAGAGAATGGTTTTATAATACATTCGTATGCAATTCATACGATACCACTGGTTCCATGATTACAAGAAAGCGAAACTTTCCCACGGTCATAAATCCCACACATACGAGTACTCAGTGAGATGTAGACGATTAATTTATGTCGTGTAAGCCAAATGGGCGCATCTATATGCAAAACCTCAATGTTCCCTTGCTTGGCTTCGTAACTAGGGCGTACTCGGTGCCAAATTGTGTCTGTTAGCTTATCTGCAGTGTTACCCAAGCTCCACTGGCTATAAACTTGTACTCATACGATGTATGGCCCTTGCGGATTGTTACTTTATTTTAAAAAAGCCCGCGACTTTTTTCGCGTGGACTTATGACGCCGGAAAATGCTCATCCGGCTGAACAACTTTTGCTAAGGCGTCATTTTTATGTTCCGTATAGTTTAGCTGGACCATTATGGTTCTGCATCATTATGGTGTTCCATTTTCCGAAATCAATTATACCCTATTCGTTGAACAGGCTTAACGGCTGAATAATAATAAAAAATTCATTTGAATCCGACTAGTATTTCCGGAGATTAGTGGTAAAACAGACAGACAGACATTTTTTTTTTTCAAATTTTTACATTATTGCTATGTCTCCATCGCCCCATATATTTTTTTGGAAATATATTCAATGTACAGACACATTTTTTACTGTTTTATTATATGTATAGCTTAGATTTTAATGAGGCAATTCTGGTCTGGAAGAAAAGAAAGAACGTTTAATGTACCAGCTACTTCTCTTGCCGTGCAGATTTTACTAGCCGATCGAAGATATGGAAGATAAGAATAATATCAACATGCAACTCTTTACTATTTTAATTCACTTTTCCGCCCTCGTGCACGCGCTAAATCAATTGACAGCTTTGTTTACTTCTTGAAAGTTATATTATATATGATATAACATGATAGTGTTAGAGTTTTTCCTTTAACTATATAAAATAGCGTCTATTTAATTACTAAACTACTTAGCTTGCCTTTAGTGTTGATGTCCTTGCAACTAAGTTATTTCAGCTCAGTATTTGAGATACATCAGGTTATTACGCATAATATATTATTTGCATATCTAGTTTAATGACTTGAATTACAGTATTATACATCTTTGCTTAGTTGTAGCGCACTGATATTAACTTGGTAAATTGACACTAATGAACACTTTAAATGGATGTGTTTGACAAATACTATTGAGAAAATGAAATTATAAATGTTTACTGTCATATTTCTAAAGTATTTTATTTTCACAATATTTCGTTACACATGAAAATAACTCAATTATATGATTTTATCTCCAACTCGTTTGTTCAAACAATGTAGGTAATAAATGACTCTTTGAAATAAGTTAGTCTTTTTAGTACACCGTAAATGTTAAATGCCACCTGAGCTATTAACACTTTAATAGACGCAAAGTGTCCTTAACGACCCAAATTTCTTTAGAGATCGTTTAAACTTCAGAAATAGTATTTAAGGTAATCGAGTTAACTTTACGTCCTTGTAATAATAATTCTTTAAAAGCCCCTAAAGACGCTCTCTACATTTTTTAGATTCTTCGAACTCCAAGGGCAATTTTTTTAAAGTATCTATCTGCCCTGAATATTTTACATTAATTTATACGAAAAGTTCTAGCAAATTCCCTGTAATTACCTTATCTGGGTAATGGGTTCATGGAATGTGGTTTGGTCTAAACATGGGTTTTGATTGAATTAAGTGCTACTTGTATGAACCTTTTCGGTTAGGGGGCCTAGATAATTTTGGCGCTAATAAAAGTCTACGATACTGAATTTAAATTAACGCCTTTAGAGATTAAATTTAACTTGTTAACTTGCTGGCCTCAATATTTGAATTGATTAGTTGAGTTTCTCAAACTGAAAGGCATAAAACCGTAGATAATTTTTATGAATAAATAAATAAATAAATAAATAAATAAATATATAGGGACAAATTACACTGATTGAGCTAGCCCCAAAGTAAGTTAATAATAATAAATATTTTTAAATAAGCGTAAAAGGTAAAATAGAAGTAGATACATCTCATTTTTAATTTCTGTAGACTTAAATAGTTGTTTCATTATTAAAAATTTAGCTAAGAATTATACCTACATAGATAGTACACGTAGTACTATCATCGCAAAGTTGAAACAATTTTTTGCTTTATTAAATATTTTCAGTTTTTGGTGATTTTTTATTTCTTTTTAAAAAAACCCATTACAAGTCTTCTGGGACGAGTAGTCTGGAACATTTAAAACACTGTGAGCTCTTTATTTTGGCACAGCAATTAAACAATTAAATGCAAAGGTAAATTTTCTGAACAAAATGTAGGTAAAAGAGGGAGAAATTCGCTAAACCGTGTATCTTTTCATGCTTCCATAACGCTGACGCAAAATTTCGCAACGTTTTATTTTAAGCTTAATTTGTATCTTACTAAGACGATGAATTATTGTAAAACAGAGGACTCGGCAACTGAGCGTGGAATTCGTTATTCTTTAGCTTAAAACCTAGGAAAATAAGGTTTCCTTTAGGTATTAATTAATATTCAAAAGACATTTGAGTAAAGTTGAACATTGCGGACGATGTTGGAAGAAGTATGGTTTTAATGCAACATCTAAAAGAAACAATGATAATATATATGTACTCATAAATTTTATTTATTTATAATTTTCAAAACTTCTCTACGTATTCTGAGATATTGAAATTTGAAGGTATTTGCTCGTAGCGCCCCAAAAGCTGTTTGCCCCGTGGCTAATACACGAAACTGATATTCAAATTAGGAGTCACTTAAATTGATTTGGAAATGTACGCGCGAGACCTTAATATTAGCAGTGAAGTCAAGAGCACTGTACGTGCATCTTTTTTCTGTTACTTGACAGTTTGCCCTTCCATCGGAATTAACAACCTTACAACTTAGTTATTTTCAGGCAGATTAAAAAAATGATTAAAATTTCGAATTATGTTACTTATTAATACAAATGATTTGGATATTTCATTTTTTTGTGAAAGCGTCTTAGGTGGTCCCATAGAAATTTTATCAAAATCGGTTAAGCAGTTTTGAAATTGTATTTTCTTTGTTCCAGGCGCAGCAGCAGCTTCACGTCTGTACGTAGACGCGGTCGGCAAGCTGGGAAGGCAGGCTCAGCAGGGTACATGGGGAGGATGTGCCGATATCGGTAAATAATTAAGAAAATAAATATAACCCCATAATTAATTAAAATAAAAAAGAAAGGGATCATGCTTTATTAGACCAGCTGGTAATAATAGCAGAAACATCGTAAATGGTTCACCCTAGGTGACCACAAGTGTCGAAAAATGTAAGCTTCTTCATGCTTGGTTCAGTCTGTTATGTTTATATGTCAGGAGCAGAGATCGGAATCACGGGTGCTACTGCTATCAAAAGAAAGGATATGACTAAATTTCCCAGGATTTCTCGAGAATCTGTACCTTAGTAACTGATGTAAATAAATACATTACTAAGATTTCGAATTAAGATTATTCTACTGTTTGTAGTATACACAATCTTTCTATTTAAATGAATAACGTTATGACTTTTAGTCGTATCCGTACTTTTGATAGCAATAGCACCCGTGATTCCGATCTCTGGTCAGGAGTCAAGACCAACTGAAAGGAAAATACACCCTCAACAACTTTGATACGAGGTGTAATAATCCTGCATTGTGGAGAGGTTCTAGAAACTTCATCTTGTTATTAACGGGTATTCCTTTACAGGCACTGCATTGATGAAGGTAGTGGAGGTGTACCGGGAAATACAAGACCAGCAAATGAATATCGTAAGACACATTTTATAATAGCTACTTACTTCTTGATTTCTCTCACATATATATTTTAACTTTGGTATAATCAATACTTAGAAGTTAATCAAATAATTGTTGGCAATTTCTCACCACGAAATCCATAATAATATCAAATAATATCTATTCTACTAACCTACTTAAAATTACATTATTAAAACCTTTGGCTATGTACTCGAAGTTGAAACTAAAATACTGGTCAAAGTCTGCATAAATCAAATTTAGTTGGTAACATAAATGAGAAGATTTCTATTTATTATTTCTCCGTAAAATTTTAAGTTCAACGCTTCGAAGACTTCGTGAGATAATTATGAACTAAGAATCTATAAGAAAATCTAGAGAGATGTACCTAGAATGTATAGTAGAAATAATTTATAAGAGAAGGGTGTTGTGAAACCTTTATTTCAGTAAAATTAAACTTGCTTATATTTTGCAAAATGTACAATTTGGTCGTAGAAACTGCGTCGGGAAATATTTGGAATAATCGTTTCAATTTCAGTGGCAAAATAATTTCCTCCACAAAATTATCTCTTTTGTTGTGATATTAAAGCTGTTTCAATTCAATTACCGCTTCCTTGGCAACTGAGTGATCCTTATTTGTTGACAGCTGAAGGCGTTCTACGTGGATTTGCTGGTCCCCCTGGAAACTAATCTGGAGAAAGATACAAAAGTAGTACAGGTCAGTCAATAAGATTCCCTTTCATAATCTTTTATGTGAACAGAGCGTGTCTCAGGATTGTTTACTGAAGGGAATGGGATGTCGAGTTCAAATAAGTTAGTATCAGAAGAGATAAGAATTTCTATTAAAAAAGTTTGGGCCGAGTGAACGACCCTTGTAAGTATTTTTGTGTGCCAATGCTATTGTCCTACTGGGGGAGGTCCTTGTATGAAGCAACTGGATGTTTCATTTAATTAAGTTAAGGAATTGGATACCTCAGAAGGGTACTATGTAATAACAGTTGGTGTAACGGATTGGAAAGAATCTCGAAATATGATATTGTAGCTTCAGTTAATCTTTCTATAATGATACTTATAACACGATAAGTTAAAACATTATATATACTTTTTTGAATTAAATAAAAGGTATATTGTTTCATGCACTGTAAAAGGTGCTTAAATCAGAACAGAACTAAAATTTTGAATTGTTTAGACAGATACAAGAACAGTGGCTTCAACTTACAGTATCATCATCACTATTTCAGCTGCTGTAGCAGGGCATAGGCCTCTCTCAGAGATTTCCAAAATAACCCATCAAGAGCGGCTTGCATCCAGTGCTTTCAACCTACATGGTTTGTTACTAAATACTAAAGTTACTTTTTTTTCAGTCGGAACAGAAACGATTTCTCCAGCAACACAAACTGCGTTCAGAAAGCTACAGCAAAGCGGCCGCCACGATCAAAAAGCAGCGGAAGAAGAAAACTAACGTCACTAAAGTTGGATCGGCCATGGACAAAGAAATGAAGGTAAAGCATTTACAAAGAAATATAAAATTATTTGGACCACATATTGACGGTTCTCTATGCCTGTTGCCTAAAGCAGAAAAATGATCTATATCGCCTTTATTTAAAATATTGGGCAGTAGAAAAAATCTACTTAGGTATGTAGCAAATGACTAGAAGGTTTGAAAGTAATAGATTTTTTGTGATTACTTTTGCATATTGCCCATATATGGGTATCTTGTACTGAGAAGATACCCATATATGGGTTATGTGAGCGAGAGAGAGTGTAAGGCAAAGCAAAATATTTATACGAACTATCGTATAAATATTTTGCTTTACCTTTGATACTATTGGAATATTAGAGCTCACCAAAAAACATTAATAAACAAATTTATTTTTATTTGCGAACCATTCAAACCAAATGATGTGTCGATACACTTAGAGGCTTTCGACCTTAATCATATCGTCTGATAATTCATCTTTAATCTAAATTTAGACATGTTAATTTAGATTAATATTACCGTGTTTTAGGTGTTTAAAACGAAAATTTAAACTTGTCCATTTATCTTTTGACTAATTGCAAAATGTCATCAGTTTAGTACGCTAGGTTCTTTTTTTATTTTTGCAGAACATGCAGATATTGGAGGAAGAAAAAACAAAATTGGACGCGTTTTGCGAACAAAGCCTGAAAAATGTAAGTATCAAAAATTTTATTCAGTGATTATATAAACGTTTCTAGGTACTCTTATTCAAAACAAATTGCGTTCATTCAGAGAAAGAGCTTACAATCTACTGGATGAGGATTAACGCTACTATTTTTATCCCGTTGAAAGCTAAAAATTTCTAAGCTGGAAATAAATAATGGCCGACTGGTGATGATGAATCTTGTGCATTTCACTCGTTGTTGTTTTAATATTAACCACTTATCTGTAAGTACTCTTATAACATAACTTAATCACTGAATCATTGGTTACTTGATTGGTCGCCTGATGCGGCAATGAAAAACCTAAGGGATTAAAATACCCGTATTGTCACAGGCAATGACACAAGAGCGTCGCCGCTACGGCTTCGTTCTCGAGCGACAGTGCTCCCTGGCGAAACACTGGCTGGCTTACCACGCGGCTGGCGCAGCATCATACAACGCTGGCTTGGACGAGTGGCTTGAAGTTTCCAGGACCAGGGAGTTCTTGCCGCCAAACGTGGAGGCCATGTTTGTCAGTAGGATGAGGGTATGTATAAATAGGTCCTTTAAGAAATACAATGCTTGTTGGTCATACACCTACTGGTGCTTCACACGGCTGGTGTAGTATCAAAGACCGTCGGATATAAGTACTATTAGATATTTAATTCATGAAACACTGTAGTGCAGCATGAAGTAAAGCCAGTCTGGACTTTAGGCACAGAATTAATATAAGTATTAGATACAGAACGGAACCTTCTAGGGTTCCGCGCAATAAACGTCCCCGTTCCCCATTCCTGCTGTCATCCACCCGCTCAACATTCTCCACAGGCCAAGAACGAAGGAGAGGTGTGAAGGAGATTCCGTTCTGTATATTATACTTATTCAGGGAGCCTAACGTGTATCGTATATTTTACAGTAAACGTCGTCGTCCGAAATCCTCAGGTACAGCTCCTCATACCACTGCGAAAATAAAGTAGGTTTTAAGCATCGCAAACAGATTTACCGTGTAATATAAAACTGGAATCTCTCATAAAATCGTCGACACTAGCTCAAAATTATTTTTATAACCCATTCTATCGCCCATAACCCGCTTTGGAGGCGAGTAGTTTAAACGTCCCATCACATCGGATAAAGATGTTATTTCACTGATAAATTGCATAACGTGGTACGTACATGTGCATATAAAATTGTGAAAGTAAATGATGAAATGAATAATTTACGAAGATGTCGTGAACGTTCATTTCCTACAAATATGCAATTACGGAATAAGAGGTTAATGTCTCCTTAAATTATCATTAGCCATAATGCCATTCGAGTAAATAGATGTTTCTGTTGTTTCAGAGTTTTTTTTAATAATTTGTTTTTTCATAACATAGCTTTCATAAGAATACGTTGAAAATGTGTCAGAAGAATGTCAAAATAAATTTAAAAATGTCTTATACTACTTGACCGGTCATATATTTTATACTTATGATTCCTTCATTAAAAATAAATAATGGAAGCCTGTAAATAGATACACGTACACGACACGCCCTTATGAAGCCGGACTACGTCATTAGTATCAACATATTCCAATATTGAGCAACACAATGTAATCCAATTTACAGCGGGGTGATGCGGCTCGGCATGTGTGAATGATTGTAGCATTGTACACCGCAATCTGCAATTACATTCTCGCTAAGCGGACGAGAACGTCGAACACGTGCGGTTGTTTATGCACGCTGCTATTAGCATGAACGCTAGTTTGACAAGCTTATTTTGGAAAACGTTTTAGTTTTCTGCAGAATTTGTCTACATTATGTAAAAAGAAAATGTTGAACTTAAAGAACACTTCAACGTGGAAGTCATTGCTACCAATTTAAGAACTTATATCGTGGCGACAACATTTTTCATTCCTGAAAATTCACCTACGGCGTTTTGATGTTCGCTATCTACAAGCGGAAGAAAGTGCTACCAATTCAAGAATTTATTACTTTGCTACAATAGTTTTCGTTTCTGAAAATACATCTAGGTACTGCGTTTTGAAGTTAGCTTGTTTTACACCAATTGTTCGTTTAGACAGTTCTTTATACTTTGTAGAAGACAAAAGAGATAATTAAGTGATTTTTTAAAATAGGGTCACAACAATTTTGTAGCATTGTAGCAAGTTTATTTTGGAAACCATTTTAGTTTTCTGCAGAATTTGCCTACATTATATTAAATTAAATGTCGACATGTCTATAAGCGGAAGAAAATGCTACTTGTTTAAGAACTTCGTTGCGACAACATTCTTCATTCCTGAAAATACACCTACGGTGTTTTGAATTTGAAGTTAGGTTGTTGTACACCAATTGACCGCTCAGACAGATCTTTATAGTTTGTAGAAGTAGAGATACTTAAGTTTTTTTTTTTTTAACAAATGGGGACACAACAATGATTGCAGCATTGTACACCGCAATCTGCAATTACATTCTCGCTAAGCGGACGAGAACGTCGAACACGTGCGGTTGTTTATGCTCGCTGCTATTTGCATGAACGCTAGTTTGACTAGCTTATTTTGGAAACCATTTTAGTTTCCTGCAGAATTTGTCTACATTATGTAAAAAGAAAATGTCGATCTTAAAGAACACTTCGAAATCTCTATAAGCGGAAGAAAATGCTACCAATTTGAGAACTTATTTCTTTGCTACAACTTTTTTCATTCCTACGGCATTTTGAAGTTCGCTTGTATACACCAATGACCGTTCAGACAGTTCTTTATAGTTTATAGAGAATTTTAAGTGGTTTTTTTTACAAAAAGGGACACTACAATCTTGTAGCATTGTTCAACGCAATCTGCAATTATATTCTCGCTAAGCTGACGAGAACGTCGAACACATGCGGTTGTTTATACTCGCTGCTATAAACGCTGGTGTTGGAAATCGTTCTATTCTCTACAGCATTTTTCATGATAATTATGTGAAAAATGAAGTTCTATTTTTTTTAAATACTTCTACACTGCCAAAAAAGCACCTACTGTGTTTTGTAAAATATGTAATGTACTTATTAATTACAATATAACTAAATATTTTTTTTTTTTGTAATTGTCTCTTTTACTAGTGTCGATTGATTTCACATAATGTTGTTTAAAATTCAGGCTCCTTTAAATTTTTTCAAGCTTTTATTAATTTCACCTGTCCCGTTATCTGTATGTAATGAAATCATGCAAGTTAAATTTGAGCCAACTTCCTGGTTTCCGATTGAGCTGAAATTTTACACGCATATGTAAGTATATTGCGTGACAATGCAATATTATGATGTCATGAAGCTGATCTGATGATGGAGCTGAACGGTGGCCATAGGAACCCTGCATTGAAACGACGCTGGGTTTATTGCATTTGTCTTCATAAATACTTAGGCCTCACAAAGCTTTTACGAAAAAAAAAATTAAAAAATAATTTTTTTTTTCAAACTCCTTAATTTTTTGACGTGGCCATTAAAAAATAATTATGTTTCACAAGAGTTCATAATGTACTGAATATAATTTCTCTTAACAGCAAGTTTCATTCTGGGCTGATGAAGAAGTGTACGCCAGCCCTCGTATTGGCGATGACGACGACAGAGCTTCAGTTGGATCAGCCCTGCGGAAGACACGATCAGTTGATGCCTCGTGCCTCGACGTGAGGTCTATTGGAGACCTGGGATCACCGGCTCAGGGACTGTCGAGGGCTAAATCCGACTTCAATCTGCAAGCCAGCTTGCATACTGGTGAACCAGGTATGTAGCGCAATTGTTGATTTATTCTGAAGTTTATTTCTTTCCTTGATTATACATACAGTGGGTTTAGTGAAGTAAGCAAGTCAGTCATTACTTTTTCTTCTGGCTGACTTATAATGTCGAGAGTTGGATCACCACATCATTAATTTTGTTTCTTTTGTGGTGGCTTTAAACCTTAATATGAAAATTATTACCTCGTGTCATTTCACAGATACAGATACTTTTTGACGTCTATATCCCTGACGGGGTAGACAGAGCCCGTTTATCATTTTTACTTTAATGAATAATAAAAAATTAATAAAATAAATATATAGGGACAAATTACACTGATTGAGCTAGCCCCAAAGTAAGTTCGAGACTTGTGTTATAGGATATTAACTCAACGATACTCTATTTTATAACAAATACATATATAGATACACATCCAGGACCCAGGACAATTTGAAAAAGGCCATTTTCCAACTTGCCTTGGATCGTACCCGGGACCTTTGGGTGGCGGACTAGCATGTTGACCACTACGCCACGGTGGTTGTCGAATAATAGAATTATGGAAGCAACTTGACTTTAATTTTTTATGTAAAAGCCTATAAGCGAGCACTGTGACACATTTCCTGTCTTTATCAAGCTCCATTCTTCTTCAATCTGCACTGAATCTCTATTAAAAACTGTAGAAAGTCCGTTGGAGAAAAAAAGTGTACATTCCTTTCCAGATCCTGACACTCGCGCCGCTACCCGTCCATCATCTCTTGCTCCACCAAGCTGCGCGACCCGCGAACCACCGCTCGCCAGGGCGCTCTACGCCTACGCAGCCGCTGGGGACAACCAACTAAGTT
The DNA here is from genome assembly GCA_963555685.1 of Acrobasis consociella. NCBI lineage: Eukaryota > Metazoa > Arthropoda > Insecta > Lepidoptera > Pyralidae > Acrobasis > Acrobasis consociella. The sequence continues at coordinate 8,778,359 of OY743115.1, forward strand.
TCCAGCAAGGAGACGTGCTCGCTCTGCTGGGAGAGAGGACCAAGGGCTGGCAGTACGGAGAGAACCTGCGCACTCATCACGCTGGATGGTTCCCGTTGGCGTACACTGAGCCCATCGCTAATGATGAGAATCCGTAAGTGTTTTTTACCTACTACTGGAAGTAACTCGCTGCCTTGCCAGCGTAAAAAGAGCAGCTATTTGAAAATCCCATGGGCACTTCTCATTTTTTGGGATAAAAAATGTCCTATTTGTTAATCTGAACTATCTACATGCAAGACGTAAGTTTAGTTAAGTTAGTTTAAAAAATCTAACATTCAAACTCACAAAAATGGACATTTTAAATATTGTTTTGGTCTTGTTGAATCTTAGTGCGCAATATAATCTAGAATAAGAACACAACTTTACAGCATAGTGAGTCGCTGTCATGTGTAAACGTTCTAACAAATAAAAATGATTTATTTACCAACAGGAGCAGTTCACCAGCTCGCTGGAGCTGTGCCCAGACTCCAAACGAAGGTCCTCCACCAGCACCAGTTGCGCACGCGCAGACCACGCCCAGCACTCCGTCGGTGCACACGCACTCGCACCCTCCAGCTCGCATGTTCGGAGATACCGTCACTGCTCATCATGTCAATAAAGTAAGCTACAACACATTAGTTGATCAATCCATCTTAAACTATAGCAGTTGCAAGCTGAACACAAACTCCGAACAAAACTGAAAGAGATAGCTAAAGACGTAAATCTTTTTCTTATTTTTATTAGATCTGGCTAAGTTTCTCCAAAGTCATTAAGGATTCGCAAAGTTATATTTCATCTTAAACATTCGCCATCGCAAGTAGTTATTCACGATAAAATGTAAATCAAGCCAATTTCTATTAATTTGTAGAACCGCAAAAGCAATTGCTACCCTGAAATGCTGAGCTCTGTTTCATCTAAAATATAGGTTTTTGGTTTACTTTATACAACCACACCATTAATCGAATTTTACTAGGGCCGTCTTGGAAGTAGTTCTCCCGGGCTACCACCGACTCTGCCGGCGCCTTCTCCAAGCGCTCTTAGCTCCTCAGCAAGCGCCACCTTCCACGCTTCCACGCCAGCAGCAGCAGGTAGCACAGCTATCAAGAACTCCACTTCAGCTGCCAGCTTCACGACCCACGCTGTTATTGAGACTAGAAGCTTCGGACCACAGACACTGCCAATGCGATCGCAGGTAAGAAGCACATTGCACTGTCAATATCTTTTTATAAGTTGACCATATAATATAGGTACATAAAACATCAGACATGAAATCTAATGTAGAGTATCTTACAAAGATAAAACTTGCGATGACAAAGTATTTACGAGTATTATCAATATCGTTTCGTCGCAGGTCACTCAAAATAAAGCAGGCCCAGCTAAGACTGTGGTGTCCGCTGTTGGTGCTGTTGGAAATGTTTCTCTGCACAGCTCCAATGACTCGGGCTTCTCCAATGAGCCACCACCACAGCCCGATGTCGACTACAGCGACGAAGAAGCTCAGCGATTGCGAGTACCCATCAGGTACGTATAAAAATAATTCTGACTGAACTATTGTTTTAGCTAACATAGACATGCTTGTGTTATTTTCTTATGTTCTGAAGCTAGTTGTATTTATTTTGCAATATATTTTTTGTTCCTAGTAAAACTGCTCACTCCATCAATGATCATAAAGCCTACTTGCTCAAAACACAAAGCTTAAAACGAGGCCCGAAGCCTGTCAATACTAATGGATATCTAACAGATGATCAACAGTTGATGCTTCGCAATATGCTTGATATGGATCAAGAATCACAAAAGGTAAAGAGGACAAAATCATTCTGGAAATTTGGACGTACAACTTCTGAAGAAATAATGGAGGGCATGTCTCTTTGGCAACATCGTGATATTGTTGACACTCATCCAGAATTCAAAAAGAAATTATTTGTAAAACTGAAAAAAGAATTACGTCCAGCACCAGATATCCCTGATATCAAAAAACAAGCAAGCCCTGAAAAAATAATGCAAGCTGAAAATGCTCAAACACATCCCAAACAAACTATTGATAGAAAAGAGGTAAAGATGACTAACGGCATACGTCAAGCCAAGAGTTTGGGCTCTATACAAAATGGAGAACACACAGAAAAGGATAGGAAAGCAAGCGACAATTACCGTCAAGCTCAAGCTATGAAAAAGAAGAGTATGTCTGAGAAGTCTATTGCGGAAGAAAAACATGAAGAGTTTATTCCAAGAAACGAGTCACGTCATTCTGACTTAACAAATACCAGCACAATAAAAACTAATTTTGAAAACAGTTTCTACAATGACGAAAATGGAGAAGGCTTTGTTATGAAAACTGTCAAACGCAGAGAAATATTGCAAAGATATGATAACGACAGCACTTCAGATGGAAATTCTGTTGCTTCTAGTACTGATCCGTATGATTGTATCATTGTCGATGATCACATGACATCGAAGAAGCAACAAGAGCTTGATCGACGCCGCCAAGCACAATTATTTAATGAAGATGCAAAAATACGTAAAGAGAATGCTTATATGCCTGAGTTTGAGGAGATAGAAGTAACGCCAATCAAACCACACATTCGAGCTACTTTGTCAACAGAACAAATCGCTAAGAGTCCATCACATGAGCGGTCTCCACCAAAAGTAATGGAATTTAAAACCTTCAAAGACAACTCAAAGGAGATAAAAACATTTTCAGCTTCATCTGAAACCCTGAAGTACAAAGACAACGAACCACAAACTGACCGTTATGGGATTCCCACCGAACGTAACAACAACGATATACGAAACGAAGATAGTGGACATGACGAAGGTACCTTAAAATATAAGAAACGATCGAGTAAAGAAGAGAAAATGCGCACCCAGCCTTTTGAAAACGGAAAGAGTCACAAAAAAGATTATCCACAGGCTGAGGCTAGAACTCAAAAGAGGGATACAAGACCATATGATAACAAAGAACCAAGAATTGACTATTCTTTGGATAGAAGAAACGTGAGAAAAGACAGAGCAGACCCACGAGCAAGGAACAGAGCAAACAGAAGTTACGATGATAGCTCGTTGCCATATAATGGACGCAGAGATGAAAGATATTACGAGTCAAATATTTCGTACTTTAGCGACCAAGAACGAAGAGTCTCACGTTACGACTATGAAACGGATTCGAAGAAAGCTGAAAAATCTAAAATAAGGCAAGAAGAAGCAAGGTTGGAGGCCAGGCGTTTTATAGACCGTCGAAGCGAGGGTCCTTACAGTGAGTCAGATGACCAAAAGTTCAAAGAGGCCATGAGCCAGCAGAGGCCGCAGCTGCTGCCTCGTACAAAACTCCTGAAGCGAACTGCTGATGGCAACGAGCTGCCTGAAGACGGCCATACTTTCGGGCCATGGTACGATTTATGGGGACGGGAAACTGCGGTTTACAAATAGTATAAGAGGTTTGTATTTAGTCTTTTTATTTACGCTTGATTTTTCTTCTCATTTAATTACATTCTGGAGTGTTTTGTAAATTTCCATTTTCATTATACCTAAAAGTTACTAATTACGTTTGCATTTGGCCTTAGTCTTTTTAAAAGTTTGTATGTAAACTTTTAAAACAACTACATACATGTACCTACCTACTTTCTTCCTAGATTATAAGTATGTTTTGTTTTAATTAAGTTACCGCAGTTCAGCAGTACCTGTAAACTCTGTTTTTCTTTCTGAATTTCACCTAAGCGTAATCCGGATGCATTCATGTGATGCTTCGGAGCATTAAAAACTTTTTTACATTCATCTCAAGGACCTTTACGACCTGGCACCTGCTTAATGACTCTGACGTCAACCTTGCAAAACTTTCTAACATATTTTTTTCACGCAGGCCACAACAATTCGCTACGGTGAAGCTACGAAAGGCGCTAACAAACGATCGGTCGTCGCCAGCCATCGAGTAATGTCTATAATTATTATTTTGTTAATTAATATTAAATGTAAATTAGAAACACCATGTATTTTGTACAGTTAAATATTCATAGTTTAACAAAGAATATATCACAATTTTTACAATAATCTAAAATTTTGTTTTATTTCAGTTCCTTCTAGAAAGCAACAATGACACGAAACCATAGAAAAAAATATGTACTGCCAGATAAATCTATAAATGAAACTAGCTTATTAATTTTCCTGTTTTGATATTAATAATAGTGTAAATACAACTATTTATGTAAATTCTTTTTCATCACATCTTTTCATTTAGATATAAATTTATCCGAGCATTTTTAATGCTGTCAATAACTGATAACCAGTATGCCTAAAAACTATAGGTACTTACATAACCAATACCGACTAACCAATACTGCTGTACCTAGTATAATCTCATCGACTACGACCATAGGCGACAAAAGGAAAGAGTGGTCGTATCATCAGAAGACAAGGAGGTAAATTAAAATTATGATGTTTTCTTTATCATAAGCATCTTTTTACTATAATACCTACATAAAAACAACAAAACTCGAAACAAGATCAATACTAACATTGGAGCAGTAAAATAACATACAAATACAAAAATCAACGCAAGTTGTCCCATGCGACAATGGCCTATGATTTATAGCACTTCCGATGCAGCCCGGACGAGCGACGTCTGTCATGAAATTTTTCCTGTAAGTTGGTACCTAAAAGTATGTCGGGCTCCGGAAGGAACATGGCGCTTTCAATTACCTAAATACATTATACTAAATACATAGACCTACTAATAATATATTTTATGCTAGGAATACGAGATGTTGTGAACAGTAATAAATATGTAAGTTTTAAATAAATAATAAATAAACTAAGTATTCAACGTAGAAACCTAAATAACTACCTACTGTTAAATCATATCAGGTCTTTTTAGTCTCCACTGCAGGAGTACGACCCTATCTGAACTACTAAAGCCATACTTTGCTAGAGCAGCCAGAGGATTTGGCCTACACTCTCCACGCCGGCCAGATGGGTTGGAGAGGTCTCATGATATTTATAAGCTTTGTTTAGCTCGCATCTTCTAGGTCGCCTTCTACGTCATCAGCGGAAAGACTTGGAGTGGTCCTATTCTACTTTGCCGGAAAAAAACACTTAAGGCACATAGCTGTGATAAATTACACAGTGAGAGTAAGTAAGACATTTGATTTTATACATTAATGCACATAGCTGTGATAAATTACACAGTGAGAGTAAGTAAGACATTTGATTTTATACATTAATGCACATAGCTGTGATAAATTACACAGTGAGAGTAAGTAAGACATTTGATTTTATACAGTGTACAAAATAAGTAAATTACAATGATTTAGCTATAGTTGTACGACCGCCGCGCCGGCAGCCTGCCTGACCTCCCTTAAGGACTTTGGGAAGAACACGTATTACAACTATATAAGTACTTATCGTTACCAACCAAAAAAAAAATATAGCCAAGAGATAAATTTAGGCAGTGAATACACGATATAAATTCCACAAATACAAAAATCAGCGTCAATTGGTCCCATGCGGCAATGGGCGATGAGTTATGGCACTTCCGACGCGCCCGGACACGACGGCGACGTCATGCGAGAAAATGTTGTAGCGATAACGTTGTGGCACTGGCATTGAAATGAACCTCGGGCTATACCAGATTACTATAGTATAATCAGATTAAAATAACAGAAAAAAACGTAATTCCCACACAAATTGCCCGGCCGGCTGGACACTTTTGTATGGAAATGCCGAAATTTTGTTTTTGTTTGTTTGACTGTTATTTTAATGCTATCAGGCTACTATAGTGATTTAGTATAGCCCGTGGTTCGATTTATTACGGGTATGTCCTTTCCACATTGTAAAGATAAATTCAAAGAGATTAATCTAGGCAGTGAAAACAAAGTACATAAAACAAATTCCAAAAATACAAAAATAGCGTCAATTTGTCCCATGCGGCAATGGGCGATGAGTTACGGCACTTCCGACGCGCCCGGACACGACGGCGACGTCACACGACAAAATATTGTAGCGATAATGTTGTGGCACTGGCATTGAAATAATGTTTTGCACTATGTAGGTTACCTAGGATGATTCATCATTTCAGCTGCATAACATCCACTGCTGGACATAGGTCTCACCCAAAGATGTCGAAAATGACTGATCAAGAGCGATTAACCTAACGTGAAATGGACATACCCATAATTAATCAAACCACGGACTATATCAATTACTATAGTATAATAAAATTAAAATAACAGTCAAAAAATAAAAGAAATGACAATATAACGTAAACGTTTGCGAAAATATTAAAAGGGCAATCGATCGACATTATCCCATTAAAAAAATATATGTATTTATTGAAATGGTAGGTTGCACGTCCGTTATTCTTAAAATCACAAACACATGTTCTACCTACAGGAGTATGTGTTAAAATGTATAAAAGGATTATTCTGATACAGTTCAAAAACCGGCTCTCTTGAACTAACTTCATATTTCACGAGTATAACTTAATACTCTTGAACATCGTCAGCAGTTCACTAACGACTACCTATGTGCATAAACGCCTGTGTGTTTAATACGGCAAAGAACCATAGAGGTTTTCTTTGTAGTGCAGCAGGCACACATTACATGAAGACCAAAAGAACCTATACTCGTTTATGACCTGATTACTCGTCTATCTTACTAATATTAAAATGCGAAAGTGAGTTTGTATATTTATTTGTTTGTTTGTTACCTCTTCCCGCTTAAACTACTGAACCGATTTGGATGAAATTTGGTATGGATATAGTTTGAAACTCGGGGAAGAATAAAGAGGATACTCTTTATCCTGAAATTCCCACGGGGAGCGAAGCCCGCGGGTACAGCTAGTAATCTATAATGAAGGTAACAAGTGAATAAAATCCTTATATTATGCGACAGTAGACTTTCACGCGATGCAAATGTTATCTATGGTCTATCTTCGATAGGTAAACAACATGTAGGCTATGCTAAATCGGCAGCAGGCGGTATTTTAACCCCCACAAAAAAGAATAATGTTATAAGTTTGACGCTATCAATATCTGTCTGTCTGTCAGTGGCATGGTAGCGCTCGAATGGATAAACCAATTTTTTTTTTTTTAAAATTGTTCTTAGCCATGCTAGATGAAAATCAGTTCGTTCATCATATATTTTGTTGTTCGCCCACTTATCACTAAATAGAGTCAGAGGTTTTTTTTTTAATTTGCCTTTAGCAAATAAACTTAATGTTTTAAAAACATGAAGAAATCCCAAAACTAACGTGTTCTTGTACAGTACAGTCGATCAATACATACTTGCTTGACTCCTCAGTTTTAGTAAACATTAATTTATTCGTGTCTCAGCCCCCCATATATTCATCATCATCATCATCATTTCAGCCGCATAACGTCCACTGCTGGACATAGGCCTCCCCCAAAGATTTCCAAAATGACCGATCAAGAGCGGCCTGCATCCAGCGCTTTCCAGCGACCCTGGTCAGGTCATCTGACCACCTTGTAGGTGGGTGCCCTACGCTTCGCTTGCCAGTACGCGGTCGCCATTCAAGAACCTTTTTGCCCCATCGGCCATCGGTTCGTCGCGCTATGTGTCCCGCCCACTGCCACTTTAACGAGCTAATCCGCTTGGCTATGTCAGTGACTTTTGTTCTCCTACGGATTTACAAGTTTTTCCTTATACCCCCATATATATTATTTAACTCGACAATGCACAAAAGTAAATTTTATTTCAGTATTTTTTTTTATAAATACTTATTTTTTTATACTCTCAATAGTTTTTGCAGTTGGAAGGTAAAACGGCTGCGATTATGTGCTGCCGAGTAGGCGACCCCAGGAAACATGCGCTCTTAACTTCAAAAGGGACTCGCCATCCAGCCTAGACGATGAAATGTCTTTGTCGAACTGCGTATTAATATGCAAGGCGAGCACCGAGGTTGTTCTTAGGGCAAATTTAATTATGACCACGTACATATACGTGGTGACTAGTAATTACTTGACATACTTGAGTGATGGCTTGTGAATGATAACCAACCTTTTGTGGGTATACTAAGAGTTATGACTTATCCGTAAATTATCCAAATCCATTCCTTAACTGGTAGGTGTAGAAAAGTAGAAAAACATAAAAGCAGTAATATAACAAAATCAAATCACTAACAATTTTATAGTTTTAATAAAGTGTTTAAATATAGCTTGATAAAAATGACAGTTGTCAAACTATGCCACGTAGTGATAGGACGAAAATATCAAATCGAAATTGTTTGCACAAATTTTGACGATTATGAGTAGTTTATGTTAAAAATATAATTAACCTACTCAATATTGATTTTAAGGAGGCTAATGAAATAAATGAGAGAGGTGGTGTTTAAGTAAAACACGGTCGTAGGTTCGAATATTATCACCATTAAAAAAACGATTAAAAAATCTACCAAAACTACGAAACGCGAAAATAATAATAGCTCCAATTAAAATGACTATTTTCAATTCTATTGTGATAATGATTATGGAAAACTATTAACTTAAATATTTCGATTTGACCTATTCCTAACTTTCTTTCAAGATGATTTGACTTAGTAAGAGCGTACGATCATATAATATCAATTTTTGAAATAATTATTTGTAAGTCATTTAGTTATGTTTTTTGCGAAAAAAAAATACTTTTTTTGGATTTATAAAGACAATACTAAATTATAAAAAACTTAAAGTTATAAAAAATTTCATAATTCTTCTTATTTAAAAATATAATATCTGGTAGACGCTAGTACAAAGTTACACCGTTAGTTTTAATGACACCCGTCATTTTTATCAAGCTATATTTTAACAACTTGTAAAAATGGACAAATCAAGAACGTTTTCCAAACGTTAACCTGTTTCGAGGAATAAACATTACACACACAACAACTTATTTTTAGGCGTTAAGAATACAACGATCATAATTTATAATTATAAAATTGATGGGTTAAATTATACAGCTTTATATAGTAAGCTCTCAATATACAACCGAAAATAAATCCCCTGAAATAAATCGCTAAAGTGGCGATTTCCCCCCGTCGCCGAGCAAAGAGGTTCATCATTCACCTGTTCGGAATGCAATTTCCCGGCTTTAGGCATTCCCTGTGCGGCCAGCGATGCGTCTGATGGGCCGAGCCGACGCTGTAAATACGCTGCAAAACGTACCAAAAGGGATGTTGACTAACATTTTATTGGCTCATTAGATAGATCGGGAAGCATGGAAAATACTCCACCGACAAGAACATAGTTCTTTAATACATTCATGAGATAGATTATTAAAAAGTATGGTAAAGGTACGTAAAAAAAGTTTATCTGATTAGGAAATAATGACGAAGATGCAGCGCTTTTAAATTTCACGTGACGTCACGATCAGCTACGAAACTGAAGCGCTGTATCTTAATAAATTTTTACTACTTTTCTTATCGAAACGTCCTTCATTTTTGGATAATCCAGTTAAAATAATTATTTTTTTACCTAGTCCACATTCCTATTGTCTTAGTATTTACATGCTTTTATGCGATTTTGGTGCATTATGCTAATTTTTAACCTTTACGAGAAGAGCATAAGTAGTCGTTGGTCCCGAAGGACACGTTAGGCGTCATAGTAGACACTAACTTACAAAGTCTACTTAGGTTACGAAGTAACTATATCAATCTCGTAAAACTTTTAGACCAATCTTTTCTTTTATATACCAACTCGATAGACAAAACAAAAATAAAGCCAAAACTGTTGGCACAATCTGTTAATGCCAACTCGATAATTCCCTAGGCTGGAAGTTCATCCGTATAATAAAGAAGGATGACAAACAAACACAAGAGATCCCTGGCGACATAAAATCAATTTGCAGTGCAAATCGAGCGAGCAGACCAATGCTTTCCAAGTCATCGACTCGTTGAAGCGCCTTGGCCTGGAAAAATCCACAATTTTGTAAAAAATATGCAGCAGTTTTAAATGCATTCTAGCTAGTAAACGAGCGGCGTATGCATTCAATGAAATTGAAAAAGGGATTGCATATCTAGTTATTTCAACATATAAATTATGATCACTCGCTGTACGATCTAGTTCCTAGATTATTATGTAATTATGCCAACAACGTTACAATTACTATACCTTTTTTATCATTTCTATACATGCAGCAGCAAATTATAATAACAACGCTAGTACCTATAATCAGTCACAAATAACTACTAATTATATTAGTTAAAAAAGAAGTGTATACAAACTTTTTAAGACATTTAAGATGCTGAGGTTTTATTTTAGTAAATCACAAATAGAGTGACACAACAATGGAATTGTATCTACTTCGTACAAACACAACACAGCAACATATGATGATATGTAAGTATGTATTCTTTTACTTATTCGAATACTTTTTTAAAGGTGTATTATACTTACCTATAACAAATATTTCTCTATAATATAGTGAACGTTACCAAATTACCTAATTTAAAATTTTAATCACATAAAATTAAGAGAAATAAATTAAAACAATATGGCGTTTATGGTCTCATTCAACATAAATTAGTGTAAAACTAAAATGGCGGAGGACAGTAGGTCTAGCGGGTTGGCATGGAATGGAACAGCGTGTGTTGTTGCCAAATTGCCTGGTACGCTTATCATCTGGATTACATATAGCGCAGCGCCATAGTAAATGTTACAGAATATCTTTACTATACAATACAATACACATTACAATTATGTCGTGTGGTTTTTGGCAGAGTAGAATAGGGCCACTCCAAGACCTACCGCGGATGTCATAAAGGGCGACTTAGGAAATAAAAGCTAAACAAAGCTTATAAACATCAATGAGGCCTCTGCAACACATCTGGCCAGCAAGGAGAGCTTAGGCCAAAGTCGTCTGGCTGCTCGGGCCAGGTATGGCTCTATAGTAGAACAGAGAGGTACCTGCTCCTGCAGTGGAGACAAAAAGACCTGATGATGATGATGATATAATACAATACACATCATCAAAACATAAAGTAGGTGTGTTAGGCGACATTAACATAATAAAATAAAAGTGTGTATTGAAAGTTGTAAAGGGCATTATATACAAAACCCTATTTCCCCTAATTTTGATAAGCGTGAACTTCTTCGATCTTACAACCTTTGGGCACGTGGGTACACGATCAGTGGCAAAGTCGTTACAGTGTTATATAGGTGTACAGTGAAGCTTCTATTATAGCGTAAAAGATAAAATTAACTGCTTATGCGTTGGAAATAATTATATGAGTGTTAGTATAACTACACACTAACACCCACACCTGTCGGAAAAACCTTCTTATATATATTATACTATGGAAGCTTTTCTCTACATCTATGAACTATTGAGGTCGATTCTGAAAGATAAAGCTTACTGCCAATGCCTTGGAATATCGCCTATGCATTGACTTTAGTGCGAACTGCCTGAATTTAATGGCTGTGCCCTCGAGCACTGGACTGAAGTATTATTCATATTCGTGGTTAGCTTCTAGTTTATGGTATTCAACGCCTTGCCGCAGGAGGCTAAAGGCGTATATGGTTTAGGCAATAAATTGATTTAAGTACCGATGAATTCACTGATATAGCAAAGTGGATAAGCTCGTTGAAATGGCAGTGTATGGGACACATAGCGCACGAACCGGTGGCCCATGGGGCAATCATGGTGGGCGAGAAGGTGGAAAACCAATCAATACAGTGATGGGTTGCTAGCCGCATCGCCTGTTAACAAAAAATACTTTTCTCAAAAATACTATCCTTGTGTCTTTTTCAAACTGCATAAAAGTATCTGATGCAGTTTACTCGTAACCAGGATCTAGAGAACAACGGTTTCAAAAGTTCATGGCAAATGCCACCCATTCAATTCAACGACCTCCGTGTCGTAATGGTCACCATGCTAGTCCACCACCCACAGAGGTTGCGGGTTCGATCCCCGATCAGATGGAAATCAAATGGAAAAATGGCCTTTCATACATTGTCTGAGATGTTTATCTTTATAATATTATGTATGTATTTGTTATAAATTTTCTTTTCCTCCATTTTCTCTCGCCACTGGACGAAATTTCTTTAGAAATAAGTAAAACCTATATACTATTGTTACTTTTATAAGATTTTATTTGTAACTTTTACAAGTGTACATGAACCAATAAAATAAAATAAATTATAAAAAATAGTACAAATCGTTGAGTTAGTATCCCATGACACAAGTCTCAAGCTAGCTCAGTCGGTGTAATTTGTCCATAAATATATTTATTTATTTAATAAAAAATTGGTACTTAAAGTGTATCTAGTAAGCAGCGACTAAAGGATTAATTAAGCACAAATAAACCTTGCGACAACTGCATTCCATAAAGAAGAGTTAACGTCAGGCAGGCGGCTGATCGTAAACTCTTTCTCCTGATAAGTTTTTCATCTTCACTTTCAGTCTTTGGTATCCTTAAATAAGTGACCTTGTACGTGCATACTGGAGGAGAAAAAGCGCAACCCATTCATGCATGGGTTGCTCAAGCATGATGCACAGGGGAACGGCGCGCTAAGACCTAAACATTACCAAACGTAAGAAATAGTATTCTTTCTTACATTAGGTAATGTTGTTGACTTATCCAATTTAAAAGTCGGCCAAAAAGAACATCCATAAAAATATATCGTCCAAACCGTAATATATTGCACTATCAAAAGAATACACGAGTGATATTTTGATCTGTCAAAGGGAGTTTTAGTCACAAAAACTTTTCCACACAATTTTGTCGAATTCACTAGAGATATGAAACTGAGGCTTTCTGGCTAAGGTTAAAGTGAAAGAGAGCCGGCGAGCTTTACAATATATCATGAATTTGACTTACCTTTGTTTTGAATAGTTTAGTTTGCATGTGTGATGTGAATAATACCTAAATATTTATAGTTGTGTTTGTGTGTGTGTGTATAACTGATTTTTGCCATTCGACTCTGTAATCTTTATCAGTGTAGAGGTACCATGAAGTTAGATAGGTACTGCGTCTTTCGAGTTTATAGCGATTGACATTTACATTTTAAAAAGATTATACACTTTTAAAATATTTGACGACGATAATGATCATTTTAGGAAGGAAAACGATCATATATATTTTTTGTTTAGTAGTATGTAGATATCTATCAACTTTCGTCTTGTGCATATTCTTTATGATTAGTCAAACGTTACGCTAAGCATATCAAATTTTTTATCATTGATGTGAAAAGTCCTGGGGCACCTAATAAACAGTCACCTTATAAATAAGTAATGAACCAACAGAAAGACAGCAGATGTATTCATGAAAAAAAAAGAATTTAAAGCAACCATAGTCTTCCTCAACGGAGAGCGTAATACGAAAAATTCATAAGCAATAAAGGGACTCGGTTAACGCAAGTCATATTTTGCCAAACTGAACGCATTAATATAAAATGCAACACAATGGGGCCTTAATGCGTCTAGACTCGTGAAAAAGCATCTTAGACTTGGAATTGACAACGGCATTTTATGGTTTTCCCGTTTGTTATTGCCCCACTTGTGCAGGCGCCAAGTGCGGGCTTCTGAAGCCAAATAGACTCGCCCCAAATGCTCACGGCGTCGACCGGCCAACTTGTGACGTAGTCCATGATGCCGTCTCAGCGATATGCACTTTTCTCTAAATGTCCTTTCGCCAAATTTGCATTTTCTTTCTTACGTGTCAGTGGTTACGAGACGCAAACACTTTTTGATTTTTCACGATCGTTCAGATGCAGCCGAAGTTCTTATTGATCACTATCCTGTATTCAATTATTATTCAAAGATAAACAAGATCTTTATTATAAAAAAAAAGTTTCTTTGAGTTTAGAATTTCAAAGGTTCAAAGAGTGAAAGTTTACTTCAAGGCTTTTTCATTTTGGAGCTACATAGAGTGAAGGTATGACTGACCTAGATTATTTTCGATAAAAAATATTATTTAGCCTCTCAATTTCATGATACAGACTTACTTATAGGTATCCGTGCATATATCATGCAAACACACCCAATGTTTTTGTGAAATCATGTAGAAAAATTGATAACAATTTATTGGTTCACTTAACAGAAGCCTAAAAGTAATTTGATGGTTTTTTCATAATTATTAAAACAACTGTTATTGAATTTATTGCCTATACTTTGAAATTTAATATTGCCACTCTTTAGTGAAACCAATAAACTAACCTATACCTAACCTACCTACACTTATCTATACTGACTTTAATACATACCCATATCTGCATTATAAATTGCCATGGATTTGTCTTAGGGACCCTTATTACCTATACGAGTAAAACAAACATGATACAAGATAATAAAATCAAACTACGAGTTTTATAAGATTTAGAGGAAAACGAAAGAAAATATTGTTTGATATAACCAATATAGACAGAAGAATCTTGATCTACATATAGATAAGCGAGGGTGTCAGGAGTGAAGACACGACAGTCAGCCACTGGATGTGCTTAGTGCCGAGTGTAGCGCTACGGGGGCCAGGGGCCCTGCAGTCAATGTTCAAATTATAGAAAACGAAAACAAGACAAACAATGATTATTAGTCCTTTACTTTTTACCTTCAGCAGATAGATATTTACCTATCTATGGAAAAATCGTAAGTGGAATTGCAGACTCAAGCAAAAATTGTGTATGTCTATTAGGTATATAACCGATTTAGTGAAAGTGTAAAAACTTTAACTAATATTACCTGTATAATTGAAAGAACATAAACTACGTTTACACGCTGACAGTTAATATTTTTTTCAACTTATATACGTAATCCTTTGTATAATAAAAAAAGTTGTGAAAATGATTTTCGATCGAGACCACGTAGTTACGCCCGTCCAAAACTGCCGCGCAACCTCGATGAACTCCGGCTAGCCGGCCGGGGGTGCCTGGCGACGGTTCTAATAGTTAAAGCGATTTCATGATTTCACTTTCGAGTTTTAATCAACATTTTTTGTTTCTGAATTTGTATTTTGGTGAGCTTATTAGGTTACTTATAACGATCCTGGCCTTCGGCTCCAAAACCAATGAAAAATCACCGTGTATAGATAAAATTCTGGATGAAAAGTTGTATTCTGCCTGAACCTAAATTTAAAGCCCGTCAACTCACACGCTAGCGCCCCCTCATTCTGTTACCCCGGGGCACAACCAAACGCGTCCGACCCCACGCAGCTACTAGCTGTGTTTACCCTCGGAAAGTAAATGTCAATAAACTACAAGAAAACCCTCGAGGGTAAAAGTGTCCGCGTTTGTCGGGCCGTTGTCTTGGCGGCGGTGATGCAAAATGTATGTTAACGGGGACGGGATTTCAAAAAGTGCTTTGGAACTTGACACTTTTTGTAGGTTTTCTGACCGACAACAGAGAAGTTTCACAAAACATTATTTCTTATAGGTAATTTAATTATGCCTCTTCATTGACTTATATAAATTATAAGTATCTTGGGTTACGTTAGTAATGATGTCTATAAGCTTTACCAGGCAGTGAATAATAGAAGTAAAAAAAAAAAACTTACGTATATCTTAACAAAATAGATATACAATTAATGTTGCTAAATCCTAAGAAAAAGAAAAATATGAAAATGTTTTTGTAGAAAAAAATTAAAATAGCATTAACGAAGACAGACCTTTTTATGGCATTCTCAGAATTTGAAGACTGGTAAGTATAAGTAATGTCTCTTGGGATTTCTTTTGTATTTACTCTGTTAGGTATATATTTTAATATTTTCTTAGAAATATGAAATTTCATAATGGTATTTCTCGACGAACTTTGATGAAATACTATTTTTGAAAATACGCGTTATTGGTAACTAAATTGCAAACCGTAAATGTAAAAAGTTCACCACCACTTCATTGCTGCTGCCAAAATTGGTCATTGCCTTTGTTTATATCCATACAATGACACTGACAAGCGACAAGAGCTTCTTTAAGAGGTTCTTAGGGTACTCGCTCAAGTCAGACTTTTTGTAGGACGATAGTAGGCCCGATTTTCATTTGTATGGATTTCTGACCTACGTTTTGCAGGGATGTGTGCGTTGCACTATTGCAAACAGTATGTTCTATTTTTCTCCTACAAAAAATCGGTCATCGATTATCGAATGTGGGCAAGTAGCCTTAAGTGTAGAAGAAGCAGGTAAATAAAAATGTTTCAGGCAGGAACCTTCGTACTGTTATGAGTCTCGGAGTTGCAGGGTTTTTAAAAAAAAAAACAGAAGTTGAATTTTTTGGGCAGACGTCTAGCTGGGTTGGAACCTGGAAGGAGACTGAAGCTGGTCGGACTGGCAGTCGGGACTATAGAGACGAAAAGGGCTGACAGGGTATAAAGGGAATTCAAGGTGTGCAATTAAGGGTACATAAACTACTTATATATAACAGTACTATTGCAACTTTAACAGCTTTGTTGAGCCCGAGTCCCGTTTTGGCTGTTTCTTCTTCTACTATGCAGGTTATACTTTGCAGGTAATCTTCTTGTGAGACCAGTGACAGTTCGTGCCAAATCCGTAAAAACTATAAAGTCCGTTCCTTAACTTTACCTGGTGAGTGCTGCACATACATATTCTAGCAGCTCGCGGCGGATTCAAGTTTCCGATTTGTATTTCGTCGGATCCGGCATTAGTGAAAGTTTCACTGGGCAAGTCTCAAAACTTGGAATACCGGGCTATTAATATTGTCTGCAGGTCTGGCAGGTGCTATTTTTCCCACGCGAATTTTATTCTAAAATTATTTTGAGCCTAGGCACTTTCTTAGTCTTAATTTAGACATTAGTTACTGAAAAGCACTCTTATAGTAGGTATTTTATTCTGAGTCTTTTTTATGTAAGTAGAAATCTAGTGTACTTATTCCTATAAAGTAGATCTTTTTCCGAATTTTTCTCATTGATGTTTATATGCTTTGTTTAGCTTGACTTCCCTAAGTCGACATACGTGGAAGGACTTCAAGTGGTCCTACTCTACTCTGCCGGATACCTCATGGCATGGGTGCCTAATTATTAATTTGTAATTGAAAGTACGAGTATCTACTATGTACTTATAAAATCTGTGAATAATGTCAGACAAGTGCGCTATACTTAAACTTTTTTTTTACTTACCTTTATCGTCCCACTGTTGGGCAAAGGTCTCTCCTATTTCCGTCCATGTGTCTCTATCCTCTGCCTTAGCTGACGTTGGAAAGCATCGAGGTCATCGCGCATCTCTTTCTCGGCCTTCCCGTAAAAAAGAAATGTCAGCTTGATTAGAAAGAATAATGGTTTAAGCCTAAAAACTAAAGGTAGTCCTCGTTTTATAATAAGACGGACAAAGTTTAGTACTTTTCACATCATTTCCAATAACTCCACCCTTCAATATCCATTGCAGTAAGCAGTTTCTTTTTACAGCATAATAACATTGAATTTTCGATTGCACGCGTTGAAACTTTTTCGCCGCATCGCGCCGCTAGATGGCGCTAATGTCACATTCAAGTTTATTATTAGGGTTCCATTTACAGGCCGTAGGAACGCATTTAAAGGGTTGCAGACATTAGCAACGCAGCTGTAAAATATAATTTGAGATTCCACTTAGGGTTAATTACGATTTTAAGGTTATTTTACTAGGTACTGAAAAATAAAATACCTGGTATATAACTTACTTATTACTTAACCAAACAAAATCATTATGTGCATAATTTTGTATATAATATAACTCAAGAACTTGTTCTTTAAGCAAAAACCATAACACAATTTTTCTTTAACCAAAATGAAAAAAAATGATGATTAGAAGTCTATTTTTTAGTAAATACACAACTGTTAGAGTGGTATATAGCTGATTGTTTATATGTAAGTAAACAAATACAAAAACTGATTCGAAAACTGAGGTAAGACTAGTGATATTGTATTTACTAGTCTCACCAAATAGCAAGTATTTTTTTAAACAAGCTTTTATTTATAACAATTAATTTATCTAAATCACAAATCAAACGAGCCCAAACTCGATGGGGTTGCGTCGTTTCATTACAAAGTTCCTATGGCCACCTTCCAGCTCCATCATCAGATCTATTCCATCATCATCATCATCATTTCAGCCGCACAACGTCCACTGCTGGACATAGGCCTCTCCCAAAGATTTCCAAAATGACTGATCTAGAGCGGCTTGCATCCAGCGCCTTCCAGCGACCTTGGTTAGGTCGAAAGACCACCTTGTGGGTGGGTGTCCTACGCTTCGCTTGCCTGTACGTGGTCGCTATTCGAGAACCTTTTTGCCCCATCGGCCATCGGTTCATCGCGCTATGTGTCTCGCCCACTGCCATTTCAACGAGCTAATCCGCTGGGCTATGTCAGATCTATTCCATGTCATCATAATTATTGCCACGTGGCTCAAATTTAACTTGCAATATTTCATTAGGTGTCCCGTTGTCAGTCTGTCTCTAATTAATAAAAGCTTATAAAACATAATGTTTGAGGAATAAATACCTTATATTGTTTCTTACTATATATATACATGCCTACTTAAGTATGCTGTAAACATCGACGAAACGTAAAGCTTAACTAGAAAGTGATTTATAAAATGAAAATGCATTATAATGAAAAACCGATATTCGATTTATCAGTTAGCTCGGTGCTTCGCATTTATAAACCACTTGAGGGCTTTGAATACCAATAGGAACTGATCTACCGTGGCTTAGAAGTTAGTGAAAGCACAGGGGAAACTAGATAATAGATATTTGTGGAAAATAGTCCTCCATCTATCTAATAATAATAAGTAAGTAGCATTCATCTCGATCCAACTCTTTAATATTTATATTAAAGAAGTACTTCGAACATTAAATTCTTTTATTACTTTTATTTCAATAAATTAGTACTTTAATTAATTAAATATGACTTATATGAAATGCAATAAATATTTTTAAATTATCTTCAACACTTTCTTTGTCACTTTTTTGCTAGTTGTGTGTGCTGCCATCTCTGTGAGACTACCCCGCAACTCCAATTTTGCCTACTTACCAATACTTTCTATGGCGTTGGGTATCTCTTACCTTAGTAATGATATTACCTTTGGTAATTATATCATCTTTGACATAGGTATTAGGTGGAGTCACTGACCTCCATATATACAAATATATGGAGGTCAGTGGGTGGAGACGTTAGCATAGCTTAGTTGAAAGAAAAAGTCAACTTCTCTCCTATAAATAAGTAAAAAAATGTCCAGATTCTAACACTATACCTAGGTTGTATATGGATACATTTCGTCACGATAAAGTTAGCGACTTGCGGGTGTGAAATCACGAAGTTGAGCAGCTGTTACCGTCTCGATCCAACTATTCAGACTGATACACTGGATACTTGGCTGCATCCGCCAAATTCTATAATAGTTTCATAACTTGTGTACTACGTGAGTTCGGGCGAAATGTAGAGGTATACGTGTACGTCAAAACTGTATACTAGAAAATTTCAGTAAGGAGTCAAAGTAGAAAGTTCTAGTTTGTGTTGAGTACGGCTAATTGTCTTAATCTTTGTCTTTTGAGTATTTACGTAAGCACTCACATAAAAATACATATAGAGATACTTAATACGGTTAAAACAATAATGACAAAATTTATTCCAAACTCTTTTTTTTTGTAATTTATTATTGCCAAACCTCCCTGCTAAGCGCATATATTCTAGGAATCGTTTTCGCTAAATAATATAGCATCATCAATCATCATCATAATTTCTACCACATAACGTCTACTGCTGGACATAGGCCTCTCCAATGAGACCGATCTAAAGTGCCTGCATCCAGCGTTTTCCAGCGACCTTGGACAGTCGTCAGATTACCTTACACGTGGGTGTCCTTCGCTTCGCTTGCCAGTACATGGTCGCTATTCGAGAACATTTTTGCCCCATCGGTTCATCGCGCAATGTTTCCCGCCCACTGCCATTTCAACGAGCTAATCCGCTGGGCTACGTCAGTGACTTTGTTCACTAACGAATTTCCTAAGTTCTGATTCTATCACGTAGAGAAACACCCAGCATAGCATATAACCATAATTAATAATATATGCAAGAATATTTTTAACCTCCCTTCTTTTCATGCACTGTGACGCTAAAGCTACCGCCAATTGTAGCCCCTAAACCTAAGTATTTGACCAGTCTGCGGAATTGCAGAATTGCCAAATACTTGAATGTGATTCAAACAAACCATCATGTTGATCGACAAACAGTGGGACGATTACATATCATTTGGCCGAAAGCCGACTAAACATATGAGTCTAGTCGGCTTTCAGCCAAATGACTGAATACATTACCTTGCAGGTATTTTTATAGAAATGTATACTTACATAACGTTTTACGTTTTTAGGGTTCCGTAGCCAAATGGCAAAAACGGAACCCTTATAGATTCGTCATGTCTGTCTGTCTGTCCGTCCGTATGTCACAGCCACTTTTTTCAGAAACTATAAGACCTATACTGTTGAAACTTGGTAAGCAGATGTATTATGTGAACCGCATTAAGGTTTTGACACAAAAATAGAAAAAAAACAATAAATTTTGGGGGTTCCCCATACTTAGAACTGAAACTCAAAAATTTATTTTTCATCAAACCCATACGTGTGGGGTATCTATGGATAGGTCTTTAAAAATGATACTGAGGTTTCTAATATCATTTTTTTCTAAACCGAATACTTTGCGCGGGAGACACTTCCAAAGTGGAAAAAAGTGTGTGTCCCCCCCGTAACTTCTAAAATAAGGGAATTATAAAACTAAAAAAAATATATGATGTTCATTACCATAAAAACTACCAGCGAAAATTGGTTTGAACGATATCTAGTAAGTAGTTTTTTTTAATACGTCATAAATCATAAACGGCAATTTACCTTTCATTCAATCAACTCAAATATAAAAATTAAAAAAAAACATACTACAAGACTTTTATATTATGTTATTTGCTACTACGGAACCCTTCATGGGCGAGTCCGACTCGCACTTGGCCGCTTTTTTCTCATTTGTAATAATACTTAACATACCATTTAGAGCAAAGATCAATAGAATTTAATTGCAATTCCTCAATGAAAAAGAATATTTATTTTTATAATATATATTATTTTTTTCTTATTTATAACTTCAGTAAATTATAAAAATTCGTCGAATCGCTTTTAGAGGAGACGGTTTTCGATAGAATGACCGTTGGGACTTGCAGTGGAGGGTTTTCAAAACAGACAATCTCGGAAAGCACTTGGAATGGAACTGTTAATTTTCTGCTCAAAGCGAATGCTAAATTATTGTCTCAGGGGATAATATTAAGGCCTTTCTATCATTGAAATGCAAAAGGCAATCTGCATTTTGTTATTAAAAATATTAGAATTACATAAGTACTACAGCAATAATAGTACATAACATAGTTGATAAATTAATTAAAATGAAACAATAAGAAATTTGGCATTTGTATAGATAAGACGAAAGATTTCGGTAAGTACCTACAATTTATTGCGTTTTGTGTTTTTCACTAAGTTTCCGTCAAAGTATCAAGAAGTTTAAATTAAGAAAGTAAAATAGTGATGAATTCTCTTAAGATCTAAGATATTAGACTCAAGTCTCATACCGTCTTATTATAAAACGCAAACTAAATTTGTTACTAGGTTTAAACAACTATCCGACTAATCAAGTTGACATTTTCAGATGGAACAGTGGCATATTACCAGATGTCAATTTGATTTGGGCAGATAATGGTTTAAACCTAGTAACAAAAATAGTCTGCGTTTTATAATAAGACGGATAGTGGTTTAATTATTAAAACTTATCTTGAATAGGTAGTTACATTATAAAATACGAGTCAAATACTGTAACATTTTCAGTAAAACTTTCATCCCTCCAGTAAAAAGGGCCTTTAGCTTTCGCAGTGCAGCTGACAAGTCACCCGGAGTAAACTCGACGAGCGTAATGAGCAGATTGACTCGTGAGGGATTACAGGTTCGAATTTTGAGTTTCATATCCATCAATGCATTTAACAATAATTTTTCAAATGTTTTAAATGTTGTGTAGAATTATTCTAGTAGACTTCAGTTCATTATCATTTTTCAAAATTAAAAACCGACTTTGCCTTATACACAACCGGTTTTGATAAAATTTCTATTAGATCTACTAACAATTATGCTATTACTACTACTTCAAAGAAAAAATGGTTTTCCTAATTGGTCCAGGCTTCTTCGAATAATTGGTGAACAAACATTTAAAAAAAGATCGACAATTCATAACCTCCTCCTTTTTTTTTGGAAGTCAGTCGAATAAAATAAGGTGACGGTTGTATTTTAAAACTGGTTTGATTCTAATCCGAAAATATATTCAATAGGACGTATGATTTCAACAAGCGAGCCCCAGTTACTAACTGCAACGAACTAACGACTGCTCTTTGTAAGTACTTACTTAGGCACTTTTTGTTTAGTGTTGTAATCGGTGCAAGTAGACCCTTCTTGTTTCTTCATATTAGCGAGTACCCGCCTGCATCCTTAGCTGTGCTGATTTGAAGCCCAGGGTGCGCTATCCAGCGCTATTTTTCTTCTCTACACTGTGTTATTTTCCTTTTACCAGCATAAAAGAAGGTAATGGGCATTTTCGTAATAATATTTTTAAATGTTGATCCAGGTCGTCCACCGGCGACCTGGTAGACTAGTATGATGAAGCTATTAAAAGTAGATCCTACCCGACCCGACCACCCAGGACAGATTGTTCAGGCGCTGAGTCAATAAGAGAGCCGATCCCGCATAATACGGGAAAGTGCTAGGGCAAAGAAGTAAAATAACTGTTGGTAATAGGCACAGTAAATTTAAAAGAATTGGTTAAATTGTATGCAACGTGGAAGGGACATACCCATAATAAATCAAACCACAGGCTTCACTAGATCACTATAATAGTACAATGATTATAAAATAAAAGTAGAAAAACAAAAAAATAACAAATTTCCCGTGCGGCTGCACAGTTTTGTACGAAAAGGCCAATTTTTTAAAAATTCTTGACTGTTGTTTTAACTTCTTCATAATATAGTGATCTAGTATAGCCCGTGGTTCAATTTATTGCGGTTTTGTCCATTCCACGTTGTGTATTGTAATAAGCAAGTATATTGTAATATTGTGTTATGTTTACAAAATATTCCCCGCCGCTTCGCTGACTCAATTTTCTCAAATCCATAGAGTTTCTTATCGAAAGAGGGCGTAATCTTAAAAGTTATCTGTGGCCGATGTTTATATTACGGGGAGGAAATCGCGCCGGCGGAGACGCAGCGTGCACAAGGAAATGATGTTCTAAACAGATTATGTAGCTAATTTCCCGACAACAGGCATTTGTTATTTCCTGTTTAGTATTAACTTGGTATTTACCGAGTTTCATTTAAACAAGTCATTAGAACTAAGGTATTGTTAAGGTCCTGTTGCTCTTTAGAACTTTTAGAGATGCCAGATCTTTAAATTTCACATGTAGCTATCTACATACGTTTCTTGGAATGTTAGAGATAAAATTACAGTCTTTTTAACTGATTGGACTTAAATAAATATATAAGGACAAATGACACTGATTGAGCTAGCTACAAAGTAAGTTCGAGACTTGTGTTGTGGGATACTAACTCAAGGATACAGTATTTAATAGCGAATACATACTAATATCCAAGATCAAGGACACTTTGAAAAAGCTCGTTTTCCAACTTGTCCTGACCGGGGATCGAACCTCTGGGTAGAGACTAGCATGGTGTCCACAATACCAGAGATCGTCAAGTATAGGTAATTTGTCATTCAATAAAATAAATAATTTAATCATGCTTATTCGCAATAAGGTTCTACTAAAGCGGACGTAAAAGATATTTTTTTTATCTTTTTCACGAATGGAACAATCGAGATTCTATAAAAGAGATTTCCTTTTCATAATATGATTTATTTTTTCTATTTCGCTAAGTAAGTACTAAGTACCTCCATGTGATTCAAGGATTATCTCGTCTTTCTGTAACATTTGATTTAAAAGATACATTAACTTAAATTAATGTCTAAAATTCAGTCAGTCACTTTGGTTTTGAATTAATATATAGTATTGCTTAATTTCCGACATAATTTTAATTCTGACTAAATGACATAGTTTGAATGTTATCTAGAATTCCATGATCTGCGACAATTTAAGTTGCTGGGTTTGAGTTCGACATCAGAGGGATTCCTCGGGACTCGGTGACATTCAACCCTTTGCGACCTTGCGATCGTTGAATAAGGGTTGGGACTCATCTGTCAGCATGTAACGGAACTGTTGCATCATCATCTTTATATCCGCCATAGGACGTCCACTGCTGGCATAATGCACACATAGGCCATAATTTTTGCATGCTGCTATCCTTTTTGGTCGCTCAGAACTGTCATTTGTTAGAGCGAGAGAGAGCAACGGAACGCCATGGAACCGACCATGCTAATGCGTTGCTCTTAATCGCTCTAGCAACACAGGACGACGACGATGATGAGGACGTAAAAGATAGCAGTATAAGAAAGTGCAATTCCGTGTTGAAAGATGAATCCCAACCCTAACACGTCGAACGATTCGTCTTTGATGTATTCAGAAATTGTAAGCTTATAATGTCGTAGGGACCAGACTTAAATGATAATATTATTAAGATTTTTAATTTTGTAACGCTGAAGTACCTAGTAGTAATTAAGTAATATCCAGTAGGTACTAGATAAAAACATTTTTTCATTATTATCAAATGAATATTATTAATTGTTTTTACATTTATTTGGGAACGTTATAAATTTTAATAATTTTTGCCTTTTTCAAATTGTCCTGGGTTGTGGATGTTTATCTATATATGTATTTATTATAAAGTATAGTATAATTGAGTTGGTATCCCGTAATACAAGTTTAAACTTACTTTGGAGCTAACACAATTAGTGTGATTTGTATTTATTTATCTTTACTTATAATTTTTTCTCGTTTCTAATTTGGTTCAAAGTTACGATAAAATTCTCTTAGGTAAATGTGTAGTGAAGTCTCAACCTAAGAAATGTCTTTGACAAAATGATAGAAAATATTTTGAAAAGGTCTGCTTTGAATAGTCGCTAACGACGTCCGAATCACCTGGGAAATTATACAAGAGATGTGTTCACAGAAGGAAGAGCAGGTAGGTATATTTAGGAACACTGAAAGCTGGGACAGGAAATGGCATGTAGTGGCTAGTAAGCTATAAAATTAGTTTCGTTATTATCTTTTACGAAATTGCCTCGATTCAGAAATCATACTTCGCGCTACAAAACGGAACACTCGTAGAAATATTTAATAATCGTCTTTTTCAAGACGGAGCAAGATAATAATTAGATCTGGCGCCGCGCGCAAACATATAAGTAATAAGAAATACTAAGTCAAAAGGAAATATTAGTTATATGTTGGTCGACTGTTGATCGCAGAGCATAAACATGTTTTGTACCTACTGTAAAACTTATTTAATATGTTTTATGCTATAGCTACTGCAATAACCTAATTATGGTTACTGAAAATGCAGCAACTTAATACGTTTCATGTGTGGAGTGTAATGGAAAAATTATTGGAAGTGTACACGCGTTTTTATCTTTTAAATAATCATTAATAGCGTAGTTCGCATTACTCAATAAAACTTTTTTAACTTAAGTATATTTTAATTTTTTATTTTGCCGTGGGTATGTTTATAACCGTTTCAGGAAGTTTTTTAAATAATTTTATACCTAGACAAGTTCTTTTCCAACGTCTTGGACGAATGGTGAACGGATACAAAGGTAAACGTGCAGTACTGTGATATAATTTAACTAGCTTTATGTATATAATTTATTATTTATCGGAGTAAATCAAGATAATAATTCTATTAAAAGTAAATTTTACTTTTTACTGATCCTTTGTTCTGAAAATATTACAATTTGTTCACAGGTACACATCCAGTTTATCAGAAAACACGACGCGGCCGTTGTGATTAAAACACAAAGCGAGCCTTGCTCTGTACATGCCGTATAGTTCCTTTACTGCGTTAATCCAATATCCTTGTTGCAGTTTGCAAACTTGCTTTACTTTGTCGGTGTTCGCTCTGTTTATTAAACGCAATAAATTTTGTTATCTTTGTTTTGTCTATAACTTTCATATTCCGAATATTGTTTCATGTAGGCCTCTTCCTCTTGCACGGGTGTCATAAGCGGTGACTAAGGAGATACTATGTGATTTGAATTACTTTGTGTGATTCCGCCACCAGTTCGTACATGCAAACCATTGCCGGCCAGCGGCCACCCACTACTGTTAGTCCCAGCAAACCTGCCTGTGTGGTGCATCCGCCACCAACAGCCGATGCATGATCCCTCCCATGCTGCTGCATCCGCTATGGCTGCAGCAACATCGGACGTCGTATACGCGACACGTATTTCGTCTCTTCACAAGGCATCCTCAGGCACCAAACAAGTTATTGAAAGTTAAACGTCGAATGAAGAAACTAAGGGAGAGTTATGGTAACAGAAAACGGACAGCACCTGCTTCCTCTGTGCAAATACTTTATAGTGCATCCACTCTAAAAAACACTAGCTGCAATCCCTAAAATTGAGCCATCTTGTTCTTTCTCGTAGATGGCAGAAGCAGATAGCAAAGCGACGTAGCGCGACAGTTTTGTACACAAATTACCTCGACATAAAGTACTCTGTGCTCGGCACGCTGCAACCCGTCGCTCCACTCTTTGTGTATTTCTAAAAGTATATTCAATAAAAAAAATTACGGACATACTTAGAATATTAGTTTATTGTCCGATTTAAAAGTCGTTTCTCTCATCTGAACATATTCTTATTTGCAGTCTGATCGGTGCTGCTTCCGATTTTACTGAGCTTTATTGTTTTGGCATCTAAATCCAAATGAGATAAAATACATAATTATTTAACTACGAGTATGTATCCACTATCACTAATGATATAAGTAAGATTGAATACATTTAAGAGAGAGAGAAAAAGACTAGAAACACGACGAGTTAAAATGTAAAATGTTTATTTGTCAAACAATCAGCGCCATTAACATAACTTTTACTTTAAACGAGAAAATATGCAATGCAAAAACTGCAAAGTTCAACATACGTGGGTAATAAACGAAAGCACTTTAAATTCAGGTAAATGGAGAATGAAAACACGCTTGTTGAGGTGCTTGCAGCGAATTACCAGCAGTCGTCGAACTCAGTGCGTTATTGAGGCTGAACCGTTTTGTTCATGTTTTCAAAGGATTTGAAATGAAAAATTCTGGGTTTACAAGTAGGATTGGGTTTTTAAATAAATTGTTTTTCCTTTAGTACTTACCTATTTCAAACGTAACAAACATTTAACAATACAAAAGAATCCTCCTCATTTATTTTAAGTCATTTAGAATGATATTTTTTCTTTAAATGACCTGCACAGTATCTACCTACAAAAACGCACAACTTTAGTGTTTCAAGATTTTTCAATCTTTGTCTCAAATACGAGTAAGTCACAGACGGAGCCATTTCGATATTTTAATAAAAAATACTGGCTATTTGGAGGGTCGTTTCCCCTTCAAACTCCGTTAACCTAATATGCAGTCGGTTCGTTAAATCGCACACCTGTTTATATCGAACAGGCGCTTGAAGCGCTTTACAAAGCGCCAGGCGCAGCGCTGCACCGGCCCCGGCAATCGTTTAATTAGATAACGAATTAACGTCTTGTCAGCAGCTGAAGCGCTGTTTTCCTCATCAGGGATCCTTTGCCTGGGGTGTTTGGACAGTGCAAATTGATCCGACACGCGATGTTGCCATCGCTTTAATTACGATGTAGTTACTTTGGTAGTTAGTCGGCCGATTGAATGCTGGAGTGGCGTGTGTGTGAGTCTGATTTGTGCGCATGTTAGCAATAGGAGGGAAAACCAGTCTAAGTGCTTTTTAATTTTGCAGTAGTTAGTGTCTTAGGGATCTTTCAGACATAATGCGGGCAAACTTTTTGCTTTTCCCGTTTTGTTTTCAATTGCGTCTTTTGGTTGACAGTTCAGATTTCAAATAATGCTAAGCAAGTAATTGTATGTAGAGTAAATGTAGAGCGCCTGAGTGTGGCCTGTCTGATAAATCTCAAGGAAAAAAATAGGGAGAAAGTGGAGCCTCCGTTACTTATAATATCTGCGTTGATTATTATTCAATAAAATACTGTGAATGTTTAGGGTACCGTGTTTATAATCTCTTAATTTTTCATTCATTTTCATATTTTTTTTCCTAACAGTCTATTACAATTCGAGATACTCTGTATTTAATAAAATACAAATTAGTAAAACTGTGATATTAACTTCGGAAAATTCACTAAAGGCTTATGAATAAATATATAGATATTTTATCGTAAAATCCTGAAACCTCTCACGGATTTCCGATAGTATTCAATTGGTTCAGTGCCTAATAATCCTCCGTCAAGATAGTCTAGACACAGGCGAGACTCTCAGGTAAGCTTGTGATAGGGATTTGTCGCGAGCTTCTTAGATCAGAGCTCGTGTACACATCGGATCAGAGCGTACACAGACGCGTTAAGCTTCCAACAATGCGAGTACGTATTGTCTGGGTACCGTGCACCTTCAATGGTTAATGGATTTATCTTAGAAATGTGAAGTCTATTTATAAGATTACTTACATTAAAGAAACAAAGTTTTAGATGAATTTCATATGCATGACATACTTTTACTTTTAATGACTACTTATAATACTTATGATGAATTACTATAAGTACACGACATTTTTTTCCGAAACCAATGAGAAATTACCGTGTATACTAATCAAAAAAACATTTTTTGCAGGGTAGGTAGAGTCTAGAGTCATACACAAAACCCACTCAGAGCGAAAGTGTAAACATTATATTGTTAGAATCAGACTACGGGAGAACAGTATTCCAACCTCTGGGCAGCAGATCTCGAAGAAAAACTCCAAATACTTCAACTTGGTTTATTTTATACAAACGTTAAACACTTTACAATACTCTTAACACCATTTAAAATATTTCAATTAATTAATTTTTAACGGATCACCGCTTTTGCTTTTTCTGCTTACAATCCGACCACCCGCCACAATGCCCCGTAAAAAATCCTTTTCTTTTTTCAAGAACCACCAAGAAGTTCAAACTTATGGCGGGAAAATCCAGCTTTCTGATTGGCGGACGACATCGCGTAATACTCATGACGTCATTTTCCCGCCATAAATTTAACCAATCACATGGTGCTGCCATAGATAAATAACAAATGTAAATTGACCACAGACTAAAAGTAAAGGATTTATTTTATTTTTTTAAATATAAACGTAAAAATAATTGAAACCTAACAATCGACCGTCCTGACATCGTGTGCGTCCCCGTACACGACACCAGGTGGTAACCTAAATAACCTAACAATCGGGTATCTTGGCCAGTTATTGTGCCTAAAATGGTATTAGATATTATACATGCTTAGTTGCACTAGTGATGCTACTTAACATATATAGTCAAAAACTAATGTAGGTATTAATTAATTGTTATACAATAATCATATTATATTTTATAATTATTGCTTACTAATATTGAGACGATATAAGCTGGTCTTATGATATAAACAATAAATAAACTTTAGAAAAGAAATCTACCAACAATAGATTTGTTGAACTTGAATCTAGTAAACAATCATGAGGTCAAAATCACGACCGATCGATTAAGTCGCGATTAAACTTATCTCAATCGAAAGGATATTCTGAACGATCGATTAATCAGAATACCTTAATTCCCTGAACGATCGATTAATCAGGGTGCCCTAACTTCCTGAACGATCAATTAATCAGGATGCCTATCGACGCCCGTCCGAGCCGATCGATTAATGCTCGTAATGGCAGCCGAAGGACTTGCTTTGACACTCGTTGCACCAAGCCGCGAACCGATCGATTCTCGCGTACTTGGTCTGTAACAACAAAAACATTCTGTAGTTTCCATAACAAAATCATTTACATTACACTTTTTTTTATATACAATCTAACTCGAATCATTGCCATCATCAGTTTCAGAACTCTCGTTGGCTACATTTTCGACAACTTCCAGAGCGATCACATGAATTCACGGTTTCATGCGGTTAGCGGCAACGGTCGTCGACCGTCTATGTTCTGTGTCGACTTATCCGGGTATCGGGGCTACAATATAGCGGTCATTACCTAAAACCTTATTCACACAGTCAGGACCTATAAACGAGGGCATTAATTTCTTACTCTGTCGATTATTAGTAAAATATGTTTTTGTTATTTTTACCAGATCTCCCTCATTATAGGTATGGGCAAGTTTCCTGCTTGCATCGTATCGATCTTTTTGTTTAGCCTGCTCCTCATCTATCCTAGCTTTGACATTGTCGTGTATTTTGTACAAATCATCATTCTTACGACTAATCGAAGTGACGTCATTAAGCATGCGATTAATTTCGCTGTTCATACGGGTTTCGAACAGGACCTCTGACGGCATCCTACCTATAGTTTTCTGAATAGTGTTTTATTATTCAGTCCCTATTAAATGCGTCCTATATGAGTATCCCAACTTTTCTCGTCATGCCACTTAGAGCCTTGAGGGAGTATAAAACAATTCTGTTATACCGTTTAACTTGCCCGTTGGACCTCAAGCTAGCAACTACATTTAAGACATGTTTTATTCCCCTATCTAAACAGAAACATTTGAACGTGTGTGAGGTAAAACAGGTACCTCTGTTACTTATAAGCCGATCAGGATTTTAGAATATACTGAAAAATTTATTCTGGCGCCCTTATCACGTTTTGAATATTGGTATTCCGAACTGGTTTGATTAAACAGAATTTAGTCAAACCGTCTACAATCACCAATAAATAGGTAAAACCTCTGCTGGACTTTACAAAAGGTCGAGGCAAGGTGCTCCATGTGAAGAGTGTGGAAGGGGATCTCTTCTTTTTCAATAGGATGCAGCAACCCTTCGTGGGCGCTGGTATTGTTTTTTTTTTTTTTGTGTACGCACATTCAATACAGGCCCCCACGTACTTTTGATGAATCTGGACATTTTTGGACATTTTTGAGAACCAAAAGTTACTTTTAATTTGTTTCAAGCTCTTACCTATCCCGAAATGCCCAATGTCGTATTGATTAAGTTTACACACCTGCCACCTTGCACCCTTTGGTACCACCCACCTCATATTTTCCTTACTACCATCTAAGCAACGAAAAAGGTGATTATCCCTAATAACATAATTCTGTTTGATATATTTTAATCCGTGTTCGATTAGATCACTTTTTAAAATGTACATTATTCTGCAAAGCTCAGAATCGCCTAATGCGTTTGAAGCCAATCTTCACCACTAATTGACATTATCGACGGAAACTGATCATCAAGAGACTCTGACGGCTCAACAGGATTCCGGGATACACGTCAACGTGGCTCATCTTCACGCCAGCCCTGTACTCGATAGAAAAATTGAATTCCTGGAGTGTCAGCCACCAGCGAGCTATCCTTGGTATTAAATCGCGCTTTGAAAATGTAGATTGTAGTGCACTGCAGTCTGTAACTACCCTGAATTCCTTTCCTATCAAATAAACCCTAAACATACGAAGGGAAAATACCATTGCTAGTGTATTTAACTCATAAGAGTGGAAGTTTTTTTTTTCTTTGGGAGAAGTTTGCCGACTTTAAAATGCTACTGAATGAAGGTTCTCACTACCTTGAGTTCGTTGCAAAAGGATACCGCCGGTCTCCTGTCACTGGCGTCTGGGTCTGGGCGGAAGAGTCGTATATAGCAAGGACCGGCCTATCAACCAAAATTGACTTTAGACCCTCAAATGCTCCTTGCTGCTCGTCACTCCACTGCCATGTTGTGTCCTTTTTCAAAAGCTTACTAGGAGGGGAAGATATCTGAGCAGCATTCTCTATAAATTTCCTAAAATAACTGGCTAGGCGATATAGATCGAGGATTATTAGGAGGAGACAAAACAATGCTGATATTTTTTTTGACATATCCATAGAGATTTCCTAACGTCAGCTGGCATCTCTTCACCCACATTCACCTAACTTTCATTTAACACTCTCCTATTGGTGGTACATTGCCTAGTGGTACATTGATACCCGACTAAAAACGTTGACGATCTCTGCACGACAGAAGACTAGCTTAGCTGCAATGCGACAAGATTCGGAACATGGCACAACCATTACATTAATGCGTCCATTTACTGCCCGATAAAGTCCACCAGTAATGAAATACTGCTCGTTCGGCTTTCCTGCAAAACAATTTTTAAAAGTACATCACCGTAAAATTTCGATGTAGCCGTCACTTCAACAGAAGCAGTACCATAGATCTCAATTGTACTGGCTGGACAGAACATCAATAAAACGTCACTGTTATCAACAAGTTCAAAAAAAGGTAACTCATCCTACTATCCTATTCCTACTTTCCTACTAATATTAAAAATGCGAAAGTGAGTTTGTATATTTGTTTGTTTGTTACTTCTTCACGCTTAATCTACTAAACCGATTTGGATAAAATTTGGTAAGAATATAGTTTAAGACTCGAGGAAGGACATAGGGTACTCTTTATCCCGAAATTCCTACGGGGAGCGAAGCTCGCGGGTACAGCTAGTTCCCGATATTGCGCGTGAAGAACTGCAATTTATTGTTATCTTTGTTTCCATATATGTGCCTGTTCCGTGAATGTACGTCCCACGAGTACGGGGATATCTAACCAACGAACCTCTACGACTTTAAAAACTACTCTACCCTCCACTCCGTCGATATTTATGTCAAGAGTCAGGTTTCCTAGCGATTGAACCAGACCATTGCGTAGTCCCTTCAGGATGTTAGGGACGTTATCGTGAGAGAAACCTAACTCCCTAGCAATTTCCTAATAATTGTGACATTACTTCCAAAATCTATGAAAGCTCTCAATTTAAAACCATTGATATTAATATCCTTATAATATTTAACACCCTAGGTGTCAATCCCATCATTGTCCTCCCTGAATTCAATTTGCATAGTTTTCTGCACTGCGCCTCTAATGTTTTGCTTGCACTTGGTCATCTGACTTAACGAAACATTTTTCCACGGTGTGACCAAGTTTGTTACAACGTGTGCATTTAAGTAACGGTTTAGGGCAGTGCAAGAAACCATGACCCTTTTCCTTACAGTTATAACACCCAGTAACGTGGGTTGATTTGTTGCCAGGTTTAGGGTTCACTGAATTAGAAACGACCGAACTATCGACATTCCTATTTCTGTTATAAGATCGATCCAATTGGGTAATCTGATTATAGTCTCGGTTACTAATCAAATACTGTAACAACTGATCGGGATGGGTACAACGTAGTGCCAAGGCCCCGGATTTAAGTGTCTTATCTGTTATACCATGTATAATACACTCTGCCGCACGAGCACCTACTATTTCGCATCGATTCACCAGACTTAACTTTTCATAATAATACACCTCTATGGACTCATTGTACCCACTCCTTCTCCTAATCATATCCTCCAAGGTCTGGCCGTAGTTCTGTTCACATGGAAACGCACTTAACAACTTATCTTGTCACTCTGGCCATGTGAACAAAATGGAATTTAAGCTTTCATACCAAGTCTTGGCCAGGCCTTGTAGTTTTTGCATAGCGAAATGGGTAGTTGTTCTTTCATCCCATCCGTAAACCGAAGCACACTCATTTACTTTTTTTAACCAAACGTCCATTCTTTGATTTTTAGATGAAGGATCGAAATTTGGTAGTATATTTTTGTAATCAATTTTTTGCAACGGTTGCAAAGTGCTCCCGTTCACGGACGACGATGCCAGGTCATCCCGCAAATGTTTAAATATATCAAGTAAGTTTTTCTTAGAAAAGGAAGGGCTACGTGACCTGTCAATTTGTGTTTTGGTGTCGCGCCGCCGTGATTCGCCCGCAGTCCGCTCCACATCCCTGCGGCTGGCTGACTCGGAGCTGCTGCGACGCCCGACGTCCGCTGCCGGCCGGCCGCCGCGCCGCGCTGGCTCCCGCAGGTCGGCGCCGCGGACGCGATGGCGCTCGCGTCGCACCTCATCTTCCAGTATCCGCAATCGCTCGCGTCTCAGCTCAATATCCAATTCTGGCCGGTGTCGACTGTTACTTCAGCTTCGCAAGCGACTTCGGCTCCTCGTGGCCGAGTGTGTATGTGCCAGATTTGGAGTCACGAGCCTGTGTCGACCTGGAGTTTCCGACATAGCCTGAAACTTTCATCCAAGGATTTGAGAACCTTATAATTAAACCTCAGTTTATTCTGGGGCCGGACTACAAATTAAAACAAGATAAACTTTTTATTTTTAAACCTTGTGTAAATCTGAACCGTATTTACGAACTGCAAGCTACAGTAGGATAATTCTAACATAGATTAAGGACCAATACCAACAACTGGTAGTTTAATGACAATAGGGTATTTCACTGTGAATGTTTTTAGTTAATATTTTAATTAAAACAAAAATATCATTGAGGAGAAGTATTTTTTTGAAAACAGCAAGACAATTGATTAATTAATCAAGTAATCAAGTAAAATCTCACTCTCTTTTGTACGTGCGAGAATGTGCGAGACCTCATAGCGTGACGTCAAGAGTGCTGTACGTGCACTCTTTTTCTGTTACTTGACAGTTACCCTTTACATCAGATTTTAAAGGCTTATAACTTACTTATACTTATTTTGGACAGATAAAAAAAACCTGTTTGTTTTCGGTTTTGGATTATATTGCTTAATAATATCAATAATAAAAATAATTGAGTAAAATACCGTATTTTCAAAATGAATATCGATCACTACAAACAAGAAAAGCGTTGTTTTGGGCGTGTACTTACGTTTTATATGTTCTTGTCACTTCTGAAATGTTAGAATCAGACTACGGGAGAACAGTATTCCAACCTCTGGGCAGCAGATCTCGAAGAAAAACTCCAAATACTTCAACTTGGTTTATTTTATACAAACGTTAAACACTTTACAATACTCTTAACACCATTTAAAATATTTCAATTAATTAATTTTTAACGGATCACCGCTTTTGCTTTTTCTGCTTACAATCCGACCACCCGCCACAATGCCCCGTAAAAAATCCTTTTCTTTTTTCAAGAACCACCAAGAAGTTCAAACTTATGGCGGGAAAATCCAGCTTTCTGATTGGCGGACGACATCGCGTAATACTCATGACGTCATTTTCCCGCCATAAATTTAACCAATCACATGGTGCTGCCATAGATAAATAACAAATGTAAATTGACCACAGACTAAAAGTAAAGGATTTATTTTATTTTTTTAAATATAAACGTAAAAATAATTGAAACCTAACAATATTTATAAAATTATAAGTACCTAGTTAATGATTGCTTTGCTTGCCGTAGTGCTTACTGCTCGAATCTGGAGTGAGATACGCCTAGTATAATGTTTACATATTTCGTTTTAAATATGTTTTTATTGGGATGACAATGTCATTATCATATAAATACTTGTTATTATACACTCTTTTCTAACTTGTATAATATAAAAATAAAAAACAGAAACTTTGTAACGACACGTACATTATTTAATCTTTAGCTATACATATAAGTTGTCAATAAAACAAACAAGTTTTTCGTCGAAAACTAAAGAGGTTAGAATACAAAGACTATTCACATAGAACTAGAATTTTTTTACTGCGTAAAAAGACCACATTAGCCGAATGTGACAGATAATATGATAAGTGTCATCTTCATAAGAGCAAAAGAGATAGCGATCAATTTGACAATGAGACAAACAAAACATGTCATACAAAACATGTCACCCATTATCACCCTAGCTCGAACATCGTTACACGAAAATAGGATTTTCCAAATTGTAAACTGTGTTAATTTGTAAGTTATCTTACACTGGAAAGATGGTATCGTACTGCTTTACCGATGGTTAGTTTAGTAGTTACAAATACAACCCATAAAAAGTTTACAATACTCTATATCCATCTTATACCTTTTAAATCTATGACTATTCACATATAAAAATTATAAAACGTGAACATTACAGCAAATGACGCTATAAATTCGTCTTTTATCTTTTAACTTAAGACATCTAGGCACATTTCCAAGAGCTGCATTACGTTAAGTTTTAATGGTGACGGTAAAACACACGCCCGAAGTTTCAAGCTGTGAGGGATTTTTACCCCACGTAAAATACCTAATTAGCTCAAGATTTAAATCTTTAAATTTGCTATTTTAAAAGTCCTTTATAAAGAACCGCTTTTCATCTTCCCGACGACACTAAAGAACGATTTAAAATTTTATCTCTTTTGATCAAAGAAATTAAATATTTTTATAGATGGCATCGCAAACTTTTTACAACGCAAGTCGTCTCGTGCGTCATTCTCAAATTATAAATTATTACACACTTTATTTTATTATTGAATTTATAGGTATATATATATTATAATTAAGTTGGCAATAGTGAAAAGAGTTCATATTATTGATCTCCTACTTACGAAAATAAGAAATCATTGCCTTAGGGCACCGCTCATCACATTTTGATAAAATATATTTTTATCTTATTTTCCTCTTCATATTATCATGAATGAATAACCTTTGTTACCGCTGGCCCGATAGATACTTAATGGCTAATCATATTAGGCCAATTTTTTATAACAACAAACGTTGGGTTTACTTTATATTTGACTAGCTGTACCCGTGGGCTTCGCTTCCCTAGAGAATTTCGGGATAAAAACTATCCTATGTCATTCCCTGATTATCAAACTATATCGATTTCAAATTTTATCCAAATAGATTCAGTGGTTGAAGTGTAAAGTGGTTACAAACAAACAAATATACAAACTCACTTTCGCATTTATAGTCTTAGTAAGGATAAGGATTTAAAGACCTATTCTTGAATTTCTTTGCTTTCAATCTAAATCGCGACTGCTTTGCAGTTTGCAGTGAGATGCAGTCATTATGGTGATACCAGTTGTTACAAGACGACTTTCTTCGCAATAGCCTTTTGACCAAAGGACTTCCTGATTTAAATATTAAAAGAGTCTCTTGCGGTGCTTTTTAATTTTTACTACTTTTCTTTAAAATTTACTATTGCAAGCGGGATGAAGGATGGAAATTCAAAGTTATCTTTGAAAGCCAAAAGGGCTGTAGGTGTACTCTGTGGTAACTACTTTTTACCATAGCATGTTTATTTAATTTATTTAACTTCTTTTTTAATTAAAATACAGATGTAAATGGCGAACTTAAGTCCAGTGGCCTTTGCTACCAGTAAAACCAACAAGTGATGCCGAGAAAGTAATACTTTGGGGTATTTTTCTTCTTCTTATCGTGTGTGTTAGTGACTAACACTGGTGTCAGAGTTTTAAACCGCCTTAAAGGCCTCTGTCAGGGTTTTAGGTA
Source organism: Acrobasis consociella (assembly GCA_963555685.1). NCBI lineage: Eukaryota > Metazoa > Arthropoda > Insecta > Lepidoptera > Pyralidae > Acrobasis > Acrobasis consociella. The sequence continues at coordinate 8,815,639 of OY743115.1, forward strand.
ACGACCAATGTCAAAGACAGTGACCGGGACCGACGGCTTAACGTGCCCTCCGAAGCACGATCTTTTGGGGTAAGTACCCACAACAGAAACTAACAAAAAAATACAAAAAGGTTTTGTTTGCTTAGTCAATATATATTTTTACTAGTCCCATAAGCAGGTATTCACTTAACCTGTCGTCTGCGCAAAACTGCGAAACAATAGTAAAACAATGCATGTCAGACAGATTCTGCTCTGTTGCCAGATGAGAGGTTAAATAAATTGCAACAGGCAAAATTGCAAAGAAAATGTAATTTTAAAATTCAGATGCCCTGTTTTTATTACAGAAGAAATAAATGATATATACGACTATTTAACCCTAATAAAGCATTAAATGTAAGAACTAACAAAAAATATTACCAACATACGTAAGTATACGTTTGACAAGATTGCGTGCTACGAAACAAGCTTCAAAGTTACCCATCACTTAAGGGGACGCACCGTGAAAATGGGCATTTTCTATTTCTTATTTCTCAGCGAATATCAGAAATTTAGAACTGATACTTGCTAATAGCATACTAGAACGCTTTTCTAGCATAATTGTGGTTGTGGATACATGATTAGTTAATTTTTGTAACACAAACTTGCTCGTCAAAAACACCTCTACCAAAACATATATGGTCTAATTTCTCACAAACGAGAGGGACTTCAGCTTTGAAACTTTTTATGCAGATCAGTAATTATGTAATCTTCAAAATTGTGGTCCAAATTTTTTTTTGTTGCTTTGGTTTTAATTTTAGAGCTATTTTTCTATAATTGATCAGTTTTGCGTGGCTTTAGATTTCAGTCATATAAGCCCTTTTACCTTCCTGAAAATTATTGTAATTGCCGTCTCGCTTTTTCGCGAGTGTATTTTAATAAACTGTTCTTGTTGCACAGATTTTTGACAGTTATACATCAAATTGTCAGATGGCCGATGGGCCTCGCGGAGCAAGGACGCGTCGCTCTTCACAAAAAAAATTACATTTAATTTCGTAAAATTATTGTCACAGTGTAAAATAATATCACGAATATATACGGGTCGAACAGTCTGTAAACAAACGTGCGAGTAACTTTCTTACACTGTGTCACTTGTCTTAATGTCAAAGGAAGTGTCAAAGTATAGCGTGGCATAGATTGATTACCTGACAGACATGGTCGGCATAGATTTTTTTTCATACAAGTACCGTACAGACAATATCGATTTATAATATTTTAGTTTCATTTAATTACCAGTTTTGTGGCAATAAATTAATTTTATAATAGCCAAAGAAAAATTTCTATAGATACACTTCGGATTTATTTACTTTTAGATTTCGAGAAATATACACGTACATACTGTACCACTGACTGACTGGCTGACTGATTGATATGGTTGTTTGACCTGCGCCGTGCTGATAGCCGTAAAGAGTGAAGCTCAGTTGCTCGGTGGGGGAGCAGAGAGGGGGGCGGGGGGGCTTTCTGCTTATCCCTCTAAACAAGCAACCAAGTGAAGCTTGAGGCCTAAGGTCACCTACGAGGCCGTAGGCCGAGCCACTCCCACCACGTGCTTCGTCGTTCTTTTTTTTGCAAACCAAGATGGCCGCCAAAAGCATTTTTTTGGAATCCAGGATGGCGTCTGGGCTTTAGAAAATTAAATCCCATCAAAAACAATACTTGTCAAAAAAACCAAGTCTCGCAACTCAGTTGTTCTGCGGTAAAAAGTTGTGAGATCCATGTAATACCAAGTCGGTTATTAATTTATTCAGTCTCTACTTAAGCGACTTTCTGTCTTAATACGTCCAGTCTCTAAGACCACGATCGTGGTCCATAACAATTGAAAATCAATTGTGTCTGGAATCTCCGTACTCGAAGCATTAAGTTGTTACGTAATAATTAACAGCATCTTATAGTGACGCATATCAATATTAAAATTCTTTAATGTTTTATATAAATATATCGAGACTTGGCCATCGCACTAAATAATTGAATTTACATGTGTTTTCAGGCGATTGAATTTACACGTGTTTTCAGGCGATGGCCAAGTCTCAATATATTTATATAAAACATTAAAGAATTTTAATATTGATATGCGTCACTATAAGATGCTGTTAATTATTACGTAACAACTTAATGCTTCGAGTACGGAGATTCCAGACACAATTGATTTTCAATTGTTATGGACCACGATCGTGGTCTTAGAGACTGGACGTATTAAGACAGAAAGTCGCTTAGGCTCGGCGCAAACGGGCCACCAAAAAACTCGGCCACCGACCACTATCCTGTGGTTTTCACACATTTTGTATGGACTCGCCGCACACGGTGACGCCGGTGGCGGCCACTAAATTTGTATGAAAGTGGTCGGTGGCCGCGTTTTGTGGTGGCCCGTTTGCGCTGAGCCTTAAGTAGAGACTGAATAAATTAATAACCGACTTGGTATTACATGGATCTCACAACTTTTTACCGCAGAACAACTGAGTTGCGAGACTTGGTTTTTTTGACAAGTATTGTTTTTGATGGGATCTCATTTCTTTTTGTATTTTGCAGACAGTTCTACTTTTTTCCTTTTCGGTACCTTCTACTTATTGTATATATGTATATCTACCAGCAACGAATTTTCTTAAAGCCCTCTCTCTGACTTATGAACTTTTCTTATTTTTGTAGGTAGCCTTCCGTTTTCTCTTTTCCGGTACTACTTCTTGAGCTTCAGCTACAGTTTTTCTAAGAGCCCACTCCCTGTCTCTATGCGTTTTTCTGGGAGGCTTTGAGGCTTTAATTTTTAATTTACACGTGTTTTCATGACGGGAATACCCATTTTTGCTCGATTTGGCAGGGGCACTACCATGCGCCTATATTTATATGGGACTAGCTTAAACCCGCGGCTTCGCACGCAATAATAATAACTGCCATAAAACATCGTTACGAATAAAGCCAATATTGAAAAATTTAACTGAAGACTTGGCTGTATGGGCTTAATTTTTTTTGCGGTCTTTTCTAAATTTTTTAGTTTTTCCTTGATTCATACACCAAACACTACTTATATTCCAAATTTGAAGCTTCTAGGTCTGCTAGAAGTGCCTTAGAATTTTGATGATCGGTGAGTCAGTGAGTGACAAAATTAAGAAATTTGACCCGTTATAATTCTTAAAATACTGGTTCAAATTGAATGAAATTTGAAATATACCGTGTCTTTACAATGCCTGCATAGTTACTGAAAATTTCAGTCTTCTAGTTTTATCCACAACGAAGTTACAGGGGGTCGAAAATGGTCTGAATTGCTTCGAGAAAAGGATGGTACGGCTGTGACGCTTTTTTGCTCGACTTGGTGGGGGCACTGCCGTGCCCCCAGATTTTTTCGTTAGTAACGTCTCACTGGGACTTTGTAGGAGTCTGATTTTTGCATGAGGGGGTAAAGCACCCTGCGGAACTCGAAACTGGATTCAGATTTTGGATCCAAAATGGCCGCCCACACATTTTTTTTGTTTTCTTAAGTAACTGGAGCTTTTATCCATTTTATGAACTGGAAAAATATCTTAGCCTACCTCAACAGCTGCACGAAAAACCGCGGGCTGCTTGCAGCTTGCGCAACGCCTAAAGAGCTAGCACATTTGTTAAAATTGATATAAAATATCGATGAATAAGTATAAAATATCGTTAGTCTATATACTATATTTGTGGCCTTAAAAAACCATAACAATATCGATAGGACTATTGATAATTTTGATTACTGATAGTTTACAATAATATCGATGACAAGTAAAACTATCGACAGTTTTTAGGGTTCCGTTTTAAACAAGGAACCTATAGTTTCATCATGTCTGTCTGTTTGTCTGTCATCCGACGTTTTATTTAGAGACTATATGTACTAAAAAAGCTATAATTTGGCATGGGTATATTAATCATGCCAAAAAACAGTAAAGTAAAATAGGGAAAATCTTATACCTTTAAACGAGCAATTCTTTATTAATTATTTATTAATAAATTTCTATGATCTCGAAAACGGCTCTAACGATTTCGCTGAAAGTTGGTATATGGGGGTTTTTGGGGGTAAACAATCGATCTAGATTAGTCTTATGTTTGGGAAAACGCGTGTTTTCGAGTTTCTTTTTACGCAGAATATGGTCGCTAATTTCGTCGCGCCGGCCGCCATCCGCTTAGCTCAGCGGTTAAGGATACTGACTGCTAGAAAAAGTGTTACGGGTTCGAATCCCACTCGGTGACTTACTTTTGTTTTTTTTTATGTTCAAGTTTATATATAATTTTTCATTTCGTACTGTTTTTAGTCAAGTTTTAAAAAATATAGTTAATGTTTGAGATGAAACCGACCGGTCACCCAGGTACTAAAATATTGTAGCTCCCATGAAAGTTTTTTTTTCGACTAACCCATCGTGTAGGGTATCGTTAAATAGGTCTTTCAAAATATTTTGAGCTTGTTAACACCATTTTTTATTTAAGAATCCGTTTCTAGAATATTTGTATTTAATAAAAGTTAAAATAAAACTATCAAACCTAATAAGGGTTAACTAATTTAAAAAAAACGACGGGTTGCACTCTGGGAGTGCCGGCAAAAGTGAAAACTTAAATATTATTAATGTTGTGCATTTTTGATATTTTGGAATGGTTAGGGAATAATTTTGCACGAATTGCTTTAATTATCAGTATAAAATATTTCAAATCTTTTCTGAACCACAGTCTGTCACAAATGTCACAAGAATGACCAAATTCATTTTCAACAAAATCATATTCAAATACACAGCAGTATGGCCACTACACAGACGGTCGAGCCATCAGCTGTCACCATCCATGGATGTGCGTAGCACGCTGTAACATAAACACACACGAACATTCGCGCAAGCGCCCTGCGCCGTCTTATGAATTTTCGATCAGGCCACGTGTCCTGACGCGAGTTTAAAATTTTTAGACGTTTTTGGTGGCGTAGACTTGTCTTGGCCGGACGATTTTACCATATGGGTACGGAACCCTAAAAAGATAAAAGATTAATTAAATTAATTATAAATTATAAATAAATAAATAAAATAAATATATAGGGACAAATTACACAGATTAAGCTAGCCCCAAAGTAAGTTCGAAACTTGTGTAATGGGATACTAACTCAACGTTACTATATTTTATAACAAATACATATATAGATAAACATCCCAGACCCAGGACAATTTGAAAAAGGCCATTTTCCAACTTGCCCTGACCGGGGATCGAACCCGGGACCTCTGGGTGCCGGACTAGCATGGTGACCACTACGCCACGGAGGTCGTCAAGGATCTAGTTTAACTTTAAAAAAATAGGTAAAAATAAAGGACTGAATCACCCTTTCTTGGCACTTGTTTAAAATTTTGCCCATCGTTTACAGTAGCACAACTGTACTATAGACAAATCTGAATACATAAGATTGTTCTCCTAGCATTTACACTACATGGACACTCCGCAAATTCGACATCAGTTTAAAATAAATGTAGTGCCCACACTAGTGCCAATATACAACGTGGAAGGGATATACCCGTAATAAATAGAACCACGGGCTACACTAGACCACTAACTATAATCAAATAAAAATCACAACCAAAAACTAAAAAAAATTGGCATTTCCATACAAAAGTGTGCAGAAAATTAGTATGAGAATGTCAAATTCGGTTCTTTTTTACTGTTATTTTATAATTATAATAAAGTGATCTAGTATATAGCCTGTTGTTCGATTTATTACGGATATGTCCCTTCCATGCTGTATATTATCTAATTATTTTTTCAACACACTTGCTCGTAAAGTGGCTCTAATTTCATCGGTTTTAGATATATAAAGTAGGTCATAAAACAAGCTTGCATTATAAACATATTAAAAATTACTAAAAATGGCCACTTTTGACACTTTTTGTAAAGGTTTCTAAAGCGAAACTTAAGGATACTAGCTTAAAAGTTGTGCGAGGATTTCTGATAATTTCACTTACAGAAAGATATTTTTTTTCTGTATTTTCAAGGTCGCTAGCGCTGGTAGCAGCCTTAAAATAAAAATCAGTTTAGATATAAGTGTATTGAAAAACGTCGTGCGATATACGTGTGTATATTAGTTAAAACACTTTCAGCTCTATTACGCCCTCGCTTTCGGCTCGGGCTGGAAAATCTTCACACACAAAACTTATATCATATCGTACAACTATTTTGCAATTTTAAAAATATTACTTACTTTAATATAAATAATTGAATAATGCAGCTCTTTTTTTATAGTTACTTATTTACCCCTTAGTAATTTAGTACATACATGCTGACTTTTCATTGGTTTTGGAAAAAAATCTATTGTAAATAAATTCCTCTATCCCTATACTTAATTCAAATTTGTGTATGACATTAGATAAAAAACCGATACCACGTAGTTACGCCCGATCAAAAACTACCGCATGACCTCGATGATCTCCGGCCGGCCGGACGGAGGTGGTGCCTGGTGGTACTACTAATTGATCTCACAATTTTACTTTGTTTTTGAATTTTTATTTCGACTAGCTAATTAGTTTTACTAACGACCCTTATAAAGTGGCCCTTAGCTTCAAAAACAATGAAAAATCACTGTGTATATTTTAAAATTTAAATTAACTATTTTTGTTTTTTCTAAAGGCTGACCGGTAGACAAAGCATCAGCATTAAGTCCTTGTACGGACATGACCTTATTCAATTCTTTACAAAAATATAATATGTTACAAAAATGTAAACATATTAGATTTATTTCATTACGTCATGTCTTCCATACTGTAACCTCTATATATTTTTAACTCTATCTGCATTGCGTTTAGACATTACTACAAACCTAGCGGAAAAGAACGGACAACTTTTAAATAAATTTTGACAGATTTTGAAAATTAAAAGCGTAGAGCCAAGCCTTAACAAGAAAAAGAGAGATAACAATAGAACCTAGTCACGAGAAATCACTGCGGTAATATTTAACATAAGGGGAAATAAATTTTCCGTATCAGGCAAAACTCATTGAATTCGCCTATTCGGAGGCGACATAAATCATGGTCAAGCGCACCTGTCGGGGTGAAAAATAACGACACGTTTAAAGGGACGTCAACAAGCTTCGTTTTGGGACTTTCTTATGATCCGTGTCTGGTCTGAATATTATTTAAAAACTATTGGGATTTCGGGATTGGCTGTACTTATCAATACATAAAACCATAGACCTGGGTTTTTTTCACTGCAAACCTTTGAGCATAGGAAATAGTGTTCATTTGTTTTATATAAATTTGTTTTGAATATTGTATGCAGTTTACTTACGCACGTATGATTAGCCTTTCCGACTAAACTACTAGTTAGTGAGTAAATAATATAAAGTTCATAGATATAGCATTTTGAAACTTACTATACGTATATGCGGAAGTTTTACTTTTTACATATTAGTATTTTATTTTGCACCTATTTCATTAATAATGCAAAACACGACACACATGAATTATAGACATTATCCTTCCCAGTTCTACACAAAAACACGTAGAAAGACAGTTACCGGTTTATCAGAACGACAAACTGTCTTCTTTCTAATACATTGAGTCCATTTGTTGGAGCTCACCTGTTTAATTAATTACTGAAGCTGCCGCCGTCCTTAATGCGATATTGTCGCCCAGAGCTGCACAGACAGTCAGACGGATATAAAGTTAGTAGTTATAACAAGTTATCTGAGTATTTTCCTATGTGTTTGTAATGCTCTTTATTTTATTGTTCAGAATACAATGGCTTTTTTTATTTTACCTTTATTTTTAGACTTGAAGAGATAGGATGATATGGATAAAATAATGAAAGAATTGCCTTGACAAAAGAGGGGAAAATGGAAAAGAGTCGCATGCTGTCCCGACCCTACGTAAAGTGGGATAAGGTGAGAAAGAAAGTTAACCAAACTTGCTGAAGACTACCTACATAAACTTTCGTGGAAGTGAAGAGTGGATGAACATATTAACACTTTACCCAATAAAAAGATACAGGCGGCATTGTTTTGCATATATGGCCGTAATAAGAATTATAGATCACGAAAGCTGTAAGATGTCATCGAAATACAAACCGAAATAACTTTCAGGTAAAGAAATTATCAAAGTAAGGCAAATATCGGTTAATCTTGTAACTGCTTATCATAAAAAGGCTTAGAAAGCATACCAACTCATATCTGTGTTTTTTTTCTTTCTACAATAATAACTTATTGTAGAAAAAACACAGATATGACTTCCTTAATATCTCAATGACATTTCTAGAATTCATTATTTATATTTATCATCATAACATATTGTTATTACATTGTATCGTAAAGGGGAAATAAAAGAGAATGGAGTAATTGCGATACGCGAAAAACGATATTACCCCTTACGTGCTACTTAAAAACTTTTTAACGACGCGATCCTAACAAGATTGATCGAAGCCGTAAAATGGCCGTAACCATAACAGCGAGCATGTTTATTTTTATAAGAATATGTGTGTGTGTGTGTACACATGACAGGAAAATTCTAAGATGTATTGCGTTACATGTATTTTCTTTTTTTAAGTGCAAGCTTTTATTGTAAATATCTTACGCATACATCATAATGATTTTTCAGTTCCATTTCTGACGTCTCTTTTATAATTTTTTTATCAAATCTTAATTATATGTCAGTGTGAACCTTTTAAAATTTTAGCTCAATCGAACATTGGAAAGACAGTAAAAAGTTTTTGGTGTGAGGCCCAACATACCTACATTTGTTTTTATGAAAACCTTCAATATCATAAATGTAAGAAAAATTAATAGTACAACCGCAGTAGATTCAAAGCTGTAACCTAGATTGATACAACAAGACATTAAAAGACCAAAATGTATAATATCTAATCTACATACACAGTTACACAGATTTATAATTGTCAAAAAATATATACATACACAAAAACGTTCACACAGAAACAGTCCATTTTTCCTCCGGTGTCATGTATGAATAGAAGCGAAAATATACAAAACGCTGTTGAAACTCCCGTGAGGCTCCAAAACAAATGTTAGTTGGCTGTCAGGATTGCCATCCAATATTTTAGGCATAAAATGTGAACAATGTTATATTTTTCTTATATTTGCGATACCAAGCGTGGGCGACATGATCTTTTATACATGTATACCTCATTCAAGGATGTAGTGTCTTTATAATCAAGTTTAATGAATGCTTTTAATAATTACGCAATAAGTTCCCTTTTTTGATTAAAACTAACGTGAGATACACTCATTATTAAATAGTGTGTCGCGAGCCGGTACGGTGTACGGTCTACATTCGCCCTGTTAAGACCTCCGGATGAGGTCGAAACACGTCGGCAGTAGCCGACTCTATATGTGAGTAACCCGTTTACTAAATTTAATAATGAGTACCCTTTTCCATTGCGCATCTGACTGAAATATTCTGTGTCTACGATACATCCGTTGCTACGCCGTAGCTCAGCGCCGTAGACTTTTAGCTAACTTTGTAGCCAAAAGTAGCTTTTTATATGCTATTCGGTGTATTCAGCATATAAATAAAAACACTTTTTGCATTGCATTCTTTATACGGAAATATGTATGTATTCTTTGGGCATTAATTATGTTTATGTGCTGCTTCGTATTTTTTGTTTTGTTTGTTGTTTGTTTCTTGAGTTTGTTAGTAAGTTAAGGTAGTAAGTGCTACCACTGTTGTCCTGTGTCATGCTTTGAAATGTGCTTATGTTTGAGTAGTTCGATATTTTAATGAATGCACAGCTTTTGTCTCCAATGTTATTTTGTAAGGACTACAAGGTTGACTGTTTTGACAAAGTGAATATATTTTAATTTACCATGATAGTCATTCAACCACGTCTTTAACTCTTTTAACTCAAAGACGATTGCTTGGAGGGTTACTTGGATGCTTTTTTAGGCAGTTTATAATTGCTGAAATAATTAAATTACAGTTGGCAACAAAAAATGAGCCGTTTAGGGTTTACACAAGGTGTAAGTCTAAAATATTAATTTACGCCATGAAACGTACAGCAAAATTAAAAAACGGCCTTACCTAACTTGTAAGTTACTTGGGGAAAGTTAACTATCATGGAAAAGGACATGATCTGCGTAAATAGAATCCGTAAATTTATCAAATATTAATAAATCATGTAACTAGACTTCAAAAACTCTCTCTCTCTCTCTTTCTCTCTCATCTCAGCGTATTCCCAGTTGCATCCTCAGCTGTAATGCTGCGAGGTCCAAGGTCCCCTTTCCGGTATTTTCTTCTTCACGTCGCGCGTTCTTGAGCATCCTTGGTTGAAAGACGATTGACACGCATATCATCCTTGACGACGTCAAGCCAGCACTTTTTGTGTCTACCACGCCTGCCGGACCCCGGCGGAGGCAGCATGGCCATACATTTGTTTCCCAGTACTTCCAAAACATCCAATTGTAAACATTAATCAAAGACAATCATATTTCGTGCCCATCTAACGCGAATCTTCAAGATTTGGGTTCGTCACTGAAATACGAGCTTCTAGTACAGGGCGTTGTTTTATTGCAGGGCCCCGACCATAAATCTCTAAGAGACCTCTAGCGGAGGCCTGGCGACGGACTGGGGGCCCTCGAACGTATTCCAAAACAGCCTCTATGGAGACAAATGCGGGTCAGGCGTTGACCTTTGCTTATGTCCTTCTAATTTAAGGAGGGTGTGGAAGTGATTTAATAAGGAAATAGAGATCTTGCCAACTTACTAATGTTGCGTCTTATATGACTTACATACATTGTAGGTTACTAAAATGTTTTATAGTAAGTACCTAGCGGAGTATTTCGCAAGGTGTAAAAAAAGTTCACAAAGAAATATTAACAGAAACATTGTTAATTGTGTGAATAACTCGCAAAAGCGAAAAGTAAGGGTTGAGTTTTTACCAGATGTAAAGAAGCTACCTACATGATTATGAAGACAAAGTTACAAATTATATTTACTTATAAATAAACTAGCTGCGCCACGCGGTGTTACGCCTAAAGCAGCTTATGTGTTAATCCAGGGTGTCAGCTCACATACCAAATTTTATCAAAACTGGTCCAGCCGTTTGCGCATGAAGAAGTAACAAATATAAACATACACACTCCCAAACTTTCGCCTTTACCTACTAGCTGTACCCGTTGGCTTCGCTTCCCGTGGGAATTTAAGCATAAAAACCATCCTATTTCCTACATTGGATATCAAACTATATGCATATCAAATTTCATTTAAATAGGTACAGGGTTGAAGCGTGAAGTGGTAACAAATAAACAAATGCCTATACAAACTCACTTTAGCATTTATAATATTAGTAAGGATTAGTGTGATTTATCTTACTCTTCAAAGATTTTGCAAGATTAAGCAGACAATCATACATGTATAGTTATCATTATACATGATAGAAGTATAAGTAAACATGCTAGTAGTATATGTACTTAGTTATAATGAAAGGACAGACATTCAATCACAAGCTTCGCGCGCACCATTCCGGCTGTCTTGACTTCCAAACTAGTGCACAATTAGGCGTGTACTTTGAAATGGATCCATCCATCTCCGTAAACTTACTAGTGAAAACATTTAATGTACACAGATCTAAGATTCATCTGGAAAAGATATGCACAGATTGAACTAAAAATTGTTGAAGTGAAAACTTCTTTAGCGGCGTTGTGCACTTTTTTTGGAATGGGTAAAAAATGTTAAACTCGCGTCAGGACACGTGACCTGACCGAAAATTCGTAAGACGGATGGAGAGTAGACAGCTGGCGCGGCGTAGGAGAGTGAGTATCCCCTTCTCTTTCTACGGCGCGGCGAAAATGTATGCCTGCGCCTGCTGTTTCGTATATCAAAAATGCACAACGTTAATATTCAAGATTTCACTTCTGCCGGCACTCCCAGAGTGCAACCCGTCGTTTTTTTTTATTGAATATTTCACTGTATAGGTTTTTACAATTAGGTACAACTTACAACATAATGCTAAGAGCGAGTTAAAATAAATAACTAATCTTTTAGACCAGGTTTTATTATTAGGTTTAGTTTTGATAACCTTAATTTTACGTATAAGTATTACGTATAAGAACTTAATAAAACCATTTTTCCTGACAATATAAATTTAAACCAATAGAAATAGATCAACTAAAAAGAAGAATGAAGATGAGCATCGTACGGCCGAACGGATGGACCGATTTTAATGCGATTTTTTACGTGAAAGCCGTATACCTTCATGTGCAGAGGTTTTATATTTGTTTGATGAAAATCCGTACAGCCATTTAAACGTAATTAGAGGTTAACGCTTGAAAGTCAGGGCTTTCTCTAGAAACTAATAGATGGCGCTACATTAAGTTTCGCTACTCATCACGAGATGGCATTCTTGACAGCCGGGGGATTTTGTAAATTTGCCTAGCAAATAAACATGTTCTTTATTTATCTTTGTCCTTTTTTAAGTTCGAATAAAATTATTTTTGGAACCACTTACTAAACGGTTTAGTAAGAAGTTGCAACAAACGTACTGTAGCGTCTCTATTGACGTTGTACTATTCGATCTAGTCATCTATATCCTCGTGAACAACTTTGGAAACATTTTGATTGCGGTCCACCGCCGGCCGCGCTCGTAAACCGACCAACTTTACTGGGATAACGACGCAACGTAATTAGAGCATTTCTTTATTGCTGCAAAAACACCACTCGTCTACTCGTAACTGCACGCTACAATCAAATGAAATAAACATGCGCTATCCACAGTAATGGGTTGGGGATGGCGTTCCATCGTGAGTATAACTCTTTGTCCGTTCTTTTATAGATTTATTAATATAGTTAAGTATATAACACAAACTATACCGAAACTAATTCCATATCTAATTTACAGTAAAATGCAAAAATAGAGATCTAGAATAATTTCTTTACCAACATCTATTTTTACTTTTAAAAATGTAATATTTGTAAGTTTTAAAAAGAGAAAATTATTAAGTAAATAAAATTAATATATACTTTATTTTGATTATATAAATAAGTTGTACTTAAATTAAAAACTTGGGGAAAAAATATCAACCTTACAATACTACGAAATTTACCAAATGAGTCCCGCCCCTGCTAAAACTGCTGTACAACATGTTTGAACAGCAGCAATAAATTCACTATTCAAATATGCATTATACTTTCCGCATACACACTGTGAAACACAGATAACCAAGGTATAGCCGCAGGAGTCCCCTACCTATTGCGCATTTATTATTAAACATTTGCAAACATCATTGCGCACACAGTTCGTTTACGCACCCCTTATTGTAAAGCATATTACACATTGAACCATACCTCGAGGGTCTAGAGGGTGAACATGAACAAGCCGCAACGAGGAAGAAATGAACACGTGTCAAGACCTCCTTACTCCTTGCTAACCACAGGAGTAAACCATCCACCACGTAGTAACTCCGAGGAGCATTATTTCGAGGCAGCCAGTGTACTACAGCCTTATTGCCTCACCGCATCGCCCTTCGAGCTCAAGTGCAACCACAAATAACGCCGCGGCAGGGACGCATAATGTTTTATTATACCCGTTTTATAACCGCGCGAAGAAAGCAATCCCCTTACTTAACAAGGAAACGAAAACGGATTACTTGAAGGAAAACAAAAATATTAATACGGGTTTTGAGTCGTAAATCTAATGACGGTCGCGGATGAGAGTGTTTATCTAAGGCTTTCAGAGGCTTGGAATTGTATTCTTTTTGTATGACCGGCCATTGAGTTGGGGGAATACAAATTTCATGACAATATAACGGAACCATCTCTTAAATAGCATGCTTGAGTACCATAATGCTAAAGAACGGCGTTAAAGAAAATTTCCTCGACACCTATTCAGAAACATTCCATTAGTAGTGACGTCTAATTTTGCGCAGTTTTTTAAAGCGCTCGTTTTAAAAGGCTGGCATAGTTCTCACCTGGCTCGCGAGTCGCGCAGTCAAAAGATCATTGTTACGCCGGAGTGTCAAACACTCTTCAAACGGAAAAACTGCGAAACGACGTAAAAAGACTAAAGCACAAGTTCACAAAACAGAGAGTGCCAGATGTAGAACCACATATATATTATTTTCAACACTATAAGTAATAAAGCCTCTCGTGAAACCTGAGCAGACGCTTTTAAGCCGCGACATAGGATGAATATTGGTATTTTTAATTTAGTTTAGACAAAAAGTCACCCTAAGTCAGCTAATTAGAAGTCAGAATACTTACCCATTAGTGCAATCAATTGAACTTCTTCTCCTTGAGCTCACAACAGTAGACCGGAGTAAATATAGCCGATTCCGTCGAGTTGGGCAAAAATGCGAATCATGTTAAGAGGCCGTCTATTAAATTTGACAAATTTCACTCAACTTTGCGTCGTGTTTTTGAGAAAAGTACAGGATTATCATTAAATTTATTTATATATTATGAAAGATAATATCATATTATTTAGCATGAGTGAACCATTTTGCCTATGAACTTGCTTGTTTTAGTATAATTCACTGGAATCCAACGTGCGTTTTGCCAAATTTCGCAAGACGCGTGGCGGGGCTTTCGAGATTTTCAAATGATTTAATCATTAACACCCGGTAAAAAAATACACAAATATAGCTGAATAAGTATTTTCTGACATGAGTGAAGCTTTTTTCATTGTTTTATTTAAATTCACAAGGAAAAAAAATCAACAAGTCGCGTAATTTTCGCCGAAATCGATGTAAATAAAGTCGCTTGTATTTGTGTTTTGAGCTCCTATTTTAGAAAAATAAAAATAACGTTACAAACGCCATTTCATGCCCTTTTTAAATATGCCAAACACATCATAATTATATTTTTTTAAATAATGTAAGAAAATAAAATCATATCCCATAAAAAAATATTTAAATAGGATGCGGTTTACCCTCCGACGGCAGTCCGCGCGCAGCGCTTACAGCGAGAGGACGTATTTCTTTGCGCCAACGCCGACCTCGTAGTCACTGTGCGATGACGTGCGCAAACCATAGAGTGACTGATAGGATTTGATCATTGGAAAACTTGATTACTTATAGTAATTTATTTGTGTCGTTGAACGTACTGTCGTAAATATAATGGGCTATCGGATAATTTTTTCAAACTTGAAAAGAAATAGAAAATTTATCAAGTTCTCCCTAATTGCCCCGTATTTCTGAAATGAAGATGTTGCTCCCATTCCATCGCTGGGCGGTGGTGTTCAGCGCTGGTGTGGCTTTAGGCCATATGCGCAGGCACTGTCTGCTCCGCGGTGGAAAGGGACGCGATGTAGCGGCCATTTTAAGAAATTCAGTTTACATGAAAATGCGATTTCACTAATATCGTCTAAGTAACCAAACATAATTATTGAAAGATTTTTTATATTTAATTTGCCGTACTCATTTCGGGAGTGTAGCACGGCAGCTGAGTGCTGGCACCGGATGCCGTCCTCCACACCCCAAATTTAAGATGAAACAAATTTTGAAAAATCAATAAAAAATAGTTAAATTCATTTTTATTCCAAAAATTTGTTAGTAAAAACTTTAATTTGGAGAATACAGTCTCCGATTATGTTGGAGGATGCGGACGAAAAAAAAAAATAGAATGAGCAAACGAGCTAAAAATAGAACGTTGATAATGTGAAACGGAAAAATAAATACTATGGTGCCACTAATTCTGCAAAAGGCAAAAAGTAAGCTTAAGTAAGTCACTAGACAAGACGTTTGTCAGTTTGGTGTCTAGACTGGGCCTGATTTGTTAATTAAAACTGAAATTATCAGGCGAGACGATGAGATTTGGGAAAATAAAATGTAAGACCGGTTGATAAATTTTTATCATAAATTATTACTACTGGAAATCATCGATCCGCCTAAATGTCGTTCAATGAAACTCCTGCAGCTATTAGCCCTATATTATAATAAATACGTGCTTGTACCTTCAATAAGTATCCTAGCTATTGTTACGAAAGTGGGGTTTGAGATTTGGAAAAAAATGCCAACACTCTTCTTAGGGAATTTATTCACTATGCAACCAAAGATTGACACACTAATATGGTCTTTGAAACGTCCATTGTCCAAGTCTTCATGCAGTCATAGTCCAAAATTCGTCGCTGAAGTTGTATAGGTTACGCGCCGATAATATTTGTTAAATCTCTTTGAAGTTATCTCACCACTTTTATATACGCCTGCCAAGGTACGAGAATAGATATTTCTAGAAAATTCATGTGCTTGACCCTCCGTCACCCCGACTTAGAATGTTAGTGTTGGTTGACCGATGTGAACTCGGGATTATTCTCAAACATTCCACAACCTTCTTTTTAATTCTTCATCATTCTGGATTATTCTATAAATTTCTAGAACATTCCACATTATTTTAGAACTTGCTAATTCTTCTGGAATTCTCTACTTCTAGTAGCTTTGCGACACTATTTCTCATCATTGTGCTTTCATCGAAATCCGTTTATATGTTAGATATTATTTGTTTTGAGCACGCAAGGTTTAAAACGGTAGTCAGATTTTCGTGCTAACATAAGGCTTTTCTGCAATAATTTTAATCGAAAATCAGAAGCAAATGTAGCGTTTCCTGTCAATCAGATTTGTATGTGTACTTTTTAAATGTATACTCAGACAAATTATACCAATTTTCTTAGTTCTACAGTTTTATTTATTTTATTCGATAATAAGGAAGGCAACTTCTACTCTAGCGATGCAGTCGTGTGTTTCATGAACGCGCTACTGCATCGCAACATTCTACATCGGTTTATGACCAGCGACTGCACAGCTACCAAAGAATTCACCGTGTGCTACCTCCCTAAACTCCTTTTCATTCGATATACACGCTGACTTTTCATTGGTTTTGGAAAAAAATGTCATCGTGTAAAAAAATTCTTCTATACATATTTGTGTATGACAAGACAAAAATGTTGCGAAAATGACTTCTGATCGAGACCACGTAGTGTTAAATAAAAGATTCGCATAGATTCCATGACACGTGTTTATCTCCACCGTCAATGCCCCAGAATCTTGTAAAAAAAATTTCACCAAAGACAATTAATTTCTACCTTCATTATTTATTCACAATGAATTCTCACCAACCGGTCAATTAGTGCTGCCAATTTTTAAAATATCCGTCTGTTCGTTACAACTTGCCACAGATACCCGACCGTACGAACGTACCAATTGTATCAATCGACTTCCACTTAGGTTTTATTAATTTAGCAACACTTATGACAACTGCCAATACTGTTTACAAATCGTGATACTTATTAGCTACAACAGATCTAAGAGTTTTAAATAAAAGTAATACTTAATAGTAGTTACGCCTGACCAAAACTGCCGCGTGAGCTCGATGAACTCTGTCGGGCCGGCCAGGTGGTGGTACTACTAATTGATCTCACGATTTTTTGTTTCTGAATTTTTATTTTAACTAGCTATTTAGGTATTAATAACGATCCTTATGAAGTGGCTTTCGGCACTAAAACCATTGAAAAATCACCATGTAGAGAGTAATACGGAGTAATATGGCTTACAATCAATGATAAGTAATACTTTGCACTACCTAATTTGCTAAAACTTGCCTTATTTAAGTTTCTATACAAATTAAATAATACTCAACTTTGCTTAAGTACCTGGGTGACCGAGCTTTCCTCGGTTACATATCAGATATACAACAATACAAAGTAAAAAATTATATATAAACTTGAACATAAAAAAACAAAAGTACCCATTAACAGTCACCGAGTGGGATTCGAACCCGTAACACTCTTTCTAACGGTCCGCATCCTTAACCGCTGAGCCAAACGGATGGCGGCCGGTGCGGAGAAATTAGCGACTATATTCTGCGTGAAAAGAAAAACGCATGAAAACTCGACAACACGCGTTTTCCCAAATATAAGACTAATCTAGATCGATTATTTACCGCCGAAAACCCCCATATACCAATTTTCAGCAAAATCGTTAGAGCCGTTTTCGAGATCATCGAAATTTATAAATATATAAATAAATAAATATACCTACAAGAGTTGCTCGTTTAAAGGTATAAGTTAAAGAATAGAAATCTCCATTATTATCACCTTCACGATTTATCATATTATTTTATCATAATATTTTTTAATTACCCGTAATCCAAAGCACTCAAGGATTTAATATTCATATATTATTACTCGCATTTAAATTAGGATGGCATTTGTAATAAAATTTTTACCAAAATTTGAATAATATCTGTTAGTTTATACCAGTTAGTAAGTTAGAAAATCTTTATTGCACCAAAACATAATGTACCACCAGTATATTTAGCCAAAAAACATCAACGATCGTCGAGCGCACTACACCGCGCTTTACGTCGCCTACGTAGCTCTGTGTGTGTGAGCGGCATGTCGTTGTGTGCGTGCGCCCGCTGCCAGCGTGCAAAAAATTACAGCGGGCTCTTAACAGGCGATGCGGCTAGCAACCCATCACTGTATTGATTGCTTTTCCATCTTCTCGCTCACCATAACGCTAAAAGTGGCTTTTGGGTCTTGCGGCCCTGGGCTCTGTATAGAACCGCAAGACCCAAAATGCTCTGTCTGCCCCATTAGGGATAAAGACGTGATAGTATGTATGTATATATGTATTCCGTTGAGTGTTCAGGGAATCGTTTTGTATAGGTACTCTATTTTTAGCCTATCCTGCCCCACAGCAGGGCAAAGGCCTCACTTCTTGACCCAGTCTTACAAAAATATCAATGTCATTCCGCCATCTCTTGCTGGGTCTAATCGACTTCCTTTTCCCATTGAGATGAGTCCATATTGTTGTTGTTCTAGCCCACAGATCACTGCGCATGCAGCAGATATGGCCTAACAAGTTTCACTTGAGGCTGGCAGCTTTCTATTCAACATCTACGATTGTGTTCTGAAGCGCAGTCTTGTGTTTCTTACGTGGTCTGATAGTCTGACTCCCAATATTATGCCTACTATCCCAATTGTCCAACTAATATTATAAATGCCAAAGTGAGTTTGTATATTTGTTTGTTTATTTGTTACCTCATCACGCTTCAACTGGAACCTATTTAGATGAAATTTGGTATGGATATAGTTTAAAACTAAGCGAAGGACATGGTATAGTTTTTATTTTAAAATTCCCGTGGGGAGCGAAGCCCGCGGGCAGCTAGTTTGTTTATAAAGTACTTTTCTCCCTTCTCTAATTTATTATTTTGTAGTGGTGAAGTCGGGCAGCAATGGTGCCCTTTTAGAACGAGCATGTAGGTAGGTAGGTACCTACGCGGTGTAGTGTTTCATTACGACTGTGTTTTGTGACACGTGGAAATAAAACTTTATTTTGATTGAGACTCGTCAACTGTTGCGACAAATATTATTGAAGCAAATGTTTATTTTAGGTTCACTGCATTTTTTTTTTTATATGTTTGTATTCGCAAAATGTTTATCTTCTATAATGTCGCATTTCTCTTTTATAATTTTCATCATACCCTAAAGTGTATAGCCGGTATTTTTTTAACACAAAGATCGATAAGATGAGAAGATCCGCACAAATCTTGGCGTACGTCATCTAGCAGTATAAATCATGGCTCAAAAGCTCTAAATAGGTACTATCACGGTCTTTTTTGCATGGATACCATACCATAAAGTCGATTTTTCTGTGAGGTTTTGCACCTGGACTCACAGAACTTAAACTAGATGGCGTATTCACAAATTAAAAATAACAAAAGCTCAGCAACGTGCATCTGCAAAAAGATGATTTTTAATTGGCTTAAGATAATTTGTGATGACATGAAATAAAATAGTAACTATAGCAAAAACAATATATTTTCTATAAAACATAGCTTATTGATTTTTTTATTTTCAAGAAATACTAGCGCCATCTTAAGATATAATCCACTCAGTTGGCGTTGTAACCCAGCTCGAACGATTTTGCTGCTATGGAAAATTTTCTTCTGATCAGTTCTGCATGGAAAGCATAAGGTTTACTTTTCTGTGAGGTTTTTGCATTAGGAGCCTCAGAATAAAACTAGATGGCACTGTTCACAAAAAAAATAACAAGTAATCCTTTTATTTACTAGTAGATCTTATTTTCACTAAAGTTGAAAACAGATAGATGAGCTAGTGGCGCATTATTGACGTAAGCCGATTGGCAGCGGTTCGAATCCCAGGTCAGGCTTAATTTAAAAAAAGAAACAATATAATAATTAATTGTTTTTAGTTTTTATAATTTTTTATAATATAAAAAATATGGTTAATATTTTTTTATTTGGTAAAATGGAAACATCAACAAATATTTTTCCTACTGATTAACGTTTACAATTGCAACTTTCGTGTAGGTAGATAAAAAATAAAACAACATTAGTAATATTATAGTCTTATAATTAATACCCCTTAACTTATCATAACCTTTCGCTAAATACACAACATAAGTTTTTTAAATGTTTTGCCTTCTTATATATGGTTATAGTTAGTATAGTATAGTATAATACAAAAATTCGTTTTGCAGATATCTATATTGACTATATGATTAATTGATATAATATGTTTTTAAGGTTTATAGCTTAAGTATTCGTTCCCAATCGAGGAAGAGATTGAAGCTAAACCTCAAATCAATAACAATTTTGAGACCGGGTTGTAGCTACCATAAAGAATAAAAGACAATATAAACATTTCTAATAATGCAGAAAATAATGAAAATCAATTAGTATAATAACATATTGAACATTTTGAACACAATATATAGCTATCCCGGTCTCAGCTAATAACCTGTATAACCGCCATTTTGATCGATTACAGCTTGCAAGCGCGAACCCATGGAGTTTATTAAATTCTCACATAAATTGGAACCCCTTATAGAATCCCATACCTGCATGCAGTGATTACTCAGTGCCTCCTTAGTTCGTTCGTTCCTATTGTCCCACCTTTGAACCATAACGCCCCATACATTTTCAATCGGGTTTAAATCCGGCGATCTCGCAGGCCAAGGAATAATTCTTAAATCCGATTGCTGCCTAAACCACTCTTGCACAATTATGGAACGGTGTATAGGACAATTGTCCTGCACGAACGATATCAATGGCACATCCTCTACAGGGAAAATATTTCGCACAGTGGGCAACATAACGTCCTTCAGCACGTCTAAATAATTTACACTATTTGCTCGACTGGGTACTAAAGTTAGTTCTCCTGGGCCTGCGGCACTCATCCACCCCCACATGTTTACTGTTATACGACCAGATTCACAGTTAGGCACAACGTGATCACTATTGTAACGCGTATTATTCCTACGCCACAACGTAACTCGCCCGTGTTGGCTAGATTTGAAAGTCTTCTCATCACTGAAGATGACGTTGCTCCAGTCGAAGTTTCTATATTCCAAAGCGAACTCTAATCGCGCTCTTTTATGGGTTTCGGTTAGCAATGGCTTAATAGCATGTCGCCGATAATGCAGACCTTCACTATGGAGAGCACGGCGCACCGTTCGTAAAGATGTGTCAAACAATCCTGCGTAATATCTGGTTGGGATAAAGCCATTTTCCTCATAACCTTGCACCATAAGTTCACGCTGGTCTGAGCTAATATGGGGTCTTCTGCCGGATCTACTGCGGTGTTCCAACGAACCCTCCTCTGAAACCGTTTTACCCATAAAGTGACAGTCTTTATCTGAAAGAGGAATATATGTTTTATTTTTATGTTTCAATGGCCATGCGTAGTAAAGTAAATAACAGAAAGTGAATTCAATAATTTTTTTATACTTACGTTTAAGCCAATTTCTCTAGAAATTTCAGAATAATTAAGGCCTTGCTTATGCAAAGCTATTATTTGGGCCCTCGTAGCCATATCAATATTCGAACGCGAACTCATATTAAAATAAATAATTAAAACTCGTTTAACGCAATCGTAACTGAACTTACTCAAAGAAAGTATAGAACGTTATGATTTAACAAAGATATAATTTTTATAAATCAATGGTAAACTACCTTCAATTCTTTTGAGATTTTATTTTTGTCGCTTACAATATCAACGTTCATAAATAACTACAACAAGATAAACAGTAGGGTAATTTTAACCCTCTGTATAGATACGCATTGGTCTAATGGTTAGTGGTATTGAAACATAAGACAAATTTTATGCTACCGAGTTCGAATCCTAGCTAGCTGTCGTCTCGTTTCTCTGCAATAAGGTTTTTAATTGTAATAGGAGAATTTGTGATAATATAATAACTAGCAAAGAAAGAGACTTGAATGAGGCACGTAAATTATTTATTTTCTTATTTCCAATCCAACTAGCGCCATCTATGGTATCTAAACCAAACCAATACATAAGTTTTTACAGAGGGCGTGGCGCAAATCGCCGCAATCGATTTTGTTATGGAAATATCCATGCAGAACTGACCGCAGGTGTACATGGCCTTTCCAACCGCTTCAAAAACGATATGTTCATATAAGTAAACTTAAACCGTTGTTAACAGAGCTAAATTGCAAATATTAATTAATGGGAAGTAAAAGAGGAATCCCTCAATTTCAGTGCAAACTGATTGGAGTTAAACGGACGGTATTGAGCCGTCGGAATTGAGACAAATTGACCCGCCGCCCGTGTTTAGCGGCGGCGGCGTAGCCTACTATTTATAATTCTGTTTTAGCTGAACGATCCTGTTAATTACTATAAGTTACTTACCTGCTATTTTGTAGTTTACTTTAGGTGCAAGCCTTTACAGGAGAAAAATTATTTGGGTTTTAGTTTGTAATAACTACCAATAAATAATAATAGTAATACATATATGATTTTAGAGTTTCACGGTCACAATTAAACGATATTAATCGCGGTAAGTCCCGTAATACTAATAACAGTAATAATAATACATATTGAAACATATTACAGACTAGCCGAAGCCCGCGACTTCGTTCGCATGGACTTTATGACTCTGAAAAATACTCATCAGCCTGAACAACTTTTGCTAAGACGTCATTTTAGGGTTCCGTAGTAAAAACGGAACCCTTATTGTTTCGCCATGTCTGGCTGTGTGTCTGTCTGTCTGTTTGTCTGTTCGTCCGCGGCTTTACTCGAAGACTAAGAACTAGAAAGCAGTAATTGAGTATGAGAATGTATATTATGTCGAAAAATTCGTAGAATAAAATCAAAAATTAAATGTTTTTATGTCTGGCTCTCGGTAGCTCTGGCTCAGTAAAGTCGGAGTAATATTTTTTTCTTGACTATCTCTTCTTGTGGCTTGCGATCACGATTTTTCGATTCAGGGATCCGTTTCTGAAATATTTGGTTTCAAATTGCAATTTTTTGTTAGAGACATGTGTCCCCCCCTTTACTAAACGGTTATATATGGACACGTGAAAAAATCACAGCTGTAGTATATATATAACGAATTTTAGAGGAAAACTATTAGAGCTAAGTAGGGCTTACAAATTAAAAAGTTATACCTAAGTATTAAACTTATAAAATGTACTCTTAAAAGGAAAATTTCATACAACTTCAATGGTATGAAATTAAAGTTGACATAAGTAACTAAAGAACTCTACACTGCGCGCGGCCCGACACTCACTTGGCTAATTATTATATTTCTTGTAGTAAAGCAAGACCATTATGATCCTGCATCAGGTATTCCATTTTCCAAAATCAATTTTACCCTATATGTTGCCCAGGCTTAGCAGCTATATCACAAAAAAGTTTCATTCGAATCCGTCCAGTATTTCCGGAAACAATCAAATAGACAGACATTTTTTTATAATTCTTCCTCTATTACTGTGTCTCCCTCGCCCCCATTTTTATTTTTGTAAATATTTAATATACATACACACTTTTTTTCTATTTTATTATATGTATAGATACAGATAAGTGCCTAATTCAGTCCAAGTGTGATGTATATAACGTTTAGTACGTTTAGAGTAAGAGCAACAGTAAGAGCATTTTGTTTTTTCGTTCTCATAACTTTGATCCAAATACAAATGTAATAAACCCGCATTAATTTACGAGAACAGTTCAAAGTCGAAAGCGCATTAAAATTCCGAGAATGTTTTAATGAAATCAAATTGGATCCTTTTATGCGCATATTTATGCGAAGAATTTAAAAATATAAATCTGCGCAACCCGCAGCTGGCTGCATACGTGTCGGGAACACACTGTGTCGACGGTACGAGCAAAAAATACCGATTTTAAAACAGTACATTTACCCAGTTTTAAACTTGAATGCGAATGCTGGCTGTCGCGTGTCGGTTTTAAAAAGTTAACTTGCTTAGTGGGTTGTGAACCTTTCAATCTTTAGCTAGTACTACTGTATATCTGATACAGGAATCACCGTAATAATCTTTGGCACAGAATAATTTGATAAATGTGTAGTAAACTAAAACAGTAAATGCTGTTTAAATAATAATTTAATGCTCTAAATTGGTACATACAATCATTATAAAATAATTACTAAGTTCCTATACATACGTACATTTTAAAATGTTCTTAAAATTCATATCATTTTGTTTAATACGTAGCAGTTATTTTAAATATTTAGTACTTAGGTATTATTTTTGACTAAGGCATAATGATTTAAGTAGATATCTCTGCGTTTTTTTTGGTCCAAAAAATAATTCGTATGGAATCACGTTTAAAAAAACTTAAAAGTGAAAGCAAGTTTTTATCTATGTTAGATGGAAAACGATTCAGCGGTTTTAAACTTATGGGGATGAACGCTTGAATGTCGGGTTTTTTAAATTCCTGTACAAATAAACGTTGACCATATAATAATATGGTTTAGTTAACGACTTAAGAGGAATGGATACCACTTTTATTGTGATTGTAGTGAAAGTTGTTGACTCGGAACAGGAGTAGAACACTGCGATAAAACTTTTTGTGAGAGAATCGCTACAGATGATATAAAAACATATTGTGTTGTATAAGTAAAGCTCAATATAGCTGGTCTCAAACTTCTCTTAGGTATGTGTTATGATGTTAGATACGTATGTGTGCTATTTTAATAAGGGCCAAGCCAAAGGAGCTTGAATAAGGGCCAAGGCAAGGGAGCGCGTGGCGTAGGCTAGGCGTACTTTGGTAAAAGCGTTTTAAGTTGTATTGATGTGTGGTTTCCGGCAGAGTAGAATAGGACCACTAACTCTTCCCGTGGATGCCGTAGAAGGCGACTTAGGAAATACAAGCTAAAAAAAGTTTATAGACATCAATGTGACCTCTCCAACCCGTCTGGCCAACGAGGAGAGTGTAGGCTGCTCTGGCTAAGTATGTCTCTGGTAGTATCGAGAGGGTCATGCTCTTGCAGTAGAGACTATAAAGACCTGATGATGATGATGTGTGATAGTTTAGGACTCAAATTATATGCAACAAATTTCGCATTTCGCATGCGCGTGTTCATACCTACATTTTTTTAAATTAGAAATATAAACGTGTTCTAGAGGAAAAACATACAATAAAAATACTTATCTAAGGATCTCGCGCGGTAAGTAAGTAATCCTTTTATCTATATTTTGCGGTTCGTTACCTCTGTAACGTTCCTTTCTCATAACTGGAGCTTACTCCCAAGAATTCTTACAATTTCCAACTTATATTTTATTATTGCTACCTGGTAACATCAAATATTGGTGGAAACGCTACGAGTACCTTCGAAATGTTTGTTCCGCAGTTCTGCATCAAAGCACTTTGTTAAAAAATACCAGTTGTATATTAGGTAGAAATTTTTAATTTACGATATCTCAAACTTTTTTGGTCATAAGACTGTCAAGGTACGAGTCTGTGAAGTATATAACTATCTCGTTTTCACCATGTAATCAATATCTTACATTTCGATCTTTCTACAGATCCAACATTTTGCCAAGCCTGATCATTGGATCCGTAATGTACCTGTGTATCGAATAAAGTGAATGATATCAACCAAGTACTGTAAAGTTTTTTTTTTACTTTTAAAATGGTTTTATCCCATGTGACTGTTACTGTCTATCTGTGTATTATAAAGATACATATTTACATATATATAGACAGAGTTTCTTTTTTTTCATTCTTACTACCTACATAAGACGACTATTTTGCTAGATACTTCCATTCAGAGACGCATCATAAAACTTTTCCAAACGTCATACCTTCTTTCGCCTAAGCTTGTACGTGCATTAATGTGACAGTCACGTACACATTAGACCGTATAATCCACAGATAAAGCAGCAAGAGTAATGCGAATTCGCGAAATAGTTGAATTAAGGGTGCACACCCCCGCACGATTAAGAACTATGATCGATGTTTCGACATGTGCAGTGGGGTTCTTACACATCATTTATTAACTTTGGCTGCGACCGAATTGTGTTTTTGTGACTTTCCCGATTTATTTGTTGAAGTACAATATCTTGTTTTTTCCGCCACGTCGGCGTTAAAGAGGGGATTTAGATTGAGAAATTAGGTTAGTTTATATATTTGTGGCTTTATTAGTCATCAAAAATCGAGGGCTTACAGTTGCAAAGGACTTTAGTAATGTTTTGATTGATACAGACAACAAGAGAGCCATATCAAGTTACCATGGTAACTTGCTGGGGTTGATAATAGTACGTATCGTAGTGCACTACGATACGTACTATTATCGACCCCAGCAAGTCCTCTGTTAGAAAATGGACATAGGCCTGCACCGATCTTAAAATGTTCAATATTAATTTTTGTAGCGTCTGGCTGAGTGATGATAAAATATTTGACCCTTTCATAATATGATATTAAGTTTATTCGATTTCGTGAAGGAACATGGCAAATATCCAAATGCAAACAAATATTCCCGGCTTCTACAAATATTAGTTCCACCGCCACTTTAACCGAATTTAGAAGCTACAATGTATTATGTGAATTTAGGTGTATATTCGGTATTTCATCGCTTCACCGCTTACACGTTTGTGGGAACCATATCAGGATGGCAATATGATTATGTAGAGGAGGTTAATATATACAAAACTGTGTTAATACGGAATAAGTCGACGTTTATGTAAATGTCACCTTTTAATATAGAGGTGTGGTATGGAGAGAGGATGTGTGGTTTCCGGCGGAGTAAAATAGGGCCACTCCAAGTCCTCCCGTGGATGTCGTAGAAGGCGACTTAAGAAATACAAGTTAAACAAAGCTTATAAATATCAATGAGACCTCTCCAACCCATCTGGCCGGCGTGGAGAGTGAAGGCTAAAGTTCTCTGGCTGCTCTGGTCAAGTATGGCTCTGGAAGTACAGAGAGGGTCGTGCTCCTGCAGAAGAGACAAAAAGACCTATTGATGATTATAGAGGTATAACTATACCTTCGTTTTAGTGTAAACTGAAGAGTTCACACAAAACGTTCATGACATAGGGAACCTTAATGAAATAAGAAATGGTGAAAAAATGCCACGTCAGCAGAAATTGAACCAGTGACCTCGGTCTCGATACGACCACGCTCTTACCAACTGAGCCATTACGTGTTTTCCATCACATCAGTACTGCATCTTTGATGCCCATAAACCTAATAAAATTATAAATATGACCTTATTTATGCCTTCTATTTTGGTCACTGCGTCAGATCATCATCGTTTTAGCTGCATGACGTGAACTGCTAGCCATATACGAAAGATTTAAATTATTAGCGTATCCAGCGTTTTCCAACGACTGACCTGACCATCTTGTTACCTTTGTTCTCCTACGGATTTCCTTATTTTTGATTGTCTTATTCAATCACGTAAAGAAAAACCGTCGTAGCTGCCCTCTCTGTAGTTTGCTGCGCGAGCTTGAGTCTTCTAATGAGATCCATAGTAAGGTTCACATCCCTACCACATAACCTTTGATCATGAGGCACTGTGATATTTGGAACAAGAAAATACAGCGAAGCTTCTCGAATTTTGCCCGAGCCCAGCCGAGCCTAGCCAATTCCGTCGAAAAACTTCCGCCTCGAAGCTGGAACTTTCAGCCTAAATCCATTGCCGTTGAAAAATGTTGTACTTCAGGGCAGAACCCACTTTGAGTTTTATGAATACGTTATATGGTATACAATGTATATAATCTGTATAAATTTGTAGCTAAATATCAAAATAAGTATACCAGTAGTTTCATAGGAATTATTAATTTTATGGGGTCCTGCCACGGAGCATGCTCTCCAGCAGAACCACTTTGGTTTTACTGTTACAGGTAATTTGTAAACATTATAATGGTATGTAATAAATGTATCTGAATTGTATATCACAAAACCAACAACAGTCTCAAACTTTTTGCTTTAGAAAGTGGATTTTTACCAAACAAATAGAAATGCAGCAAACGCCTGCTAGTTGATTGATATCAATTAACACTAAGTTATATAAGGTGTAACAAAATATAATGAAACTCTGTTAAGGGTGAATTTAGTCCATTACACTGAACTACTTTTTCCAAGGAATATGTATAGAAATATGTCAAGTATTTACTTTTTTATAAATTGATGTGTCATAATGGGTTTGTCATAACTCTTATGGCCATAACCATAGTTTAACATAATTTATTTGTTCATAATTTTTGTAGTCATAATTTTTCACTCGACTCAAGACATAGGCAAAAGTAATACAGACACAAAAACAACTTTGCGCTGGAGTGTAGGTTAGGTTTCTTGTGACCAACACACGAGCGAGCGAGCAACTCAAGCTTAGGGCAAAAGTAACACAGACACGAAAACAATTGCCGTGGAGTGTAGGTTAGGTTTGTTAGTTTTCCTTTGACCAAACATGAGCGACCGAGCAACTTAAGCTTAGGGCGAAAGTATAAAGCGCCTACTGTAACAATGTAATGTTAACAATATCACTCACCAATTGGTCATTTTTGTTTTCTATAGATATTGCTAAATTCTTTTTCAAAAGTATGTATTCCATCACATTTTAAATAAAAAGTAATTATAATTTTCAGAAATAAACTCATACAAATAGGTTGGTTCTGTACATTGTTTGTTTTCGGTAGTTTATTCTAACTGAATGACTTAAGATGACATTGACAGGTGGTTAATGTCATGGTCATTCCCAGTTTAAAAAATAATTCAATATAATGTTGATTATTTAAAATCATTCATTTTATTTATAAAGAATCCATAATAAACTAATAAACTCTTTTAAACATTTTTATTTTTATATTATCTCCGATTTTCTAGAACCTTCGATAATAGACAAAAGTTAATTATTGAGTGGGTTTCGGGTATCACAGAGTTGATATTTTTATCGATCTACCTACATCTTGTTGGATGTAGATCGAAAAAACCTCAGTGATCGATCATTACAATTGTGGCTCGCTTCGGCTTCAAACATAATAATTTGTCTACAATAATTTGTACGGCTGAGTTGTCCGTTAGCTATTTTTTTATTCTTTTTTAAAAATAATTTTTATTGTGTACGAGTTCCCTGTTATATAGGGAACTACGTTACCCTTGGAGAAAAAACTACGTTACCCCTGGAGAAAACTACGTTACCCCTGGAGAAAACTTCGTTACCCCAGGTGAAAGTCGACCCTGGTGCGTCTACAAGTCGTGACTTCGAGTCAAACCGGCCGCCATTTTGTTTTGCCCCGAGTGCATATTCGTCCCTCACCCAGATAAGTTCCGCCCGAGAACCACTGACCACCGTTCTGTTTTAATTTTGTATTTGTAAACGCATCATCTGTACGAGACTACCTATTTTTTCGCTGGACCCGCGTCTGTCCCTAGATTATTAGTTTTGTGTGTTTTATTGTTATATATATTGTAGAAAGGACAATATAGTTGTTTATTTTAATTTATTTTGTTTTTTTATTGTCCTTTTTTCCTTGTAGTTTATTTTATTTCATTTTTTTTTCTTGCTCGGGCTTATCCCGTAGCACTACGTATTTAGTGTAAAAAAATACATTGAAATTAGTTATTGTGTCTCACATTTTAAAGCTTCATAAATAATCATGTTAAAATTAAATTTATATTAATAAACATTATGAGTAATGATATTATTTTAAAATTATATCATGATTACTACTATTTGTGACAATCAGTATTTATGACAAATCTAATTATATTAAAAAATATATGTGAAAAAAATTATATTAAATTTCATTATGATAAATTATGATTATGAGACAAAGCATTATTTCAAACTATATTATTACAAATATTTTTATAAGAATTATTAGAGACCCACATAAGGGCACACAACTTTCTTTGTATATAGCACTGCACGGGTTCAGTAATTCGGAAACACACTTAAAATGTTTTTTATAAGCTAAGAAAAACACACTTTTGTGCGTCTAAACTGACGATAAGTCTTTTTCATTTTCCACGCTTCATTGTAAAATATATAAATGAATGATCAGTATAATATTATACTCAAACGTTCGATAACAAATAAAGAGAATAAATTTTTGAGTGACCAAGTTTTTCTCACTAGAACATATTTATGATAATTAGATTTTGTTTTGATTGCACATAAACAGTATGAAAATGTTAATATTGATGAGATGATTCATGATTCCATTGTCATGCTAGTCAGATGACTAAATAAATAGAAAAATAGGTAGCTAAATTGTTATAGGTGTATCGAAGTCATAATATAACGACGCATTGGAAATAGTTGACAAGGAACTGGCAGGCGTTTGCCGGGCTTCTATGACGATTTTTTTGTTTTGATAAAAATCCACATTTTAAAGCAAAAATTTCGAGACTGATGTTGGTTTTGTGATATACAATTCAGATACATTTATTACATACCATTATAATGTTTACAAATTACCTGTAACAGTAAAACCAAAGTGGTTCTGCTGGAGAGCATGCTCCGTGGCAGGACCCCATAAATTAATAATTCCTATGAAACTACTGGTATACTTATTTTGATATTTAGCTACAAATTTATACAGATTATATACATTGTATACCATATATCGTATTCATTAAACTCAAAGTGGGTTCTGCCCTGAAGTACAACATGTTGAAAAGTAGAAATTCAATTTATGACACTCCTAATTCTTTTTTAAAAAGGCAATCGTCCCCAGAATCCTTCAGACAATTTGCTACCGTCAGATCAAAAATTCCTACCTTACTAAATACAATACTACCCCGAACCCTCAATAAGGTATTTCAGTAAATCAAGACAGCACTCCTAGTTCCCTACAACCCATTAGAAATAAGTGGCACTTGTCGATTGAACGCAAAATATAGAAAATGCAGAATGGCGACATAATCATCTTAAAACAGGCAGCGTTTGCATTGCAAAATGTTGGGCTGTAGACTTGCTCGTAGGTATAGTCGTAATCGTAAAACCACTTACCCTTTGTGTGTTACCAATCGGTATAGCCACACACAAGAGGTTTGGACTTCAACAGATAAACTTACAAAAAATTGTTTTTAAAACTCGCCAAGTTAAAAGATATTGTTTATTGTCACCGAAAAAAGGGTTAAACTGAGTAAAAAAATCTCATTATCTTAATTAGTCCGTCTGCTAGATTATCTAAACATAACGGACCTTTATTTTTTTCGTTTAGCAAAGTAGTAAAATTCATTAAGATACAGCGCATTGAAATTTCGGAGTGAGTGACGTCACCTTCTGTCGAAATCGTACCTTATAGTGACGTCACGCGCGAAAGTTAAATGCGCTGTATCTTCTTATCAGAGAAAAAAAAATACGTATCCCATACTTTTCAATTTGAATTCTTAAATTAAGTCTCGAACTTACCTTGGGGCTAGCTCAATCAGTGTGATTTGTCCCTATATATTTATTTAAGGCCATACCCAAATTTTCCGGGGTCCAGTGGCGCCGCCATTTAAAATAAATCATTTAAAAGAAAACGGAGATACCATTTAAAATTGTGTCTTGATCAAGTTCTAGATACCTATTCAAAGTATTTTTTAAACTACTTTTTGTAGTTTAAAGTGAGAACGTGCAGCTTTTCTACGCACATTTGCGAAAAACGGCCACTTTTGGCTAATGTGCGTAGAAAAGCTTCACGTTCTCACTTTAAACTATAAACAGTAGTTCATAAAATAGTTTTAAGGGTTATCTAGGGCTTGATCAAGACATAATTTTAAATGATATCTCCGTTTCCTTTCAAATGATTTATTTTAAATGGCGGCGCCACTGGACCCCGGAAAATTTGGGTATGGCCTTAAATATAAATTATTATTAAGATCGGCATTACTTTTGCTTTAGATATTAGAGTTATTCTTCTACACAGTTATTATTGTGACTGAACGCAACCTGAAGTTAATTGAGAGAAAATTGAAACCAGATATTTGTTGAGGGCGTCAAACTTCCTCCACTTGAGAAAAATTGTGGGACGGAGATGAAAGGGAAGTGCTCTATTGTATAAAGGTGTTTCGTCTATAGCGTAAATGTAGGCAATAAAGGCAATTAGGGAAGCTTTTATTTAGTACAAAGTTTGTGATAGCTTACGTTAATATTTTTGACTATGCCAGGATCAAACGTATAGACTCAGATCAGATATCATTGCCTACGGCTCAGATGGCTAATTCTAGTCCTTTGAAACTTTCTTGTTTCGTCACCCTCAAATTAATCATTAAAATATTTAAAAAAAATCTATATTGTTGGTGTTATTATTAAAGCATTTTCAAAGTAAAGGCTCTTCCATAGTTGCAATGATATCACTAGGTATAAAAAGTACATGAAAACAAAGTGCAACTTTGTTGCATTGTTTATTATTCCGAACAAAGTTTCCTACAACCGACAGTAACCCGTGGTCTCGTTACACTCCTCGTGATCGGTCCTCCAAAGATTTCCAGTAATATCAATAAAAATCTCCACTCATTCCGCAAAACTTTTTCGTAGAAACTTTTCGGACTGTTTGTGACATTGTTTTTACAATTTACTTTGTAGTCTTACTAGATGCTTCCGTTTGTTTTTGACGGACATTCTCCTGAACTGTTGAGGAAAATATATTATAATATTATAATTATTATAATCGAGTTCTACGCATTCGTTTGACATTGTTTATGTTATGTAGAAATTTTCACTGCAGCTAGTGCTAGGTTTCTTCTAGCGGCTTATCTGGGCTCTTCGATTCATTGGCAATCATAATTACATACATTAACAATAGAATAAACAAGGAAATTAACTACAACTCGGCTTATAACATAAATTACTTATAAATAAAAAAGCCCTGGCAAATCGCTGCCCCGTGGTAACGTGCCCAAAATGCTGGCAGCATTGCCACGTTGTATGGCTATGCTCATCTTTTGAGCCAGATAAAGACCAGCCTTCTGGCCACGTGTGATTTCAGTCAATTTACGGGCGACAGTATTAAATATTTTATGTGCAGATGATCCCCACGGCCCTAACGTTTCAACCCCAAACGGCTCAAATAAGTAATTATTGCCAAGGCTACTATATCTGTGCCGTTTGAGGTTTTCTGCAGCTGCTGCGGCTGTCCCGGCTTAAGACCCTGTGACAGAGAGATGAGACGGCGCCAAAGTGTCAACACTGTAGCATCCCACACAAGGGGCCGTCCCAATCTCCAAGGCACAAGGGTCATCCCATCCGGTCTCTTGCCGTCATCCCTAACCAGGTCGCTAGGTTTTAGAACGGCTGGCATGTGGATGCTAGCAAGAGCCCGGTGATTTAAGTTGTTTAGTTTTAAGTATGGGGAACCCCCAAAATTTACTGTTTTTTTTTTTCTATTTTTGTGTCAAAACATTAATGCGGTTCACATAATACATCTACTTACCAAGTTTTACCAGTATAGGTCTCATAGTTTCAGAAAAAAGTGGCTGTGACATACGGACGGACAGACAGACAGACAGACAGACAGACAGACATGACGAATCTATAAGGGTTCCGTTTTTGCCATTTGGCTACGGAACCCTAAAAACTATCGTGGTTTTACCCAACTTGAAAGGGAATTTTTTATAAAGATGTCAATTTTTTTTACCAACTGAGGATACTTCCAAAAGTGGCTGCAACGCAGGCTGCAACGTATAATAATAAAGACAAAGTTATTCTAAATTTCCGAGAGACGCTGTAAGCTAAGTTAAAATTTTGAGTTTCATCATCGATGAATTTTGAAAATTGAAACTAATTGGCAATCATGTATTTGACAATATTATTGCCAAAAAATCTTGACACCAGTGTAGTCATCATATTTACGTCCATTTCCTCGATCGGCTCCTACGATCCGCACGGTAAGAGAAGCTGGCACATTCAAGGTTTCTGTCTCCCAAATTAGCTTGGAAGACCAAGCATTTTAACTCATTTTCATTCAATCATCATCATCATCAGGTCTTTTTGTCTCCACTACAGGAGCACGACAGTCTCTATACTACCAGAGCCAAACCGGCCAGAGCATCCAGAAAACGTGGCCTACACTCTCCACAGTGGCCAGACGGGTTGGAGAAATCTCATTGATGGTTAAAAGCTTTGTTTAGCTTGCAGTTCTCCACGGGGGCCAGACGGGTTGGAGAAGTCTCATTGATGTTTAAAAGCTTTGTTTAGCTTGCAGTTCCTAAGTCGCTTTTACGACATCCACGGGAGGACTTGGAGTGGCCCTATTCTACTCTGCCGGAAACTACACGGCAAATATTTTCATTCAATACATTGTTTTAAGTCGGAACTCTTAAAATGTATTAGACAACACTTACTTCGTTTAATTAGTAAGCGTTTCATAATGCCGTTGCCTGGAAGGCGGCCAAACTGTTTAAAAAGTAAATTAAATTGGCCCGGAATCCCTTTAGACAATGAGGTTACAGTGGAGAATCTAAAGCTCATTAAATTTCAAGATGTAACTCTGTTATTGTACGGTAATAAAGTTAGTCAAGATAGAATTTATTAATGCGGTTTATGAATCTTTCCTTACTAGTCTGGGAACTGGAAGCAAGAGAAAAACACATACTTACTGGTTGAGTACTTGATATTTATAGCTAGCGCCCCGCGGTATAACCCGCGGAACAAGTAGCCTATGTGTTAATCTAGGGTGTCAGTCTTGTCCCCCCCGATGGGTTCCCGGTTTGTCGTACCGGGGGGGCTCAGTACCCGTGGTGCCGTGGAGCCACGGGGAAGCCAAGAGGAACCCGCGAGGGGGCGCTCCTGCGGTTTGCGCCAGCAGTGAGCGCCCACATTAGGGCGGCGGGGGAGTGGGAAGATCTCCCCCCACCCGGGGAGGGGCGCTCCCGCGGGCTCGGCTTCGGCCTTGAGCCTGCTGGGATGCGCCCAATGGGGCGGCGGGGGAGTGGGAAGTTCTCCCCCCACCCGGGGTGGGGCTGCCGGGAGGGGAATGTTTCATTGCCAAACAAGAGCATGGGCAAGCAGCTAGTTACTATTTTTAATTTCCTCATAATATTCCGCTAACGCTCATCCATCATCTGTTAAGCATAGTATAATGCGAAAGCGAGTTTGTATATTTGTTTGTTTGTTTGTTATCTCTTCATGCTGAAACTACTGAACCGATTGGGACGAAATTTGGTATGAATATAGTTTGAGACTCGGGGAAGAACATAGGGTACTTTTTATCCCGAAATTCCCACGGGGAACGAAGCCCGCGGGTGTAGCTAGTAACTTATATATTATATGCTAAGTCATCATCATCATCATCATCATATCAGCCACAGGAAGCCCACTGCTGGACATAGGCCTCCCCCAAGAATTTCCAAAACGACCGATCGGAATCGGCCTCCATCCAACGCCTTCCTGCAACATTGCGCAGGTCGTCTGACCATCTAGCAGGTGGGTGTCCTACGCTGCGCTTGCCGGTACGTGGCCGCCATTCGAGAACCTTTCTGCCCCATAGGCTATCGTTTTTTCGCGCTATGTGCCCGCCCACTGCCACTTTAATGAGCTAATCCGCTTGGCTATGTCAGTGACCTTCGTTCTACTACGAATCTCCTCATTTCTGATTCGATCACGTAGAGAAACACCGAGCATAGTCCTATCCATAGTACTCTCCATATAAGCTAAAAAGTAAACTTTAATTTATTTAATCTTTATGCCCAGTGGTTATGCCACTATGACGGAAGACCAGCGGCATGATGTAGAGTAGAGACACATCATTGCCATTTGCTAAGTTTGTAATTGTTTTGTTATTGTTTCTTAGTTTGTGATTAGTTACTACACGGTTGTAAGCTAAATCAGAATTAAGTATCTTATTTTAATAGATATAAAAGCCAGATTAAACCTATAAAATATTTTTTTGGGTAAATGATGTAAGTATAGATGCAGTTTCACAGAGCTGATTTTTTAGAATTTTTGGATTTTTCTTTTTGTTTTATGTAAGCCATCTTAACCCACTTATTTTGTCACCAGCTGAAAATCAGCGCTGTGACAAACCCCTATCAGCACATAGCTGAGCTGGTCGCCCTTTCGGCAATTCGTATTTATATGTGTTATCTGGGGGCAGTGCCCCCACCAAGTCGAGCAAAAAAGCGTCACGGCCGTACCATCCTTTTCTCGAAGCAATTCACACCATTTTCGACCCCCTGTAACTTCGTTGTGGATAAAACTAGAAGACTGAAATTTTCAGTTACCATGCAGGCATTGTAAAGACACGGTATATTTTAAATTTCATTCAATTTGAACCAGTATTTTAAGAATTATAACGGGTCAAATTTCTTAATTTTGTCACTCACTGACTCATATATTGAGACTTGGCCATCGCCTGAAAACACATGTAAATTCAATGATTTAGTGCGATGGCCAAGTCTCGATATATTTATATAAAACATTAAAGAATTTTAATATTGATATGCGTCACTATAAGATGCTGTTAATTATTACGTAACAACTTAATGCTTCGAGTACGGAGATTCCAGACACAATAGATTTTCAATTGTTATGGACCACGATCGTGGTCTTAGAGACTGGACGTATTAAGACAGAAAGTCGCTTAAGTAGAGACTGAATAAATTAATAACCGACTTGGTATTACATGGATCTCACAACTTTTTACCGCAGAACAACTGAGTTGCGAGACTTGGTTTTTTTGACAAGTATTGTTTTTGATGGGATTGTATTTACTTATATGTAAGCTGTAATGATTTTGATTGTCGAATAAAGCTTTTCTTTCCTCTTTCACTAATTGCATTTTAGACGCGGCCAGTGCGTGCTCCGCCATTCTCGTTTTCACATCTTGCTAGCCAATTACTATAATAACGAATAGACTATAGATTTTCCTAAAATTATAAATTATCAATGTTTTTATATTAGTGACCGCGACTATTTAAAAAACGGATAACAGTACAGGAGTAAAAAAATATAATAAAACATTTCCTTTTAGGAAATCTCGCTACATATTCTTTAGCAATATGAAAATCATCATCTGCAATGCAGTCCGTTGTGTGTTATCGCAGTGGATGATGCTGTTGCACTAATTGCATTTCAGAAGCAGCCAGTGCGTGCCCCGCCGTTTTCGTTTTCACATCCCACTGGCCAATTACTGGCGCTATTCAATTTATTTGCCAGTTCCCAGATTCAATAGCAGCGTCTGCTATGCATTCTCTGAGAGTTTCGTTTGCGAAGTTATCACAAAATTTAAAAACTTATTATATATACAATTAGTATGTAGCAAAACACAAAAATCTAAAACAAAAAAATTGCAGTAAGTAGGCACAAATAATTAAATTACTGCTAGACAAAATTTCTTTGAAGCGTGGTGATTACAAACAGCCATTAAAATTTAGTGTCCAAGGAAATAACAGTTTTGTAATAATGATTATTTCCACATCGTAAAGTGATTCATTAATAAATCAGAGAAATAGCCAATGACCTAGTACGTTAGTAGGTAGTGTCCTACGTAATCAGTATTTCTAATTCTTATTTTTAATGTAGCTTAAACCCTGCATATCCATTAATGATCCTATCAAACTTACATAGCCTTTGATTTTTACTTCTTACTCCCTATATCAGTCCACTGATGGCTAAAGGCCTCTTTTTAATTAATTACCTCACAGGGGTTGGTCATTTCAGTATTTCGTGCAAGAATGCTTTGCACAAAGGATGCTGCTTCCCATTTTCTGTTACCTATATATCTTTTAGTCGCCTTTTAGGACACCCATATTAGAGGTAGGGATTGGATTCTACTCTGACATCATCTTACGGCCTCAAAATACTAATAAGTAGGCTATAGGTACTTCCTAAATTCCATTAAAAATGCTAGAGAAAAATATTTGTGTACTAAAATTACAGCGTAATTTTACCGCCTATTTACTCAATAAGACGTACGTAGGTACAGACTTACCAACATCTCAAATTAAGTAAACAATGAAAAATGCTATTACAAAGAGGAAAACAAAGTAATGCATAGCAAAAAAGTTCATTTATATCACTTTGTGCATTCCGATCTGAGTATTGTTTTCATTCCAAGAACACTAATTTGTTTAATAACTACCTACTATCTAAATTAATAGGCCAATTAACAACAGGTAACCTAATGGCAAATACCCACAAGGGACAATTATGCGAGCATTCGTATCAGTCGGTAGAAGGGCGTCATGGTTAACGTCTGACTGTCAATAATATCAAGATGATTAAGTGGCATTCCCCTAGTCTCATTGTGTTGGCTTTGCTGTTCCTCGTTGAAGCACGCAAAGGTAAGGTTTTTTATTGTAATAATTGTGTGTCCAAGGGGTCTTCCTAAAGGAAATCTAAAATAACTGGTGGTAGCTCGTCTACTGAAAACATTGAAAAGTCCACATGCGTAAACACTCCTCTGGCTGCTCTGGCCAAGTATGACTCTGGTAGTACAGAGAAGGTCGTGCTCCTGCAGTGGAGACAGAAATACCTGTTGATGATGATGATGAAACCGATCTAGCTAGCTAGGTTTCTTTTGAGAGAAACTATGCGTTTTCATTGACCGAAGCTCGGTTAATTACTTTTTGTTAGAAAAGCAGTAAATTACTAGTTTATTAAATGATGACTTTATTTTTATATCTATGGAATTAAACTTCCGGACCTACGATCTAGTAGCCCAAGCAACAATCCTCAGATTGGTAAAATAAAATACACTAGATAAGTATAACAAATAACAAACTAAATATGTTAGTAACATAATTTATATTCAGACTAAGCTATTGTTTTGAAAGATATGCATTATTTTCTAATGCATGCACCCGTCACATGCAGTTCCAATAATATTGAAAATATTCATGAGGCAGCTTTTGTTCCTAACTTCCCAGACACAAATTACTTCCACTCGCACGACACAGCATACACTTTTAAAGAATATGCATTTATATCAGTAAAATATCTACTGATGTACCTAAGTCTCCATAACTTTATACTGTTATCTGGTCCATAGGTCCTTATTCATCACCAAGTATTTTTTAATAGAGATACCAATAGAGGTCACAGGGAACTGAGAACGTACAGCTACAGCGTCCTCTTCTTCATCTTCTTCACCTTTTTAGTCTCCACTGCAGGAGCACGACCCTCTCTGTACTACCAGAGCCATACTTGACCAGACTAGCCAGAGGACTTTGGCCTACACTCTCCTCACTGGCCAGACGGGTTGGAGAGGTCTCATTGACGTTTATAAGCTTTATTTAGCTTGTAATTACTAAGTCGCCTTTTGCGACATTCACGGGAGGACTTGGGAGTGACCCTTTTCTACTCCGCCGGAAACCACAAGGCATTTATAAGGTCCTTATTGTCGTCTTTAAAGGCGCCACATGTGTTAATATTTCCTAAGCTTTTTTATATTCCGTAAACACCTTGTCCAAGTTGACAAGGTGTTTGTTAAAAAAGCGGCCAAGTGCAAGTTGGACTCGCCCATGAAGGGTTCCGTAGCAGCAAGTAACATAATATAAAAGTTTTTGTATTTCAATGTAACTTTGATCGATGTTTTAATAATAGTGTATTTTAATTTATGACGTATAAAAAAATACTTACTAGATCTCGTTCAAACCAATTTTCGGTGAAAGTTTGCATAGTAATGTACATCATATATTTTTTTAGTTTTATAATTCTCTTATTTTAGAAGTTACAGGGGGAAGCACATTTTACAACTCTGGAAGTGTTTCTTGCGCAAACTAGTCAGTTTAGAAAAAATGATATTAGAAACCTCAATATCATTTTTGAAGACCTATCCATAGGTAGTCCACACGTATGGATTTGATAAAAAAAAACATTGAGTTTCAGTTCTAAGTATGGGTAACCCCCAAAATGTATTGTTTTTTTTTCTATTTTTGTGTGAAAATCTTAATGTGGTTCACAGAATACATAGAAAGAAAGAAATTTTTTATTTGGCAGATAACATCTTATGTACTAGACTAGATTTATAAATATTAAAAGTGCCGAAAAGGCGGCCAGCTCAGCTTGGTGCTGCGGTGTGAACCACAGCGCTGATTTTCAGCTGGTACCTAGTGATTCAGGATAGATAGCTTACCAAGTTTCAACATCTACTGTTCCATCTGTATAGTTCCTATAGTTTCAGAAAAAAGTGACTATGACATACGGACGGACAGACAGGCAGACAGACGTAACGAATCCATAAGTGTACCGTTTTTTTGCCATTTGGCTACGGAACCCTAAAAAGTGAATCTTTCAAAGTGGGAAAAATATATCGTTCCATTTGGTCTTTTTATATTATTATGTAAGTGTATGTATTAATTGTACCTACAGTTATTATTTTTCTTCTCCCTTGCCTATAATTTTGCACCTCACCTGTTTTCGTCAAACATCTCATCATCAGATTGCAGTTGCGATAAGGCCGCCTTTTGACATCTGTTTTATGTATCTATTACTCTGTAACTTTATGTTTTAGTGCAATAAAGATTTTAACTAACTAACTACAAATTACTAGCGATGAAGCACGTTTATCACCCTAAAAGAACACTGTTTTAAACTTGCTTTAAATTAACCGCAACTAAAGTACGAAAGTTAAAAACCTCTCGTGTTTCTGAAAACTTGCCGGCCAAGTTTCCGCATGCTAATGTCCGTGTTAACAAGCTGGCTGGGCTTAGTGCTTGTACGAAGCTGCAGAGATAGTCCAGCTTGGCTTAAGATATAATATGTGTAGCAAGACACTCCACATAATGCTCGCTAATATTTTGGCCAAATATTAATGAATCAACGAAAAAAATAGTCTCAAGTTTTCTTTTCGTTTTGGGAAAGGTTTATTTTTTTATTTTAATAAGAAAAGAAACATTCCTAGTAAAGAAATTTAGTTGCAAGTGACAGAATTTTAAGTAGGATATCCTCTTATCTGGGAGCCGTTTATGCATTATTTAACTATTGTATCTGGTATTTTGGACAAACAAGGACTTAACACGTTGAACGCCATGACGGACACCACCGTATGTCCGATAGCACACTTTCCCCGGGGCCATATTAAAATGAAATAATTGTCCAAACATTGTCGGGGTGTGTTTCGCAAATATGGTCAGAAAATAGCATAAAAATAATAGGTGGCTTGTGGAAACTGCGATGTACGCATCGCTTACACCTTTTTACCTAATTTATTGATTGATGGATTTTATAGAACTTGTAAGGGACATACCGGTAATTAATCAAACCACAGGTTTTACTAAATCACTTTAGTATAATGGAATTAAAATAACATTTAAAAAAAGAACAAAAAATATTTTGGCATTTCCATCCTAAAGTGCAGTCGCCCGGACAATTTGTATGGAAATGTCTTTTTTATTTTTTGACTGTTATTTTAACCTTATTATGCTATAGTGATCTAGTATAGCCCGTGGTTTGATTTATTACGGGTACATCCCTTCCACGTAGTATAATATTTTTTATAAGTATTATTGATTTTTTATTTTTTTACCTATAACACTTAAACCTTTTTTCAGAAAAATGTGACAAATGCGTGTTGGCAAGCAGCTGTTCCTTTTTCGGGAACTTAAATAGGGAAGAACAGGAACGATGGATTGAACGATTTGAGTGCGCCAAAAATAATGAGAAGAACGTAGGACCTCTTTTTGGGTTCTCTGCTTCTGCTAAAGGCGATATGGTAAGTAAATAGACACAATATTATTTAGTAAATGACAGGTTACTACGAGTATTTATCTATAGGGCGGTGCTCACGCGCTTGATAAGGATCTCCTAAAAGATATAAGTCTTTAAGATTTTCTGAGATATGCAACGTGGAAGGGACATACGCGTCGAATACTAGATATCTATAGTATAAAGAAATTAAATTAAAAGTCAAAAATATAAAAAAATGGCCTTTCCATACTAAAGCGTGCAGCCGCCCGGACAATTTGTATAGGAAAGTCAAAATTTTGTTTTTGTTTTATGACTGTTATTTTATTATTATTGTACTATAGTGATCTAGTGATAGTGATTTGATTAATTACGGGTATATGTAAAGATGATACCTAAAGCAGGTGCAATTAGAGTCATTAGTACAGTTTGTACGGCAGCTACTATGTTAAATTTGAAAAATAGTAACAAATAATAGTACTAATCGCAAAGAACAATTATTTTTACCAAGAATTTTTGCGCCAAGTGTGCATTACTTAGTATGAGACGAAACAGAGAAAAGCATTTTATTTTTAAACTGCTACCTCGCCTGCATAAAATAAATACCTACAATTCAGGCAAACAAATTGTACAGTAACATAAGCCAGGCGTCGCTTCGCGCTGTTTTTCCTCGCAAAGTTTATTTTGTAATTTCTCTTCGAGTAGGTAACTTATGGGTAAGGGCGGATCTAAAGGGGAGAACTGGGGGGCATGAATCTCCCCTTCGTTCTATGGAACCTCCTTCAATATCACCTATCATTCTAGTTACCTATCATGTAAGCAGTACATTATAAAATAACAAGTTTGTGGGAAAATAGAGATTTCATTATATTCGCAGTAATGGGTTGACGTACCTCAAGGATAACGTCCAAATATGTTTATAATACTTTACACCAAACCCAAGTGTACACTCTTTAGTCCATTGAACTCTTAATCTATATCACGGGTACTTTTTTTTTGATACTATATTTGATCCCGGGGGGTTCAAATACAAAAAGACCCTGTGCGATCCGTTAAGGTAAGGTTGGGTAGCTTGTGTAGGTTCTTTTTATTAGTTTCTCCCATCCCTGAAATCGCAAAAGAAAATCTTAAGAATCACCTTACCCTAGACTTCTCTATACAAACGTAGTCTATGTACGTTTAATTTTGAAACCATTTCGATTTCGGTAAAAATTGGTTCCTACAGTTAAATTATGAACTAGAAAGAAAATATAATGATTTAGAAGTTTCCCATACTGATGGTCAAAAATTATATAACATACTATATTCTATTTCAAGTTCATATTTTTACTGAAGGAAACCAGTTATTACCCTAGATCATTGCAATAACTTTAAAATTAAAAAAAATTGATGAAATCGGGCATGTCGTTTCGAAATAAAACAAAGACTACGTTTGTATGGAAAATGTATTTTGGTTTAGGGTAAGGGGACTCTTAACGAATCGAAAAGGATTTTTTTAACGTATTGTATAAGTAGAAATAAAGTTGCCACCTCCCCCCCTGGATCCAACATTGCTTGTGTGCAGTGTGTTATTTATACAGAATCCATTTATCAAGTGGCATTTCAGTAGGAGTATAATGACATGTTCATTTTGTGATAAATTGCCGCTACAATGCTCCATTTCTGTTTAAAACAACGTATTCAAACAGTATCCAAAAGCAATTTGCATTATCGACGAAATTAATGAGGATAATAATGGGTAAATAACTTTTTAGTTTGCTGAACAATTTGATTGTTTCATCGGTGTAGGTACATAATAGTAGCTCATTGGCTTTTGTTTAAATATCTACCAATTAAGCAAGTATATTATGTAGTAAAAGTAAGTAACTTAGTATTACTGAAAAAAATCTATTGAGCATCTGAATTATAAATGTTTACTATTCTGGTAGGAGAAAATCATAACCGGGCAAGTGGGTGCATAATAATCACGTTTGCTGTATGGGAGCCCCACTTTTATATTTATTTTGTTTTTACAGCGGTAACAGAAATACATTAACTGTAAAAATTTTAAGTGTGTATCAGGGTTCATGAGATACGGCTTGGTG
This sequence comes from Acrobasis consociella, assembly GCA_963555685.1. NCBI lineage: Eukaryota > Metazoa > Arthropoda > Insecta > Lepidoptera > Pyralidae > Acrobasis > Acrobasis consociella. The sequence goes on from OY743115.1 coordinate 8,859,490, forward strand.
ACAGGCAAACGGATAGCGGAGTCTTAGTATGGGGATCCGTTTTTACCCTTTGGGTAACGAGCCGTAAAAACATAGAACATACCAAATGTTGTAATTACCGTAAACATCGTAAAAGCAGTCAAAGGAACGGGCGGGTATTATCAACGGGCAACGCGGCTACCAACCCATAACTATTTGATTCCTGTGTCCCTCTTCACGCCCATTACGAGTACTACCTATTCGAAACTTTCTTTTTTTGGTTTTACTACCATGGGCTCTGTCTGCTCCATATAAGGGATAAGACATGATAGTGTATCTGGAAGAATTGTAAAATATTAATACATGCTTTTGTTTAACATAGAACATAGGTACTTTATTGTTCAAAAGATAAATTATATTTAAAAAATTATTGCATTATCTCCCCGTCAACCACCCAATACATTTGTGTATCTAAACAATATATACACGATTTATTGCAGGTCTGTTGTTCAGACTTCATCTGGGGTACAAATAACGACGGACAAGAGCTTAAAGGTCTGCGCAATTTAGACTATAATGCCCAATACAACGCCCAACCTAACTACAAACGACCATATCAAGGAGACAGCACATTAAACAACAGGCCAATAGAAAACGGTTATTCTAATCTGCCGAATAACAATTTTAACGGAAATGGTTATGACTCGGTCACTAATAGCCCATCCGATAGTAATTATGAAACTCATCGCTTACCACATAATCATCGTGCCAGGCAACCTTACAACCAAGGAAGCTGGGTCCCTAGACCAGCAGGAAACAATTGGAATACAAATCCTCAAAACTATGGCAGAAACTCTAATACCTTTGGAGCAAATGACAATTCTTTTGCCAGAAATGGAAACTCGTTTGGTGGAAATGAAAATGGTTTTGGTGGAAACAGAAATACTTTTGGTGGAAACGGGAATACATTTGGTGGAAACAGGAACACATTTGGTGGAAACGGACTTGGTGGATCGAATCTCGGGAATCAATGTCCTGTGACTAGTTTTCCCCCGAATCCTGATACTGGATGCTGTGGACGAGAGGCTGCCGACTTGGATAGGATCACTGGTAAGCAAGTTTTTAGTTTATCTAAGTTAAGTACCTTACACTATTTCTTATATCAGTTCATTTTAACAACAAATAACTAATTAATATTAAAAGTATCATCTACTAACGGTACTCTACCTCTAATTAGATAATCACGTTAAAGATGTTTGTTCAAACACGAGTAAATTATTAATAAGAAATACCGGTAATCTTACAATAACCAGAATTATTTTATATATTAATAGCTTAAGTTGCTAATTAGGTTTTATTAACTTAATTATCGTGACGACATCTTTCTGCGATAACGATGAATAGTTCCATGTAATGATTTTATCTATTATGCTAATTTACATTATTTTTAGCCATATTCATTCAAAAATCATAATCTGTAAATCATCATCTTATTCAAACTGACCAAAAATTTTTTAATTGAATTTCTTATAAATTAAGTTTTGTCAGCTACTGGAAAGTTAAAAAATCTTTAACAGTTTGTTCTTATATTGAACCACAACGAGATTACCATCTTAATTTTTTATGCAATTTAAAAAGTAATATTTAAAAAAATGCACTTATACTTTATATCCTTACTAAAATAAGTACTAATGATGGCTTAAACAGGTTTTACAATTTAATTTCCTTTAAACAAAATCATACTACTTTTGCCTGAACTAACGGGTAATAACTTCTTTTCTCTTTTTACTTCTTTTCCTTACAAATTTCTACAACTTTCCTATCACTAACAACTTGCACCCCTAACCTCTTTTAGAAACAGTGCGACAACCATGGGCTGCTCGGAATGCCGGGCGTCGGGTCGAAAGACCGTGGAAGTCACCAATGGATGAATTCCTCCAAATGAGATATAAACGTGAAGATGTCGTTAATGTCACGGTTGGCAATCGAATTGCTGGTAAGTTCAACATATACTACTTACAAGAGTTAATTGATAAGAGCAAGGATGTAAACATCTAAATTATGTCGACCTCCGTGGCGTAATGGTCACCATGCTAGTCCGCCACCCAGAGGTTCCGGGTTCGACCCCTGTCAGGGCAAGTAGGAAAATGCCCTTTTTCAAATTATACTGGATCTTGGATGTTTATCTATATATGTATTTGTTATAAAATATTGTATCTTTGAGTTAGTATCCCATAACACAAGTCCAGAACTTACTTTGGGGCTAACTCAATTAGTGTAATTTGTCCCTATATTTTATTATTAAAAATTAATAAGAATAATACGAAAATATATTTCGCCCCGAGTTAGACGAACTTACGTCCTTCATGTTTGTACAAGTGCCCTCATGGTTCCTACCACGAGGACACTTGTACAAACAAACATGAGGGGCGCCACGAGTGTGATTAGAACTTACGTCAAATTTTTCCTTGACATATTACTAATTGACCGAGCGAGCGAAGCGAGCGAAGGTCTCTAAATCGAGTTGGGGGCGAAAACACATTGTATGTATGTATGTATGTATGTATGTATGTATGTATGTATGTTTGTACCGCGATAACAGCCGAACCGATGGTTTGATTTTGATGAAATTTGGTAGGCATGTAGGAAATATCAATAGAATTTTCAAGTTCGTTGGGCATCAAAATCGGTTCAGTAGTTTTTGAAATATTAATATAAATGTCCGCGAATGTGTACCAAACGAAACCATAGCGCGTTCTAACTTTGGATAGCACCATCTAGGGGATATTTAGAAAACTGAATTGCGAAAAATAATCGCGACGTCTAAGTTCGCGGCAAACTAGGTAGTTTACTTAATTTAGCGATTTTGTTGAGCGAACTTTGGTACCATCGATATCGCTACTTGTCTGTGCTTCTGTTGTAGTATTAGTAATAATGCCACAAACTAACAAGAGATTAACGGCAACCAAAGCCAGCGAAGTAGTCTTACGTAGAGTCACAACTAAGGGAATATGCTAGTAGGTACTTCTCATGTCAATAAGAGCTTTGTCAGCAAAAAACTTCGCCCGAACGCTCCAAACGCTTGTGTTCACAGCGTGAGTACGCAAGGGAAGTACGAAATCAGGAACTATACCCTGAACGCTTAAAGCGCTAGCGTTCAATGCGTGAGCACGCTGTGGAGATTCGAGGGCAAGAATCCTTACCAGAACACGGTTCCCATCCCACGCATGACCCGATCGTGGAAGACTGGCCAAGTGTCATGCTCACGAATTTCCACTGTCGCTTGCCTGGGCAATAAATGTGCACAAATCGCAAGGACTCACTTTGAATAAAGTAGTCGTAGACGTTGGCGTTTGCCCAAGAGCCAAGCTAATCCGACACTATACCGAAAATGTCCTGGACATCAGCCTGTACTAGATTAGGATGGCCCTTAAACAGCTTAAAAACAAAAAGGCGCCGGGCGAGGATGGAATCATCCAGAGCTTCTGAAAGCGGGCGGAACCCTGCTACTGAAAGTCCTTCAGAGGCTCTTTAATTCCATTCAGCTCGAGGGCGTAACGCCAGAAGCGTGAAATAGGGGCATTGTGGTCCTGTTCTTCAAAAAGGGAGATAACACTCTATTGAAGAACTATAGGCCTATCACGTGTCTTAGTCATGTATATAAGTTGTTTTCGAGGGTCAACACGAATCATCCCGCAAACAGGTTTGATGCCTTCGAGCCTTCCGAACAAGCCGGTTTCCGCAGGGGCTTTAGCACTATGAACCACATTTATACGCTGCGGCAGGTTATAGAGAAGACGAGGGAGTATAACCGGCCGTTATGCTTGGGGACAGTGAACTATGAAGAAGCCTTCCATTCGATCGAAACATGGGCCGTGCTTCAGTCTCCAGCGATGCCGTATTGACTATCGGTATATCGAGGTGTTGAAATGCTTTAACAGTAACGCACTATGTCAGTCCGAGTACAGGAGCAGTGGACAACGGCAATTCCACTGCATAGAGGTGTAAACCAGACGTTATATCTTCGAAACTGTTGTTGCACTGGTAGATCAAGCTTCTGGGATGGGAAGAATTTGGCATTAACATCAATGGCGAGTATATCACTCACCTTCGATTTACCGATGATATAGTTGTCATGGCGGAATCGATGGCAGACCGCGACATTTAGTATGTATGTACTATGTTCGCAGACCTAAACCGAGTTTCCCAACAGGTGAGCCTTAAAATGACCGATCTAGAGCGGCTTCCATCCAGCGCCTTCCAGCTATTCTAGATCAGTCATTTTGGGAATATTTGGGAGAGGCCTATGTCCAGCAGTGGATGTTATGCGGCTGAAATGATGATGATGATGATAAGCCTTAAAATTAACATGGACAAAACGAAGTAATGTCGAATGTCCATGTTGCGCTCCTACCTGTTTGTGTTGGGAGCTCCACCCTCGAAGTGGTAACCTGGGTCAATTGATCCAGGCAGGAAGCTTCAGCTTCGAGGAAGAGGTCTTTCAACAAATCCGACTCGGCTGGGCAGTGTTCGGGAAGCTACGCAGTGTCTTCTCGTCAAAAATACCTCAGTATTTTAAGACTAAAGTTTACAAATAATGTGTGTTACCAGTGATGACTTATGGATCTGAAACGTGGTCCCTTACTATGGATCCCATAAGAGGGCTAAAGGTGCAACGCGCTATGGAAAGGGCTAAGCTCGGTGTTTCTCTACGCGATCGAATCAGAAATGAGGAAATTCGTAGGAGAACTAAAGTCACTGACATAGCCCAACGGATTAGCTCGTTGAAATGGCAGTGGGCGGACACATAGCGCGACGAACCGATGACCGATGGTGCAAAAAGGTACTCGAATGGCGACCACGTACTGGCAAGCGAAGCGTAGGACACCCACCCGCAAGGTGGTTTATCGACCTGACCAAGGTCGCTGGAAGCCGCTCTAGATCGGTCATTTTGGAAATCTTTGGGAGAGGCCTATGTCCAGTCCAGCAGAGGACGTTATGCGGCTGAAATAATGATGATGATGATGAGACGTAGGCGTAACATAGTTGGCGGCTGGATGTACATACGTTGCTCTTTCAAGATTCAAATGTCTTGGGATATTGAATTTGATCCAGGTTTTGATTTAAATTGTTTGAAAAAAATTTATAAAATGAAACTTTTGCAGCTCAGAATAGAAGAAGAAAGAAGGTTGGAAAATCTGTTTCCTGCAACGGTATTGAATTGGTAGTGAATAATGTATCACAGTTTCATTAAATCACAGTTTCACTGGACATTAAAACTGGTTTAGTTTTAGAATAATATCGCGAGGTCTAAGTTCGCGGCGAACCACTAGTTTAAATAATTTACAAGCATTGTCGTGCTGTTTAAATCAATATTATAAGAATAAAAACCTTCATGGCAAGGCTATCAATTATTCGGGAGCCCGAGATAGGTAAATGTCATACGGGCGTAATTTCATTTCGGATTCATGTTAAACAAGCCTGAGCCAATGCATAGATTGATAGATGAGTTCAATGGTCAAAGTCAAAATACTCTTCAAGAATTGATGAAAGATGATGAGGGCAATTTTTCCTTAGTTGTGTGTATCTATGAAAAACCATCAACTTTATAGGGGTTAGACAATCAACGTGTCGAATACAAATGCTATTCGTCCAAATTTCAGCGCAGTGGTATAATTATTATGTGCCCAATTATCCAATGCGCTAGTGAAATTGTATTTATACGTACGAGTATAACGCATACAAACACAATTTGACTAGTCTGCTGTAGGATAAAAAATCAGACTATGTGGAAATGTCCAATACATGTGTATCCATTCGTATCAAATCCGCGACGCGACTGATAAATGATTCTGCTGTCAAAACGAATATTTGGTTGACTATATAGACCACATCCATATCTGTGATATTGACTAACAAATAAACTCGATTCTTTTTTCTGTGACAACTTTTAATTTCGATGTTTTCAAAATAAATAGTAACCTTTATTGTTAGAAATCTAATGTAAAGTAATTAAACTAACAATGTATTTATTAGGTATCATTACGTATATTGGCATACCCATTGAGTCATGAAACGTATTAAAACCGGTTAGCTTGTCTGATGCAACGTAACCCTATTTTTATTTTACAGGTGGTAAGGAAACGGAGCTAGAACAATTCCCATGGACAGTTCTCCTGAAGACCACTTTCGACTACGGCACCAACGAGGCTTCCTTCAACTGTGGAGGGTCTCTCATCAGCTCGTACTATATTCTGACTGCTGGCCACTGTGTGGTTGACCAGGGCGCTAGGGTTAAAGAGTAAGTTATTTTAAATTTTTATTATTATTACACTGTTTATTTATGTACATGTCTACTGGATCAAGCTCAAACTATTCTTTGGCTGTGTGGAAAAGACAGAAAAAGTCTGACTCACTTCAAAAAATTAAATATTGTAAAAAGAGTGGTTTCTAATTAGTATGCAAGTTGGAATATTATTCCTACTTCGGCCTGTTTTTTCTGATTAAATTTGTTTCAAGACCGTCTTAGATTTCCCTGAGGGCTCCTGAACTTAGTTTCTGTGCGGCTGTATAATGTTGTGGTCGACACTCGTGATCTCGCCTATAAAACGAACAAGACTTTGTTTGAAACTACCCCTTCTTTAAGTTTTTTATAACTTTATGAAACGTACTCAGTTCACAGCTAAGCTTGTTTGAGAATACCGAGCTAGTAGAAAGTTTTTCTATACTTTACTAAATAGAATAAGAACAAAATAAACATCAAACTACATTTTTCTTTTTAACACGAAAACTGCATGAAAGTCACGATTACACACCCATTTTCTTGAACTATTAGGTCACGTTGTGATTGTTATATCTTCTTCCTCTCAGCATGTCTGCGTCCACTGCTAGACATATGCCTCTTCCATGGATTTCCATTCATATCTTGTTGCGGCGATTCTGGTCCAGGTCAGCCTGGCCGTCTTTTTGATGTCGTCCTACCATTTGGCTGCTGGTCTTCGTTTTCCTGTGCGGGGTCGTCAGTATAGAACTTTTCGGCTCCATCGATCATCATCCCTGCGGCAGAAGTGTCCAGGTAATTGCCACTTCAAATATATATATCGATGGTTATTCACCTTTCACTCCTTTTTTCAGAATAGAAATCTACCTGGCGGAGTACGACAAGCGCACGTTCCCTAGGGACTGCAAGAACGTGCTCGGGGAAGGTCGGAAATGCGTGGAGAACATCATCACGCGGGCTGAGAATGTCATCCCGCATCCAAACTATGATAATGACAGACTGTTCAATGACATTGCTTTGATAAGATTACCGCAGCCTGCACCTTACACTGGTAAGATCATTCACCTTCTTCTTAGCGAGTCGGAATGGTGGTTTTATATTATAGTTGTGGACCAGTGTGTGGCCACACTTACTCCCCTGTCCTTAGCAAGTCTTCTATTGTACAAGATGATGGGCAGTTCGGGCATGAAAGTAGGCGGGCCATGGTTTGAACATTTCCAAAGTCACAACGATCGCTATTTGAGAAACCCCACTTGACTCGGTTTTTAATGGCACCTTCCAATACCACACACACCAAGATCATTATAAATATTTTAAAATCATAAACTGCCTTAATTTTTAAGGTTAGTTTATAAGTATAATTATGTATCCCGGATTTTTGTTAAAATTCTTATAATACTCAAATCTTTCACTGTTCAGAAACATACTAGTGACGTCCTCATTTACAATCAATTGGTTGTCCTGTAACTTTTTTACCCACCTGCGTCATTTTGGGAATTTTGGGTGGAGAAAAGAAACTCTATTAGGTACAATATAATAATAGAGTTTTTTGATAGATACCCACAAGCATCGTTATCTCTCACTTACTTTTATTTACAGTATGAATTGAAGACTATACGGCGAAGAGAATCGTACAGTAATAGTGACTCTGTGAACTGTAGACCTCGCGGCCCCCCACTCGTTGAAATTTATTGGATAAAAAGTGTTGTTCAGACAAAAAAGTTGCATGTTAATGACATTTTTGTAATTTTTTCGAAATAGCTGAAACAATATTTTTCAAAGAATTCAACCCTCATCATTTCGCCGTTTTGCAAAATTTCGATTAATTCAATCGACAAAAAAACGATATAAGTTACTTGACCCTTCTCAGAAAATTTCACAAGAATCGTTTAAGAAATGCGACCTGTAGGCGAGAACAGCCGGACACACTGACAACTGGACAGCCGGACAAAAACATTTTTGGCCAATCTCGAAACTGAGTCGTTTCAATCGTTTGGTCAATTAGAAAATCGTATTACTTTTTAGGTTTTCCTTGTTGGTAGCTTCTAACTTTTTAATAAGGCACAGCAGGTTTCATTTAGATGTAGATGTTTTATGAGAATGTAACTTAAAGCTCCTCCTCCAAGCTTTCGTTGTATTCACGTTTAAGTCAAGTCAAGTCAGTCAAAATCATTTATTAACTTTGGATATTTGTATCACTTGATAATGTTCAGCTAAGTTTACTGCCGCTTCCTAAGCGCAAGCGTTTAGACGTGAATGCAACGAAAGCTTGGAGGACTGATTTAGGACTCTCGAAAAGATAATAATCGGCGGATATTTTGTTGGTTTGTACCCCATGGTATAATAAAACAAGTTATTCTCTTTCCGAGATGACGTAAGTTACGTCACGAATGTCACGATAATTTTTACCACTGATTGTTATTTTTAGTTTTAGGGACTGTCTCGATGCCATGATTTATACTAACGAAACGCAGAGGAAAAAAGATCACCCCTCAAAGATAATGTTGCAAAATATTACTCAAACTTACTTTAATATGTACAAATGTTAAAAGAAAGCTTGTATAAAAATTGCCTAAATCTGAATAAAACCCATTCGATATTTTATCAGTCAGTTATTTTTTTCTATATTTCACAGATTATATCCGTCCAATATGCCTACCGCCGATCAACGTTGACGACCCGGACTTCTTCAACCTTCGCCTGGCCGTGGCTGGCTGGGGTCGGAACGGAAAGTACAAGTCCGATATCAAGCAGTCCACAGTCGTCAACCTGGTGCCCAACCGGGAATGCAGCAGATTCTACCCTAACCTTTCGAAGTCACATTTATGTGCTGCTGGTGAGAATTATTACATTTAAATCCAGGTCCGTTCTTCAAAATTGTTCTCGTCTGCTCCTCATCATTACGCATGGGCCCTTGTTAATCCAAATCTAAAGCACGGGAACAAAATTAATGGACATTGAAAACCACGTCAAAGTTCATGCAGTGGTTTAAAAGGTTGGTGGCACAGAGATTTTTTTTTGGATGTTAGAGAACAAAGAGAAATAAGATCAAGATCAGTTTATCCGTGTATCGTATGTCGCAAAACGTCACTTGCTTAAGGATTTATTTACGGCACTTGCTAGCCAGGAGACTAAAGTAAAATTGTATAAACACTTCCTACTCCTTTAGGCTACGTTTCCGAAATGGAGATTTCGAGCATTGTGATTGGTAAATTCATGCACCGCCAAGCTCCTCTCCGCTCTGCTCCGCTTCAGTAGAAACGCAGCCTTAATCCTTTGCTCACTGATGAGCGTCGTCATGTGCCCGACCTAACTTTTTAACGATCTCCATCCACTTGTGTGTTGAAGGCATCAAATCGGCGGCGGATTGATGCTTTTGAAATATGGTGTTGGATACGCATGTTACGAATACCTTGAAGGCACGCAGGTCAAACGTTTCCATCCTCAAGGAACATTGATCAGAGCCTTCTCAGTACTTGTCTCCAGAGAGTACTTCAATACTTTGGTCATATAGCCATAAAACTATCCGATAGCCTGGAGAAACTAATAGTGACCGGTAGATTAATGGAAAAAAAATTAATGGAAGGAAAAAGATCAAGGGGTTGTAGACCGATACGATGGTCTGACCATAAAAAAACTTCTAAACACCAAGATCTCCAAAGCGCTAGCGCAAAGATAAACACTTCAAACAAAACCTCAGATAACTTATGTTACCCTCACTTCGCTTCGGTCGTTCGATTCGAGAAATACTTTATTTCACCGCTCCATTGTGTATAAATATAAATGTCAAGTCATAAAATCTATATCTTTTGTTTTTTTCAGGCTATTCTGGAGAAGACACTTGCAAAGGAGACTCCGGTGGCCCTCTCATGTTGCAGTACGAAGGAAAATACTTCGTCTCCGGAGTGGTCAGTGGGAAAAGAGCCGACGCGCCTTGCGGCACGTCCGTGCCGTCCTTATACACGAACGTGTATCAGCATTTGGATTGGATACGTAGTAATATAAGAAATTGAATCGACTGATTTTATGACAATATGTATTATTAAATATAAAATTATTATGATGATAATAAAAGAAAAATTACGGGTAATTGATAGCTTATTTAATTTTCTCTAGTATTTTGTGTCTTCGCAGTTCGCACCCCCGTTCTTCAAATCTATAGCTATGTCACCCAGGTACTTCAACAATCATTTGTGCCATAGGTTATCCACTTTCTGCAAACCAAAAATTTAAAAATTACCGATTGGAAGCGGTCTGCAACAAACGTTTTTCTACTACCTGCTTATATGCTATCTGACCGGTACATCTATCCGGTGCCTGGCCATTTGATAATCTTCCTGTCCGAGCGGTCATCGGTTTGTTCCGCTATGTATCGTCCACTGCCACTTCAGAAAGCTAATCTCTCGAGCCTAGTGACCTCCTTCTACTACAAACCATTCTTTATATGTTGAATTAATAACCAAGTACAAAAAATCACGAGTCGCTAACCAAATTAACAATAAACTATTTGCATACCGGCGAGCAAATAAAGTTTTATAAAGCGAAAAATATTGCATCTAAAATTCGAGGTTCAGATATTTTTGTTGCCGTTACGCGCAGTGCAGTTGGCAGGCCTGTTTTGTTGCCACGTAAATTGCCCGCGTAGTGCTACCAACTGCAGTATTGATGTGGTGTAACGACGTAGAAAAAAGTGGGTAGTTCAGCTATAGAGTATTGTTTTTCAACTGAGAGATTGAACCTATTATAGATTGTTTCAATCTTCTTCTTAGCGAGTCGGAATGGCTTTTTTATATGGTTATGGACCAGTGTGGTCATTGTCACACAGTGACACTGGTCCACTAATGACAGGGGGTGTCATTAGAAGAGTCGGGCCGGTTTCATCGTTTTCATTGCTAAACGAGTTTAACATAACTGAGTTCAAATGTTTGATTTGATCTCGATCAACTTCAAATGAATTTCACCCTCAATTCGGAGCAAATTTTTGATTGCGTTTACGAAAACGAAGTTCACCTAAACTCATATACAAAAAAGCACAGATTACAGTAAAAATCATTTGATAGTTTTCATTTCCCGCAGAAAATATGAATAACGGATAAGCAAAACTCATTGATTTAAAACCGGTAAAGAATCGCGAAGGAACGGAACGTAAATTAAAAAGTATGTACCTACCTATGTCAATATTGTCAATCAAAGTTGTCAAATCTCCCGCGCGCCCGGCCCGTTGGCATTGACTTGACATTTGTTTGATTGAACGCGTTTAGAAGCGTTAAAAGCGCGGGAGATTTGACAACTTTGATTGACAATATTGACGTAGGTAGGTACATACTTTTTAATTTACGTTCCGTTCCTTCGCGATTCTTTACCGGTTTTAAATCAATGAGTTTTGCTTATCCGTTATTCATATTTTCTGCGTGAAATGAAAACTATCAAATGATTTTTACTGTAATCTAATCTGTGCTTTTTTGTCTATAAGTTTAGGTGAACTTCGTTTTCGTAAACGCGATCAAAAATTAGCTCTGAATTGTCGGTGAAATTCATTTGACGTTGATCGAGATCAATTCAAACATTTGAACTCAGTTATGTTAAACTCAGTTTTGCCAAACTCGTTTATCAATGAAAACGATGAAATCGGCCCTAATTCTATTGTACAAGGTGTTGGGTAGTTCGGGCATGAGAGTAGGTGGGCCATGGTTTAAACATCTCCACAGTCACAACGGTCACTATTTGAAAAACCCCACCTGACTCGTTTTTCATTGTACCTTCCAACACCAGCCCGGAGCCTATTTATGTACTTCCAGACTGCCCAGGGGAGATCATCACCCGGTGGGAGTTTCTCAGCAGCTGGGAGATTTAATGGTATCTAGGTAGTATTTATTGTTCCATAGATGTTGTTTCAATTAAGTAGATATTTTAAATTCAATTTTTAGACGAGAGATACAGTAAAAAAAACCCTGTAAACCATTCAAAAGAATAACCGTCAGACGGACAAATAGCGGAGTATCACAGCTTAGTACACGTATCTTATAACTGTCGAGACAGTATGCTTAATATTACTTAATTCTTTGCGTGTCGATGGTTGTTATAATATACCTACAGTGTCTACTCCTGTTTATTATTTGATCGATTTCTTGATCATTATAAAAATACACTCACCAATCCCCATCACTAGTCATAAAAATTCGTGGGGAAGCCAAATAAAAGTCGTTATAAATTTAAAATGGATGCTGTTGACTGCAGAACCGTCGCAGCTCTCGAGCTAAGGGCATCATTCCCCTACCATTAGGCATGGAACACAATACGGTGGGAGACACTCAAATGAACAAACACTATTATCAGATGGGGGAAAACGTGTAGATTTCCCTAGAGTGTGCTTTCCCTTAAAAGTGTCGGACCAATGACCGCAATTCAAGGGACGGCTGCGAACGTTTTCCTTAAAAAGATGAAAAGATGTGACAGGAATAGCAGAAGTCTTCGGATTGGAGAAGCTCTATTCTTGAAACCAGGAGTCACTTGGCCAATAATCAATTTATAAGATTTTATTGTCAAAAATATAACTGATGAAATATAACTGATATAAATATAATGTCCGAATAAAGCAAAACCAAACAAGGTTATTGAAAGGATGTTACTTGGGTGTCCAATTTTAAATAAATAACCGGCACAGTGCGGGTCGGACTTGCGCATGAAGGTTTCCGTATCTATACAAAATCACGTTTTTTGTATGGGAGCACCACTTAAATATTTATTTTATTCTGTTTTTATAATATCATTGTTGTTATTAGTTATAACATAAATATTTTTTTACTACCTATCACATTGCATGAGATAAAGCCTGGTGACAGACAGACAGACGGACAGTGGAGTCTTAGTAATAGTTCCGTTTTTACCCTTTGGGTACGACACCCTAAAATTACCAAGGCCCATATTTTTACTAATCCAATATTAGGTAAGTAAGTACCTGTATGAAATATTATGAAAACCATTTTTATTTCCTCTACCTCTATATAAATAGGTCCTTAACATATTGGCTAGCAAATAGCTTAGTTTTAGCGTCAAAAACAATCTCCTTCTAAAGACATAAAATAAAAGTGATTGTTAGATTTTATGGCATGGCCGTGAATCAAAATTTAGGTCGTATACACAAAACACGGGCCTGTCTGTCCTCACATGGAATTTTTTGTAAAACCAATGCAACAAAAACGATGCAAACGTTATAATTATCCCTTCCACCGACCGCACACCGTTGGGTAGACGTCATACTGTACTTTATTCTTTTGCCATCCTTATTCGTTGATATTTTTTTCCAATCGACGATAAACAAAAGCAAAGCAGAGAATGAGCGTGGCACTAAACAATTTCTAAGGTTGAGTTTGGAAAGCTGCAAACCCATAACTCAGCATCATCTTGAAGTTCTACACATACAAAAACCATATTTACAATGCAAAATTTTCTAAATTGATTAGGAGGACACTTTGCTCGCTCTTAGAAAACGGTTACATGAGTCCTGCCTGTCGCTCCATCGATCGTTGGATGTCAATTTACGAATGAGAAAATGTAAAATCATCGCCACAAAAATATGATGCAACAGTAAAGATAGGTATTTATCCACGCCACTGCACATCACAATTAGTGCGTCCCGCTGAGGCAGACTCAATTTTTAAATAGGCTATTCTTTTGTATGGATTTCATCCTAGTTGACCGTGTGTTGACGGGGAGTAAATACATATTTATTCACCTCTTCTATAGTTGTTATACATAAGATTCGACTTAGGGAACAAAAAAATCTACGTGGTGATTATGGTCAAACCCTCCGTTTGTAGGGGGAGGCCTTTACTCCAGTAGTGGACATATATAGGCTGACAGAGAAATAAGGAAAATAAATTTCCAGACCGTGTACTGTCTGCTTTTGTTGATTGAGCAAAATTTAATCTTACTCACGCCCAAAACGTGGTCACTTTGTGCAAAACTGGAAACGATTTTTGCGTCGATGATCAAATTGGGTTTAACAAAAGGGTTTGCGTTCCGATTTCCACTACCGGACTCGCCGATTTATCGGATTGTCGTAAACGCTTACCATTGTAAACTCGCCACCTAAAATTATGTGTAAAAACACCTATTTATTTTATGTTTTTTTGTTGTTGTAAATCCACTACTGCTGTTTTAGTTTTTTGTGAACCACTTAAGGTGTTTTTCTACAGACACCAAAAAATTTGACAGATAAAATCAATCTGACAAATAAGATCTGCAGATTTGCTTGCAATGTACTAACGAGTGTAGTGTAACGCAACGTACGCGCGTAATCTTTCCCTGGTCTCTGCAAACCGGACCCCCTTAACTATTTAATCCAGGGCGGATATCATCAGACATTTAATTAATATTACAACCGTCTACTTTGATCTGCGCAGTACTAACCGCACAAGTTACGATGTAGCGTAACGTAACTCATATAAATAAATATTACTTACTTACTTACTAATACGGTACTTTGGCTAAAGATACTTCAAAAACAAATTATAATAAAATATCGGAAGGTGAATTCACAACGAAAAGTTGCTACAAATATTATTATTTTCTGACAAGTGGTGAATTTACTCCGAATTATGAAAATAATTAGGTGGTGAGTTTACACCAACCTGATTAATCCACTATTTTAATGGGCAATTATATGAAAAGTGAATCAGTCATACTGGATGATTTTAGTGATAAGTTCCTGTTTACAGAAACATAGGTACATAAAAATATATATTAGCATATCTCTGTACTTGTCTAAATCTCAGAAGATACATTATCAAGGATTATATGTTATATTAGATATGCAATTGTTACACACTTTCCTAAAGAATTAAGTTTTTATTATAGCTTGACGAGATTTGTCCATTCCATTAATTCAATAGTAAATAGGTAAACATTGGAGTTCTATTAAAGTCTAGAGAGCTAGCCCCAAAGTAAGTTCGAGACTTGTGTTATGGGATACTAACTCAACGAGACTATATTTTATAAAAAAATATGTATAAATAAACATCCAAGACCCAGGACAATTTGAAAAAGGCCATTTTCCATTCTCAACTTCTGTTAAAGATCTTGGCCTAGTTATATTGTTACACACCTTGTGGATGTCAATCGAAAGGTCTATATTCCAATGCATTTCCTTAACAGTCTCGTAAACTTTCTCAACCAATTACGCTGGCTCAATCTCTTATCCTCCATCTCTCTTATCCTATGCTAATGTATGTTAGTGAGGGACAGCTCAGCAGGTAAGCTTCAACGCCTTCTAAAGAACTGTATGAGAACTAAATACTTTAAACCCGATTTTACTCACGTATTGTAATCGGAAAAGGCCGACTAGTTTCGATCGGTTTAGACGATCATCCTCAGGGCGAGTGTTGCGAGGATCGGTACAAGACGGTTTTGCTGTCCTCAACGCACTGATATAAGTATAATGCCACTAAATAAAATATATGCCCTTCATTAAGAAACTTGTTTAATTTTTAATTGTATATATTATTAGTTGTGTAGTTTGGAGATGAAGTCGGTTTTTAGTTTTAAAATTATTAGGTACTACTTACTTAAAAGTCTGATGAGTATGGAATATTGAATTTCAGTAGGCATCGTGTTTAGTTTTGGAATTTTAAATTAAAAACAAACGCATGATGACAAAAGGGTTATTTGTAGAGCACAACAACACTTTGACTTGACTGATGGGATCCTGAACGAAGTCAACCAGAAATACAAGATTGTTTCCGTCCAATAGGTCTAATCTCTCAGATGGGTATTCGTGCTGAAACGATCCCGTTTTATTGGCGTGTCTCTGTCGAAGTGTTCGACATTTTCATCCCTTTTTCGCGCGATTTTAATGTTTGCCGATAATTCGTCGAATTATCTGGATTTACAGGTAATACAGACCGTTTAAGCGGCCCTTTGGAACAAAGTATCTCGTTATTTACTTGTCTTGTTTCGCGTTTTCGGGAAAGACTTATATTAGGAGCCTAATAGGGTTAAAAATTACCAAAAGTTTTAGAAAGAAAAGTAAGTTTCGAGGTTACTTACAGAAAAGTTTCGTAAAACCACAGAGTAATAATATAGTACGTAAAACTAACCAAATTAAGGTAATTTAAGTAATTTAAAAAATTATAATTTTCCTTACAAGTGTGGAAATTTTAAAGCTTTATTTTGTTGTTCTTATGCTCCTAGCGAATTTTAGCGATTAGGTATATAGTCTGTCACTTAAGCTAATCAGTAGAGGTGGAACAAAGTGTGTAGGTTTTCATGGCCAAACATGTGAAACAGATTGTGATGAAATTTAATAAGGGGAAAGAATATTTTATAAAACGATATTTTAACTATAACATTAAAAAAATCTATAAATTCAAGTAATTATTATAAGGCAGGGCGCGGTGCCAGCCAACCAGCCGAATTATTTAAAAACAAATGAATCACGTAGAATTATGCACGTTTTTACTATGTTTACCTAATGTAAAAATAAGTGACGTTGCATGAATACCTACTCAATGTCACGAATTAATTGTAAGTGAAGTACTTATATAAATTTTACGGTAACTTTAACGCAACTTACCTTCGAAAAAGAAACTTTTAAGGTAATTTTCCACCCTGAGCCTATCGACGACGTTAAAATTTTAATTACTTTTTACAAACTACGTTTACTATCTACTCCTAAGATTCTAAGGACGGAGAAGTTTACATTTTCTTGATGTACGTACCATTAGAAGTTACTAGTAAAATCATTCTTAAATATGGCAATAGAGCTCACACGATAATATGATTTTATTTTTTAAGAGAAATCTAATAATCTAGTATAATTTAAAACCCATCTAAATTTCTCTAACAACCCAAAAGTTGGCTGTTAGATAATGCTTTTAGCTTTAAGTCCAATACATATTGTATTTAGTGCAATAAAGGTTAAATAAATAAATATTACACTAAAGAAAAACAAAAGAGAACTTGTGGATTTAATTTATGATATATTGACTCTTCCTGATGGTACGTGCTTCATTTATACGAGCTCAAAGTCTTCGATCATTGTCTTCAGCTTTTCGCGGTCTACTTTGCCACTCGGTCCTACTGGCAGTTTACTCACAAATACTACGCCACGCAGGTAGTCCGCGGCAGGGAAAGTTTCTGAAAACAATTAAAAAAAGGATTAAAAAACAACGACGAAAATAAGATTCCATTGAACAATGAAAAAATACTCACGAATACATCAAAGTTTTGGTATCTTCTTTATATTATATAAGAGCCAGCTTTTCATTGGTAGGGAAAAAGGTGCAAACCAATTTTTGGCCAGCGTAAAAATCCTTACATCATGCCGAGTAACAAAGCAAGAAACCCTAAGAAATCTATAAATTCCAAATTTAACTCTACTTACTGATGACACCTGAAGAATCCTGTCTGGTGCCTGATTCATACTGAAATAGTGTTCTTTTCAACAAATCCTTTATTTCTTTCGCTTTTATGTTACAACCAGGATAAGGCTGCACAAAGGCCACTAGCAGGTCTCCAGCTCCAGATACTGAGATTTCGGTTACCACCACGTTATGTATAGATGGATGGAGGCGAATCACATTTTCTATTTTGGTGACAGAAACCTAGAAAACAAGCCATGTAATTATTTTACTATCAAAGTCAAATAAGCTAAAAAATGGGGCGGACTCCTAAATAATAAAGTCTACCCCATGTCAATTTTTTTGAACGATCCTTAGTATTATTATATCAATATTAATGAAATAGGAAGTAGTACTCACTTTAAAATAAAAACACAGCAAAGTTCAGGACGAACTCTAGTGATTTTATATGATTTAAAATTACGACTGCTTAAAATTTACTCGACAGAAAATATGGCGAATCTGATTCCAAATCACCATAGATTTATTCAGTTTTAAAGATGCGGATGAAACAAGTAGACCTCATGGCCGGCCACTAATGCCATAAGTATATTTTTTTAATGTTGATGATTTGGAGTCAGTTTAGGTATACATAAAGTACCTACGTGAAACTGTGATGCAGGCCCAGCCTTTTACAGTCACCAGTCTCCATATCACATTATATAATACTAGCCGAAGCCTGTGACTTCGTTCGCGTGAACTTTATGTCTTTGGAAAATGCTCATCAGGCTGAACAACCTTTGCTAAGGAGTCATTTTTATATTTCTAATAGTTTAGCTGGACTATTTTATTGTTCTACATCAGGTGTTACATAAATTACAGCAATGTACCTATGTGTAGATTTAAGTTTTATAGAGAATAATAAAAATACGTGAATGTACGTGGGACATGTGGAGACGGCGTAGTATAATAATATGATTTATACTTGCCCCTTTCCGATCCCATGGGTACCGTAACACTAATAGAGATACCAATAGAGGTCACAGAAAACTGAGAACGGACAGCTGCAGCGTCCTCTTCATCTTCTTCACCTTTTTAGTCTCCACTGCAGGAGCAAGACCCTCTCTGTACTACTAGAGCCATTCTTGGCCAGAGGACTTGGCCTAAACTCTCCACGCTGGCCAGATGGGTTGGAGAGGTCTCATCGATGTTTATAGGCATTGTTTAGCTTGCATTTCCTAAGTCGCCTTCTACGGCATCCACGGGAAGACTTGGAGTGGTCCTATTCTACTCTGCCGGAAACCGAAAACACGGCACGTCCTCTATGCAAAGGCTTTTTGCCATCTACTGCCATCACCAACCCGCCTACCCGGCAGTGATTATGGACAAATCCTCCCTTTATTGGTCGAGGCTTTAGCCCAGCAGTGGACCGATATAGGTTGTAAAGGAGGTTATACATTACGTAATCATATCCGTCCTTCAGCAGAAAATTAATTCGATCGTAAAAAAAGAAGTTCCAATTTTGGTCTCTGTACAACATATCTCCAGTCTTGAACCAGCCATCGGCTGTGAATGCTTGCGCAGTTCGTTCCGGCTGATTGTAATAACCCTGGGAGATAATAATGATTGATGTATAAAATAAATGAATATAAACCACTAGATATAATATAAGAACCTCTTACTTATTATCAGGATCATTAATAAAGCACAAGCCCCGAATCAATCAAATGGGCGAGGAACTGAATCATGAAATAAGAATGCGCTAATTTCGTTATTATTTTGGTTTCCTTTTCTTTCTACACCACCCCCTTCAGGCCATCGCACGAAGTAACTTACGTTATCTGTGCATTCACGGCCCTTGTGTCTTTTATGAATGATCCGACATGAGGACGATATGAGGGACAAATTACACTGATTGAGCTAGCCCCAAAGTAAGTTCGAGACTTGTGTTATGGGATACTAACTCAACGATACTATATTTTATAACAAAGTCATATAGATTAACATCCAAAACCCAGGACAATTTAAAAAAGGCCATTTTCCAACTTGCCCTGACCGGGGATCGAACCCGACCTCTGAATGAAGGACCAGCGTAGTGACCACTACGCCGTCTACGCCCGGACCACTACGCCGTCTACGCCCGCTACGGAGGTCGTAAAAGACAAAGACGTGATTACTAAGTACTTTTACCTATATAACAGCCGCATCGATACCTATTATTATTTTTACTCCAATATTAATATTTAGTAACCAACTAGCCGAAGCCCGCGACTTCGTTCGCGTGGAGTTTATGTCTCTGGAAAATGCTCATCAGGCTGAACAACTTTTACTAAGGCGGCATTTTTATATCTCTTATAGTTTAGCTGGACCATTATGGTTCTGCATCAGGCGTTCCATTTCCCAAAATCGTTTATACCCTATATGTTGCCCAGGCTTAATAGCTATATAACAAAAAAAGTTTCGTTCGAATCCGTCCAGTATTTCCGGAGATTAGCGTGTACAAACAGACAAACAGACAAACAGACATACAGACAAACAGACAAACAGACAGCCATTTTTTTTAAAATTCTTACTCTATTGCAACGTCTCCATCGCCCCCAATATTTTTTTTGGAAATATTTTTAATGTACAGACACACTTTTTTTACTGTTTTATTATATGTATAGATGTATAGATATCGCCTCTGTTATGTCCAAAATAAAGATGTCTTACATTTTTCAAAGAACAATTCTAAATATATATAAATATGTTAGTATTTTTTCCAAAAGCGAACGATTTGATTTGAAACATGAAATGTTGTCAAATCGTTTGCTAACGTTACAACAATATCAACTCCTAGAATAATACGAGTAGTAGGTACCTACCTTGAAAATCGAAGGACCTCTAAGCCATAACTCTCCCTTACGATTTGGTTCGTTAATGATCTCTTGGGTGTCAGGATCCACCAACTAAAATATAGGTATTGTTTAAAGTGTAAATGTCTTGTTATAGTGCCTAGGCATTATATAGCTATATGTCGCAGTATGGTAGATAAAGTCGAAATATAGTTTCTTTCCTAGGGATATTCGTTGCTATCTTACTAGGAATATAATATAATACCGTTCCGCTGATAAGATATATAAATTAGGGATATTAAAAGAAAAATAGGAAACAACAAGAAAAATAAAATGATAACCAGCAGATTTATGGTTTCAATTAAATAATATTATGTTCATCCTATGTCCCTACAGTCATCTTTGTGTATCATGTACTTATAGCAAAAAGTCACCCTCCCCCGTCACCTTTAGACCATGGGAGTGTCACGAACGAACTTGTTGGCCTATAGGTAGAAATATTGATAATGTAACAATACTTTAACCTTGTATTCAAAACAGGGTGAAGGCCTACCGACACTCTCTGTAGGACCTTCTACTTTGAAAAACATGTAAGAAGAGGCTTCACTCATACCATATGAAACTGCTACCTTGGTCGTAGGCGTTATTCTCTGAAAGTATGAATAGAATTCGATGTTAAAGTCTAGTTAGGTACAGTAATGTCAAAAAGCCCAAATGTTATAATTGTATGAACTCAGACACACACGTAACGCACCAAGCATGTCCTAGCAAAATGGGTAGATCCCAAACGATTATTATGCGTGATTGATTAAAGATGCCGACGACCTTGCGTGGATATCCAAAAGCAGGAAAGCAGACCACGGCTTCTGAAATATAGCCAGGAATGCAACCAAAAACATGTGAGGAAAATCAGACAATGTGAACTTTGCGACCCGGTTTTTAACTATGGCTGTATAAGATAAATCAAATATAAGTATATACAGAGACAAATCACACAGATTCAGTTAGACCCAAAGTAAGCTTAAGCTTGTATTATGGAAGAAAACACATGAGATGCGATACCTACATCGTAAATATTTGAACCATTTAGGCCAAAATCCTGGTAAACATTTTAGTTGAGTACCTTTATTTTATGAATGAGCTCCTTAGTTACCATAGTCCCTCCAATGGTTATTGTTTCAAAACAGCAGAGGTCTCTTGTATCATTGTTACTAGGTCCTAGCAATTCCGTTATGATATGACCATTTATACTCATCCAGGTAGGCTACGGAATTTTTAATTTTGAACTCGTTTCAATTTTATGTTTATATTTTCATTGTAATAACATTTTTAAACATAAAGTAAACCTAAGTACATAAAAGCATCGTAGCAAGTGGATGTCCAGAGTCTCTGCCTACCCCCATGGGAAACAGGCAAGTAAATATGTATGTTTATGTACCTATATCTACCTTTGTTATACTACGTTACAATATTATAACCTTTTGTTTAAATATTTTTGGCAGTAAAGATATTTTATTATATTTATTTTATATCCTTCAGATTGACGGGTTCACCCTGGTCTTTTGAGAGGCGCGTCGGAATACAGATTTAACACGTAGAGGCCCTTTGGAGAAGTTGGTGTTATGTGGCGCTACCGCCAAAACCCATTCTTGGATATACCTATGAAAGGTTTTTCTTGAATGGGTTTCGGCAGGAGAAAGATCTATTGCAAGAAAAAGGAAAGGTCTGTGAGTTGTGTAATGAGATTGGGATGGACTAATGCTGGGACATTGCAATAGAAACGTCACCTGCCATAATCATGTTTACTGACTATTGTAGGCAGGTGGTGGCTTGCCGCCCACTAGATAGGCCCCTTAAACACGCTGGTCGCTGACAATAGTTGTCGGCAAAGGAGCAACACCGGTGCATGCGGCTCGGGGGTGTCGAGAGGTGTGCTGCGCTTTCTCCGAAGTTACTCGTGGCGTTATCCCTTTTAACACTTCCACCCCTGGAGCAACAGCTCAAACGAATCCTCTATGCATAGCCAATTAAGGCAATGCAGAGCTGAGAGCCCTGTGAATCCTCTTAGGTCTCCAAAACGACCGATGAAGATACGTCAAGGACGAGAGCTCTGACTGGATCTCTCGAGCACTTGGGTCCGTTTCGTCATTACTCACCAACAGCTGGCCACAAGCTGCCCTGCGGGCTAATTATTTTATAACTTTTATTATGATTGCATAATATTACCTTATAAGTCCTTAACAAATGATGAAAATGGTCTTGGGTCATTGTCACTGACGTTCGCAGTAGTGGCACCATAAATATCGGGCCTATTATGAGATTTGATTGTGAGCTCAAATATGGCGGTTGCCCGATGTTTATAATCAACCGGGTTGGTGTAGGAAACTTTGTGCTGTTGATCCTAGTAGAAAAAGATATTAAGTGTGGTGAAGCGAGTTGCAGAATCTCTCTCTCTTATTTGGTTTCATACAATATCTTCTTGTTTATACGGCGGCAGAAAATCAGTCATCAATTTCTGTATAACGGAATTTCTGCAGCAGATTTTTAATCGGTTTCGCCCTAAAAAGGGTATTGAGGTAATCTTGTACAGGGTACAGTCAATTAATCTATTATACACCCATATGCTACGAATAATAATTCTTATTCGTAGCCCATATGTAATCTGTGGTTCTAGTTCGATCTCATTGTTTGAAGAGTACCTCTAGCACAGCCTCTAGGTGATACTAGACGTAGATCAAAATGATTATTATAAATATTAAATTATATTATTATATGTTGGTACGCTTTTCAGTCACGGATCCATGGGGATTCGATCTTTTGAGGCGTTCATGGGGCCAAAGCCAACATGAAGAGGCCTTTTAGTACCTTTTTTTTATTATGATTCTTATTATTTTTTATTTCTCATACCATCTGTTAAGAAATCCTATTATTGCATTTTTATGGGTAATCGCACTCATTTTAGATTTTCCCGTAGAACCACCAGTTGTTACTAAAATGGCGATTGCTTCAGCTGGATCGAAATCAGATGCTCTGTGAAAAAAATGGCGGATAATAAAACTTTGAATTATTTGATGGTTTTAGATAGCTTTTCGTTTGATCATCCCACCTCCATTGCCCATAAAAAACCCAATGTACTTAATGTATACGTTACCTAAAATCGTCAATAAATGATTCATGTCCTTCAAATATGTTGAGGAAGTCTGAAAAACGCATATATTTCTCTCCCACGTCGAAAGTAATAATACGAGCTTCAAGCTTAGCCATCGTTAATGCTTGTTGGATTTCATCAGTCTTTTTACATTGACAAAAAATTATTTTCGGCATTGTCATAGTGAAAATTCTTACGTAATCATCTGGAAATACAAATTTGGACTTAACAAAACGATTTTTTTATTAGGTGACTTTATCAATGCTAATACGCGACAGTATCGCGACTGCATCATTACAAAAAGTACTTACTTATACAAAATTTTAAATCATAATAAAAACTTAAAGACATCCCCCCATCTGTTTATTAAGAGTGAATTTAAAAAAAATCTTTTTAAATTTGCCGCGCAGGTATCAGGTTCAGCTTTCGTTGGCTAGACTCTATTCAACGTGTGGTTTCCGGCAGAGTAGAATAGGACCACTCTAAGTCTTCCCGTGGATGTCGTAAAAGGCGACTTAGGAAATACAAGCTAAACAAAGCTTATAAACATCAATGAGACCTCTCCAACCCGTCTAGCCAGCGAGGAGAGTGTAGGCCAAGTCCTCTTGCTGCTCTGGCCAAGTATAAACTGGCTCTGGTAGTACAGAGAGGATCGTGCTCCTGCAGTGGAGACTAAAAAGACCTGATGATGATGACTCTGTTTAACGATATGATCACTAATATTATAAGTAAGCAGCGGGTATTTTCCATACCATGAAATACAACCTTTTCATAATTTGATCAATTCTAAATATATATATATATATATATTAATGTTATATATTTTAATGTTAATATTTGCGCATCTTTGCCTCACCTATGTTACTTTTCATGCTTATAGGGGTGGCTATGGCTCCAATGTAAAAGCTGGCGTAATACGGTATGGCGAGATCCAAGTGGTGAGGCGCCTGCATGAGCACTACATCCTGAGGACGGACGCCAATCTTCCGGAACGCGGCAGCACACTTTACGGTCCTTTCCAGGATGTCTCGGTTTGTATAAGACTTATCAATAGCGCCATCTATCTGTGGTTGAATAAAAACTAGTTCTGAATAACCTGGAAACTAGGTAGTGTCAAATTCGATTTTGGACTAGGTTGTAAATTACATGTGTAAATGGGCATTTACACATGTAATTTTTTTTTGTTAACCTATTTTGTCCCTTTGTATGACTGTCACTCTGAAGCGGTATCAATAGATTCTTTTACACTGATTTGATACGGAAGTTAAAACCTTAATTTATAACAATTTTACACGACACCAGAAATAAGAGTCCTCTAAATATATAAGGATGAATGCAGGCCACTCTAGTTCGGTCATTTCGGAAATCTTTGGGTAAGGCCTATGTCCAGCAGCAGCAGTGGACGTCATGCGGCGTCATGAAATAATAATCATGACGAAATGTATTAGGATTTTTAAATGTTTATTACATTACATTGCAATATATATACCTGAGAAATAACATTAGGGTTATCCTTGAAGATCTTCAATAAAATTTTACCAATGTGGTGTCTGTCCGAGGCTATTCCACTTTCCGCCACAACCCGTGACGCCAGCTCGTTGAAATACCAATGCACTTCGTCTCTGGGGTACTTTGTTTGAAAGCTATTACTATCACTTTCCATTTTTTTCTGAGAACCTGAACCTTTCGAGAACCTGTATCAGTCCACAGATGCTGCTGGAAAAGAAATTCGTCATTCTTCATCTGTTTGTATAAGTGGTAATCTCTACAACATTAAATGGACTCATGAATAGTATTATATTAAAAGATACACATACTTGTAGATTGAGTCATTAAACATCAACTATTTTCATTACAAGTTCAGTCCATAAAAAATCTAATAAAAAAAATCCTGACCACCTTTTGCTCTTTTCATTATAATGGTTTCTTGGAAAAATTGATCAGACTAATTACAAATTGAACTTGCTCCAAAAAAGTCATACGGACTGAACATATCCACCTATATATACATACATACACTATCACAACTTTATCCCTATTAGGGCAGACGGAGTTTTTTGGATCTTGCAGCTTTAAGCAGAGTTATAGGTAATTTGTCCCTATATATTAATTAATTTATTGGAACGAAGTTCCTTATCGCGCGTTGCGAAAGGGGGCTAGACGGAAAAAATTAAGACCAAAAGTTGTAACGACACTTTTTGCTATAGTTGTAAGCCGTGCGGCGTGCGCGTTTTACAATTCCTTCACTAATTAATTGAAAGGAACTTTGTTCCATCCGGGTGTCGTCCCATATTATTTATAGGCCCACAATACCCAAAAGCTACTTTTATCGTGAGAGGTGGGCAAAAATAGTGATAGGTTGCCTTACAACCTGTCACTATTTTGATCGCATCACATATTGCTTGTATGATTTGCATTTCGCCCAATCCCTCGTCTGCGCTGGAAGAGAACCAGCTGGAAGATACTTGTACATTTTAAGTTTTTTTTCTTTTCTCGCAGAATAGCATGGAAGAACTAAAGTCTCAAACTGTTTTATGGTACTTTTTAAGTGCCTGATCAGAAAAAGTGAGAGAATGTCTTTAAAAAAACACAAAAAAAAAACTTGAAAAAAATAAGTATTTATGCTCTAACAAAATATACTGAAACTATTTTATTTAAGGGTGAAATCAGTCCATGATACTTAACAAGTTTCCCCAAGAAACATATGTCGAAATATGAAATGTGATTCTTGGCCTCCCATACAAGTTGACCGATCAGCTGATCCGAGTTTATATAGAACGCCAAAAATTATTTTTCATATTTCGACATATGTTTCTTGAGAAAAGTTTGTCATATCACGGACTGAATTTACCCTAAAAATAGTTTCAGTATACTTTGTTAGACCTTATATAATTAAATCCGAACGTAGTGGCGTCTAAACAGATGAAAAAAAATAACAGATGTTATTGGCCGTGAAGTAGGGATCTAAAATATAAACATGAAATTCATTGTAAATATGCAACGAAATCCGAAACCTGTTTCATATGCAACAAGTCGACCGGTCTCCAGTGTCCCTCCGACAGCGTGGTGATCAGGACTTCTCGTTCTCGGCGCTTTCAAACGAGCATTTGATAGGTAAGTTTATTTTGTGCTAAGTTACACCAGGCCTGTGTCATTCCCCATTTAGATGTCGAAAATATAGCTACATTATTTCTATGCCACCACTCCGGAGTGGTAAATTCAGTCACAAGAATCGTATGTCTAGAGTAATAAGAATGAAATCGGCTTGCGGTGCACTTCTAGGTTTCTAAACGAAAAGGTGCCGAATTCCGGCGCGAGCTAAATTAAATCATATCGCTAAAGACATAAAGTAGATATTTTTTTGAATTCCGTTTCTGAATTTAACTTTTGTACGTGAGGACTAATACTTCTTCTGTGGTTACACACAGCTGGTAATACGGAGAGGTGATGATGATGATGATGATGACGACACACAGCTTATTTTTGAAGTGAAAACTTCTTTAGCGGCGTTGTGCACTTTTTTTGGAATGGGTAAAAAAAATGTTAAACTCGCGTCAGGACACGTGACCTGATCGAAAATTCGTAAGACGGCGCAGGGCGCTTGCGCGAATGTTCGTTGTACAGCGTGCTACGCGCATCCATGGATGGTGACAGCTGATGGCTCGACCGTCTGTGTAGTGGCCATACTGCTGTGTATTTGAAAATGATTTTGTTGAAAATGAATTTGGTCATGCTTGTGACATTTGTGACAGACTGTGGTTCAGAAAAGATTTGAAATATTTTATACTGATAATTAAAGCAATTCGTGCAAAATTATTCCCTAACCATTCCAAAATATCAAAAATGCACAACGTTAATATTCAAGTTTTCACTTCTGCCGGCACTCCCAGAGTGCAACCCGTCGTTTTTTACCCGACTGTATCAAAGCCCCGGGCCACTTTTGACTGCAAAAATCAGGAAAAAGTAGTTTTGGCTCATGCCCATATACGGTGGAACATACATAAATATCCCCATACTTACATATATCGATTGCTAAAATCATTACTCTTTCTATTGGGTTTTCCTTAGTCGGGTAAAAATTAAATAAACCGCATCATGTCGTGTAGGGTATTGCACAAGGCTTTATTGTCACCTTTAAAAATATATAGGTATACGTATGTTATTTCCCGCTACTTACTGCTTTTCTTGCAATTACTGAATAAACGCACTTTTCATTTCAGTAAGACTTTTTTTATATGTGTATTTATCATAAAATATAGTATCTTTAGGTTAGTATCCCATAATACAAGCTTAAATCTTACTTTGGGGCTTGCTCAATCTGTGTGATTTGTCCCTATTATTTTTTTTTATTTATGTCCAGTTATAGCCGGAGAGATGGCAACCCTATTTGTGCCATTAAAGTGGGAAGACTCCAGAGTGTCGAGTGTCGACACATATAGCGGGGAACATTAGTAGTCTTCCCAACTTTCAAGGCACAAGAGTCATTCGGTCCGGTCTCTTGTTGTAATAATCTCGTGCTAGTCCGGTGAATTCTTAGCTGGCATCTGGATGATGACAAGAGCACGGTGGCTAGGTGGCTACCATGATTATGAGTACTTAGATACGTAATAATAAGCAAGCAAAATCCGCTATTTCGCAAAATACCGGTATTTTAATATATTTTTTCAAAGTATTAAAAAAACCTTAGGTGTATTCTAAGAATTAAACTCACTGCAACTTTATACTTTAGCCTGAGCGGGGTGAGATGATTTCAGTTTGGTAGTGATTTCACATTAGATCCTTGCAAAGGTGTGCATTGCCATAAGTAAAGCTAAAGTTGCAGTAAACGTTGAGCTAGGGCTTTCAATGCGCAATGTCGAAATAATTGAAACTCCGAAATGCTTATCGGAAATTAAAAATCTTAAACATTATCCCATGAATTATTTTTCTATAAGAAACTCTTTCAGTACGGCTTCGCTCATTGTCCCACGATTCGGTGTAGTTTGGCAATAATTTTAAATAAGTATCTAATGTTCAGTTATCCGTCTTCGAGAATAGATCTACCTATTTAGTCGATTTTTATTAGGTACTATACATTTCACGCAAAAACTAGTAAGTATACTTACCTAAACGACTGCAGCCAATGACCCAACCCAAAATTAAGTAACCCAAATTTTAAAAAAATCTTCAATTTTAGAATTTAGAATATTTAACTACTTAAAGGATGCAAAACTCCGAGTTTCGCACCGTCACATCACACAGTTTACGATACTTGTCACTTTTTTTCTCCGTCAGGTATCTCCACAATGTCTTTGACCCGAGTAGTGGCAATTACTGGGTGTGACTCTGGGCTGGGCTGGGCAATAGCAGCACGATCAGCTCGAGAAGGTCTCGTCACCGTGGCTGGCATGTACCACGGTACAGATACTAAGGCAGCACAAGCCTTGAAGAAACTGTGCGCCCATCCCTTCCCTCTAGATGTGACGGATACTAAGAGTGTCACCGGATTCAGGGACTACGTAATGTCGTTGGTAACTGACAATCCCAGTTATAGTAAGTATTTACTCAGATTTCTTCAACAAGGTTTTACACTGCATGTAATAGCCATCATTGGGTATGACTTTGGACAGGGCTGCGCGATAACACCATCATTTATAGAAAATGTATTTGGCTAAATATTACCTATTCGTTTATCAATGTTGTACTAGTGGTCCCGCAACTTCACGCAATTTTATATATGTGAACCTCTCCGGAGAAATGTTTTTGCTAAATAAAAATGACCGCGACTCATACTTTTTGTTATTTTTTCTTAGAATTGTATGCCGTTGTGAACAACGCAGGGATAATGACTATTGGGGAGCATGAGTGGCAGACACCGAACATGATAGAGAACACCATCAACGTCAACCTCTTAGGCGCTATGAGGGTCGTGTCTGCTTTTCTTCCTGAGCTTCGAAAATCTGTGGATAAATCCGTAAGTAGATGCAAGCAGTGACGTGCACAAATATTTTTGACAACCCTGTGAAAAATATTTATGCCTACCCAGGCACAAATCTTACCTAAATAACGAGAACGGCTGCATATCAAGCGAAACATTTTTTTGTTAGTATCCGATATTATATTAAGGTGACACAGGGTAGACAAAGTCTATGCGTCTGTATAATATGCATATGTAAGCTACTGGATGCAAGCCTGATTTATCAATCACTCAATTGTTTGTGGAAAATGTGTGTAGTGGTAAATATCATGAATCATGATTCATGATATACCTACCTGCTAAGTAAGTTGAATTGATCAAAGTCAACTCATCTAGTAGGTCTACGCAATACCTAAATGACCGTTTGGACTTTGCTAAGGGTCGCATATTGCTATACCACAGCCGAAGTAACTGATCCATCCGCGAGGCTCTATACAAAAAAATTTGAATAAAAACCTTAACTATTAAAAATATGCAAAAATACCGCTCTGTCCTTACGAAAGCCAAAATCATGAAACTAAACAATGCGAAGTAAACGCGTTGCGTTGCGACTTGCGCGCGAATTAGCTGTAAACAAAGCGTTACGGAAATCCCTGAAACCGTGATCGGCTTGGCCGAATAGTCGACCGACTAGTCGGCCTCGTCACAACCGACTAATCGAATAGTCGGCCAAAGTCATAATCACATCTTTAAAAATAATCATTTGCACTTTCGTCTTATAGGAATTCAAGTTTGTATAAATATCCGCGCGAAACCGGGCGGGCCAATAGTGATTCAATAAACTGACTTTACTTATCATAAGTACAGGCAATTGTATAAGTATTTAAGAAATTCAAAACTAATTCCTCTTTCAAAGAAAGCCTTTGTTTGTGTAAGCATATTACCTTAAGTTTGATAAACAACTTTACGTGCAACACTAAGACGACGGAAGAGTTTCTCATCTCTTTGCATACTGCCTAAGGGTATTGTAAGCAAATATACAAATAATGTTATAATTATTTGTCTACTAATTATCTCTACCAAACAGTAACTAAATAAAACAGCATATATTATGTACATTTATGTTTATTTTTATTCCGTAATTAAATACATACTAATGTTATTTAAAAAAAGTTAATGCTTCTAATGTTTATGATAGCAAATTCGCAAAAAAAAACGATCTTGCCCCCACTTAATTCTATGTGATGGTCACCATTGCACGTGTAATAAAAATGTGTCCTTTGTTACAAGCTTGTATTTTACTTTAAATGTCTGCATATTAGAGATATAAATTATGTCAACAAATTTGGACTGATGATGGCTTGTTCAGAAGTTTATACAAAAAATATAAATATTTACTTTTTTAATATGTTCAAGATTGACCCACCCCAAATTAAGTATCTGTAATATGGGACATAAATATTATCTAAAGATATAAGATACGTGCAAATGCTATATGCGTTATAAATCGAACTACGGGTTATACTAGATCACTACATACCTAATATAAATAACAGTCAAAAAACCTAAAATCAACATTCCCGTACAAATTGTCCGAGAGGCTGCACACTTTTGAATGTTAATGGCGATTTTTTCTTTTTTAGGGTTCCGTAGCCAAATGGCAAAAACGGAACCCTTATGGATTCGTCATGTCTGTCTGTCTGTCCGTCCGTATGTCACAGCCACTTCGTTCCAAAACTATAAGACCTATATTGAAACATGGTAAGTAGATGTATTATGTGAACCGCATTAAGGTTGTGACATAAAAATGAAAAAAAAAAGCAATAAATTTTGGGGGTTCCCCATACTTAGAACTGAAACTCGAAAATTTATGTTTCATCAAACCCATACGTGTCTATGGACAGGTCTTCAAAAAATGATATTGAGGTTTCTAATATCATTCTTTTCTAAACCGAATACTTTGCGCGAGAGACACTTCCAAAGTGGAAAAAAGTGTGTGTGTGTGTACCCGTAACTTCTAAAATAAGAGAATGATAAAAGTAAAAAAATATATGATGTTCATTACCATGAAAACTACCAGCGAAAATTGGTTTGAACGAAATCTAGTAAGTAGTTTTTTTTTAATACGTCATAAGTCATAAACGGCCATTTACCTTTCATTCAATCAACTCAAATATAAAAAATTAAAAAAAAAACATAGTACAAGACTTTTATATTATGTTATTTGCTACTACGGAACCCTTCATGGGCGAGTCCGACTCGCACTTGGCCGCTTTTTTATTTCATAAAGCTATGATCTATTCGAAATTATAATATAGCACGACAAAATTGTAACACATAATCTAGAGATGTGCCGTTGCCGGCAACATCTGGTAGATACAAACCCCACCAAAAACATACCTCTTACAATGGGGGCCAAGTTCCAATCGGCTAATTGTTCGCCTAAAACAGAGTTTTATAATAGACTAGCCGAAGCCCGCCACTTCGTTCGCGTGGACTTAATGTCTCTGAAAAATGCTCATCAGGCTGAACAACTTTTACTAAGGCGGCATTTTTATATCTCTTATAGTTTAGCTGGACCATTATGGTTTTGCATCAGGCGTTCCATTTTCCAAAATCATTTATACCTTATATGTTGCCCAGGCTTAATAGCTATATAACAAAAAAAGTTTCATTCGAATCCGTCCAGTATTACAAACAAACATACAACCTCGCTTCGCTTGCTCGTTCTAAAATATATCTACATAAATTTGTTCCAATAAAAGCAATTTATTAATTACTAGCCGAAGCCCGCGACTTCGTTCGCGTGGACTTTATGTCTCTGGAAAATGCTCATCAGGCTGAACAACTTTTACTAAGTTTATCTGGACCATTATGGTTCTGCATCAGGCGTTCCATTTTCCAAAATCATTTATACCCTATATGTTGCCCAGGCTTAATAGCTATATGACAAAAAAAGTTTCATTCGAATCCGTCCAGTATTTCTGGAGATTAGCGTGTACAAACAGACAAACAGACAAACTGACAAACAGACAAACAGACAGACATTTTTTTTTTAAATTCTTACTCTATTACTACGTCTCCATCGCCCCCAATTTTTTTTTTGGAAATATATTTAATGTACAGACACACTTTTTTTACTGTTTTATTATATGTATAGATATAGATATAGATTAGTAAAAGACTCGAAAATATTTTTAATTGTTAAATTTTATAAATTCTAGGTATAAGTAATTAATTTTTCAATTTTCAGAGTTCTTCAAAGCCCCGTATAATAAACGTGGCCAGCCACTGTGGCCTCCAACCTTTGCCGGCATTTGGGCCCTACAGTGCTAGCAAGGCAGGGCTCCTGGCGTGGACTCGAGCGCTGAGGTTTGAGCAAAGGGCACACGGCCTGACAGCTGTGGCTTTTGTTCCAGGTACAAATAATTACAATTCAAATGTTTAATTCAAATTTATAGATAAATAATAAAATTATAGTTGATCTATTTTGGTATAATTTTTAACATAAAATTAGGATGTGCCATGTCGTCCAAAATTGGCTTGTTTTTGGCATCACCTGTATGTTGACTGGTAGAAAAGGCCCTGGATCTTAAGTCCACCTGTTACAATTTTTGTAATATAGTTAAATAAGTAAATAAAAAACGACGGGTTGCACTCTGGGAGTGCCGGCAGAAGTGAAAACTTGAATATTAACGTTGTGCATTTTTGATATACGAAACAGCAGGCGCAGGCATACATTTTCGCCGCGCCGTAGAAAGAGAGGGGATACTCCCTCTCCTACGCTGCGCCAGCTGTCTACTCTCCATCCGTCTTACGAATTTTCGATCAGGTCACGTGTCCTGACGCGAGCGTGTCCTGACGCGAGTTTAACATTTTTTACCCATTCCAAAAAAAGTGCACAACGCCGCTAAAGAAGTTTTCACTTCAAAAAACATATATATTCTGTATCTGTCCTAATTAGGCCTAATCACGTGCATTTACACGTCATTAAGTTTAGTATACAGTTCCTACGAGTAACATTATTTACGTTATTATTATTATTATTTAGAAGAAAAGCTATTTCCACTACGACCACTGCTGAGAAGAAACGCTGAAATAAACATTTACATAGAATTATATTATTGGTATCCTAGTCGCAGTAAGGGCTTTGTCAAATTTGTTGTTATTTTACAAATACTCAGATGTGTATTACAATACAATGTTAGCACAATATTACTCCCATGTTGACTGGAAGAGATCCCTACATGGGATAATTTCGCCTTTGTAGGTATTTATATATTATAGTACTGGGCGACCGAGCTTTGCTCGGTTACATCTCAAACATTAACAAATTTTTTTTAAACTTGTCTAAAAACAATGCAAAATAAAAAATTATAAATAAACTTAAACATAAAATTAAAAAAAAGTAAGTCACCGAGTGGGATTCGAACCCGTAACACTCTTTCTAGCGGTCGCTATCCTTAACCACTGAGCTAAATCAAGGCGGTCGCGGCGCGACAAAATTAGCGACCATATTCTGCGTGGAAAGAAAAACGCATGAAAACTCGAAAACACGCGTTTTCCCAAACATAAAACTAATCTAGATCGATTGTTTACACCCGAAAACCCCCATATACAAATTTTCAGCGAAATCGTTAGAGCCGTTTTCGAGATCACAGAAATTTATAAATAAATATATATATATACATACATACATACAAGAATTGCTCGTTTAAAGGTATAAGATTTGCTCTTTCGTAAGCTGTCTTTGTATATGTATTTTTTTTGGTACAATAAAGTTATTACAAACAAACAAACAAAGTTATTACATGTAGAGCTAGCGCAGGAGCAAACACGAACAATCATAAATAGTTAATTTAATATGAAATACTAATCGATTAAGTTTTTTTTTGTTTGAATGTTTTTAATTTGTACTTGTTTTTGTCTTTATTTTTAGTAGGTACCTACTTATTGCATCCACTTATTTAATTAATTTAGGCCGGTATTAGTTTAGTCTTAAACCTATTTTTTCTTGACAACCTCCCTGGCGTAGTGGTCACCATGCTAGTCCGCCACCCAGAGGTCCCGGGTTCGGTCTTGGGTTCGATCCCCGGTCAGAGCAAGTTAGAAAATGGCATTGTTAAAATTGTCCTGGGGCTTTTATGTTTATCTGTAGGTACATGTATTTGTTATAAAATATCGTATCGTTGAGCTAGTATTCCATAAAACAAGTCTCTAACTAACTTTGGGGCTAGCTCAGTGTAGGTAATTTGTCCCTATATATTTATTTATTTTATTTATTTCCTGCAGGTGGATTCGTCGGATCCAGCAGCATAATGGCAAATCAAGTAGGATACGGCAACGCTATGTTGGAACACCTAAATGAAGAACAGAAATCATTCTACGGACCACGAATCAAAGCCCTAACTAAATACTTAGGTTCAACATCCCAAAACAATAGTTTCGATTCCTTGAAGGACGAAAACATAATCGAAACATTCGTTAAAGCGTTGCTAGATGAAACCCCAAAGGAATTGTATAAAGTGGAATCGTGGAGATACATGTTTTACTATAATCTGTTGAAGTTACCACTTCCTGAGGTGGTGCAGCATTGGTTAATAAAAAAGTTTGTTAATTTTCCTGAAGGTGAATAAATAGGCTATTTTACTGTGTATGTTTTTGGTTAATATTTTATTTAAAACAAAAAATACCACTGAAAAGAAATATTTTTAGTGTTCCGTACCCAAAGGGTAAAAACGGGACCCTATTACTAAGACTTCGCTGTCTGTCCGTCTGTCCGTCTGTCTGTCACCAGGCTATATCTAAAGAACCGCAATAGTTAGACAGTTGAAATTTTCACAAATTGTGTATTTCTGTTGCCGCTATAACAACAAATACTAAAAACAAAATAAAGTAAATATTTAAAGGTAATAAATATTTAAATATCCCATACGCGATTTTTTATAGATAATGGTACGGAACCCTTACTGCGCGAATCCGATTCGCACTTGGCCGGTTATTTTAAAATGGCAAGCAAATTGGTTAATTAATTAATTAACATTACAAATATAAGAGTTGCGCGTGCTGGGGACATCTGACTGTCTCTTTTGTACGCGCGAGACCTAATCTTATTAGTAATCTGTAACTTAATAGCGTGGTGTGTATGTCCCCCGCGGAAAAGTATCGAATAATAATTGTTGAGTATACTAGATCTTTAGTTTATAGCTACCTTCAAATGTTTATCGATAAATGAAATTTGTGTATTCAGTAATTTTTGAGAAATTCGTCAAAAACATATTCCGCCAGGGAAACGTTTCTCTGGCGGAATTTTGTCTGGAATCCAGAATTCAATTAGTAGAGCAATTAATATATCATAAGAGGCAAATGTTTATGTACAAATGGACTTTATATGTCATAGGCCTCCGAAGTTATTCAAAATTCCGCTGGGGAAATGTTTGGCCTTTTGCTAGATCTCCCAAACGGTTTGGAATATAGTCCTGATTTTTTTTACACATATTGTTATTATTTTTGTTTATAACATCTGTAAAAACAAAATCCAAAAAAACACAACCACTTACGAATAATAAATATAAACATAAAAGTAGGTATTTTAGTTCTAGTGGCTTAACTAAGGGACATAGGAAAAGTTTAGGTGTCAATTTATGTATTAAAACTGCCTAAAACATCTGGGAAAGTACGTTTGTAATAGAGTTAGTATTAAAAAAGATACAACAAAAAATAATGTTCTACTGACATCATGATTATGAATCGGCCTATTGAACGAGTTTTACATAATGTTACAAGTTCTGACTAATTCCAATCTCTAATGTATTAATTTAACTATATGGAGAAACAAGATTAGTTAGACCATTTAATTCGAAACTTCGCAACAGTACTCCTGGAGGTAAACAAGTAAATACATGTTTCAGGATTTTTCAAAATTCAACTCCTAGGGGGATGAAATAGGGTGACCTACCTAGGCCATTCTGAAACGTTCAGTCGCTCTCTCTCTCTCACTCTAGCAAATTACGGAAACGGGAATGGGAACGAGAATGGAAACCGGAACAGGAACAGAAATGGGAACGGGAAAAAAGAAACTGACTTATTGGTGACTGACCGAAGCCGTCGGTCCCGTGTAACAATGTAATGTTAACAATATCACTCACCAATTGGTCATTTTTTGTTTTCTATAGATATTGCTAAATTCTTTTTCAAAAGTATGTATTCCATCACATTTTAAATAAAAAGTAGTTATAATTTTCAGAAATAAACTCATACTAATAGGTTGGTTCTGTTCATTGTTTTGTTTTCGGTAGTTTATTCTAACTGAATGACTTAAGATGACATTGACAGGTGGTTAATGTCATGGTCATTTCCAGTTTTTAAAAAATAATTCAATATAGGTAATGTTGATTACTTAAAATCATTCATTTTATTTATAAAGAATCCATAATAAACTAATAAACTCTTTTAAACATTTTTATTTTTATATTATCTCCGATTTTCTAGAACCTTCGATAATAGACAAAAGTTAATTATTGAGTGGGTTTCGGGTATCACAGAGTTGATATTTTTATCGATCTACCTACATTGTTGGATGTAGATCGAAAAACCTCAGTGATCGAGCATTACAATTGTGGCTCGCTTCGGCTTCAAACATAATAATTTGTCTACAATAATTTGTACGGCTGAGTTGTCCGTTAGCTATTTTTTATTCTTTTTAAAAATAATTTTTATTGTGTACGAGTTCCCTGTTATATAGGGAACTACGTTACCCCTGGAGAAAACTACGTTACCCCTGGAGAAAATTACGTTACCCCTGGAGAAAACTACGTTAACCCTGGAGAAAACTTCGTTACCCTTGGAGAAAACTACGTTACCCCTGGAGAAAACTTCGTTACCCTTGGAGAAAACTACGTTACCCTGAAGAGAAATTTCATCACCTTTGGTGAGGAGCGGAAGTAGCAACTGAGCGCGCGGCGAGTCAAACCGGCCGCCATTTTGTTTTGCCCCGAGTGCATATTCGTCCCTCACCCAGATAAGTTCCGCCCGAGAACCACTGACCACCGTTCTGTTTTCATTTTGTATTTGTAAACGCATCATCTGTACGAGACTACCTATTTTTTTCGCTGGACCCGCGTCTGTCCCTAGATTATTAGTTTTGTGTGTTTTATTGTTATATATATTGTAGAAAGGACAATATAGTTGTTTATTTTAATTTATTTTGTTTTTTTATTGTCCTTTTTCCTTGTAGTTTATTTTATTTAATTTTTTTTTCTTGCTCGGGCTTATCCCACAGCACCCGGTCACTGTCTTTGACATTGATCGTTACCTAAAAACCAAGTCAGAGGCTTCTAAAAGGAGGTTTAAAAACTCTGTCAATAGTGTTAGTCACTAACACACACTATAAGAAGAAGAAGTCTCTTCATAATTTTATTTTTTATACTTTTTTATTCATACATTTTTATAACTACCAATTTAGTTTATAACATTTAGTGATCATTTTGAAGTGAAAACTTCTTTAGCGGCGTTGTGCACTTTTTTTGGAATGGGTAAAAAATTTTAAACTCGCGTCAGGACACGTGGCCTGATCGAAAATTCGTAAGACGGCGCAGGGCGCTTGCGCGAATGTTCGTGTGTGTTTATGTTATAGCGTGCTACGCGCATCAATGGATGGTGACAGCTGATGGCTCGACCGTCTGTGTAGTGGCCATACTGCTGTGTATTTGAAAATGATTTTGTTGAAAATGAATTTGGTCATGCTTGTGACATTTGTGACAGAATGTGGTTCAGAAAAGATTTGAAATATTTTATACTGATAATTTAAAGCAATTCGTGCAAAATTATTCCCTAACCATTCCAAAATATCAAAAATGCACAACATTAATATTCAAGTTTTCACTTCTGCCGGCACTCCCAGAGTGCAACCCGTCGTTTTTGAAGTGAAAACTTCTTTAGCGGCGTTGTGCACTTTTTTTGGAATAGGTAAAAAATCTAAAACTCGCGTCAGGACACGTGACCTGATCGAAAATTCGTAAGACGGCGCAGGGCGCTTGCGCGAATGTTCGTGTGTGTTTATGTTACAGCGTGCTAATAAAATGTCATGTTTGTGTACGATAACCCAATAAATAAATATTGTATTCTACCACATAAATGAGAGTACTTTTATACTGATAATTAAAGCAATTCGTGCAAAATTATTCCCTAACCATTCCAAAATATCAAAAATGCACAACGTTAATATTCAAGTTTTCACTTCTGCCGGCACTCCTAGAGTGCAACCCGTCTTTTTTTTTATTAATACTGTTACTGCCAAGAACAATTTTAAAGACATAATTTTATTTAAGAACTTTTTCGTTCATAACATTGAATGATCATATTGTTTTAATTAATAATGTTTCTAATACTTTGAATCATATCGTCGTTGCTCAGAAAAGTTAACTTTATAACAGATATAATAATCATACTTTTTGTATTAATGAAAACAATACTTAGAAAAGCAGTTTTCCATAATGCATCCATAAAACCCCGACCAAAAATTGGAGGGGTTTAATAAGTTTGAGTATCTGTTAGCGTGTCTATGTCTACTTTTCTATCAACAATTCGTTTTATAAGTTGGACTTATCTGTCAGTGTGTCTGTCTACTTCTCTATCAAAAATTAGTTTCTGGCGCTTTGCAGGTAGCTGCCGCGGCACGCTCGCTACGCTCGCTATTTATAATCCGAAGCATGGATCATCTTACTTATCAGACAATCAGGTGATCAGCTTACAATGTCCTAACCAAACTAGGACAACAACACGAAGTCGTTGCTCCCGCCAGGAATCGAACTCACGGCATCCGGCTATAAGCCGAACGCTCTAACCACTACACCACGGAGTGCTACTTTTTTTGTTTGAAACGGTATACTTTCCAGGACGTGTTTCACTTAAAAATATCAAAATCAAAATCGGTCGTATAGTTTGGTGTTGTGATCGTTTTTAGTTTAAAATAATGGCCAAGTGCGTGTCGGGCCACGCGCAGTGTAGGGTTCCGTAGTTGTAGATGCCAACTTTGAGTTCATGCCACTAAAAACGTCTAAAACGTCTAAGTATCTTTAGAATTTGTATGAAATTTTCCTTTTCGAGTACATTTTATAAGTTGATCGCCTACAACTTTTTAATTTGTTAAACCTACTTGGCTCTGATAGTTTTCCTTTTAACTAGATAATATATACTATAACTGTGATTTTTTTCACGTGTCTATACAATGTCCTTTTTAATTAAGTACAAATATTTTAAGGGGTGATTCAGACCATCATTTTGAACAACTTTTCCCAATAAATGTATAACGAAATATAAAAAAAATTTTTTAGGTTTACATAGTAATCGAAGTAGTCACGTAATGTCATTACTATGGAAAATGAAAATTATTTTTTCGTATTTCGATATACACTTATTGGGACAAGTTGTTAGAAATGATGGACTCAATCACCCCTTAAAATATTTGTACTTAATTAAAAAGGACATTGTATATAACCGTTTAGCAGATAGATGGGGGGAACACGTGACTTTAACAAAAAATTTCACTATTTCAGACACGGATCCCTAAATCAAAAAATGTTGTTTCCAAGCTCTCAATATTTTTGAAAGACCTATTATATTCAACGACACCCCACACAATGTGTTTGTAGAGAAAAAAAATATCGACTTCCTCTTTACTTGTATGGTAGCTACCCTAAAAATAAAATTATTTCCATATTTTATTTTACGACTTTTTCGCCATGATTGATATACATATCCATGCCAAATTACAGCTTTCTAGTACTTAAAGTTTCTAAGTAGGACCGCGGACGGACAGACAGACAGAAAGACAGACTGACATGGCGAAACTATAAGGGTTCCTTGTTTACTACGGAACCCTAAAAAATATTATACATTTAAATACTTGCTCTGAATACCTTTATTTACGAAAAAAGACTCCGCCGCGGACTTGGTTTCAGTGACCAGCATCACCACAAAATAGGTGCATGTAGGTTTTTTACGTTTTATAGTCGGCAAGGACCACTGCAAATCCCAAAGACCAAAGACTATTTCCAAAAGATCTTGATCTTGATCGGATTTATGGTAAAGTTTTCACAAATAGTATAGGTAGATATTTTGGTTTGTTGTAGAAGAGGCTTTGTGTCTGGATAATTTCAGGCATTTCGTCGTTACCTAATCTAATCTTAAAAGATTAACGTACCTAATGGAAAAGTAGGCAGGTTGGATTCTCCGATTTAAAAAAAATATCCAGTTAAAGTTTTAAAAAGATTAGTCAGTCACAGGCGGTATGAGTGACAAAAGTGGAGCATGCCACGACACGACACGATGGCAAGTATTATTTTCAGGGGCGTAGCCACCGCCGTATCTGCCCTATCAATTATACGGGGGCCCCGGCCCCCAAGGTGCGTAAGCAAAAATTAATAAAATTTCGCAAAAATTAATAAAATTTCCCAAATTTTTTAAATTTCAGAAATTAGAAAAGTAAAAAAAATCTTTTTTCCCAAGTAAAGCGTGCTTTAAAAGTTGGCAACACCCTACATCGGTTAAAGCGGGCTGCGGGATTTCCCCGTTTAAGTCATTTACGAGGCGCAAACCGAGCTTTGCATTGGTGTGAGTGCATACAGGATAGTGTAATGGCGTCCAATGGCATCCGTC
The DNA here is from genome assembly GCA_963555685.1 of Acrobasis consociella. Lineage (NCBI taxonomy): Eukaryota > Metazoa > Arthropoda > Insecta > Lepidoptera > Pyralidae > Acrobasis > Acrobasis consociella. Next base: position 8,900,603 of record OY743115.1, read on the forward strand.
GCGTTAATATTTAATTTGAATTGTTTTTAAAAAGTAACAGATAGATAATTATGATGAATAAATATTTCTTTTAATTTTATACAAAAATTTTTTTCTTTTTTGAGAAATCTTTACCCTTCCTAAGGGCCCCCAAACAAATTTTTATACGGGGCCCCGCCAAGGTACGCTACGCTTCTGATTATTTTCTATCCTTTCTTAAAACACGGCCTTAAGGTACCTACCTTTTCTTTGAGATCACATTATTGGCTTGTTACTATCTTAGGTAAGAATAGTAAATAATTAAAATAGGAAAATACGGTTTACAAAATCGATATAATAAAAAATATAGAGCTATAGATTTTGACAATGTTAAATATAACAAAAGTACTTACCTAATACACGTTGAGTTGCGTATTAAATTAAGTTTTTACATAACAATAATATCTCCGAAACTAGAAACAGCACATATAGATAACAATGTAATGGCATAAGTAGTTATGTAAACTTAATCAAAATAATAATAAAACAAAATAATATGATGGATTAAGTAAGTTATAATTATATGTATAAATAATGCAATGTTTGATGATCACAGGAGCGAGTGAGCGTCGACTTACCTAGTGAGGGAAGCGGCCAATGAGAATTACCCGAGCCCGAAGGCCCGAATATGGCCCGAATTAGTTACGGATAGAGATGTGCCATTCGTTGCCAAAATGGGAATATTGCCGGCAATGCTGCCTGCAAGATTGCCCGAAGTGAACATTTTGGGGAACATTGACTAAAAATTGAGAATAATAGATAGATTGATTTAAAAAAACTCATCAAATAAATGTATCTAAGCGTGTTGTATAAGACATCTTAAAAAAATATGTATCTTAGATACAAACTGCAAATGTTGACAGCAAATTGCCGGCAATATTGCTGGCGAAATTGCCTTTAATTTGCTGGTAAGAAATATTGATAAATATGTATGTCAATAATCAATATTACTTACATTAGGCGAGAAATAATTCCTACTTCAAGTAGGTAATTTGAAAAATAGACCGGCCAAGTGCGAGTCCGTCGCCCAGTGAGGGTTCCGTTACATAAACAACTTGCAAACTTATAATTAATTGATGTCAAGTTCATATACTTAGTATAAACTAGACTACATATACCGTATATCTTTGTTTTTTATTTAGTTATGACTGCCGTACAATGATGGCAGTCAGGACTCAGGACCAACGGCTTAACGTGATTTCCGAAGCGTGGAGGGGCTCAAAAAATGGTATGCCATTTGTATTCACCTATCCAAATGGAGACCTGGAGGGTTACCCCATAAAACAATACGTTAGTCGTATGAGAGTGACGTCCTATTTCTATGTCAAACCAAATTAGACTATTTCATCATACGTTAGTGCTCAATGTTGCTTGACACTGTAACGCGGATACGCAGTAACGTCCGTCTTGCGTACCGGTTTTGGAGTAACCTCTCAGGGTTGTTGCTAGGAATTACGAATATCGAGAGTTTTTGAATGCGGCAAGTTTTTAAGGGTACCGTATCCAAATAAAAAATCGGAAAAACCGGATAAAAACGGCCCCTATTCCTCAGCTCCGCTGTCCATTCCTTTGTCCCTTCCTGTTTCCTGTTGTCTGTAAGCATGCTGTTTTTCCTGAACCGTGATAGCTAGACGCAGTTAAAATTTGCACAGGTGATGTAAGTATTTCTTTTGCCACTTTATAAGCAAATACTAAAAACAGAATAAAATAAATATTTAAGGGCTTCCATACAACAAACGTGATTTTTATAGATAATGGTATGGAACCTTCGTGCGCGAGTCTGACTCGCACTTTGCCGGTTATCTATAAATATAATAACACAGTAAAAAAATGTGTCTACATTGAATATATTTCCAAAAAAATTGTCTCTTTGTCTGGTTGTCTGGTTGTCTGTTTGTCTGTTCGTCTGTTTGTCTGTTTGTCTGTTTGTACACGCTAATCTCCGGAAAAACTGGATGGATTGAAATGAAACGTTTTTTGTTATATAGTTGTTAAGCCTGGGCAACATATAGGTTATGATTGATTTTGAAAAATGGAACGCCTGATGCAAGACCATAATGGTCCAGCTAAACTACAAGAAATATAAAAATGTCGCCTTAGCAAAAGTTGTTCAGCCTGATGAGCATTTCCGGAGTCATGCGAACAAGTTGCGGGCTTCGGCTAGTTTCGTAATAAATTTGAAGTTTATTAACAAAATAATCTGAATTTTGATATAATAAAGCTATTTAAATGGCAAAATGGAAATTTTCCGGAAATGGCAAGATTGGGAATATTGCCGGCAGTGGGAAATTTGCCGCTTTTCAGTCTCGTGCCTCGTCACATCTCTAGTCATGCGTCACATGACCGTAGCGCAATATGGAGTCCACTACTCAAACATTTTTAAAAAGGTACGCGTAAAATTTGAAAACCAATATAAAATTTAACTCTCTGCAACTGACGTGGTATAATTTTCCCAATTTTGCTGACGTGGTAGACATCTTTTCTCAATAAAGTAGTAACTACAATTTCTCATATAAACCGATTTAATCTGTAGTAAAATTTATAACCTTAACAATTCAATAAATTTATCAAAAGCAAAATAAAAGTCGCATTAACAAAATTACAACCTTTATTGGCACACAATAAACATTCAGTACTCTTCTCAAAAACTTAAATTTCAAAAATCTAACTCTCTTTTAAACATTTCTTACTTTTTTAGATTAAATATTAATAACAAACATAAACAAATCAAAATCCTTGATATTTAACCGTGAAATCTAAAATAACACAGCCTCAAAGTGTTACAATTTTTGTTGACAAATTTCGCAAATAGGCTTCGAACATTGCAAATATTATACCTATCTAAATTTGCCGTTTTTTTATTGTTTTTATTGCAAAAACTAACAGCTACAATTTTAGTAATCTTAATCTATTTTTATAAATAAATTTATTAATTAAATAATAAAATTACAATAAATAATTACAATATCTTATTCTGTTGTTTACACCCAATTAATAGGTCTATAAATAAATATAAATATATAGGGACAAATTACACTGATTGAGCTAGCCTCAAAGTATGTTCGAGACTTGTGATAAATGGGTTACTAACTCAACGATACTATATTTTATAACAAATACATACCTATATAGATAAACATCCAAGACCCAGGACAATTTGAAAAAGGCCATTTTCCAACTTGTCTATCTAATAGTACATTATGGTACTAGTGTGTAACATTGGTGATTACCGCCGCGGCGCCATTGAGGTCCATTTATCTGTGATTTTCCTAGTTTAAGTTATATAGCATATAACTATTGTAAAACAGTAATTTGAATAAAAAAATAATCATGTTCATGTATTTTCTTTATTCACAAACTGCAAGAACCTAAAATAAATTGCATCTTTTTGTATGCAACTGTACTACCAAAAAAAGACTATTATACCATTTATTTGAGATGGTTACGCTCAAGTATGAAACGGCCGCTTTTTCGTAGCCTCCGTTATTTAGTCGGTTTATAGGAGAATTGATGATATTTTCTTGTTTTTTTAATAACTTCTATTCCATGCGAGATTTGAAGCCGAAACTTTCAGGCATGTTTTGTAACAAAATGAACACACATGTTCACTATAGTTTATCTATTTGTGTTCAGAGAGAGCTGCGTATTCGATTGCCAAAGTCACACCACTAGGAATTTGATGAAATTCCTTTATATCTTCATATCGCGTAATGTTTGTGTTTCCGAATTTGTACACGTTAGAAGGTATGATATACACGTATATGTAACTGCTTTTTATTTGTTAGTAAATGTACTAGTTTACGAGGAAACCGGAATTTTCCGATTTTTGAAAATAATAAATTACTTCGATATTTGTAGATAAATCGAAATACTTATATTCAAACAAATTTGAACATAGTAAGGCCTATAAACAGTATTTTTTTCAAATTTCTGCTACTTACAGTTTTCGAGATATGGAAAATTGCAAAACGTTACCCCAGCAAAATCTTGAATATCTCAAGAAGTATAAGATGAACACATCTTGCTATCGGTATACATTTACAACTCATTAAGAGCTTTCTTTTCATATACTTGATTCTAGGCTAAACGCCTTTTTTTAAAAACATCTGGCTGGGGTAACGTTACTCCAGCAAAATCAGTTTTTCTCGAATAACTTCGAAAATACAACATGAACACATTTTGCTATATTTGAACAAAATGAGGCTTACTATGAACCAACTATCTGTAATACTCTTATTTCTCTACGGCGCAACATTTTGCTGGGGTTACGCATTCCAAAGAGCTAGGTTTGTACTTAGAAGATAATTTTTTAAAGTACGCCATGAACACATTTTCTGAAAAAGAATGCGTATTCTTGCTGTTTTGCCATTTTATGAAATTTTGGCTAATAGATATTTTTCCTTGGAGTTTTCAGGTAGTAAACTTTCTACAACGTTAAGGGCTTCACATCTTATATCGGGCGGTGTACAACATAAATCATTTTCTTCGTAACTAGTACTTGTAGACATTTTAATAAATAAATAACTATAATTTCAACAGTGAAAACGAGTAGTAAAAAATGTTTCGCTATGGCGGGAAAAATTAATCAGTTTTTCTATGCGCGCGCATTGCGATCGGCCACAGACTAAAGAGATAAGGTTTTTTTTTTCGCGCATAACATTTACGCCTATTCTGCCACGTACAAAATGGAGAATTTAAAGTTTTCTTTTATTACAGAGAAAACAAAAGTTATATTTGAGTGAAAGTTTTATATATTAAACACGTACGAGTTAAAATTATCTATTTAAATAAGAAGTTGCATGAAATGGGCAAGCAATAGGAACATTAATTTGTTTGTTCTATTGAACACGATTTTTTTTTTTTAATAAAAACTTTTTTAATAAGAACAAAGCAACTCAACGCAAGTACATACAATTCCATGAACTCAACCAATAAAATTAAAAAAAAAATTATAACTCACTAGTTAGTGAGTTATAGCAATGAAAAAGTCACAGTTTGATTATGGGTGTCATTATGTGCCTAATTGCGGTGACCATAGAGCCACTTTATGAGCAAGTGTGTTGAAAATATATTTTTTAACATTGAGAACAAGTTTGCTGCTGTTTTAATTTATTTGGACAAATAGAACATAGCTTTCGTCCCCCTGATACTACGGTAACGATTTTCAGAGGGGGGAAATACAAATTATTTCCTAGAACTCGACAAATCGTCATTCGCAGTTCTCCTGGCAGTCTATTATTTTAGGCTCACATTTTCGTATGGGCACGGTAAATAATACCTAATTGCCTTGTCAACTTTATTAAAATTTCACTTTTTCTCATTTTGGCGTTACTATTTTCATATGCTTATTTGTTACCTACAAAACAAAACAATTTATGCCTTTCATATCCAGCATTCTAAGAAAGTCTTTTTGTTCCATTAATCATTCAACTATTTGATGCTAGCTTGTTCTAAACTTTCCGGCAGATGTTCTTTTGGATGTGGAAGGTCTGTTTATTGTTTTTTATATGAATTATCTGCAAAAATAATCCAAAAGCTACATCCAACAAACAATTATACTGACATCATAGTCTATGAGACACTATGGCAATTTAATAAAACTGATGCGGTAGTCTGACAGATACTCACGTATAGGTATTACTGACGTGGTAGATTGGTGGACACTATACGTGCTCACGTGTGGCTTTCGCGACCACTGCCGCCAGCTAGACCGATGCCGTAACGCAAATTAAGAAGGTACTAGAAACGCCGGAAACAAAACTCAAAAAATAAAGTTTTTGAGAATATTATCTACTTCTTGGTGTCTGTGGGATTGACACGTCAGTTGCAGAGGGTTACGGCGTTTTACAATCAGGGACCGGATTAGCAGCTAATTTTTAAAACCCCTCTAACTCAGCTCTAAGTGGTCGTCCTTACGATAGGCTTACCCTCTTGTCTATGCTATCCTGTAAAAAGCTTATCCAGCGAAAGGCTTACCGTATCCCTATAGGGTAACCCTATCCTTTTGCTAGGCTTAGCGTTTACCAAATCATTAAAAGGGTTTTTTTCCGCTTTATTGAAAGGGTTCCCCCCCCCCCCACCACGTCTCTCCCCCGCCCCGTGGCCGCCAGGGAAAGCGCAGGATGAGCCTATGAGATCGTAAGGGTAACGTAACGTGCATGTTTTAACAACTTATTTAAAGGGAAACCCTTTTATAGGCTTTCCATATGATACAGTTAGTTGATCGAAAGAGTTACTAAGCGATAGGGGTTTTTGATCCAATAAAAATATTCAAGCAAACCAGCGTTAGGGAAAGAGCTTCCTGTCCCTGTTTATAATACTTAACGAATGACTGAACTTTTTTGCACATTTTTAGGTGTTTTATTAGCACTATATTTTGACGCACTTGGACGGCTTTCATGCTATAATGCGGAAACGCGCAGCCTCCATGATGCGGCGGACTCGTGACAGCGACAACAGCCTCCTGAAGTGCTATTTTTGAAACGCGGAGTCACCTAAACGAATGGTTTTTCCATACAAAAAATCGTTCGTTTAGTGACTCCGCGTTTGAAAAATAGCACCTCTGGCGGTTGTTGGGGATCGCATGGACGGACCATTTATGTCTAGTTGAGTCGCCTTGCATGCCCCAGTAATCCGCGAGGAAAGAAAATATTAATTCGTTTTTAATAATTTTAAGTGCCTTCTAACATTTAGTGTTTAAGTGATTTTTATTACTAACAAATGATGGACTAAAATTGTCTGAAATATTTAAATAAATGAATAAATGAATGAATATTGCATGGGAAATGTGAGTCATACTTATGGCAATAATGAATCTGTAAGTACGCTAATGTCATGTCTGTCAAAGTCAAATTGACAGTGACATGACAAAAATAGATTTTGCTTTTATAGGTAGAAACTGAAAAAGGAGATTATGAGAATTCTAACATTTCTAACAAATTGACTTGTAGATTTATGTATTTTTGTGTTTTGATTGTATTTAATAAGTTTTAGATATTTAGTCACTTGATTAAAATGGAAGTGCAATTCGGTCCTAATGCGTTGGACGAACCGGTAATTATAACCTTTTATTTCTCTTTTAGTAATTTGCAGTGATCTTCGTTTTGTTTACTAATTTTAACGTGTATTATGATTTACTTGAGTATATTTCAACAATAATTCCTACTAAATGTTCCAAAAAGATCAAAACGAGAAAATTATTCAATTCTAAATTTGCGACAATATAGACTAGTTGATAATTTTTTTGTAGAACTTGCTGTACAAACTACAACGAAAAATAAAAGTGTTCGATTGTAACGACGCTTTGCCAAGCCGCGGTTACAACCTCGTGACCAGTACTAGCAAGTATGGAATTGTTTTTGTGGGCTCACCAGATGGGACATTGTCAGGTAAGACTATTTGTACAAACATACACAAAAGATGTGGAAGATTGGCTATAAAGTATTATGCCATATTTTCACGCCGAACTAGCTGTTTTATTCTTGCAAAGCATGAAAGGAATGCCTTTCCCTTTTTTAGGGAAGATAATAAATTGTGTACCAACCACGATAGTACTTCTTTCTCCTACCCCAATCTTAGAAATCCTTCTGTATATATTATTTATTATTAGTATATCAATTAACCTTTTGTGTGTTAACAATAGAGACATGATAGTAAGACAATTAATTTATACCAGGAGCCGGTATCACCGATTTAATAATAGTATTACATACAGAACGAGTCACTTAGGATTATTGAATTATAATGGTGACTAACTGCGCACATTATCATTGTTTATCCACGGAAAACAATAAATAACAAAAATTTTATAGATTTCCGTGTGATGAAAACAGGTAAGCAAAGCAACAAATTCTGTGGTGGAGACCCTGATTGTTTAACTCACACATTTGACGTGTGCACGGACGGATTGTTTCATTTGTTACTACAAATGAAACACTACACTAGATATATATGCAGCTCTGTTTGTTTGAAGTGCCATACCTGTGCCAGTATAGCCACAGACAAAAGGTTAATATAAGAACTTTCTTCACTTTACAGCATTCTACTTAAACCAGCTTCTTGACAAGGAGTGCGACCCACAATACCTGTCAGTAAGGCTTCCTGAGAAGCCTTCACATATTGCTGTAAGCTGCAACCATGAACTGTTGGCTGTCACCGGTGGCCAGCTTCTGTGTGTCTACAATATTGCTGACTTTCAAAACCCAGTAAGTATTTTTTCCTTCCAAAAAATGTTTTGTGTGTTTTTGGTTAATATTTTATATCAAACAAAAAATACCATTAAAAAAACTTTTTTAATTAATGAAGCAGCAGTTAGCTTTTGAAATATTGCTATCCCATTATCTCTTTCGTTTAACCCATAAAGACCCGGACGGCATTGGACGGCATTTATAAATGCCCACGTTCATTGTCTTTCTATTGTGTTTGGTATTGGTGGTTGTGAATGGGTTAAGCAATATCTAATAGTAGTGACATCAAGATCGCTGTTTGTCTATTTTCTGTTATTGTCTGTTTTCTATTCCATCAGTTTACTGTCAAGGGAATGTAACTTAATGCTACATATGTAATATCACCTTATACTATAAGGTACATGGTACACTTTGAAGTAAATTAACGCTTTTAGTGTTAAATCCACCAATTATAAACAGTTGTATATTGCGAATGAATAATTTTTTTAATAAATAAACAATATCATGTAGGATATCGTATAAAGGGTTTCAGGGGCACAAGCTTTAATAAAGTATGGAACCCTCGGTATGCGAGTCCAACTCTCACTTGTCCGGTTTTATTTATTGTATCCCAGAAAATGTAAATCTGTATAGTATGAATGTATTTGACTAAATATTTCAATGAATTTGACAGAATGTCCAGCCGGCAGTATCCATGAAGACTGATGTCAATCCAGCTACCTTTGTGTCATCTCTTCAATGGAACCCATGCATACCCGACACTATAGCCATAGCATTCTATGACGGGACACTTCTGGTTAGCCAGGTCACGACGGGACAAGCTAACAAAGTTCAATCTAAGGCAAGGTAAGTTTTATAACAGTCTGTCTGTAGCATTAACAGTTTCAATGGCAAATTTTTTTTTTTTTTTTTTTAATTTATTGTACATAGGATTAACAAACAGTGTAACTATACAAATTTCGTAATTAAGTACAAAATCTTAAATATTACTAATAGCTACACCAACGACGTTAACCTCATTTACATTAATTTGAGTGTAACAAAGTTGAATGCGGTGAACAACAACTAAATCTAGAAACAAAATGCTAAACAAAAAGCTGATATAATTAATAAAGTAACTAAGTACATGCTTTAATAAAGTTATATTTATTTTAGCCTATATAAGTACTTATTTTAGTTTAGGTGACCCCATAGGCCAATATTACCAATAAGATAAACAAGGAACACAATATTGGCTAATGATTTACCTATATTATCTTATAGTTTTAATTTTACACTTGAAAATATATATGTTTAAATTACTAAATCATAATATTTTTTATAACTGCAGTTAAAGGGAAGAGGCATTAAATAATTGCACATACCATACTCAATTGTATCCAATATTAACCGTGACGTCAATAGTGACCGTAATATCGTACCAATAAAAGCAATAAATTACAATACACATACTCGTAAAAAACCTGCTCCCTCCCTTAAAAAAAAAACACACTTATAATCAACAGCATTGCCTTACATAATCAATCTAAGTATCGCAGATCTTCTACGAGCATGGTAGTATTGCAACAATAATGTATGACACAAACATTATTTACCTACCCGCCATTATAACAGTGTCATCAAAATTACAAATTCGGACATAAAAGAAAATCAACTTGTAGGCCGTGGAAACAGACACAAAGAAGGTGTTAATTTACTAAGGTACGTTCAGCTACAGAGGCAGGACTCCGGAATAAATACATAAATAAAGGTCTCGATGACGATCAGTTAATTAAATGACACTAACATTGATTAAACTATAGTGATTCAATTATACCATCCACATTATCATTAACTACAGTCGAGACCCGCTCACCGGTCATCCAAACCTTACCACTGGTCACGCCTTAGTATGTACCTACATACACACTACCTCATCAAAACGTAACAACAGAAGTTATGGATTGCAATAGAAACATGGCTACACGCGACACTCTGTATCCGACATAGGTACTTAGGTCAATACTAATTACTAAACTGAACAAATGTCTAATGATAGCAACCGGTTCCGACAATAGTTACACCACTCGAGCACAGAGGAGCTCATGATGATAACGTGCAAATTGCGAGCGCATCAAAGAACTAGTTCGTAAGGTAAGTACCTACTTACAGCATATTACATTACATATATATATACCATACTTGATATAAGTTCGAAATAGAAACGGTTACATCAGCAAACGATAATAGGGATGTGGACTGGGCAAAAATATATTATTTTATTTGGCTCGTCAACTCGATTATCCAAAAATAAAATTAAAACAAAATAAAGGGCCCACATTCATTCTTCTCGCAAAGAAGCAAAAATTCACAAACACATAGTACCCGAAGCTTCGCGGGGATGATTCACGCCACCCTTGGTCAAAAATCGCAGCAACCGATCGTGACGTCAAACACAATTCAGATGCGTTGCACTACAGCGCTGCATCCCTGTCACTACGAGATAATATAACATATAAAAGTATAAAATTACATTAGTCCACATCCCTATTACTAAACATAGCTTGTAGTAGGCACCTAGGTATACTCATTCGTAATGGGTTATTAGATATTATCAGATTAAACTATTATCCACATCTATGATAGATCGTGAGTATTTATTATTTAACCGACCTCCAAAAAGGAGGAGGTTATCAATTCATCGCGAGTTTAGCGATCATTCTTTTAATGTATGATCAATCACCTACGAATAATAATAACCAATGTTAACCTACTTTTCAAAGACGCCCGGACCGATCCAGAACATTCCCTCTTTGTTTGAAAGGGCATACTCGCCAGGTAGTCCCATAGAAACTCCATCACAATCGGTTGAGCAGTTTGGGGGTGAGGTTGATTTTTAGTGTTGAAATATTATGATGTTCATTTTAAACATACATATATATAAAGAATATTAGAAATAATTAATATAATTAATAATAAAAATAATTAATTTAATTGAGCAAAAACTTAAAAACTCATCAATGATTGTAAGACTGCCAGTGGTGAGACAAACCCAAACCATCTCCTCCGGTCATGCAAGTACCTACCATCCACATCAATGTATCACTTGCAATGTAAAGGAGTGATTGTGATCCACGTCAATCCCTCATTATAGAGGCCAGTAATTTCTTCCTATATGAACCAACTTTATTAGCAAAAATATCTATGTTATTGAATTTCTCATTGTAGGTTCTAACCATGCGATTAAGCGGCGATCTAACGCCTGCATTAGTGCGCGCCCTTTTAACTGCAAATAATACATGAGACTGACGCACCATCCGCACGCGAGGCCTACGGGGTACATTATAACTTATTTCATTAACCAATTTAATACTGTCATATTTATTATTACAAAGGTCATAAAGAAGCATTGCCTCTAATTGATTGCGTCTAGATTTTAGATCAATGAGATTGTGTTTCTTTAGGAGATTATCATAGGTGATTTTATTACGACTGAACTTGTATTGTATACGCTTCAGGAATTTCTTTTGAACTTTCTCAATACTATTGTTGTATTTGTCATAAATTGGATTCCATATTGACACTGCATATTCTAGTTGAGGCCTGATAAGAGATTTAAAAAGATAAATGTAAGAAGACGGATTTCGGAATTCAGTTGTTGATCTCATTACAAAGCCATACATTTTATAAGCTTTACTAATAATATTATCTATATGGGTATCAAAGTGTAATTTAGAATCCAATGTTATTCCCAGATCCCTAATAGTACTTACTTTATCAATGGTAGAACCACACAATGTATATGACTAATTACTAATATTATATTTTTTTGTAAATGTTATACTTTTACATTTATTCAGACTTAACTGAAGTTTATTATTACTGCAATATGTACTAAATCTATTTAGATCTTCTTGTAATTTAGCATGATCGTCATTGTTTTGTATAACCTTATAAATTTTGAGATCATCTGCATATAGGAGAAATTTACTATGCTGAAAACAATTTACAATGTCGTTGATGTAGATGACGAATAAAAGGGGACCTAAAATTGATCCCTGAGGGACGCCTGAAGTAATATTCGCAATATGAGATTCATGGCCTTTAATAACTACCTTTTGAGTTCTATTAAGTATATACGATTTAAACCATCTCCATAAATTTCCCCTAATGCCATTAAATGCAATTTTATCTAAAAGTATTTTATGATCCACCCTATCAAAGGCCTTTCGAAAGTCTGTGTATATCGTGTCTGTTTGTTTGTTTTCATCCATTGCATCAAATATGTCAATAATGTAGTCTAATAGATTTGTTACAGTTGATCGATGCTTAACAAAGCCATGCTGTTGTTGCAGAATTATTGTGTGTATACTAGGATAGATTGCATTGTGAACCAGCCTTTCGAAGACCTTTGACAGGGTAGGCAATATAGATATCGGACGATAATTTTCTACGTTATCCTTGGATCCATCTTTATAAACTGGCACGATCCTAGCACATTTCCAAATTTGTGGAAATACTCCATGCTTAAGGCAGCTATTAAATATATGACATAATGGCTTATCCAATACTGAGGCTGTTGCTTTAAAAAATATTGGCGGTATATTGTCGACACCTGCACCTTTAGTCTCATCTAACTCAAGAAGAGCTTTTTGAACGTTATCTACAGAAAATGCAATGTCACCTATTATAAGGTCAGATTTATCATTTTGTAGATTATTAGCACTCTGTTCACTATATTTATAATCGTCAGTTACGGAAGATGGTTGAAAAACTGATTGAAAGTAATCACTAAATAAGTTACAAGCGTCTTCGGGATTATCAGCAGTATTATTGTTATATTTAACAGTGTGAGGGATATCTGATGTTGATTTACGGTTAGCGATAAAGGCCCTTCGGCCACTTCCGAAACCAAAGTTCGAAACCGGTTTCTAAATAAGAATTTTTTTTCTTCTTTCGAAATTGGTTTCGGTAAAAGAATAATATTTCTTATCTCGAAATTCGTTTCGAGATAAGAATATTGTTTCGTCTTTCGAAACTATCAAATCTAATTTTATTTCTTCATCTATCTCCATGTTGTTTATCAATGTTCAAAGCGAGTGGCCAGTACTATCTATGAAGTATTGTGCGTAGTTGTGCATACTACTCATTACTATGATTCCACCCAACTGTATGTCTTATCGATATGTGGTCATACTGATTAATAGTTCAATAGAGATCTGGTCTATTCGCTATATTGTCCCATCACGATCTAGTCCAACTGAGACTTAGTCTAATGGCGATTTAGTCATAAACACTACCTAGTCATATTGAGATGTGGTCTTAAAGATCCTAACCCTTCGAAACTATCAAATCGTAATCTAATCCTATCTATTTAGATGTATAAGAAGTAAGAATTGAAAGTTAATATATATAATATTTATATTTAATTCAAATAGAAAATAAAAAACATTTAATAATGCAATGAAAACGGTGCAATAATTTCAAGGCAATGGCCAACCGTGATTTCTTTTTTTTTAAGCTGTTGGATTGCTAATTTTATTTCTTCATCTATCTCCATGTAGTTTTTGTTCTTTTTAGTTGCTTTTTTGCAAACGCCAGTTTCATTTTTCAAAACATCCAGGACTTGAGCTAATGTAGGATTCGTACGCGCAATGAATCTGTTTAATTTGGAGTGCCACCCCTCCAAGTGGTTCGTAGTTCTAATTTCTTCCTCGCTGCAGCTGCAAACTTTGTGAAAATTGTTTTGCTCAAACCATTGCCTTTTAAAATATTTGTTAAACTTTTGAACTTCTATGGCATTTGGGCTTTTATTCATAACATAGTTATATCCTTTAGTAATAAACTGTTGCGGCAAACGGGCTAAGCCTGCACAACGAGCTACGTGTCTCTTTTTGACACTGGAGTTTAAGTTCAGTTTCTTTGCCTTTCGGAATAATGCCCTGTTAAAATGGAAGTAGCATAACTTTATTTCGATCATTGGAAAGACATCTCTGATTCCTAGCATTGCTGCTTTCTCAAAATCCAAAGTAATCTTCTTTGGTTCAAATGATGGAATTTGTGATTTTATTAATCGGAATAATACTTTGTATGTCTCCTTTTTTTTGTTTTCGAGAAAGGCAAAAATTAAAGGGGTTAATGAAAGAGTATTTTCATCATAGCCGTGTATAGAATATAACTGTTTAAAACATCGTGGGCAAGATTTAAATGTTCCGTCGCAGTAAATGTGTTTATAATTTGTGATTTTTTGTCTTGCATTTGCTGTGCAAAATACTAATATGCGATTGCCGTCATCAATGAAATCAGCTAAGATCAACTTTTCAAATTTTCCGGGAACAACTACTTCGCTAGGTAGTGTAAATCTCTGTTTTTTGACACCTAACACTTTGTTGCGTTCGTTGTATAGCCCGCTTTTAACATTACTAAAACTTGGCAATTGATCACTTATAACCGTATATCCCAAATTTTCCATATCGGCCATCATATCGTCATATTGTTTTTTTATTGATACAAAGTTAGTACTCACTTTTTGTTTTAAATTATCCATGTTTTTAAGATATTCTGTTTTAACAATATCCCCTTTACAGTGACTCTTGTGTTGATTTATTTTTATAATTTCATTCTTAGAATTAATAGTAAAGTTACCTTTGCATCCCAAATGTTCTTTTACGCAATAATAAAATGCGTTGCCGCTTTTGTAAATTTTCTTTCTATGGTACTTCCGCCCTTCGTACAGAGCTGCTACTCCTCCTCTTTTAGTACTTATAAACTCTATTTGTGTTTTATCCATTGTATATAGGTACTGCAATTCTGAATACCACGTAAATGAATGCTATTAAAATAGCTTCGTTGCACTTCCGTACTTTATCAGCACTTGACATTGACTTGACGTATATCATTGATGATAATGGCAATATATGTCATTTTAATTAAAAAGGTTTCATATTGTGTTAGTGGATAGTAAATAGCAAAAAAGCAACTAAAAAGAACAATAACAACATGGAGATAGATGAAGAAATAAAATTAGATTTGATAGTTTCGAAAGACGAAACAATATTCTTATCTCGAAACGAATTTCGAGATAAGAAATATTATTCTTTTACCGAAACCAATTTCGAAAGAAGAAAAAAAATTCTTATTTAGAAACCGGTTTCGAACTTTGGTTTCGGAAGTGGCCGAAGGGGATAAAGGACCAAAAATGTTTAATATTATCTTTCATGCTGTTTTCTACTGATGTAATGTATTTTTTATAACATTTTTCTGATTCTAGCTTAAATTGTTTTCTGTATATAGAGAAGAGATTATAATTTGATTCACTATAGTTTCTTTTCATTGCAATCCACGCTTGATGTTTTTTGTTGTACAGATTTATTAGATTTTGAGTAAACCATATCGGATAATGCGAAGGTTTGACACACTTACTGGGGATATTTTTTCTAATGATAGAATATAAATTTTCATAAAGACTACTTACACATTCTTCTGGATCTTTATTTAAAAATAATGTTTCCCAATCTATAGCAGACAATTCTTGTCTAACAACATTATAATCTGCTTTATTATAACAATATTTTGTATAAGGCTTACGACGTAGGTATTTCTTGTTATCTTTAAATGGAACGAAGGCACAAAATGTGGGATGACGCTTATCTGGAGGGACCAGCGATACAGTCGACGACAAACCACAGTCCAGGATATTGGTCAAGAATAAGTCCAAGGTACGCTCATCGACATTTTTAAGCGGGTTAAGCTGATAACAATCTAATGACGTCATAAAATTTCTTATGCATCTATGAGTTTGATTAGTATCACTATTACTAGTGTAAAGTTTGTACGTGTCATTGTTATTGCTAATCCACTTCAAATGCGGTAAATTAAAGTCACCCACTAAAAAAAAGTTTGTACTCGTGTCATTTATAAGTTTGCCCTGAATCATGTCACAATATGTACAATAGGTTTCATATGATTGGTTCGGGGGTATATAGATGGCACTAACAAAGTAAAGCTGTTTATCAAGTCGAAACTCAATGCTCAAGTGGTCAACTACTGGCGGCAAGTTGTGTTGCAAGGGAACGAGGCGCACACTAGTGCACAAACTATGTTTAATAGCTATCAACACACCACCGCCGTCGGCAAGCCCACAGCGAGCAAGGTCACGATCCATGCGAAATACCTTATATCGCGCATCAATGTATTCGCTATCCGAAATGCCTGAGTGCAACCATGTTTCCGTCAATATAATAACGTCGTAATCATGTGAAAGAATATTCATGTACAATGTGTGTAGTTTAGTTCTAAGGCCACGGCAGTTTTGATAATATATACTAATATTATTATCCATAAATAATGGTAATTATGGTTAAAAATATAAATTGTAAGTTTTGGCGATGACATATAAATTTACTAATGAGTAGTTTAATTAAAATGCCGGGTAAGCAGTTACCTTTAGTATGAGCAAGCGATACATATAATTGACCACAGATATGTTTTATGGTATGTTTACAATTTACGTTATTTACGTGATAATAAACCAGGTTAGAATTTGTATTATGTAAACTCCAGTATTTTAAATAGTTTCTGTTTACAAATACGTGTACTAAATATTTATTTTTATTTTGAAAATATTCTGCCAAATAATTTGTTATTTTGATGTGATGCAAATAGTATGCATTATCTTTCCTTATAACAATAATAAAACTATATTTTAGTATGAAGCAATGGGCTAAGCTGTATAGCACAAGGGAACTTAAAATACAATACGTATGTAGATCAAAATGTTCATCACTTGATTTTGGCAAGATCCTGGACGCAGCGGATTGCAAGAACTGGGGAAGTGTCAGTCTTCCTGACGAGTATAGTCCCATGTTTGACCCACACGAAGCGGTAGTCCAGCTTTTTGGCAGCGTCACGGCACTCACGAAACAGCATTTTATTTGTGAGCGTAAGGTGCTCATTAACATAAATAGCCACTGATGATCCAGGAATACCGAACTTTAGAGTGTCGATTCCCTTTACGGCACGACAAGCAGATATTATGTTGTCCCGTAGGATCCTGCTATTAAGCTTTACGACGACGTTTTTTGGCCGCCTATTGGCTGGATCAGCGTGGGGTACCCGGTGCACTGCAATGATGTCGCTGGGACGTATCGGATGCTTTATGTAGTTCCCTAAACATTCCAAAACACCTACAAGATTTTCATTTCGTCTCTCAGGTAAATTGGAGATTTCGATGTTGGACTGCCTAGCCTGCTGCTCCAAATTGGATAGTTTAAGTTCAAGCGAGTGGACCTGTGTACCAAGGTCACTATTTTGAGAAGTACCTGCCTCCATCACCTTTAACCTTACATCAAATGATTCTTGGCATTCAGATGTAAACTTCAATGCTTTCTCCACTTCACTTAGTCGCTGATTGGTTTCAGTCAGCGACCGGCGCATGTCCAGGTTATCTGCCTTGAGTTCTTTTACATTATTATTAATCTCGCTAAGACTCGCAGAGATGCCAGCCATCTCATAGGAGACCGATGTACTAACCGCTTTACTCACGCAGTTCATAATCCTCTCATCCCATACAGATAACTGTTTATTAAATTTTTCATCCAGATATGCCATGTCGGGATCAATTTGTTTACGTTTTAATGCTCGGAAATGAATGTCCCTTTCATCCACGATCGAATTAGGAATATTGGAATCCGATGGGTACTTGCCGCTTGGCGGTGAGTGCTGCAAGGCCATCACAAGTAGCGGGGATAGGCAATTGCACCGACACACTTCACGGACACGCGATTCTCACTTATAATATTATGAAGCACAAGGTTCAAATTAGAGCGCACGTATTTCTATAGATTTTTATCGCAAATATCGTTAGTTGTACACCACCGCACACAACGCTCGCGCAGAGCAGAATCAGAAAAATTACATAATCTGAGATAAAAAAAATATTACTAAACACATAATTGCCATGTGGTTTCCGGCAGAGTATAATAGGGCCATTCCAAGTCCTTCCGTGGATGTCGTAGAAGGCGACTTAGGGAATACAAGCAAAACAAAGCTTATAAACATCAATGAGACCTCTACAACAAGTGTGGCCAATGTGGAGAGTGTAGGCCAAGTCGTCTGGCTGCTCTGGCTAGGTATTTGCTCTGGTAGTACAGAGAGGGCCGTGCTGTGGAGACTAAAATACCTGATGATGAAATGATGAAACTTAAATATACTTCTCAGAAAATCCATATTGAAGCTAATCACACTAATGTTATTAAGGCGAAATTTTGTGTGTGTGTGTGTTTGTGTGTGTTTGTTACTTTTTCACGCGAAAACCGCTGGACTCCTGAAGCTGACACCCTGGATTAACACAGGCTACTTTAACTGCGGATAACACCACGGGGAGCAGCTAGTTTTGCATAATGTATTCATTGTCGAAGCCATATTATAAATCATTAAAAATTTCAGGTGCATATGCTGGAGCCCCAAAGGCAAGCAACTGGTTACAGGCAACAGTGACGGGACACTCTGTCAATATAAACCGAACTTAGCGCCGGCCAAGTTGATTCCGGCACCGAACCTCTTCGAAGGGGCGCCGGTAGAGGCCCTCGCCGTGTACTGGATATCGACATTTCAGTTTGCTGTTGTTTACAGAAATGCGGCTGATAATAGCAGACCAGGTACTTAAAAAACCTAAATTATACAACGTGGAAGGGACATATCCGTAATAAATCAAACCACGGGCTATATTAGATCAGAATAAAAATTTAGCCTTTTCATACAAAAGTGTGCAGCTTTGCATGGGAATTTGTATGGGAATGTCGTTATATTTTTGTTTTTGACTATTATTTTATTAAGTAGTAGAAGAAGCTTTGTAAATGCTTCTAAAAAATCTTACTTCAACTCTAACTTCAAAAAAATCGCTGGACCCCTATGGACCAGACAAACAGGGGACAGAGAAAGAAGGAATCAGTTGAAGGAGGCCTATGCGTCTAAAGGATGCGCTGATGCTGAAGATTAAAATTATGTTGTTTTTTTATGTATTGAATGTATTGTATTAGTGTATACGCTAATAAATAAAAAGAAGAAGCTTTACTCGTAACTTTTGTACAGAAATAACATTTTTTTTTTTAATATTATACAGATCTGTCTGATATTGCCTGAATATGACTAAAAAAGATTAAATTGAACTTGTTTTCCTTGTGCTTGTGTTTTTAAAGCAAAACAAATTGATAATTTGACTTATTTTCAGCCGTTACAATTGTGAACACACCAAAAGCGGGGCAGCCATCTTGCTTGAATTATGAAGATATTTGTTACAGCACTGTCTCTATTAGGCCTTGGTATTATTATCTCCAAGGATTACCACAATGGTAAGGCAACTTGCACGTAAGTTTAGTAATATTTTAATGTACACCAAACAATAACAATACTTAAAATACAAAATCACCGTGTATACTCACAGAAAAACATTTAAATGTACAATAGGCAGTCTTCTCTGTCTTCTCTGGAGGGAATATAGTGATATCCTAACCCACATTACATGCATTGCTCCAGCGGATTAGCACGTTGAAATGGTGGTGGGTGGGACACATAGTGCGACGAACCGATGGCCGATGGGGCAAAAAGATTTTCGAATGGCAACCACATACTGGCAAGCGAAGCGTAGAACACCCACAAGAAGGTCTGACGACCTGACCAAGGTCGCTGGAAGGCGCCGGATGCAAACCGCTCTAGATCGGTTATTTGGGAAATCCTTGAGAGAGGCCTATGTCCAGCAGTGGAAGTTATGCGGCTGAAATGATAAAATGATGATGATTCTACGCAAGCATCGGCAGGCATGCATGACGAGAGTGCTGAGCGTACATGAAGGGAGAGTTCTGTTAGAATCGTAGCAAAAGGAGGTCCATAGTTTCTGCCTACCCCCACGGGAGAAAGGCGTGAAGGTATGATTGTCCTGTTATTTATCATCTACTAGCTGGGCCTTAGGGCTTCGCTCTCCATGGGAATTTTGGTATAAAAATTATCCTGTCCCTGGTGGTCAAAGTATATCCATATAAAAATAGATTCAGTGGTTGAAGCTTGAAGTAGTATCAAACTAACAAATATACAAACTCACTTTTGATTTATAATATTAGTAATAATTTGCAGGAACATCATACTGTCCTCATCATCAAACAGTATGGAGATAGCAACATTGGGGTCAGCAGATGGCGCTACTTGGCTGCAGTGGTGCCAGGTTAGTTTATTTGTTCCTCTTGTAATTTCAAATTCTTTTAAATAAGTTCTAGATTTAGTATGCTAATTGTACTCATTTTTTTGTCATAATTGTGCAGACAGATGAAGCGAGACCAGAACTTCCACTAACAGATAAGAAGATAGAGAATTATCCAGTGGGGATATGCATCGATACAAGTGCCATACATCAACTACCGTGGGGTTAGTACGATTTTTAGGTTAATTATATATGTGTATCTCTCTCAAACACTAGTCAAAATAATTTATCTAAATATCCGATATAAGTCCTATTGCTGCAAAGAAGGTAAATAACACAGAATATATAGCATTGTCATCTACGCACAGATTTACTTCCTAGAATTTGGAGCACTGTAAAGGGGCCATAATTAACACGCTTAACTCAAAGAACTGATGGCCGACGAAGTAGAAGTGTTCTCCAATGTCGACCATAAAAGGACGCTGGACCTACGCAATTTCGATCAGTTTTTTGAAAATATTAGTTTTTAGAAAAGTATGTCTTTCTGCGCATGCGGCTGAAATGATGATAGTAAAACATGTGTCAAACAAAATAAAACTAAAAACTATTCTTGTTGCAGGAGAAAACGAGGTTTTACCTCACATGCCCCTTCTTCTAGTGGTCTCTCAAACCGGCCTCCTTACAATGTTCAACATCATCAACCTGAACAAACAGGCACCGCCGCTGTGCTCGCCTCCTCAACAGTTGGCACTACCAGCTCAGGCGATGGCCACGTTGGTGCCACCTGCTCCTGCGCTTGCGCCAGCCCCGGCTGTTGTGAAACCTAAGGTAAAATGGACCTTACGCCGATATAATAAGGTTTACATTGAACAAACAGGCGCCACCGCTGTGCTCTTTGGTGTTATATTTTTTGTAATCTATCGAATGGCATATTTAAAAAAAAGGATTTTATATCAGGATTACAAAAAACCTAGCTTTTTGGGAGTGGTGCTGACTGCAAGCAGCCCGTAGTTTTATATGTAGCTGTTGAGGTTGGAACATTGTGGTTATTGTAGATTTATAGTATAAAATAATAACTAGCTTTTCAAGCGATGCGCGGGCTGCTTGCAAACTTAAATCTAGACGCAATCTTGGATTCTACAAAGAATGCTGAGGCTCGGGCTACAGCCTCGCCACACAGCCCAACCTGCGGCCTCGGAGTCAGCTCAGTACCTGGGGGAGACTTAGGTTTTGGCCTCACGCTATATAAGCTAGGTCATAGGTACTGCTGTTATATCACACAGTTGGTATTTTTTTTACTCGTCAGGCACAACCAGTCCAGCCCCAGCCAATACAGCCGCCGCAACCTTCGCAGCCCCCGCAACCCGTGGCCCCGCAACCGTCACCACAGCCCATAACAGTGCCGTCAGTACCAAACAGCGCGTTTGGAGCCTTACCTACTAGTGCAGCGCCCAAAATGTTCCAGCCGCAGATACCACAAGGCATTTCTATAGGTAATGCAGTTATATGTTCAATATTTATGTCTACAAACACTTTTTTATTCTAATAAACAAGGGATTTAGCCCTAAAACCATTCTCTCTCAGTTCACCAGCATAGGTACAAGCTAAAGGTGTTAAATGAATAAACAAAATAATAAACTTTTTGTAATACAGGACAAATTCCCCAAGTTGCCGAACAAAAACCAGTTGAAGTGAAACCTGCAGTAGCTCCTGTGGTCCAACCCCAAGTGCAGGTTAGATATTTTTTGTTACCCTGGAAGGGTACATTATGTATCTTATATATAATAAGAATGTTGTAATAGTAAGCAATGAATAAATGAAATATGAAGCCCGCCATTTGTACAGTTTAAATATGTGCAATAAAGTTTATAATAAGTAAGTATTAAGTCACTTGTTTTTAATTTATAAGACTGCATAATGACATTCTAATTTCAATAAAATACTAGAATTTATTGACAAGAAAATTTTGCCCTCTACCATGCCTACCCATCGCCTTGTAAACATAATTATTTCTTTTCCTGTCACTAGATGGCGACATTATAATTAAAACCTTAAAATCTTTTATAATTATTATTTAACTAAAGTTGTACTCTAATTAATTAAATATGACTTAAATGAAACGCAAAAAATATTTCTAAAGTATATTCAACACTTTGCCTCTTTTTTGCTAGTCGTGTGTGCTGCTATCTCTGTTAGGCTACCCCGCAACTCCCGATTTTGCCTACTTACAGGCACTCCAATATTTTCTATGATTTTGGGTATCTGTAACGTTAGTAATTATATTATCTTTGCCTCTACCCAGGCACAACCCAAGCCAACTCCCGCTCCCGCGAAGCCCCAACCGACGCCCGCGCAAGAAGCAGCCAACGCGGCCTTGAAGGCGGAACAGGAGAAAGCCAACAAAATAAAGGCCAATCAGGAGTTGAAGAACATGCTCATTAAGGAGGTCAACGATTTTCAGATGGAGCTTTACAAGTTTATGGTGAAGACTAGGGAGACACAAGTCAAAGTAAGTCCGCAATGTTTGCGCCACCTTTAGTCAGTACTTTTAGAACCTTTTAACGAACGACTGAACAGCATTTTCCAAAGACCTTGGTAAGGCTGTGTGACATTGTGATTGGATGATTTACGTTGCGGTTCTCCAGATTAAACCACACCGTTTGTGTCGCAGTCACACACTGTCAGTGCAACAGAGATGCACTCCACTACAAATAGCGTCAACTTGTCATCATTATCTTTTAATTATTGCTGAAAATAATTCTCAATTGGTCTGCAATCGTATCTTATTCCTGATCATAGCGATAAAACCTTGCCTCTGTTGAAGCACTGTGGTCTTTATGATGATGAATATTGCCATCTGATCTTCTTAGCAATAGGTTTATTGCCGTCAACCCACTTGGCCTCCGGACGCCCAATAATCCCAGTAATCCATTTCCCATTCTGCGTGAGCCGTAATGCTATGGAAATTTACATGTTTGTTTATACAGCTGCAACGTGACATAGAAGCAATCAACACCAACTTCAACCTACAATCCATGGATGCGGAACAGCTCAAGAAGGACTGTTCGCTGGAAGACCTTCGCAATAACATCGTTCAGCTCAAACTGGAGTTGGTGAAAGCTTGTGCCGTAGTGGCGGAAGCAAGAACACACGCTGAGTAAGTTAATATAAAAACTTCATAGATCTAAGCACGTGTGAAATGAAAAAATTATCGAACCATTATTATTATTTTTAGGGCCTGGTCATACCATACTTAGCCATCGCTATATTAACATAATTATTTCTCTTCCTTGCCACTAGATGGTGCTTTATCTTATAACGATAATCAAATCAGGAATCAAAGATTTTAATGCTTTAATTATAACTTAAATCATTAAAATCTTCGATTCCTGTGTCAAGTAGTACTCTAATTAATTGAATATGACTTATAGGAAATGCAATAAATATTTTTAAAGCTCATTCAGCACTTCCTTTGTCTCTTTTTTGCTAGTCGTGTGTGCTGCCATCTCTATGTGCCTGCCCGCAACTCCAGTTTGCCTATTTAAACCCTAAGTACCTGGGCGACCGAGCTTTGCTCGGTTAGCTCTCAAACATTAACTTCTTTTTTTTAAACTTGTCTAAAAACAATACAAAATAAAAAATATGTATATAAACTTGAACATAAAAAAAACAAAACTCGAAAGCATAAATCTTATTCAATCAGTATAGTTAAATGTAAGACATATTTATATTTAGAAATATATATTGTTAGAGGGCGCCGAGCGAACGCAGCGCCCCCAATCGCGTTTAATTACATTTCTCAACATATAGACAATATTTCAAAAAATCCCGACGGACAATCTGTGGTTATTATTAAAGTACGTCTTTTTAAAACATTAGATTATTTTAATTTTATTTCGCTGTAGTTATTATCTGTATAGTATAGTAGATACTGTTTATAATTTAAAGTGCGAACGTGAAGCTTTTCTACGCACATTTGCGAAAAACGGCCACTTTTAGCAAATGTGCGTAGAAAAGCTTCTCGTTCGCACTTTAAATTATAAACAGTAGTTCATAAAATTGTTAAAAGGGTTATCTAGGGTTTGATCAAGTCGAAATTTTCAATGATATCACCGTTTCCTTTCAAATAATTTATTTTAAATGAGGGCGCCACTGAACCCCGGAAAATTCAGGTAGCCCCTTAACTACATTTTTTCAAACTTGTCTAAAATCAAATATAAATTAAAAAATGATATATAAACTTGTTCATAAAAAAAAAATAGTCACCGAGTGGGATTTGAACCCGTAACACTCTTTCTTGCCGTTTTCGATATTCATATCGGAGAGCATTTGTCACGGAGTAACGCCATCTATTGTCATTTTCTCTTATTACACAGCTCGTGTGCGCTAGGCGTAGTAGTTAGTTTTTATAGCATTATCCGAGAGATGGCGCCACAAAAACTATCCAAAAAACTGTGTTTAAAATTTGTATCGGTAAATATTGGTAAATTTTTCGTTTTGCACTATTGCTTTATAAGTCTCAATAAAATAAAAACTCGAAAGCATAAATCTTATTCACGTTATCAGTATAGTTAAATGTAAGACATATTTATGAGAAATATATATTGTTATCTCAAACATTAACTATTTTTTTTAAACTTGTCTAAAAACAATGCAAAATAAAAAATTATATATAAACTTAAACATAAAAAAAAAAAGTAAGTCACCGAGTGGGATTTGCTACGGAATAAGCCCGAGCAAGAAAAAAAAATGAAATAAAATAAACTACAAGGAAAAAGGACAATAAAAAAAACAAAATAAATTAAAATAAACAACTATATTGTCCTTTCTACAATATATATAACAATAAAACACACAAAACTAATAATCTAGGGACAGACGCGGGTCCAGCGAAAAAAAAGGTAGTCTCGTACAGATGATGCGTTTACAAATACAAAATTAAAACAGAACGGTGGTCAGTGGTTCTCGGGCGGAACTTATCTGGGTGAGGGACGAATATGCACTCGGGGCAAAACAAAATGGCGGCCGGTTTGACTCGAAGTCACGACGTGTAGACGCACCAGGGTCGTCTTTCACCTGGGGTAACGAAGTTTTCTCTAGGGGTAACGAAGTTTTCTCCAGGGGTAACGAAGTTTTTTCTCCAAGGGTAACGTAGTTTTCTCCAGGGGTAATGTAGTTTTCTCCAGGGGTAATGTAGTTTTTTCTCCAAGGGTAACGTAGTTTTCTCCAGGGGTAATGTAGTTTTTTCTCCAAGGGTAACGTAGTTTTCTCCAGGGGTAATGTAGTTCCTGGAAAATGCCCATATGCATCCGCTGTAGTTAAACGTAATTATTGGACGTCCCAGGGGATCACCGATCGACAAATAATTACAAGGTCCCTAAGGTCGGCGATCCTTTACAAACAAAACTAAATTTAATTTTAAAATAAAAATTGACAGGAGTCAATAATATCAAATAATAATTAAATTATTATTAATTAAAAGAGAAAAAAAAACTATTTACTGCTACTTATAAAATAAAATCATCACGTCTTTTTCCGACGGGACAGACAGAGCCTCGGGACACAAAGATAGTTAAATATCAATCTTTAAAAAGAAAATCTTGGAGCAAATTACAAATTATAAAGCTAAAGTAATAAAAATAAAATAAATCTGGTTAGTATCATTTGAAATGTCATTCACGCAGCCAACCGACAAATCATCACTGATGACTCATTTCATTTGAAAAATTACGGTTACCGTTAAAAGATAACCGCTTAGATGTGATTGCCAGCTTGGTACGTGAATGAATTTAAACACATTAAAAAAAAAAATCATGTAATAGCTAGAAATCGGAGAACATAACATTTATACTAAAATTACTAAAATATGAAAATTACAACAGAAATCCGATCCATGCTAATTACAGTCATGTCGAAAACATACAAACATAACATGTTTAATGTTAATTGGTGTGAAAGAAATATAAATCATGGACAAAATATATTTGTGCCATGACATTAGGTACAAGTACTAAGATAGGAAAATACAATTAATCTGTATCCCAGCTAAATCATTATGACGATTTCGTTTAGGTTATAAACGAATTATCGCATACAACAAAAGTATATCTTAAAATTATGACCAATCATTAAACCAGTAAAATTTGAAATTTGGTTACGAAACATAATTGGTATTTTCTAAAACCCCCTTTTTAGGGTTCCGTAGCCAAATGGCAAAAACGGAACCCTTATAGATTCGTCATGTCTGTCTGTCTGTCCGTCCGTATGTCACAGCCACTTTTTTCCGAAACTATAAGGCCTATACTGTTGAAACTTGGTAAGTAGATGTATTATGTGAACCGCATTAAGGTTTTGACACATAAATAGAAAAAAAACAATAAATTTTGGGGGTTCCCCATACTTAGAACTGAAACTCAAAAATTTATTTTTCATCAAACCCATACGTGTGGGATATCTATGAAAAGGTCTTCAAAAATGATATTGAGGTTTCTAATATCATTTTTTTCTAAACTGAATACTTTGCGCGAGAGACAATTCCAAAGTGGAAAAAAGTGTGTCCCCCCCCCGTAACTTCTAAAATAAGAGAATGATAAAACTAAAAAAAAATATATGATGTTCATTACCATGAAAACTACCAGCGAAAATTGGTTTGAACGAGATCTAGTAAGTAGTTTTTTTTAATACGTTATAAATCATAAATGGCAATTTACCTTTCATTCAATCAACTCAAATATAAAAATTTAAAAAAACATACTACAATACTTTTATATTATGTTATTTGCTACTACGGAACCCTACATGGGCGAGTCCGACTCGCACTTGGCCGTTTATCTTAGGAATACACACACAAAATACAGCCAGACAACTTACCCTATATAACAGGGAACTCGTACACAATAAAAAATATTTTTAAAAAAGAATAAAAAAATAGCTGACGGACAACTTAGCCGTACAAATTAATCAAAATTAAGCTAGTTCGTAGTCGAAGCGAGCCACAATTGTAATGATCGATCACTGAGGTTTTTCGATCTACATCCAACAAGATGTAGGTAGATCGATAAAAATATCAACTCTGTGATACCCGAAACCCACTCAATAATTAACTTTTGTCTATTATCGAAGGTTCTAGAAAATGGGAGATAATATAAAAATAAAAATGTTTATAAGAGTTTATTAGTTTATTATGGATTCTTTATAAATAAAATGAATGATTTTAAATAATCAACATTATATTGAGTTATTTTTTAAAACTGGGAATGACTATGACGTTAACCACCTGTCAATGTCATCTTAAGTCATTCAGTTAGAATAAACTACCAAAAACAAACAATGTACAGAACCAACCTATTTGTATGAGTTTATTTCTGAAAATTATAATTACTTTTTATTTAAAATGTGATGGAATACATACTTTTGAAAAATAATTTAGCAATATCTATAGAAAACAAAAAATGAGCAATTGGTGAGTGATATTGTTAACATTACATTGTTACAATACCCCCCTTCCCAAGAAAAGGATTTTACGTAGTAAAATCCGCGCGAACGCTCTAAATAAGAAACAGTTTTCTGCCCAACTAACATACACTCATTCAGACATACATTCAAAATCACACTTACAAAATAGTCTAGTGAAATTAATTTTAAATCAAAAGACCTACCAAACAACAATAGAGATACAGACATAATTATAACATGCTGCACTCAAACAGAAAAAACTAAGATGGTGAATAAGCGCATCAAGAAGGAAAATATGCAACCTGTGACATAAAGTGATGATTTGTACTGAAATTATATACTGTCCGCATTTGCTAAGCTGTAGAGTCACGACCCGCTCTAAACGCGCTAAAACGCATAAAAACTGATAACAATCCTGAAGCGAAGAAACGTCATTAGAGGCTTATTTTACGAGTTAACAACCGCTCGTGACATGAGGCTTATTTAAAACGAGTTTGCCAAACCGCTCGAAAAGATGTGCTATTAGAGGCTTATTTTACGAGTTAACACTACCGCTCGACCAAGAAAAGAATGCCATCAGGATGTTCCAGCAAAAAAACCAAAGTCCTGACCTAAAAAAGGTATACCAAGGAACAACAAAAACCAAAATTCCCACCTATAAACAGGTAAAAGGAACAACAACAAAACCCCAATTCGTGTAGGCTTATTGACTCAGCAACTACATTCAATAATAAAAAATCAGTAACAAATTGAAACCACAGAAAGATGTTAACTGTTATGCAACAAAACTCAAAGGAAAAAAAAAATATTAAAATTAACTTTAGAAAAAAAATACAAATCGACATTATAAATTGTTACACAATACTACAATAACAGGAATCGACCCCGCGACCCTGACCTAAATACGACTCTAAAGTCAAAATATTTATAAAAAATATAAAAACGAAACTGTAGTAAAAATATATCAAAATTAAACAATAAGGTCAACAAAGTATTAAAAAGAACTCATTTAACGCTAACTCAAGCCTAAACTCTGAGCGCATGAAACTAAAAATCTATACAACAGTTCAGCACAACTGATTGTGACTTTAAAATTTAAATAAGACCTAAACAAGGATGTGGTTCGATTCATTTTGTAAAAAAAACTAAAGTTTGACTAAAAAAAATCTATATAAAAACTACACGTGTGTGTCAACTGCTATATAGGTGAGTTGCTGACTGTGACCCCCTTAAACAAAATATACAAAAAAAATAACAATAAAAAACAAACACAAAAAAACGTACACAAACACAAAGCCCTGGGGTAGATAACAGGTAAGTTATGTGCCCCAGGTGTGCCCAGTAATTAAAATCCGAATCCTGTCTCTGTAAAAACAATATGAGACAGGAGTGGTCCCTCTCGGTTCGAAGCCGGCACTGACTTCTACCACAGTTCCGACCAACACCACACAATTATACAAAAATAATAATAAAAAAAAAAACGCAAGATCCACCGACCACGCGCTAATCTGTACACGACCACCTATTTAAAACCACGTATATGGGCGCCAATTGCTACGGAATAAGCCCGAGCAAGAAAAAAAAATGAAATAAAATAAACTACAAGGAAAAAGGACAATAAAAAAACAAAATAAATTAAAATAAACAACTATATTGTCCTTTCTACAATATATATAACAATAAAACACACAAAACTAATAATCTAGGGACAGACGCGGGTCCAGCGAAAAAATAGGTAGTCTCGTACAGATGATGCGTTTACAAATACAAAATTAAAACAGAACGGTGGTCAGTGGTTCTCGGGCGGAACTTATCTGGGTGAGGGACGAATATGCACTCGGGGCAAAACAAAATGGCGGCCGGTTTGACTCGAAGTCACGACGTGTAGACGCACCAGGGTCGTCTTTCACCTGGGGTAACGAAGTTTTCTCTAGGGGTAACGAAGTTTTCTCCAGGGGTAACGAAGTTTTTTCTCCAAGGGTAACGTAGTTTTCTCCAGGGGTAATGTAGTTTTCTCCAGGGGTAATGTAGTTTTTTCTCCAAGGGTAACGTAGTTTTCTCCAGGGGTAATGTAGTTTTTTCTCCAAGGGTAACGTAGTTTTCTCCAGGGGTAATGTAGTTCCTGGAAAATGCCCATATGCATCCGCTGTAGTTAAACGTAATTATTGGACGTCCCAGGGGATCACCGATCGACAAATAATTACAAGGTCCCTAAGGTCGGCGATCCTTTACAAACAAAACTAAATTTAATTTTAAAATAAAAATTGACAGGAGTCAATAATATCAAATAATAATTAAATTATTATTAATTAAAAGAGAAAAAAAAACTATTTACTGCTACTTATAAAATAAAATCATCACGTCTTTTTCCGACGGGACAGACAGAGCCTCGGGACACAAAGATAGTTAAATATCAATCTTTAAAAAGAAAATCTTGGAGCAAATTACAAATTATAAAGCTAAAGTAATAAAAATAAAATAAATCTGGTTAGTATCATTTGAAATGTCATTCACGCAGCCAACCGACAAATCATCACTGATGACTCATTTCATTTGAAAAATTACGGTTACCGTTAAAAGATAACCGCTTAGATGTGATTGCCAGCTTGGTACGTGAATGAATTTAAACACATTAAAAAAAATAATCATGTAATAGCTAGAAATCGGAGAACATAACATTTATACTAAAATTACTAAAATATGAAAATTACAACAGAAATCCGATCCATGCTAATTACAGTCATGTCGAAAACATACAAACATAACATGTTTAATGTTAATTGGTGTGAAAGAAATATAAATCATGGACAAAATATATTTGTGCCATGACATTAGGTACAAGTACTAAGATAGGAAAATACAATTAATCTGTATCCCAGCTAAATCATTATGACGATTTCGTTTAGGTTATAAACGAATTATCGCATACAACAAAAGTATATCTTAAAATTATGACCAATCATTAAACCAGTAAAATTTGAAATTTGGTTACGAAACATAATTGGTATTTTCTAAAACCCCCTTTTCTTAGGAATACACACACAAAATACAGCCAGACAACTTACCCTATATAACAGGGAACTCGTACACAATAAAAAATATTTTTAAAAAAGAATAAAAAAATAGCTGACGGACAACTTAGCCGTACAAATTAATCAAAATTAAGCTAGTTCGTAGTCGAAGCGAGCCACAATTGTAATGATCGATCACTGAGGTTTTTCGATCTACATCCAACAAGATGTAGGTAGATCGATAAAAATATCAACTCTGTGATACCCGAAACCCACTCAATAATTAACTTTTGTCTATTATCGAAGGTTCTAGAAAATGGGAGATAATATAAAAATAAAAATGTTTATAAGAGTTTATTAGTTTATCATGGATTCTTTATAAATAAAATGAATGATTTTAAATAATCAACATTATATTGAGTTATTTTTTAAAACTGGGAATGACTATGACGTTAACCACCTGTCAATGTCATCTTAAGTCATTCAGTTAGAATAAACTACCAAAAACAAACAATGTACAGAACCAACCTATTTGTATGAGTTTATTTCTGAAAATTATAATTACTTTTTATTTAAAATGTGATGGAATACATACTTTTGAAAAATAATTTAGCAATATCTATAGAAAACAAAAAATGAGCAATTGGTGAGTGATATTGTTAACATTACATTGTTACAGATTCGAACCCGTAACACTTTTTCTAGCTGTCGGTATCCTTAACCACTGAGCTAAAATCAAGGCGGTCGGCGCGACGAAATTACCGACCATATTCTGCGTGGAAAGAAAAACGCATGAAAACTCGAAAACACGCGTTTTCCCAAACATAAAACTAATCTAGATCGATTGTTTACCCCCGAAAACCCCCATATACAAATTTTCAACGAAATCGTTAGAGCCGTTTTCGAGATCACAGAAATTTATTAAGTACAAATATTTTAAGGGGTGATTCAGTCCATCATATGGAACAACTTTTCCCAATAAATGTATATCGAAATACGAAAAGAAAATTTTCATTTTTCATAGTAATGATATCACGTGACTACTTCGATTTGTATGAAAACCGAAAAAATATTTTTCGTATTTCGATATACATTTATTGGGAAAAGTTGTTCAAAATGATGGACTGAATCACCCCTTAAAATATTTGTACTTAATAAAAAAGGATATTGTATATATATATATACATACAAGAATTGCTCGTTTAAAGGTATAAGATTAAAAGACTTTTAACCTTCTTTAAAGTCTCAGCCTCTATGCTAAAAATGCATTGTTTCTTCTACAGAGCAAAAGACATTAACCAATGGACACAAGTAGACCCGCTCACGAGCAAACGCGTCTCATCTGTCAAAAAACTGGCGTACTACGTGCAAAACCAAGTGGAACAGGCGCAGAAGGCGCTGGATTACAAGTGGAATGTCATTGCGTCCAATGAAATGAATATGCACAAGTAAGTATTCACGATTGATTGTATCATCATTATTTCAGCCGCATAACGTCCACTGCTGGACAAAATATCGTTGCAGCGGCGAAAACTGCCGCCGCGAAAGCGTAATGTGTAATCGTTCTTACGGGTTCACTTATGTTTGGTTGATAATTACGTAATATTTACCAAAATAGACCTTCTTTATGTCTATAAATTCAGATAAAATCTTACCGTACAATATGACATATGTCCCAGACGCTCCTTTAGAAAGAATTTCTTTATTTTATAAAAAAAATATTATAACATAGAAGCTAGAGCGATAGAAACCAATACGAAACGGTTTTCTACGGACACAATTTGCAAGCAAGATTTCTGCAGTAAAGTTAGATCTTCATTTTCCAGACCTGGCCAACGCATGATCCGTCCTATACTAGACGACGTGTACCAGCCCCTAGTCAAACAACAAGAGATACTCTCAAGGCAACAAGCGGTTCTTAGGACCCTGAGAAACACGCTCAAGGAGCTCGAAGTGACGCCTATGTTCAAGTCCACTTCGCTGCTAAGGAGCACTCCCTTCAAGAATAAGTAAGATCTTTTTTGTTTTTTACATATCTTGTCTCACTGCTAGGGAAAGGTCTTCTCCATTTCTTTCCAGGGATATATTATATTAAGCAAGATCATAAAGTAAAAAAAGATTGTAGTAAATATTCATTTAGGATATAACTTTAAAAACAAACCGGTCAAGACCCGCATGGCATTATATAACATCTAACAAAATATACGGAAACTATTTTAAGGGTGAATCCAGTCCATGATACTGCACAACTTTGCCCAAAAAACTTATACCGTCTTATTATTAAATGTAGACTGACTTTGTTACTAGGTTTAAACCATTATCCGACCAAATCAAGGTGACGTATTTTAGTAATATGCCACTGAGAGAGTGAAAATGTAAACTTGATTTGGTCGGATAATGGTTAAAACCTAGTAACAAAGTTAGTCTGCGTTTTATAATAAGACGGAGATTGAAATATGAAAAAAAATTTTTGGCCTTCCATACAAATTAGCTGATCCAAGTTTGTAAGGAAAGCTAAAAAAAAATTTTTAATATATCAGTATATGTTCCTTGGGAAAAGTTGTTCAGAAACATGGACTAAATTAACAATTAAAATAGTTTCAGTATATTTTGTTAGTCATTATATAACCTGGTTTCCATTGTTTTACTATTGTGTGTGGTATTGGCGGATCTCAAAAGGTCTTCGCAGGTACTCATTAATATTGAATTAGATAAATAATTTCCACTATGCTGCTGACGTCATCTACGCATGAATAAAAATGTGCAATGTGATACTAGCTCCTTTTTCATCTCGTAAAAAATATATTAAGAAAGGCCCACACAAGGCGCAAACCGAAGGATTTTTACAAATAGGCTATGCGCTAGCAATGTATCACTATTTAACTAAAAATTGTATCTCGAATAAAGTGGTAGACTAGTATGCTGCGTATGATTAGACAACACTGTTGCTAATTTCAGAGATCCTCTATCAAAACTAACAAAGAACATACTCAACATGAGCATCGAACCACAAACCAAGCCTAAAGAACCACTGCTAAATGCTCAAAAACTAGACGCCTTGCGAGACATGCTGTCCAATCACAAGACCATAAAGATAAAACCTGTCAACGTTGAAATGAGGCAGCGGTTGGCAACGATGAAGATCAACTACGAGAAGAGCTTGAGAGAGAAAGCTGCTACACAGTCTGTGGTTGAGAAGAAGGAAGTTCCGAAGATGGAGCCACCATCGCCTGTCTCATTGGGTAAGAAACGTGGGCTTAGCCCAAATTTTTCATTCTGATTAAGCTTTCTTCGTTCTGTGTGCATAGTAGAAGTTGCTCATGATAATATTTAATGAGATAAAATCCTTTAAATGGGAAAGTACTTTCTCCTTACATACAGGTTTTGCCTAGTTTAATTTAAGAGATAGAGCTGTATCTGATTCTGGGTAAAAACCTTTGGATAAAATAAAAAAAAACGATTTTATTTTATTTCAAATTGTATTACTCGAATTTGCTATCGCTTGATGGCAAGCAAAGTAGACACTTAAAAAAAGGAAGACACGGTGTTTATATTTTTTTGGTAATTTGTCTTATGATCTCAATTCCGGTAGGCCCATTCTTGCGCTAATAAGAACGTTTTCACTTTTTGTGTTGTTTTGTTATGTTTTGTTTTTTCATATTTTAGCGCCACCTGCAGAACCAGTTAAATACGAGCCAAAACAAGAAATAAAGCCTTCGCCTATATCAATACCGTCGTTCTCATCAATTAGCAGTTTAAAGCCGGTGGCACCTCCGTTGTCCAATGTCGCCAGAACGTTGTTTACAGATGGTAAGCAGTTGTCCACTTACATATTTAATTGTGCACCTTAAGTATTCGTTTCGAGTAAGTCTCCAAATTGAACCTTCTTCGTAATCTCTTTTTTTCATGGAGTGCATTCACAACACATTCCTTTTAATGTATGCATGTCAGCTCCATATCCTATCAGTATAAAGTGCTCCTACGTGTCTCTTTTTTTGTAAATTGTTATTTTTTGTGTTGGCTCTAGTCGAAGCCAAAAATGCTTGCTCTGTTCCTTTAGTGATACTGTCTGTGTGTGTGGTAAGCCCTGTGCGTTGACCCTTGTAGTGGTATCCCTTCAGATCTACCAATAATTTGATAGAATCCAAACATTTCATTTACACTTGTTCTATTTAATTATATCAGTATAATTAATATTGTTTATTTCAGAGCCCAACTACGAAGTCAAGCCTCAGTTACAGCAACCAATACCAATCAGTCAAATACAACCCACATTGAAGCCCAAACAAAATGCTTTTACATTCGCGGCACCCACATCCAGTATTACCAATACTAGAAGTGTGCTCAAAGACTTGTTACAGAGTAAACAGGCAATGGCTGACGCTAAAAATGAAGCTAACTTGCCGGAGCAGAAAAAAGAAACACCGTTTATGGCACAGAAAAGTGAGGCAACTGGATTCTTGGGACAAAAAAGTGAAGCTTTTAGTCTAATGGGTCAGAAAAATGAACCATCTATATTTAGCGGACAGAAAAATGAAGGTTCCATCTTTAGCGGACAGAAAAATGAAGTTTCTATCTTTAGCGGACAGAAAAATGAAGCTTCTATATTTAGCGGACAGAAAAATGAAGCTGCTGTCTTTAGCGGACAGAAAAATGAGACACCTAGCTTTATGGGGCAGAAGAATGATGCAAATACATTTATGGGACAGAAGATATGTTCGCCAACCGCTTTTGCAGGTGCGTATATTTTTAGTTTATAGTATTCAATTATGTTTTTCTCATGTATTCACACAGTTCCTTTGATAGTTTTTATGGCATTGTTGAGCAAATAATCAACTGAGAGTTTTATCTGGTTTAATGTACCTATAGCTCAATCTTAGATCACGTGGAAAATAAAAAATTGTTCTTTTTAAGACCTCTGTGTTCCTAAAATATAATCTCATTTCAGCACCAACTTCTGCCACTCCACAAGCATCGAATATATTCTCAGCTAAACCAATATCGGACATAACCAACATGTTCAGCAAATTCCAACCGCAAACATTCGTTCCGGAATCCAAACCGCAGGTCCAAAAACTACCTGAATCGAAATCAGACCATGCCAAAACAAAATCTTCCGAAACAGGAGAACCAGAAACTCCAGTTCTTCCTAAGTTCGAAGCTAAAAAGGAGGACAAACCTATGACGAACTTGTTTGGCATGAAAAGTACGCCTTTATCCGCTCAAAATGTCCCCGATGTTGTAAAGACAGAGAAACCAGTAATAAAACTAGTCGAGAAGATTGAAAAGTCAAAGGAGAATGTTCCAGAAAAACCTGCAGAGTCATCTCAGAGCGTACCTACGTCATCAAAACCGTCAACGGAAGATAAAAGTGAGACTGTAAAACCGTTTGGTACACAATCTACGAACAAAACTTCTTTGTTTGGACCTCCGCCGACAATTAGTAGTGGAAGCGCAATTCCAGATGGAAGTTAGTATCTTTCATTCATAGGCAACTAGCTTTTATTTTATTTTTTATTGGTTAACCCGTTAAAACTTGGTATATTTCAATTGGCTTGTCAAGTTATTTAAAAAAAAATTAATTCGCATACCATTTCGAGGAATAGCCTCTAGGAGAAGGTATCTCTAATAAAAATTTAAAATTAAGTCTTACTTATTTAGACATTTGCAAAAATCCCAATGACCTTCATTTTCAAGCAAGTTCAAGCTTATTTTAGAAAGTGAAGTCACGAAGAAGATTCTTCAAAATTACTTTCTTTAATCTACAACACCATTATATGTTTTAGTTGACAAGCTAATTACAA
Organism: Acrobasis consociella; assembly: GCA_963555685.1. Taxonomy (NCBI): domain Eukaryota; kingdom Metazoa; phylum Arthropoda; class Insecta; order Lepidoptera; family Pyralidae; genus Acrobasis; species Acrobasis consociella. The sequence goes on from OY743115.1 coordinate 8,937,249, forward strand.
CACATTCTTATAATATTCATGTTTTAACTTGAAGTTGAACCTCTGAAACCTGCCGAAGCCAAAACAGAAAGCAAACCTGAAGTATCAAAACCGGCGACAACGACGTCAACCAGTGCTTCATTATTTGCAGCAGCAAATGCTTCTACTCCTACTGGTAAATATTTTATTAATTTCGAAGTATTGTCAACCTTAAAATCTCAATATACTTTTGCAGTACCTGTGCCGTTAATCCTCAGGTTACGAAAATATTTTGGACGTGATGCGAATAATCTTAGTCAGCAATCAAAGTGTTCAAAAAAGTTTAGAAACACTTTCTTAATTTGTATAAATCTGTCTTTAAATCATGTTTGTGTTTTATAAGTTTCATAGTTTCATAACCTGTTTATGTTTTCAGAAATAAAGTCACCCCCTGCTTTGTCACCTCCTGCCTCTCCAACAACTGAAACCCCAACCGTCACAACATCGACTGCGGAAACAGAAACAACGACTGCGACTGAAACAACTAAAGCCTCTTTATTCGGCTCTCCCCCATCCTCGGCGTCATCGTTATTTGGTTCTGCTGTAGCGTCTTCATTCTCTCCTAAAACGACACAGTCTGGATCTATATTTAGTACTTCTACTAGTAGCAGTGTCTTTGGATCTACACCGTCTTCTGTTTTCGGAACAGCAACTACTACTTCAGTATTTAGTGGCAGTGAATCTAAACCATCAGTATTTAGTACCCCCGCTCCTGCATCGCCAGGCTTTGTGGCAACTACAACTACCCCATCCCCATCAGTTTTTACATCATCGCCTAATTTTGCTACCACCAGTAACTCTATATTTGGAGCTACTACGACTACTACTTCGTCATCGATATTTGGCGCAACGTCGCCTTCAAGTGTATTTGCCGCACCAGCAGCGACAACAACTACACAGTCCTTATTCGGAAGTACGCCGACAACTCAATCTGTGTTCAGTTCACCGACAACTTCACCATCGATATTCGGTGGTACGGCTACTACTACGCAATCTATATTTGGGACTACGGCTACGACGACAGCATCAGCTTTTGGTGGCAGTCCCAGTGTCTTTGGAGCTACAACTACGCAATCGATGTTTGGCACGACGACTCAAAGTGTATTTGGGACGACGACTTCTACGACCCAAGCGTCGGTATTCGGTGCTCCTGCTACCACGCAGTCTGTTTTCGGTGGAACTTCACCCTCTGTTTTTGGCACACCTTCAACACAAGCTTCTGTGTTTGGTGGTACCAACCAATCGGTGTTCGGCTCGACTCCGACTACGCAAGCTTCTGTGTTCGGAAGTCCCACACAAACTACTCAGGCATCTGTGTTTGGTGGTACAGCTGTTACGACGGCGCAAAGTGGCTCGTTGTTCGGAGGGGGGGAAGCCAATTTGTTTGCAGCGGCTAGTATATCTACGACTAGCGCGCCGTCGCAGACAACCGGGGGCAACATCTTTGGTGGAGGGTAAGATATATTTTTCAAATAGTTAAATAATTACTATTCTTCCAACCACACATAACTATTCCCTTTACTCATGCCTAGCAAATTGCGAATGTCAAGATGAATATTACAAGCTTTGTGCGTATATCAGTTTTTAAATTTGCAGACAGTTTTTTACATAACATATACCTATACTTATGTCTGTTTCGTCCTATAACAATTTAATATGTTGGCTGATCCTAATGAGTGGAGTGGAGTCCGCATGCATTAAAAATTTATTTATTTATTTAATTTTACAAACAAAAACAACAAAATACAATTTGTATGGCATGAACTAACTGCTAAAAGCATTATCTAACAGCCAACATTTGCGTTGTTAGAGAAATGTAGGTGTGGTAAAATAATGAGATGAGTAAAATAAAGTGGTTAAGGCAGATGCTTCCTAAGCAACCGCAAAGTTTTTATTCTTACAAAATGTCTTACAGATCAACAGGTTCCGTATTCGGTGGAGGCAGTACCACCAACGTGTTCGGTAGCAAGGCGGCGTTCGGGCAGAACAACGCCTCGGCCGCCTCCATATTCGGAGGTGGCGCGTCGTTCGGACAGAAGCCGGCGCAACAGCAGAACAACTTCTGGTCAGGAGGGAACACTAGTGGCGGTGGATTTGGATCTGGATTTGGTAAGTATTCAAATACGAATTATTTTTTCATACAAGAAACTGTTTATTTATTTATATATTTACCCTTATTACATGAAATTGCAATCGGCGGTCTTAAGGCCGCCTCTAGGCCTTTTCTACCATTTGTTTTGTGAGTTAGCGTTTCAAAAATGGTTTTGCGTGTATGTAAACGCTCTGAAGTGAATGATCCAGAGCGTTTACATATTCGACGTAACAACATACCGCGGCACTCAGGGTATCTCATGAACCATGATAGCTAGACAGCTGAAATTTTCACAAATAATGTATTTCTGTTGCCGCTATAACAACAAATAATAAATACAAAAAAAATGTTTGAGGTTTAAGATGACTTAAGTAAAATGCAATACATATTTTAATCGACACTTTGTCACATTTTTGCAATTTGTGTGTGCTGCCATCTCTGTATGCCTACCCCGCATCTCCAGTTTTGTCTACTTACGGGCACTCTAATAGTTTCTATGGCATCGGGTATCTGTTTCGTTAGTAATTATTATCTTTGGCCAGGTCAACAAGCAACAACACAAGCCTCATCCATCTTCGGCGGCACCACCGGCGGCAGTTTCAGCCAGCCCAGCACCGGCCAACCCTTCGGCAGTCCACAACAAAGCCCAGGCTTTGGTGAAAACAAGCCTTCAGTGTTTGGAACGCCGCAGCAGCAAGCAGGTTAGTGTAGGAAGATTTCTTGATTCCTATATGAGTTGGACATAGGCCTTGTCCAATGGTACGTAATAATAAATTGTAGCGTTTTATCGATGAAGACTGAACTGTGCAAATAATTTACTGTTGAAAATTCTTTATTGCCATACACAGTTTGCGTGTAAAGTGATGTGTGTATTGCTTGGCTGAAAAAGATACTGGCCATAAAGAAAAAAAAAACGGGAAAGTAAACAGATAATTTTTACTGAAAAAAAGAGCGTGCAGTTGCTTATTATATATACCCAATAATTGTTTGGCCTATGAAGCTTGCGGCTCTGGACTCTGTCTGGCTACGTAGAAATAAGCATTTTGCATAACATAGAGCATCTGCCAAACAAAACCCGGCAACTGAAGATAACCATTATACATCAAAAGCAATCAAAAGAATATTATTGTTTTTAAGTTAAATAAATCTTTCTTGTTGCAGCACCTGCTTTTGGAGGATCACCAGTATTTGGATCGAAGCCTGTATTTGGCCAATCTGCAGCGTAAGATTTTTGCTTATACATTACTTTTTAAACACTAGCAACATTTTTGGAGCAAGTTCAGTTCATGATACTAAACTATTTGCCGTCGCTAGGCGCCGCTGGCCGGACGGCCGGGGTCATCGACCGCATGAGGCTGATTGAACGGGCGTAACTACGTGGTCTCGATCAAAAATCATTTACATATATGGATAAAGGATAGAAATTTATTTACTATACAACATTTCTTTTTCCAAAACCAATGAAATGTCAGCGTGTGTACTAAATACAAAAGCGTTAAAATAAAGGTTTCATTTTATTTGGCATTGCAGCAATCATACTGTTAAATTGATTAAAAGTAATGTGACGGTAATTCAGGTTTAGTTCACCTACCAGTGGCGGATTCGGATCATTTGGCGGCTTCAACAAGAGTCCCACGAGCGGCTTCGGCGCGCCGGCCGCTTTCGGAGCCCCGGCCTTCGGCGGATCTTCGCCCAGCAAGATGTTTGGCGGCTCACCTCCCAGTAAGTTCTTTCCCCTACATAATATCTGGACTCTAATATGAAATATCAGGTTCCTCTTTTTAACCTAACTGTTTGACGTCAACAATTGTGCAACAAAGCAATGTATATTTGAATTAAATTGAATAACCCCCGACAAAAAAGAGGGGTTTATATTATAAGTTTGACACAAGTATCTGTCTGTCTGTGGCGTCCTAGTACTCAATAGATGGACTAATTTCGATGCGCTTTTTTACGTGAAAGTGGTGGTTCTTAGCCATGTTTGATGAAAATCGGTTCAATGGTTTAAAAGTTATTGGATGGTAACGCTCCAAACTAAGGGTTTTGTAATTTACCTGTCAATAGTAATAGATGGCGCTACGGTATCAATTTATTATGAAGTTCCGTTTAGTAGGGATTGTTTTAATTTGCTAATAGCTTCCTCTTACAAACTTGTATTATAGTTTCATAGGTCTATGCCTAAGATTTTTCTAAAAAAATACAGCATGGTACATTTCGTATAGCAAATGTAGTACCTGGGCGACCGAGCTTTGCTCGGTTACATCTCAAACATTAACTATTTTTTTTTAAACTTGTCTAAAAACAATGCAAAATAAAAATAAAATATATAAACTTAAACATAAAAAAAACAAAAGTAAGTCACCGAGTGGGATTCGAACCCGTAACACTCTTTATAGCGGTTGCTATTCTTAACCACTGAGCTAAATCAAGGCGGTCGCGGCGCGACGAAATTAGCGACCATATTCTGCGTGGAAAGAAAAACGCATGAAAACTCGAAAACACGCGTTTTCCCAAACATAAAACTAATCTAGATCGATTGTTTACCCCCGAAAACCCCCATATACAAATTTTCAGCGAAATCGTTAGAGCCGTTTTCGAGATCACAGAAATTTATAAATAAATATATATATATACATACAAGAATTGCTCGTTTAAAGGTATAAGATATATTATATTTTGCGATTAGGCTTTTCACTTTGCGTGCTACATTTATTACATCATCATCATGTCTTTTTATCTCCATTGCAAGAGCACGACCCTCTCTGTACTACCAGAGCCATACTTGACCAGAGCAGCCAGAGGTCTAGGCCTACACTCTCCTCACTGGCCAGACGGGTTTGAAGTGTCACGTCGATGTTTATAAGCTTTGTTCAACTTGTATTCCCTAAGTCGCCTTTTACGAAATCCACAGGAGGTCTTGGAGTAGCCCTATTTTACTCTGCGGGATACCACACGGCTTTTTATGTAAAAACCTTATCGATAAAAATAAACAAATTCCTCTCGTGAGTCTGCTGGAAGAAATTCTTTAGAAATAAGAAGCAACTATGTACTATGTCTCATTAATGTTTATAAGCTTGTAATTCCTAAGTCGCCTTCTACGACATCCACTTTGGAGAGGCCCTATTCTACTCTGCCAGAAACCACACGGCGACATTTATTACAATGAGTTCTGAATTGCAGGTTTCGGCGCACCCACTCAGTCTAACGCTACGTTCGAGAGCTTAGCGACACAGAACACGTTAACTTTCGGCAATCTCGCGCAGCAGTCTGGATCACCGCCGCAACAACAGCAACCCACCTTCAACACGTAAGACAGTTAACAAGCTTCATTAACTTATTCAAGCCGGTTTCGGCGCATAACTTTCCCCTCCCTCTCGCAATCTAACCCACTCGTGCGCTACTTTGAATTTAGAGTGAAATGAAGGATTCTGCTGTTGAATCCCGAGATACATGTACTTCGCCTGGAGTGATAGAACACTGTACTGGGAATAGCAATTGTACCGGAGCACATTGTTGCACAAAGCAGCACGCGACAAATCCTGAATGCGGTTTTGAATGTGGTTTTTTACCATGTAAAGTATTTTACTTAAAAAATTTACGTGTATAATTTAATACCCTTTCGGGCCGCTACGCTAGTTTCATCATATCAGCCATAGGAAGTCCACTACAGAGATTTCTAAAACGTCCGATCGGAAGCGGCCTGCGTCCAGCGCCTTCCTGCAACATTGTACAGGTCGTCTGACCATCTAGTGGTTCTTCGCACCAAGCCCTGCCCACTGCCACTTCAATGAGCTCATCCGCTTGGCTATGTCAGGGATCTTCGTTCTTCTACGGATCTCCTCATTTCTGCACCGAGCAATAGTCCTCTCCACCTACGCTACGCTATTTTATTAAAAACTAGCTGGGCCCGTGGGCTTCGCTCCCCGTAGGAATTTCGGGATAAAAACTATCCTATGTCCTTCCCTGGGTATCAAACTACATCCATATCAAATTTCATCGAATTAGGTTCAGTGGTTGAAGCGTGAAGTAGTAAAAAACAAACAAACAGATATACAAACACACTTTCACATTTATAATATTAATAGAATTAATTCTATGCGTTTTTTTCCAGTTCACCATCGTTCACCGGTTGGCGCGGCTGATGACAGTATTACAAGGACCGGGCTGTGCGCATGAAGCACTCACAATGACTTTTATTTTGACATGAACAATACGAAAACATGTTAAATACAGGTAGCGGCACGAAACTCTAGCGCTGACCGTTATTGCGCAGAAGTCAAACATTAATACTGTACCCGTGCGCAGTATCCCCTCCCCTATACACTTCACTCAGCGCTAAACTTACGTGCCGCTACACTTGTATATGTGTTGCAGCAAATATCCATATATAATCGTGTTAACTTTGTGAGTTCATAATTTATTCAATAAGGTGTGTTCAAAGCGCGAATTATCTGTGTTTTGACATTCTTGAACAATAATAATATATCAAACTATGTTCTGTATTCATATATGTATGTGTTGCAGCAAATATCCCTATTATCGTGTTTACTTTGTGTGTTCACGTTTCTATGTAATCCAATATCAAAAGCTCTAAAATTTAAAAATCGAATGTAATCCAATTTATGCTATATGTATCGGTTGATTAATAAAGCGATATTATGTGAACTTCTGCTTATTATTTTACTACTATAAACGTCTTTATCATTTCATCTCAGATAAGAACTATTGTTAAGATATAAGGTGTTGGAAAAATTTATCTTAATTTTATAGTTTGAAACCCTCACAGGTCAATTCGCATCTAGAAGAGTTATTTTTTCTACCAATGCGGTATTTTACTCAATTATTTTTATTTTTCATCAATAAGTAATATAATCCGAAAACTAAAACAAAATTATTTTTTTGAATCTGCCCAAAAATAAGTAAGCTTTTAAAAACTGATGCAAGGGAAACTGTCAAATGCACGTACAGCATTCTTAACGTCGCGCTATTAGGTCTCGCGCGTACGAAACCGATAGTGAGATGACCCCAACATGCTCCCTCTCTTATATTTGAAATGTTAATGATTACTTCATTTCTTGCTGAATTTTAAAGTTATGCAGAATTACAGCTTTCTAATGCTAACATTTTCTGAGCTAATCCGCGGTCAGACAGACAGATGGAAATGGCGAAATTAGAAAGGGAAACCTAAGGTAGGTTTTCCTTTATAAAAAAAGTCTAGACTTACAACCCTAAAATCTTGAGTAGATACGTAAAGCCAAGCGCCTGATAAGAGGCGGAAAATCAAAACTTCCTCTATCGAACGCGCTCATTAACGAAGTGTAAACTTCCATGACCAAGTTTCCAACTTCACATGCCTCATTATTTTCTAACAAACTCATCCGGACTCCGGACATCGGCTAACGAACCAACTTTGTAAGTTATTGAATCTGTCAAATCCCGTTGCACAGATTTTTGTATTCATCGCGATTCCTTTTTCAAAGCCCGAGGAACTTCTTGCCTACTTAGTTTTTTTTCTATAGGGACAAATTACACTGATTGAGCTAGCCCCAAACTAAGTTCGAGGCACTTGTGTTATGAGATACTAACTCAACGATACTATATTTTATCAATATAATAAATACAGTACCTGGGCTGGGTGACCTAGCTTTGCTCGGTCGGTTGCATCTCAAACATTAACTACATATTTTTAAACTTGTCTAAAAACAGTACAAAATAAAAATTATATATAAACTTGAACATAAAAAATAACAAAAGTTAGTCACTGAGTGGGATTCGTACCCGTAACACTCTTTCTGGCGGTCAGCATCCTTAACTGCTGAGCTAAGCGGATGGCGGCCGGCGCAACGAAATTAGCGACCATATTCTGCGTGGAAAGAGAAACGAATGAAAACTCGAAAACACGCGTTTTCCCAAACATAAGTCTAATCTATATCGATTGTAGACCCCCAAAAACCCCCATACCTATACCAATTTTCAGCGAAATCGTTAAGAGTCGTTTTCGAGATCACAGAAATTTATAAATAAATAAATATACAAGAATTGCTCGTTTAAATGTATAAGATATAAACTATACATATCAGAGATATGGGACTTAAAGTCCCATATCTCTGATACATATATACTGAATAGATAAACTTCACCAGTTATCTAAATTTGTCTTTTAAGTAGTTTTAAAAAGAATAGACAAGCTCTAATTAAAAAAAAATAACTACAACCTAAAGACATTTTGATCTCAGTTGGTTTCATGTGATTTAGACACTGCTACACTATGCTGCATATATTTATGATTTTATTTAAACAGCGTCCAAGGAAGTCCAGCTTTGCGGCTCACAGTGCGACACAATGCTGAGCGGAAACCTTTTTTGGTAGATACACTTATAAGTTGTGTATCGTTAAATTGTTTATCATTTTTATTTTGTTTCTACCAAAATAAAAAATCTTTATTTCTTATGTGAAATTTATTTATTAACACCAAATGTTAATAATAATACATACCTACGCACATGACATCAAGATCAGACAAGCCCTTATACTTACATGTTAACTTTAAATTTTTAATTAAATAAAAAATTGATAAGCAGCCTTTGTATGTTGGTTACAGGCTAGTTACAGGCTACAGAGACATCACTGCATCTTGGTTTTAAATCAGGCTAAAAAACAACTGATAAAAAACGAAAAACTTATTCAATAAACCTCATCGCTCATTAGTGAGTGAGCAACTTTTCCGATCCCGTGGAGTTCGGGAACTTCGCACGCGCTTATTATACATTCAGACAACTCTAACAAATTCCTGACATAACATACCGAGCGGGCAAAAGAATAACTCATTGTCCAGCGTTTCACAAGGCTAGACTTCCAGATTTGAAGTTATCTTCATTAAAGGTACCTAGATATTATTAATTTAGTAATTAATTTAATCTACCTAGTAAACTAGCGCTCAAGTATTGCTTACTTTGACGAAACAAAAGGAGATAAACCATTGTTGGATTATCTAATCCAACAATGGTTTATCTCCTTTTGTAGATTAACTAGGACTAAAGCCATATGTATATTACATATGGCTTGCATTAGGTCAGTAATGGTAAGGTACAGATTACCGACAGCACAAGTATTTACAATATAGGTAGGTATTATAAATACTCACTCGATAACTAGGTACAGGTAGGTACTTAACCCAATAGTTTCCACATCATGGGAAATCCGTTACGTTAGTAAATATATTTGCTAGGTACGTAGACTGGACGTTTGACTGGTAGAAAATGCATTAGCATTAAGTTCACCTTTTGTCCCATTGCCGCGTACACATTTTTAATTTTTGAAAATTTTTGTTGAATATAGCCCTATATTCAAATAATTTTTGTTGAATATAGCCCTATATTCAAATTATTCAAATCACCAAGCTGTAAACTGTGACAATATAATTCATACATTGTTCCATTGATTATGCCATAGACCTAGAAGAATCGGTACTAGCCATGAAGTTAGACATGGTACAACTTGACTTTCGTGGTATAAACATATTCGGACTTTTATGATGGTTTTACCTTCCTACGTCATGGTGATAGGTCACATTTTTTTTTTGCTCTTTGGGTCACATAGTCACATAACACAAAAGTCCGAATGTGTTTATATTTTTTAAGCATGTGCTAGTATCGATTCTCTATCCTCGGTATTTGTATTCGCGTATCTGTGTACGCCGGACTACGGCCGCGGCTAACGAAGCTCTGTAACTTTATGGGAAATTCGAGAGCATAATCGATGGAACAGATTTTTGTAGTGGCCACTCCATGTACGCTTGGGTTCCATTTTTAATTTTTACATTCGGTCTTCGTCACAGGCCAGTATAAGTACCTATATTTACCTACCCACTTACCTATAATACCTATTTTGTAGGATGTGAAAGCCTAGGTATCTAATAGGGAATATGCATGAAAGAAATATGTGTTATGTGTGATGGAAAAACGAACGAGATATAGCAATTTTACGAAAATATGTCTATCTCACTCGCAAAAACGCTATTTTCTATGACAAACCTACCTCTTTACTTGTAAGGCAGCTACCCTATTTATCCATACTTATATATAAAGCTGAAGAGTTTGTTTGTTTGTTTGTTTGAACGCGCTAATCTCAGGAACCACTGGTCCGATTTGAAAAATTCTTTCGGTATTAGATAGGTCGTTTATCGAGGAAGGCTATAGGCTACTTTGCATCACGCCCGCGACTTCACTCGCGTGGTAAATGCGGGCGAAGCCGCGCGCTGCCTCTAGTAATATATATAATATACACCCAGCTAAAAAATTTTTTTCCAGATTTTATTTTACGACTTTTTTGTCATGATATGCCAAATTACAGCTTTCTAGTACTTACAGTAGTATCTGAGTAGGACCGCTGACGGACAGGTAGACAGACAGACATGGCGAACTATAAGGTATTCTTTGTTTACTACGGAACCCTTAAAACAAACTGTTCCAGGAATGGGCACATCAGTCTCAGTCTCAGTAGTAATTACAGTGTACTGCCTACCTTCAGATTAAGCATTAGGTAGGTACCTCCCTCAAAACGCCGAGTCCTCTAATTGGTGCTTGTTCACGAACCGCGAAAATAAACTTCGGTGGAAAGCTCGAAAGTTTTTATCCGCCTTGTTTAGGGCGACATAGATATTTTATTTTTATTGCGCTTGTATAACTTGTTATGGTGGAGCTAGAAAAATTATTAGTAAGAAGATATATAATCCGATCAAGGGAATAATAAAGTAAAGGAAGTAGTCCTACTTCCTAATAATATTATGAATGCGAAAGTGAGTTCGTATATTTTTTTGTTTGTTACCTCTTCACGCTTAAACTATTGAACCGATTTGGATAAAATTTGGTATGAATATAGTTTGAGACTTCTGTACCCGGGCTTCGCCCCGTGTGGGAATTTCGGGATAAAGAGTACCCTATATGTCTTTCCCCGAATCTCAAACTATATCCATAACAAATTTCATCCAAATAGGTTCAGTAGTTTAAGCGTGAAGAGTTAATAAACAAACAAATACTTATACAAACTCACTTTCGCATTTATAATATTAGTAGGAAGTAGGATAGTAGGATTTGTAAGTACAGGAGTAACCACATCACGGACCCGATTCAGATTTAGATTTAAAAAATCATACGGGTCAACGCATTTATATCGCCGTGTGGTTTCTGGCAGAGTAGAAAAGAACCACTCGCAAGTCTTCCCGTGGATGTCGTAGAAGGTGACTTACGAAATACATGCTTAACAAAGTTTAGAAAACATCAAGGAGACCTCTCCAATGATCTCCAACCCAAGAGCCTTAAAAGACCCGATGATAGGTCGACCCGTATATTTTTTCTTTGTTTTTTTTTGACCGTGTTAGTATGTTACGCGATATATTCGCCACTTGTGAACCGATTTTGATGATTATTTTTAGGCTTGAAAGCCTTTAGTGCCATATTGGTCCCATTATTAATGATGAAGATATGATGGACGAAGTAGCGTGATGATGATGGTTTAATAATATAGTACCTGGGCGATCGAGCTTTGCTCGGTTACATCTCAAACATTAACTAATTTTTTTTAAACTTGTCTAAAAACGATGTAAAATAAAAAATTATATATAAACTTAAACTTAAAAAAAAAACAAAAGTCACCGAGTGGGATTCGAACCCGTAACACTCTTTCTAGCGGTCCGCATCCTTAACCGCTGATCCAACTGGATAGTGGCCGGTGTGACGAAATTAGCAACCATTATTCTGCGTGAAAAGAAAAACACATGAAAACTCGAAAATACGCGTTTTCCCAAACATAAGACTAATCTAGATCGATTGTTTACCCCCGAAAACTCTCATATACCAATTTTCTGCGAAATCGTTAGAGCCGTTTTCTAGATCACAGAAATTTATAAATATATAAATATACAAGTATTGCTCGTTTAAAGGTATAAGATATTATTAGATACTTACTTACTTAATTTAAATTTTAATACCTACGTAGGTACCACATTTTTGCGTAGTGCAGAGTTGAGTCATTTTATCTTATACCTGTACGAGCCACAGTTTGCAACCCGTACTGTTAAGTTAGTTTGAGTGCACTTTTAGTTAAATAGATATAAATCAAAGATGTATGTACGTGTTCACTATTCGTTTATTTTCATACACTAAAGTTAGTACAAACAAATTGCGGCGGCAGCGGCCGAAAGTAGGCCGGCCTAAATTAGGTAGATACATAGCAATTTTTATGTACGCGGTCTTGACCCGTACAATACCTTTATACGTATATAAATTTATTCTGTGATCTCGGAAACGGCTCTAACGATTTTATATTATATCAACTGAAATTATATTATATTATATAAGAATATGGGAGTTTTCGGGGGTAAACAATCATCTAGATTAATCTTATGTTTGAGAACACGCGTGTTTTCGAGTTTTCATGCTTAATTTTTTCCACGCAGAATATGGTCGCTAATTTCGTCCTGCTGGCCACTATCCGTCTGGTCCAGCGGTTTAAGACGCGGACGGCAAAAAAGAGTGGTATGGGTTCGAATCCCAGTCGGTGACTTACTTTTGTTTTTTTTTTATGTTCAAGTCTATACATATATATGGATTAGTCGCTGTTCGTGCGTCCATAGTTTTATGTAAACAACAGCGTTGGTTGCGGTTCGGGCGTTCTACAAAATGACAAAAAAAATGTGATCCTAAGATGGTAGCGGTTCGTGCGCTCAACAAAATTACATTTTTGCAGTGGTTGCGTTTTGGGATCTCTTCGATAGACTATCCTCGCTAAGTTTATTGAAGAGATCCCGAAACGCAACCACTGCAAAAATGTAATTTTGTTGAGCGCACGAACCGCTACCATCTTAGGATCACATTTTTTTTGTCATTTTGTAGAACGCCCGAACCGCAACCAACGCTGTTGTTTACATAAAAGGGTGGATCCTACAAATTGATTTAATTTGATGCATTTTTTATCTTCCACAGGAATTTCTCTCTAATATCAAGCTTTTGGCATACATTCTATAGTATACATTACTAACAACTTTTTACAAGTAGTTGGACCTTGTTATCCGTTATAGATTTTGAGTAATAAAAATTTTTATGTAAATTATCGTGAACGTAATGACGTCTAAAGGAGCGTAATGACATTTATACGTGTTGGTCTTATTTTCTTCATAAGAATTAGTTATACTAAATAAAAGACAAAGTAACATCAGTACTTGGTTTATTACTTAATATTACAATTAAGATTGAGTAATCAGAATAACATTTTTTTTTTGTATTAGTCTCATCAGGAGATCACCAAGTTAAATGAAAAATAAACAAATAAAGTTCTAAATTTCAACCTTGACTTATTTTTTTACCCAATCAAGAATAATTCAAACTTACAATATACAGTACAAATATACTTACTAAATAACCTTTGTTTGTACCATTAAATATATTTAATATCTTTTTTACATTTTGTCTGTCTATATGTATGTTTTTTCACCCATCACGCAAAAACTATATTTATGGCAGATTTTTATGATATTTGGGATGTTGGTAGCTAAATGATGAGGTCAACATTTAATATCCCAGGTAGCATTTATACGTCATTATGACGTCCATTTACGGTACTGCTCGACGTAAGAGACGTCATGTCTTGACGTCGGGGGGTCCCAACAGATGACGTCAATTTGTCGAGAGACGTCAGTTTACAGACGTTAGAGAGACGTCATATAGGGACGTTACTGGGCCGTACATATTAGGGCAGCCACTGACGTTTGAGTGACGTCATATACTGAATTCATAGGGACGTTACTGGGCCGTACATATTAGGGCAGCCACTGACGTTATACACAGACGTTACTAAGACATACAAGTCAGGAGTAGGACCTACGGGAGCTCATGATGTGTACAGTGTGTCTTGGGTGTCGCTACCGTCGCACACCTATATGGAAATTAAACCACACACTACTGCTGAACTCGATTAATTGGAAATGTGCACCAAGTAATAAGAATGTACATAAAAGAAACCATAACCAGTTTTAATTTTGAACAGCGCCATCTAGGGATTTTCTAAGAAACTAACACTTGCATACAATATTACTCAAAATAAAAGGTTTTATGGTTATGATTAGAACTATTACTTAATGCTTTTTACGTCTTAATTTTTTACGGAATGGACGAAGTCTAAAACTGCCTAATTTAGAGGAAATAAAATTAATTAACAAAGACTACACGAATTTGGACAGCGGGTATTATACAGATTGTAAGAACACACTTACAGCTGATATCGTTAGCATGGCAATATGCTCCCCTTAGGTAGTTTGGGTGGGTAGTTTGTTAAAAAAGAGAACCGCCCTGGCTATTGAGTGAAATAACGTGCTGGCAAAACTGGCACTAAAGCCTGAGCTGCGCATTTAAGCTCTACGACGGTTCTAAGTTATTGGTCAGGGGCCCTAGATCAAAAGACTACGGTACGTGTTATATTCTATCCTTACGCGAGATAGTAGGATAGAATTTAGTGCATTTAATTCATTTACGTTTGCAGGCATCTTACCTACGTATCTTGAAGAGACTCAAGAACTTTTATGGATGAAACTAAAAAAACACAATATAAGTAGTATAATCTATATTTAAGATGCAATAAAGGACAGTGGGACACAATTGCCAGAACAATGATACAGGGACCACGTTTTTTAAGACCATAGACTTAAGGACATGGAAAAATAATTTAAACCGTACTTTTACTTAAACTTAACAGGTGGCCAACTTCACAATGCCTTGGCGTCTACCACCGATTCGGTTTCGCTGTTTTTTTCACTTAATTGTATCACTGAGTACAGGTTACTTTTACCTTAAAAGTCTTGAACAAAAAAACGTCCACGTTGGGACGAATATAGTAGGTACTTACGTCAATATACTGACCCTAAATTTACTTCAGTAAAACGTCCTCGTGGCGTCGTATATGGTACGTCCTGATATTGACCCTTAATATACGTCAGTAAGACGTACACTTTGTGGCGAATATGGTACGTCCAAAAACTGACCCTAAATAGACGTCAGCAAAACGTCCTCTTGGCGGCGTATATGGTACGTCCAGATACTTGCCTTTAATTTGACGTAAATACGACGTCCTGCTCAACGCTGACCCTAAACTGACGTCACTTTAACGTCTGCTCTCGACGAATAAATGACCGACCCTATTATGACCTATAAGTGACGTCGCTTATACGTCGCTGACGTCAGTTTGCTACCTGGGATGCAATTTATTAAAGAGAAATATCTGATTCCTAAGGAAATATACGAAATACGTCACAAGAACGATGTCGCGAGCGCAGCTAGTATATACAGTACACATGAGTATGAAAAAATCTTGTTTGTTTAATAGTAAATAGTCTACGAATAACAAGAACTTATATTATTATCACACAATATTTTGTCATTACGTTCACGATAATGTCATTACAAAATATCTAATTGTAACGTAATAAGAATATATTGTGTGTGTAAAGAGTAAAACTACACACAATTATCGTTGACCACCAGGGTCTATCATATGCATAAATCCGAATTTATTTACGGTTGATCCTTTTGAAATTACACGCACTTTGCTGAATGACGCAAAGGTGTGACAAAACACTGCGAACGAAACTTGGTCGACGAAATAGCAATAAGACACGTCTTTCTCCCACTGACTACGGGCGGTAAATGAACGCCGGCCGGTGGGCGGGTGTTCCATGGGGTTTCGACGCGTCTCGACACGAGCAAACATGAACTGGAGACGTTCAAATGTCGAATTGTCATCGTGAACTGAATGACGGGTTTACAGTGACAAAACTTTGAACTCATTTATTTTCTTAAATATTAATTTTTATATATTATCATGTCAAAAAAATGAATGAGACATTCATCTATTAAAAGTATTTTTTTTTATTATTTTCTCTTTCTTATAGTTTTTTTTTTTTGTTATTATATGTTGCCAAGGAGACCGCTTGGCTTCAAACGTCTGAATGACGTTTTGCGTAGTTTTTTTAATTTATTTTTTTAAATGCAAATACAACACAAGTAAGACTTTCTTACCTTGATAATATAAACCAATTCACATAATATGCAATAAAAATTAATTTAGAAAAACGAAAATTTCATGTGAAAATCGACGGTAGATTGGTGAGAACCAATTTTGTAGGATCCACCCAAAACTATGGACGCACGAACAGCGACTAATCCATATATATAATTTTTTTAAATTTATTGTTTTTACACAAGTTAAAAAAATGTAGTTAATGCTTGAGATATAGGTAACGAACGATATAACCGAGCAAAGCTCGGACGCCCAGCTATTTAATTTTTAAAAGTGCATCAAGAGCGACAATTTGACAAACGTGTGGAGAGCCGGTGTAAAGAGCTCTCAATCAATATGAGCGATTCGAACTGAAACATCTCTGTATAGTTTTTGCCGATAAGTATTTTTCTCACTTTATTTTTTTTAATAAGTACCTACCTACCTATTTATTTAAATTAGAAACAACTTTTCAATTAACCCTTTAACTGTCGGACGCCCGGAGCGGGCGTCTGATGTATTGTTATTCTATTGTGTCTGCTATGTCGACATTTGAAGGGTTAAGAATATGTATGGAACTGCAGTTCAGTAGATTGTTTTTTGCGATTTCAGGAGGTTGTTTACAGTGATAGTAGTCATGTTTCCTCTTTTTCGGGTGGATGCTCCCTTTTCGTTGCACGTTTTGTACGTTGTACCACTCATAAGTAGGTGTACAGACAAAGAGGAAAAATGCCCGAGCAATTTACTACATAACTTAATTGAATTATTCTAAAGTGTACATAAAAATGCTGAGTACCCATACACATAAGTATCTACGTACTATAATGACGCTTGTCGCCTGCGGATAGACAGAGCCAGGTTAGTCATTCGTACCCACCTCGGTTGCAAAGCTGTATCTATTAGCTGGTATTGCCCCACCCAACATCCTTAGAGACGTATCTAATCTAGCAAGCTCTGACGAGCGATTGAAAATGCTCTCTGATCCCAGGCACCCCGTATATTAATGACGTGGCTATACCACCTAGACTAAAACGCCGACGTAGCTTCCTGCATAAAACTGCTCCAATAGCATTAGACGTGACCACGGTGAAGATGAGTCGCTGTCTGGGGAGCTACAACACTGCATCATTCGTTTTATCTGCAGAGAAGTTACTATCTTGCAGCGAACTGGCTTGGCCTTCAGGTTTAGAAACCCACGTTAGGTAGTCGATGTAAATCTGGTCACGTGGCAATACATACACAGAGAAACTTCAGCGGATGTTGTGCATTTCCACCATAAATCTCCACAGACTATGGCACACCACACTTACTGAGTTGCCCGGCGTGCCCCTGCACCTGCACGCTGGAGGACCTGTACCATGCAAGCCCTAACGCAGTACAGGTCACTCAATATTGGGCCTATAAAATATTTAATTATGCCATTACATGAACATCGACACGCTAAGACGAAGATACGATAAAAAATATGTAAAGAATGATGATGTGTCTTTGCTTTGCGTATTTTAGAAAGATATATCGGCTGTGAGCTGTCACTCGTGGCTGTCACTAAAATTCATGACTAAAATATGCCAATGTCTTATTGTTGTCATAACTCACAAATTGTCAACTTGACAGTTTTCTTTGCGCTGGCTGCTGCTTTTGACGAATTTGCGAATACTTACTTTTGTATTTATTTTGTTATGAAGAATATAATATTACAAACTGAAAGTAAAATGTTCAACGAAAACGTGTCATGATTCTAACTTTAAAAAATATCTGTTAAATTGTGCACTTTATTAGTAAGCAATTCGTGAATTAATTATGAGGCGAGTGTGGTTTGTGCAAATCTGCGTTTTACTTCTTTTGTGTTCTTCAATCGACGGTTCTGACGAGCCTAAAAGTGAGAAAGAGGAAGTGGACTGTAGCACGTTAAGACTAGGACAGTATATTTGCCCAGATCCCAGTATAAACCAAATAGATCCAGATACGCAGCAGTACAAAGGTTGTACTAAAGGAGAAATCAATCCCGCTGAAGGAGAAGCCTTAGGTAATTATTATAACTTATTTTATGTCGATATACACGGAGGCCGCTTCCAATTAGTCGTTTTTCTATGGCTGATATGATGATAATGCTCTTTTATCTATCTAATTCTAGCTTTTGCCTGTATCTCTGCCCAGTCCGTGTATAGTCTCTCACTTGAGAACATTAGGGATGAAAAAACAAGCCCTGTGACAAGCAGATTTAATTTCAACATAATTGTGTGTGTGGTAGATTAAGAAGAAAATTAAAAAGCTCTCTTAAAACCTAGAAAATGAGATCTGGGTCTTGGCCGCACTAAAAAATCTCTGAATCTCTTGAGTTGAGTCTGGTTACTATTGCTAAGGCCCGTTTATATGTATATTAAATATGTAAACCATTGTTTGTTTTACAGTGCAATGTATAGCTGCAGATGGTATTATTTGTCAAGGATCTAATAGCTCTATTTTCAAAAAGAAGCTGCCTTGTAAATGGACGTAAGTACTCTATATAATATAAGTAAATATTTTGTGAGTATTGTTTATGTATGTGAGTTTTAGTTACAGGTATTGTTTATGATATTTAGTCTGTCAGTCTTATAATTACATGGTTCATAAAAATATGTTTGTTTCTTTAAAGTAGGATCTTCTTTTCTTTTGCCTTCTTAACAGAGAGAGTTTATTTAACCAAAATGATACTGGTTATAAGCAGTTATCTTCTTCTTTGACATTTTAGTTTTAATAGGTACATCTACAAATATTTAGCTCAACAAGCAGGGAAAGAAATGCAGCTGGTACATAATCTTGTTCTTTCTTTGATCCCAAATGAGTTTAGTAGACAAACATGTTAAACTTATTTAAAATATTTATTTTTGTGTTAAATTTATATTGACTATTTTTTTTCAGTAACGGGTACTCTCTGGAAATAGCGCTGCTACTATCTGTGTTCCTGGGGATGTTTGGCTTAGACAGATTCTACTTGGGATACCCTGGCATTGGACTCGCCAAGCTGTGCACTTTAGGGTTTATGTTCCTCGGCCAACTCTTAGACATTATACTAATTGCAGCACAGGTAACCATGTGATTAGTAGTGTATGTAGTAGCGGGCATTTCATACAGATGCATACATTTTGTCTACCCTGTGGCTCTGTGCCACCCTGTATAATTACTGTATTTGTTTGAAATACAGGCCTTCTCATAATTAAGATTAGTGCCTATCCTGTTTGTGTACCATGAAAGGGACTTACCTGTAATAAATCAAACCACACAGGCTATACTTGTATATTTGTGCACGCCACATGACACTCACCTAATGCAGCTTCTAGATATTCTGCTTATTGCTTCCCTGGCCTGGTACAATTTCAGCATTAATTAATCTGTTAGTTAATAATAAGTTTCTATTCCTGATCCGATTGATTATACCGTAACTCTGAAGGTAACTTCAGAGTTTCATTAGTCATGTAAAGCTGTTAGTACCAGTCTTATTACACACTTTTACACATATTTCCGAACCCTTATTTGATTATTTCATGTAAAAATGTAATTACATGGCATGTAATGAACAATCTAAATGTCAATTTACAAAAAACTATTTAAAACAAGATACCGAAGAAATGTGTAGTATAATAAAAAACCTGTTTAGATAGTTTACATTTACACTTAGTCAATGGAGAATCGCATTTTTTTTTTAAAATAAACTTATTTTCCAGGTTGTCACACCGTCAGATGGTTCAGCATACGTCATTCCATACTACGGAGCTGGTGTCACAGTGATCAGAAGTGATAACGAGACCTACCTGCTCCCACAAGCAGACTGGCACAACATTACCTGACAGTGGGGTATAATTTCTTTTGAAGAAGATGAGGACTATGAGTGGACATAAATATTAAATGATAATACCACCAACAGGGAAACTGTGTTCGAACTTTGATTAAGGTATTAATAAATTCTCAATAGGTAAATGTTTTCCTAAAAGGAATGCGTCGTATTGAATAAGATTTGTAATAGGTACATGACTCATTACATATACATTTGCATTGTTGGGTTTGTAATAAAATTCTGATAGATCATTATAATTGAGGAACATAACAGACAGTATGAGTCTTTATCTTCATGCAATAATTGATTTAAGTGAGGGCATCACTGGTGTTCTGTAGTCCATTCGATAAAATAAGATATAAATTATATTAATAATACAACCTGTTCCTAGCTTATAAAATAAATGAGTATTGCAAAATAGGTAGTCAAAACATAGCCTTTTCTTGTTACTAATTACTTATTGCCTTCTTTATTAATAAAATTCCAAAGGTGTATTGTAGTTATGTATATATATAGATTTTATTATATTTGTTCTGTATAAATATCTTCACATAATGACATAATGTAAATAGTTGTTGGTAATTTAAGCCTGAAATATACATAGTAATTATAAAATGTCTTAAGTGTTTGATTGATCAAAATAATTTTTTGAACAAAACCATCTATACCCCCAAACTACACAATCGATATTGATAAAATTTCTATAGGACCACCTTGCAAGTGTACACTTTCAAGCAAAAAAATAACTTTCTAAATCAGTCGAGGAGTTTTCGAATAATCGGTGAATATTTTTAGAAGTCTGTTAATGAAAGTATTAATAACTAAAACAATTTATATTAATATAATTAACACTAAATAATGACTTAATAGACCATTAATTATAATTAATTCGTACAGTGTATTAACTAGTCTCTGATTTGGTTTCTTTCTCATCTTGTACGGCTGGCTGAGTTTCTTGTAGAGCAATGTCTGATGGAGGAGCTATCAAAGTAAATATCACAGGGATTGTAGATAACACTGGGTTGCCATTCCTTTCTAGCAATCTTATCCAGGACAATAAAGAATCTCGAGATGATGTGCCTGGAAATCGAAAATCATATTAGTAATTTTTTTTTTGCTTTCTTAATTAAAAAACTTTATTTCTGAAAAACATTTTTCACTCATTAGGTAGACTTGGAAGATTGGTATTTATATTAAGTATATTTATTTTTTTCTCTGATAAGTAAATAATGACGAAGATACAGTGCATTTCCATTTCGCGTGACGTCACGATGAGCTACGCTTTTTAACCAGAGGTGATGTAAATCACCCCAAAGTATTTTTGTGAATTTGTACTATTTTGCTAAATGAAGATATATGGGTCCTTTATTTTTGGAAAATCTAGTTGCCTTATATATTATATAAATAGACAGCTTGAAGTATCCCACAGGAAATACAAGTTACCTGTAGCACATACTGCTAGTATAGTTCCATCGTCTTGTTCATGCACTGTGGACCTTACTGATGGTAATTTTGTGCTTCCGATGACTCCAGGTATACCAGTTGGCTTCTCAATGTTTGACACATCTGTAAATATTAAAAACTAGCTTTTATTTCCACTACCATATTAGTGCTAATCTCTAGGGCACAATCCCTACACAAAATGTAGGACGAAAAATCATGATTCTTTTCTTTCTCTCAATGTAAGATAAATCAAAACGCATTTTTACATTTATTGTAAAGATTACAAGCTTATGGGTTTACTGATGCTAATGTCAAAAGCATTAAATACCACACTAGCAAGACACCCCGAATCAATGTTCAGGGTGTAAGTGGTATTTTTACTTTTTCATGTATTTCAATTTCAGTACCTATATACTAAGTCAGCTGTTCTTATCTTATACAGAAAAAAAAACGACGACGACAAAAGTGTGCAGTCACTCGGGCAATTTGCCATACAAAATGCCCGGGTGACTGCACCTTTATAAGGTAATGTCTATTTTTTGACTTATTTTAATTTCATTTTATTATACTATAGTGATCTATAGAGCCCGTGGTTCGATTTATTATGGGTATGTCCCTTCCACCTTGAATACTGCCATCATTTTCACTTTATTAGAAGTTAAAAATAATTATGTAATTTCTTACCATCTGGATCACTGTCGTCAACCAGTTCTGGTCTTATTTTTCCAAGTAGAAGGAAATAGTTCACTGTTTGGTCCCTTAAGTAGACCATGTAAGGTCCCTTCACAACCAGTGGCTCCTCAGCCGGCTGTTCAGCAAGCAACACATGCTGGGCTCCGCTTTGTGCGCTGACTACCCAGGTCTTGTCTAATGAAGCCTCTATTTCTTCTGTCTGACAAAATTAAAGGTTGTTTAATGATAACAATAAACTATGACATGTTCTGGAAAGCAGGTTCCAACTGAAAAATTTGAAGATGAAAGAAAATTACATGTTAAAATTTTTATAAAATTCCTTAAAAAATACTGCTTTTATATTTAAAAAACAATCTGCAAGTCAGTACTTGAGTGGTTGGATACCAAATAATCTTTAAATAATAAGACTAGAAATTTAATAAAGTTATAAAAATAAGAGTTTTCACCTGCCAAACTTGTACTTTAGTATCTGGATCTACAGAAGTGATTCTCTCCACTGCAAGTTTGGCCAATTCCAGGACGTCATCTGGGAGTTTGTCTGGCAGGTACCAAGGGCTGAGGTTCTTGAATTTGGGCATCCAGTACATCATGCGCCAGAACTTCCGTAGGGGAATGCCACGTCGTCCAAATATGTTCAGCAACATTTGCTCCATTTCAGTGTCTGGCATTACAGCTGTGCGAAGAGAATTAAAAAGGATTAATATAGACAATTTCATGACATGCAAATGTAAAGAGAATTAGAAAGGATTATATTGTAAAATATAGACATTTTCATGACATGCAAATATAGTTAAAGTCCTTGATAGGAAATTATGTAAGTGGGACAATGTTTGGTTGTGATGGTAGAGAACACATTAAATATTTATGCAGGTACTGACCTACCAACCAAAAAAAGCTATGAAAAATATGGAAGAGGCCTGTATTATTTTCTATTACCAACTACTACTACAAGTAGTATTATAAAATAAGTAAGTGGTAGTAGAAAATAATGGTGCTATGAATTAGCTGGCTATCTAGTTGAAAGGAATTGTTGTAATAATGCATAAGTAACATACCATTATCTTCCATTTGTTCTAATAAATCTACTGCACATTGTTGTTGCTTAGGATAATGCATGAATTCTGATTGGAAAATATTCTCAGGAATAAATTTTCCTTTAGGCAGCACTTCCACTAGAGCTTTATAAACTTCTAAATCCTTTTGAACTCCAAACTCTTTCATTCTAGCTAAAGCCGCATAAATAAATTCTACATGTCCCCTTCTTCTTGTATCATGCTCTTCAAACATTTTGATAACCTGAAGATAGCATTCTTTATCTTTCTTCTTAATATTAGCGGTAAATGGATCATACAATACGACTTTTTTATCAGAACTCTCCCATCTTCTAAAAAGAATATAAGAAGGTCTAATTTGTATCATATTTCTGAATAATTTTGTGGCCATTTTAGGTTATGTTTCTGTATTACATAATAAATGCAGAAAAACAACTAAAAAATACACTAGGTATATTAACTAAATTAACGTAGAAGCTTTGGTGCTATTTAATAATATCACTCTCATTTAGAAATCAACATTAATTTCTAAATCTAAATGACACTGCCGAATTTGTTTCTATTTTTAGTAAGTTGAGTTGACAGCAGTGTTGCCAGTAGTGGTTGGCTATTTAGAACGCCGGAAAATCTAAAAACGAACGAAATTGGAGGTAAGGGAACGCACTACAAAAGTCCCTTTTGAAGAGTTTGGCGACGGGGGGTGCAATTCGTTTTCTTTTATTTATACAACAACGGCAAGGGGTAATCTATACATATAATAAATATACAATATACAAGTGATAATTGGCCTGCAAAAAAACACTTTTGTTACCGACAAATTCTAATTCTGTGTCAGTCACTGCCGACCCGACTTGATGTGGCACCTTTTCCCCTCCAACTTTATGGTGTGCAACCCACCCCGCCCTCTTCCCCAAAAAGGAACGAAAAGAACGATCAAAACAAGAGAACGATAAGGGAACGCATGACCGCAAAATAGAACGCAAAATGTTCCAAAGGGAACGATCTGGCAACGCTGGTTGACAGTGACTGTGACATGACAGATCAGATCAAAAATGACAGATGACTGACAGCATACTGTCATACATACTGACGGTAAACGTCAGTGGAAGTATTGCTATTCATTTCATTCAATGTGTAATGTTTTCATTCATGTTATACATGTTCATTCCCATGGTTCATTCCATTCCATGTTCATGTTTACTTTTGGCGGTTTAATAGTCGTTCATCATTCATTCTTTTTTAATCAGTTCAACTTGTGCGCTGTTAGGGGGTTGTAGTTGTATTTGGTAAAAGTTTACGTGAATAATTACGATACTTCATTTTATTTCCATGTAATCTAAGTGAATGTTGACATTTATATTTTTTCACAATGTGTTATTAATATAGAGGGATAGTGACAAGGTGGTTTATTATACAAATAAAGAAAATAATAGCATACACTCTTGGAAGTGATAAGTGGAATCATGTTGTGTAAATTGACGGTGTGCGGTTTTATTATGCTCCTTATGGCAAATTTTGCAGGTAAGTTTTAAACAAGTATCCTTCATAAGTTTTGAAAAATGCCAAATAGGTACAATTTGACTGTCATATTATTATAGTTTTGAAGAAGTATAAAGATAAGACAGAACGCTACAAGGTATTATGATAACTGTTGTAAATAGTTGAAAACCTTGTCATACGAATGTATAAGTAATTTTAGAAAAAGGAAGATGTAATAATTTTTATACATATACTTATATATTCACTATTTATCTAAAATTATCAGCCTGTCCTATACTAACAAATTATGCTACATCTGTATCCGTAAGTTACTTCCGTAGCTGTTATTCCCTTAGTAGGTAAAAGTACCTAATTGAAACAGTTTAATCAAAGGTCCAATATTTTGATGTAGATGTAGTTTAAATAAAGTGAACATGTGGGTAGGTTATGTACACAGGCCATAGAGTAAACAAAGAGTTAACCTTAGATAACTCTTGGGCCTGTGCTATTTTTCTGTGTAAGAACTTTAGTCAATCTTTAATTCAATTTATATTAAATTAATTAGTGTAGGAATCTTTTCAACTTCATTTTTTGTATGCCTTTACGTTTTATGTACATACATACATACATGATTTCACGCCTGTTTCCCATGGAGGTAGGCAGAGACTATGGATTTCCACTTACTACGATTTTTGCAAACCTCTTTTGCTTCGTCAACACTCATAACTCTTTTCATGCTTGCTCTCCGTTTATGGGTACTCCTTACATCACCTTTCTTCAGAACATCTGAAGAAAGTTACTACGTTTTACGTAGTTTTGGAAAAAACACTGCTATGAAGAAACGTCTTAAGAAACTTTAGCTCCTACTTTGTCAAGTGTGGCATGGCTACATAAACTCAGCCTCGGCCCGAGGATCGGTAAATTATTAGTCGTAGTTAACCAGGGATCACACGACTCGCCGAAAGAGAGCTCAAAAATTAAAAGAGCATTAAAAAGCATATAGCTACCAACAAAGTAACCAAACTACTTATTAGCTTGTTGGATCGGGATTGGGATTCTAAAAATAAATCTGTACGTAATTCTAATTCTACCATCCGTCAGCAGCACGTCACGATATTGGCGAACTTGAAACACTTCCTAGTGCTATTGAACTTATAAATCAAACATATTCTCAAACAAACATTATGTAAAAACTATGTAAGTAAGTTTCTTAAAGGATTCTTTATAGATAAACGTTGATTAAGGCGTCTAACAAAATATAAGATATGCAATTGGAATAGTTGCCTGTTTCTAAATAAATAAAATCGATATTGAAATAATATTACTTAATTATCGGTATATTCTCGATAACTTTGATAAGGAACATAATTTAAGAGACAAGCTTGGAATTAAAAGCCGTCGTTATTCTAAATAGGTACCTCTATCAACAAATAAAAGCACCAACACAGGACAGGACGTATACTGTCTAATAACGACGATTACCATAGACATATAATTTTTTACTTCTTAAATCTATGACGATTACAAGTACTAGTGTCTGTTATGTACTAGTACTACGTTTATAATATTTTATTACTAAAAAGAGGCGTAATAAAATAAGATTGGTATCTAGACAAAACATATTCTAGATATATAGTATGCTAAAACCGAGCACAGACATTTTTTCTTGTTTATATTGAGGTTTGCGACGTTTCGGGCGGCCGGCCAACCGCCCACGCAGGCGGCGCGCCCTCATTGACACGTCAGGAAAAATACAACATTTCAGAGATTTCACAGTAAACAAGCCGATGCAAGGTGATTATAGGTGAAGAGAACAAAATTGTAAAACGGAGCAATGACATTGAACATACTAATGTATACGTTGCAGTTGGATTGTATAATCCGCTGTTTGACAAAAACTCTAGCTGTATGTCATTACAGCTTGGTTTTGTAAAACAGCGAAAAATCGTTCAGCTAGATCGTCAATGTGTTGTATATATTCAGTAAATATACCGTATTTCATGAAAAAATTCGCAGGTATTTCATGAAAACGTTAAGAATAATACTATAATGTAGTAAGGTACTTCTATGTTTACATACAGGAAGGTCTTTAATATACGAATTTTTAGCAAATGTTTAGTTTTTACAATAAATTTAAGTTGACATTTAAGTTGACAGTACAGCTAGTAAAATATAGTTCATATTTTACTAGCTGTACCCGCGGGCTTCGCTCCCCGTGGGAATTTCGGGATAAATTGTACCCTTTGTCCTTCCCCGAGTCTCAAACTATATCCATACCAAATTTCATCCAAATCAGTTCAGTAGTTTGAGCGTGAAGAGGTAACAAACAAACAAACAAATATACAAACTCACTTTCGCATTTATAATATTAGTAGGATGTGCTAAAATTGACCAGACGCTCGAGAGACGAAAGTGTCACTTTTCATCTTTCTACAAAGTAATAAATTTTATTTTCATAACCATTACACAATTAATTACTTTTCGAAACGAAAAATAAAAATTTCAACGATTAAAAAAAAGCTTAAACTTAATTAACTTTACTCAACTAGGTAAAACCGTGTTATTGAAATTGCAAAAATATACTTAGTTTACGAATCACAGAACTTACGCTTCGTAGGAATGAAAATATGCATGTCGGGTGTAGAATAGTTAATAAATGTATGGACTTTTTCCGCTAGTTGCATCTGGATCGTTCGAGCCAATCATGCCCTATTTGATTCAATGGAGCCATGATGAATATCGATGATGGCCCATTTGAACGGTACCTAGGTAGGTAGGTACTTATTGAGTTGTACGATATGATGCATTTTTTATTCTACGGTCTGAAATTTAACAAGAAACTGTTCAAGAAATATATTTTTTAAAACAAGCTTTTATCTAAAACAATAAACTTAAAAGTTTAAAGTGCTATTTAAGACGCATCAAACGTGCCTAAACTTGATGGAGTTTCATCCTGTCATTACAGAGTTCGTACCTCCTTACCTTCCAGCTCCATCATTAGATCAGCTTTATGTCATCATAATACTGCAATGTCACGCGATGTACGTTTGCGTGCAAAATTTCAGCTTAATCAGAAACCGGGAAGTGGGTCAAATTTACTTGAAAGATTTGATTACAAAAAAGAGACAGATAGATAGACAACGAACGGGACAGGTAAAACTAAATTGAAGCTTTTAAAAAGGGTTACATCTTCGTTAGCATTACATTTTGTCATAAGGCATGAAGTGTCTAGCTAGAAGTTTAAGACATTTTAAAAACTATCATAAATTATGATTAAAATATAATTTGGTCTTAGTCTCAATCATAATGATCGATCTCGAATCGATCGATGAATAATGTAAAAAATATTGTTAAAACTGAAATGATATAAATTTATTACGAAAATTTTAAAAATGTTTACCTGAGTAATTTAGTTGGAAAACGCCGACTAGTTTGAGTAGATTAACGTTCCAGGAGGGATAGGAATTTTAACTGTTAAAATATTCATTATGAAGCTTAGCAAGTTCTAACTTTATAAGACAGCGCGAGATATTATAACTTTTGCATAATAGAAAGTCGAAAACACTGACCATGTTCGCGGAAGTACGCCACATATGATACTACCGCATACGTTCCAACAAGGTGTTGACTTAGAAAACTATAATCCATACGTTATATACTAATTCTCTTTGTATAATAATGTTTTAACTAAGTTTGTAGAAGCTAAGCTTAAAGTAAACTCCACATTCAAAGTTGGGCTCATTTATGAACGTATTTCAAGCCCCATAGCATGAACATATTAATCCTTCTCATTTTATTATTCTCGAAGATGATTATTTATACTGTGGGGCTTACATCAGGCAAGACAATGAAATTGAAAAATGTTTTATTGGTAATTGTGCTATTGAAGTTGGGTTACAATAGTGACAAGCCTGTGTCAGGGTACATACGAGATAGGCATAACATACGACTCCGAAACTGAACTTCGACAAACTGTATTTTGACATTTATTTCGACAAAAAACTATAGTCTAGAGAATAAAATTAATTGTATGACAATAACTAATTTTCTAATTTTTTACCACTCTTGATCGGTCATTTTGGAAATCTTTGGATGGGGCCTATGTACGTATACAGCAGTGAACGTTATGCGGATGAAATCATGATGATAAACTAATTTTCTTTATAAGGCTACCTGCAAGGGCGAGAGAATCTCGCCGATATAATCTAGGAAGGTACTTACTTAATGCTATACTGACTTCATGAACATTCGGCAATATTATCGAAGCGATATGATGTATGAGTTATGTTAATTTGGAGGCAACGCCAAAATTATCAAAATATTGTAACAAATATCAATTTTGATGTGATAGATTGTTACTTTGTTTTGTCCAGACATTTTATCAAGATTACTTACGGTTTGGATAATAAAACATGCAACATGACAATGTTACAATAGCTCTAGTGGGCAGAGTGAGCTACCTCGAGTACCTACAATTATCTCATGCGATGAATAAACGTGTTCTTACGTAAATACCAATTCAACTGGCAATTATAATCTAAACTATCAAGTTTGAGTCAACTTGTTTATAGCCTAAGACTGTATTAGATATATATTTAGAAAGAAAAAAATATAGCAACTTTTTAATAAAGCGCAGACGTTGAACATTAAGAATGTTCTGCTCGCCTTGCCCTTGAAAACCATTTACATACGGGTCCTTACTATTGATATTGATACAGATGTGGTATTTACACCATGTATTCGTAAACTTGTTTTTACACGGCTTCAAAAATGTACAATTACTATTATATAGTTGGTCGACGATCTTGTAAAATCCGGCTCTGAAAAAAACTTGATTATATCCTTAAAACAAGGTCGCCGGATAGGTTTTTAAATATTTGATTGAAAGGCATTGTAAAACTATAATTGCATGTAATACTGTATTTTTTATAACTATAAAAATACAATAATTAGTTGTGTACAAGTTAGTACATAATCTTAAAAAGAATATTATTTAGCGGACTCCAGGATTCACAGCACTACAGCTGAGGATGCAACTGGGAATACTCTGAGATGAAATAGAGATTTTTCTTTTTTTTTATTAGAAATTTTGTACTTAGGAAGGTATATTTAAACTCGGCCACAGGCTATACAAGGGTGATGGGGGTGCTAAGGAGGAAAAAGGAATCAATCAAAATATAATAAGTGATGGGGTGTTAGCTAATCTTGCAAAATGCCTTCGATACCTATTTAGTGCACTAAATTTTAATTCAAGTACCTATAAGGAATCTGCATTAACGAAATACTTTTTTTCCTATTTGGGTATATTAACCCTAGACGATTATAAAGTAGCTTTTACATAGAAATTAAAAAGTAGCTTTCATGTAGAAGTTCTATTCTCATCGGAAGTTAAACATAGGCTGAAGTGTTTGGTCACGTCAGAGTGCTGCTGACCCTTTTTCGCAAAATCGAGCGAGCAGTTAGCTGCATTCCGTCAGTTTTTTAACTTCCGAAAAAAGAGGGTTTTTATTAGTTTGACGTGTTTGTGTGCGCCTAAACGAATGCCGATTTTGATACGTTGATGTTTCTTAGCTATGTAAGATGTAAATCGATTTACCGATTCAAAAGTTGTTGCGGGTAAATGCTCGAAATCCGATGGTTTTTAATTTTTTTGGTAAACTCGTTAAAAAATTTAAAATATGTAAGTTAAATTTATACAACTAACTACTATGTTTATATCTACTGCAGCATTAGCCTGCATTACGCAGTCGACGAACATATGTTTGTATCATAGGTTTGTATAGTACCTATATGTTTGTCTTTATTGTGTCTGCACCTTGTGGTTTTAATTTCGGCCAAAAAATCTACGAGGTAATTTATTTTAAATTCTTGGGCTTAATTCTGCTGAATGTATTATGTAAGATATTTATGGTTAAACTAGCTGTGCCCGTGGGCTTTGCTCCTCGTGGGAATTTTGGGATAAAAACTATCCTATGTCCTTCCCTGAGTATTAAACTATATCCATATCAAATTATATCTGAATAGGTTCAGTGGTTGAAGCGTGAAGTGGTAACAAACAAACAAATATACAAACTCACTTTCGCATTTATTATATTAGTAGGATAAGTTTAATTAATTTTTTTAACAAAATATGTAAATTATTTTTTAAAGTTAATAATCGGCACCTAACTATGAAACGTTTTCCGTTATGTTCTTCGTCGTTCGAAAAAAATTGAAAATAATCTAGTTTATGGAAAGTTTAAAAAAAAATAACCACGAATATAACCTACCGAATGTATAGACAATTTTCTCATTCATTACCTTGACTCTTCCTTCTTGCCTTCATAATTAACGTAAATATAGTAAAGTAACAAAGCACATTGTTATCAATTCTGTTATCTAAGATTGATACCATCATCATTCTAACTACATGACCACCACCTCGTTACGAGATTTTATATTTCACTAGCTGTTGCCCTCGGCGTGGCGCAAGCTTAATCTAATGATGAGTTTCATAGTTAACATCTTCATCCCTTATTTTACCCTCTTTAACAATTACTTTTCATAAAGAAGTGATACAGTATTCTTTCGTCTTAAACCATGAGCAGAGCATACAATTTTTACATTTCTAACTTCAAAACTGAAAAAGTTTCATATAAACTTTTACCCCCCTACTTTTCGGGTTAAACAGTATTTTCTTTTAATAGTAGTACAGTAGACTTTTGTTTTGAACCATGAGCTAGCACATCAATTTTTACATTACTAACTTCAAAATTAACCAAGTTTCATACAGACTTTGAATTTCAACCCCCATTTTTAGCCCTTAGATCAAAAAAAAATGCACACTTACGTTTCTAGACCTAGCAGCGGTATCATCTGTGTGTTGATCGGTCAGCAAATATGTCAGCCAGTCAATTTCTTCTTTTATGTATACGAGTATAGATTCTTACCTTATCTTCCTCCGAGTAACTATAGGTAATCGTACATGGTAAAACGAACAAACTGCAAGTATACAATTTATGATAGGTTAGGTATGTTTCCAAGCACAATATGAGTACCTATCTAAGCGGTTACTGCAGTTACATGTTCGTTTGATTTCTGAGAAACTGAAGCTAAAGAATACCAAACAAGCAATTGTCCCACGAGTGTGTTGTTCCTTTTTAATTAATTGCTAACAAACAATGCCCCACTTATACCGAGATTTATATCCATATTGCCAATGAGATCATTTTCAAGTAGGTACCTACTGTTATAAGGTTTTATGTAATTTGTAAGTATTTCATTTATCAGTCCAAGAAGAATACTTTTTGTAATTTTTTTGGTAATTTTTACAAAGTGTGCACAGGTTAAGCTAGCCCCAAAGTAAGTCCGAGACTTGTGTTATGGGATACTTACTCAAGGATGCCATATTTCATAACAAATATATAAAAAGATCATTTTTCTTGACCTGACCGGGATTCGAACCAGGAACCTCCAGTGTGCGGGTTGGCATCAAGACCACGGGGGGTCGTCAATATTTATTATTACTTATAGTATAGAAACATATTACTTAATCATAGGTATAGAAAGTTACCTTTCTATACCTATGATTTTTAATTTTAAGTTGAAGTTTATGACGGATATGTGGAAAAGGAAATTGGGTATGGTATTGTTAAATTATGGGACCTAATTAGCTAAAAAAATTGTTGAAACGTCAAGTAGACATAGTTTCAAACATAATTTTTTGTCCTGTGACACTGAACTAGTAGGTATATAATTAACTAGTGTGTAACATACAAACCCGCATAAAATATTCTAAAAAATCATTAAGATTAGATAACATTTAAGAGGATTGTGTAGCTGTAAATTTCCATACAAAAAGCGATAACGTTTCCCCCCTCTTAAACATAGGCCAATTTTGATATTGCCAATTTCGTGGCAAAGTTTTCTTCATCTGCTACTTTTGTATGGATGGAGTGCCTGCGATACTTTCCCCATAAATACAATGACAAATGTTATAAGCGGAAAATCACCATAAAATAATTTTATTATGAACTTAAACCATACTATCAAAGATTGATGTAAAATAAATTTTCTAAACTAAAAACCTACAGCATTGATTTTGATAAAATTTATAAGGGACCACCTAACAAGTACACCCCTTCAAACAAACAAGAATCGATTCGAATCGAAAAATCGATTCAGGCGTCTTTGAATAATCGGTAAACATACATAAAAAAAAATCGCGACGATTTGATACCATCCTCCTTTTTGGGAGTCGGTTATTTAAAACCATATTGGATGCCAAACCGGTCAATATTTACTTTTACTGTAGGAACTAACAGTCTTCTACTAAGTGCTGAGTAGCTGAGAGTATGATCTGAATGAACTATACAAATTACCCCCGAACCAGCCCTCAGTAGAAGGCCACAGAAATTGAACTTACTGATCCTCACGTCACTCATTCCATCCAGAGTACAAGACTACAAGTAGGTCATCATCATTATCTTCATCAGGTCTTTATAGTTTCCACTGCAGGAGCACGACCCTCTCTGTACTACTAGAGCCATATTTGGTCAGAGCAGTCAGAGGATTTGGC
Organism: Acrobasis consociella; assembly: GCA_963555685.1. NCBI lineage: Eukaryota > Metazoa > Arthropoda > Insecta > Lepidoptera > Pyralidae > Acrobasis > Acrobasis consociella. Next base: position 8,970,443 of record OY743115.1, read on the forward strand.
TACATTCTCCTCCAGACGGGTTGGAGAGGTCTCTTGGTGTTTATAAACTATGTATAGCTTGTATTTCCTAAGTCGCCTTCTACTAAATCCTCGGAAAGACTTGGAGGTATCTAACTTAATTGTAATTCTGTCGACTGTGATTTTTAACCCTTTACTTGATAATTAAATTCTATTCTCGCGAGATTTCCCCTTTTAGTCATGGAATTAATGCTTTTAGTAGATTTGTAGTGAACTAGCTCTTTCGTTAAGAAAACGCAATTCCAAGCAACAAACTGAAGTTTCCCGCCGTTCTCTGTATCTTTCTTTTACGAAAAGATTGCTAATGAATGTACACGATTTATATGTTTGTATCAGTAATAGTAAAGCCTGTTTAAAGTTTAATCTTCTCTTTAAACAAAATAATTTCAAAACGTAAATTAGAGTAACAAGTTTAAAAAGCTCTCAACAATAGACCTAAATAACCTTTGCCGAGTAACTGTTTAATAAAGAACCGTTTAGTCAGGCTAATTAAAAAAAAAACACCGACCATCAAGCGTTCACCCCCATAACTTTTAAACCGCTGAACCGATTTCCATCAAACATAACTAAGAATCATCTCGATCAAGTCAGCTTCTAGCTTTTAAAAATATAAAAGCAAAATACTTGTTTGCATGATAAATAACCAGCTAAATTAGCAAGTAGGCAGCATAACAGATATTTGTGTAACAAATATTATATCGGATAATCTATTGATTCATTCTTTCAGCCGAGGGCTAATCGGGATTTATGAGGTAAGCCGCATAGTTTGGGGTGCGATTCCAGTCAGATGAAATTGTTTTATCCGAATTTATTGCCCGCAGGAGGCCCGCTTAAATATTCCCAGCTTTGTAACCTATAAACAAATAAAATAAATAAATATGTAAAACAGCTTTATCTGTAGCGATAACATTTTGGGAACGATCTCCCAATTTATGGGAATGTTGGTCGTAGACGTACTGATCTATGAATCGTAGATCAGTTACTCCTCATATGACAAAATTAATACCTTCTTATCTAAAATATAATGAAGGAGATTTATTTATTATGATGTAGGTAAATACAAAAAAATACGATCTAGAATTTAGAATGGTATATAATAGAGGAAAATGCGCTAGACAATGGTAGCTTTCCAATCGTCGGGATAGTAGAAGTAACACAACACATTACCTAACAGGTATCAGTAACTGTGCGTAATAAAATAATATATCAGTCCCATAAACGTAACATAATTATTAAATTTGCAAATAATACCTAGGTGAGATAGTGAATACAAGGTCTATTAAATTATAACTTATAACTAATAAACCGCAGAATGTTGAAGAAATCGTAAGTCTAATACCTGATGTAAGTCTCTTAATAAACAGCTTTCCATACATTGAATAAAACTCTTTGTTTTCTCAATAGTTGTAAATACACACCACAAATGGCCTAAATCCTGTGTAACATAAATAGCGATGTTCCGTAATCAGATTGCGGCCATTTAACGCGGAGTGATGCACAAATGGGATGATTAGCGGCGGCAGTAAAGAACGCATTAGTTGCGCGATAATAAGCCACGATTTCCTTACAAAAGTTAGGGCGAAGTCAGCGGTCCGTGCAAAAAGTTATCCCATCCGAGTGCGATGACAAATGACCGAGTGAGGCGGGAGACATCAAGGAATCACAGTGAAACGGCCGATTTGCTTCGCGATCATTCTTTGTATATCTCGGCAACGGCATTCCCCACAATTCCTCTGGGAGGCTCTTTCATGAAGTCGTTACGGCCGATATTTCAGCACATTTTTTTCTATAATGCCTTTCCTCGACGTGCTTTTTAGATATTGGCCGTAAATCTTGCGCATTTCGAGCACAGTTGGAGCTGGGTTTATGTGTACCGTAACTTTTTCATTAAACTTAGGACGTAAAGTTTTTCAAGCAGACAAGTTTTAATTGACTCTACGATCAGGCGCTTAACGTTCGTAACGGATACGTGCTGAGATGCTGGTTTATAATTAACTATGTAATTATTCTTATCAACAGGGATAATAATATGTTATTATAATCCTAATTAAGCTTATATTAGGAAGTTTTTAAATTGACATAATACTTATTTATACTATAGTCGATAAAAGATTATCTGCCGCCTAAATCAAAATATCAGGAAGGACGTCTCCGGTCTATGTTGTTTGCAAAATTGATAAAAATCGCACAACAAAAATATCAGAATAAGATTAGATAAGATTAGGCAAGTAATCAAACTTGCTACGTTTTTACACACGTATTTGGATGATATAGGTAAGTATAGACAGATATAAATTCATATAATTCCACCATTTTCCATTCTTAATTTTTATCTTTAGATAGGTAATCTAGAATAACCGGTCAAGTGCGTGTCGGACTCGCGCACGAAAGATTCCGTACTATTATGGGAGCCCCACTTAAATATTTAGTACCTGGGCGACCGAGCTTTGCTCGGTTACATTTCAAACATTAACTAAAATTTTTTAAACTTGTCTAAAAACAATACGAAATAAAAAATTACATATAAACTTGAACATAAAAAAAAAACAAAACAAAAGTAAGTCACCGAGTGGGATTCGAACCCGTAACACTCGTTCTAGCGGTCGGTATCCTTAACCGCTGAGCTAAAAACAAGGCGGTCGGTGCGACGAAATTAGCGACCATGTTCTGCATGGCAAGAAAAACGCATGAAAACTCGGAAAACACGCGTTTTCCCAAACATAAGACTAATCTAGATCGATTGTTTACCCCCGAAAACCCCCATATACCAAATTTCAGCGAAATCGTTAGAGCCGTTTCCGAGATCACAGAAATATATAAATATACATACAAGAATTGCTCGTTTAAAGGTATAAGATATTATTTATTTATATTATTATTTTTAGTTTAATGGTTGTTATAGCGGTAACAGGGTAAAAATTCTGTCTAGCTATCACGGTTTATGAAATACAGCCGGGTGACAGACAGTCGGAGTCTTAGTAATAGGGTTCCATTTCATCCTTTAGGTACGAAACCCTAAAAACGTAATATACGTAGTTATTGAATCATATAGCGTGATTTCACTGCGATGTAAACATTAATCTGTGATACAAAGTAAAATAATCTACTCACCTACAACTTTATTAAATTATCTATACGTGTCAAAACATTGGGGGAGTACGTGATCATGCAATGGCAGATAAACAGCAGATATGCCCCAGAGAAATGGACACCAGGCGCGCCTGACACCAGATTTACTGATAAACGTGACAAACAACTTACATCAGATATTTGAAGTCTAAAAATATCCTATGCTATGTATTGGCATTTATTTTATTGGCCAAAAAAGGCAGTGAAACTGAAATGATGGCGCTACTGAATATTTTCAATGTTATGGGCGGTCTTATGTTAAATAAAGTATAATTGTAGTCATTATCAAATATATTTGTGACGTCCACATATATATTTTTGATAAACTTCATATTTAGGGTTCCATAGTAAACAAGGAATAGTTTCGCAATGTCTGTCTGTCTGTCCGCGATTCTAGTCAGAGACTTTAAGGACAAAAAAACTGTAATGCATGCGGCATGGGTATACTTACATATTAATAAAAAGGGGTAAAATATATATTTTTAGGTTAGCTCCTATAACATGTAAAGTGGGAGTCCATATTTTTCTTTTCCTTTAACCCATCGTTTGGGATTATGGTTGATAAGGTTTTTCAAAAGTCAGCTTGTGAAAACCATTTTTCGATTTAGGGGTCTGTTTCTGAAATATTTGGTTTTATGGTTGCTTTTGATATAGTTAAGTGTCTTCCCCTCTCTGCTAAACGGTTGTATGGACACGTAAAAAAATTCAGGGCAGTAGCTGCAGTATATATAACGTAGTTTAAAGTTAAACGATCAGAGCTGAGTAGGGCCACAGAATAAATAGGTACTTGTACTTGTAGGGCTTACAAATTAAAAAGTTATAGGCGACCAACGTATAAAATGTACTAGGAAGAGTAAAATTTTAAATTTAATAGAAAATTTCTTAAAAATTTGCCTAAAGCGGTCTGAGTAGGTCTACTATTGAGAGTTAAGGTTTTAATGTATGAATGTGCTCCTGAAGTCGGTAGCATTTTCTTTCAATATGATAGTAAAAAAAAGCAAATTTTCTTTCAATACGATAGTAAGACGTATATATGATGTATCTGTAAAAAGAGGCTTTCACAAGTGTGGCTGATCACTTTTATTCGTCGGCTTATTCATATATATAAATATTTTACACTGCAAAAAAACCTATAATACTCTCGTATATAGGACCATAAATGGAGTTAATGGAAGCAGACAGAGTTGAGAGCTCGTTGAATATTAAAGTGGCAAGTAACAGGCTGGCAGGTCTGGCATTCGCAGCTGGTTTTTAATTTCCAAATAACGAGTGGATCTTTTTCGATGGCGTAGATACTATTATTCTGCATTACAATCAATATATATCAATTTAAATGTATACAAAGTAGAAGTGACATACTCGTTATAAATCAGACCACAGGCTATACAGATCACTATATTTAAATGATAAGTACCTGGGCGACCGAGCTTTGCTCGGTTACATCTCAAACATTAACTACATTTTTTAAAACTTGTCTAAAAACAATACAAAATAAAAAAAATATATAAACTTGAACATATAAAAAACAAAATTAAGTCACCGAGTGGGATTCGAACCCGTAACACTTTTCTAGCGGTCCGCATCCTAACCTGCTAAGCCAAAACGGAGAGCGGCTGACGCGACGCAATTAGCGACCATATTCTGCGTGAAAAGAAAAACGCATGAAAACACGCGTTTTCTTAAACATAAGAATAATCTAGATCGATTGTTTACCCCCGAAAACACCCAAATACCAATTTTCAGCGAAATAGTTAGAGCCGTTTTCGGGATCATAGAAATTTGTATACATATAAATATATATACAAGAATTGCTCGTTTAAAGATATAAGATAAAATAGCAGTAAAAAAACAAACAAAAATCGTCATTCCCATACAAATTGCCCGGGCGGCTTACACTTTAGTATGTAAATGCCAATATATTTTTGTGTTCTTTTACTATTATTTTAATACCGTTATATTATAGTGATCTGGTATAGCCAGCGATTCGATTCATTATGGGTATGTCCCTTCCACGTTGTATATGATTTTTTTTACTCCTGCACTGTTAACTGTCTTTTAAATGGTTCTGAACATTAATATAAGAACATCGATTATATGATTGTAGAAAAAAGTCTATACTCTATTTCTCATAATAGCACATGTGTCGTTATTTCGCTAAAAAGATACGCCTAGCCATAGACCTAGAACTTTTTTTTCTATAGATTAACCATACTGGCAACATAAGAAAAAAGTTTTTTAACAGAGTCACTAAAAAGACGTCAATAAAAAAAATTTTTTCATAGATTCCATATATATTTGTATATTCTAAATCTGATTTACCAACCAAACATATGTATGTACGTCAAACATTTTCATATTTTACTTTGTTTGTTTTTGTATTTTATTTAGAAAATATAGTCGTTGAAAAAATATTGTATAAGTACATCAAAAAATGCTCGATGGCGTCTCCTTACGATAACCTGCGCCACTCGCATTTTTTGAGCGTTCTTATATATACAACTGTTGCATAAAATACTATTAAGTATGTTTCACGCCCGATCAAGGTGCCAACTAACTTGGAATTTTTTGTTTGAATAGGCATACTTGGCGCTAAAGCCGGTTTGTAGTTAAAAAATGTTTTATTTTAATTTCACAGTTTGCAGGCTCATTTCTGCGCCTGGTAATTATTTTAACTCTAATGGCCGGACAGGAATATTTTGTTTCAGGCTTTAAAATTAATTTACAATACAAAATAATATTGTTTTTGTATAAAATAGCCAAATTTCCGCGTTTTACAAGTCTTTTACGTTGTAATAAATACTTAACCTATTTAGTAGCAGACGCAGTTAAGTTAGTTAACACGGAATTAAATACTTAAGTGTGAAAAATAAAAAAAGTTGTATGTAACATTATTTTGGATTTTAATGATTCCTCTTTATATGAGACGATATACTAAAACTATTTTAAGGATGAATTCAGTCCATGATAACAAACAACTTTCTCAAGGAACACGTATCGATATATGAAAAGTAATTTTTGGCCTCCCATATAAATCGACCGATCAGCTGATCCGAGTTTGTATGGAAAGCCAAAAATTATTTTTTATATTTCGTCGTATGTTTCCTGGGGAAAGTTGTTCAGTGTCACGGACTGAATTCATCCTTAAAATAGTTTTAGTATATTTTGGAACTGCGATGTAAAACCATTTTTTATGTCAAAAAGTCTATAGTTCACTAAAAGGGCGTTTGTGTAATGAATAATGAGTGCAAATAGACTGAACTAGGTCGTAGATCCATGATGATACCATTGGCTATGACTGTTCTGAAAACTAAGTGTGTACCTATCTTTTTAGGGTTCCGTAGCCAAATGGCAAAAACGGAACCCTTATAGATTCGTCATGTCTGTCTGTCTGTCCGTCCGTATGTCACAGCCACTTTTTTCCGAAACTATAAGACCTATACTGTTGAAACTTGGTAAGTAGATGTATTATGTGAACCGCATTAAGGTTTTGACACAAAAATAGAAAAAAAACAGTAAATTTTGGGGGTTCCCCATACTTAGAACTGAAACTCAAAAATTGTGGGGTATCTATGGATAGGTCTTCAAAAATGATATTGGGGTTTCTAATAGCATTTTTTTCTAAACCGAATACTTTGCGCGAGAGACACTTCCAAAGTGGAAAAAAGTGTGTCCCCCCCCCCGTAACTTCTAAAATAAGAGAATGATAAAACTAAATAAAATATATGTTGTTCATTACCATGAAAACTACCAGCGAAAATTGGTTTGAACGAAATCTAGTAAGTAGTTTTTTTTTAATACGTCATAAATCGTAAACGGCAATTTACCTTTCATTCAATCAACTCAAATATAAAAATTAAAAAAACATACTACAAGACTTTTATATTGTTATTTGCTACTACGGAACCCTTCATGGGCGAGTCCGACTCGCACTTGGCCGCTTATTTAAATTTAAAGTTCAACAGCTTCTGCGATGACATTGTTTCTTTGATTCTTCAGAAAACGACGAAAATTTTCTCTCAACTTCAACTTACACTTTTATTGTCTGGGTTTTTGTTGTTTGAATAATAATTACCTATGACGTATACACCCACATTCTCAGACTACCTAAAATTTACCTAAAAATATATTCGGAATCAGACTTTTTGCAAATATAACTTTTTATCAATTTATAATACTGAATTTATAACCACCTTTTCCATAGTCCAAAAAGGGGATTTCGTCTTTGTTTCATTATACTAAGCCTGGTGCTCATTAGAGGAGCGGAAACCCAATCAGGGTTTCGTTTGACTTCTTGTTAACGGACGTACCGGCGTTACATTTCACGCAGCTCAAGGACCAAACCCTCTCTCTACACGTGAGAATGTATCGTGGCGTTCGAATATATTTTGTTACAAGTGGCGTTAATTTAATAATACAGTGTAAACTTTATTGTTTTTGTGCGTGAGCGAATACAAGGAAAACTTTATTTTATTTTACTTATAGATACTTGAATTAGGTAGATATGACGATCGGTTATTTTCCAATTCCAATTTAGGCGATGTTTTCCTCTAGTTAATGAAATATCCAGAGTTTTAGTTTTTTTTCCTTTCATAACGTACCTACTTAGCTAAAATACTCAGACTAATAAGAGTGTTAGTTGACAATCAATGTTTTTTCCCTGACTAACTAGAGGCAAACATCACCTAAATTGGAATTGGAAAATAACTGATCGTCATATCTACTTCATTCATATTCGGCCATTAGGTAAGAATGTCTCAAATATCTCGAATGTTCTATACACTAGACCTTGCTAGCGGTGTAGCGATATTACTGCGACTGATTAATTATTACAACGCCTCTCAGTAGAAGCAATTGAGAAGGGAACCGTATTCAAGGTGACGGTAACTAGACTCAGATATTGATCTTAATTTTATTGACGTAGAACGAGCAATTTCTTTGTTTATTTCCTTTCAAGGGTGCTGAGGTCGCGTCGCATGCAGTTTTCTTCTAGTCAAACCACGTTCAGTCATGTAAACAATAACAGGCGTTGATCAGCGGGTTAATGACTAATCAAAACAACTAGCAACGTCATTGTGTCAAGGCAGTCTTACTATGGCTTCGTAGGCAACCAATCTATCAGTCAATTGGCGGCTCTCTCCATGCACCGTAAATTAGTACTCGATTATGCGCCGATTGAGTGAGAGTGTGCTCTGAACTGCTCTGTATTCATACAACACTCATACATGCAAAAACATCGTACGATATGAGCCGACCAATGAGATCGAGCAGCGTGGTGGGCTCGGCTCCCCACCACACCATCGGAACGCATGGTTCTTAGAACGGCACTGTTAAAAATAACTACCTGTTTGACAGCAGGACACACACGCGGGCAGACGTCACCCGAGGCCATTGCCAAGACAGAACAGATCCCCGACTTTATTGTGATACTTTAGTAATAATTAAGTCTAATTTGTACACGTTCACGCATTCTAGTTGCAGCTTGCGTGTTCTGACGTAACAGATTACTGCGACGGGCTGTCCTTCAGAATATAATTGCAAGTCACTAAAAATAAAGCAACGATTATATTGCATCGTAAATTTTTTTATTCAGTCTAGATTCGTAAGAATCCGTAAATGTAGTGTGAAATATTTTCATAATTATACAGATAGCGGCACAAAACTCTAGCGCTGACCGTTATTTATTGCGCAGAAGTCAAAAATTTATACTGTACGCCATGCGCAGTATACTATATACATTTCACTCAGCGCTAAACTTACGTGCCGCTACTTGTATCTTGTTCTATTGACTGCCCAAATAGTTGCATGTAAACAATCTAATCAGAATTTTTCCGTGGGTAAGAACACGTACTACTACTACTATACACGCAAGCAAACAGCTGATTCCACGAGACCAATGCATGTAACGTGATAGCTCCATGCTCGGTGACGTGACGCTCGGGCCAATCGTGCACTATTTTTGTAGCAGATAAATACGTGGGCACTTGGGTAAGATACAAGTCCGAATGTAAACAAAATTATGTAATATCTGCTCTTGGTTACAATGTTTTGCGTTGCGAACGATCGTTATTTTTTTTAATGCGATCAGATACTTGGGAATGGATTTAATAATGGAACTAATCTGATGGAAAAATCATAAAAATATCTAATCTCAACTATAAAGGATTACTATCGGACTATTACCAGAATGCAATTCAATACTTACATTTGTACTTGAATGCCAAGGTATTTTGATAACTGAGACTGCTAAAATAACAAGCAAGAAGCGTGTTGAACATGAAGAAATATTAAACACGCTGTGTTTGAATAATTAGTAGTAGGAATATTTCCTATCCTCCACTTTTGTTCCTGACTCACATAAACACCAATCATCTCAATTGGGGAATTTTTCTGGATCAAAAATAAATTATTAGTACTGTTAAGGAAATAAAATGTCACAAAATAATGTCACTTGCCACGATCATCCATTGTCAATGTGATTCAGATTTATTATTGCTGAAAAACTGATATTAGGAGCGCTATTTGACTCCAAGAAATTTGACGTTATTTGCCCGTAACGCCTACAAATCCCGAAGAAAATGTTTTTGTGACGTTTAGGAAAAAGTACCTGATTTGACATGTTGTAAAATAGTGGATTATGCATAATTATAAACTATTAGCTGTGCCCGCGGGCTTCGCTCCCCGTGGGAATTTCGGGATAAAGACTACTCTATGTCCTTCCCCGAGTTCCAAACTATATCATACCAAATTTCATACAAATCGGTTCAGTAGTTACGGCGTGAAGAGGTAACAAACAAATGTACAAATTCACTTTTGCATTTATAATGTAAGTAGGAAGTAGGACTAGCTGTGCCTGTGGGCTTCGCTCCCGTGGGAATTTTAGGATAAAAACTACCCTATGTCCTTCCCAGGGCATCAAACTATATCCATATTAAATTTCATTTAAAAAGGTTTAGTGGTTGAGGCGTGAAGTGGTAACAAACAAACAAACTATTAAATATACAAACTCACTTTCGCATTTATAATATTAGTAGGATAGGATTAGTAGGAAGTAGGATATAAATTTACCCATACCCAACATGTTATCACAATCACGAATATATCACCTCTGCAGTCTACAAGACTAACACATAATATACGTAATAATGTTCCTATTTACAAGTAAAGGATAAACCTTTGAGGGTATTCGAGTACCTCAAGATATTTGAAGTGCGGATCCTCTAACACTTTAAGAGGGATATGCGAATACATACTCAAGGATACATAGGTACCTACTCGTAGAGTAGACTCAATGGCTTTTGATCGTTATAAACTCCTCAAGTGAATTTAGATCTTTTTTGATGTTTCAAATCCAGAACTTTTTATAGTACTTAGATTGAGGAAAATACGCGGAAAAATGTTAGAACTCATATTACAATGTAAATATTATTTTCAGGCGAAAACTAATACTAATCATTCATGTCAATATCAATAGGTACATATCTAGGTATTTAATGAAACTGAATATAGTAGTAGTAACTAAATAAAAAAAACTGTACTAACTATGCGTGACAAATAAAATTTATAGTGATATGGATATGGAATGTTATATTATAACAAGTTTGATCAATTTATCACAAAATAATTATCTTATACCTTTAACGATTTCGCTGAAATTTGGTATATGTGGGGTTTTCGGGGGTAAACAATCGATCTAGATTAGTCTTATGTTTGGGAAAACGCGTGTTTTCGAGTTTTAGCAGAATATGGTCGCTAATTTCGTCATGCAACATACGAGTGTTACGGGTTCGAATCCCGCTCGGTGACTTACTTTTGTTTTTTTTATATGTTCAAGTTTATATACATTTTTAATTTTTTTATTGCTTTAAGACAAGTTTAAGAAACTTTATGTAGATTATCACCTAATAACCATATTACAGTACTATATAAAATACGCATAATTCTTATTTACATAATTGTTCCTTGCGAAAAGTTGGTTAGTTTCATAGTCTGAAAATACTTACATGCATATAAAACGGTTTAGTAAGCTTGGATGGCGAAGAGTGAGCAGAAATATGTATATTTTTAATTAGTAATAAGGTCTATAAAGTAATTAATATAATGCGTACTGGTTTGCAGAACGACTATTATTACCTTATTTGCGATAAAAACATTTCTTACTAATGAGGGTGATATTTCTGCTCATCCTTTGCCTTATATGAATTTTAATTAATTAAAGCTACGAAATAATAAAATAATTCGTTAGAACTGTTTCTGAAGTAGCCACCGCTTTAGCAGGCCAGGTTAATTTGAATGTTATCGTTAAAATTAATGAAGTTGTTGGGATTTAATTTGCAACTTGTTCAAGCAAAGGGAATTGTTGAAGAGCCTCTCCGGTATTTTTACTTCACGGACTTTCATTCATGAATAAGATATTAAAAAAAAGAGTTTTCACTTGGGAGCTTTATTAGTCGTTTCTTTAAAGTCAGTTTTAGGGTTCTGTAGTAAACAAGGAACCCTTATAGTTTCGCCATGTCTGTCTGTCCATCCGTGGTTTCACTCAGAGACTATAAGTACTAGGAATATGTAATATTATGCTGAAAAAGTGGTAAAATAAAATCCCATACAAGTTAAGTGGGAGTAAACTAACCCATCATGTGAGGTATCGTTGAATAGGTCTTTCAAAAATATTGTAAGCTTGTGAACACCATTTTTCGATTTAGGGATCCGTTTCTGAAATATTTTTTTTTAAATGCAACTTTATGTTAGACTAAATTGTCCCTACCCTCTATCTGTTAAACGGTTATATACGGACGTGAAAAAATTCACAGTTGTAGAATATATATCTAACAAAGTTTAAAGGAAAACTATCAGATCTAAATAAGGTTTACAAATTAAAAAGTTAAGGCGATCAACTTTGAAAATGTGTTCGGAAAAGGAAAATTTCATACAAATTCTATAGAAGCCTAGTTTTTAGACGTTTTTAGTAGCATGAACTAAAAGTTGGCATTCGCAACTGCGGAACCCAACACGTGGCCCGACACGCCTTTAATTAAAATAATTTTTCCCTATTCTTCCTAAAATCAAGTTTTTTATTCTTTATGGGGTATTATACAGTAACGGATGATTATGCTGATATGGTTTTTTTTGGACATATTTACTCTTATCATAACCATCCTTCCATGGAGTACCTTTTTGTTTTTCTCTTTATATATGGCACAACCAATGACAGATGCAGGCGACAGAGAGAGAAAAACAAAGATTGAGAATATACAATGGAGAAAAAGAAAATAAGAGCGTTAAATAAACATAGGTTAGATTTATCAAATGGGTAAAGGGCATACATGTTTACTAACCCTAGCTACAAGTATACCCATACTTGTTTACTAACCCTATACTAGCTCTTAGACCAGACTAAAGTCTGATTTTTAATTCCGTAGAATTCTGACAGCTGTCATTTTTTGACATATCAGAGATCTTAAACCTTTTTGGCCGGGCACATTTTTTTATTTAATTCCAGATTTCAATAAGAGTGTCAACATCTGAGTCGACACATTTTATTTGTTACTGAATGTAACCATTTAATTAAGTGCAGTGCTTCAAATCAAAAGGGGATTTACAGCGAGTAATATTTTCATCAGGGACAGTTGAATAACCGACATAAAATACGAACAACTGTAAAAACTGTTTGATTTAACAAACACACATACAAATAAATCCAATTGGCTTTCCACCGCGGTCAATTTGTGGGTGAATGGCTTATACGTCCTTTCCAGGTTCTTAAACTATCTCCATATCAAATTTAAAAAGCGAGCTTACAGGTAGAAAACGGGAATGGGAAATAACTTACGTAGTAAAAAAAAATATATGTGGGAAATAATGACATATTGCTTGCCCTAGTCGCCTAAATAAAAAGTTATGCTTAGACATATCCTGATTAATGACTATAAAGAGATCTATTTTATTGATGAATATTTACTTTGTCCAACAGATGCAATCAAAGAGCACTGCAACAAAGAAGAAGACATGCTGGAGAAGTGTTCAATGGCGCTACCAGTCCTCAGTTCGCCGGAGATTTCCTTCGCACTCACACAGGAAGAGCTTGAAAAGAGCTGCATGTAAGATGTCTATTTTTATACCTAATACTGCTACAGAAAGCCCCGACGTGGAAATGAAATTTCACTATTTAAAAAAAAGTACCTTTATAGTGCAACTATAAAGGTACTTTTTTTAAATAGGCTTTATTTAAAAAAAAGTACCTTTATAGTTGCACTCATTACAAAAGTGTAACCAGAAATATATTGTGCAAATTTAAACTTGATGTGGAATACAGGTAGAGTACATAATTATAATTAGGCCTTATAAAAGTGCGTCCATATTCTGTTCTTTATGACATACAATAATAATAATTTTATAAATTTAATTTTATTAGTATGTGATGTACCTAAGCGTTTAGGTAAGCACATTTATCTAATCTATACATATAACAATACAGTAAAAAACATTAAGTAAATATATTTTCAAAAAATAATAGGTGCGTTGAAGACTGTCTGTCGTCTGTTTGTCTGTTTCTACACGCAAATCTCCAGAAATACTGTTAAGCCTGAGCAACATATAGGAACTGAATTTTTTTATTTAGACGATAAAAAATTATATATAGGCATTAAATTTTCTAAAAAACTAAAATAAAGATATAGGGTATAATTGATTTAGAAAATGGAACACCTGATGCAGGCCTATAATAGTCTAGCTTAAAAGTTTAAGAAATATGAAAATGACGCTTTAGCGACAGTTTTTTAGCCTGATGAGCAGATTTCGGAGTCATAAAGTCCATGCGAACGAAGTCGCGGGCTTCGTCTAGTACAATATAAAAATTATACTTAAGTAGTCATTTAAATAGTTGTAAATAATTGTGGATTAGATTAACAAATTAACATATTTCTAATATGTACCTATATGCATGGTAAAGTTTATAGTTTGAGTGATTTGAAAACTGGAACACAGCTGCCTCTAGGCTTTAAACCGCATATCGAGCGCAAATATCTAATTTTTTTTCAATTTAAATATTTTCTATTGCATTGTGAGTGTCACTAAGCCATGATAAGTCACAAGTAGAACCTCCAATTTTAAATAATGCATAATCTATTTGCTTATTTTTTCACATATTTGTTCATAATGTGTTGTCCAGGTTAATAATCTATTATCTATTAGAACTTTTAGGTATTCCAATAAATTTAGTACTATCTACTTTTTCTATATTTTGTCTATTGCAAAATATGTATGTCAATGTTTATTTTAGTTTAAACTATTGTTATCAAGGCATTGCAACATTTAATGATTCATGTCATTTTCATATTCGTTTCGAGTATCAGAAATGCAGATTCTATCGTTGAAAGCTGCTCCTAAATCTGTTTCATAGTATCTACCTAGTCATAATCTATAAATTTGTAAGAAGACAATTTAAAAAAACTAAGTTGGCAAAAAATCATACTTAATAGGAAGTGATTAATTAACGTGATCTATAAAGGCTCGCCACTTTGTGTTGATGAATCTGAAAAAGTATTTTTACACTTTTTTCAAAGAACTTTGTTCATTTTCATCGAAATTTTACACTTTCATTGATTATCATATTGACATCGACACGCGAAATTTCTAACTTATTTCTGAATAACGAGTACCTATAGGTTAATTTTAGGCGCGCCCTCGTTTAAAATAAATTGCTAAATCATAAATAACATGATCATATTTAACTACTTTCACTTTTAGGATAACGTGATAATAATTATTTGCTAACTATTAGGCATTAAATTGATAATAATTTCATTAATATTTGAAAAAAGGTATTATTTTTAATATGTCTTTGCAGCTGTATTTAGACTAAAAAATACGATAAATATTTGTTATAACTATATTATGATTAGTTCATACATACATACATACATACTATCACGTCTTTATCCCTAATGGGGCAGACAGAGCATTTTGGGTCTTGCGGTTCTATGCAGAGCCCAGGGCCGCAAGACCCAAAAGCCACTTTTAGCGTCATGGTGGGTGAGAAGATGGAAAAGCAATCAATACAGTGATGGTTTGCTAGCCGCATCGCCTGTTAACATGATTTGCATTTTTGCCCATTCCCTCGATCGGCTTTTACGATCTGCGTGGGAAGAGAAGCAGCTGGTACATTCTAAGCTTTTTTTAATTTCTCCCAGACCAGCATGGGAGATATGATTAGTTCATAAGTCAAAAAAATAATAATTTTTACAATAAACACCTTATATGATATACCAATATAATAAACAAAAACTCCTGTATATTAAGAGTACTTTTTCGTTTTTCTTTAGCTTATCTGGTTAAGTAAAGCTTAATCGTGATTTATTCATATACTGATTCATTATTTTCGTAAACCGTCGACATTAATAACGCTTTTCAAATGTAGTTCTTTTTTTACAAACGACAACATGTAGTAGTTTTTTTACAAAACACAATGGTGCATACCAATATTTTTGTTCACGGTAAATAAAAAGCTTTTCGACTTCGGCTGAAGGTCCTTAAAAAAAGTTTGGTTTAATATGATTTATAAGGCATAAAGATTTATCGCATTAAATCTGCTGTCGGTTTAAGTTTCAAAATAAACTTACCTAATAAAAAAAGCACTAGAAGATCTACTGTTTAACATTTGCTGTTGTAGGCCCATCAGCTTTATCAAACTAAACTCAGATGTAATTATTTCTACGCATACAACACTGGTCAATAATTTTTTCGTATAAGTTTTTATTGTGAGGCCTCAGTCAATTGTTCCCAAACTCGATGGGGTTGAGTCCTTTATTACAGAGTTCCTACGGCCACCTAACAGCTTCATCATCAGCTCAGCATTATGTCATCATAATATTGCACTGTCATGCGATATATTTATAAATAAACTATATGCGTGTCAAACGTCAGCTCAATCCAAAAACGGAAAGTCGGTCAAATTTAACTTGCAAGATTTGATTACAGACAGACAGACAACGGAACAGATGAAACTAAATAAAAGCTTTGAAAAAATTAATTAACCTAAAACATCTGGTCAGGGATTGGTCAACTTAAAGTATCCGTTTTGTTTACATTTACAATAAGTATGTAAAATAACAAAAGAGTTTTTCATTCTTTAATTTATGAAATGACTGGATTGCAGCAATGACGTCTGCAATCTGGATCAGGTTTCGTCTGGGTTTCGTTGACCGGTTAGGGTATGACGTCAATGAGATCTTGTATGAGATGCCCTAGGAAAAGTTTAATGCTTTATTTGTTAGTATCCAACGCTCGCTGATTGAATATCGCAACGCTCATATATTGCACAGATATGTAAACGACTAATGTCATAGAGCTGCGGCGGAAAATAATATTTAAAAATAATGACCTTCAATAAGAGATAAATTTATCCTACATTGAATAAAAATTTTTGACTTTGACTTTTGACTTTGAAAGGTTGCCATAGTGGCAAAAAAGTCTGTAACGGTTTTTAAAACGTATTTTAAGCTTTCTTTGCCTAATGGTTAGCAGAATTTTTATTATTAAGTACCTTTTACCATTAAACAATTAATTTTCAATAAGGATATCATTGAAGTATTTGTTGCGGCAATATAAAAATAAATCATCTGTAAAAATTTCATCTGTTTATCACGGTTCATGTGATAACAGCCTGGTGACAGACAGACAGGCAGACGGACAGTGAAGTCTTAGTAATAGCACAGAGTAATAATATACTACGTAGGAAGTAATAGGGTACCGTTTTTATACTTTTTGGGTACGGAACCCAAAAAATGGGAATGAACATAGTAATCAGTTACTTACAATAAAATATTTACGAAAATGGTATTTAAAACAAAAATGTTAGAATCCTTGAAAACTTCTCCTCCTTCAAAAGCCTGGTAATAATGGTGACGAGGTTACAAACTAACTCGCCGTCCATCAATCTCAATTAAGAGTTTAAATTCATTTCTCTCTTCATAATAAGGCGCCGAGTTCAAGATCCAATTCATTGAGTATCTACTCCGTACTTTGCTGAAGAGCGCAGTTAACTGATTTGTTTTTCATCTCAACCGCTCTTCGATGCCCTATTATTATTGTCATCGTTTAATGGTTAATTATTTATAAAGGTTGTTTTATTTTCCCTTTAATATTTAAACATGTTTTTTTTATATTAAATACTCACTACCACTGCCACAATATCCTATTTACTAAGATAAGATAATTTTAAACAAAATATGTATTATCTGATTCATCGGCTCCACTTCACAAAATCACAATTTCTGAATGATTTGCATTGATTTACTGATAAAAACATCGCAGTCATTATATGCGTGTCTTATATTTGAAGAGTTCGCTCGATTTCTCGAGGATTCCATCATCAGATTCTGACCGGGTGGCAACGGAACTAACTTGTACAAGTATTGTACTGGTACTAAGTTATAATTAGTAATAAATAAATAAAATAATAAATATGAACACACGGACAAATCACACAGATTTGGATTAACCCTAGAATTAATGAATATTGCATGAATGAAAATACAAAAACATATATATCTACCTCAAAGAATATACTACTTTCCTATATGTTTAGAGTGATTAAAAGTTGACATGTAAAATTAAAAAGTACCCACGAGAAGTCGGATCGGGCCGTTAGTCTACCATAAAGTTCTATCATTGATGTTTCCAATTTCCAATGTCACCTTCTTTTACCATAAGTATCTAAGTATTTACTCAATTAAGTCTATTTGTAGGGCAGGATGTGTCTTTGAAGATAGATCTTTAATATATATTAGTTAGTTGCCTAATGGTCTTGTCGTGTCTGCCTATCAGTTGTGTTATACATATTATATCTTATGTTACCTGCTTCCGACAACCGAAAATCTGTCCAACTTCTAATTAATACACACGATTAAATTTTATAACAGACACAAAGATACTAATTACAAAAATCAATTAAAATAGTTTTGACTGCACTAACTTTAGCTTCTAAACTTTAGCGGGAATCTGCTAGCTTACGGATAGGTATATAATAAGATGTCGTCTTCTTTTTACGCAATAAAAATTTAAAAACAATTAAAACTTTCTTTATAATATAATTTTTATAAATTTTTTACCTTTGGCACATAATTAATAATAGTATTATATACTTTTGGTCAACTTAAAAAAATATAAACAAGTTTTAATTTATTCTAATTTTTATGACGTGATCTTGTTAAATATAAATAAGAGAAGAGCTCAACGAAGTATAATATTATTTCCACATATATTTTTTCTTTATTTTATTCCCTAATTTATTTAAAAATTGACCATTCTTTAACGTGTTATGAATACAACATAATTTTTTCATTGTTTCAACTAACAGTTAAATTTTTCGATTTTATTTATTATATAAAAGGATAATATAGCTCTTTTTTTTAAATATTCTGAATTGTGTATTTTATAAAATATTTTTTCTTTAATTAAGTACATTTTTTTTTATTTGAAATAGTTTACCATTAGAATCGAGCAATGTGAATCCAAATATGAGTTTAGCAACCTTAAGTCAGACGAATATGTTATCAAACTTGACATAGTAGCTTAACCAATGCACCTCTCAATCTTATTGAGCTAGGCCAAGAACCTCAAAAGCCTGACACCAAAAATCTTGGTGACTCTACTTCTTAAATCAAGCCCTAAGGACTAAGGACTAATCCTAAGAAATATTTGGTTCAAAAAACGCTGTATAATGTCATACAGACGGCAATACAGGGTGTAAATCTGTAACCTTGCCGTATTCTCATAGACGTACCTATAACGATCATACTGAACAACTTTCCTCAAGGAAAATAGGTCGAAATATGAAAAAAAAATTGGACTTCCCATACTAATTCGATCAGCCGATTAGCGATTTAGTAGACTTGCTGACGACTCGGACACGATATTATTAGGACACTCTGTCCGAATTGACACTTTTTAATTTCAATATTTTTTCACTGACAATTCGAATACCATCAAATTTAGTACAGTCAGATAGAAAAAGTTTTAATTATGTGAAAAAAAGCGCTACCAGATGAAAAAATATTTTAAAGTGGTTATAATAAATTGCAATTAAATGATGAAAAAAAACCTAAAATCACTTAAAACATATAGGTATTTAAGAATAATATCGTGTCCGAGTCGTCAGCAAGTCATTTAGTAAGGGGGAACAATTTTTTTTAATGCTTAGGTTGATCGGTATCGGTACATCCGAGAATATGGAAAAGTTACAGATTTACAACTTGTAAAGAGAGAATAATTATTAGTTACTTTCAAATTGGTATTTACTGCAAACAAGAGTGCTAAATTGAGATGAGCTAACTGCGAGCCACGCTCAGAACTAACGCTGACAAGTCTCGCAAGTTGGTCGAGTTTCGTGAACTTCGTGAACGTCCCGAACTTTGTGAAAAGGGTGTTAAAGGTCAAGAACACTAAGATGATATACTGCGAGGTGGTAATCAAATGAAATGAATAGAACTGATGACGTACGTGTAAAAATTGTATAGCTTTTAAGGGATCCGTAGTAAACAAGGGACTCTAAAGGCCTGCGCAGACGAGGTATTTTTGTCCGCGGACTTTTTTGTCCGCTAAAACAGATCGCTTACAACTGTATCAAGTAACGCAAACCAGGGATTAAAAGTACCGCGTACAAACAAAGTCCCCCGAATAACCGAGGACATGCAGGGAGCGGACCGGACAAAAGTACGGAAAAAAGCAGAACTCGTGTGACTAGGCGAAGCAACGCACATGGCGGACTTTAGTCCGCGTTGTGCGCTTTATTGAGTGACGTACGTATGTACGGCGATACGTGTGCGTTGAGTTCGCGGTAATTCCGCCGCGGACTTTTTATTTGCGGAGCGTACTTTTTTCTACGCCGCGGAGACAACTTCATCGTCTGCGCAGGCTATTATAGTTTCGCACATCTGCCTGTATGTCTGTCCGCGATTATATTCAGAGACTATAAGTACTAGAAAGCTGCAATTTGGCATGGATGAACACACTGCGCGTGACCCGTCATGCACTTGGCCTGTTGTTAATTATCACTTAGATTTGTTGGAATATGTTCTAGTGGAATTAGGTGCTAATCGGCTATAAAGCGTTTTAAAAACGCAATCAGTCAAACAATTAGTTTCGAATTGGTATTTACCGCAAACAAGAGTGCTAAATTGAGATGAGCTAACTGCAAGCCACGCTCAGAACTAACGCTGACAAGTCTCGCAAGTTGGTCGAGTTTCGTGAACTTCGCGAACGTCCCAAACTTTGTGAAAAGGCTGTTAGAGGTCAAGAACACTAAGATGATATATTATGCGATTTGGTAATCATATGAAATGAATAGAACTGATAACGTTCGTGCAAAAAATTATATAGCTTTTAAGGGATCCGTAGTAAACAAGGGACTCTAAAGGCCTGCGCAGACGACGAAGTTTTCTCCGCGGCGTAGAAAAAAGTACGCTCCGCGAATAAAAAGTCCGCCGCGGAATTACCGCGAACTTAACGCACACGTAGGTACAACAACGCACAAGATGATATATTGCAATTTGGTAATTATATGAAATGAATAGAACTGATAGATAACGTTCGTGCAAAAAATTATATAGCTTTTTAGAGATCCGTAGTAAACAAGGAACCCTTATAGTTCCGCATGTGGGCCTGTTTGTCTATCCGTGATTATACTTAGAGACTATAAGTATTAGAAGGCTGCAATTTGGCATGGATGAACGGCATTCGCAACTATGGAACCCTTCACTGCGCGTGACCCGATATGCACTTGGCCGGTTGTTAATTATTAAGTATCACTTAGATTTGCTGGAATATGTTCTAGTGGAATTAGGTGCTAATCGGCTATAAAGCGTTGTAAAAACGCAGTCAGTCAGACAATTAGTTTTAAATTGGTATTTACCGCAAACTGCGTGCCAGACTCTATCTGAAAGGTCTCAGTTTGGTTAAGTTAGGAGACTCCGCACACTTCCTAAAACTTTGTACTTCCGCATACATAGATCATACATAAGAAAAACTATAGTGGAATTATACGGAGAAAACTACATTTCTTGTAAACTTTAGGTAATGTTTGAGTAGTTTATTTTAGTTATATTGTATTCACACTATTATGATGAAACGTGATACTATAATGCTGCTTCATAATTAGGAGTACAATATGAGTAGTAAGGTACCGACGTAAAATTAACTACTAGGAATGAAAGGTGGGTCTCGAAAGGCCAAATTATAGAGCTGTATGGATCGACAGGGGGACCTAAATGGCTAGGGGTATAAATAAAGAGTTATTCTAAATGGATAAATAAATAAAATGTTATCTATCATTCTAATTTTTAAATATTTTTAGTAGTCGACCAACTTTAAGTTCATTTGCGTGGACTTTATGACTCCGGAAAATGCTCATCAGGCTGAACAACTTTTAATAAGTTGACATTTTTAAATGCAAAACTATAATGGTCCAGCTAAACTGTAAGAAGTTTAGCTGGAACTTTATAGTTCTGCATCAGGTGTTCCATTATCCAAAATCATTTATACCCTATATGTTGCCCAGGCTAAGCCAAAGTTTAATTTGAATCCGTTCAGTATTTCCGGAGTTATTGCTATGTCTCCATCGTCCCAAATATTTTTTGGAAATATATTCAATATACAGACACATTATTTTTTTACTGTTTTATTATATGTATATGTAGATTACGATGATACCCTTAATTTAATTTAACTTACTTAAATCCGTCTTATTATAAAGCGCAAACTAACTTTGTTTAGGTTTAAACAATTATCCGACTAAATCAAGTTGACATTTTCAGATGAGACAATGGATTACTCGACCTTGATTTGTCGGATAATGGTTTAAACCTAGTAACAAAATTAATCTGCGTTTTATAATAAGACGAAAGAAGTTCAACTTTATAAATCCTTTTATATATTTGAAATCATATAATTTTGAAGCTCGACAACAAACTTTCATTGTTACAGCGAACTTCGCACAGGCATCCGCTGCATAGAAAACTACACGCAAGTTTGTATGGAAAAACACGAACAAGTTTTGTTCCGTCGGATATATGCTGGCATAACTGACGTGATCCAGGAACTTTGCACCCGCGGCTCGTACCAAGACGAGTACCTAAGACACGCAAGTTGCGTGAAGAATGTGCGGTCGGAGTATGAAAAGTGCAGTAAGAAGTACGAAGTTACACTTACGACGTTGAGCGAACATTCCAAGACGGACCAGTACAGCACGGGAACAGATGAGGCTAGCAGTGAACAACACTTAAAAACCGTTTGTTGGTAAGTAATGTTTAATACTTTTAAATAATTTTGCTCGCGGCTCTCAAGCCATTGTTTTGCAAAGCCAGTTGCGTGAAGAAAGTGCAACCGACCGAGTGAAAATTCCAAAACGGAGCAGTACAGTACGAGAACAGATGAAGCTAGTAATGTAGTGACCACCACTTAAAAACCGTTTAAGTGGTGTTCAGTGGTGTTCAAAACGGTACAATGTATGTATGTGTAGAATGTATGTAAAGAAATGCAGTTACGGTCACGGTCATAGACCTAGAATTTTTTATGCTTACGACACTGAGTGAACATTACAGCTACAGGATGGGGCAGTCTAGTACAGGTACAAACAAAGCCAGGGGATTACTCCATAAAATATTACGTTAGTCGTACGATAGTGACGTTCTATTTCTATGTCAACCCAAATTAGACTTTATCATCATAAGTTAGTGCTCAATGTTGCATGACACTAAAGCGCTGATTCGCAGTATAATTGCGAGCTGATTCGTATAACGTACGACTTGCGTACCGCTTTTGGAGTAAGCAGCTGCAGCTACAGCACCGGCAGTCATAAACAACACTTAAAACCGCTTGTTGATGAGTTGTCATCATCATTTTCTGTAACCCGACAGACCGCTGGAAGGTTAAATAAAATTGATACTAGTACCTGTTTTAAATAATATTGGGTACAATCGCTTGTTGGGGAGTAATTTGAATAACCATATATATTTACATTGAAAATGATTTTTTTTATTGCACAAAATAAATATTTACATAGGTATACAATAATTATATAACTAAATAACCTACCTAAATCATTAAACTATAAACTAAAATAGTTAATAGTAGTAAAAAAATGGACTTTAAAGTAAAAAAAAATGGTTAAAACGCAACGCAAACTTGTTTTCTCTTTGAAAAAAACTAGCCTAAAAAATAACTCTGTTGTGTTTTTAAGGACCTATGCTGTAGCCTCTTGGGAAAACCTTTGAGGGGCTTAATCGAAGGCCTAAGCGTCCTCGCGAGGAAACTTGTCTGAAACCGCATAGTAAACGAGCAACTAAATGGTTTCATAATATAGAGGATGAAATCTTGTCAGAGCTGAGAGCGTTATTTGCAGCTTTATTATTCTGTAGCTTAACACTCAACACTGAATGCTTTCTTTAAGTCTCGTGTAAATTTTAATTTATGTAAAACTATTGTTAGCCACTAATAAAGTCCACACTGCATTCGAATGTTACATGTAATGTACGATATAAAAGTTGGTACAATTACTTTAACGCGTAATTTAGTGCTAATCTATTTGAGAATGTTTTTCTTACGTTAAGAAATTAGATAGTGGTAAGTATTGGTCTTGTGGTTTAAGAGCACAACCGAGATACAGAAAGGTCCCAGGTTCTATTC
This sequence comes from Acrobasis consociella, assembly GCA_963555685.1. NCBI lineage: Eukaryota > Metazoa > Arthropoda > Insecta > Lepidoptera > Pyralidae > Acrobasis > Acrobasis consociella. The sequence continues at coordinate 8,994,266 of OY743115.1, forward strand.
CTGCCCGGCTCAACTCAAACCTCTGAATTTGTCGTACAATCTGAATTTTGTACGGTCATTTTCATCGACCACTACTTGGTTCCAGCAAAACACCGTGAAGTTAAATAATTATCTATTGTGTTAAATTAGTGCTGTTAATAGATACAGTAAATAAGCTATGTTTCGAAATATATGACACTGTGAGAAGGAAAGACAAAAGAACACATAATTATAATATAAACAGACTTAGCGCGAACCTTTTTGTCTTACGTTTTGAATAGGAGTTAAATCCTAGTAGTCGCAGCAGACAGCTGTCGTTTGTCTGAAATTGATCAGAGGTCTGGACGCAAAGAATTTAACGCAATCGGTCATTGCGGGTTCAACAATAATTAAAAAGATGAAAATAAATTTATCGACGCGTAAATAATGATCGAGGGAATGGGCAAAAATGCGAATCATTTTAACAGGCGATGCGACTAGCAATCCGTCACTGTATTGATTGCTTTTCCATCTTCTCGCCCACCATGACGCTAAAAGTGGCTTTTGGGTCTTGCGGCCCTGGGCTCTGCATAGAGCCGCAAGACCCAAAATGCTCTGTCTGCCCCATTAGGGATAAAGACGTGATAGTATGTATGTATGTATGTATGTAAATAATAAGTTATTATTTTTCTATCACGAATATTTAGAAATACAAAATTTTGGCCTCTTTCATTCAAGCTTAATCGAAATTATTATCTAGCAAATATAATCAATAGTTCGTCGCATATAATTATCAAACGCAATTGAGGACTATAAACATCAACGAATGACGTCACTCAGCGCAATTTCAGTTCCGCAAATTAAACTGTCATCGAAGGAAGTTATGAAGAGCAACTGAGAGTCCTCAATAAGGCGGGTGGAGCCTTGAATATTGAATAGTCCGTTAATAAAATATTCAACTTATCGAACGGAAGGCCTCTCTTGCACTAATTACTCCTTTGATGACTGATTCTCTCGCCTGTCTATTGAATATAATTTAAACACGCTTTGTCCATTTTCTCTGCATCGTATTTATTTTGGTTCGTTTTAAGATTGTTAATAAAGGTAAGTTCTTTCTGAAAAAAGGGTATTATTAAGATTGTAAGACAAGCAATGAATAAAGTATTTTTACGTCTTTTTTAGCCAGACTGACTTCTAGTTTCCGATTGGCGTGAAAAAAGACCAAAAGGGTATAAAAACCTCTATTAATTACCACCATTACCTTTGTTTTCTTTAGTGGCTTGTGATCTATAACTTTTCTTCTTTCACCGCCCTCTATGTAAATATAATCTACTGAATAAAAATAACAATAGTAAATGTCCATATCTCACTCCATAACCCAATTAATCGGTCCACTAACATCCCATCCATAGCCCAAACCAAGTAAATCCCTCCCTGGCAGTAGTTCGGCAGGTGGACCGTCCGTTAGTGCATCTTAATGGTACATTAAATTTAAGAGATAGACCTCCATCGATGCAGCCATCTCACTTTTACATAAAAATGTACTAAAAGGCCTCTTCATGTTGGCTTTGTCGCCGGGTCCCCATATGGACCCGTCGCTGAAAAGCTTACCAACATAATAATAATAAAAATCTTTATTGCGGTCAACAGGCGGCCATACATCTATACATATAATAAAACAGTAAAAAAAGTGTGTCTGTACATTAAATATATTTCCAAAAAAAAAATTTGGGGCGATGGAGACATAGTAATAGAGTAAGAATTAAAAAAAAAAATGTCTGTCTGTTTGTCTGTATGTCTGTTTGTCTGTTTGTACACGCTGATCTCCGGAAATACTGGACGGATTCTAATGCAACTTTTTTTGTTATATAGCTATTAAGCCTGGGCAACATATCCTACTTCCTACTAATATTATAAATGCGAAAGTGAGTTTGTATATTTGTTTGTTTGTTTGTTTGTTTGTTTGTTTGTTACCTCTTCACGCTTAAACTACTGAACCGATTAGGATGAAATTTGGTATGGATATAGTTTGAGACTTGGGGAAGGACATAGGGTATAATTTATCCCGAAATTCCCACGGGGAGCGAAGCCCGCGGGTACAGCTAGTAGGGTATAAATGATTTTGGAAAATGAAACGCCTGATGCAGAATCATAATGGTCCAGCTAAACTATAAGAGATATAAAAATGTCGCCTTAGCAAAAGTTGTTCAGCCTGATGAGCATTTTCCAGAGACATAAAGTGCACGCGAACGAAGTCGCGGGATTCAGCTAGTTGTAAATATTTATTAATAAAATAAGTGACTATCCATACGTAACAGGATTGTGCACTGGATGTGACCAGAACTGTGGTCATTTAACAGTTTAGTGGTCAATCTATACACTTGACTCCAGTGCCTAACGATTTTCGAACTGTAGTAATGCCATTCGAAAAACATAATGCTTTGTATAATTCACAATGAGGCATTTTATGAAGGTAAAGTTAAAAAAGATAGTTTAAAAAGTTACGAATTTTACATGGTTTCACACGGTATTTATACATATTTAGTGTCTGCTTGACTTTAGTATTCATAGCGCACTATTACTTTTAGAACCATTTCCTTTCTTAAAAATAGTCAGAATATCGTCCTTTGGCTCTATTTTTCTTCTGCATTTGACTGACAGACCTGATTTGCATTTGACAGTCTACTAACGACTACAGAGTCTATAAATAAAGAAAACAATTAGCTTAAGAGATTAGTCATTCATTAATTTTATCGGCTTTGCATAAATATTCGGGGTTTATCCGAATGTCGTCGGCCACTTTTATAAGCCGGCAATAGACGTTCAGTTTTTCAAGCCGCCAATAGACGTCCGGTTTTCAAATAGTCGGATCCTTTCGTGCTGGTCTGGAATGAAAATGCGAATCGTGTTAATAGGTGATGCGGCTAGCATCCCTGCACTAGGTACTTTGATTCCTTTTCCCATGTTCTCGCCCACCATCACGCAAAACTGAGTCTCGTGATTGTGGCGGATAAAGACGCATCTTTATCCGTAATCCCTAATTTCTCTAATCACGCGTGATACTACATGCATACATACATGCATGTAGTTAGATCCGGTAGCCCGATGAGACTATCGGAAGGCGCTCGCGGAAAAATAAGTATTTGATGACGGTCTTCCGAGCCTGAAAACGGCCCACTGCGTTTCCGATTTTATTGCTCTTTTTGCGCCTCAAGGCGCGAAGTGTAGGGCCATTTTTGAAACGCGAACTCACAAACAGATTAGTTTTTCCATACAAAAAACCGTTCTTTTAGTGAACTCAATGTTTGAAACGAAAAATGACACCGTTGCATTTTCTTTCCCTATATCATAGGGCGAACGGGAAAGGTGCTATAGCCAGCGCTTGGAAAAGAGCGAGTCGTCATTTATGAAAAAAAAAACTTTCTGTCGTGTCATACATACGTATACAGTGAATCTGATCCTGTAACCTGATCAGGCAATCGTACGCCAAACCGGACGTCGATTTTCAGCCTTACTGAGAATACTTAGCCACTTTTTCAGTCTCCCGATTACAGGGTGTTTAATATTCAGTAGGAGTTTCGTGGATTAACTGACGTACCTAAAGATTTTTCGGTGTGTTAATGTCTTTGTTAGCCGACCCTTATTTTATTTTTTAGTAATATGCAACTTATATGTAGCTATACTTAAGTATTGCCGTTAAAACTGAATAAAAATAAATTAACCAATTAATTATAATATCACGTGGTTTATAATAACAAAAATATTATTGAAAGCTAAAATAATTTATTATTTTTAGTTAGTATGAGTGCTTATTTACTGAAATTTTTTATCTTTGAAGAATAACTGCTATCATTGAATGTTTGTTAGCATATAATAATTATCATCATTATCCGAATGTATTCCCGGTTGCATCCTTAGCGGTAACGCTCCAGAGCCCGGGGTCCGCTACCCAACCTAGGTGATTTGACGAGGTTACTGGATTTTACAAAGAGCGATTACCATCTGACCTCTGCAACCCAAAGGGTAGACTAGAACCAATCCTTAGATAGGTTTGAGCAAACGCTAGATGGCCTTCGGAACCTACAGTTTATTCGTGCCTTCCAAAACACGGAATCATCTTTCTTTTTGGATAATGAGGTGATTCAATCCTGTACTATTCTAACCAGGCTGAAAAAAACTTTTACAAAGTACACTGTTAGCACATAATCATAGGCTATTTAAAAGTTATGAAAAAAGTACTCACAAATGTTTATTTCTAATAACCAATAATATGTTCTAAACGTCAACACAAAACGATGATGTTAAAAGTGTACACTATGCGAAGCTGTTAGCAGATTTTGGACAGATTAATTCTGATGGACACATGCAGCTTAGGTAGGAAGCACATGTCACGTTAAAAGCTAAAAATACTGAACATTTGCCAAATAAAAGTCGCACGAGTTGTCACCGACAGAATAGTACTGCAAATTACATTTACATATTTAGCAAAAAGTTAGTCTCGTCAGTTGTAGTTTAAAAATATTGCACTATCACAGGATTCATACATCGCTGGCCATGTACGGACAGTGCGGGCACAATGGAAAGATGAACAAAAACATTGTTATTTCCCGCGGAAAAACTACGAAACTCCTGATTCGCGTGAACTGCACAAAAGTTTTGATAAACAATTGTTCATATTTCATTCGCGTTTCATTTTTGCTAGTCTATAAATTTGCGTTACGTGGAAAGTCATGTATGTTTAAACACTAACATTAATTTCTAACGATTCAAAGCCAAAAGTCAAAGTAATTTTTTTTATTCAATGTAATTTTTTAAATATTATTTTAGTGCAAAAGCTTAACACTACTAGCGTTCGGACCCTTGCTGGGAAGATTACACCGAAAGAAACCCTATTTTATATTAGTTTATTTTTCGACCGCATGTGTAGAATATGTAAAAATAGTCATTTTGTATCTTATCTGCTTCAAAAAGAGAGAGACTTGAACTCTTTACAACTAAAACAGAACTTTATTCAGCATTAAAGATCTCATTTATAGCGAAATATTGAAAGTTATTCATATTCATTATACCTGGCGTCAGCTCGCCAGTGATGTATAGATATTGAAATTTCATTTCCAGCGTTTTTCACTATGTTTCCTTTTTTCCAGTTCATTCCAAGAGTATTTGATGTGTTCCGAGCAAACAGTGCAGAGGTCGTGTGGAGACGAGGCGGCACTGTTCACGAGTGCGTTTCTTAAGAAGATGGCTTCCAACATAATAAAGGTAACTCTTTAACAAATGTTTATTTCTAATAACCAATATAATGATTAAGATAAGTATACTTTTGAGAAACCGTCTTACAACGATGCATATAGTCTTCATTACAATATCTAGTTTTACACCCGTTTCTACAATAGGGGTGACGACAGGGTACGAAAAGTATGATTGTAATAAGTCCCTCTTTTAGATTATCCAAAAATAATGGACCCGATTTTTCAGTTTACCAAAAAAGTAAAAATTCATAAAGATACGAAGCGTCAAAATTCCGGAGTGGGGGCTTGTGACGTCACACTTAAGAAAAATCGTGCTTAAGTATGACGTCACGGGAAATTTCAATGCTGTATGTATCTTTGCCATTTTTGGTTTCACAGAGAAAAGAAAAAAAAAGTGTACAATATTTTTTAATAATCTAACCGATGGACCAAAAAATATTTTTCCATTCGTCATACCTATTGTACTCGTAAATAGTAATTTGTCATGTTAGTACATTGTTTCACGAGTGCATCAAAAAAGAACGTAATGTTTTTCAGGGTTCGTTTATGTATTTATGCAGTTTCTTTATTCCACCATTGCTTCGAAGTACATGAACATATTTGGATTATCGTTAGAATCCTTATGTCATCCTTCTTTATATAAGCTTTATTTTTTGAAAATCTAGGGTTATTATGAAAGGGATAACAGTTTTTTTCTTATTAAGCATTAGTAAGTACTTACTTGATTAAAGTTACACGCCATAATATCATCCTTAAATGTTTACAAACGATCGAAAACCAATGCAATATTTTTCAATAAATGTCTTATTATTGCAACCGTAAATGGAAATCATTATTGAATAAACATGGGCAAAGCCTGTCTTTATTATCTTTCAATAACGTGAAATAATTAAAATTGCGTTGCGGAATACATTTTAAGCATCATAAAAGACTTATAATGTGCAGTTACACATCTTTATTAATGCCCGATGGCCCATTACTGGTAATAATAGTTTATTTTTCACGAATTCAAGTGTACCATATATAATATTGTAATGTAATCAGTCTTCATAATATGTTTGTCGATGTAATGTAATTAATTAGTATATATAACGTACTTTACCTTATACGAGCAACGCCGTGGGGAATAGTATACAGGAGGATTATGAAATGACCTTTACGTATATTACCTGTAGATGCCAAAACCTGTAGATTAAGTAGTGAAGATTTAGAGATTTTAAGTACCTAACTCCAGTTTTTGTTTTCCAGAGCTTTTGCCTTGAATACCGGGGACAAGAATGCAGAGAGGGCGGCGCAGGAGCACAAAGCACCGTTAGTTTATTGTTAATCAGTGTTGCCATCCTAGCAAACCTATTTGGTGCGGCAAACTTCTTAGTACCAACGTAAACGTAATTAAAAATAGATATTGATTTAAAAATAGAACACTAGTGTGGCAGCTAGAAAAAAAAATAATGAGTCAATCGGATGCAGTTGCAATGGGCACTGAAGTGTAAATAATTATCGTGGGTGCATCTGTTCTGTTTATCGTTGGATGCCTAGAATATTTATTTTAGATACATAGTATCGTATGCTGATTATTTACTGAGTGAACGATTTAGTAAAGTTGTGCTTTTGAGTTGTACGTAATTAGATTTTTAAAATCTTTATCTATGTCAGAACCGATAAAATTATGATTTTGCGCTATTTATTTGTTAAATTCAACAGTTAAATGACTTCAAGATCTTATAAAATGCGTGCCTAAGTACGTAACATCATATATGTACAGTATATTTTTATAATACTAAAAAAAAACATCACAAATCTATGATATACGAAGCTAGTAACTATTAACATTTACATAAATATGTAGGAGGCGCCACAAAAATACACGGCTGTATATAAATAAGAATTACTTGTTAATATTGCCAGTACTATAGGTAGATCTAAAATCTAGTCTTGTATTGTTTTTGTTATGTAAATAAGCCTTAGAATTTAACGTTTTTTTTGATCATATATGTTTCCAGTCTATTTATAAAACTGATGTAAATTGTTATTCGGTTTAGGCATTTTACGGCTAAATTAATAATATATATGTTTTAGGTACCTACAGTGAAATCTTCGCTCATTGGAACAACAGAGAAAGACAGCAATTTTAAGAATTGATATCGATTTTAACTTATTTTGCTCAAAATTTTTTATGTGTAAAAATATATATACCGCAAGGTAATTTGCCATAAATTCCTAAAAATATCACTTACTCAATTAGTATAGGTACTTAAAAGTTTTATATTAACATGTTCTTGCGCTCTTTTAACAAATTAAGATAGCTACTAGACAAAGACTGGTAGATGTAGATGCAGTTTTATGTTCATTTGTCAAATGCACGCCGAATTCATGACAAATCATATACTACGTAAAAAAACTGAAATTGTTGTGTGAAAAGCCATTGCTTAAAATTGGTGCCTTTTCTTTTTAGCACGGCGGTCAACCATTTTTTGTATGCTTGTACAAAAAAATACATGAAGCAGTATTTGTTAAGGAATGATATTTGTAAACTTAGTCGGGACGGCGTTATATCGGTTCGAAGTTAAAGAAAAAAATATTTTTAATTAGTTGAATTATGGACACCATATATTTTTCTGAGCTATTGATGCTATGCTAGCTATATAAATATTATAAATATTTTAATCGTGACTTAATCATGTGTCATTACAATAATCATCTAATATAATAGATCGAGATAATTATATGGTGTCCATAATTCAACGAATTAAATCGTCGAGATGATATAACTCCGTCCCGACTGAGTTTACAAATATCATTCCTTTACAAATATTGCTTCTTGTATTTTTCTGTACAAGCATACAAAAGATGGTTGACCGCCGCGCTAAAAAGAAAAGGCAACATTCCTCCATACAAAATGGTCATTGTCCTTTTCAATTAGTTTCGTTACTATTTCTGTAAAGCGTGTAAATGGTCGGTCTGCACAGCTCAGAACATCCTGTGATAGTTTTTAGGAAAATGAAATACGTGTATTGTACGTAGTAAGAATTTGTTATTTCTAAGACTTTTAATTTTTCACTTGCTTATTTTCATTCCTTGTCATTTTGTTGTAAGTTTTTTAGTATGTAACAAAATGTTATGATACATTTTTGTAATTTCGTCTATAATAAGTAATTACTACAAACAATTTTTAAGAATCTTATAAGTTCATTGGTATTTCAAACTGTTATCTATTACGTCCCTTTCATTATTTACATTAACATTTCAGCCGCATAACGTCCACTGCTGGACATAGGCCTCACCCAAAGATTTCCAAAATGACCGATCATATTCGGCCTGTATTCAGCGCTTTCCAGCGACCCTGGTCAGGTCATATCCCTTTATTATCGTAAAATAAAATAATTCAGAGGTTAAAAAAAACATTGAATAATTTTTTATTATGTTTTTATTAGTGATTATTTATTCTATTTTTGGGCAAAGGCCTCTCCTTGTTGGTTCCACGATTTACAATCCAAGGCAGCCGGCTGCCATCCACTCATGTATCATTCATTGTAAAAGACAAAGCAATACATAATTTAATTAATATTATACAGATTTAATTAATAGTTATTATTATTTGTTAAAATTTTGTTTGACTTATGGCAAAATATTGAAATTATTGTAATTGAGATTTTATCTTTTAAAATAATAATTTAATGGCGTGCTTTTAAACTTCTTCGATTCTTATCTAACTTTATTTTACAATTTGTAAATATTATGTGACGAACAGAATATGCCTATCTATATACACATTATAAATATGTATTTACATATCACTATAGTAATGATGCGGTCACGTCCTGTTCGAAGAGTGTAAAAGTTAGAAAGGATCGACATTAATTTATAAGTATTTTAATATTGCATTTTTGATTTTTCTGTTAATAATTATGAAGTTTTATTATTTATGCCGTTTTTTTATTGTTTGTTAGGTTGCATCTCATGAACTGTCATAGCTGAAATTTTCCCAGATGATGTATTTCTGTTGCCGATATAATAAAAAAAGAATAAAAAAAATATTTAAGTGGGGCTCCTATACAACAAACGTGATTTTTTATAGATAATGGTACTTTTACAAGTAATGGTAATCTATTTTTTATTTATTGTAGATAGCACTATATTATTAATGTCACGTTAGTTTTAATAACGTATGAAAAAGTTATTGACTTTTGCCCTGAAAATACGCGTAGCTTTTTCATATTTTGTTAAACCTTGAACAAACTGTATTTTTTATTATTCAATAACCATGTTTTTCTACAGCGATTCAGTTACTCATTGGTTATCCGTTCTTTTTATTTTATCAATTATTCCTATTGGATAACTTTATGTTTATATTTATTGCCATTTCACGCTATCAAAAGTGCAATGTTAAAATATTTCTGTAAATATGCAGCAATTTAAAATTGTTAATAACATACTATATTAAAGTTTCGCTAAGATTAGTCAATCCGTATCCATATTAGTTATCATAATGAATTTTAAAGACATAGTCTTTTAGAGATTTCGTTGAAAATAAAGAAACTTTGTATTTATACATGAAGTTTTTTTTTAAAAGTAAACTAAGTACAATATTTAAACCTGTAAATGAATTTTTATTGAGTTTTGAGGCCAGAATTTTTTACTTTTTTTAAGATTACGTCACGCAAGAAACTTCCACTATATCATTTATAGTGTTTAACACAACTTAATATTAAATGAGAAAAATAGAAATATTCGTAGATATAATAGATTCTTGCCTCTTATTACTTTAGCATTTCTAATCGAATTGAACTTACAGTCTTTGACAATGTCCTATGATGAAACTGCAGATTACATTTACTGCCTACCTATTAAATTATGCACTAAGGACAACCGAAGAAGAAAACCAAATATCATTTAAATTTACTTTCGTAAATAAGCTTGCTTTATTTCTAAAGTCAAGCACTAATTTATCTGGGAATACTTATAAAAGCCAACTAAGTAAATTGACTTAAAGGATTAACAGAAACTTTTCCACTGAGCTAAGTGTAACAGAGGTGAGAACGGAACAAAAAGTCAATTCAACAAAGTGATAGCGCACTTAATAGGCTCTTAATCTGCTTTGGGAGTAATTTAGATAGCGCTTAACGAGGAATATTCGCCAGTCAGCACCTCGCCTATTTTGTGTAATCTGGCTTGATTAATGTTACCTACTTGATTTTTTTTTGGATATGTCAAAGGGGGTTACTCCAAAAGCGGTACGCAAGACGGACTAAACGCGAATACGCATTTTAGTGTCAAGCAACTATGAGCATTAACGTATTATCACGTCACTTACGGATGACTATCGTTTAATTTTATGGAGTTAACCCCCCAGTCTACCATAGCATGATTCTAGTAATGTACACGACTCGAGTCCTCGAGTTCTAATTTCGAAGACTCGAGTCGGTTTTGCAAGGCTCTATGAGGTCATAGAGCCTATAGATATACATTAATAGGCTTGAAGTTCCGAAACTAAACGTGCGCGAGTCCTCTGAGCAACAACTTTGAGCCTTTAAAAAAACTCGTGTCTTTAAATGAACGTGTGTTGTTCTTAAAAGCTTACAAAGACTTGAGGCGAGATTTTAGATGAATTTTAGTTATCTAAGGTATGCAAGCAAATATTCCTTTAACTACTATTTTAATTAATCATATTTAATTTCTCGTTGACAGATTAGCTTTTTTAATGAAAAATCATTATTCTTAAATACATTCAAAAAACAGAACCCTCTCTTTTCGCAGTCGGGTAAAAAGACACGGGTGCAGAAAAAGGCTCGAGTGCAAAAAGAGACTCGAGTTCTAATCTCACGCTCCAAGGCTCACTTAAGCTCACAGTCATCGAGCCTTCCGTTAAAAGAGTCGAGCCTTGTAAACGACTCCGAGTCCTAAGTAAGTGAGAGGACTCGGAAAACTCAAGTCCTTACATCACTAGATGCAACGCGCTAAGGCTCTGGCTTAGCACGTTGCGTCCGGCTAGTTATCAAATAATTTTATTTGATAACTAGCCGGACGCAACGTGCTAAGCTTTTCTTCGAGATATACTTTTACCGTTAGGTAGAAATGGTTGCAGAACCTAAACCAATATCGTGTGTTTTCATAATTAGTGGAAGCAAATTGAAACATGCCCCGTAATAATAAAGTTTTGACAAAGGGTTTGATGACAAAAAGTACAAACGCCACAAAAACTCAAAGTCGGACAAGGCTGTCCAAAACTTTCTTTAGAATTCCAACAAAAAACTGAAAGTTTCCTCTTTCTGCCATCCGTAGCATTGCACTATTTGCCGACCTTACTGTGTTTGGTATTTTAACTGGGAAAGAGTTGAAAAAGTTCTGAAATGTAATGTCGTTTAATTTATAAGTGCTAGCCCCTCTCCTCAGTTCACATCATTTACAAGCAATACATACATACTATCACGTTTTCATCCCTAACGGGACAGAAACAGCACTTTGGGATTTGCAGCTCTAGCAAACAGAGCCCAGGGCCGCAAGACTCAAAGGCCATTTTTAGCTTGATGGTGAACGAAAAGGTAGAAAAAGGAATCAAAATAGAGTGAGTTGCTAGCAGCATCCTCTATTAAATGATTAACGTTTCGCTCTGCGCGGGAAGAGAAGCAGCCGGTACATTCTAAGTTTTTCTTTTCTCTCAGACCAGCACGGAAGAAAACATTACAAGCAATAAAAGTGTTTATTCTAAATGCATTCACATATTTTTGTCATTCATTGATTGTTTGTCAAAAAGCTGAACCGTCGTCCGATCTGTTGACCCACTACTCAGTGCGACAGAGTGAGTTCATTTTTAGCCTAGACAAACTATACCATAGGCATCTTAGGCTTATTCCTCGGAGTTATAGACTTTTGAGACTGTTAGAGACTCCTCTCAGCTTCATCTCAGCGCGATGCAGTGGCTTTATTATCGAAAGAAAAACCGTTATTGGAGAAAAAACAATCTAGAACCATGAAACCGTTTTGACTATGGTTGTAGAAAGGAAGGCTGATGACAGGCGGCAGGTCGTAGGACCTGCCGCCTGTCATCAGCCTTCCTTTCCAACCTTTTACTTACTTCTAGTGGTTCTAATCTACCATAGAGAACTCACGGCACCAAGGCAAAGGCGCATCTACCTAAAACCAAGCGACAAAGTGTTCTATTTTATTATACTAGATAGTTACTCGTTTACCTTCAAAGAAAGCTGCAAACCGTTTACGTCTCTTTAAATTAATCGGATAAAGTGCACTAGTTGAATTCCTTTTTCTTTGGCCGTTTTTGTTCGACGAAGCATTTTGGAGTTAGATACTTACTTACCAAGTGAGGGAAGGTAACTATATTGATATCATACATACCTACATGAAAGTACATTAAGATTTTAACACAAAAATAGAAAAAAAAAACAATTTTTGGGGGTTCCCCATACTTAAAACTGAAATTCAAAAATTTTTTTTCATCAAACCCATACGTGTGGGGTATCTATTGATTGGTCTTCAAAAATGATATTAAGGTTTCTAATATCATTTTTTTCTGAACTGAATAGTTTGCGCGGGACACTTCCAAAGTGGAAAAATGTGTGTAAAATGTGTGACAAAAATATATGATGTTTATTGCCATGCAAACTGGTAGTTTAGTTAGCGAAAATTGGTTTGAATGAGATCTAGTCAGTAGTTTTTTTTTTATACACGTCATAAATCATAAACCGCAAATTACCTTTCATTCAATCAACTCATACAAAAAAAAACATACTACCAGACTTATATTATGTTACTTGCTGCTACGGAACCCTTCATGGGCGAGTCCGACTCGCACTTGGTTTTTTTAAACCGTTTTCAAATATAGACAATCCTTTATGAAAGTATCTACCATCCTCATAAGATGTTATGAGGGTTGGGTAAATAACACATATTTACCCAACTCTGATTTTATAATCGAATTGAAATAATAATATTGGAGTTTAGAACGTATGTGACTTAACTTTCATTAGCCATTAAGCCATAATAACTTGGAATAAACTAAAACTGTACCTAGTCGTATTATGTATAACTTTTCAAAACTAAAAACTGACTTCATCCCCAAATTACAGAACCGATTTTGATAAAATTTCTATAGGAGCACCGTACCGTGGTCACCGTGACAAAGTATGAGAATAAAATAAGTTTTCAAATCGGTTCAGTCCAGGCATCTCCAAATAATCGGTGAACATAAAAAAAAATCGAAACGAATTGATTATTACTCCTTTTTTGAAAATCGGTTAAAAATTCGTACTAACAATATGGATAGTGTTTTAAACAAAAAAATCAAAACGAATTAATTATTCCTCGTTGTTTGAAAATCGGTTAAAAACTCAGACTAACTATATGGATAGTGTTTTAAACCATATACATAGAGGTATAATAAGTATGGACTTAGGTAGACCTAAAGACATGGTGGCTGATAAATAATATATTTAATCAGTGAGTATGGATGGGTATATTATATGATATTACGGGAAAATCAACGGATGAAAACTGTTTGATGGATTTCACCGATATAGAATATAATCGGCTTACATGATTTCTCAGAGGGATAAATTGACTAGTTTCCAGCTCGAGAGGGATTTATTACTTTTTTTTTGCAATTTCAGCCTAGCTGAGCTGCATTTGAAAAGTATCAAATTCATTGTGTAGTGTACCTGATTGTTTTTAATGATAATTTTTCACCATCTTATGCTTGATACTTAAATGCATAGAAGCTTGTTATCTCCTAAACTTAACGAAGAATGAATATTTATTATGCTACCAAGCTCTATCAATAAAAAAATACAAGGCTCTATAAAAAAATGGTAGATATCTAAAAGCAAAATACACATTACATTAAGAGATTGTAGTTTAGTATGCAATATCCTATACTTACCTTAAATACCAGGTTTATGATGTAAGCTTTTTTTTTTGAGCGTAGAAATTCATTTATTCGAAAGTATATTTATCTTTAAATAAATACTTACAGAACTAAATGTAAAAACTAAATTAAAAATCTAAATTAATATCTAAATTAAAATCTAAATTAAAAATCAAAAGCTATTAATTTTTCATAATAAACTTGATAAGAGCGTAATATTTTATAAATTCTCTTTATGGTTTCCTATAAAATACTGTGCTTTTTGATAGATTTCTAATTTTTTACCGACTTTTAAAAAAAGAGGAGGTTGTCAATTCGTCGCGAAGTCGAATCTTTTTTTTATGTATGTTCTCGAAGACGCCTGATTTGATTAATTCTTACTTGCGAGGTAGTTCCATTGAATTTTTTATTAAAATCGGTTGAGTAATTTGAGGACTAAGTCGGTTTTTAGTTTTGAAAAATTATAAGTATAGGTATAATATATTGACCTTATTTACATACATATTGTTGTAATTGTAAATGCTTTATAAATTTTTTAGTCATCATCATCATCAGGTCTTTTTAGTCTCCACTGCCGGAGCATGACCCTCTCTGTACTACTAGAGCCATACTTAGCCAGAGCAGCCAGAGGACTTTGCCTACACTCTACGCTGGCCAGACGGGTTGGAGAGGTCTCTTTGATAATTATAAGCTTTGTTTAGCTTGTATTTCCTAAGTCGCCTTCTACGACATACACGGGAACAATTGGAGTGGTCCTATTCTTCTGTTTTTAGTATTGTGTTATCTATACATATAATAAAACAGTAAAAAAGTGTGTCTGTACATTAAATATATTTCCAAAAAAAATATTGGGGGCGATGGAGACATAGTAATAGAGTAAAAATTTAAAAAAAGTCTGTCTGTTTGTCTGTTTATCTGTTTGTACACGCTAATCTCCAGAAATACTGGACGGATTCGAATGAAACTTTTTTTGTTATATAGTTATTAAGCCTGGGCAACAGTAAATGATTTTAGAAAATAGAACGCCTGATGCAGAACCATAATGGTCCAGCTAAACTATAAGAGATATAAAAATGTCGCCTTAGTAAAAGTTGTTCAGCCTGATGAGCATTTTCCAGAGACATAAAGTCCACGCGAACGAAGTCGCGGGCTTCGGCTAGTATTTAATTAGTGACTACGATTGGTTTGGCCACGATTCTCGTGTTGTAAGTTTGTAAGCAGTGTAATGGGTAACATAAGAAGTTCTTACAACTGTTTGTGTGCGAGCATTCAAGTAACATCCCCCTTGTGTGATTAAAAGCGTTTCAATGTTGGCGAAATGATACCGAAGTGTAAGGCGTTGAATTGACTCGAGACGAATAGAAAAATATTTCTGGCCCATCGGTTATAATATCAAAAAATATTGTACACGTATTTTTTCTCTTCTCTGAGAAACGAAAAATTACAAAGATACAGCGCATTTAAATTTCGCGTGACGTCACGGATAGGTACGATTTTTACTTAGCGGTGACGTCGCAAGCCCTCACTCCAGAACTTTGATGCTCAGTATCTTTGTGAATTTTTACTTTTTTGTCCATCATTTTTGGATAATCTAAAAGACGGAATAATTTTACAATCATACTTTTCGGACCCTGTCATCACCCCTATTCTTCGACCGCTGAGAAAAGTAATAAAACCTTCAGATTAGTAAGAACTGAATAGAGAATAGTTTCATTTGAAATTAAAATGTACCCTTCGGTGACTTTCTCAAAGAGAAGCGTTGTAACGATTAGGCAAGTACGACTTGAATTATTAATTTTGAGCTTTGGCATGAATTTTTAATATTTTTGACAGAGTAATAATTTAGTTATTTATTTATTTTATTAAACTTTAGTGTTCCAAAGTACAAATATACTTTTAACAAATGGCAGACTTAATGCTTAGAGCATTTTCTCTCAGTCAACCATACGAATAAACTGAAAAAATTATACGGCACAATAAGCAATACAATATACTTACACATATCAAATAATACTTACTATTTAATTTTAATACATAATTACATTATATACCTATGATATATAAATAACAATAAATATCTTCTTATACAATACATACATACACATTTACTAATAATAACATAAGAATAGTTGAGAAGTGAAGAACTAAATAATAATGACTTTATGAAGAAAGGGAGTTTATGAGGTGGGCGTAAACTCTTATAATTTTTAGAAATTTCTGAATTTCATTCTTCTGTTTACATTATTGTATAATAGTATGCGTCTTCCCTTCTTTCTAGGTCTGACAACACTTAATGTTTTTTTTTACGCACAGTACACATACTTTAATGTACATTTTTCATGTACATAGTACCTATTAGTTTCAGTCTTCTTCTTATCGTGTGTGTTAGTGACTAACACTAGTGTCAGAGTTATTAAACCGCCTTAAAGGCCTCTGACATGGTTTAAGGTAACGACCATTGTCAAAGACAGTGACCGAGACCGACGGCTTAACGTGCCCTCCGAAGCACAGTTAACGTAACGTAAACACGAAGTTTTAGTTAAGCTTAAGGGGACGCACCGTGAAAATGGGCATTATCTATTTCTTATTTCTCAGCAAATATCAGAAATTTAGAATTGATACTTGCTAATAGCATACTAGAACGCTTTTCTAGCATAATTGTAGTTGTGGATACACGATTATTTAATTTTTGTAACACAAACTAGCTCATCAAAAACACCTCTACCAAAACATATACGGTCTAATTTCTCACAAACGAGAGGGACTTCAGCTTTGAAACTTTTTATGCAGATTAGTAATTATGTTATCTTTAAAATTGTGGTACAAATTTTTTTTTGTTGCTTTAGTTTTAATTTTAGAGCCATTTTTCTATAATTGATCAGTTTTGCGTGGCTTTAGATTTCAGTCATATAAGCCCTTTTGCCTTCCTGAAAAATATTGTACTTGCCGTCTCGCTTTTTCGGGAGTGTATTTAAATAAACTGTTCTTGTTGCACAGATTTTTGACAGTTATACACCAAATTGTCAGATGGCCGATGGGCCTCACGAAGCAAGGACGCGTCGCTCATCACAAAAAAAATGACATTTGATTTCGTAAAATTATTGTCACAGTGTAGAATAATATCACGAATATATATGGGTCGAACAGTCTGTAAACAAACGTGCGAGTAACTTTCTTACACTGTGTCACTTGTCATAATGTCAAAGGAAGTGTCAAAGCATAGCGTGGCATAGATTGATTACGTGACAGACATGGTCGGCATAGATTTTTTTTATATAAGTAATGTACATACAGTATCAATTAATAATATATTATTATTTTTTTATTTAATTACCAGTTTTGTGGCAATAAATTAATTTTATAATAGCCAAATAAACTTATCTATAGATAATACTCTTCGGATTTATTTACTTTTAGATTTCGAGAAATATACACGTACAGTACATGTTTTACCACTGACTGACTGGCTGACTGATTGATATGGTTTTTAGGGTTCCGTAGTAAACAAGGAACCCTTATAATTTCGCCATGTCTGTCTGTCTGTCTGTCTGTCCGCGGTCCTACTCAGAAACTTTAAGTACTAAAAAGCTGTAATTTGGCATGGATATGTATATTAATCATGGCGAAAAAGTCGTAAAATAAAATATGGAATTTTTTTTTTTAGGGTAGCTGCCATACTTGTAAAGAGGAAGTCAATATTTTTTTTCACTACAAACACATTATGTGGGGTATCGTTGAATAGGTCTTTTAAAAATATTATGAACTTGGAAACACCATTTTTCGATTTAGGGATCCGTGTCTTAAATATTTAGCTTTAAAGTGAATATAATGCTCAATCAAATGCTGCTTCACTTCAAAACCTACAACCTGTTCCATAGCCAACAATTCGGTTTTACTGGCGGGAAATCGACCACCGATGCGGGAGTAGCACTCGTTACACATATATACGATGCATGGGAGAACAAAAATGATAGAATTGGATCATTTTGTGATCTCTCAAAAGCATTTGATTGCGTAGATCATCCGACACTATTGCTTTAATTTTGTCAATACGGTTTTGATGATAATTCAATTAAACTAATAGAATATTATTTAACAGATAGGCATCAAACTGTTGATTTAAATGGCATAAAATCGCACGGATCTAATGTTTAAATAGGCGTACCGCAAGGTTCTATTCTTGGACCTTTCCCTTTATTGGTTTATGTCAATGACTTGCCTTATATGGTTGAAAAACAGGCTGGCATAGTGCTGTTTGCTGATGACACCTCACTAATATTTAAAATAGATCGACATAGCACAAACGCCAGCGCAGTGAACAGCACCTTGTCTTCCATTTCTGATTGGTTTTCTGCCAATGCTAAAGGCAGGCCTGCGTTGACATAATGCTAGATGATGAAAAACTCGATCTTTTTGAAAGTACTACCTTCTTAGAAATTACAATAGACTCAAAACTTCAATGGAGTGCTCATAAAACTAAACTTTCTAATAGGCTTAGCTCTGCGGCTTATGCTGTTAGGAGAATAAGACAATTGACAGATGTAGCAATTGCTAGACTAGTGTACTTTAGTTATTTTCATAGTGTAATGTCTTACGGCATACTATTGTGGGGGAGTGCAGCCGGTATTCAGACTATTTTCATTTTACAAAAACGGGCAATTCGTGCTATTTATGAGTTAGGACCAAGAGACTCACTTAGAGAATTATTTAAGAAAATTGATATACTTACATTGGCATCGCAGTATATATTTGAAAACATAATGTTTGTAAGGAAAAATATTTCCTTATACAATAAAGTAAGCGATATGACCAATAGAAACTTACGTAATAAGAATGAATTATTTGCACCGTTTTATAGGCTCAAAACAGTTAGTAAGACGTTCATGGGGAACTGTATACTTTTTTATAATAAATTGCCACAATCGGTCCTTGATAAGCCAGACAAAAAATTCAAAACTTATGTAAAGAAAGTACTTTGTGAGAAGGCTTATTATAGGACCGATGACTACCTTAAAGACAAAAAAGTCTGGCTTGAGCTTGGCGCGGGTCCCTCTTAAAGGTTTGTTATATCGGTACACGCAAATGTTCATAATTTGGTACATTTTGTACAAACTAAATCTACAACTTGACATTATTTTAAAATTTTGAAATTCTAAAAATTTAATTGACCGAGCGAGCGAAGCGAGCGAAGCGTCTCAATTTCGAGATTAGCCAAAAATTCTTTTGTCCGTCTGTCTGTCTGTCTGTCTGTCTATCGGTCTGTCTGTTCTCGCCTACAGGTCGCATTTCTTAACCGATTCTCATGAAATTTTGTAAGCAGGTTCAGCAACCTAATAGAATTTTTTTGTCGAGCCAGCTTTTCGATTTTTTTCATAATGGCGGAAATATGGAGGTTTAAAATTTTAAAACTGTCATATATTCGCCATTTCAAAATATTGTCAAAAATGTCATTAGACTTTTTTGTTGCCATTATGAAAACTATTTTTTTTATTTGAACAACTTTTTTACCTGAACAACTTTTTTATATGTTATACTTACGGGTTTAGGATTACTCGCAAAGTCTAGCTGACTAAGCCTTCTTACAATATATACTGAAATTATTTAAGGGTGAATTCAGTCCGGGTTACTTATCAACTTTCTTAAAAATACATTTTCCCCCTGGGGTTCACGAAGTAATTTCTCTGAATAACTATTATGGTTATTATTTTCAGTTTCTTAAGTAGTTCTATAAATTTTATCGTATTTAACCGACTTAAAATGAAAGAGTTTTGCTTATTTTATGATTAGTTTTTTTTTCACTTTTTGCTTATTTTGATTGATTCTTGGCTTGTTTATTAAATTTAGCAATTTTGTTGAGCGAACTTTCTTTCATCGCTATCGCTGCTTGTCTGTGCTTCTGTAGTAGTATTAGTAATTATGCTACGAACTAACAAGAGATCAACATCAACCAAAGCCCGGAAAGTAGCTTTACGAAGAGAGTAAGAAACCAATAAGCAGCGTAGAGCCATGGCAATACAAATAAACATTTAAACGAAAACCCATTAATAGTTTTATGGTTTTTCCAACAACGAGCTGACTTTGTCATTTAAAAAATGATGGGTCGTTTTTCGGTGAAAGGCTACTGGTACAAAACTGAATTTCAGAATCACGGTAGACTTCATATCCATAGGATTGTATTGTTGGAATGCTCCTGACATTTCAGAGCTGGATCGAAAGTCATTATTGGCAACTATTTTGGAAATTAGGTCACAATCATGAATCCGCATATCGGTAAACCTACACTTCATCCAAATCAGGTACATTATTTTTAAATAATAATCGCGAGGTCTAAGTTCGTGGCGAACTACTAGTTTAAATTATGATATGACATAACAAACAATGTATTCTCTGTCCATATTAAATTTAAGTATTAATTTATTTGTGAGTTGACGTCCTTGAAGAAAATGCTGCAGTGCAGTTTGTTACCGCTTCTTCTGCACTAGCGCTTTGGAAGCGGTAGTAAACTTAGCTGTAAGTAACTATTTGACGTCAACAATTGTGCAACAAAACAATGACGATTATTAAGAGATATTATGAATATCTTATGATAATAAAAAAATATATTTGAAAAAACCGATTGCGATTTTTTTCTGCACGTGTCGTTGGCTCAAACTAATAAATATTGATCTTTCATTATGAAGTTCGAACATTCTAGACTTCCCTCCAGAATGTTAGTTATTGCTCAGATTTCTTATTGAAAGCTAATACCTCTGGTTCATTGAACTAGTAGGCTTGATAAATCTCAGTTTCAAAAACATAACGTAACTAATAGATTAAATCACATGACCTTTTTCAATTCTTTACAAAAACATAACATGTTACAAAAAAAGTAAACATACTAGAGATACTTTTCATTACGTCATGGTTTTCATACCGTAACCTCTATATACTCGTATTTTTAACTCTATCTGCATTGCATTTAGACATTACTACAAACCTAGCGGAAAAGAACGGGCAACTTTGGAATCAATTTTGACAGATTTTGAAAAATAAAAACGTAGAGCCAAGCCTTAACGCACATTTTGTAAGAAAATTTCAAAACTAAAACCGGTGACACCGTGGATTAACACATAAGTTACTTTTTCCGCGGATAACACCGCGGGATGGAGCTCGTATATTAATATACCTATGGTCACAGAATAAATTCTAGTACTATGGTAAAGAATATAACACCTTAGTTGACCGTACTTACAATAGAAAGATACTACGCTTCTCTTGCAGTACCTGCCTCTTTAAAAATATTAAAATTAGACTCAATTTATGTAAATTGGCAAAATTTCGTTGCCCAAACTTGTAAGAAAAACAAATATCTAAATGATCATTACTTAACAAAATCCAATCCTGAGTCCAATGTTGGAAACCAAAATGGCGGAGATAAGACCAAGGGGCTCATTATACGGCCTTTGGAGAACTCTGCAACAAAGTCAGGTAATCAGAAATTCTGCGGACCATTTCAATAAAGGCGCTTACTAAATAAATGATCAGCCTCCGTTTGAGCGGGGTCATATTGAAATTTACAAGTTTGCGCCGGGGTATTGACACAGACCTTCGTAGTTTAAAATAGTTTCGGAGGTCATTTGCAGCAAGGAACCCTTTCTAAGTAAATATTATTGCTCGTCATGCTACGTCCAGCTGCTTTTAGGCAGCTTAAAATATTTTTTGTTTTCTACTCGGTACTTATGATGACCTACCTCAGTGGAGTCAGTCATGCTAGTCCGTCATTTTGAGGTTCTGGGTTCGATCCACAGCCAGGGAAAATTGGAAAATGGCCTTTGCTTGCATGTTAATCTAGATATGTTTTTATTAAAAAATAAAGTATCGTTGAGGTATCCCGTAATTTGGAGCTAGCTCGATTAGTATGTTTTCATCAACATCATCATCAGGTATTTTAGTCTTCACTGTAACATGACATTGCACGACTAAAAGCATGCAGCCAGATGAATTGGCCTACAGTCTTTTCGCTGGCCAGACGGATTGAAGAGGTCTCATTGATGTTTATAAGCTTTGTTTAGCTTGTATTTCCTATGTCGCCTTCTACGACATCCACAGGAGGACTTGGAGTGGCCCTATTGTACTCTGCCGAAAACCACACGGCAAATATTTTTTGTTTCTCTCTATTTATTAACTTGGCTACATGTCTTAAAGAAGTATATACGTACTAACACGATACTTTAATTTTCAGATGCGAATCTGAAGAAAGGTAGTCCCGATGAAACGGGAAAAGGGTGACTTGAAATTGTATTTTTGAAATTACCCAAGATTCATTTCATATTCTTCGGTGTGATTGGTACAAAGCCATACAATTAATGGGAGAGGTTGCATGAAGGTCCCCCCATCCAATCAATTAAGGGTACATGGATTCTTTCTTTGCGGTTTAAATTGGGAGGTGTTGTAATTTATGGTTTCCGAGTAGATTGCGGTAGGCGGTTCCTTCACAAAAATTAAAATGTTTTTTACCTTTGTGATGGAAAAAGATTTTTATTTTCTTTCGGGGTCCTTTTCTTGAGTGTCTCGTAGGTAATAAAAATGAGTTAGGTAGAAGTGTAACATTATCAATGGTTTCTTGAAGTCAGGTGTAGGTAAAAATAACATATACATCGTGAAAGGGACATACACGTAATAAATTAAACCATGGGCCATACTAGAACACCATAGCATAATAAAACAGCCAAAAAACCAAATAAAAAAATCGAGGTTTCCATGAAAATTGCCTGGGCGGCTGCACCTGCTGAGATGCTAATTTCTTTTTGGGTTTTTCTGTCTTTTTTAATTCCATTATACTATAATGCTCTAGTATAACCCGTAATTCGATATTTAGGGTATTTCCCTTCCATGTTGTATAATATTTTTTTATTTTATTTATTTTATCAAACTTTATTATTTCAAAGTACAAATATACTTTTAACAAATGGCGGACTTAATGCTAAGAGCATTTTCTCCCAGTCAACCATAGGGTTAAACAGAATATTATAAGGTAAACAAACACTATTTTTAAATGGTGCCGACAAGACTTGACAACTAAATAAAATTTCGACGTAGAATTAGGCTTATTGCTCATTTCAATTAAGAAAAATAATAGCATTCCTGCATCCCATCTGAAATTAAGGAAACTTGAATTTTCTTCCAATTTTATGGCGTCTGCAAAATAGTTTGTTACATTTAGCTCAATCCGTTATAATTTCTTTTACCTGGTACTATATTGATCGTTGATGTAAATCTACGATCAATATGTATAATTCTTGTAATCAAAGTTTTGGTTTACCTCGTCTAGTTATACATGCTTATTGGAACGAAGTTCCTTTTAGGACGGTACAGACTTCCACCCATTTCTTTAATGTATATTAATAGTTGTTCTATTGTTTAGTCTTTGATTACGTTAAAGATATTTCCCTGAATGGTTATAGTATTATTTCTGGTACAATGGACCGCCTCCAAGCCTAATAAACTTGTTAGAACTCCGCTGAAAGGATTCGAAATTTTGCAAAGTTACTAAAGCGGTGTTATAATTTGCTATTATTCTCTTTGTGCTGAAACAAGGCCCTGATATCGGTAGCAATATTCGTTTCAGCTTTGTTATTAATGAGATATTTTATAGAAATATATAGGTAAGTATATATAGCTTGCGAAAGCGATTTCGGCTGCTCAAAGATTTTTAAAATTCCGTTTCCGATATTTATTTTAAGATTTTTTTTTACAAAATTTATTAAAATTCGTTAAATGTCACAAATAAGATACATTATGTCATAAATTACACTGTCAAAACTATAGCTACATATCTACATACAAAAAGTCATTAATTTAAACCGCCTTTTATCATTTCCCGTGCAAAGATGCCCAAAATGCTGGCAGCATTGCCACTCTGGATCGCAATGGCCATTCTTTGCATGAAAAACGAATTTGAGTGGGAGTCACCAGTTTTTAATTAATATTATGAATAATTTTATTAATAATGTATCATTGATTTCTTTACGATTTAAGGGGAAACTGAATCAACACGTCATTTGTGAACGTAGGTACTACATACATACTTTCATGCGTGTTGTGCATGAATTCATTAGTTCTGACCAGCAAAAATAGTGTGCGCGAGCGAAAAAATCTCATTTTTGTGGATTGAATTTTACTCTTTTCGTTTCACGGTTGCAGAATTGGGACACGAGTGTAATAATTGATTGGATTATACCTTTCAGCGGCAGAACGTGATCCTTGTACATGATTGGTGGATGCCCGAGTTTATTTACTAACTGCGACAGCAAATGTCGAACTCAATAATACTTCTGTACTTCTGCCTTCCTATTAATAATAACTGTCCTTTGTTTCTCTGGTCGACTGAAAGGGATCCCTTCTGGGGTAAGTCCACCATTTGTTACCTTTATTTGTAATTATTTGTGATAAATGTTTGTTATTTTAAGTACAATAAAGTTTTTAAATAAATAAATAATATATGTTTTAATTCTTTGAGTAGGTTTTAGATAGTAACGTAGTTTATTTATATATCTACACTTTTATATATGTAAGTATTAAACTATGTTTATCTATATATACATATACATTTGTCATAAAATATAGTATCGTTGAGTTAGTATACCATAACACAAGTCTCGAACTTACTTTGGGGCTACTTACTTTTATTACACAATCAGTGTAATTTGTCCCTATATATTTATTTATTTATTATGTATTATTTATTTAAATTTCACCAGCAGAAAGTTATAAGGTCCTATACGTACATGACTGGTAGATGTTAGAATTGATTTACTTATACTGTATCGGATTCCGTCAAAGATAACATGTAGTAGTAATAATGTTCATATAGTCGTATGTTTATTTTAAATTACATAATCATTTATTTGAGTAACAGTGCTTCGCGATCCCTCTTAAAAACAAAACAAAGAAATATTTTAGCTAAACATACAACAATTAAACGACTGAATAAACAAAAGTATACAGAATGGATTCATGAATAGGCTAGGTATATAGTATTATGTAGATATCCATCTGAATCAAAGAGTAGTCGACCTAAAAGTCAATTTGGCTTGTCTTACTGCATTTTTCCTTGAAAAGGGTAAATAAGAATAGAAAAAGCTCGCATTATTGTGGGTAGTATCACGCTTGAAGCGGGTAGACTTTTGTAGACGTGGTGTCCGTCTGTTAGGTTCAAATTTCCCTACACCGTTGAGACTAGAGAACAATGACATTTTATAGAAAAGCAACATGTAAATACTTTGTTAAAGTAGGTAAAGAATTTACTGTTCTAGTTTTAAACTTCTACCTCTTCACGATAAACACTTATATCAACTTTATAAGCGACTTAGTAAAACATTGTTTCTTCATTTATGATTGCAGGAAAACTTATTAGAATTCTATCAATTGAAAATAAAGTCGTAAACTCAATACAATACTTTCACTTACGGAAAAAGTTTTCACTAAAACACCACTAGATATTGCTAGTAGTTTGGCTAGTAGTAAACTTTGGAATTGTACGGAATCCTCTCCACGCGATTTCAACTCGCACTTGACCGGTTTATATCAGATATAAAATTAAGTCTAGTATTTGTTATTATGTGTTTGTTTGTCTGTACCGATAAATTCTGAAACTACTTGCCAGCTATTTATTTCTAAACCAATTAGGTAGACAGTCACTGCAATCACAATAAAAAATACTGCATCAACAAACTTCACGGTTGTGATTTAAGCAAAACTCATCCAGGTTTAAACAAAGCGATTTATATTTCCGCTCGTAACCCTGAATAACATTTAACTTGTATTATGTGAGCCCACATGTATTTTCGCCATTGTAGTTGTTTATCGGAGCTCGGGTGGGCGTAGATAAGGTGCTTCAACAATTTTGTACTTATTCAAATTATAACAAGATCCTATAAGTGGAGGTGGAGGTAGATACTAGATGTGTAGGTAGTTTCGTAGTTTCAAGAGATAGATAGAAATAACAAAACACTACAGATAACAAAACGGTAGCAGAAGTAGCTTTTATTTGAAATAAATTTGGCAAAAACTAGGCAGATTATCAATAATGAGTAATTATTCATATATCATAAGTAATTCAAATTTATAATTGTTACCATTTTAACTTTTTTTAAAATTATTTCAAATGATGAAGCCATTTCTACTACTATTTCGCCTTAATAAGGTTTTGGAATATAAGCAAAATCTTTTAGTAATATTTCAAAAAATGTTTAAGGTATAATTTGAAGAAAATAATTTAGATAAGTAGCTATGTGCTTATCGTAGGTAATCTGCCAGTTTCCGCAAGAAATGGCCGCGATTTTTCACGACCTTTAATTAAACAGAAATGAAAAAATCTAAATGTATATAAGGTCTGAAATAAAAGTCAAGACCACCACTCAACTTTACAGGGTTACTTTTGAGGGTTCCTTACCCAAAGGGTAAAAACGGGACCCTATTACTAGGACTTCGCCGTCTGTCCGTCTGTCTTTCACCAGACTGTATCTCCAGAACCGCGATAGCTAGAACGTTGAAATTTTCACAAATTATATATTTCTGTTGCCGTTATAACAACAAATACTAAAAATAAAATAAAATAAATAATATTATGACAAACGCGATTTTTTTGAGATAATGGTACGGAACCCCTTGTGCGCGAATCCAATTCGCACTTAGCCGGTTTTTAAACACCGGCAACATTTTTGAAGTAAGTTCAGTCTATAATATTAAACTATCTTCTATAAAATAACACATTAAAAATCTATAAAAAATCGTCCTCCCGTACAATTTCATTTGGCTGAATCCAGATTTTTATGGGAATCTGAATTTTATTTTTGTTTTTCGAAAAGTGTTGCCTGTGTTTTAAAAGTAACACCGTATAGTTGAGGTTAGTCAGTACGTATACTGTAAATGCTGTTTTTATGGATTAAAAAATATATTGATAATAAAGTTTCATTTAAATTTTAGTTTTCGTCCTTTCATTTATTGTGGAATTGACGAATGAATCTGTTTCCAGAGGCACCCATAAAATACCCGATAGTTTCCTTTCTATATTAAGAAACGAAGAAATTAACTGAATTCTCTACCACCTACGTAAAAGCCTCAATTGGAATATTTAAGGAGTTGATCATATTGGTAATCCTTTCACCGCCTTCCCAATAGCGTTCTGTACTTTATGAATTTGAGAGGACATAAGTAGGACCGTAATTTAAAATATTCCTGAAATATTAATAGATACCTATTAACAACGTTTTTTTTAGAATAGGTAAATAATTTTATCGTCGAAATAAAAAGTAAATCCTACTTCCTACTTATATTATAAATCCGAAAGTGAGTTGGTATAGTTGTGTGTTTGGTAGTTAACTCTTTACGCTTATACTTCTGAACCGATTAGGAAATTTGGTATGAATATAGTTTAAGACTCGGGGAAGGACATAGGGTGCTGTTTATCGCAAAATTCCCACGGCGAGCAAAGCCCGCGGGTATAGCTAGTTTCAAATATTCCTGAAATATTAATGGATACCTATTAACAACCTTTTTATAGAATAGGTAAATAATTTTATCGTTGAAATAAAAAGTAAATTAGGTATATATTAAATTCAGCAATAATGAAAACGGCATAAAACCTTAATAAAGTCTGCTTTTGCTTGTACCTAAACAACAATGGTAAGCTCATAGCAGATATTAGTCTACCGTAAGCTAGAGTAATGTCTTAATTTAGAAATGACGAAACTATTTACGCAACTTTAGTTTAAATGAAAATTAACGCCAAATTATTATTTTTTTACTTATCACTTTTATTTGTGTTTGTCATCTATAAGCTGTAACCACCTCGCTAAGCCGCCCTTAGT
This sequence comes from Acrobasis consociella, assembly GCA_963555685.1. Taxonomy (NCBI): domain Eukaryota; kingdom Metazoa; phylum Arthropoda; class Insecta; order Lepidoptera; family Pyralidae; genus Acrobasis; species Acrobasis consociella. The sequence continues at coordinate 9,022,204 of OY743115.1, forward strand.
TAGGCCCACCGCCCCTTAGTTCGGCCCACCCTAAACTGAAAAGTACTAATTTCTATTTGTGAATATTTCTTATTTATAACAGCTGAATAACAGAAAATACTATTAACTGAGTTATAAGTGAAACCTTTATCTGAATGCATTGAATTTATATCTGAAATTTCGCTCCAACGAACACTGTCTCGTATGTCTAGCTTATTATTTTAGCACTAATCAGATTATCAGCATGTTACACGTAACATTTATGAGAATTATTCTCAATTTTCGCAAATGTCAAGCGTCGGTAATAACATTTTTATCTGCAATCTTCTGTTCGCTGGAAACGCGCTCGTCTAAATTATTTTTAACTCAGTGAATATCAATGTTAACCGAGCGATACTCGCAAAAGGGGTATGTAATTTTACATACAGACATACTAATCACGTCTGTATATTTTACGGAGTAGACAAATCTCACGGCCATAAAACCTATTGGCGTGACATGTTTTCATTGAATCTCTTTTTTATAAGTATACTTACGATTTTTTTTGAAAGAGTATACTTGTCAAGGTACGGTAAACGGGGTGAAGTTGGTTTTTAGTTTTGAAAAATAATAGCGATACATTTTACGTTTTTCCTTTAATCACAGACCAGATTGGATGAAAACAAAAATAGATTATTCGTAATGCAGTAAATATATTATGTTTATTGAGTGAAACTCACGAGAGGGATTGCTAACCTAGTTTAACATCAAAAACCTCGTGAGCTTTATTGTAATAAAATTATAAGCCTATTGTAAATATTAATAACATTATTTGTAACTCAGTGAACCAACTGCAAGGGGTTTGTTTTAGTCTTTTATAAAGCAACTATTACGTCGGGTTGCTAACTTAGTTTAGCTTCAGGCATTTATTCCAGCATTCATGGCGTTGCAACGTTGCGGAAAAGTGGGCGCGGAAAAACGCAGTCGCAGCGGCATCGGCTGAGTGCCCCTCGGGATTAAATCTATTGAATTCATAAAGCAATGAGTGCCGAGGGAGGGAAATGTTAAATGGCTTTGTTTGTTATCGTTACTTAGTTTATAGGTTCATTTTTCTTTCAAATATGGTAGTTGAGTATACTAAAATCAAAAATCAAAAACAGTTACGACAAGATCCCCATAATGATATTAAAAAAATAACCTTCACGCGATACAGAAATTATTGTAATAATTTAATCAAAAAACTTAAAAGAACATATGAACAGAATCTGATTACTAGCTCACTTAAGAACAATAAACTTCTCTGGAAAAATATAAAAACTATATCTCACACAAATAAATCTAAAAGTCAAAATCCTGAACTCTTAAATGTATCCGCATCTTCTAGTGAATCTGCTAACTATATAAATAAATATTTTTCAAACATTGGCAAACAACTCGCTGACAACATTAAAAATACACTAACACAGGACAAACTAAAAGAGTATATTTTAAATCTCCCAAGCTTAACTCATTCCTTCGTACTGATCGACGCCGATTTAGATGAAATAAATGCTATAATTATGAACTTAAAAAGTGATAGTGCCCCTGGCTGGGACAATATTACAACAAAATTTATCAAATCTATAAAAAATGAAATAGTTCCAATAATTACCCATTTAGTCAACTTATGCTTCAAAACTGGCACTTTTCCTACAGCTTTAAAAAAATCTATTATCACTCCAGTCTACAAAGGTGGAGAAAAAAGTGATATTGGAAATTATAGGCCAATATCTGTGCTACCTGTCATATCAAAAATTTTAGAAAAAACTTTAAACTCAAGACTAGTAAATTACTTAAACACTTACAACATCATATCAAAATCACAATTTGGATTCAGGCAAGGTATATCCACTGAAGATGCTATAAAAACCCTCACATCACAAATTACGGAACATTTAGATAGTGGGGAAAAGTGCCTCTCTATTTTTATCGATTTAAAGAAGGCTTTCGACACTGTTTTTCTTCCTATTCTTTTACAAAAGCTGGAATTAGAGGCACTCAACTCTCTATATTCAAAGATTACTTGATAGATAGAAAGCAAAAAGTTAAAATAGAGAATTTAATCAGCGACGATATTGAAGTAACTTGTGGAGTGCCACAAGGAAGTATCCTCGGGCCAACACTATTTCTCATTTATATTAATGACTTATGCAATATGAATATCAAAAACGGAAAAATTGTCTCATATGCCGATGACACAGCAATTATTTTCTCGGGCCATACATGGGAAGAGGTCAGAATAAATGCTGAACAGGGCATGTACGAGGTAGCTTACTGGCTTGAAAATAATCTTCTAACTCTAAACGTCAATAAAACTAATTTCACCTGTTTCAGTTTATATAACTAAAACTTTACATGAATGCAAAGATTCAATAATAAAATGGGTAAAAACTTTAACATATGAGGAAACTGAGGCACAGTTAGAATTGTAAACATACTCAATTGTATTATAAAAATAACATAAACCATAAATAAACTTATGTTTATATACATACACACTCACACACATACATACATACACACATACACACACACACACACACGCACACACATCTACATACATAAATACATACATACATACATACACACACTCACACACACACACACACACACACAAACAAACAAACAAACAAACCAGATAAATATTCTGGTCTAATATAGATTAAAATTTTAATTATAGAAGTATAGTAAGTAAATAGCTTAAGTAATTATTAACAAAAAAAAATTGTTTTATAATTACCATTTATGTGCCTTTTGTTACTAATGTTGCCTACTATTAAGATCTCATCACGGATGAAAGAGTGGAGTAACCTAGCACAGGCTCACGCCTAAAAGGTTTCTCCGACACCATGTACAAAAACAACTTAATAGTATGTACAATAAAGCATTTTTCATTTCATTTTTCATTTCATTTTCATTTTCAAAATCAGATTAATCAAAGTACCTGACTTTACTAATGTAACCCGTCTGGCCAGCGTAAAGAGTGTAGGCCAATCCTCTGGCAGCTCTATACCAAATATGGCTTTAGTAGTATAGAGAGAATCGTGCTCCTGCAGTAGAGACTGAAAGGACCTGATGATGAACATGTATTCCATTCTATGTCATTTGTTTACGATATGACGGCAAATTAAAATGTCTGTGTTACGCGACGTCAACATTTGACGGGAGAAAAATTTTCATGCAATGATTTTTTATGACTTTCGATGTCATAAGTGACAAGAAAGTTATGTCTCGTACAGAGATATGGGACTTGTCTCGTAATTATTTGAACAGAGCAGTGAAGAACGGTTTTGTGTTAATCAGTTATTCGGCCAAAATTATTTCGGTCTATGGTTGTGAGCTCATGTATGATAGATTTCGATTGGCCTATCTCGATGAAGCCCCATCTCATGTCACTGTTTACAACTGGTTTAATGAGTTTTAACGTGGCCGCTCTTATCTCACCGATGATCTGCATGAGGGACGGCCTTCTACGGCGATGACTGAAGATAACATTAGTGTTGTGCGGCGGCGTATGATATAGAATGACAAAAGATTGACCTACCAGCAGATTTGGACAAACTAAGGCATGGGTATGAGTCAAGTCAAGTTTACAAAATCCTCCATGAAAATTTAGCGGTTAGAAAGCTTTGTACTTGTTAGATACCTCATAATTTTACAGAGGCCCAAAAACTCCGTCGTGTTGATTTACTGTTATGATCCTTAAACTAAAAAAAAGTCGGCTGTGTTGTGGAGCTCCTTCCGAGTAGTTGCCAACTTAAGTGAAGAGTGGGAAAGAATATGGTGGCCTTCTTCTTCTTCTTCGAAACGACAGATCATTACGCAATATTACGAAAACCAAGAGGTTTTTTTTAATCTGTCCAAAAATAAGTAACATAAAAGTCTTTAATTAAAAGTTTTTAAAATCTGATGGAAGGGGGAACTGTCAAGTCAAGTAACAGAAAAAGGATGCATGAAGTAACAAACGGGGTGTTCAAATTTTAGATAACAATTTTATTTAAATAAAATTCAATCAATCGTAATGTTTGTGTAGTATAAATTTACCAATGTCTGTGGACTGGATCCGAAAAATATTACTTATATTTAGTCCGTCAGTTACATTATCCAAAAATAATAGACCCATATTTTTTATCTTTTTTTTAAAAAAGATATGGCGCATTTTAATGTGTCGGAGTGTAAGCGATAACATCACCGTCTACTAAAAATCGTACCAGATTGTGACGTCATGCGAAATTGAAATGTGCTGTATCCTAGTCATTATTTGTTAATCAAAGAAAAGAAAAAATAACAATACTTTTTAATAATCTCCGTTATGAGACAGAATATAAGTGATGAATAATATATAGGTAGATGAGAATGTGAGTTTGTATGTTTGTTTGTTACCTCTTCACGCTTCAGTCACTTAGGGCCTATTTAGATGACATTTGGTATGGATAATGGATATAGTTTTAGACCTAGGGTGGGGTATAAGAAAGTTTTTGCCCCGAAACTCCCACGGGGAGCGGAACCCATGTACGCGGCTAGTTCACTTATCCCATGGTATAATAAAATATTCTACCATGACTTATCCTATTGTCAATGCAAACACCAGACACAATAGTAAAATAATGCATGTCAGTTTTAAACTATCTCGCTTTGAACGAAACAATTATCGAAACGTCAGACGAAACAAAATGAAGGTTCGTGCTAAGCCCCGTTTACATAAATTAACAATGCATGTCGACCGGATTCCGATCTGCTGACAGCCGAGACGACGTAAAACTAAAACGTCTACATATTTGCTTACCAATTTTACCATCATACGAAAAATACTCGCGCACAGTAAATAAAACAATACAGTGAGACCAGCGACACGTAACGCGGGTCAGCAAGACAAGCATAAAAGATATATTGAGGGAGAACAAACAAAAATATTTACAAATCTAATTACCGGGAGGAAATGTTGCTAATATTCTGAAAGTTCCCGGAAAACGCGGGACGTGACGTCGAGTGCACGCAACGAAAGGAGTTTTTCAAGGAAATGAGTTAACTTTTCCAACTGTGGGCTCATTGTAGGCGTGCCGGTGTAAATTGTGGCGCTTTAGGGTTCCACTCGCCTGCGACAAAGGGTTTCTACACTATAAAACTTGCTGAAGCACTCTTTGCGAAGTTGAAGGGCGGACTTGGGGAAATATTCTGTATATGTCCGGATTTTCATAACAAGTGTCTTTGCGTAAGCATAAGCTCAAGTTTTGGAAAACGGCAAGTACCTAGGTGTATCTCTCTAATGTGAGTTTAGAAGTGACTTAAGTAATTAAAATCTTAAAACGTGCCTGTAATAGTTAAAACATAATTGTTTAATTTTTCTTTTAAATATCAGTATAATATTTATGCTATATTTATTTTTTATATTATTTATCAGTTTAAGAGCATAAATATATTTTGTATATATATATAATATAAGACTCTGCAAAGTCTTATGTTTTATTAATGAAGATAGTTAGATAATTTCTTTCTTATTTTACGTTTCCGATCATTAGTGGTAGAGGGCCAGCGTTTAACTATAATTGACTGAAACAGTCTTTTAAAATACTTTAACGAAAAAGCTTTATTTCAAAAATTATATTCGTAACGAAAATAAAAAAATATATAAATTTTACCTATTCAATTATTGGACAATGCACATACATAGTCCGTCTTATTACAAAACGTAGACTAACTTTGTTACTAGGTTTAAACCATTATCCGACCAAATCATGTTGACATCTAGTAATATGTCATTGTCACATCTGAAAAGGTTAACTTGACTTGGTCGGATAATGGTTTAAACCTAGTAACAAAGTTAGTCTGCGTTTTATAATAAGACGGAGTATGTTTTAATCTAACGTAATAGGAAGATAAGAAATTGTAAAATTTTCTATTTCTATTTCTATTATAGCAACAAGCTGTCAATTATGTAATTGATTGCATGGGCCTTCTCACCCTCGTGGGGAGTGACAGTGATGGAATATCGCGGAAATTCATCCAAACAACTTGATTAGTTTATATTTAATAAAATATGAGATTGATCTTGTTTATTGTGTTCAATGTTTTCAATCAAATTCAAAAAGTAGGAGGTTATTAAATTGAATGTTCCCCAATTACTCCAATACGACTGAACCAATTTGGATTTTTTTTGTTTGAAAGGGTAATAGGTCAATTACCTTTGCCTAGAAATTTTATCAAAATCGGTACTTAGTAGGACGTTGAAGAGGATTTCTAGTTTTGAAAAAAGATATATCTGTCGGCGAGTTCAAGATAATCCCATTTATTATTGTTTTCGATGTGCAAACAGAAAGTTGTTTACTACAAAACATAACTGCTACATATTCAAATGTTTCAACAAGTATAAAAGCGGTCGCCTTAGCGACGAGCGGCTCAGTCTTGTGCGGACCGCCGTACTGTGAACATCTCCTTTGTGTAGTGTGCTGTGGGCTTGGCCATAACTTCTTTAATTGTGATTGTTGTAATAGATGAGGATTTGGTAAACCGATTTATTACAATGATAGTTGTTTCAGCTAGACGATAAGCCCAGGTGGACACAGATTCAATAACTGTGTGGGCCAGGGGTATTCAGACACATATGGTTGGAATCCATGATACAGCGCGAGGCGGAGCGCTGTATTTATCGTCACACTTTTAGTGAGTTCGGTCATCTCCTGCTCCGTCATCAGAAGTTGGATCTGAATCTTTTGCCCACTTGAGTGAATCCATGGGAGAATAGGGGTGAAAAATCCGACAGGGTTCGAAGAGTGTGATTATAATTGTACCGTCTTTTGAATTGTCCAGAGATGATGGACCCGTATTTTTAGTTTGCCAGAGAGGTAAAAATTCACAGGGATACGGAGCGTCAAGGTTCCGGAGTGGGGGCTTGTGTGACGTCACGCAAAATTTCAATGCGCTGTATCTTTGTCATTTTTGGTTTCTCAGAGAAAGGAAAGAGTGTGTGTACAAACTACAATGTTGTTTGATGGTCTAACCGATAGACCAAAAGTGTTTTTCCATTCGTCATGCCTATTCTGAAACAGGAACCTGTCCATTTATTTAATAATAATCGTATGGCTATTATTATAGTCGTTATTCTGTATCTATTGTATTGCGTCTTTTTGCAGGGTGAACCAGTTTTCCGGCAGTCTCGAATAATGTGGTCCATGTCCTATACAGGAGCGCCACATCCGCAAGCTGGGGAGTCAATCCAGTCGCACCGGAATTCAAACGATCTAGTTCGTCCCCATCCAGTTCTCAGTCTGTGGAGCTGGCACAATTCTCTGCATGGGAGAGAGAACCCTGATAGTTTTTCAGTGGGGTTGATGGTTGTATCCACACAGGTGGATTCAAATTCTATTCTTTTTGATGGTAAAGTGGTTTTTCAATAGTCAATCTTATAGAGCTGGTGTCGTGACTTCAGTCTTAGCCTTTTTAATAGTTTGTGGATGGAGTTTAGCAGTTCAATGTGTCGACAACTTTTGGGGTCATTGACAGGCTCTGGCTTTAGTATCGCAACCCATCCTGTGTTGCATATGGTCTGTGTGACAAATGGTCTGTGTGACCACCGTCTGTGTGACAACCGTCTGTTCTACAAGCGTCTGTGTGACAAGCGTCTGTGTGACAAGCGTCTGTGTGACAAGCGTCTGTGTGACAAGCGTCTGTGTGACAAGCGTCTGTGTGACAAGCGTCTGTGTGACAAGCGTCTGTGTGACAAGCGTCTGTGTGACAAGCGTCTGTGTGACAAGCGTCTGTGTGACAAGCGTCTTTGTGACAAGCGTCTGTGTGACAAAGCGTCTGTGTGACAAGCGTCTGTGTGACAAACGTCTGTGTGACAAGCGTCTGTCTGTCAACCGTCTGTCTGCCAACCGTCTTGTCTGTCAACCATCTGTGTGACAAGTCTGTCTGAATGGCATCCGGCCTGTGTGACAACCTTTAGCGCCAGTAATGGTGCTAACGAGAGTGAAGCGATCATAACAAAGATACTTATTGTTTGTTTAGTTTCAGCGACTTCTGCAAAGGTGCTAAAGTGCTAACAAGTGAACCATAACTGCTGGCCACGTATTGCGGCCGAGTTGGAGTCAGCGGCAGTGCCGCAGGCGCTGGAGATTCCTGGTGAAGTGAGGTGAAGTGAAAAAGCTAGTTGATATCGTGTGTATTTCTGTGTCGTAACCTTATCTGCTGAATCGCAAAGATAACCTGGTGAGTTTTTATATTTTTTTTGATTTAAGAGTAGAGCAGAGAGCAATTTATTTCAAAACCTTTAGTTTTAAAACATAAAGTAGAATAATGTCTAGTCTTTTGACCACTATGCAAGCAGAAAATAATTATGATTTCGCTATTTTAAATAAGAACGTGTATTATCTCCTAAGCTTAGTGAGTTGATCTTATCGTCATGAGTTGATAGATGAGCTTAACATCACTGGAGGTGGCATAAGTCACTGTTAGTCGGAGCTGGCAGAGGCGCCAGTTATTATCCTAGCAAATAGTCTAGTTTGAGTATTTTAAATTATAATTTTTAGCGTCTTATAAGCTTACGTGTGAATACTGGTGTAAAATGATAGTTATTAGGTACGTTACGTACTTCATTATTCGTAAAGTTGGAGAGATAAGTTCTCCTAGCCTTTGCCTCATATTGGACTTAAGATAGCTAAATATGATGATGACTTTTATAAAGATTATAATGAGATAATGACTAGGGTGATGATGATGATATTGATATTGAAGAGATAGTGATGACGATGAAGAGGTAGTGATGATGTAGAGGTGATTAATAGGACGGCGAGCCGACCATGATGATGATCATGGTGATGACTTTATTTAAAAGGACCTTTCACCGTTTACTATGTGAGTAATAATATTTTACCATTAATTTATTATTTACTGTGTTTTAGGTTAACTGAAGTAAAGTCCCGTTACTTGAGTAAATTTTAATCTGGATAATTAAAGTCGAGTAAATATTGTGATATTATAGCCAAATTCAAGAATATCGTACTGATAAGCAATTTTATTTTTATTGTTAGGAAGTCCGTAGAAAAAAGATTAAGTTGCAAACGCTTTTACTGTATTCTAGCTACGCTTTAGTGTAACAAAAGTACTGTAAACGTTTGTTTTTGTTGACAGTTGGGTGTTTTCCTGAGCCAGGGATGAATTATTTTGAGCTATTGGCGAGGTTAAGCGTCGCAAAGTGGTGTCGTTTGTTTTTGAACTTATTCATTTTAGCGTAGTTTGGGATTTATTATTGCGAAAGGGCTGATGGTAAAAGCGTTGTTTGGCTCCGGGGATCTGTGTCGTCATCTGCCTGTTTCTCATACAAAGTCCCAGTGCAGTCGAAGTGCAAACAGTGGAAACTGTTTGTTTTGACGTTTGGAGGAAGGTGTCTGATTTGACTTGTTGGAAAATAGCGTATATTTCAACCCAGTTGACATTTATTTTCACTTCTTCTTCTTATATCGTCGTTGGCTTGAATTTTAAATTTTGTTCTTCAAGAACGTTGCCACTTTTACGCTTCCCTCCGAGGCATAGTATAGGTCAAGCACGGTACAGCTGGTAGGGCATAGAGGTGATCGTCATGACCACAATCGCCCTGTGCTTCTGCTTGGTCTATATGGCACCAGCGCGCCGGATTGTTTACATCGGCCTACTTCAGTTCGGAGGCAATTCAAGCACCTCCTAGTAGCCCATGGCAGTTTATGACCTGGCGGTAGCGCCTCTGATGGTTGGATGTAATCGGGGGGTGGAGCATACTGTTCGCACCACATTCTAAACCTAGATGATTCCGGTTGTTCTTACGTATAACTACTTGAATCATTATGACGTTTTTTTTCACCTGTTCAATTATTTGAAAAATCGAGATGCTTTCCGGGCATGACACTCAAAGCAAATACACAAGTGTTTTCATGATAGGTTGAGAAGGATGCGGAAGCCAGAGAAGCTCATTAGGAAGACCGATAGCATAGCCGAAGGCTTTATTGCCATAGGTAGAGTGATGAATTGCATTGTTTGTTTTGTTGTGACCGTACTAGAGTTGACCCGTAGTCCGTGAGTGGGCAGTATGCGATCGGCTCTTGTGGAGGTCGAGTTTCTTGAGGAAATCATAAGGTCAAGTGGACCTGGTGATCACGTATTAGTGTGAGGCTAACGATGGCAAATTTGTTACTGATATGTCTTGGTGATCTCTCCTAACTGAATTAATAATTCGTTAAAATTGAGAAGTTCTATTCGTTTTGATTCAATTTAAATTTTAATAACTGGTATAGAGAACATATGATAAATAACAATTTTGAACTAGCAGGAAGGCTGGCTGCGTTTTTAAGTAAGTCATCTAATAAAGATGGTTATTTATAGCAAAAAATAATATATAAACAGAACACAATAATTAATTTAACTAAAAACGAAATAACCTACCTAAATTAAAATGTTAAAAGTATGAACTAAAATATAACTAACTAAAAAAATATAAAAATAAAACATATACCTAAGAGACTGGCGGCATTGCCTCGACGTACAGCAAGACTTCTAAAAAAAAATTTACTAAAGCTTTGTTTTGATCAGGTTTGGCCGAACGGTGTACCGTTTGTGCTTTGTGTTGATCTTAAATATGAAACCCGAGGACGGGTGTTACTGTCAAGATGGCAGTGTCGGCGAGTTAAAAATTGATTCCTTCAAATTGATCCATAAATTTTGTTGATTCGAATGATTGAATACGTAAGCATTGTGCGAAAAATCCCTTAGTCATGATTTCTTTATAATTATTCCTGTATAGATCTTTGCTGAAGGACAAATAAAAGACCGGTTCAGAAAAGTAGTTTTGCAAGGCACTCTTCTAGAGTAGAATTTTTGCGAGTTGAAATTTTGTTATGGTTTTGTGGGACGCTTATTGCCGAGCTAGATCAGAATCATTTTATGGTTATTTCTAACCATGCTATCATAGAATACATAATAGTACAAGTAAAGAAGATTGACTCTGAAAAATCAATTAAAGGAATAGAGACTCTCGCTACGATACAATTAAGTTCAATTCAGATCGCACAACGCTAATAACTTACAGTTATATTCACCTAGACAATCCATCTCTTTCTATCGCGTAACGCTTACCTTTTCTGGCGCACTGATTAGCCACGCAGGCATGGCCGCCGTACGTACTTGCGTTTTTAATACCTACCGCGGAGTGAGACAGGCCTGATGCTACTTACTAGTTTAAATTACTATTGAGAGCGCGTACGAGGGCGTACGCATGTCAGGTTGGCCGTGTCGGCGAGTTCAAGATAATCCCATTTATTATTGTTTTCGATGTGCAAACAGAAAGTTGTTTACTACAAAACATAACTGCTACATATTCAAATGTTTCAACAAGTATAAAAGCGGTCGCCTTAGCGACGAGCGGCTCAGTCTTGTGCGGACCGCCGTACTGTGAACATCTCCTTTGGGTAGTGTGCTGTGGGCTTGGCCATAACTTCTTTAATTGTGATTGTTGTAATAGATGAGGATTTGGTAAACCGATTTATTACAATGATAGTTGTTTCAGCTAGACGATAAGCCCAGGTGGACACAGATTCAATAACTGTGTGGGCCAGGGGTATTCAGACACATATGGTTGGAATCCATGATACAGCGCGAGGCGGAGCGCTGTATTTATCGTCACACTTTTAGTGAGTTCGGTCATCTCCTGCTCCGTCATATCTTTTATGCTGGAGTAATATTCTAATACTATAGAAATCGATTTGTTTTTTCTGGAAGTCGATGAGGCATTATTTAAAATTTTATCATCTAAATAACGCTTTTCACTTAAAAGTTTTCCTTTAACTTCTTCAGTTGTTGGCTCTTGAATTTGATCAGATAAAAAGTTATCTGTATCTAGTCTTATTTGAAGTAAAATTAAAAACAAGAAGGAAACCATTTTATCGTGATGTGATCGATTGATGATACTAATTATGGTTTATTTTTATTTGATAAGGAAATTTTATTTTATAATATAGTATGTTAAAAATCGCTGTCGCTGTGTTAATAAGGTAATGTTGGATACATTTTGAAACGGTAGGCATTTAATTTTTTAATGGAGCCGCATTTTTTTCGATTTCAGGCAAACTAGTAAATAGAAACTAAAAAAGCTACCCAACATTATCTTAACGGATCGGGCAGGGTTATTTTTAACATACTGTTTAAGCAACTCATCAGAACATTACAAATGCATTTGGATCTCTTGACCGCGATTATTAATTCGCAGTAAGAATCTAGGTAAAAATCAAAAATCTCGTCAATAACAAAGCAGCAATGAAGTTTGGTACTAAAGATATCACGGCCTTGTTTCATCGAAAAGAAGAATAATAGCAAATTATAAAATTTTTGTTAACTTACAAAATGTTCAATCCTCTTCGCGTAGTGCTAATATTAGCTTGTAGGCGGTTCATTGTACTTGATATAATATTACTAAATTTAATTAAACTATAAAAACTTTGAAATTTTAATAAAAAATCCTGTCCATTAGTCTTTATAATAATATTGAAACCAACTAAGTTCATCGTTCATACAGAAATACGGCTAAGCAAGTTGGAGAGTTTATGCTTATTTGTAATTCAGTTAGCATATAGATACATTGCTACGAATATTAACCCAACGTCAGTAATAGAACAGATTCATAGTTTGTTAGTTCAGATTTTGTGGACAAAATGGAGAACACTAGCGGATAGTCGTCGTCTGGCTCGTATTGACAAGACCGCTGTTTGCTAGCCACGCTTACGGAAAACGTCCAGAGACCGGTTGCAAGCATCGTCGGACAGCCTTTGTGTGTACTCGTAATGCAACGTACGAAGAGGTATCTTTGTACTTAAGATATACTTTTCTTGTATGAGATCATATTATTTTTGAATTTTGTTACATTGAAGATCTTTTGATTTTTAGGATGAGTTTATACGACGACGTCACGTCGTTCCAACTTATTTATGGTAACTAATAATCATTCAACCCTAAGGGTAGTATAAAAGCAAATGTTTATGCCGTTGCAATTTATAGAAGTCATTTTGAGAGAAGGTTATGAATCTGTTATTAGTAGTTATATACTCGAAAAAGAAGAAAAAGAAACCGCTGGTTCTAGCTAGAAGCATGAAATGCATGCAAGCATGAATTGCAAGCAAGAATTGTAAGCATGAAATTTATACTCGTAAAAGAAGAAAATGACTGGCTTTGACTGACCGATCAACACACAGCTGAAACCACTGGTTCTAGAAGCATGAAATGTTGAACAAAAGTGCTTTTGATGATGTAAATGTGCATAGTGAATTTTTGGAAATTCATCCTTTAAGTAGGTGAAATGAGGGTTGAACGTTTGTATAAAACTTAGTCAATTTTGAAGTTAGAAATTTAAAAAATACTCCGAGAGAAAAAGTTTAATTTACTATTTTCAAAAAATATTCTCTGAGGTGGTAAAATAGGGGGTGAGAGTTTGTATGAAACTCAGCTAACAACGGCTAAACAGCGGGAAAATGTGAGGATTGCCAAGAAATCTTTAGCTAATAATTTGTATATATGTCACTTTCTCTTCTTATTTGGGTTGATATTGATATAAAGCAACTATTTATTTCGTCTGCATTTTCGAGTTAAAACGTAAACCGAAAACGTTTATGTTTGTTTCTATTAAGTAGTAGATAAGGTCTAGAACTTTGATGCAATTAATTCAGATAGAAAACATGTTACATAAATAGCCGAGCGATTCCAACGAATAGGATTCCATTTCAGCAGTTACTTAAATAGTAATGGATTAGACGTCGGTGGATGGTTACGGAGATCTCGCTGTAACAATGTTCAGAACGATCGCACGTGTTGAATTCTGCAGTCTTTCTTATTGGACTCAGACGTACTTTAAAATAGATAACACAGGTTGTTACTCAATATATTCCAATACAACCAATTTTATTAAATACACAATTAAGGATAGAATCCACTGATTGTGTTAGCCCCAAAATAAGGTAACTAGTGTTATGGGATATTTAGGCAATTCATCGTCAATAATAAGTTGGTAATGTATTTTAAAATAAATTTCAAATAGGCCATTTTCAATTTGGCATATTTTTTTCGCGTAAATTGTAAAAAAATATATACTTGATTTCAGAGTCGACACATAACTCTTCATCGTCTATTGAGAATTTAAGAAATCTGCAGCATCAGTAATGTAAATTGCAATATTTACTCTTATACTGGCACTAAACTGTAGAAAATGAATGTTAACTTTGCTTTATATTAGCATAACTCAAAGATTAACAGCTAACTCAAAGAATATACTTGGAAAAGACAATCATCACAATCAATATTCTGTAGGTTGACTGGTAGAAAAGGCCCTTCGCCTTAAGTCCGCCTGTTCCAATTTTTGTAATAAAGTACCTAATATAAAATAAAAAAAAACATCAAAGTAAGTGTTAGGAGCGGCGAGGTATCTCTGCCTGCTCTACAAAATTACTTATTTAGTTAAATAATTGTCGTAGATACCTATAAAGTTTCGTTATAGTCTGGTGATCACGAGAAGTATAGTTAATGCTTACTTGCACTTGATTTTCTATTAACTGAGTCGGTCTGTATTATTGAGCGACATTGTAGGAACCAGCGGACGGTCATAATCGGCTTGGCAAAATGAAACTGCTAGGTGCACCTATTACCTGGCCGGCGATGGTGCAAGGACGATATGAAAGTATAATTTTTCTGCCTCGGTTACCTATTTGAATAGAAAATTACCGCTTTGTGGGAAATGGGTTTTGTGAGATCTATCGTCCTACGCTGGTTTTGTAATTCTCTGGTCGCATGACTAGATGAGATCCAGTTTTGTAGTATTTTTTTATATGCCTTTTTAGAACAATAAGTTTTTTAATAAAGTAGTATAATATAGTGGCACATACTGGCAAGCGCAGCATAGGACACCCACCTACAAGGTTATCTGACGACATGACTAAGGTCGCTGGAAGGCGGTGGATGCAAGCCGCTTTGGATCGATCATTTTATAAATTCGGAGAGGCTTATGTCCAGCAATGGACGTTATGCGGCTCAAATGATGATGATAATAATATAGTAATAGCATACTAAACCACCACCTGGAGGTTTCGGGTTCGATCCCCGGTCAGGGCAAGTTGGAAATTTGCCGTTTTCAAATCTTATGTTTATTTTATTTATGTATTTGAGATAAAATACGCATCGTTGAGTTGTTTTCCCATAACACAAGTCTCAAACTTACTTATTTAATTACATATTTGATTAACACAATATAATGTTTAAAAGTCGGCAAAAAAAAGGAAGTGTATATAGTTTTTAAGCAGTTGTCATTTCTAAATAAGTAAAGTCATAGCAGGTAGGCTCTTGATGTAAGCGGCTTCCGATTGGTCGTTTTGGTAATCCTTGACCTACCTATATCCAGCAGTGGACTTCCTGTGGCTGATATAATTATGATAATAATAGCAGATTAATTATTAATTTATGATATCATTTTATATATAAGTATATGAGTGGGTACCCATTACTTGCATGGGTTTCTTTTGAAAAGGAGATACAGGGATAATAATTTCTGACAAAAAAAAACGAGATACCATTTCATTGTAAGAAATACCGACGGCTGGTCTTCTCTTTTCCCCAAAATTTTCATAAGTTAGTATTAAATTTATACCTACCTTTCTTTACAGACTAATTTAGCACTTTTGTAAGTTCAAAAGCGCATTCTGCGAAAGTTGGGTATGAACTTTGAACTGCAAGAGTGCTGAAATAATGCATTAATGGGAAGAGCGTCTATATTAGAAAACTTCGGGCATTTTCCGCCCGGCGCGGTTTACTTGCACACCACTTTCAAAGCTTAGGTTGTGAAGCAAACATATAATATATTTCAAAATAACATATAAAAATGCGCCTGACTTCTTCTGTGTGATATCTGAGTTGTGGTTTTTCCAAATTTTTCCAAACAGATTTTTCCAAATCAAAATCTCGAATAACATATTCATTTAAAGAATTGTAAATTGTCTAAGGCTTGCACTTGTATTTTTATAATTCTCAAAAACTTTAAAGATACATTCTGTGCAGAAAATAATTTGTGATAAAGTACACGTTTCAAGTTAAATTACTCGTAAGTAAATTTATGCATGATAGTCCGTACTTAGGACACATATTACGAGAACCTCAATTACTCTGTCAGATAAGTAAGTCCTCCCTCTGCGAAAAATTTATTTGTTTTTTAATTTAATTACGCACGAGATATTACGTACTTTTACTCACGTTAGATGGGTCTACTCTGTTTCAATGATATTATGAGTACAAATTCTTCAAGATGTTATATTGCGGCATTACTTAAGACTCTTACGAGTCGTCAGTTAAAATTCTAAGGTTAAGAGTATCCGATGTAAAAGAGTAAGTGTACTTGGACAATACAGCGTTTAAAAATGTTATTGAAAAAAATTCTAGGTCTATAAGTTTATGTCTAAAATCACCAATAATTTTTAAGTTCGAATGTGAATCATATTTATAAAGAGGCTACCGAGATAGTTTTTAAGGTACTAATTAGAGTATTTTTGATTAGAACCTTATGAAATAAGATTTAATAAGGCAACTACCTGAAACTAATATAATGTTTTAGAAGTTCGAACATGGATACCTACTAGTGGCTCTGTGAGCTGTAGCCCTTGCAAGATTTTTCACCCCCTCATACCCCGATCCCTGGAACTTTATCTAAAGAAAAAGTTGTACGGTCGAAAAAGTTGCGTCTTAACTTAATAAGAAAGCTTATTTTTAGAAATGACTGAAATAATATTAAAAGGCCTTGCGCTCACTTGGTTAAAAATTGGTCAAGAAGTTGCTGAGGTTATTAAATTTATAAACTACTAGCTGTATCCGCGGGCCTCGCTCCCCGTGGGAATTTCGGAATAAAGAGTACCCTATGTCCTTCCCTGTGTGTCAAACTATATCCATACCAAATTTCATCCAAATCGGTTCAGTAGTTTAAGCGTGAAAAGGTAACAAACAAACAATTCATTTTCGCATTTATAATATTAGTAGGATAGGATGCATCTGTTCACATAGTTGGGGCGAAGACAGTATTTGAATTTCAAATCTCGACTTTATTATAAGAATAAAAATGTGAATTAACTCAGACGTGTGTCGCTTAATTATTTGCTTGGCTCTACTTGACAGTTGGTAAAAGTATTGGTTTGCTGCGACGTTTTTTAAACTTAGATGGTGCTACATCTATAGGTTTCTTTCTCAAGGCTCTGTTTACGTTCAGAACCGCGTCACAACTCACACCTCGCTAAAAATGGAATTCAATCAGAGGGGTAAATTGCATGTTACAAAGCATTTAATTTACGAATGAATAAGTCCATTGTACGATTGTGTTCTAGGAGGACTGTCCAAAAGCTTTTAATTAAATTTTAAAATACGTACTTAAGTACAAATAATTAAGTACTTATTTTATTGGAGTGGACTTGTTTGGGTGTCCTGCAACGCTAAAATATGCTTAAGCGGCATACATACAATTTATTTAAAGTATGGTTTATTACGTCTAAGCCTAATATTTCGAGGATTGCTGTCATCCTGAAAATTTTGTTAAGCAATGAAGAGTTAGCCGTGTGATGACGTGTGATTAGTCACAACCCCTTCCCTACCCTTGTGTGTCGTAAGAGACCTTTAGATAACAGAGAACGGGCAAGGAGTCCCCTGTGTAAAGACTTTATACCATCTACCTACAATAGGCTAAATACCTGTGATCACCGACCAACGCTGTCCAGTATGGCGATTATTGGAAAATCCTTCCTTTATCAGAACGCCTTAGGATGGTAATTACAAAACAGAAAGTTTTTTTATTACAATGCGGAATGCGAATCAAGTTTTATGAAAAACGTAATCCTAATCCTTACTTCCTTACTATCCTTACTAAAATTATAAATGGGAAAGTGAGTTTGTATGTCTGTTGTTTGGTATCACTTCACGCTTCAACGACTAAACCTATTTAGATGGTTGATATGGATATAGTTTGATACCCAGGAAAAGACAGGATAGTTTTTATCCCGAAATTCCCACGGGGAGCGAAGCCCACGGGCACAGCTAATATAATACAATGTGCAATCAGTAGAAAATTATAAGGGCAGCTCGAGTATCTTATAAATTGTGTAAACAATTGTATAAGCCTAAATCAACAAAACTTTATGATAACGCGTGTAGGGTCAGTGCTACTGGTAAGGTCAGCGCCTACCAAAACGATAAATATTGTCTGAATTAATTTACGATTCAATATACGGACGTATTTAATTAGTAAATGTTATTATGTTGTCTGTGTCGGTCCGGGAGGATAGAATGTACCAGCTCTTCTCTTCCCGCGTTGATTGTAAAAGTCGATTGTATAAAGGGCGAGAATCTAATAATGTCAAAATGTGATGTGGTTAGCATCACATGACTATTTTAATTACTTTGTAATAAGTCTGGTCATTTTTTTGAAGAAAAGATAAACATATGTTACACAACGCGACGTAATTAAAAATAATAGCTATTATTAAATAATGTTTATTTCTTAAATTAAACCAGGGACAAAAAATAATATGTATACGCTTCGGATCGGTTTTGGAAATCCTTGAGGATGGCCTATGTCCAGCAGTGGAATTCCTGTGGCTAATGTGATGATACGCATAATCGAAACTTGAAACAAAAATTACACATACGAGGTAAGTAATAGTTATAAGTAAACGCATCTACTTCGTGGTTTTGTGTTATCAAAAACCAATTTACTAGCCTAAGTTGTAAAGTGAGACACTTTCCTAAGTAAATATAATTTTAAGAGATTTATGCCTAAGGCCTCGAAGGTACCCAGACTGGGGATATAAGTCCTAAATTAAATATCCATGTTGTTGAACATTTTGTCCGCACATTATAAATAATAACGGTGCCTACGTTAAAGTGCTTTCGTGTAAGTAGATTTAGGCATTATTCAAGTTTAAACTGAGTAAAGTATACATGCGTAGTAATGGAAATATTAGCAATAAAATATTTTTCTAGTACAAGTAATGAGCTCTTCGTGTAATGAAAGTAATATTAACATACTAAAACAAATAATCAAAATAGTTTTGTTTGTTGCTTATAAAATCGAATAGATACATAATCTCCTTTATAAGAAAACTATTAAAAAATCAAATAGTACTCGTGAGCTTGTTTAAAGAAATTCAAAATTTTTTGGCAAAAATCTCTATTGATTAATCCTTGCTTTTTTTCCCACATTTGTGCTGGTTTCCTCAGGATGTCTTCCTTCTAAATGTCATTTTATGTGTTTTGGTGCAATAAAGTGTTTTTACTTCCATACTTACTTCTTTAGAAAGTAGTGGTTATTAAAAATATAGTACCTTACCTACTACGACGTGTCGTATCAATAAAATAGGGTCACTCCAAGTCTTTCCGTGGATGTTGTAGAAGGTGACTTAGAAAATACAAGCAAAACAAAGCTTATAAACATCAATGAGACCTCTCCAACCCGTCTGGCCAGCGAGGAAATGTAGGCCAAAGGCTTCTTTGGCCAAGTATGGCTCTGGTAGTTCAGAGAGGGTCGTGCTCCTGCAGTGGGGACAAAAAGAATGATGATGATGATGATGACATATTCAGTTAATAATCCACTGCTCACTTGAGTGCTCCCTTCTGACTCGAGTGCAAGCGAAAAAACCGGTTTAAAAATCAATCCCTCTCAATCCACTTCAATTAACTTGTCTTCGATTGTAAACAAGGCACTCTTTGCATTTAGAATTGGAAGCTCCGACGAGCTACATTTTATTTGCTTCAAATAAGCAGATCGTTGTTAAGGGGTAGCGATTCCGTTACACAATAGACGTTTGAAGAATAGAGTTTAGTCGGAGTAACCATATAACAGAGTAAACAAAAAATAACTGTGTAAAATTAGATATTTAGTTGTGGATATAAAAGGTATGGCTTTGTCAAAGTTAAAAAGATGTTATGTTATAACTATAGCTTTTTAAGAACCAAATTGTTTTTTAAACGCTTCAACTAAATATTCTGCGTAGATAAAATACTGGCTTTTCTTTAAGACTGTGTTTGCGTACATCCCTCAGTAATCTAATAACAGGATAAAGGTACTTACGATCAAGTTTATTTATTTTTATAAGTGTTTTATCTAACACTGTAGTAGATACTTTTTTGAAGCTGCGTTAGCCATGTTAGCGACAAGAATCCACATCCGGACATAACTAGCCTCCCCAAGGATCTTCAAAACGACCTGTTGGAAGCAGCCTATGTCCAACGTTTTCCTGCCACCTTGCTCAGGTCGTCTAACCATCTAGTAGGTATACCTTTTCCTACGCCCTACGCTACGCTGGTACGTGCCGCCGTTTGAAAACCTACCCCATCAGCTTGCTTGTTGTGTTGTGTGCCCAGTCCGTATTAGTAACCCTCGTTCTTCAACGAATCTCCTCATTTCTACTTCGACCACGCAGAAATACACTGAGGCTTTCTTATGAGACCCATAACTCAAACATAATTTTACTTACTGCAGTTGGTGAATTGAAAATCCGTTGCACTCGTATTTATTTTTACAAAAAGTACATCAGCAATCCAAACACTAGTCACGGCTTTGTGGGACCTGTTCAACATCATTATCATCAGGTATTTTTGTCTCCACTGCAATGCACCCTGTCTGTACTACTAGAGCCATACTTGGCCTATACACTCTCCTCGCTGGCCAGATGGTTTGCAGTGGTCTCATCGATGTTTATAAGCTTAGTTTAGCTTGTATTTAATATGTCACCATCTACGACATCCACCTGAAGACTTGAAGTGGCCCTATTCTGCTCTGCCAGAAACCACCAGGCAGTTAATGAGCACAAAATAAAACAAACACTGAGCACAATATCTAAATATTAAAATATTGCAACCTTTGCAAAGTCAGAAAAATCACAGAAGAGGATAAATTTAGGGAACATTTGTGATGCATTTGCGGCATTGTATTTGAAAGAAAAATTGCTACCCTTTAAGGGGTGGTGGGGCGGGGGCAAGGGGGAGGGCGTCAAGTAGGCTAATGAAGCATTTGAAGCTCTGTGAACCGTTGTGATTGGTGATGGAATACTAAACATGGACGATGAATGGCTTATCAAATCATTTTGATGGACTCAACAGAGGTAGAGGCCTTTGTGACCAGAGACGCGTGAATACTAAGTAAGCATATTATTATTTAAAAATACTTTTTTAAGTTTAATGACCAATATTTATGAGGTTATGTTTTTTTTGGAAAAAGTATAAAATAAACAAATAACCATGAATAAAATTACAAAATAAGTTTGGAGTAACACATTTTAAAATAAAACATAAGAATATATAAAAACATTTGTATTTTGATATTTCTTCCCAATAGAAGTTATACAATATCATGGATTCATGACCTAGTCATTCTACTCTATATACACACTTTTCAAATTTCAGCGTATATACAGAATCTTCCTTTTATATTCGCTTCAGCGAAGCTACTCTGTCATCATCAGAACCGTTAAGTGGCAATGTAAATATTATCAGAGTAATTACAATTAAGAGTTTTTGATTCTTAGAAGTTTCGTACAAAGTTATGGTATCTATTATGAAAGAAACGAATTTCTATCACCAGTCGGTTAAAATAGAACGTTTCG
This sequence comes from Acrobasis consociella, assembly GCA_963555685.1. Classification (NCBI taxonomy): domain Eukaryota; kingdom Metazoa; phylum Arthropoda; class Insecta; order Lepidoptera; family Pyralidae; genus Acrobasis; species Acrobasis consociella. The sequence continues at coordinate 9,043,833 of OY743115.1, forward strand.
CAGTATTTAAAAATGTTTTTACTTAATAACTTGTAAGGATCTGAATATTTTATCAGGCTATTCAACTCAGATGAAGACCTCGTAATTGTTTAACTGAATCTTTTAGTTAAGAATCCCCTTTTTCATACAAACCTAGTCAACGTTTTATTTTGAAACCACATTTCAGATTTCGGTAGATTTTGTTGGTTTCCGACGGTAAAATTTTGAACTGGAAAAAAATACTAAGATGACAAAGTTTCCCATACTGATGGTAAAAAATGATATAGACTTTATTCTATTTCAAATTCATATTTTGACTGTGAAAATCAGTTTTATGCCTAGATATGTGCATATCTTTGAAATTACAAAATTTTGAAATCGGGTATGTCGTTAAGAAACAAAATGTAAACTACGTTAATATGGACAAGTGAAGTGTGGTGTTGTGTAAGGGGACTCTTATGTTCCTGTCTTTTTTTATCTTATCGTATAATTATCTAAAATAACTATATACATGTCACGCACAACCGAGAAACGGAGGTGCAGAGTGGGATCGGCATCTGACATCCCGGGTGACGTGAACAAGCCACTTGGTTACTTACAGTACGAAAACAGTCTAAGATCTGGATGGAAACTTACTTACAGTCACGTCACCATGTCTTGTTTTAATACTTGTACACATTTTTTTAAAATCTTACCGCCATACGCAATGACAAACAACTTTCTCTTTACATGTTTAAAATAATAAAAAGGGAATTTATTTTGAACTCTTCGACGTATATAACACCTTGCGCATATATCTGCCGGACTTAATTAAAAATAACAATTGATTCACGTCTATATTTAAAGAGTGTCCCAGAATAACTAGTCCAGACTAGATAACACATACCGGGACTATATATGGGATACATTTCGAAAAATCTATATGGAGTATGAGCAGAAGAAGCATGTCAAAATTACTCTGACAAGTTTTCTTCTCATTTTCTTTCCGAAGTCTATTGGAAGAGATTTCTTATTAAATAAGCAGTACTTATATAATTTAATTATTTTAAAAGTAATGTTGATGTAACTATTTTAAATAATTTAAAATTTTAACTGACTGATTTTGATAAAATTTCTATGGAATAGTCTGACAAGTACGCCTTTTCAAACAAAAAAGAATTTTTCAAATTGGTTTAGCCATCTTCGAATAATTGAGGAACTTCCATTAAGAATATTCCGACAAATTGACGATCTCCTCTTTTTGAAGTCGATAAAAAAGAGAAGAGGTACAAAAATGTCTAAAACTACTCTGAAAATGCAACACATTTTAAGAACAATTCATTATATTATTCATTGTATATTTAATTAAAGAAACGCACAGGTACCGCAAAAATGGTCGCTAATTTACCACAAAAGACAAAGAGCTTTCGCTACACCTTGAAACTAATAGGAAAAGCAAAAACTTCCCGCGCGGATCGTAATTGAAGACAGACGTTTTTATTTGTTCACAATTTATCGCTGTTACCTCCAAACACGTGGACGTGCCAAGCTTTGCTACTATCTGGATATCTTGTTTTTTTCTTATACTTAACATTAAAACTAACTTGATATTTTTATTATGAATTTGTATCCGGTTTACACTTAACGTCGTGTCATTTGACGTAAGTCACGTCGTAAATGAGTGCGGTCATCAAGAGAGTTAGATATAGGTAAGGATCGGTGCATAGAAACCGTCGAGTCGCTGCTCCTAACACTCGTACTAATGATGATCATCTAAATCGATCGATACTTATACAGCCTTTATTTTTCCTCCTTTAGACATGGTACTTATTATTTTAAGCTGAAACGGCTGAACAGATTGGAATTTAAGGTAGATGTAGTTTATTAATTCACGTCTAATGCTGTACGATGAGTATAATCTTATTGTTCATCCAAAAGTGTTGCGTTGCACTTGAATATATCGTATAATGAAATTGAGATTAATCACCGACGAACATGCCTAAAATACGTGGCAGTAGAGACAAATCACAACAAGTAAAACTAAAGCTATAATTCAGTAGCGATTTATAGCTTAGTTACGAGGCTTAACACGTTTCATGTTCGATACGACGATAAATCTGGAACAAATATGTCGATTTCCAATTACCCCTGTACTTTAGAGCGGGTACACACGGGCGTTGCGACGCAAAATTTTTGACGCATTGCCCGCCACACAGGTGTCATCGCAAGCGCAACATATTGCAATAAGGTACCCTTTAAGCTTCGTCTTTGGGTTTCAGTCATTGAGCCGTAGTGTACAGTCAGCATCAGAGACACCTGACCCCTCGTCCATATACATCTTGAATTTTCTCATAAACTGAAAATAATATTAACAGGAAAATGTGTATTCACAGAGATTTTAATGAAGTGTTTTTGAATATACATTTTCATGTATAAATATTATTTTCAGTTAAGAGAAAATTCAAGATATGGATAGAGGAGGGGTCAGGTATCTTTGATGCTGACTGTACACTATCGATATCGACGCAGTGACAGCTTTACCTCACTGCGTCATTTTAAAATAGGCTATTTTTACTGTATATGTTTTTGGTTAATATTTTATATAAAACAAAAAATATGAACCACTGAAATTTTTTTGTAAACAGCAAGAAAATTGGTTAATTAATGTTGGCAGATTTAAAAGAACCTTTTTGTTTTCGGGTCCGGATTATGTTATTTATTGATATGAATAATAAAAATAAAATACCGTAATGCAATCACTCGCTCTCACTCTTTGCTGCGTAATTTTAATTATAAACATGCTTGTGGCATACAAATACAGAGCTCTAAAACTATAATTTTATTTTAATTTGGCAAATTGAAATGGTTTGTTTCAATAGTATTATAAGATGTCAGTTTTATATAATTCAAACACAATGGAAATTTGTTAAATGGAATTAATAAATGAAATGAGTTAAACAAAATAATATAAACATAAATATCAAGTTTCGAGTCTTTGAAGCAAGACTGGATTCTAGAATTACGATTGTTTAGATAATGAGACCGAAAAGCGGGTCTGAAATGAGGGTACGTACATTTAGAAAACAAAAATGTATCTAATATTTTTATATAATATTAAGTTGTCTTGAAGAATACAGACACTGCCTTTGAACTCGTTTCAACGCGTGAACTTCTTTTAAATTTATGAGATACTTACAATGTGACAGTTCAATAAGTATTGAGTTGTGTGGAACCCTATTGGAATGTAGACAATTTTCTGTAAATTTCTTATTCGTTTGTTTCTTCAAAGATCGTTGACTAGAAAACAAATGGTAAAATTTTTAATAAATTTTTAAATTTTTAATTCTATCACATTTAATACCTATAATTATTTTGGAGATGAATTTTATGAGTGTCGCTTGCAATGCTTATTTAATATGTCGTAATTTTAATTGATTTTGTCGTTAATATTATTATCTTAGTTAATAAATATGAGTATGCTTAATTTATTTAATTAAAGTTCGTTTTTTTATTTGATTTTATTATTCTTTTTTCTTTTATTAATAATTAATGACGTGTAAATATTTTGTATGAATAAATATGATTATGATTAGGAGATATCTCCTGTTGCATTCTGCGTAGCTTTCAGCTAAGTTAAGCTAAGCCTTGCTGGTATTACTAATTCCTGTCAGAATTAGCCGCATTCCTAGGCATTCCGTTGTCAGCGGTGAGCCGCAAACTAAATTGCGGATTGTGTGCATGCGACGGGCCGACGGGTGACGTCACTGATTATATTTCCTAATTAAATTGAAATGTGATTTTATTAATATAAGTCGAAGGTTGCAAATAGCTAACACTGGTGTTAGATTTTTCGAGTTTCCTCAAGGCAATTCACGTATCTATTTAATTTCCAGAAAACTTTTATTTTAATAACTATATAACAAAAACTGGACTAAACACATAGAGCATGCATATAGCTTTAAGTGTAACCTACCCACATAGTATAAAAAACGGTTCATGTAAGTCGTTGTTATCGGATAACTATAACGTCTTTGTCTCTGATGACAGATACCACAGAGTAGACAGAGCCTAGGGACGAAAGTGGGTGTGGAGATGAAAAAAGGGAATTTACAAATTTAATATGATTCGTAGTCTCGCCCATTCCCTCGATCAGCTTTTACGATCTAGAGAACAATATGAGGGTTTAGTTATAAAAAGTGATTTATTATCAAAACAACATAATAATTAAAGTCAGTTAATTAAAAACAAGCAAAAGGTTACAGGGAAACGTTCACTAGATAATAACAACGTATTTAACGAAGCTTTGCACTAAGCTCTCTAAAACCGTGCTGGCTCCAGCTACGATGCCTTGTTAGGCACACTATTGTTAATAGGATTACACCGGATTCAACAAGGATTCAACCCACTCCCGAAACACGGAGGCATTGTTGAAAAAATAATGAGAGCTCGTAATAACCAGGAAAAATGTTTTACATGAAACAATTTACGTGCGCGGAAAATAAGGGTAAGTAGTTATGGAAATATATTTTTTAATATTCAACGAAATATATAAAATTAAAATGATTATTTTTAGATTTCAATTCACGTGCTTGATGGAAGAGGAAAGTAAATATGTCTATGTTTATTTATGTTTGAGTATTATGTTTATTTTTAGCAACAGAGGAGCTTGGTGTGGAACTCGACGGGAGTGCGCATTACTAGCGGTTTCGCAAGTAAAGCAACACCGAGCGTGGTCCGCATTAGGGTGGGTGACCGTAAGTGGTATAATAAGTTTTGAGCTTGTGTGTACTAAGCTATCATTGTATGGCAGTCGCGTCGTCAAGTTTTGTAAAATGCCTTTAGGCAGCTTGTGAAGTCTGACACTAGTGTTGGTCACTCACACAACAACGATGCTAATTTGTTAAATTATCATCATCCAAGCATATTCCCGGTTGCATTCTCAGCGTTACTATGATTTCTTAATGACATGCCGAGGTTACTAATTTTTACACAGAGCGACTGGCGTCTGACCTCTGCAACCTCACCAATCCTTGAATTGGTTTGAGAAACTCGTTACATATTTTACTTATACTGTGCTTATACTCAATAAATATTTTGTTAAATTGACAAGTTATTATCTAAACAACATACACTATCCATCAAACCGCAGTAACTAAGAAGACGCGCAACGTACATCATAGGCAAGTAATCTTGGATAAAAACTAATGAGAAGTATATGACACTAGCCTCTACCCGCGACTTCGTCTACGTAAATTTAGTACTTTGTAATAAAGTCTAATTTTGTATGGCAAAATAGGATTCTCCATACAAAATTGTATTCCCCTTTTCATTCCCTTAATGAATGATTTTTGGTATAAACTATTCTATGTCCTCCAGGTCTCGGAGGACATGAATCGGTTTAGTGGTTGACGCGTAAAGAGGTCACAGTCAGAGTTGACATTTATATGACGTAGGTACGGAAGGTACGGCGTCAAGACTGCCAGACTCAAGTGGAATTGGGCGGGACATGTGTGCCGCATGCAAGCAGATAGATGGGCCCATAGGGTCACCTTGTGGGTGCCACACCAGTTGGAAGAAGACGTAGGGGTAGACCAAGAAAGAGACGGCGGGATGACATCGAGAATTTCTTAAGTGGATGGCAGCAAATTGCTCGGGATAGAGATAGATGGAGAGGAAAAGGGGAGGCCTTTGCCCAGCAGAGGGACACAACATCAGGCTATTAAAAAAAATGGCACCGAAGTATGGATTTATTCTTAGATTCATAAAAAATATTATGACCTACGATATATTACAAATTAGTATGTACCACGGTTGAGGGTAACTTCCGTGCGAGTCCTCACAAATTTATGCTGACTGCAGACTTTCGGCTGTTTTCCCTTCATAACGAATTCCTATCACGGCTGCCCGCCATTACTGGATATCACGCTGTTAATCACAACACATTATGCCTCGTTAATTACATTATTCTTGGTTAAGATTTAAAACTGTGTAATAATTGTTCGCCGTGGTTTCCGACAGAGTAGAATAAGACCACTCGCGTTCTCGTGTATGTCGTAGAAGGTGACTTAGGAAATACAAGCTTAACAAAGCATAAAAACATCATGAGACCTCTCCAACCCGTCTGGCCAGCGTGGAGAGTGTAGGCCAAATCCTCTGGCTGCTCTGACCAAATATGGCTCTAGTAGTACAGGGAGGTTCGTGCTTCTGCAGTAGAGACTAAAAAGACTTGATGATGAATAATTGTTAAAGAGAATAAATAGGTATTAGTGATCGTAAATTAAACAAGTTTATTTGCCAGGCAAATTGAAAAAACCCCGACTTTTACACGTTCACCCTCAATAACTTTTGAACGGCAAAACCGAATTTCATCAAACATAGTTAAGGACCACCGTAAGGAATTTTACTTTGATGTTCAAATAAGTTTTTTGAAAAAAAAATAACAAAATTTTCTACATGCTTTTATTGTAAGGCCAGAGTACTAACTAAACTAAGACAAATGAAATAAGCCCAAACGTGACAGAGTTGCGTTGTTTTATTACTTAGTTCCATCGACCACCTTCCGTCTCCGTGTTCAAACTCTAGGCATCTAGGTATAAAGTGCTCGTCAAAACAAATCAAACGAGTCCTACTCAATGTAGTTATGTAGTTTTATAACGGAGTTCCGTCAAATATCTCCGGGTCCATAATCAGAATCCGACTTACACAACTATACAAAATTTCAGCTTGACCGATCGAGGATAAGTGGTTGAAAATTTCGTTGCAAGATTTGACCCAAACAAACATTCATACATACATACTCGTACATACAAGATAAATTGCAAGTTAAATAAAACCTTGTAAAAAGCATCAAAATCAGTCCATTCGTTCGAGAGCTTAGAATCTGGAGTTAAAAATATAACATAAATATAAGTAAATAATAAATAAATAATTATATAGGGACAAATTACACTGATTGAGCTAGCCCCAAAGTAAGTTCGAAACTTGTGTTATGGGATACTAACTCAACGATACTTTATTTTATAACAAATACATATATTAAACATCCAAGACCCAGGACAATTTAAAAAAGGCCATTTTCCAACTTGCCCTGACCGGGGATCGAACCCGGGACCTCTGGGTGGCAGACTAGCATGGTGACCACTACGCCACGGAGGTCGTCAAGTCTAAACTTAATACAAATTAAACTAACTAAAATATAACCAAAATTAAAAACTAGAAAAAATTAGGAATATTTTTTTTTAATAAAATTTATATTCCTCTTAACTAAACTTTCTTTTTATCAGCCTTTTTACCAACCTCAACATATAAATCTACAATTTTGTGTTAAAAACATTATGAATACCAAACATTAAAGTCAACATTCTCCTTTTACACGCTATTATAAATGTAAACAAACATTTAAAGCATTACTACGACAATTTCATTATTTACACAAGACAAAAGAGCAATTTGAATGCAATATTTAATTTGGCCGGTTAACCCGTTTTACTGCGGAGAGGCCCTTTAGCGGTATTAAACGAAAAGCTGTAATATTTACGGACAGTCTTCATGGATTTATGATTGCCACAATAGAGGTGGATTCGATAAATGATCGGATTGCCCGCCGATTCCATTTCAAGGCTTTGCATTTAAATCAGAGAATCAGCCGGTTGCATTTTCCATATTTCAAAACGCACGGCTTCCAAGCAAATATTTTCTGGGTATCTGAATTGAATTTCGCATTGTAATATGTTTTGGTCTTGTTTTGAAATTTAGATTTTAACTTGTAAAGGCTCTTAGTTATATTGAGGTTCTGACATCAAATGAGCTACTTAAGGCCATACCCAAATTTTCCGGGGTCCAGTGGCGCCGCCATTTGAAATAAATCATTTGAAAGGAAACGGAGATATCATTCAAAATTGTGTCTTGGTCAAGCCCTAGATAACCCTTAAAACTATTTTATGAACTACTGTTTATAATTTATAGTGCGAACGTGAAGCTTTTCTACGCACATTAGCTAAAAGTGGCCGTTTTTCGCAAATGTGCGTAGAAAAGCTTCACGTTCTCACTTTAAACTACAAAAAGTAGTTTAAAAAATACTTTGAATGGGTATCTAGAACTTGACCAAGACACAATTTTAAATGATATCTCCGTTTCCTTTTAAATGATTTATTTTAAATGGCGGCGCCACTGGACCCTGGAAAATTTGGGTATGGCCTTAACTACTTAAGGCAGTTGTTGTTAGTAAGTGAAAAAAAAAACAAACATAAGGTCAGCTAGAGTTCAAATTAATTTTTTACCTACAGACCATTGTAGGAGTATGTTACATCGAAAAACATATAAAAATGCTTACGGGTATAGGTATGTAATTTTAATATTCTACTATTATTTTCTTTTATTTAATATTTATAAATCAACTTTATGATATTAAAAGATTTTTTTATATAACTCTAAGATTAACGCTCTTATCACCAATCCTATCCTAATTTTTATTTGTGTTCATGTGTTTTTGTAAAACTATTGAGATCGAATTGTTTTCTTGTTTACTTAATATTTAGCGTATGTTATACTATCGTATGTTTTTTTGTTAAAACAAAACGGTATCTTCGAGCACAAATTTAAAGTAAGACATTTGAAACTGGCACTACCTTTGAAATACATTCAAATGACTGTTAGTTTCTTTACAATGGTTTGATTTGGCTTCTACGACGACTCAAATAGATGCTACGAATTTTTCGTAGCGAAAGTCATTGCTACGCAAAACTTATAACTTTGTAGCAATCGTAGTAATACTTTCCTGACATTTGTATTTTATTAAATGTTATCTACGCTATTAAAAACTTATTGAACTAAGTGTAAAACTGTCGTAGAAGTAAAATTGTAGCAAATAATTATATACATTGTCGTTTGACTGCGAATTATTTATAAAAATTACAAACGTTTGCTTAACAATTTTTTATTAATATATGTTTCATATTATTCATGCAATATTGATATTAAAATGAATAAAAGGGACATCATTTTTAATTAAATTAGGTTTAGTAAATGTTTGTATTTTTTTAAGAATAAAGCCATTCTCAAGACCTGCTTTAGCAATAAGTTTATAACTTGATCTCCAACTTACCACATTTTGAAAAGAGAAGTCATACGTTTGAAAACATAAACAAACATTCACCAATGTTCAATACGCAAAACACTGATTAGCCTAATGAATTGTGAAGGAACATTCAATGATTAATGAGCCTCCATAACATTCGCTTCAAACACAACTCCCAAGTTATGATGCGCCGTAAAACCCAAGTTCTTGACTCAACATCAAACGGAACACCTGAGCTCTGAAATGTGAACGGCATTAGGTGTTTTGGCAGCCGCTAGATTTGGTTTCGGGAGTTCTCTTTATTGCTTTATTTTTATCACAACATTGAGTATTTGTTATCTTTTACAAAATATCTTTAGTCATTATATATATATATTTTCTTATATATTGTTATATACATGACGAAAAAAATTGGGGATTAAATTTGGGGTGGGCATTGCGTAATAAAATAATTTGCCTCTAATTATTTATTCATAATAATAAAATTGACAACATTTAACATTTTTCAATTATTCTGAATACACAATAAAAATTACAATCCAGTCCTTAGCGTCTCCCGTGCAAAGGCGCCTTAAACACTAGCCGCGCTGTATTGCTATCCATAGCGTGCGTCACCGGATTTGTCTGCTATGCGGTGCCCGACCTCCCTAATTAGGCTCTTGGCATCAGAGCCCCAGCTGCCCATTATCTCCACAGCAGTGGGAATAAAACAACATGCGATTTACTTCTGCCGCTTCCTCGGCAGCCGCCTCCGCTGTACAGGCAGTCCGACTTAAGTGGCTGGGGTGCAACTGTACTGACACAGGTAGCATCCCAGACCACGCATCTGCCTTGTATTCTAAATTTATTTCTAAAGTAGTAAAATATATAAAATGTTAATGAAAGGTGGTTTAGTATTTTACGTTTTAAATGAATAAAAAATACGTACCTACTTATATACCTTACCTATGGTCACACTAGTTTTTGAAATATCCTTCCATGTTTTTCTATCATTGCCTTTGCAGACCACCTACGCTGCAAAGTGTTGAGGTCATATCGCTATCTCTTTCTCGTCTTCTTCTGCGACGTCGACCATCCTCTGGTATCCATAACGTTAGTTCATTAGCCATGGTTCGCCCAAACCTACTTCAGCTTTGCAGATTTTTGCCCCACATCGACGATGCCTCTCTAGGAACAAAGCGTAGTATTTGGACTCCTCAAACTTTTGAAACCTACTTACTCAGAAGGTTTTAAAAGATTAAGGAGTCATATTGTATAACTTACATTTCTTAACTATCTCGAAATGATGTAGAAATAAAAAAAAACATTGAAGTTCGCTGTCGTAATGTTTTGACTAAATATACTTACGATACTGAATATTTAGTAGAAAAGAAAACAATCTGATTCCTAATAGTGAACCTAACAAAAATATATGAAAACCAATAAAGATAAAAGGGTCCATTGTCCTCTGGAAATGTACTGATAAAATATATGATGTTCAATGTAGGCAAGAAAACTGTTCGATTCCAACCGATTGGAGGCAGATAAGTCGAATATCTGACGACTTAGTAAACCTGAGGGTCTCAAAAGTTATCTTTATGAACGGATCAGGAATATTTATTGCTTGGAAAAGCAAGGGTTAGACCAAATGTTACTTACATTTTTAAAGCAATATAAATGATGTTTTGCCTTTCAATTGTAACTAGCTGTGCTCGTGGGCTTCGCTCCCTGTGGGAATTTCGGGATAAAACTATCCTATGTCCTGTCTTGGGTATCAACTATATCCACATCAAATTTAATCTAAATAGATTCAGTGGTTGAAACGTGAAGTGGTAACAAACAAATGTACAGACTCACTTTCGCATTTATAATTTTAGTAGAACAGGATTGTTTGTTTGTTTTTTTAAAGTGTGTAGTTGGCAAAACTGGTGTCATATTGCAATAAACAAACAGATTTATTGACCGAGCGAGCGAAGCGAGAGAGGTCTCTAAATCGAGTTGGGGGCGAAAACGCATTGTATGTATGTATGTATGTATGTAAGTAAGTATGTATGTATGTTTGTACCGCGATAACTGCCGAATCGATGGTCTGATTTTGATGAAATTTGGTAGACATGTAGGAAATATCAATAGAATTTTCAAGTTCGTTGGCCATCAAAGTCGGTTCAGTAGTTTTTGAAATATTAATAAAAATGTCCGCGAATAATAATCGCGAGGTCTAAGTTCGCGGCGAACTACTAGTATATAAATATACAGATTTATTAGAGATTAACAGATTGTGATAGGATAGATATCTTTCATTTGTACATAAAATTGGTCCTTTAAATTTTGTACTAATAAATTATAAGCACCGATTCGGTTTTCGGAAAAAAAAAACAGAAAAGCTTGGACGGTTTTTGGACGCCTCGGACATCAGTACGATTTTTTTTCTTTTGTATACTTGTTGACCGAGCAAGCGAAGCGAGCAAGGTCTCTAAATCGAGTTGGGGGCGAAAATACATTGTATGTATGTATGTATGTTTGTACCACGATAACTGCCGAACCAATGATCCAATTTTAATGAAATAAGGATGGCATGTAGGAATTATCAATAGAATTTTCAAGTTCGTTGGGCATCAAAAAAGGTTCAGTAGTTTTTGAAATATTAATAAAAATGTCCGCGATTATGTAGCAAACGAAACCATAGCACGTTCTAACCTTGGATAGCGCCATCTAGGGGTTATTTAGGAAGCTGAATTAAGAATAACTAGTGGTTCGCCGCGAACTTAGACCTCGCGATTATTTTTCTATATTACAACATAAAATCATTCCATAAGTAACACCTAGATGGCGCTATCCAAAGTTAAAACGCGCTATGGTTTCGTTTGCTACATAATCGCGGACATTTATTAATATTTTAAAAACTACTGAACCGATTTTGATGCCCAACGAACTTGAAAATTCTACTGATGTTTCCTACTTGCCTACCAAATTTCATCAAAATCAGACCAACGGTTCGGCAGTTATCGCGGTACAAACATACATACATACAATGTGTTTTCGCTCGCCAACTCGATTTAGAGACCTTGCTCGCTTCGCTCGCTCGGTCAATAATCACGAGGTCTAAGTTCGTGGCGAACTACAGTTACTAGTACGTATATGTACATAGATAAAAATACGCTGTGCGCTGGCGGCCGCTGCCATTCCAGCTGATCGGCACTAAGTGAAGAAGATATCTGTTTTTTTTTATTTAAAATACTTCCTTTTTTTTCATTTCATTAAAAAGACAAACATTTTTGAGATTCAATAAACATGAAAAACCAAGTCAGTTAAAAAATACAGAACATATTCACATTATGTGAGGAAAGTTAAGAATGTTGAGAAAATGTTGCCCTGACATTGGTAATTTTATTTTTTAACTGACTTGGTTGTTTATGTCAATTGTGATATCAAAACTTTTACGCTGGAAAAGACTACAATAAAATTTTGCAAGACTGGCATTCTATTATTATTTTAATTTTGCAATACCCTGGTAGTTTATATACCTACGAAGTTACTTTTATTAGTTTTTTTCTTCTTTAAGAAATAGCTAATTATTAGGATTTAAAGAAGTCTCTATTTACAGCTTAGTTAAGTTTTATTTCTAAGTATATTCTTGTTCTTCTTTCTTTTTTCTCATTAAAATAAAAAGTATCGTTTTCGAAAGAGGCAATAACATTTATTTAGTAAAATTATCGTTCATAAATAAGCAGACCTCATATTTCCAATCTTCATTACATTCTGATTAGGTAGTTTGCTACTGGCTGTCATTTAATTAGTGCTACTTACATGTTTCTAATAAATTAGAAGAAAATATTAGCTTTACCAATAATTAAGTAGATATTTTGGGACTATTTACTGATAAGACATTTACCAAATATATTTTATTAGTACCTGTATTTTAGAAGTACTAATAAACAAATTATCACATCAACTTCTACCCAACAATATTTTCGATATAACAAGGAATAGTGTCAAACTGATTCAATATTCTGGCTTGGCATTTTCCAAAAAAAGACAGCGATATTTTGCCCTCGAATCCTTTATATCTGAAATTGCGAGAAGAATTTGATTAATATTTATTACAAACCCACGCTGTATTAAAAATACGTACCCATACTTTGTAGAGACTTCTTACAATCCTGTTTCAATTGCTTTTGGCCAATCAAAAGTAATTATTTCCTATTGAATAAATATCTTGAAAGAGATTAATGATTTTGCTTATAAATTAAATTGATATTAATCTGAATATCATTTGACTTGTTCTGTAATTCAATAAACAGTTAAAAATATACTTTAAAAATATTCTTGCAAATAATATTTAATGTCAAATTTTTCAACCTTTGCTCGTGTAACAAAATTAAATTGTGAAATGAAATATCACCCGTTACGTCAAAAGATACATTTAATTTATGTTATTAGGTTATTTATTTTCTTTTATTGGTTCATGTACACTTGAAAATGTACAAATAAAACCTTATCCAATTATTTCTAAAGAGGTACGGTTATTTACTCGTAGATAAACTAGGATGCGATTGTAAATTCAATTCGCTCATAGCTTTTTACTATGGCTTTGCACAAATGTAACCATTATGTCACCACTAAACAATCAAATAGCTATGTAAACGACGTATAAATAAGCAAAGGCTTATCCTGCCACATGTAAGTCTTCTTCTTATCGTGTGTGTTAGTGACTAACACTAGTGTCCGAGTTTTTAAACCGACTCATAGGCCTCTGACATGATTTTTTAGGTAACGACCACTGTCAAAGACAGTGACCGGGACCGACGGCTGATCGTGCCCTCTAAAGCACGGATCATCTTACATATCAGACAATCAGGTGATCAGCCTACAATGTCCTACCTAACCAAACTAGGACAACAACACAAAGTCGATGCCTCCATAGGGAATCGAACCCGCGACCTCCAGGTATGAGCCGAACGCTCTAACCACTACACCACTGAGGCAGTCATGCAAGTCACCATGTAAGTAAGAATGTCTAAGTCGTTCCGCAATCAGGTTCTTGACCCGCCCAATCTTCTGGCAATTCTTTCGCCCTATCTGTAAGATTTTCACTAACGACACGAATTTCGCCCCATCTGCCAGATCTTAACTAACGATCCCAACATAAAATAATACTTCGCTATATATAACATTAATGTGGAGCACGAACTAAGAGCAAAAATCTCAAGAAACACAACGAGCAAGTATAATAAACATTTCACGAGTTCTTTTGTAACATAATAGGCAACTGCAAAAGATTTTAATTCCTTGAAAAAGGAGGCACTTTTCTAGCAACTGCCATGATGAATGTGAATGAATCAAACCGCCTTCTGAATGGGGTTTTAATTCCACTGTATTTCTATATACAAAAAACCTCTTTTGATTTTTCTTTGTGTACTTATCTGAAAATAAATGGGTGTTTTAGGTTTTGTCAATTTATATTTTTAGGCTTTCGTAGTAAACAAGGAACCCCTATAGTTTCGCCATGTCTGTCTGTCCATCCACGGTTTCATTCAGAGATTACCTTTAAATGTTGATTTCTATTACCACTAGATTGCTTGATTAGTTGAGTTTTGATCACTAGAGTCATTTATATCTTTTTTTAATATTCAAACTATACGTATTAAAATAAACTAAATAAGAAAAAGAACTAAAAAAAACACAAATTATGTAGTCCCACTAAAATATTACTCCTTACCGACGTGGCTAAAAGGCTGGCAGCATTGCCACGTTGTATGACAACGGTGATTCTTTGAGCCAAAGAGTTATTATAACAGTAAATATTTTACTGAAACTTTCCTAGAGTTGTTTTTCTGCAAACTTGAACACGGTTTACATTATTCAGTCACACTGACTGCTATTTGGAAGTTTCTAATAAATGCTGTTTGTTCCACAGATGTGGCTCTTAGTCAGCAGCCACCTGAGCGAGTGTGGACCTTATCATACAACCTGAATAAATCAAAGAGGTCTTACGTGAGCCCAATAGAAAGGCGACATGTGTACGGAGTTTTATCTTGAATTCATTTTGATCTAAATGGAAAGCCGCAAGCAGTCGTGTTCAATCTGTGTATTTTTAGTGTTTGAATAATATTCTAAAGTTTTACTTGCAGCTATTTTATAAGGCTTATTCACACACAAACACGTTTCCTGCTTTCATGAAAGTAATGACTAATGAGAATAAGATATCTTTCTGGGACCACTAGGGTACAAAAAATAGTGCGCTGTTATTTGAATTTGAATTGCAATAGTTGTCAAAATTTCTCTCCTTTAACCGTCGATGAAAAAAAGGGAAGGTATGAGTAAGACGTTTCTGAATGTTTTCCTATGCGAGCTACTACTATGTGCCACACATATGTTCTAACGAATGGGCCGATTTTTTTCAGCGGTGTGAATTCTTGAAAACCGTGTTGGCGATTTTTTTATTTACCGGGCAAATAAACTTGTTATCTCACTGACACGCGCATTCGTCTATCGTTTATGATATGGTGGTAGGGGCCAAACTAGTATATATTAATTTCAGTTTCAACATGTAAACCTTATAACCAATTTTGTTTTTCGAGAGTGTATAAGTAGCCATCATTAGTGTCAGATTTTTCAGACTGGCGTATTTTTAAGAATACTCTTATTATACTCTCAAAGAGTAGGAGGAATTAATGTGACACTAATGTTAAATTAATCTGAATATAACATGATAATAAAACCTTCATAAAACGCCTGCAGCGTCAACATCGAAGTTAAACTGAATCCCAGCACTCGTATAGAGAGCAAACAATAATTTGCGATGAAAAGTTAACTTATTCAAGAGGCTCTCGTAGGCTTTGGGCTCGAAATTATTTAATTACATGCCTGCTCTGGACCAACAAAGCCTCTTTGACCCTAACGGCATTAAAAGTTAATTTTTCATGCCCGACTGTACATAAATGTTTGAAGCTGTTTGAAAGCTCATGTACAGTATTCTGTTTCTTTTTACTATTTTAAATCTTGTATTACATATATGTCGTAAAGAGGTTTATTTTGTCTGGTCAAGTGTCGCTAAATGTTATTAAATCAAAGAATGGTTTAAATAAATACCATGTTTTAACTATTACGTTATATTTCTTCTTATAATTAGTTAGAGTGAACTAAGATATACTCATGCTTCACTAGTTAAATACATACATACTATCACGTCTTTATCCCTAATGGGGCAGACAGAGCATTTTGGGTCTTGCGGCTCTATGCAGAGCCTAGGGCCGCAAGACTCAAAAGCCACTTTTAGCGTCATGGTAGGCGAGAAGATGGAAAAGCAATCAATACAGTGACGGGTTGCTAGCCGCATCGCCTGTTAAAATGATTCGCATTTTTGCCCATTCCCTCGATCGGCTTTTACGATCTGCGCGGGAAGAGAAGCAGCTGGTACATTCTAAGTTTTTTCGTTTCTCCCAGACCAGCATGGGAGACTATACACTAGTTAAAATATAAAATAAAATAAAAAACCAAATGGTCCAGGCTTTTTTGAGCAATCGGGGAACATACATAAAAAAATCATAAAACTATACATACATTCGAATAATCATGGTGTCAGTTTTAAGCATGATTTATTGAGACGTATATTGGTATTTTAGTCTATTCTCAATTATCTATAATGAATTCAGGTATAAATGCTAGTACCATAACCCCAATCAAGCGTTTGGATTGCTATAAATATAGCATTTCAATTAACAGAGCTTTGTTTGTGACGCAAAAGCTATCAGTTAGGTTAACCACTTTAATAGCGCCCGTGTTAGGAGAAATTATTTATTTGGTAACAACAGAAGCAATTTGGCTCTAAATGCGAGCTATATATAAATCGTTCGATTGATTTTATAACTCAAAACCTTTATAGAGCACGTTGTTTTATTATGAACTAGCTGTGCTCGAGGACTTCGCGCCCCGTGGGAATTTCTGGATAAAAACTATCCTATGTCCTTCCCTGGGTATCAAACTGTATCCATATCAAATTTCATCTAAATAGGTTTGGTGGTTGAGGCGTGAATTGGTAAGAAACAAACAAATATACAAACAAACAAACGAATATACAAACTCACTTTTGAATTTATAATATTAGTAGGATAGAAGGATTTACGGTTTAAAGTCCAAAAGGCAAACCAGGTCACAGTACATTCATAATTAATGTATCTTACGTTAGATTAATACAGATATTTAGTATAAAAATAATACAAATTCACGTTCGCATTTATAATATTAGTAGGATTAGTAGGATAGTATGAATTATGGTTTACTCTCGTAGTAAAGTCCAAAAGGCAAACCAGGTCAGCGTTCATTCATAATAAATGTATCTAACGTTAGATTAATACAGATATTTAGTATAAAAATAATACAAATTCACGTTCGCATTATAATATTAGTAGGATAGTAGGAATTACGGTTTACTCTCGTAGTACAGTCCAAAAGGCAAACCAGGTTACCGTTCATTCATAATTAATGTATCCTACGTTAGATTAATGCAGATAATTCTGACAGGCATTCGAGCTGAAAACATCTGAGTTCAACCTCCTTGTTCACTAATTCAGCTGAGATGTGTTAGGTATTGAAAAAAAAAACAAAATTAGAAACACAGCATCTGTGGCTTTTCCCACGTGGTGTTTATTATTAATCGACTTCTAAAAAGGAGCAGGTTATTAATTCATAGTAATCTTTTTCAGGGTTCCGTAGTTAACATGGAACCCTAGTTTCACCATGTCAGTCCGTCTTGTCTGTCCAAGGTTTTAAACAGAGACTAGAAGTACATTAATCATGTCAATAAAGTAGTAAAATGAAATCTTAAACTTATCTTAACTTGGGTGCTGTCTTTCAGATCTTTTTATTTTTATACGTAAACTTGATAGTCTTGACATTTACTTTAAATGCAGCCATCTCACTGTTTAGATACTAAAGGCCTCTTCATGTTGGCTTTGGCACCATCAACACCTTAAAGGAGAGAACACATCAACAACAACAGAAATACTGAAATTACGCTATACGCGAAATTATACTTATTTGTTTTTCCGAAGCAGAGAAAAATATTAACCTACATTCATCCACGTTAATGACGATAATTGTATGTATGCCAAATTTAAAAAAATACGATGCCTGTGTCGGCTATTTATCGTTTTATAATTATTAATTATTTTATTGTTTTGCTTGATTGTCAACATTACTTTTGATTTTACATAGATAATATTCGTTTTCAATTTTTTTATTGTTTTTAATCTCTAGAGATTCTCTTTTTCACTTTGCAGTCCCGAGAGAATCAGCACTAACTTTAGCTCCAAATGTTTTGGAATGAAACGTCGTTTTTAGAATAGATGAGATGAAAAAATTGTTTTGTTAGTACCTCTAGTGTTTCCATTAGATTAAAAAGTATACCTACCCATTCACCCGTTGGATGCAAAATTTTACCGTGCGTCGGGTAACTGTTTCATAAAAAGGTTGAGAGCAAAGTTGATGAGTTCTAGTACAGCGCACACCTGCTGCCGAAGTTAGCGAGGTTATGTTCTCATTTGCAGAGAAGCCCCCGGGATATTGTTATGATCTCTAGTATGGCCGATAAATTTTCCCGTTTTAGTAGCTAGGTGAAAGGTGCACTCGAATTTGTTGCCTATCTCATATTAAACATAAAGCTTTCGGACCCCGACAAAAAGCGGGGTGTTATAAGTTTAGTTAACATCTGTTGGTCTGTCTGTCTGTGGCATCCTAGTGTTCGAACGTATGGGACCGATTTTGATGTGGTTTTTTACGTAAAGGCAACTTCCTTTGTGGTGTTTCTTAGTTTGATGAAAAAAGGTTAAGTCCTTTAAAAGTTATTGGATGTTACCGCGTTTATTAGTATTTGTAATTTAATTAATGCGTTTTTTTTTTCGTGAAAGCAACTTCGTTTGCGTTGGTTATTTGTTTGATGAAAATCGGTTTAGTCCTTTAAATCTTATTTAACCGCGTCAAAGTTAGGTTTTTTAATTTACTTGGAATACAATAGATGACGCTATGGATATCAATGCTACTTAAAATTTGTTAGATTAGGTATTATATAGTTCCGTCACTTAACACTAGACTAACAGACGGACGAAAGTAACTACTTATATTCGCGATTCTGACGGTCGCCGACAGGTGTTCCTTGCGTTTATCATAACTCGTCTGTTAGAGCCCTAATTTTGAAACTTGACACAGAGGTATACATATTCTGAATTAACTAGATGTCACGGGAAAAGCTATCTCATTAATTAATATATGTTGTAGATTTCCAGAGAGATATATTGTATCTTTACAATATGTAGATCTTCTCTTGCCAATAATTAATTGTCAATTTGTTTCTAAAAATTGTGAAATGCCAAAAAGTTACCATAAAATCAAATTTTTACTCTACTTGTAGATGCAGATCGTTTGCGACATGTTATCATTTTGTCTTTTCGCTGTTGACATGACGTAATATGTATGTATAACTTTGGGTCGGAAAATCAAAAATATATATAAATTTTTAGGGTTCCATAGTAAACAAGGAAACGTCATAGTTTTATGTGTGTCTGTTCGCGGTTTTACTCAGACACTGTAAGTACTAGAAATGTTGTAATTTTACATGGGTATGTATATAAATCATGTAAAAAAGTGGTAAAATAAATTCTTGAAAACATTTTTTTAAGTAAATTGGGAGCCATTTTTTTTTCTCGACCAAATTATCGTGTGGGTTATCGTTGAATAGATCCTGCAAAAGTATTGTGAGTTTGTAAATACCATCTTTCGACGTAGGGATCCGTTTCTGAAATATTTATTTTTATGTTGCAATTTTTTGTTGTGTCTCTCTCTATTTGCTAAACGGTTATGGACATTTATAGCAGTAGCATATTTAACAAAGTTTAAAGGAAAACTATCACAGCTAAGTAGGGTTTACAAAAAAAAGTTATAGGCGAGCAACATAAAATGTGCTTGAAAAATGTCAAACAAATTCAAATTGCAGAAATCGATTTCAAAGCAAAAACACGTTTTAATTTTGTGATGTCACCATGCTGATTATATGTAGATGTTATAGAAGTTAGTTAAAATTTAAGATCTTCGTTCTTGGGGCCCTTTTTGGTACCATGGTAGGAACCATGTTCTTTTGGTTACAAAGTTTAAATAATAAAAGTAATGTATTTAACCTCTTTTATATTTTTTGGGTTTTAATTAACTACGTGTAGCATAGAGTAAAAAATATGTAAAGTTTGTCAAATAAATGCCTGTACCCATCCTATACCTCAACTAATAGAATTTTTTTGTCATCTTATTTGAAATTCAACATGTTTATTATCTATGTTTTGGAGAAATTTATTTCTGATGAAGGTAGCAGCCTTAAACCTTAATTAATCTTACGTGACTACTTACGTGGGATATTGTCTACTAAGCTGCTTTTAACAAGTCAGCCTGTCAGACAGACAGACTTCCCACCTGTAACAGTTATAAATATCCTTAACCCCCGACAACAAATAGGGGGTGTTATAATTTGATTAATTAAAGTGTGATAATAATCCTTGTTAAATCCAGTGTGATTATTATATAGCATAGTTTTAGCTGCTTTAGCGCAAAGCGAATCATGAATTTAAGTACTTCGATAAAACTTTATATTATTCCATAACCAGTTTTCTAGGAAACCTTCAAAAGATAATTATCAGAGCTGCATTCAGCGACTTGGATGCCACATAACTCACGGCTGCTAACAAATTACCTGCAATCTAATTGAATTATGTCACCTGGCAGTGGATCCATCTCCATTTGCTGTAATTTACAACTGGACCGCATCTAGACACTATCATCTACATTGGTTTATTGACTCTAACAGTCTCTTGGTAACTATAGGTAATAAATTTAGGAAATCCAAAAGGAAGATTACGTATCTACGACTTGAAATATTAATTTTCCCTTGGTTATTACTAGTAGCTCTGTGCGCTATAAATAAATGCTCACCTCATCCAACATCTCGCCACTTCGCCGTTTTGTAAAATTTTCGAAAACAGAATGTACAATTAAGTCTATACTTATTTGAATAATGATTTATCGATCTTGTTCACACAATTTCATATAAATCGTTGAGAAATGTAACCTGTGGAGGAGAAAAAAAGAATTTTGTGTATGCCAAAGCTAGAATGGAGACGCTTCGCTTGCGCTTGCTCTGTTAAAGTTATTCTTCAATTACTTTTTTTTTCATCTTTACTGCATATTTTTAAGCCTGCCCTTTCGGTCTACAATGCAGGGACACAGATGTTTCTGTTAAATATGAGCCAATGTTTTAAGAAGACAAGGCTGGAAGACCCACATTTGTCGACGCGTAATCGGCTAGATCGGATCGCAAAAAGCTTTTATTTGGAGACACGTCTTTCCTCACGATTCAGTCAGACAAAGGCTCGGACTAGCATCGCAGGTATATATCGATAGTCCCGCAACGCTAGTCCTATTTTAGTTTGACCATCGATAACTTTGAAAAATACTCACAATATCGGCCTATCGATATTGTGAGTATTTTTCCAAGTTTTCGATAGTCGATCGATAACTATACTATATCGATTTCAATACTAAATGATAACCAAAACTATCTATTCTATCAATAGTTCTGCTCTATCGATAGTAAATTACTAACAAAAAGTAAAACTTTTGTTTTTTAATAGTTTGATAGTAATAATATTATTGAAAGCTATGGCTATCGATACTATCCATGGGCCTATCGATATCGTGACTATTTTTCAAGGACACAATACTATCGATAGTCCATACTATTGATGCAACGCTAGCTCGGATATACGAAGATTACAGTACAGCCTTATTTCAAAGACATAAATCTTTCAAATTACAATCTTGTTGATTCCACACTTGAAATGCGGTCTAACAATTACTTACAAATGGCAGCAAAATAAGAGTTTGAAAGAGGGCCCTTCCCGGTCCGTCTATCGTCAACGCGAGCATGGTTTGAAATTCTTGTTGTTTTATTTTGCGCAATGCTAAAAAAAAGCAAAGCAAAAAGAGAGAAAAATGCCTGAGCGCTCAGTTTGCATTCTATTGAACGAAACTAGTATTATTATTAACTATTCATTGAACGAATAATCACTATTCATAGGGTACGGAAATTTCATAAAACTTGTTCCAGCTAATACGTGTTTTTCAGTAAACCTTACGAGTGTGTGACATAAATGTTTTTTTATTTTGAATCTTCACTACATTTGCAAGGTTTTTATGGAAATATTTTCTTTACTTTTACAATTCATGAGTACTATATGAACGGCCGAAGTTCAGGTAAAATTTGTACAAAAAAGTACTGATTTTCGGAGGCTTATACTGAATTGGTTTCACCAAATTTTAATTTTTAATTTCAATAGAAACCTAGATATTGTGCACAAGATTCCTGTTAGTCCAAAATTTTCCAAGAAAAATCTGTTACTACGCCATAAACACGTAAGAGCGTTTGTATGAAAAGTAAGACGGGTTGGCCGCTCTTACACTTTGTGTATTAAAGTAGGAAAGTTTTGTTATGATTTGGTATCATTTTTATCGTTCATATACTAACAATTTTTAGTTTACTATTTCAGTACTGAAACATTTTAATAGCAATCACTATCCAATCCATACGTGGTGTTTGGGTGTTATGGACCTACGCTCTGTCTGCCTCATAATGGATAATGTATCTATATCTATTCCACGACAATGTATCATTTTTTTTTTATAACAACCCGTACAAGCAATATAATACAATACGTCATACACTCTAGTGTTGATTCAATACACTTTCAATATATCGAGTTTGAGGTCCTCATAGTTGAGAAATATTTGCTTTGAACTCAAACTTTGCTGTCAATAGTATGAGTAAGTTGGAGGGGCCTTTCCCCTAAGGACCCTGTAGCTGTTACGTTGTTGTTATAAACTCCTAAAGTACTCACGTTCGAGTATGCATTTGATGTTTGCTTCTATTTGCACTGTACAAAATGAGGCAAGTAAATGTTGTTGAGAAATAGTTTTGTTCCAGTTCCCTACAGAATATAATGAATATGGTACATATGCAGGTATTAAAAAATATTAAGTTATTTTATTCTTATTGAGTTTGTATAGCTATTGACTCACTTTAAATCGACAAGGTAATATTATAAATACTAAAACTTGTTTCACTTGAATCACTTTTTTGCAGGTATATGGTATACCTGACAGTTAAACAATGCATTTTCGCGTAGATCTACGCATCGCTGTTATGAGAGATTTAAAGAAAATTTTATTTACTATTTCTACAATGTTTAACTAGTCGTATATATTATATCGTATATTGCTGACTTTTTATGTAATAATAATAAATGCCGCATTATCATCAGGATAGCAGAATAAAAATATATACAGGGTATACGACACGTTGAGCCTTAAATTCGTAAATCCAGTTTTCCGACATAATTAAGTAATATGTAATAGCATCATTATTCATAATTAGTCAGGTCATCAGACCACCTGTGGGGTGGGTGTCCTACGCTTCGCTCGCCAGTACGTGGTCGCTATTCGAGAACCATTTTGCCCTAAGGCCATCGGTTCATCGCGCTACGAACCGATGTAATATTGCTATAACATCGGTTCGTAGCGCGAAGGACCTTAATATAATTTATGACATGGTACTTAATATAAAAAATTGCCCCGGCAACAGTACAACACAAGTTAATTAAATCCTCTAAATACCTTCCTGTTACTATTAATATTCTCAAAACTGGAATATTAAATTTCCCGATAATTTCTGTTTCCGCGAATAATAAGTGCATTGCATTTTCTTCTCCCGGATATTACGAGCTCTCATTATTTTTTAAACATTGTTCGCGAGTGGGTTGAATCCTTGTTGAATCCAGTGTGATCCGAACAAGCGAATAATGCTAGCATTTCTAGCATAGTTTTAACCGGTTTAGCGCTTAGATTCGAAATATAACTAGTAGTTCGATAAAACGTTATATTATTCAGTTCGTCCGTGGGGTTTCGGTAAAGTTGAATAGGCGATTTAGGAAATACAAGCTAAAAGCTTATCAACATCATGAGACCTCTCCAACCCGTCTGGCCAGCTTGGAGAGTGTAGGCCAAATTCTCTGGCTGCTCTGACCAAATAGGGTTCTAGTAGCAGAGAGGGTCGTGTTCCTGCAGTGGAGACTAAAAATACCTGATGATCATAATGATGATCCAGTTCTAAAATAACTTATTTTATTTTTAAACAAAACAGGAAAATCATTACGGTACGGTAAAGTTCAAAATATCTCTTATAAGGTCTTAGAGTGTATGTTTGAATTTCGTTTTGATCCCTGCTTGGCATACGTAGGTTCTTACAAATATATTTAGAAAAAACCATTGGGTTATGTGTATATAACTATAGATAAAGGAAAATAATACTTCTGAAAACATGACACGTAAATATCAAAGGTAGCTTTCTCTTTTATCTGCTCTTATGTTAAAATTTTAGAAAAAAGTTTATTTATATGTAGCAGAGAAGCGCGCAATAGGAACATGTAGGCCTAAGGGCAAAACGAAGGGTTCATTACGTTACATCATGAACTACAAATACACTGAACATGAAGTAGACAAATAAGGAAGGTAAATTGAACAATCTCTAAGTTTAAAAAAAATATCGAAAACAATTTTTTGTAGCGTCTTCATTATAAATAACTGTTGTAGGTATGTGATATGCTGATAAATGTAGTCGCAACATAGCCCGCGAGATCAAGTTTTTGACAATCTCACGGGATCTACACACTTTTCCGGGATTTTGTACCTCTGTTTTAATCCAGGTAAAATATCTATCTACATGCTAAATTTCATTCCAATCAGTTCAGCCGTTTTTGGGGTGAAAGCAGGACAAACATCCAAATAAACCTTAGCATTTATAATCATCAACGCGTTGTCTATACATGTCGATATATTGACAACTCATTAACTACACATTGGCGACGCATTGACAACATCTGTCGCTGCGACAGAACATCCATGACATCGACTGTCGCTAACTCTCGGTGACAGTCTATCGATAGTAGGCTCTGGAGCGGTAACACCATAGACATAGAATTTTTTTTACTACGTAAGGGTAACACTATACTTTGAAATTTTCATTGAAATTTAAAGCGAATTCATGTAAAGGCATACTAATTTCGTGTTAAATTAATTAAATATTCTGCCCCATAGGTAATAAGCATTATGATATTGTCCGGACAAGTCGATAATTTAAAAAGTTTTTATCACGCCCTCATTTTGGGAATTTTTCACACTGCGCGGATATTTATTAATAATTTATGTCCAAATCAAATCAAATAAAAACATCTTTATTGTGTCCAAAATATATTGTGTCCAAGATATAAGCTTAGGTATTTAACGGCTCTAAAGTATAAAGGTACTTAGTGCACGTTGTTATAAATGTATGCTTCAAATTAACCGCTACAATATTATGAATGTCTAAAGTTATCTTTTGCAGGTTATAAAAGATAATTTGCTCAACAATAGAACAACGATAATAATTTGAACAGAAACACAACAGAATGAAAACGGAAATTTCACAGTTAGTATCCTTGTCATTGGCCGATTCTGAAACTACAAAACACTTCTAAATAATTTAACAAACATAAGTATAGGGCTTATTTGTCAATTTCAAAATGACTATGATTCATAGATTTTTTAAAATGGTAACTTATTTTTTTTTTGCATCCTAACATGGATTTACTGTTCGACTAAAGTCTCTTAAAATTCAGGTAACATTTGCGCATAGTTATCATGTCTGGGTAGAGGAGTTGATGATTGTAGTAAATGGTATAAATCATCAATATCATCATTCTTACTTAAGGCGCATGACACCTGCCTACTCTTATTTTAGCCGCACGACAGCTACTCTAATGTTAGCCGCATGACATTTGCTCTTACCTTAGCTGCATGACATCTACTCTTACTTTAGTCGCATAACAGCTACTCTTATGTTAGCCGCATGATATCTACTCTTACTTTACTAGCATGACAGCCGCTCTTATGTTAACTGCATGACATCTACTCTTACTTTAGGCGCATGACACCTACTCCTCTCTTAGCCGAATGACATCTACTGTTACTGTTGGACATAAGTTTCCACCAAGGATTCATTGACTAGCTAGCTATGATGAAGAATAATTAGGTATGTAAGTATACTTGAGGTATAAGACCTTTATATTTCTTATTCCCCCTTTTTTTCTTCGTAGCCTACTAAAAGTCAATAACAAGCTACGAATCGTGCAACTAATAGCTAAATATATCTAGGTTGAGGATTCAAATTTCAAACATTCTAATCTGTTCGGTGAACATCAAACTCGATTTTCACTGAAACGTAAACTCGCTTCACTTGTGAAGTGTGAGTTTGCGCATCAGAATCAACTCGCAGATAAAATTTGACACTTCCTGTTGTATCTAACAAGGAAAGATAACTTTTACGAGCTCGCATGGATATGAATAATGCATAAAACAGAAGCAACTAATTGCCAACAGCAATGAAACCGGCGGCAATAAATGCTCGAATTAAGTTCATGCGCATTAAAATGTACGGCGCCTGTCATTATAGTTTCAGAGGTAGTTGTGACCACTAATTTTACGATTAATTACGTATTGATTGACAATGACTCGCCAATTGGAATAACGTGGACTGTAATTATTAATGGCATTTGGATGATTTGGATAAATTAAACTGTGCGAACGTGCGTTGCATAGAACTGTACAAATTTTTTAACTATCGCGCTAAATTAATGAATACGAGAATGAATGCAAAACATACCGTTTGTTCATCCGTCTGTCTGTCACCAGGCTGTATCTCATGAACCGTGATATCTAGACAGTTGAAATTTTTACAACAAAATACTAAAAACAGAATAAAATAGATAATTAAGGGGGCTCCCATACAATAAACATGTTTTTTATAGATAATGGAACCCTAGAAGACTGGGTTTGTCGAAGTTCGAAAAGTTCTCTTATATAAATTTGTTGCAAAGTAAGTTACGTATCAATTTAAAATATTCTACTATGTTTAATCAGAAACGAAAAGGCACAGCTTAGGACAATGTTATCTACATAACACAAGCGTAAACGTCTAATCCGGTATAATCGCGTATTAAATTTACGAGGGCTCCTCTCGGAAGATATGTATTCTCTAAAAGAGCCGTGACATATTCACTCTATAGCCAGATGAGTCGTTGCCCGGGGTTGCGAGGCTTTTTGGGGCCGCTAACGGACTGCCGTGGACTAAAGAAAATGACTGCATAGAGTAAAAGCAAGGGCGGATTTACATGTTAGCTACTAACCGTCTTATAATAAAACGCAGACTAACTTTGTAACTAGACTAAAACCATTATCCGATCAAATCAAGCTGACATCTAGTAATATGCCATTGTCTCGTCTGAAAGTGTGTTTTTTTATAATAATAGTCTATTTATATTTACCCTAGCCTTCCTTTACTGGAGTATCATTTACCTGGCCGGGGTTTGCGAGTGCTAACGAATTAGCCTCTTGCCGCCCCAGTCTTCAGCCTACTGAGCCTGTTGTATTTACCAACAGCCACAGATCATAGAAATTCGAAATAACCAGGGCTTAAAAGTTACATATAATAAACATGAGAAGGCATCACTTACAAATCTAAGTATTATGCTTAATTTGGACACCAACCAAATATCTGAATTATGAGTCGTATCTCTTGAAACCTCAGCTTGAATACAAACAAGTGAACCTTCAAAGTAGCTAGAAACTTGTACTTTATACCACTATCTACTTGAATACTTTCCTTTTTTCAATTTTCCAACATTATTTTGATAAAATATGGGCGGCAAAGCCCGAGTCAAATATGGAAATACGCTACTGCAAAAGAGCGAGTCAACTCGTTATTGTACGGTTAATGCAAGTTGCAAGGGAATTGGGTCGAATACGACGCCTAATCGGCCAAGTTTGGATGGCTCTACAGAAGAGCTGCCAATAAAGACAATACAAGTAAGGACTTAACCCGTTCCATACAAGTTTCGCATGAAATACGCGACCCGGGTACGAAATGGTACTTGTCACTCAACTTCGTGCGTATTTTATGTAGTGGAGGGATAGTATGTAAATAGTTTTAGACAGGGATGGGTATAGTTGGTTAGCACCTTGCAGTATTGGCCAGATAAAAGAAACAAATTTTTTTGGAAATATATGTTCAACGTATAAGTATAATAATTACATTTCATTCTATTGACATGTGTAAATATTTTCATTCTTAATTTGACATATTATTTGTTTTTAGCTGACCGTTAAACAAATGGACCGATTATGATGCGGTTTCTTATTGGTTTGAAAGCTGACATGATCGAAATAGTTCTTAGCTACAGTTGTGTCGGGGGTTACTTTAATTTTTTTTTTCTTCTTTTCTTTATGATTTCTTGATTGCTCCCATATTAAAAATAGTTTCTGCCTAGATACCTAAGTACTTCCACCCTCTTTCGGACTATTATATTTTACTCTCTTACTTAAATTTAATTCTTTTGAGGAGCACGGTGATCCGGCTGGCAGTGCACATTACTATCGCTTTCGGAAGTAAAGCGTCACTGGACGTGGTCCGCACTTGGATGGGTGAAAAAAAATCTCAATCTCGGGAAGGCAAATATTATTTGCCGTTAGTCCCAAGTTGTCAAGCTTTGTCAGAGACCTTTAAACAGCCTGAAAAATCGGTCACCAGTGTTGGCCACTTTCACAAACAAAACACAAAAAACTCTCTTTCTGTACGCATTGTATATTACACGTTTTGATCCTTCGCTATATAAAATGGCTAACAGCCATAAAAAGGACTTCATATTAACAACCTCGTTTCACATGAAATCTTTACTCTTTCTCACACAACAATTAGCATTTTAATAACCTTCTTTTTAGTCAACGAGCGATGGTTGTGCATTTTTCATTATAAAGGATTCGCAATTTGCATAATCATGTTTCCATTAAAACGGACACTTTTCAGAGATGTCTTTCTACTTCATACAATAACTGGACTGCGTGATAAATTACTGTTTAGCGCAGTAATGTTTTTTCATTTTAAAACAAAGTTTTAAAGTGCCTCTATTACTTTTTGTTATATGTACATATTGGTACTTACGTACGAGTATATTATTGAGTAAGTGCCCGACTTGAATTTAGGTAGTCGAACAACTTTGCGATTTTACAAAATATAATTTCTTGACGATAACTTGAGTGTTTATATCTATCATTCACACTTATTAATACACAAACACATACATTTTAACATAAAATACCTACAAATACACCAGTAATATTATATACCTAAGTCAATGTCTACAAAGTTTTATTTATTCAATTTTACTCAGGTACAACATTTTTTAAAGAGATAAAACTTTTTTAGCCCTCGCAGACTCTTTTTCTATGATCAAGGAAATTCCAAGAAAAGATGTTTCGTTTTATCTAGAAAGTCTGGATACTTGCTTTTATTAAAATAATCATAAAACAGAACTTGTAGTGTTCATGGGAACTGTAAAGCTTTTTGTTCCAGTCTAGTCAATTTTTAGTTTCTGAGAAAAATTACTGTTAGCGTTGTCTGACACTAAGAAGAAAACAGATTCGTTTTATACATACTATTCGTCCTTTAAAATAGGTATATGTATACAAACATGCAATTAAATACACACATACATTAACTCATACCTAAAATTTAAACTAATAATTTACATTTAAGGAAAATAAAATTTGTAAGGCGTCAGGTGTACAAAAAGATGCCTTCAGTTTCTCGCCAAATAGCAATGCTCTATAATATTCCTTAGTACGTTAATATAAGTCTGTATATTTCAGGCTACAGCCTGAATCAAAAATAATGGTGGCAATCCAGCAAAAAAGAAGAATTTAATTTTAAAACAATAAATCAAGGGCACAGGCGTCGTAATTTTTTAAATTTGGAATAAGTACATTTTGACGAAATAAGTATAATTTAAAAAGCTAAATTTTTCTCGTCTTTGATTCAAATTAATTACAGAAGTTTTAGGTTATATCGTATTGATGTGTATGTAATTATTAATAAAAGTAAAGCCTTCACTGTCGGCTTTATCAAGTTTACTTATAAAAATAAAAAGGTATAAAGGACCTCACAAACTGGTGCCCTTTAAAAAAATATTTCTTAGATTTCTTGAATAAAAACGACACCTAATAAAGGTTAGTATCTAAACTCTGATAAGGTAAATGTAGGTGTTCAACTTTTTTGTATTTGCTAGTTTTTCTCATAGATGGAGATGAGAAGTAGAGTGTGCTACTCGGGTACGGTTATATTTTTATCTCGGGCGATATACATAAATCCCTTGTTTCACTCAGGATTCCACCGTAGAATCACTTGCTGTGCTTGTGATTCAACTGTGGAATCCTTCGTTTCGCTCTGGATTTAGAGTAGCGCCACCTTTACCCCTGGTAGTATAATCTACTATTTCAATAGTTTTAGATTATCTTCCCTCCTTGGTTAGACATACCAGAGAGAAAAAACATTACTTACGTACATACAAACTGTGACCTGTGTCAAGCAACATTGAGCATTAATATGATCGTAAAGTCATATTTGGTTTGACATAGATGTTTATCTATATATGTATTTGTTATAAAATATAGTATCGTTGAGTTAGTATCCCATAACACAAGTCTCGAACTTACTTTTGGGCTAGCTCAATCAGTGTAATTTGCCCCTGTATATTTATTTATTTATTGAAATAGGACTTCACTACACAATTTACAGTGATAGTACAAATAATGCACTTGAAAAAAGCTACCGGTAATTCGTCTTAAAAAATGTGAAAGAAAACAATTTACTAGTTCATAAAATTAGTTTATAAATCACAAGAAAGTTAGCGATAACTTTCGGTTGCAGTCTCCATAAACGAGGAATAAAACTTGGCGACTTTCTTTTTAATAGACACCATTAACTTGTCGAGAGTAAAATAGTTGTTTATACCAAATTACTCATACTTAAGACTGTAATTCGCCGAAATTGAAGTAGGTACGTCATTGTTAGAAAAAATGGACCAATATAAGTGAAAACACCTAGTGAGAGGCAATCGTGATGCGTTCCAAAAATAATGTTCCGATACTCACAATCAATGAATTAATAATTTATTTATTGCCTAGCTTGCCCCGTGGTGTCACCCGCGAAAAAGTAGCCTACGTGTTAATCCAGGGTGTCAAGTTTCTGCATACTCGTACTAAATTAAAAAAAGTGGCCAAGTGCGAGTCGGACTCGCCCATAAAGCGTTCCGTAGCAGCAAGTAACATAATATAAAAGTCTTATAGTATGTTTTTTTTATTTTTATATTTGAGTTGATTAGATGAAAATTAAACTGCGGTTTACGATTTACGACCTATTAAAAAAAACGACTTGCTAGATCTCGTTCAAACAAATTTTCGTGACATACGGACGGAGAGACAGACAGACAGACAGACATGACGAATCTAAAAGGGTCCCGTTTTTGCCATTTGGCTACGGAACCCAAAAAAAAGGTGTAACATACACACACACTCACTAAAAGTGCCTGCGAAAGCCTAATCAAGATTTTTTTTAAATCATAATTCTTGAGGTAATTGTTAAGGTAGATAGGAGTCTTTGTGCAACAATTAAAAGCTTTCTTTTTTGTGAAATCAAATCAAATCAAATCAAATCAATTTATTTGCATTTCATTTCATTTGAAAGGAACTTGCATTTAGGACAATTAAATAAAAAAGATATCTTCACCAGTTGCAGTGACGCTATACAAACAAAATACGATAAACAAAGAAAAAGAAGCAAAATATATTGAACTCAAATATCTACAACATCCTTAACAAAATATCTAAAATCGATCAGCGCTTATCTCGTCTCGTTATTTCGTTTGGAAAGAAAACATTTTTGTCATAATTTTTTAAAACTAAAAACTGACTTCACCCCCAACTACAGAACTGATTCGTTCTTCCGTAGAAAAAAATTCTACGGAACCACCTGACAAGTATGCCCTTTCTTGCGACATGTGTAGTTATAAGGTGAAGTCGGTATTAAGTTTTGAAAAATTATTTAATTGCGTGTAACAAATAGATATTTAACTTATTATTTGCAATCTAAAAACTTACATGGAATTAGTGAATCGAATTCATTAATTCCATGTTAAATACTGATTTACAATTCAAGTACATTACGATTAAACGTCTGATTAATCGATTTCGTTTGTACTAGCAAACGTAAGAGCAATCACTTCAACAGTGTTGCCAGTTGATTTACAACGTTTTATTATTACCCAACTTTCGCGTCCACGGCCCAACTTGAAGAATAAACTGGAATTATGAATGAGTGCAATTTTCTTATTTATGCGAATACTTTGTTATTGCAGCGACAGTGCAGTGCGGAATGACTTTTTGCTTGTTTTATGATCGCGCTGGGAGCTCTATTGGTATTATTATTGTACGTCTGCCTTAGCGGTTTATGGCTCAAAACTAGATATTGCTGAAATTTTGTTGCAAAATTTTGGTATACAATTGTTTAAGTATTCATTTTATGAATATAACTAAGTAATCCCCTGGTGTACATATTTGTGTGTGCAGGCTACTGTCATTGACTTTGTAAATTGAGTATAAAACATGCACTTACACAACGTGGAAGGGACATAGCCATAAAAAATTAAACCACGGGCTATACTAGATCTCTTTAGCATAATAAAATTAAAATAACAGTAAAAAAACGATTTTCACATACAAATTGCCCGAGCGGCTGCACACTTAAATATGGATTGCCATTTTTTTTTGTTTTTTTTTTACTGTTATTTTAATTCCATTATATTATTAGTGATCTAGTATAGCCCGTGCCTCAATTTATTACGAGTATGTTCCTTCCACGTTGTATATAATGTAGAAAGTATGTTGGGTCTATGTAGGTCTACCTAACCTAATTATTATAAAACAGCAGAAAATTTTGCCCATGCAATTAAAAAAATGTACGTAAAAATAAGTATCTTAAAAACTCTTTAAAGTTAGACTTCTGGCACTAAAATCTAAGTAGAAAAAAGCTTTGTCGTGTCGCGTCCAAAATGAAATTAAATGTAATGGAAAATTACTGTATCTTTAAAAATACTTGACACTTTTTTGTATCTTATTAGAAATATTTCTTTTTCGTTTGTTATTGAGATTTTAACGAATAGGCAGTAAATAATATACCAAATATTATACAACTTTGTTTTTTTTTAAACACTCAATTTCAAATTAAAGAATAGATAAAATTGACTTAAAATTAATGATAATCAGTATCATTAATTTTTAGTCAATTTGGATGAATCAATGTCCTTGATAAATACTTTTCATCTCATCTGTTAAAAAAAAACTACGATGTTTTTATCCCATATTATAATAGTAGAACTCAAGTCATTTGTTCATTTCAAGAGATTGAAATGTGTCAAAAAGACACAGGATAAAAAATTACTGATTAGGAATAGATACCAAAATATTGTTCTTAATTTTAAATAATTTAGCAAAAAAAAAACAACAAAAAATGTTAGTACCTTGAATCCAGATCGAAATGAATAGTCAAAGTGGTGCCTAAGGCATGAAAATATTACCTTAACGCCTTGTGGTATAATTTTACAATTATATGTTTACATTAAAGAAATCGATGAGTATAATAAACACATGTAACTGAGTGCTATACATTAAAGGACATAACTAATTCAAAAATTCTATTAGTAGGTACGTGGAACTCGATTCTTTGATTCGGATGTCTCTGTAAAGCAAATTACGCAGAATCTATTTGCCGATCACATCCCGCCAGCAATTTGATTTGTTACTTTCTTTTTACTTTTCCCTCGACAACTACACATGTACAACCAAAACGAAAAATGCTTTCATAAAATGATCTTCAAATAAGATTTATATTTCTTAAGTTATTTTAGTGAGCATACTTCTAGCCTAAATAACAGATAATTTGGCAAAAGTTTGTTTAGTTTAGAACTATTTTTCTAAGCGAATGTTCTCGTACACGTGTAAGACTCGTGAGTCGTGTAAAAATGTTAACTCCTATAACAATGTTAAGATCTTTTAATTTATTTTCGTAGCTAGTTGAGTTTGTTGAAAATCTAATGTAAAACCAAGAAAAGAAACATCTAATTTTAGAACATTAAAATAGTACATTTCTGCAGAAGCTGGAAAGTTTGGCATTGCCGCACAAGTAGTTTTTAATAATAAAAAATTAAAGAATTAACCAACTATGCGAATATTTACCGAAAGGAATTATTGCTTACTGCAAAGAGTATATAATCACTACGTAAACTATTGAAGAAAAATCTTTCCTGAAAAGGAAACATAGCTCATACAGCCTAGTCGTATTTAACGCAAAAAACTTAATACCGTATTATTGCTTTTGTCTCTCGCAACGAAAATTCAACATATTTTTGTGTGATTCAATACGAACATTTTAATATCATATTAATTTTGCTCGAAGAGTGCATTGACAAGGGCCAATGAAAAAACAGAACTGTCATCTAAAATTTCACTGTCTAGTCATTCTGAATATACTTCTTGTCTCCTTGTTTTGAGCAGCGGCCAGGAATGAATTATCATACTTACTTTTCTGGCCTAGGCCGGTAAAGTAACGCATGGGCAAGAATTACAAACTTCATGTCTTCTTTTTCTACAAGAATGCCTACATTTCCGGGCATTTTAAAGAAATTATTTGTTTTTATTTGTTTTCGTAAGTAAAGCAATCCCGGGCACCGCACCCAGATGCGTGACCGCGAGTGGTATAAAAATTTCTCGAGCTTCTCCGAGCTCCGGAAGGCAAAGCGGTTAGTTCTGGCTTTTATCTTTGAATGACAGTCATCAAGCTATGTCACATGCCCTAAGCCTGTTGTCCACTTACACAAAAACAAACAAATTGTTTCCTACGTTTCCCTTAGTTTTATTTACCTGGATTTACCTGGGAGCATAGCAGTGCTTCCACCAAGTCAAGTGCAATTAAGTCAATACTATTATCTATACCCTTTGCTACGCCATTGCTTAAATATCTTATATGTAGGTATAATGCTGAAAGTAATTTAAGATAAGGTATATTGAAAATTTATTTGCATTTTTAGTGTCTTTTCCAAATTTAAACTCCTGAAAATATGGTTATAATTATTACTTAATACATTCCATTAAACAAATGAAACCGATAGGTTATTTATGTAAATCCATGAGCACAATAAAAAGGCATCATCAAACATTTTAATTAACTTTGTACGTTTCGTTATTAATTGTATTTATGCGGAAAATTCTATTAATTGTTTATTCTGGTATCAAACTAGAATATTTGAATATCTGTGTTGATATTGGATTTTGATGTATAAACTTCGATAATAGTAAAAAAAGCAGGCATAGTGCTATGTTTTGTGAGAAGGTTCCATAAAGTTGGCATCGTGCTACGCACGCGATTGCTTGAAATTATTAGAAAGTAAACAAGGGCGATAGCGTACTGCAAATTTTATCTGATATACAAATTGCACAAGTGATATTCAGATTATTTTCTATGTATATTTTATATACATACTACCTACTAACGCAATCTCATATAAATTTAATCTAGATTCTAGGAACTTGTCTGAATCAAAATTAAGACACGGTGGTACGGAATTCATATGATATACATACACCAAAACTATGCTTTGTAGATAATTATTCTAATTTAAAGGCAAGATTACCAGGAATGTCATTTGGTAGGTACCTATCCTCCATCCTACTCTGTGGAAAATTACTTTAGAGGTGAAACCCGTGAAACATTCGGAATCGAAAACTAAAGAAACCAATATACAGTTCTTACATGGTATTAATTTCAATCTTATCTTTGGCATTTGAATAAGAGACTACGAGTTACTGCCATTAATTTTTTAAATTTA
This sequence comes from Acrobasis consociella, assembly GCA_963555685.1. Taxonomy (NCBI): domain Eukaryota; kingdom Metazoa; phylum Arthropoda; class Insecta; order Lepidoptera; family Pyralidae; genus Acrobasis; species Acrobasis consociella. The sequence goes on from OY743115.1 coordinate 9,079,746, forward strand.
AATGAGCAATGTTCATAGTTACACGTGAAAATGCTTGCACTTATTATTTTTTGAATGTTTGTTTGCGGGTGTGTCATGAAGTTGTGTATGTTAGTATTTGTGTATACTTTATGAACTTTTTAATTTGGTCCATTTATTACTGGCAAAATTGCAGATCACATTTAAAAATCATTTTGGAACTAAAACTGCATTATACAAAAATAAATTAAGGCGGGCTTAATACAGTAACCGCCGTAAATTTAAACAGCAATATAGTGAATATTAACATAATAAAATCAAAATTATGGCGCAATTGTGGTTATGATGTAAACGAATTACAGTGTGGCCCGATGTCAGAAGGTCAAAGAACTGATGAATAGGTGTGATAAATAACTTTTATTATGTGGCATACAGGAAGCACCTTGAAATGTCGATAGATTCGTATAACAAAGTGTCAAATATCAAACTACTAATGCTAACAGGGAAAGTTCATAGATATAAAAACTGACACACATTATGGTTTCTAAAGGAGATACTGCTTTAACAAGCAGTTGAGCGAATACGAGCGAGTCTGTGGACTGAAATTGAGGAAGGTGTTATTTGTGAAACTGTATTAGAACTAACATTTTGTAACGTACTACAGCTTTGGATGGATTATGTTTCATTCTACTGCAGTACAATTCGACGCTGCATTTAATTAGCCTGGCAGTGTTAAATCAAGTAATTTATCCCCGGCTGCCTTGTTTTGGGATTAAATAGTATTCTCGGTTCAGCCACCCGGATATGTATTATTCTCAATTCTTATTTTTAACCCCTGACAAAAAAGAAACGCGCGATATGTTTGACGCTATTATCTGTCTGTCTGTGACATCGTAGGCCTCGAACGATGTAAATTGGTTCAGCGGTTACGCTCTGTTTAACACTGCTAATTAAGAACTCAAACTCATATTATTTAAGTAAGTTTAAATATCCTGTCAGTAATAAATCCCTGACTTATGATTCATCCTCGGCTGCATTGTTTCGGGATTAAACACTACGTTTTAAACTCTGACACTGCAAGTGCCGACACCCGTAAACAATTTCGTATTGTTTGTAGTTGTTCCGCTTTGTTGTTTAAATATTTTGATCCATGCATATCGTTTACCTAAGAGACTGCTTTTCGAAAATATTATACTCGCATTTATTAAATAAATCGTATTAATTAAGACATGAAAAAGTATAACAGGTGTGAAAAAAATCGTTAGTAAATAAACATACCACATAATAAAAAAAAAATATAAAAAAATACCACAAAAAAATATGATTATAGAACTCGCCGTGTTTACTAAAAAGAAGAATCAAATGGCGTTTTGACTAATTAGGTACAAAGGTATCACAATAATGCTGCAGGGTTATTCACTGGTGTTTAAAGATTAGGCTATTGCTAAGATTGTCAAAATACTACATACTTTTTGCATACTTTAAACAAAAATAAAGTCCGCAATAGTATTATTCTACGCTGCTCTTAATTAGCCTATACTCGTTGCATTGTTTTCGGATTAAATACTACGGTTTCTCTCTGCTAAAGCTGACGCCCAGAAATTATTTCATACTGTTGGCATTTGTTCCACTTTGCGTTAAGAAATTCTTGTAATTTGACGTTTTTGTGTTTGCACACAGCTTAGTTAATTGTAATTTATGAGCCAAATAAAGTTGTTTGTGTTTTTTCTTATTTAAATAATAGTTGGTGTTGCTGAAAAATGCTGTTGTAAAAATAAAGTTATTTTTTTTCTGATTATTCGTAGTCGACATGTAGAATTGAATGGAATGAAGTGGGAAAAGATGGGATGGGATGGGATTGAATGGAATGGAATGGAATGGAATGGAATGGAATGGAATGGAATGGAATGGAATGGAATGGAATGGAATGGAATGGAATGGAATGGAATGTTGTGAAAAATACCACACAATAAATTGAAAAAAGTACATAAAATAGATAAGAATCAAATGTCTCCTTTATCTCGTACATTCGTGAAGCATTGTCATAGCTTGTGTGGTGTTTTGGCAAACATCTATCCATCGCGGTCACGATGTGATGTGCATAAGTATGTAGGTTCTAAAAGGTATGAGTTCCGTCAATAAAAACAAATTTTCCTACGATCCATTGCTGAAAATAAACTATTGCAAGATGTAATGAGATGTAAAGTGCTATATAATGTGCATCTTTTAATTATAGCTGCCGTGTGTGAAGCCCTTTACAACCAAGGATGCTCAAAACCGTGCGAAATGAAGCAGAAAAAATCGGAAAGCGGACCCCGGGCTTCTCAACATTACAAGTTGAGGATGTAACTGGAAATACACTAAGATGAGACAGAGAGAGAGAGAGAGAGAGAGAGAAACAAAATCAGTGTAGCTAAGTGTATAAAGTATTTGTTCGTGTTAACAAACCTGTATTGTTTGGTGTAATTCGTTCATAAATTTTAAATGAACATGTTTATTTAATTCGAGTACCATCTTGAGTCGACTCGTGTTATCAAGGATTTCCGCGGGCGCAGGACTGGAAGCGGCCTGTTTTAAGGAGCTCTCGACATAAGAGCTTTTGTTAGCTCAAATTCCCTTTCAATGCCGTGCCTTTCATAAAATGGGAGGATGTCAGGTAATTTAAATATATTGACTGGGAAATGTGTTCTTATTTTTTGCGTAAAGTTCTAATATCAACATCAGAGGCTGGATGCGGAAAATCCAAAATAACTATTTGAACTATTTGGAAAAACTTACAATACCAGGCCCAAGCCCACCCGCGGCTCTGTAGCATCTAAAATGATGATGATGAAGTTCCAATTCGTAATCATTATTCCCATAGTCAACTTGTTAATTTTTTGAAATAAGTTTGAAAAAAAAACTAAAAGAACTTTATTGCTACGATTGCTATATACGATAATCAACTGTTTAAAAAAAAAGAGGTGGTTCCTCTTGAAAATTTTTCTTCGATCTAAAATCGAGAAAAAAGGTAAAATATAAAAGCAATTGTCATTTGCCAAATAAATTATTTCAGTTGGCAACTCCTTTTCAATACAGTCTGTCAATTGTTTGAGCGTAGGTATAGAGGACTTCTCCGAAACTCGTTGTGAAAAGCATGTTCTAATATGTGTTTCGCCGAAAGGTCAAGTAGGTAGGGAGCAAACAATGAAGTAAGCTAACTTCAAGCTCAAAAGCATACATTACATACCTACATAAGAAGAATCATTTATACAACGTGGAAGGGACATACCTGTAATAAATCGAACCACAGGCTATACTAGATCATAATTAGTACAATGATAATAATATAGCAGACAATAAAACAAATGTTAGGATATTATCAATATACCATAGTGATCTGTATAGCCCATGGTTTGATTTATTACGGGTATGTTGTATACGTTACAAAATAATAAGTTAGAGTTCCCAAACTTTCGCGTTGAATGATATTTGACCAAGGCTTTTAGTTCTATTGAAATTTGGCACACGTTTTCTACAATGTATGAAACCAAGACCTGAAATAATATACCCAAATACCTTATTAAATAAATACTGTCACGTTCTTATCCCTAACGTCGTAGACATGACATGGGCGTGAACGTGGAAAATAGGAATCAAAGTAGTGATGAGTTGCTCGTTACACCGGCCATTCACATGATTCTAAGACTACTAATAAGAATTTTTAAATTTATGAACGTTCCCAAGTCGAATCGAGAAATAGGTAGTTTCTTCTAGATAGGTTCGCGTACCGTCTTTTCGAATAAGTACTTACTTACATTAAATGAAACAATGTGTCCTTGTATGCAATGCAACAGTACCCTATTTGTCTCACCGTATATCCTGAAGAGGTAGGTGTAAGTAGGTATTAATTAAGTGCTTTGGGCAACAATTCCCCGCGTCCTCGTATGCTTCGAATGCACTCGCGACATAGATGAAATACTGTATAAACACAGAAATGTGTTTCTATAGCTCGTTCCATATTTAGAAATTTGCTATTTTATACTTGATAATTGGCCTAGTGCATGTCGGGCAGTTCCGTAGTTGCGAATGCCATCTTTGAGTTCATGCCATTTTAAACGTTTAAAAACGAATTAGGTGTCTAAATTTATATTAACTTTTCCGAATACATTTTATAAGTTGATCGCCTATAACTTTTAAATTTGTTAACCCTACTCAGCTCTGATAGTTTTCCTTAAAACTTTGTTATATTTAGAATGGTTTCGTACATGTGTAGTTTTTACTTTGGGTTACAGATTTTATCTTTAATATTGACGTTTTTATCATAATTATATTACATTTACGGCAATTTATCATAGATTTATAATTTTACAAATCTTAAAACCGTCTTCAACCCTTAACTACATAACCCATTTTGATACTATTTCTATAGAAAAACCTGATAAGTATGGCCTTTCAAACAAAAAATCCATATTGGTCCAGGCGTATTCAAATAATCGGTAAACATACATTACATAACAAATCCTAAGAATTGATAACCTCCTTTTTGGAAGGCCGTCAATAATATTACACTGCCTATTATTACAGTGCTGTTAGTGAGTTTAGCCAGTAATCGTTAAAATAAGGTTTTTATATACCTACTACGAGTGTGTATAGGTATAGAATACCATTAGTAAAAACAAGATTTTTGTCTTTATTCAATAAAATTGATTCTATGATTTTATTAATACCTATATGATAGAATAATTTTATTTTCATCTTAAAGTTTATAAAAGCTTTTACGGAGTTAGGTTGTTTCTCTTAGATACTGTGCCAGTTTACATGGGTACGCCTCAAAATAAATCTATAAAACGCTTTTTGGTTTTATTGCGTATACATTGCTCTTTGGACTTGACACCAACAGTTCTCTATTGTTAGAGTTGATCAATGATTCGCGACGTATGTCGCAGTACTGGCACATTTATCCTGGCTTACATTTAGTTTTTGTCTTCAATAGTCGACGTGTCTTTTTCTTCTTCCTCACCTTTTCCCTACTTGGGGTCGAAAATAAACTTCTATCCTTTTTTCACAGAGATCTGTGCTAAACCCCCGTTCCCCTATATCCAATCTTACATATTCTTCCCACGTCTTTCTCGGCCTTCCTCTTCCTCTATACCCGTCTACTAAGTCGATAATTTTTTATGCCAGGCATTCCTTCGCATTACGTAATAATCGACATGTGTAATTATTTTATTTGTAGCAGGCAGGTAATTGATCCTAATTATATAAGCAATGATGCATAAGAGAAACGGCTTCCTAATTGTTTTTCTCTGAAACATTGCGAAAAATTTTCAGGTCTCAGGCGATCGGTTGAAAATCAAAGTAAATGTTTTATAGTAATGGTATCTTTTTCATGTCATCATTGGAAATGAAAAAGACAGAAAGCGTTTCTTAGGTTCCAAAGCAGTGTAGATAGTAGTATACGTGCCGAAATGAAATGAGTAAAATTTCCTTCTTTTTGTTTCTGTTTTCAAATAGATTTTAGTTATTTTTCTAATTAAAGTAGTTTAAACCTTTGTGTAGTCACAAAAACAATTACATAACTGTGTAAACGAGGTCCATTTCAAACTTTTTTATACTGGACACGTATTAAGGAACACGATAACAATGTAGCCGGGAAGCGCAAACGTTTTTCCTCGTTAATATTTTAACTTTAACAAAGGACTTCACAGGGAGAAAATCTCATAAAAATACAAAGCGATGTCCCACATTATATCTGTACTCTGACACTACCGCAGTTACCCTCTCGAATGAATACAATGCTTTCTCATAAAACATCTTAACTCCAGGGCTAATATGGGGGAGAAGTGCTTTAGACGTTGCTTGCGCCATTTTCAACCTTATGGAGATTGAAAACTGAATAAGTTGACTCTTAGAAATGCGTCTAGGGTTTGACAAGAAATAATCGATACGTAGGTCAAAGTTGTAGATTAATCCATAATACTTTAGGTTATTCTAGTTAAGAAAGTTTAAGTAAAGTTACAGTGCTAAAGCCGCGATTACACTTCACGATTCGTCGGGCACGATTTCACGCAGGCTTCCTAAATCGGGAAGTGTAATCGCTGACAGGGAGACAGTGTCCCGATATCGGGTGATCGGGGCTTCCCGACCGCCCTGTTTCCCTATTTAGGGAGTAAATCGGGTGATGTAATCGCTGTCCACGAGTCAGGGCGTTCAGAAGTGCCATTTTTGAAACGCGGAGCCTCCTAAACGAATGATATTTCCATACAAAAAACAGTTCGTGTAGTGACTCCGCGTTTCAAAAATGGCACTTCTGATATGAACTTAAAATAAATACATATATATTTCTTAAAACAATACTCTTGACTCCGGCATTTTCTTTTTTTTTTTACATTTACACCCGCAGTTGCGTCAAAAGCGACACGCACTTGACCAATATTTTAATTTTGTCAAGCACAGGTGCCATCCTTTCGACATCAAGTTCGGCTGACAACTGAGTTAGGGAGGCGATCTAGGGCAGTGTAATCACAACGCCCTGTCTGTCGCCCCTGCTCATCGGCCCGACGGATCGTGAAGTGTAATCGCCGCTTAACATAGATGCACACCGCACTTGTTTGACATTCGGTACATCATACCTCCACACCGCGAGTTAGGATCGTGCAGCTAAAAAATATAATATAACCTAAAGTATTGTTCCTTGGGAAAAGTTGTTCAGTATCATGGACTGAATTTACCTTATATATTTAATAAATATAATAGTTTCAGTATATTTTGTTAGACGTTATATTAGTACTAACTGTCTTTACCGAGGCAAACTCGAAAATTAGTTCCCAGCAGCGTGACCATTGCTGTAAACTGGACAATGCCATAGTTTACCGCCCTATGTATTCCGCTTATCTTTGTCCGCGTTAGTACTCCCAGCGCTGCTTAACCCATTAAATTTAATGACGCAACGCCGGCATTGCCGGGATTTCAAGTATTTATTCGCGCGCTAAAACGCTGCCACTTGGTAACTTGGTGAAATATTCGTACGCTTTAAAGCGACGCTAAAGTAGCCACTTTGCGAGAAGTGAATAAGAGACGATGCATCACGCTGCATCAAGATAGTCTTTAGCAAAATAACTTAGTAAATCTTTTGCTCTCACATTGCTGCATGTATAAACGGAACATCTTCCAAGAAACATTTGCAAACAGTTTAAGATGGCACTTACCCACCCACGTGTCTTTTACTTTACTACAGAGGAGACTATATAATATAACTTAGTGAATTTATCATAATAGTGAATATTGTAGCAATATTTTCCCATTAATAAATGCATAGTATATAAAGGATACAATTAAAGATCTCTATTGTATTTTTTTTTCAAGGGGCAGTAAATGTGTTATATTATACAAAATAAAGTTTCCATTACCTCTTAGCGTGACCCCACATCCACTTGGCTGATTTATTTATTTCATCAAACGGATTTGAATTCGTAGTTTTCCACAGATATTTAACTAAACACATAAGTAAAGAAAACTATTTATTTTCTCGCTAAAACGCTGCCACTTGGTAACTTGGTGAAATATTTGCAAGCTTTAAAGCGACGCTAAAGTAGCCACTTTGCGAGAAGTGTATAAGAGGCGATGCATCAAGCTGCATCAAGATACTCTTTAGCAAAATAACTAATAAATATTTTGCTCTCACATTGATGCATGTGTAAAGGGCAGAGGAGACTAAATAGCTTAGTGAATATGTTTGTAGAAATATTTTCCTGTAAATTAATTCGTAGTACTAATATATAAAGGATACAATTACAGATCTCTTTTGTATATTTATACAAAATAAAGTTTACATTACCTCTTAGCGTAACTTACATCCACTTGGCTGATTTATTTATTTCATCAAAAAGATATGAATTCGTAGTTTTGCACAGATATTTAAATTGAAACTAAAACATATAAGAGTGAAGATAACTATTTATTTGCGCGCTAAAACGCTGCTACTTGGTAACTCGGTGAAATATTTGCACGCTTTAAAGCGACGCAAAAGTAGCCACTTTGCGAGAAGTGAATAAGAGGCGATGCATCAAGATACTCTTCAGGAGCGGAATAACTTAAAAGTAAATCTTTTGCTCCCAAATTATGTACGCTGAACGTCTTGCACGAAACATTTTAAGAGATATCAAGTTTGTACGGATTTTGTTCTACTTGATTTAAAAATAACTCAGCTCGTTTACACACGTTTTTCTAAAAAAGTTATATACCTAAATCTATTCAACAGTCATCTTTTGAAAATGTTATACATTTGCCAATATCATCTTGTAAGAACAATAATAAATTTTAATATCGACTAAACGGGTGAACAAGGGAATGTGAATGAGAGATAAATTCATGAACTGTCTAAATTTATAATCCAACACAAATTCGAAACAATAATCTCATTGTATCCAAATTTTCCGACTAAAAACTTTACGTTACCATTACAACAGCGACATCGTATTAAAAGTTGTGACATGAATTAAATAAATCTCAAAAACAAGTTCGATTTATCCAATGGCTGTTTGTTACCGTAGTATCAGGCAATAACACGAGCGCGAATCAACAAAAACGATTGCTGAATCAAACTAACTAAATAACAATGGAATTGATCAAATACCTCGACCGAATTCTATGCTGCCGTAGCTTTTTCAGAAAGCTGTAACTCTCCGTCCAAAAATGAAACTGCGATGTGAAATTAACCATTTGGTTGGATAAAACTGGCTTTGCATCTATGTAAACCAACTTGTTCTTTATTGAGCGCTCGTAACTCCTGGCTCTAAATTATTCGAATTTCGGATTCCGAAACTGGCCGCATAGAATTTCAGAAATAAAAAAGATATGTGTGCGATTTCCGGCCAGTATTTTTGATCGAAGAGTTCAAATTCGATTGGTGCTTAGGCAAATCAGTCTCGGTTCAAAGCTACTGAAGCGAAATAAAAAAAAGTGGAAAAGTGGATAGAGCTGCCTCGAGCGGACGGATAAAGAGTTTACTGGCTGTGGATTTACTAAAACACATGAGAACGGAATCAGCTTTGAAACTGTGGAGGAACTCTTTTAATTATTCCGGTCTACCTTAAATCCGGAGCGTTAATGAAATCTGATGAGCTCGTAAATTTCCAATATGATTTAATTTGCCACTTTTACTGTAGGTATAGCTAATTTTAATGCCTTATAAAAGGAAATTAATATGTTAGAATATTAAGTAGAGTATAGAATTTAAAATGCATATTTTAGTTTAGGCCATTTTAGAATAATATTAGAGAACGGGCGAAAGTGTCCTTTGTGTTCACGAATACCCATATTATCTGTGTCTAGATATTGAGGGCAAATTCTGAAAAAAATGACAATTATCAAGGGATACAAATATCCAAAGATAAATAAATGATTTTTGACTTTTCTAACTTTATTTGTACCTTCAGCCTTTAGTTTGGCAGTGAACTAATAATAAGGGCTGTAAAGAAGAAGAAAAATGGTCAGTTCGTGTTCGTGATGTGCTTTTTTATTTACTGTTCCCTGAGAAATTTGTCACATTATCTAGACATTATGATGTCATGTGGTTTGCGAGCAATCTGATTAATACATCGGCCGCCCGCCACTACCTACGTGACTCTGCAAGAACACTGTTGGCATCTAGCTCTATAAAATAGTTGTTATCACACTGCCCTCTCATTGAAGGCACTCACTTAGTACATACCATATTATTATACATATAATATCCTTAAGTGAAGTTCAATACTGTTCATTACTGTAAGGATACTGCATATTAGAGGGTCGTGAAAGGGTTCATAACCTCCTGAGAAATCAAAAACGCGAAACTTTCGCGTAAGTAAGCAGTAATTTATTCTTTATGTACTTTCTAACTTCAAAAGCGATTATTTTGGAAAGATAAACCAAGGATTCTAAAGTCTAATAGGCCATTTCACTGTGAATTTTTGGTTAATATTTTTATAAAACGAAAAATAACACTAACAAGAAATCTTTTTGTGAAACAGCAAGAAAATTGATTAATGAATGAAGTAGCAATTAACATCTCAAATATAAGAGTGGGAGCATGGTGAGGACATCACACTGTCTCTTTCGTACGCGCGATAACTAATCCTTTTTCTATTACTTGACAGTTTTCACTTTCATCAGATTTTAAAAAATTATAACTTACTTATTTCTGGACAGATTAAAAAATCTTTTTGTTCTTGGTTCCGGATTATGTAATTAAAATTGATATGAAAAATATAAAAATGGATAAAATAAATATAGTGCACTGCTTTAGGTTAGAATATTTTTATGCTAAATGCCTAAACATAGTTTCACTACAAACAGTTTAAAAACAAAGTAAACGAGTTTGAATAATATATATATTTCACTGCAAACGTGGCAAAGCAATTTCGCCTCACATTCAGTATACGTTCTAAAGCATTATTTATTGTGTTGCATCCCCAAGGATTGCATATAAAGTAGAGTGCCATTTAGCGTATCATTTGTTTGCATAAAGTAAATAGGTGAATGAAAAATCATTCACACTGCACTTGCTTTTCATAATATGACTTCGTGACAGCCCCGTCTCTGTGAAACAATAAAATATTTTCGAATTTTGATATGTCTTAATTACTCAGGCAAAGTTAATAAAAATCATCGACCATATTTTAAACTTTTGTGTACATTTTAACTAATGTGTATAATAGTGTATATAGTGTGATTAACAATACATTTTAAAAACTCTTCTCTCGGAACAGTAAACAAATGATATTTTATATAAAATCAATCTAGAACAGTAAAACATAGCTTAGAAAAGTCTAAGTTGAAAACCTATAAATTGAAAATGCAATAATGTTGATATTAGTTTTCAAAGTAATAAGTGTGCTTCGGCTCTACGCCGCCACCGTAGCAACTGTCTACGCTGAGCTACGAGTCCTACGATGGAGTGCTACGAAACAGCTTCTATGATCTAACTAACTGGACGCTTTGGTTAGAGTACTTTGAGATTTTTATAGAAAACTATAATTGAATACTTTTGGTCTCGGTGTTTATTTTTATTAAGTTTTTCTAAAAATTATTACATTCTTTAACTGCTAAAAATCATATCTTGTTTTTGTTATATAAATATATGAGTTTACTTCGTTTTTTAGAAAATGGCGCAAAAAAGGAAGCCTGTTTCCAACAGTAGGTTGGGTGGGCTGAAGACTAATGAAGGAATGATACAAGTTTTATGTTTAGTTTTCATCATAAAACACACACTAGGTCAAACGACCTGAAACGACAATCGCTGGTAAACACGTTATATACAGGTAATTTTTCGAATATATGAGTTATCTATTTCCTTGGCTTTCTTTAAATGTCATTATAAAATTAGCTCTTTTTTGAAATAAAACAAAAATGGGGGTAGCTTGACTTTCTATTTATTATGTACTGACAATTGCTTTGATATTTATCTAAACGATACGCTTATATGTGGCACCTGCTTTGCATATTTTATATTTTTATCTTCTGCTTTTCGTTTCTGTGGTAGGCTGTGTTTTAAATATTTAGAGTTCTTTCCCTGAGAGGAACAGTACAGTAGAACATCGTGTCCTAACCACCTATATAGTTTATATCTATAAATCAATTTTAAGGTACAAAATAAAAATAAAAAAATTCAATGAGGATGACCTAAAAATAGAGAGAATAGGTGTCATCATCATCATCGTCAACAGATCTTTTAGTCTCCACTGCAGGAGCACGACCTTCTCTATACTACCAAAGCTCTACTTGGCCAGAGAAGCCAGAGGATTGGCCTACACTCTCTACGCTGGCCAGACGGGTTGGAGCGGTCTCATGATGTTTATAAGCTTTGTTTAGTTTGTAGTTTCTAAGACGCCTTCTACGACATCCATGGGAAGACTTGGAGTGGTCCTATTCTACTCTGACGGAAACCACACGGCGGAAAATAGGTGTATTAAGTCCAGACTTAATAGAAAATAGACTAGAGATTATGTTAGTTCATCTGATACGACATGACGATTTCATAAAAAAAAAAACATCATTTAAGGGAACATAGAAGCGAAAAAAGGACCAGGTAGACCGAGGCATAGCTACATGAAGCAGATAAAGAAGAAAGTGAACGTCGTGTCATACAGCAAAGAAAAACAGCTAGCAGACGAGAGAAAAAAGTGGAAGAAAATTTATACTCCACCGACAAAAGCATCTATATTGATAAACTTAATTATTAATTAAATTAAAAAAGAACTATCTTTATTATTAAAAAGCATAGCTCTCAATAATATAGATAAACAAACTATCTATATTATTGAAGAGCTATGCTTTTGTATATAAAATATTGTAAGATAAGTTTCTCTCAATGCTCCGTGTAGCTGGCCATCTCGTCAAATGACTATATTCGTAATTGTGAGAGATGTTACAGGATGAACGAGCCCTGGTCTCCGAAGTATTACACATGAAGATGACAAAAGATGCTACATATCAATGGTCATTTCATCATCATCATTTCAGCCGCATAACGTCCACTGCTGGACATAGGCCTCACCCAAAGATTTCCAAAATGACCAATCAAGAGCAGCCTGCATCCAGCGCTTTCCAGCGACCCTATCTCATTCAATTAGTCATTAAAAATTTGGAAAAAAATTTTTTTTAATGACTATTAATATGATTTTTAAGACTGGCTGGCTGCCTACTTGACTCCAACTCTTTTCATGGAAATGCATTACTGTACTTTTATTTAACTTTTATTATCTTTTTTGGAGTCAGACACCTAATTAATAAACTTTATGCTAAAATATTATGTCTCTGACAACCTTCAGAAAAAGAAAACAGATAAGATAGTTAGCGTCAAAATAACTGATAAATGATACAAAAGCCAAATAATATAATATATATGGAAAATAGGGAGAAACGATGAATTCTGATAATTGTTTATACCTTAAAAATGTAAACATGAAGTTTTTCTTATATATATGCCTATTGGAAAGTTTATATTCCTATTTTAGGCTAGAACCACACAACAGTTAATGTTTATAAATATGCGCAAATAAGGTATGCGGCACACGTCTCCCCAGTTAGTCTTGCTAATGTTTGTTAGCAACATTTTTATAGCAGTTAAAGGCGATAAATATCGCAATACGGCGAGTCCGTCCGCAAACGCTCGCGGGGCTTAGCGCCTGATGTATCGCGCTGAAGGGCGGTATCGGAAGAGTAGAATCACGAAAGTTGAAGTTTACACAGCTATTCGTCATTTGTTTGATTATTGCGAGCCATTTATAGCCCATGGTAGAAAAACCCTTCTTAGTCTTGTTTCCATTTGTCACGGTATTCTATTTCAGTTCAATTCTTATCGCACAGTAGTTATGATTTCGTCTAATCTTGACACTCTTCTATCTTACCTGTGTCTCAGGAAATAATATTGTAGTCAAATATTTATTTAAGCTGTTTTGTTTTATGACAACTGTATTGATTTGAATGCTTGGCCAATTAAAATGTATGAATATATGATTTTAGAGTTTCACGGTCACAATTACTGTTATTAGTATTACGGGACTTGCAGCGATTAATATCGTTTTTTGCCAGATATTTCGACGGCCCTTCTGCCACGTGATTGAGCACGTGATGAAATAACAGAAAATGTATAAAGTTAAACAAAGAAATACAATACATCCAATTAATTTTTTTCCGTATACATTTATGTCGAAACAAAGTGGATATGTGCTATACCTATGCTCGTAGAATGCAAATTTGCTTATGTTTTATTAATAGCTAAGTATGTTTAATGTTTATCAACTAGTGGCTATGCTAATGATATCGAGTATGCATAATTAATAATGTTTGTACCTAACTGTGGTTTTATTAATTTTGAAATATGCAAAGCTGCATAGCCACGAATTACGGAGTAAAATCCTTCGGTGAGGTTATGTCCAGCAGTGGACTTACTAATATTATAAAAGCTAAAGTTGGAGTATGTTTGTTACTTGTCCACACGCAAACGGATGGACCAATTTTGAGAAAATTTGGTATTCAGAAAGCTGACATCCTGGATTAACACATAGGCTACCTTGACCGCGGGTAATACCGCGACTCACAGCTGTATTTAATAAACTCCATATTTATTGCTCATGATGTTGTTTGTTTGAATATCATGGATCGTTTAAGTATCTTTAGTACCTGGGCGACCGAGCTTTGCTCGGTTACATCTCAAACATTACCTAATTTTTTAAAAACTTGTCTAAAAACAATGCAAGATAAAAAATTATACATAAACTTAAACATAAAAAAAAGAAAAGCAAGTCACCGAGTGGGATTCGAACCCGTCACACTTTTTCTAGCGGTCGGTATCCTTAACCGCTGAGCTAAAAACAAGGCGGTCGGCACGACGAAATTAGCGACCATATTCAGCGTGGAAAGAAAAACGCATGAAAATTCGAAAACACGCGTTTTTAAAAACATAAAACTAATTCGAGATCACAGAAATTTATAAATATATATACAAGAATTGCTCGTTTAAGGTATAAGATATATACTACTAAGTGGAGAGTGTAGGTCAAATCCTCTGGTTACTCTGGCCAAGTATGGCTCTGGCTGTACAGAGTGGGTCGTGCTCCTGCAGTGGAGACAAAGACCTGATGATGATATATAAGATTGACTCAGACGTTCGAAAGTTTTTTATTTTCGTTTTGACATACCTAAGTATGTCAAAACACAACAATATTTAAAGCACACAGACCGGACTTTTAACCACCGTAAAATAACATAGATATGCTATATGTTTTTCTAATAAATATTCAAGAGGGATGGTCGTAGAAGACGTAAGGTGAGAGACTAAAAGTTTAAACCAAATGTATGATGTATGTAAATATATGCAAAACTATATAGAATAACAATTAATATATACTTTATCATGCCCAAATGTCAGAATTTCTGATAGTGTGGTATTTCTCGCACTGCATTCGGACAAGTTTCGTGGTCGTATTGAATTCGATATGCTGAATATTTCGCTTTTAGATTATAAATTCTATGACTGATATATTTTATCGATATACATTGAGTTATCTAATTCGTGGATTTATCTCATAGGTTATTTATGCAGATTTGTTTAACATTAAAATAAAAGTATGTACATATAACAATATGTATAGGGAATGGTACAGGAAACATCCTTTATTTATTAAAAACCGTCTTATTTTTCATACAAATGTTCGTTCGTGATTATGGCGTTGTAACAGATCTTTCTTGAAAACTTTGGAACTAACAGGAATCTTGTGCATTATTTCTAGGTTTCTATCGAAATAAAAAAATCATAATTTGGAAAATTATTTCAGAATAAGCCTCCAAAAATTGTCTTTTAACCGCCTAAAAGAGGAGGTTATCTATGCATTGCGATCTATTGTTTTTTTAATGTATGTTCACTAATAATTTGAAGAGGCCTAGACTGAATCTGCTGAAAGAAATCTACGGCTCTGTCACAATGCAGGTCCGCCTGTATACCAACACCAATCCCATACACATAAAAAGAGGAGTGCGACAAGGGGACACCATCTCACCCAAATTATTTACAGCTGCACTAGAGGATGTAATAAATACTCTAAATTGGGAATCTGCGGGAATTAACATCAACGGTGTATATTTATCTCACCTACGGTTTGCAGATGACTTAATATTGTTTGCGGAAACGCCGAATGATCTTCAAAAAATGTTAAACCAGCTTCATGAAGCTTCTCTTAAGGTAGGTCTTAGAATGAACATGTCCAAGACGAAGGTTATGGCAAACGCGTCTGAACTTTCAGTCGCAGATATCACTGTTTGTGGCGAGAGGTTGGACGTGGTTGACAAATACATATATCTTGGACATTGTTTATCCTTTGACCAAGATCTTCGAGCTAAGGAGATTGATCGGCGAATTCAACTGGGATGGGTAGCATTTGGTAAGCTGACAGATATATTAAAAAATAGGAAGATACCACAATGCCTAAAGACACGCCTCTTCAACCAGTGTGTTCTGCCTACGTTAACTTACGGTGCCGAGACATGGACTCTTACAAAGGGAACCATGCATAAGATCGCAGTTGCGCAAAGGGCCATGGAGCGAGACATGCTCGGTATCAGATTAAAAGACCGGATTCGCAATGTAGAGATCCGGCGTCGAACGAAAGTCCACGACGTGCTATCTAGGGTTGCGAACCTAAAATGGAACTGGGCAGGACACCTGGCTAGAAGGAATGATGGAAGGTGGAGTAAGGCTATCACCGAGTGGTACCCCAGGAATGGGAAACGGAGTGTTGGGCGTCCGGCAGCTAGGTGGGTCGATGATATCAAGCGGATTGCTGGAAAAAACTGGATAGCTAGGGCTAGGGATAGGATTCAGTGGCGCAGACAAAAGGAGGCTTATGCCCAGCAGTGGGTCGTTGAGAGCTGACGATGATGATGATGAGACTGATTTCAAAAATTATTTCTTTGTTTGAAAGGGTTATGTTTGTGAGGTAGTCCCATAGAAATGTTATCAATCTCGGTTGTGTAGTTTAGGGGTGAAGTCAGTTTTTAGTGTTGAGAAAATATTTGCACAAATTTTACCTCAACTTCGGCTATTAATAAAGTTCTCCTAAATTGTAAGTGTAAAGAAAATATTTTCGTATAAACCATATATTTCATAAAAAAAATGATACTAAATCGCTGCGCTCGCAGGGTACTATTGCAAATATTCGTATTATATTAAATGAGTGAATTATAAAAATGCCAAATGTTTGCTTGTAGTTACGCTATCGTAACCTAACTTCAACTTCATGATTCGTAAACCTTGTCCTCTTGTCGGTAAAGAAACTGGACATGCCTCCATCCCTTTTTTTCTCTATTAGATTTTAAAGACAGATGTCGTTCGAAACCCTAAAGGTTACCTTTCGACGTTCAGTAGGACAGTCAGGATAAACATACTTTTTTTTTTGTTGTTTTACGTGGAATATTGCCAGTACCTACGTAAAACTTTCTCACATTTAAAGGAAAAATTAAGAGCATAAAGCGAGCAATAACTCGAGTCAGACACACCTTGTCACTCCCAACACAAATAAAACCGAAAGTTTTATTTCGGAGCGTGCCAAACATATACTTTCCATGTTGTTTTTACGACTACAACTTTTTGTTTGTTTATTATGTTGTTTAACGAGAACTCGCTTAGCATACACGGCCCAAGTTTCGGGACTGAGAAGTTTGTATGCGAACCTATATTGCCAGACATTAATATAACGGCTTATATTTTATTTTTCTAAAATTTGATACTACATGAAAATTGATATAAATAGGTACTTACATATTTTAAGAATAACATTTTGAGGGTTCCGTAGTAAACAAGGAACCCTTATAGTTTCGCTATGTCTGTCTGTCTGTCTGTCGATTCGATCACTAAATAAAAAAATGGTGTTCACACAATTTTGATTATAAAATAATGACTCCCACTTTATTCGTATGGGAGCTAGCCAAAAATTTTTTTTTTCAATTAACGTAATTTACCACTTTTTCGGCTTAGATAATATACATACTCTTATCAAATTACAGCTTTCTAGTACTTATAGTCTCTGTGTAAACCGCAGACGGACAAGCAGACAGACAGACATGGCGAAACTATAAGGGTTCGTTGTTGTTGTTATGAACCCTAAAAAAAATTGCGCCGAATTGATCATTTCCGCCTTTTTTAGAAGTCGGTTGAAAAAGAATAACACAATTGTTCATAACAGTATTTCCTCATAAGTACCTAAGTGTTTTATAAATACGAACATAGGGGAATAATACACAAAATAACATTTTATCACGGTCGGTTTGTTTACCCGCATCGTATCCGCGTCCGTATATCAATAGAATTTACTTGTTTCCAGCTTTGATGTTGGAATCTGTAGATTTACCGGTAGGGCTGGAAAAATGTCTCAGAAAACCATTGTTTCGAATTAAATGCATTTAATTGAAATCAATCTGCACAGTGTCTAAATTAGGCTTAGCAGCTACATCAACTGAAAACCTCAAATATTAAGGTATCGGAAATCCCAAACCAATAATAAAAATGCAAAAGTCAGTTTGTATACTTGTTTGTTATCTCTTCACGATTCAACTGAACCTATTTAAATGAAATTTGGTATGGATATAGTTTAAGGCTCTAAGAAGGGCATAGGATAGTTTTTATCCCAAAATAACCATGAGGAGTGAAACCCGCGGGTACAGCTAGTTACTACATATTTGAGCCCTTTGGGGTTGAAACTTTGGGACCATGGGGGCCATCAGCTCACAAATTATACAGTGCTATCTCAAGAAAAGTAATTGAAGTTTCACGTTACCAGAAGTCTGGTCTAGGTCAGAAAATAAGCACTGACATATAACGTGACAATGCAGGCAGCCTGCGCACGTTGCCGCTGGGTAAATAATTACAAAGCCTTTTTTGTTTGTAAATATTAGTGTAATGTAGTGAGTAGTTTTTTTCCTTATTTTAGTTTTGAAGAAAATTTTAAAGAGATTTTCTCTCCAAAGAGAGAAGAGGAAGAGAGAGGACTCATTTGCCCAGTATTTGCCTAGTATCTAATAGTAATATAAATAATGTATCTTGCTTGCCCGCGCATTCCTCGAGAATCTAACTTTGTTTTGTTTTGACTAAGTACTTGGACACAATAAAACAATAAACACATTCAAACATACATTCTATTACACCTTTAAGATATTAGTTCAAACACGTGCTATGTAAAATAAACTAAGGTTAATAAAAGATGCATGTAATAACAAATACCCCACGAAGGTTATGTCTAGAAAAAATGTTACATCATTGGTTGTGTGGCCCGTATTTTCTCAAGTATGAAATTCAGTTTCCGCTCACTGCCAAATCACCCAAAACTTAGAAAAAGTTTTTAAGAGCGAACCCTTGCACATCACTTTTAGCCCTTTGTGTACGTACATCCTAACAATAGGCGCAAATTTAGCCCTAAAATGAAGAGGATATAGCTTACATAAGGATAGAGGTATGGTACAGATATGGGTACCTAGGCACCTAGGTCAATTAATTTGTCTATCAGGTCCTTAACAAATTTTAAAATAAGTGTAGTGTACTGCTTTTTTTTCCGAGCAGATTGAGCAGATTGACCTGTCACAATTTTTATTCCTTTTTCTATACGTTAAATGTGACCTAATCTAGGCCTAGCTCTGTCTGTCCCGTAAAGTATAAAGACGATATCATATTTATGTAGGTTATGGGCCGTGACAATATCCGATGGTTTATTTTATTTCGAATTATTATATAAGACCAAAATATTATACACTAACCGAAGCCCGCGACTTCGTTCGCGTAGACTTTGTGTCTCCAGAAAATGCTCATCAGGCTGAACAACTTTTTCTAAGGCGTCATTTTATTCTTATAGTTCAGCTGGACCATTTTTCAAAATCAATTATAGCTTATATGTTGCTCAGGCTTAACAGCTCTATAACAAAAACAGTTTAATTCGAATTCGTCCAGAATTACAGACAAACAGACAGTTTTTTTTTTTACTCTTTTACCATGTCTCCATTGCCCCAAATATTTTTTTTGGAAATATATTCAATGTACAAACACATTTTCTTTGCTGTTTTATTATATGAATAGATAGATAGATATAGTTTATATGAGTATTTAGGATTAGTCTGCATCAGACCGGTTTAACTGAAATCCAATCGCTGTTATTTGTGACAACATTGGAAACGAATGAAATCGATATTCATAAAAATATGCAGCCAGTGAACCCACCATTCGTGGATTTCACTATCACTAAAACAATAGTTTTGTTTTTACCAGAATTCAAAATTGGAAGGTTGTATTTTGCAGTTTAATATATTTTATGTGAGTACTGCTTACAAATAAAGAAATACTTACTAAAATAATCGACATCCTATGCAAACTCACGGTCGGCTAACCAAGTATATTATGGGAGGGTTAAAGGCAGTTTATACATCTACTAGATGGACTGCCTTTGCTGATGATGATTAGGTACGTACTTAAAAACAATATCCTATATTATTTTATTGACCGAGCGAGCGAAGCGTCTCAGTTTCGAGATTAGCCAAAAATTCTTTTGTCCGTCTGTCTGTCTGTCTGTCTGTCTGTCTGTTCTCGCCTACAGGTCGCATTTCTTAACCGATTCTCATTTAATTTTGTAAGCAGGTTTAGCAACTACATTGAATTTTTTTGTCGAGCCAGTTTTTCGAAATTTTTCAAAATGGCGGCAATATGGGGATTTAAAATTTTAAAACTATTATATATCCGCCATTTCAAAATATTTTCAAAAATATCATTAGACTTTTTTGTTGCCATTATAAAAACCATATTTTTTACTTGAACAACTTTTTTGTCTGAACAACTTTTTTATACGTTATACTTAAACGGGTTTAGGGTGACTCGTGAAGTCTAGCTGACTGAGCCGTGACGGATAAACAATACAAATTTTCTTACAAATGATACAAAAACTATTTAAGGGTGAATTCAGTCCGGGTTACTGAACAACTTTCTTAAAAATACATACACCCTCCACGAGGTTACTGGGGTGGTTATTATTTTGAGTTTTACAAGTAGTTCTATAAATTTTATCATATTTAACCGACTTAAAAAAAGGGTTTTGCTTATTTTACTATTAGTTTTTTTTAGTTTTTGCTTATTTTGATTGATTGTTGGCTTGTTTATTAAATTAAGCAATTTTGTTGAGCGAACTTTCGTTCAATCGCTATCGCTGCTTGTCTGTGCTTCTGTAGTAGTTTAAGTAATTATGCTACGAAATAACAAGAGATCAACAGCAATCAAAGCCCGCGAAGTAGCTTTACTAAGAAAGTAAGAAACCAATGAGCAGCGGCATAGAGCCATGGCAATAAATAAAAATACACATTTAAACCTGGTTTTTCCAAAAGTGAGCTGACTTTGTCATTTGAAAAATGATGGGTCATTTTTCGGTGAAAGACTACTCGCACAGAACTGAATTTTAGCATCACGGTAGACCTCATATCCATGGGATTGTATGGTTGGAAGGTGCTCTATACTACTTCTACTACTTTCGATCTAGCTCTGAAATGTCAGCATTTCAGAGCTAGATCGAAAGTCATTTGAAGAAAGGGCTGTGATTGGCAACTATTTTGGAAATTTGGTCACAACCATGAATCCGCATATCGGTAACCCTGCACCGATAATTCATCCAAATCAGGTACATTATTCTGAAATAATAATCGCGAGGTCTACGTTCGTGGCGAACTACTAGTCCTATATGTAATTACGTTTATATACATACATAATATTACGCCTGTTTCCCACAGAAGTAGGCAGAGACTATGGACTTCCACTTGCTACGATCCTGACAAATCTCTTTTGCTTCATCTAAATAATGACTTTTATAATTGTTAAATTGTAATAAAAAACTGCATTCAATAAAATTTCTTATAAGAGAAAAGTGAATAGAGCACGTACGTATAATAAGCGTCACAACTTTAAGGGTCCAGTTTCAAAAGGAGTACCTAGGATAGTTACTCAAAACTCCACCTCATTCGTACGCAAATGGTTCAAGTTTCTCGCAATACTATATCGGGGTGCCCAACTTGCATGGACGTATTTATCCATTGCATATGAGCTACGTACCGGGGCGACAGGATGACGGGGATAACGTTGGAGTATGGTTGAAAAACACTCCTTGAAAGAGGGCACGTGAAAGGCTGTTGAGATGAAACTCAGAAGAAGAGCTGAGTAGATACAGATACCGCTACAACTAACTACACTCTAATGCCCAATGATGTGCATGGCTCATGTCGGATATGAGATGATACTCAGTTGTGACATGAAAAAAAATTATATTGACAATGAAAAATGAGATAATTAATCCGAAAAATCGGTGAACATACATAAAAAAATAAAATATAAATCGCGACGAATTGGTAACCTCTTACTTTTTGGAAGACGGTTAAAAATATTGGGATAACACGCAGACCCGTAGTGAGATTTACATATAAACATATGCCATAGTATTTTTTCCTAGAATTTTAATCAGCCCGGGTCACCAAGTCTCAAAATACGCCACAAAGAACTTGTGCTACGTAATAATACCTCCGGGCCTCCTAAGAGATTATGTCTGTAGTGCGTTCATGGCCGCCTAACCTACATAGAACAAAGGGTATTTCGAAGCTACAACGACCGCAGTAGTTAACCCAAACTAAAGCACCCTAAAGAGAAAACCTGATCTTTCAAAGTCTAAGATCAAAGATTTTCACATTATAAATTGCGCCAAAATTACTCAAAGCGCTTTTTACGACGCTCCTCATTAAGGGTAGGTATATAAAAAAAGTGTCATAGATCAAGTTCCCAAGCGAAAAAAGCTTCATTACGTTGTTGGGATATCGTTACTTGGGAACATAGAAATTTTCATGGGTTTTGATGGAATTTAATTTAAAACAAAAGTGACTTTCTTGAGGAAATCTATTACAGCACGCAGTCTTTCCTTATTTTAGTTTGGATATGGCATGTTTTCTTACGATTCTTATCTACTTTACGAGATTCGCTTAAGGGTGACTTCAGTTTAGAATCCAGTGATTATAAAAATACACCTAATTTAATTTTCATTCCCTATTGTCCCTGGTTGGATCTTCACTCCGGATAATGCGATTAAGCTCCTAATTTACAAGAGGTTAATTACTCGACGCGACGCCGCGTCTTCGTAATAACCCGCTGGAACAAATAACGACAATATAGATATGTACCGTGTGTTTTTTGACCTAGAATCGGACCATTTCATTTCTTCCTGTGCATGCAGTAAGAGGTGACTAATAGATTAGGAGGTCACGACAAATTTGGTAACGATAAGGGATATGGCTGACTCTGGTTTTATAGAATAAAGAGCACCTCTCTGATGCAAAATATGTCGGTCTGCCTGCGTGAAGTGGTTGCGTTACTTAGATATGGCGCCTGAAAAGTTGGTTATCGTGACCAAAAAAAAATGATAAGGGATATGGCTGACTCTTGTTTCACAGGATGAAGAGCATCTCTCTGATGCTAAATATGTTGGTCTGCCTGCGTGAAGTGGTTGCGTTACTTAGATATGGCGCCTGAAAAGTTGGTTATCGTGACCAAAAAAAAAAATGATAAGGGATATGGCTGACTCTTGTTTCACAGGATGAAGAGCACCTCTCTGATGCTAAGTATGTTGGTCTGCCTGCGTGAAGTGGTTGCGTTACTTAGATATGGCGCCTGAAAAGTTGGTTAGCGTGACCAATAAATGATAAGGTAAATGGCTGATTCTGGTTTCACATAATGAAGACCACCTTTTTGATGCTAAATATGTCAATCTGCCTGCATGAAATGGTTGCGTTACTTAGATAGGGCGCCTGAAAAGTTAGTTACCTTAACAAAAAAGAAAATTATGAGGTAAATGGCTGACTCTAGTTTCACAGGGTGAAAAATACTTCTCTGATGCTAAATATGTCAGTCTGACTGTGTGAAGTAGTTGCGTTACTTAGATACAGTAGCGTGCGTTCATACAAACACATGAATTTGTCTACCCTGTGTCACCTTAATATTGATGCCGTAGTTCGCAAATGTACTAACTACAAAATTTTCGGTTTTTACTTTTTTAGTACCAGATAAATTAACTCTTTCTACCAAAAACTTAGTGTTACAGTTTTATTTTTTAAGATTCCGGCGTTAACCATAATTAATATTATTGTTAACGCCGGAATTTTATTTTAATAAATTCAATCTTCAAGTATTGACTGATTTCAACAAAATTTCAAAGTCTGGCGTATCATACGCATTTATAACATTTACACACGTGTTAAAGTTATGCAAGTGCATAATTTGTTACCGATTATTTGAAGGTGCCTTCACCGATTTGGAAAATTCTTTTATCGAAATCGGTTGTGTAGTTTGGGGGTGAAGTGTGTTTTAGTTTTGAAAAAATATTTGCCTGTTAACATAATGGACTACAGTTTATTTTACTATTTTTGAAATTAGACTACTATAATACCACAATTTTTGGATATAATGCAGTCAAAAGACTAGACTCTTGAATAGACGTGAAATTATGTAATTATTTTTGTGCCGTTCTGGACTAAACTTTAGAAAACTTTCCAAATTATATGCTCTACTGAAAGGTTGACAAAACTGTTGTTAGTACAATTGTGAACTGCGACATGTATATATAATATCGGATACTAACGATAGACATATTTTGATCGATATGCAGCCGTTCAGAGTCAGTCATTTACCTTATAATTTTACTTTTGATCACGATAACATACTTTTCAGGCGCCATACCCATATCTAAGTAACACTAGCACTTCACGTAGGCAGACCGACAAAACAAACAAGACTTCACGACAAATTTTGTATCAGAGAGGTACTCTTTGTTCTGTGACACCAGAGTCAGCTATTTACGTTATTATTTTTTCTTTTGTTCACGATAACCAACATTTCAAGCGACATATCTAAGTAACGCAACATATTTAGCATCAGAGAGGTGCTCTTCATCCTGTGAAACCAGAATCAACCATTTACCTTATAATTTTTTTTTTATCAAGGTAACTAACTTTTCAGGCGCCCTATCTAAGTAACGCAACCACTTCACGCAGGCAGATTGACATATATTTAGCATCAGAGCGGTGCTCTGCATTCTGTAAAACCAGAGTCAGCCATTTGCATTACCATTTTTTGCTCACGATAACCAACATTTCAGGCATCATATCTAAGTTATGTAACCATTTTACGTGGGCAGACTGACATATTTAGCATCACAGAGGTGCTTTTCATCCTGTGTAACTAGAGTTAGTCAATTACGGTATTTTTTTTTGTCACGATAACCAACTTTTCAGGCACCATATCTAAGTAACGCAACCACTTCACGCAGGCAGACCGACATATTTGGCATCAGAGAGATGCTCTTAATCCTGTGAAACCAGAGTCAGCCATTTACCTTATAATTTTCTTTTTTTGTCTAGGTAACTAACTTTTCAGACGCCCTATCTAAGTAACGCAATCATTTCATTCAGGCCGATCGACATATTTAGCATTAGAGAGGTGCTCTTCATCCTGTGAAACCAGAATCAGCCATTTACCTTATCATTTATTGGTCACGCTAACCAACATTTCAGGCGCCATATCTAAGTAACGCAACCACTTCACGCAGGCAGACCAACATATTTAGCATCAGAGAGGTGCTCTTCATCCTGTAAAACAAGAGTCAGTCACATCCCTTATCATTTTTTTTTGGTCACGACAACCAACTTTTCAGGCGCCATATCTAAGTAACGCAACCACTTCACGCAGGCAGACCAACATATTTAGCATCAGAGAGGTGCTCTTCATCCTGTGAAACAAGAGTCAGCCATATCCCTTATCATTTTTTTTTGGTCACGATAACCAACTTTTCAGGCGCCATATCTAAGTAACGCAACCACTCCACGCAGGCAGACCAACATATTTTGCATCAGAGAGGTGCTCTTTATTCTATAAAACCAGAGTCAGCCATATCCCTTATCGTTACCAAATTTGTCGTGACCTCCCGTTCTATAAGGACTTAGCGCAAAAATCACATGCAACAACTACTTTCTCAAAGTTGACATCGGGAGGGGGCCAGTTGTTAAATTTTTCGCTAAAATGCAAGATAACGAGGTTTGACGTCAGGCAGGTGGTCGGTCGTAAAACAACAAATGAACTTCAATAAATAATTGGAGTAAAGTGTAATGTGTGTACTGCGTATGGAGTTATAGTAAAAAAAAACTCGTCAAAATAAAGTAGTTATTATTTGGTCAAAAAGTGCCTGGTCTTCTAAGTACAAATGACACAAATAATTATAAAAACAAGATTACCTACTTGGTCTCAAAGACTTCAAACAAGCTAAATAACTTAACCCTTAGCCAGGCCTGGCGATTATTTTATCTTTATATACAGATAATGGTAGATTGGATGATAATAAAAAACTAATTTCTTAATTTTTTTATTCCTACAATTTCCTATAAAAAAACCCTCTGGTCTGGATATGACCACTGCCCATTTAAATATACATGATGTGGATTAGATCTGACCACTGCCTAGTTAGGTCACAACATGTAAGTATTGAATAAGCGGCCAAGTGCGAGTCGGACTCGCCCATGAAGGGTTCCGTAGTACATAGTTTTTTTTTTAATTTTTATATTTGAGTTGATTGAATGAAAGGTAAATTGCAGTTTATGACATATTAAAAAAAAACTTCTTACTAGATCTTGTTCAAACCAATTTTCGCTGGTAGTTTTCATGGTAATAAATATCATATATTTTTTTTAGTTTTATCATTCTCTTATTTTAGAAGTTACGGGGGGGGGGGGGGGGACACACTTTTTTCCACTTTGGAAGTGTCTCTCGCGCAAAGTATTCGGTTTAGAATAAAATGATATTAGAAACCTCAATATCATTTCTGAAGACCTATCCATAGATACCCCACACGTATGGGTTTGATGAAAAATATTTTTTTGAGTTTCAGTTCTAAGTATGGGGAACCCCCAGAATTTATTGTTTTTTTTCTATTTTTGTGTCAAAACCTTAATGCGGTTCACATAATACATCTACTTACCAAGTTTCAACAGTATAGGTCTTATAGTTTCGGAAAAAAGTGGCTGTGACATACGGACGGACAGACAGACAGACAGACATGACGAATCTATAAGGGTTCCGTTTTTGCCATTTGGCTACGGAACCCTAAAAAAATAAAGGTGAATCTACATATAAGCATAATATTAAAAAGAGGAAAGATTTGTGTGTTTCTTTGTATAAAAATATTAATAAATATTAATGTCTCTGTGATGTAGTGGTTAAAAGACTCTGACACCAGGGTATCGGTTATTCTTCGATCCAAGAACCTATCTATCTACCATACAAACTATTTGATGTGTAAATATGGTTTTGCCTTTATTTATATGGACAAACGCTTGTAGGACAGTGGTTACATAATAACCACAATAAGTTTTTCCAGATAGGCAGAGGTCACATGTTGACCACAAACTTTCGGCGTAAATATTTCAAAGAAAAACAAATATCATGTAAAACCGAAACATATTACATGTAATTCAACCTATCTGCTATTATAAAAACACAAATAATATCACTTACCGGGATTTTTTCCGCCATAATACTAAAAAACACTTTCAATTTGCACAAAAATTCGCTGTTCGACCAATATTTTGACTTTGACAAGCGAAATGTCAAGTTTTTTTTTATAGAGGCGTATTTTTTTTTTGTTTAAAAAACAACTGTATCATAGACAATAGACGGATGACATTTTGCGGTTTCTAGCTAGCATCTGCTCGTCAGAAAAAAAATATGTCTGAGGTGGTTCGCTATATGATCACTACCTGGCTAAGGGTGGTAACTAATAAATTATTTATATTCCTATAGTCCGATATTTTAGATATCAGGAATAATGTAAAGAACATATTGCCATAGGTTATCTATATTTACTATCATTAGTTTATGTTGCTTGAATGTTTATAGCGGATAACTTGTATAGCTGTGCGTTTAATTGAAATCAACTTTGAACGTATTAATTGGCTATCGTGTTTTGTATAAGGCTAGATTTAGCACGTGTTATTATTAGTAAATTTAGCGCGTATTAGGTATTAAGTGTAACACTACCTTACGTGCTATAAAGTCTAGGTTTCTTGCAGCAGCAGCAATAGTATATAAATATATAACTAAATTTAAAAGAAATCTATCGGAGCTAAGATAGTTGTATAAATTAAAAAGATATAGGCGACCAACTTATAAAAACTCGGGAATGGAAATTTTCATACAAATACAATATAAAATTAGTTTTTTGGACATTTTAATCTCGTGAACTCAAAGTCATCCCTTTACTGCGCATGGCCCGAGACACGCACTTGGCCAGTTATTAGTTAGTAAAAAAGTTCGAGCTTTATAAAAATGTCTTTCTAAGGGCACAGACATAGAAGGGCACCGGCGACAGTCACCGACTGATACTTAACTATCGCTGGCACACTGTCGTTCATCTTATGAGTCCTTAGACTAATTACATCATTCACCATGCCCTAAATAATGTTCGACGATATACTTTATCCTACGCAATAACTTGATAAAGAATGTTCTTTCTGTATCATAAATACTACGCTGAACATGCAATGCTATCAGTATACTTACTTATATTTATGACACAGTTAGTAATGAGAACACTAATTATGTTTAGGTATTGTACTTTGGGTAGGAAAATCGCAAAGAGCACGGAGCTCCCTGCAACAACAACGTTGCACGGAATTGCCTCAGACAATAACTTCAAAGTATTGCCATTGTTCTGCTTGCTGTATCATAATATAAGTAAATTGCTTGTGTGCTTGTTATTTCCGATAAAATAAATTTAAACCTTAATATACAACGTGGAAGGGACATACTCGTAATAAATCGAACCACGGGCTACTTTAGATCTCTATAGTATAATGAAGTTAAAATAACAGTCAAAAATAAGAAAACAAAATCGGCATTTCTATACGAAAATGTGCGTCGCCCGGGCAATTTGTATAATAATGTCGATTTTTTTGTTTTTTTACTGTTATTTTATTATCTGTGTTTCGATTATTACGTGTCCCTGGTTCGATTTATAACAGATATGTCCCTTCCACATTGTATATTAAGGTTAAGGGTTGCTGCTGACAGATGTAACCAAACTCTTACGCTCATGTGGTCGAACGAGTGACGAATTGTCGGACAAGGATAATTCGGAAAAACGTTGAGAGCATTTTGGTTAAGTTAATTTCATATTTCAATCATAATTAATAAGTATAACTAGCCGACATGTTTAGACCTTCTCCGGAGGTCTTCCTCAGGGCGAATGTAACTCGAATTGACTTGTAGTTTCTGAGTAGGACCGCGGACAGACAGACAGACAGACAGACAGAAGACAGACAGACAGACAGACAGACAGACATGGTGAAACTATAAGGGTTTCTTGTTTACTACGGAACCCTAAAAAACATAGAATGTGAACGTAAAACCGATTAAAGTATAAGGCGAAAATCTGAATCGATCAATAAGCGACGGCACAAAAAATACAACGATCTTTATACCTTTAGGTGCAATAATAAAATCAAATGGCCAAAAATAATAAAATCTGGGAGTATATTACAAATCACTCAAGCGGAATGGGGAGACATGCAAATTAGGAAGACTCGGATGCGGGAGCGATGCGCGATCCTTTCTGATCCACTCAGGCGATTAAGTCGCTGCCAACTTTCACGGAAATCGAAATCCGACTTCCTACTTACTTTTTCGAGTGTTTTATTTATTTTTCTTACTGACTTTTCAAATAAGTACTTACAAAATATAATGCATATGTAGATATCGATGACTCTATTTTGTATTTTGACTTATTTGACTTTCCGCTTATACTCGGCGTTCCGCTTGATTAAATAAATAGAGGAAATCAGGTACTTACAAGAGCTGTCAACGTTATTAATTTGCGATATACCTTTACAATACATACATATATACATACCTATACAATTCGAGACTCGCGCTCGAAGTCGTCCTATTAAGTCTTGGTAAGTCTCCATTACAGGACCTCGGCCCTCCCTATACTACTAGAGCCATATTTAGCCAGATAGAGGATTTGGCCTACACTCTCCACGCTGGCCAGATAGGTCAGAGAGGTCTCATTAATATTTACTAGTAGTTCGCCACGAACTTAGACCTCGCGATTATTATTTCAGAATAATGTACATGATTTGGATGAATTTTACTGTCGGTGCAGGTTTACCGATATGCGAATTCATGGTTGTGACCAAATTTCCAAAATAGTTGCCAATCACAGCCCTTTCTTCAAATGATTTTCGATCGAGCTCTGAAATGTCAGGAGCACCTTCCAACCATACGATTCCATGAAAGACTACTGGTACAGACCAGTAGTCTTTCACCGAAAAATGACCCATCATTTTTCAAATGACAAAGTCAGCTCGTTTTTGGAAAAACCAGGTTTAAATGTTTATTTTTATTGCCATGGCTCTATGCCGCTGCTCATTGGTTTCTTACTTTCTTAGTAAAGCTACTTCGCAGGCTTTGATTGCTGTTGATCTCTTGTTAGTTCGTAGCATACTTTAACTACTACAGAAGCATAGACAAGCAGCGATAGCGATTGAACGAAAGTTCGCTCAACAAAATTGCTAAATTTAATAAACAAGCCAACAATCAATCAAAATAAGCAAAAACTGAAGAAAAAAAACTAATCGTAAAATAAGCAAAAACCTTTTATTTTAAGTCGGTTAAATATGATAAAATTTATAGAACCACTTATGAAACTCAAAATAATAACCATAATAGCTATTCAGAGAAATTACTTCGTAGACCCCAGGGGAGATATGTATTTTTAAGAAAGTTGTTCAGTAGCCCGGACTGAATTCACCGTTAAATATAGTTTGAGTATATTTTGTAAGAGGATTTGTATTGTATATAGACTTCGCGAGTCACCCTAAACCCGTTTAAGTATAACGTATAAAAGTTGTTCAAACAAAAAAGTCTAATGACATTTTTGAAAATATTTTGAAATGGCGGATATATGACAGTTTTAAAATTTTAAACCCCCATATTTCCGCCATTTTGAAAAATTTCGGAAAACTGGCTCGACAAAAAAATTCTATTTAGTTGCTGAACCTGCTTACAAAATTTCATGAGAATCGGTTAAGAAATGCGACCTGTAGGCGAGAACAGACAGACAGACAGACAGACAGACAGACAGACAGACGGACAAAAGAATTTTTGGCTAGTCTCGAAACTGAGACGCTTCGCTCGCTTCGCTTGCTCGGTCAATGAATGTTATAACCAATTCCAAAATTATAATTATAATGACAAAATTACCAATAAAAAAATAAATATAACAATATTTATCAATTAATTACATCAAATTTATCTACATTTATAAAAAAATTATGAATAGAGATATAGAATAAAACAAATTAATTAATAAATATTACATTTCATACGTACACAAAGCATGCATATACATACATAATTCTTTATAATTAAAATTGCCCTTCTCTCATTGCAGCGCCCGCTAGGGCCCTGAATTGATCCTTATTTTATTGTAACACCTGTATTTGTACATAAATAATTGAGTATTGAGACTGCAAGTCTTCACGTGGACACAGAATTAATAATAGTATTACACGTGGATGTCGTAGAAGGCGACTTACGAATTACAAGCTAAACTAAGCTTTTAAACATCAATGAGGACTCTCCAATCCGTCTAGCCAGCGTCAGGCCTGTGTCACTCCCCGTTTAGGTATCGAAAATATACCTACGCATTGCGGCCTCTATGTGTCTATATGGAGGCTAATCCAGCAAGGACGACTCACTCGCTACTCTCGCTAGTCGCTAGCGAGCAGTGAGCAGTGACGCACGCGCGGTTTGTTCACCAGATTCACCGACTTAATCGTCATGGAAAGGAAAAGAAATAACAGGCCAAGTGCGAGTCGGACCCGCGCACTAAGGGTTCCGTACCATTATCTATGAATATCAAGTTTTTTGTATGGAAGCCTCCCTTAATTTTTTATTTATTTATTATTAAAATAAAAATACAACTGAGTATTTTGTTAATATTTAAAGTGCCTACCTGTTGCCATTATTGATATCGAGCAAAAAAGGGGAAAAAATCGCATTTGTTTTATGGGAGCCCCTCTTAAATATTTATTTTATTTGGTTTTTAGTATTTGTTGTTATAGCAGCAACATAAATACATAATTTGTGAAAAATTTAACTGTCTAGCTATCGCGGTACTTGAGATACAGCCTGGTGACAGACAGACGGACAGATAGCGAAGTCTTAGTAATAGATCCCCGTTTTTACCCTTTGGGTACGGAACCTTAAAAAGACAAAAAAATACTGTGCAGTAAGGTGCAGTGTTTAATTGCTTAAACACAGACAGTGATCCAGATTTAACTTTTTTTACGCTTACCTTACCTTTCAGCGTCTTTAGGACACGTATTTTTACTAAATTATTTATTCTAAATAGGTACCGTACCTATTTAGTATATTATGAATTATCATATGATAGGTATATTAAGATATATTGGTAACATATATATGGTTATTATTACGAAAAAAGATTTATATACGATATAATATATTACCTATGTATGTACAGTCAACAAGGTAGCTGAATATATGCGCAGCCAAAAACGCCTGTTTGAAATTGCCTGCGCTAGATGGCGATGTTAGTATCTTGACAACCCTAGGCGAACTGCTCACTCAATCGGTTTTGTGTAGGTACCTACCTATGATGAACCGTTTGTCTAGCGTAATAAGAATGAAATTGGCTTGCATCTGAAATTCTAGGTATCTAAACGAGTAGGCGTCGAATTCTGACGCGAGTTAAATTAGACCATATCGCTAACAATATTGAGTAGATATTTCTTTGAATTTCTTTTTAGAGTAAGACTTCTGTACGTAAGTACTAGTATGTATTCTGTGCCAGCGTGGAGAGTGTAGGCCAAATCCTTAACAATACTAACTCAACGACTCTATTTTTTAAACAAATACATATATAGATAAATATCCAAGACCCAGGCCAATCAGAAAAATATTATTTTCCATCTCGACCTGAACGGGAATCGGACGCGGGACCTTCTAAGTAGCGGACAGGCATGTTAACCATTACTCCACGGAGGTCTTCGTATAGACAGATCGTTAGAAAACCTTTAGGTAGTCGGCTCCTAGATGAATTTCATTAATAATATTAATTAAATCGTACCAAAATCGGTATAGTGCCGCTAAGTATATAAGCTACGATATGCGACGCACTTATGAAGTGCTACGAATGGCTACGAACTTCTACGAAGTAGCGTAGCATTACCACATTACAGTTTCGTGTACTGTTTTCTATATCATAGACCTAATTACAAATATAGATAAAATTATAAAAACATCTAAGTCCATGGAATGGACAAAACGTAGCAACCACACGTTGTGAAACAATAAAGTCTTAAATATGAGTATTCTCTTACGAAAAAAATGTTTTTCGTATTCAAATGAAGATAAATGTAATACAAGATGGTAACATTAATACAAATGTACATCTTTGTACCTACAGGCTTATTTATTGGAGTAGATTGTGTCATGAAAAGGCATCTAAGTAAGTGGTATTGGTTTCCTTTTATTCGATTTCATTTCATCGCAAACACATATGAAAGACCTGGGAACTCAAAGAAATAAGCAGGGTGTCGGAGGAAGGAATAATAAAAGCCATTTTTCTTCTTGAATAAACCAACACAGCAACATTACCTTAAGGAAATAGGTAGATTTGTCTTTTCATGTTCATGTTTATTTACGTTAAGGTACTTACTTCTTAAGTAATATTAAGCTTGTAATCGTGTTAAACGACGGATTTAGACTGAGATGGATGTTAAGATAGGATAGTTTAATAAAGCTTAAGTTTCTACTAATTTATACTGATGTATCAATTTTCATAACTTTAACGAATCCCTTTTTTTCAACAGACAGATAATATTGGAGCAATTTCAGCCCCGTAGCTATACGTAGTATCTCCCATTTGTCCATAGTGGGGACGTCCCCACTGCGGACAATGTCATCATCATCAATGTAAGTTTCAATTGTCATCACCGCGTCGTCCCCACTGCGGACAAATGGGAATGACTATTGTTGATCAGTTCCATTCGTCCCTAATGAGGACTAATGGGAAAGACTTCCATTACAAATTTTATTCATCTCATTCAAAATGTCTCTCGTCAAATTGGAATCAAATACCAAAAAATCCCATTTGTCTCTATCACTGGGGTCAAATGGAAATTGTAATGGAATGGTCCATCATACTGAACTGTGAAAAAATAGTCATGGGATGGAACCAGCCCGCGTCGATTGATATAAGTTTTATCGACGGTGCCGCACGGGGGCAGACTAGGTCATGCATGATACACAACTAAAATACCATTAAATAAATAAGTAGTATTTACTTAGTTCTCCTTGACCAGCAAAAAAGAAATGAAAGGGGGGTTTTAAAACTACAAATATTCAGTAGGTTATCACATAGTTTCGTCTATCTCGAGACACAGAACCCACCTTACCTCAATTTCCCAGATCGCCCACCCGGCTCGCGAACAATTTAGCGAATGTACGCCGATAATAGCCGTAATCCGATTAGTGAAATTAGTTCGTAGTTCGGGCTGACCCCGTATCTTGTGTTATGTTTACGTGGATTTGTATTGTTATCTATAATAGGTACCCGAGTGGTTGATTTGCTCTTCCATTATCGAATAATGAGTTGGTAATTACCGTGGATTCCGGCCTAAGTAGAATAGGTCATAGGTACTAATGGAACAAGATAACCTAAAAGGCTAACCAAGTATACTAATTAGTAAATTCACCATCATAATTCATTGTTTAAATAATATAGAAATAATGTTAATGTACGTATAAACATAAAAAAATTAGTTTATTATGTACGTGTTGGATTTATTTAGGCAATTATTTTGCGCCGCATCAAATCTATGTTTATCCTTATGGTTGACTGGGTGATGAGATAACGCTTTTAAAGTTTAGTTTGCCAATTGTAAACAATTGTATACCTACGTTGTGGATCAATAAAGTTTTTTTATAAATAAATGAGCAGGTACTAATTTTTGCAAAAATATTGTGTAAGGAGAGTTGACGTCAAAGGCGGTTGCTTGTAATAGCTTGAATTCATTCGGTTGCCGTGAGATTTCCGACAGTAGAGTAAGGCCACTCCTAGTCCTCCCGGTGGATGTCGTAACGTCAAAAGCGACTTAGGAAATATGAGTTAAATAAAGCATAAAAACCTCAATGACACTTCTTCAACCCGTCTGGCCAGCAATGAGAGTAGTGTAGGCCAAGTCCTATGACCGCTCTGGCCAAGTATGGCTTTGGCAGTACAGAGAGAGTCGTGCTCCTGCAGTGGAGACAAAGACCTGATGATGATTCGGAGGGTTGACGTAAAGAATGGCGGCCTGTCGTAGAACTATATCCAAATCTTTTTAATAGAATTTTCTTATATTATTTATTCTTTAGTAAAGAAAATAATTGGCCAAGTGCGTGTCGGGCCACGCGCAGTGAAGGGTTCCGTAGTTGTAAATGTCAACTTTGAGTTCATGCCACTAAAAACGTCTAAAACGTCTAAGTATCTATTAAATTTGTGTGAAATTTTCCTTTTCGAGTACATTTATAAATTGATCGCCTATAACTTTTTAATTTGTTAACCCTACTTAGCTCTCATAGTTTTCCTTTAAATTACATTATATATACTATAGCTGTGACTTTTTTCACGTGTCCATATGTAAACGTTTAGCAGATAGACGGGAGGGACATGTTACTTTAATAAATAAAAAATGACTTTAAACCTAAATATTTCAGACACGGATCACTAAATTGAAAAATGGTGTTCGCAAGCTCACAATATTTTTGATAGTCCTATTCAATGATACCCCACACAACGTGTTTGTAGAGAAAAAAAATATTGACTTCCTCCTTATTTGTATAGCAGCTACCCTAAAAAAAAATATTTCCATATTTTATTTTACGACTTTTTTGCCATGATTGATATACATATGCCAAATTACAGCTTTCTAGTACTTATAGTTTCTGAGTAGGACCGCGGACGGACAGACAGACATGGCGAAACTATTAAGGGTTCCTTGTTTACTACGGAACCCTAAAAAGCCTCCAAAGCATTGGTAGATGCCTGTTGCATCTATCTACCTACGGTAAAATTAAGACGGGAGCATGAAATTCAAGATGTACCTATCTACTTCCGTGAAAACGACAAACGTCCGCCTAAGGACCCAAAATGATCCGTATGATCCATTCGGGAAAAAGACGTGTATACTTGAATGGTTTGCTTCTATAATCCAACGTACGAAATTCAAGTAAGTTAGTCAAGTAGATTCTCTCACTAACTAAACTAAGTTAGTACTTACGCTAAAAGCTTCTTAGAATGTTAACAATACCACGCTGCAAATACAACTTTAGACTCAAAACTAGTGCCATCCAGCCCAATTAACTAAATATACTTAGCTCTATTACTAAATCCACGAATTCTAGACTCAGCCAAGTTGGTACCTACCTAACTAAGTAGTGCATATGGTGTCCCAAATTAAGATCATGTAGATCGTACGTATAATTTATATGTGCTCTAGGTATAGGTACGTTCACAAAATAGATGTCTTTTCTAAATCAGGTTAATATAACTAAACTTTGAATAACTAGGACTTTAAAAATATTGTGAGCTTATGAATACCATTTTTAGATTTAGCGATCCGTCTCTAAGGATAAAACATTAAAAGCAATAAAAAATATTATAAAAAGAAAACAGTATACATCAGATACATCATTAAGAATGCATTTATGGGTGGTTCATTGATGTGGCAGGTACCTAAAGAAATTGGTTTGACGTCGGTAATTATAACATTTATAGTAGTATATTACTCAATACTTAGGTACCTAGTTACTTAGTATATAATATATTGAGCACACAAAGAATAATAACCAGCCGAGTTGTTGTCGCGTGTCGGGCCACGCGCAGTGTAGGGTTCCGTAGTTGCGAATACCGAACCTTACGTTCGGTCTAAAAACGCTTTAAAAACTAGTTTTGTTGAATTTGTATGTTTTTTTTTAATCATTTCCCGAGTACATTTTATTTGTTGATTGACAACAACTTAACTTTAAATAATAATTGTTAACCTTATTTTCCTTTTTAACTTCGTTATTTATACAATTGCAGTTATTTTCGGTGTCTACCTACTTCACGTCTACATACATACATACAACCGAGCTGATAGCGGGAGGACAAACATTTGCATCAAATATTTTACGGACTTCTAAATTTAATAATGGCGTTAATAAACTCATAATATTTTTCAACGATTACCCACACCATGGGTAAGTCAAAAAAAATTTTAAGTACCCTTTACATGTGCGCTACCTATCTAATACTAAAAGTCTTTAAGTAAAACTGCGGACAAATAGATAGGTATATAAAGGTACACAAACATGGTAAAACTAAGGGTTCCTTGTTTAATACGGAAACCTAAAAAAATTAAATTCGCCTTGCATGGAGGACATCACGATATCTAAGGGTTCTGTAGTCCAGAGCCAGACTAAAATCTCAATAAAGTTTTGCTATGTATGTCTGTCTTTCGTCTGTGCATCCGCGACTTAGGTAAAAGTACCTACTTCTTTACCTACTTAGTTCAATTAGCTAGCAAGTACTTAATAAATAAGACGATCATTCTTTGAGTTATGTACCTACCTAAGTCGCGGACGCGAGAATGTTGCAATTTGCTTGCGTAGGTACCTATGCAGCTTTTTATATGTATAATATTAATTACGCCAAAGGTTCCATAGGTACGCGAGTTATAATTGATAGTAAGGATAATTACCAAATCCCGTAAAAGTTGGACCGACTTATTTGAAAGTCCTAAATCCATAATTTTTTTAAATCTCATCTTGTAACCTAAGGATTAGGAAAGGATTTTTACAATTAGGTTATCAAGCCAATTCACTGATACTATGTTCCTAGTAAAGATTATAAATATTTAAATAAGCATTCTTTTTCAGTCAGGCAGGTCAGGTAAACACTCAACCCATGCACATATAATAAAACAGGTATTCTCTTCCCGAGATGGAACTTGACTACGTCACAAAGTGTTGCCACTGATTGTTCTTTTTAGTAAATTTAAGGACTTTCTCAATTAGTTCATGAATATTAAATAAAATATTAAGTAACTTAGCTATTTAGTATCTCGCGATTCTCGCGTGAATCATCAATTCAATATTTTATAAATTGATATATTTATTTATTAACCCTTCAGCCACCGAGCGGCAGCCGGCTGCCGCTAAACAATAGAAAATCTATTGTGTCTGCGATTCCGGTAGTTGAAGGATTAATATTACAAGCCATCATGTGTCCCACAGCTGGGCAAAGGCCTATAAATTGATACATACATACATACATACTATCACGTCTTTATCCCTAATGGGGCAGACAGAGCATTTTGGGTCTTGCGGTTATATGCAGAGCCCAGGGCCGCAAGACCCAAAAGCCACTTTTAGCATCATGGTGGGCGAGAAGATGGAAAAGCAATCAATACAGTGATGGGTTGCTAGCCGCATCGCCTGTTAACATGATTTGCATTTTTGCCCATTCCCTCGATCGGCTTTTACGATCTGCATGGGAAGAGAAGCAGCTGGTACATTCTAAGTTTTTTTATTTCTCCCAGACCAGCATGGGAATAAATTATATAATGGACTATAAATTGATATAATGGATTATTAATTTGAAATTGGTATATAAAGTTCAAAAATGCATTACGCTCGGGTAATTCAATTTCACACAGTGGCAATGGCAACATAAATCAAACTGATGACGTATTCAAGTTCCACCTACGTCATCAGCTGTCACGGGAAGAGAATACCTTATTTTAAAATAGCATTTTTTTTTTTTGACGCGGAGAGGATCCCTTCGGATACCTTACCGGTTACGAGACACCGGTAAGGTTATGTGGTGTTACCACTAAAAACTCCGCGGTGTCACCTCTCAGCCGCTATCGGCCGGGACCGTGTGCTTCTTCATGCTCCACAGCCCCGGCGCGGCCGGCCGCTCCTTAAGCGGCCCCGGCTCGCCAACGGCCTCACGGCACCCTCTGCTGAATCAGAGGGGCCGGAGTAACCACCGCCTTGGCCTCTTGGCCCAAGGACAGGCGCGCTGACACGCACACGCGCCTGCCTTCCACTCCGGAGGGCTGTCCGTTGGTCGATGGAATCCCGTTTCCACCGTCCAACCAGCCCTCATAATTTGGGGCCTGCGAAAGCAGGCCCTGCCCCAGTCCACCTGACGGCGACCGGGGCCCACACAGCCGGCCGCAGGGGATAGGGAGAGCGGCAACGTAACACCGACACTCCTCTTCCCCTGCGGCCCCACCGATGCCGTGCCAAGCGCCACGGCCGCGCTTGGTCGCGGAGGATAGGGCGAGCGGCAACGACACACCGACACTCCTCTTCCCCCGCGACCCCTACCACGGCTGTGATGGTAGGGGGGTCATCGTCACCCCCCTTCCCCCACAGCCAGGCCATTCCCTCCAGGAATGGCCTCCGCCGGGCCCGGGGTGGCCTAAGCCTCAACCCGGGCAATGGGTTCCTCTTAGCTTCCCTGCGGCCGAGGCAACCGCAGGTACTGAGCCCCCCCATCGCGACAAGATGGGAACCACATCGGGGGGGTTATTTTATTATACCATGACTCAACTGTCGGCTGTATATGAGTTAGATATGTTTGCACTGTTTCAGAATAAGTATAACAAAATGTGTCATGTCATGTATTGAGTTGTCAATGTCACGCAAACAAATATGTCAGACGGTCACTTGTCTGTCAGTCAAGTGAAGCAAGTCAAATAATATCCAAGCGCAAGCAAGTTGCGTGTTCCAAAATGTGGAAAATAAATTAAATAAATTAAATAAACTAAATTTTAGATAATGGTACATAGTCAGAAACAATTAACATTATTACATACTTGTGCCTGCCTGTAAAGTGTCGTGATAATGTGTGATAGCGACGATCCTGGTGACCATGGTCAAACCATGGACTTGACCGGGTTTTTGTTTGGAAACATCGATGAGAGTGGTCAACTTGAGGATGATGGGCTATTGGACAGTGATTCCAAGAAGATGCTGGCTTCCCTGAACCGCCTTGGTTTGGGCTCAATGCTCTCCGAAGTGTTAGATGCGGAAGAACCAGATAAAGATGACGAAGAAAAAGGTTTGTGCAATGTTTTTGTCAATAATATTTAATTCTTGATTGTAATAATAGTTGTTGATTTCACTCTCTAAACGCCTCAGCTATGTACCTTGATTGTATTAGTTGTTAAATCACAACCATATTGTCTGATTGCCTTTTTTATTCAGTAGTACTTTGCATTGTTGTGAGCATCCATGGGTGCAAGATCTTTAACACACATATAATCATTTAAGGATGCTTAAATGTATGCAAAGTTAAGTATTTGTTAACTAGCTATATTCTAGGATTATTTTTACAGATTACAATGAAAAAAGTCCATCAGCTGTTGATTTCTTCGATATTGATGATGTTGCTGACGAACCACAAGTAAGCTATAATCGAACACTATATAGTGCAATTGGAGTAAGGATGATATATTTACAAAGTCAGTAACGAAGGTTGTATATCAAGTAAAATTGAGTCTTGTATACCTAAACAGAGATGACTTTCGCTGTTTGTTTATTTTGTAGCCAGTGCTAGTGTCAGATTTTTAAAGCTGCCAAAAGGCATCAGACAAGGCCTGATGACTGACTGTAAAAGTTCTTTGCCTTGAGATACAAGATCAATATAAGGCTTGATATAGATATATCTTAATTATATGCCTGAATAACATATTTTATTATTGATGTTTTCTGTTCTTAAATATTAAGTACCTGGGTGACCGAGCTTAGCTCGGTCGGTTACATCTCAAACATTAACTATTTTTTTTAAACTTGTCTAAAAACAGTACAAAATAAAAAATTATATATAAACTTGAACATAAAAAAAAAACAAAAGTAAGTCACCGAGTGGGATTCGAACCCGGAACACTCTTTCTAGCGGTCAGCATCCCTAACCACTGAGCTAAGCTGATGGCCGCCTGCGCGCCGAAATTAGCGACCATATTCTGCGTGGAAAGAAAAACGCATGAAAACTCGAAAACACGCGTTTTCCCAAACATAAAACTAATCTAGATCGATAGTTTACCCCCGAAAACCCCCATATACAAATTTTCAGCGAAATCGTTAGAGCCGTTTGCGAGATCACAGAAATTTATAAATAAATATATATATATATACATACATACAAGAATTGCTCGTTTAAAAGTATAAGATTTATGTCTTGTAACATGTATTTGATTTTCAGTATTTTAGATTTTTTTGGGTAGAAAATGTTTGATATTGTATTTTTATCAGTTTTGTGGATTTTGAAAATAATAAAATATGTATATACCTAATTATTTATTTAGATTTTTAACTGACTTCCAAAAAAAAGAGAAGGTTATGAATTAGTTGCGATCTTTTTTTATGTACGTTTAAGGATTATTTGAAGAAATATAGATTTTTTTGTTTGAAAGGACATACTTGTTGAGTGGTCCCATATAAATTTTATCAAAATCAGTTGTGTAGTTTTGACGGTGAAGACAGTTTTAGTTTTGAAAAATTATATAAGTAGGTACTTGTTAATTGATGGTGATGAATATGCTTTTGTTAAATATCTTATTCAGAAACATTTTGAGTAGGTTTGTTTTTTGGAAATTGTTTGGGATCTGTTGTGTGTGTTTGAGTGTATTTTAAAAATGGTCAGTCAAGAGCACATTAAGCTACCCAAATTTAATGCAATATTTAACAAAAAGTATGGCTTGCCCTGCTTTTGACTGTACTTAAATTCTATTTATAACATCTTTAGGAAATATACAGTTTATTTAAATCATGTAACAAGGTGTGTGAATTCTAAAGAAGGTACCAAATTTTTGCTATATTGGTTCAAATGTAGAAAGTTTCCTTGGTCGGAAAAAGTTTATAGCACGCACTTACATAATTCATATACTTGATTTATAAATAACTAGCCGAAGCCCGCGACTTCCTTCGCGTGGACTTTATGTCTCTGGAAAATGCTCACCAGGCTGAACAACTTTTACTAAGGCGGCATTTTTATATCTTTTATAGTTTAGCTGGACCATTATGGTTCTGCATCAGGCCTTCCATTTTCCAAAATCATTTATACCCTATATGTTGCCCAGGCTTAATAGCTATATAACAAAAAAAGTTTCATTCGAATCCGTCCAATATTTCCGGAGATTAGTGTGTACAAACAGACAAACAGACAGACATCTTTTTTTAAATTCTTACTCTATTACTACGTCTCCATCGCCCCCAATATTTTTTTTGGAAATATGTTTAATGTACAGACACACTTTTTTTACTGTTTTATTATATGTATAGATTACCTGGTTGGACTGCACTATGTTTAATTGTCGATGTAATGCACATTTTAATTTTTATGGTTTTTGTAATATTGCACAATGTATGTTGTTTTTATTTCACGTGTGTGTGTTTTAAAATAAGTACTTTTAATTGCACTAAGGATTTAAATTGTATTTTTTTAAACCTGGGAGCACAACTGAATAAATTCCTATATGTCTTCTCTGAACATTGAACGAAAGCATCAAATTGATTGGTCATGCCGCAATAAATAGGACTTTAACTTTTTAAATAAATTATTTGGTTAGGACTAGTTAGGCTTACGGGAGTAAGTGTGGCCACACAATAGGCCATAGTCATATAAAAGCCATTCTGACTTGCTAAGAAAAAGGTCACTCTGACTTACTAGAAAAAGCACTAGTAGTTGTGTTAGTAGTTGATATAGAAGTTATTGCAAACTACATTGTATGTGAATGCAAAATTTCTTTACTTCTTTTAATCTCATTATACCTACTACAGATATATTGTATAGCCCATGGTTCGATTTAATATGCATAATATGTCATACACTTTCTATATCAATTGCCCTTGAAGATGTGATGGAAAGTAACTACACAGAATGGTTTATAGAAGTGTACCAAAGGTCAAAAGATTTGTGGCCCAAAAAATGTATTTTGTAAATGCTTCAATCTGATGCTCTCTCTCATAGTGTGACATGTTCTAACAAATGTTTGTGTTAACACAATAGGACGTAGAACTAAGCACTAACCAGCACGAAGGAGTAAAGGAAGAGGAGATTGAGAAAACTGATGCACAGAAACCGGTAGAGGAAAGTAGTGACAAAGTGGTAGAGTTAGAATCGGTGAGCAATTGTCCACAGAGAGAAGAGGATAAAGGAGGGTGGACTAACCAGGACAATGTATATGAAAGTGCTCCTGGAAATGATGATGGGTATGAGGGGGACATGGAAGGCGATGGAGGACTTATGCCACCGCCATCGACCATACCGTTAGTAACTATTTTAATATTATTATAATTTTATGTAATTACATTTTTAAAATTTTATTTTACTTATTTTTATGTGTTTTTTCATTGTTGTTTTGGTACATTAAAGTTTAGTGTTTTTTAACTTTTATATGGTTCATGCTTTCTTATAGTTACATTTTTTAATATTTATTGGGTACTTTCTAAATAATGCCAGAACTAATTCAAAATTAAATTGTACAATTTATACCATAAATGATTTACAAAACAATTTTGGTTTAGGTAATACTCATGTCTTACTTATTAGTAAATATTTCAGAAGCCAATCAAAATCTGAGAAACCTAAAAAACTTGAGACACCACTTGCTGCTATGCTGCCTTCTAAATATGCGAATGTCGACGTCACAGAATTGTTTCCTGACTTTAGACCGGACAAGGTAAGCATTTGTGTACTGCGAGTATATACTTATCTATTACTGACCTCATACCTTTGTTGATCAGCGTCGTGTACGAATTATTTTAGTAAAATAAGTCAATTTCGTTTGTAAAACGTTTTGAACGATAGTCGCAAGAGTTTTGTCAAAGATAGTTATTTGGTTAAACTTTATAGTACTCTGTGGTTAAACTTAATATTACTGGTGTGTTACTTCCAGGTACTGTTATTTTCTCGTCTCTTTGGCCCGGGCAAACTTTCGAGTTTGCCACAAATATGGCGCGGCGTGAAAAAACGTAGACGACGCAAACGCAGCGGCAGTACTAGTAGTGACACCCCGGCGTACCCATCTGAAAACCAGGAGGTGCAATATGCTAGTGATGATGAAGAAAAGTTTCTCAAGTGAGTATTAAATTTCTTTTCTCAGTAAGCAAACAGTCTATCACTTATCTAGGTATCTATCAATGTGATAAGCACGTTGCATAGTCCTAGCGAAAATATCCTCAGCGTCACCATCTGAAGGGACTTTGCCCACTTGCTTGCAGTAGTTTTATAACAGTGGTTTTTTAATATAGTGTGTTTTAATATGGTATGGTATTGTATATATAGTGGTTGTTAAAATAACAAATTGCTATTAAGAGATGATTGTGTGTTACACAGGCCCATGGAAGAAAACCAACACTCAAACTCAGACAGTAACTATCAAGGCCAGGATAAATCGCAGAGGCCGACGCCTGCGCACTGGCGGTTTGGCCCCGCGCAAGTCTGGTATGACATGCTGAATGTGCCCGAGACCGGGGATGGATTCGACTATGGATTTAAAGTAAAGGTAAGAGAAATATTTAATCGCTTGAGAGACACCGCGCACAAAAGTTTCCTCGAGCACTGATTTGTGATTCTCGATCCTTTACTTACAATTATTTTTGATCTTGACCGAAGCTTAACTTCGTTATTTTTATAGCCACCATCAACTGAACGTGAAGACAAAGAAGTGAAGAAAGACCAAGACTCGGCAGATGACGAGGAAAAATCAGATAGTCCGGACAGTGGATTCCCTGATGATGCGTTTCTCATGGTTTCTCAGCTTCAATGGGAAGATGACGTTATATGGGATGGAAGTGAAATCAAACACAAGGTAAGAGTAGTGTCTTAATTTGGCACACTTTGAAGGAAGCAAAGTGTTAGGTCTTTGTATGTCATTATGTGCGTTGCAATTAAAAATAATTTATGATCTTTGAGCAATAGAATAGTCTTTGTTAGGGATGAGGGGATTTGGGTAAATTTTTTGGAAAGTGTAGAAACAAGACTTTTCAAACAAATAAATTATTAAATTCTATAATAGGTTCCAATCTCATATGTTTCTCATGGTTTCTCAGTTGCAGCTGAGAAACCACGCTGCTCTATAGAAATAGCTAATTTTACTTAAATC
Source organism: Acrobasis consociella (assembly GCA_963555685.1). NCBI lineage: Eukaryota > Metazoa > Arthropoda > Insecta > Lepidoptera > Pyralidae > Acrobasis > Acrobasis consociella. The sequence continues at coordinate 9,124,500 of OY743115.1, forward strand.
AAGACATTTAGAATTACAGGCTTGAATGTCTTGTCTCGATGATATGAAATGGCATAATTCGCCATTACAGGTGCTAGCTCGCCTGAACAGCAAAAGCAACGCAGCTGGGTGGGTGCCAACGTCTGTGAGTCGCACAGCGCAGCAGTTTTCTCACCCGCGACCGCAAGCACCAGCGCCGTTACAGCCTAAACCAGCTACGTAAGTTTAATAGTACATTACTGCAGAGGCCGGGAAGTTGGGCATTGCCGGACGAGTAGTTTTACAATAAACGAGTCCGACAATCCGATTCCCGCCGAGGTATAGTGCTTTTTTCAATAAATGTGAGGAAATAATTAAAGAAAGAACCTACTAGTTATGCAAATGTTAAAGCAATAAATGTTTACTGCAAAGAGTATACAATCTCTACGTGGTTTACTGAAAAATCTGCTTGCCCTATTTCAAAGGAATTTTCAATCAATTGTATATATTCTCAAATAACCAAATCTGTTATAACAGTTATTATTATTTCTTCGCTTTTGTGATGGAAAGTAGAGTATTTAACTCAAACGTAAGTGCGATCAATAACACCTTCAAACTATAAGCACTAAATATCTCGGGTGTAAATTGATCACTTCACCATCATCATCAGGTTTTTTTGTCTCGACTGTGGAAGTACGACCCTCTCTGTACTACTAGAGCCATAATTGGTCACAGAGGGTTTGGTCTACACTCTCCACGGTGGCCAGACGGGTTGGAGAGGTCTCATTGATATTTATAAGCTTTGTTAAGCTTGTATTCCCTAAGTCGCCTTGTACGACATCCACGGGAAGACTTGGAGTGGTCCTTTTCTACTCTGCCGAAAACCAAACAGTGATTAACAATTTACTATTTGTGTTTACCACAGCTCGACGGCATCATCGACACCTTCCCAACCTGGTGCGGCCACAGCAGAGGGCGAAGACAATACTTGGTACAGCATATTCCCAGTCGAAAACGAGGAACTGGTGTACGGAACCTGGGAAGATGAGGTTATATGGGACGCGGAGAACATGCCTAAGATACCCAAGCCTAAGATATTGACGTTGGATCCCAACGACGAGAACATTATCTTGGGGATACCTGATGACGTTGATCCGTCGAAGATTACTAGAGGTAAGATTTAAGTTTGTTATTGTATACAATATCAGTAGGTAAGAAAAGAAGATCATAGAGATATATGAAATAAACACAATCGTAATCGATGTAGTTGTTTTTGTTTTCTATGTGGCATGTTTTTGCACTCAAATTACATATCTCGTATAAGGTGTTGCGTGTAACTTTTAACTCTGATTGTTACATTATATTTATCAATATGCCGTGTGGTTTCAAGGATCACTCCAAGTCCACCCGTGGATGTCGTAGAAGGCGACTTAGGAAATACAAGCTAAATAAAGCTTATAAACATCAATAAGACCTCTCCAACCCTTTTGGCCATTGTGGAACGTGTAGGCCGAGTCCTCTAGCTGCTCTGGCCAAGTATAGCTCTGGTAATACAGAGAGGGTCGTGCTCCTGCAGTGAAGACAGACCTGATGATGATGATGATATATTAAACATAATATGTTAGATATTTCTCATTTCCTAAATACAAAGTAACATATTCATATAGTAAAATACCTATAACAGTTTCTTCAAATTTTTGGTGTAAATCTGTCAAAAAAAACCAATGTCATTTTGTATTGTGAGAGAGTTTTCAAAATGTGCCTTTTATCTTACAGAACGTGGTCCAGCTCCAAAAGTGAAGATCCCCCATCCTCACGTGAAGAAGTCCAAGATCCTATTGGGCAAAGCCGGTGTTATCAACGTTTTGCAGGAAGATGCCCCGCCGCCGCCGCCCAAATCACCTGACAGAGATCCATTGAATATTTCTAATGATGTGTAAGGTTTTATATGCAATATTTTCTTTATTCCAATATTAGTCCACTGCTGGACTTGAGGCCTTACCTTATAAAGAGAGTAGATGAATAGTTCTGAGAATACTGCTGCAGTTGTCTAAACCTCCTTTAGCTGTTTTTACGGCACCCGTAAAAGGTACGGTTTTGTGACTTGTCCAAAAGTTCAATTTTGAAACAAGCAAAAGTGTACAGTTTTTTCCTCTTACTTACCTACTTACCTTGTTATTTGTTCGACCATACCCGAACGAAGTTTTTTAGAAGTCTAATTAAATGGCACAATATCCTCAGTACTCAATATATGTTTCACTATTTTCATGTGTGTGGCGGTGGTGTGGTAGCTAACACATATTATGTAGACATTAGATTTTTCAACTAGCCTTAAAGTATCTGAAGTAATTAGTAGGCATCTAGTACCTAATTAAAAAGGGAAAGTCGCAGTAAAACGAGAAGAAATCATCGATGCGGGCGCCGCGCGGTCGCTGCATTCCGGTGTTCAGTGATGGCAAGTGTGAACTTTATTTACTAGGTAGCAAAGTTCAAATTTGCTTGATGCTTCCGCTTGGGCCCCGCTCGTTCGTCTCTCGGCCCCAGTACGTTTGCTGCGCGTTCGCCTGGCATTCGCCGTGTGGCACCATACCTGTCAAATAAACGCGCCCGACAGGTACAATCTGAACAAGTTTTCTGTTTATTAATATGCGATATAACGGGTTAGGCCTTAGCTGTAGGCTATAAACGGAGTCCACAGGTGGCGGATTTGCTTGCCCTAACCGGGGATCGAACCCGGAACCTCTGATGACCACTACGCCACGGAGGTCTTAAATAATGGGAAGTCCAATACCGGCTTCCCTAAAAAATGCCACATAGGTCCAATGACGGCTTGGTGTCATGACGAATTAATGCCACCAGTAAATAGGCATTCAGTCACTAAGCAGCAATAGTGACAGTATTGGCAGAAGGCCGAAAATAAGAGATCTAGAGGGGTTTCTGTCACACCCAAACTGATCTGCGGTACGGAAGGCAAATAATCCCTAAAATGGAGTCAAAGAAAGCTACTGACCGGAGTTTGTCGGGACAGAGTCATGCGCGCATCTCTAATCACCTTGGTCTTGAGGAAGGCCTCCGGATGAGATCGGAATATGTCGGCCAGTAGCTAACTTTTTACATGAGTAACCAGTATATCGCATATTAATAATGTCGGTGTTTCACGTTAGTTGTAACTATAAATTATTCTCTGTTTCGTTTATGATATTGATAGTGCATTTTATTTTTTATTTATGCAGCATGTCAATCTTGTCTTGAAGTCGTTTTTAATTTTATTTTGTTACGTCACCACTTTTCAAATGAAGGGTGATATTAGATCCTATTATAGATCTAACGATTCGATTATACATGTTAATGATCCTATGATTAGATGTCCGAATGAAGGGTGATATTAGATCCGATTATAGATGTTAATGATCAGCTGATTAGATGTTCAAATGAAGGATGATATAAATCCAAATACAGATGTTAGTGATTTGCTGATTAGATGCTTAAATTAAAGGTGATATTAGTTTCGGTTATAGATGTTAATTTCCCTATGATTAGATGTTCGGATGATATTAGATCCGATTACAGATGTTAATGATCCGATGATTAGGTGTCTTGGGTCTTTATTAATATACATGTTTATCATAAAATATAATATCCTTCGTATTCCATAACACAATATGTTTAAAACTTAGTTTGGGGCTAGCTTAATGTCTCAATCAGTGTGATTTGTCCCTATTTATTTATTTTATTTATGTACTGTCCTTTGGGAGGCATGGAAAATACTCCACCGACAAGAACATATTTCTTGAATACATGGATGTTAATGATTTATTTACGTCGATAAATCTAAAGTTCATGCTCTAAAGAAGATTTATTTTTCCAGATATTATCAACCGAAGTCTCAAAACCCTCGTCTAAAAGTCGCCGGCGGCCAACTCATTCAACACAGTACCCCAGTGGTGGAACTTCGCGCGCCCTTCATACAAACTCACATGGGGCCTGCGAGGTTAAGGGCTTTCCATCGTCCAGCGTTGAGGAAGATGTCTTATGGACCTCTAGCCGCGCCCGGGCCTCATCCTGTGCAACCGTTGTTGAAACACATCAAGAAGAAAGCTAAGGTATTGTTTATTACTTATTGCTCACATTACTGCTTCTCTAATTCATGTCCACATCTACCGTACAGTTTTTGTGAGTTAGGGTGAATGTTATAGGCACAGTACCTTACTATGTGATGACCTCCGTGGCGTAGTGGTCACCATGCCAGTCCGCCACCCAGAGGATCCGGGATCGATCCCCGCTTTTTAAAATTGTCCTGTTCCTGGGTCTTGGATGTTTTTCGTTACATGTATTTGTTATAAAATTTCCAGTATCGTTGAGTAAGTATCCCATAACACAAGTGTCGAACTACTTTGTGGCTAGCTCAATCAGTGTAATTAGTCCCTAAATATTTATTTGTCCCTAAATATGCGTGGATTTTATGTCTCTGGAAAATGCTCATCAGGCTAAACAACTTTTAATAAGGCGACATTTTTATATCTCTTATAGTTTAGCTGGACCATTATGGTTCTGCATCAGGCGTTCCATTTTCCAAAATCATTTATACCCTATATGTTGCCCAGGCTTAATAGCTATATAACAAAAAAAGTTTCATTCGAATCCGTCCAGTATTTCCGGAGATTAGCGTGTACAAACAGACAAACAGACATACAGACAAACAGACAGACATTTTTTTTAAATTCTTAATCTATTACTACGTCTCCATCGCCCCCAATATTTTTTTTGGAAATATATTTAATGTACAGACACACTTTTTTTACTGTTTTATTATATTTATAGATATAGATTTATTTATTTATGTGCTTAAATTGGTTAAGTGTATTAGTCAAATGCTTTGACCGAATGTGTCGAAGCCAGTTGTAGTAGCATGTTTCACAAAGGACATTTTGTTTAACGCTATCATATTTTTGTTTGCTTTAGTCATTGGGTTTTATAGCACCACCAGGCTCTGTTCACCGTGAGGGATAAAGACATAATCATGTCTTTATCCCTCACGGTGTCTCAGTGCGTATTACATTTTTAACAGCTTTATTTGAGTAAATTTAGGTATATATACCTTTCATGCTGGTCTGGGAGAAAAGAAAAAACTTAGAATGTACCAGCCCAAGCAGCACAAAACAGCATTATATCAAACATGTAAGAGCATGAAATAATGCACAAAGCATTATATGGAAATCGTATTTTAGCATTATAACTTTTGTACGATTCTTTTACGTTTAATTTGGGCCCGAACTTAGACAGCATTGAGCTTTATATCAGCAGTTTAATGACAATACAACTTTTGTATATTACCTTTACTAAAGTCAGTAAAGAGCATATCCCTATGCTAAAAACATTATTTGTAACTTCATTACGATTGGTATACAGCTTTTTATTTGACAATATGTTGATTTAATCCTCATATAATGCGTACTCCATTATTTTTTTTGTAAATATATTATCACATAGATTAAAAAATATACATTTATTGGGTCAACATATTATGGCGTGCAGATGTGATGTGGTGTAAATAGAAAATTAATTTTGCGTGAGAGATCTTTATTCTGTGTTTTTAGTGAAATGGACCTGCGGGCATAAATTTACTGTAAACATATATAGGGTTTAAAAGGCGCCCTCGCAAAAATGCTTTTTTGTTAAAATTATTTGTAAAAACATAACCTCAATATAAACGTTTTGTATTGAAGGAATATACGCTGTTAACACAGTTTCTACACATATAATTTGCTTTTTCGGTCATCCGTGAATAAAAGTAATCAACATTAACGCTGTTTGAACAGATTTTGGTGACTTCAAATTATCTTTATAACAAAAGAAAACAGAAAACAAATGGCGACAGATAAATTCGGTTTGCAAAGCTAAGTTATGATCAATTTATTACTTGTGTATTTAAAAATACATTAAATTAGATCAAAATACAGCTATTGGCTTTATTTGCTTTTTAATAAAGTAAAAAAACTAAGCAAATGCATTATATCTTATTTAGTCAAAGCTGGTGTATGACTAGCATTATATTAACACAATTACAGATCAATATACAGGTTTTAATCGTCAAAAATGTTTAATTACAGTTTAAGACATTATACAATCATTGATTAATGTTAATATAATGCATTAAATAAGCAAATGCATTATATCTTATTTAGTCAAAGCTGGTGTATGACTAGCATTATATTAACACAATCACAGATCAATATAGAGGTTTTAATCGTCAAAAATGTTTAATTACATTTTAAGACATTATACAATCATTGATTAATGTTAATACAATGCATTACGCTTTTCAAATGATCGATATATGTTACGATATTTATATTAAAATTATCAGATGTTAATTTACGACTGTTGGCATTGTAATATATATTTGTTAGACTATTATATACCAAAAATCATTATCACAAGCCGATATATAAATTTTAATCTTTGCTAGTGCCAAATTAAAGTGATTATTTATCTTAACGTCCTAAATCCACATTTTTTAAAGATAATATACAAGTTGTGTGCTGCTTGGGAGCTGCTTCTCTTCTCGCGCAGATTGTAAGAGCCGATCAAGGGAATAGGCGAAGATTCCAATCGTTTTAAGAGGCTATGCGGCTAGCAACCCATCACAATTTTAATTCCTTCATACACCTTCTTGTCCACATCAAGCTAAAAGTGGTCTTTGAGTCTTGCAGCCCTAGGTCTATCTGCTTAGAGCCGCAAGACCCAAAATGCTCTGTCTGCCCCATTAGGGATAAAACGTGATAGTATGTATGTAACTGTTTATCTTTCAGCAACGTGAAGCAGAACGTCTAGCGTCAGGTGGTGGAGACGTGTTCTTTATGCGCACACCTGAAGATTTGAGTGGACGCGATGGTGAATTGATACTTGTGGAGTTTTGTGAGGAACATCCGCCTCTCATCAGCCAAGTGGGAATGTGCACGAAGATCAAGAATTACTACAAACGGACGGCCACTAAGGTAAGTTGTTATGTGCAGTCGACGGTAGGTGCAGTTTCTTTACGATTATGTTTATGCGCTAAGCGTTTTCTGCGTGCGCGTATTCGGCGAGTGTTGCGTATTCTAAAAAGGCAATATTGAGTTCTATGCTAATTCCATAAACAAGTAATTATTAAAAAATATGATTTTTTAAAAAGCTTTTATCTAAAACAATTAACTTAAATGTTTAAAGTGCTCCTCAAAACAAATCAAACGAGCCCAACTCAATAGGGTTTCGTAGTTTCATTACAGAGTTCCTATGGCCACCTTCTGGTTCCATCATCAGATCAGCTTCATTAGATTCTTTACGAAAATTGGAGCATTACCGGTCGAATGTGTGGATGACTTAGATAAAATTGCACAGTTTCGATTGATTTTATCTAACTCTACTTTCAGTGGTCAATGGGGCAACACAGTGATCTTGAATATGCAACTAACACCATTTTTGATTGATAAAATAAATACATAGTTGAATCCCTTACCCTAGACCAAAATACACTTTTCCATACAAACGTAGTCTGCGTTTCATTTCGAAACGACATGCCCGATTTCGGCAAAATTTTGAAATTTCAAAGATATTGCAATTATCTAGGGTAATAATTGGTTTGCTACAGTACAAATATAAACTTGAAATGAAATATAGTGTGTTATATAAACTTCTAAATCGTTCTGTTTTCTTTCCAGTTCAATTTTTCTTTATTATGGTATTGATTCGAAGTGGCTCAGTTTATTTATACCGTTTATTCGCAGGATAACGGCCCCAAGCCTCTAAAATACGGAGAAGTAGCGTACGCTCACACATCGCCTTTCTTAGGCATCCTGTTGCCGGGCGCAACCCAGCCGGTGGTCGAAAACAACATGTACCGAGCACCGATATACGAACATACCTTGCCGCAAACTGATTTCCTTGTTATAAGAACCAGGTGAGAAAAATTTGTTGTTTTTAAACGATTTTCAAAAAAGGAGGAGGTTATAAATTAGTCGCGATCTTCTGTTTACCGATTATTCGAAGACGCTTGGGCCGATTTGTTTGAAAGGGTATTCTTGCGTGGTGGTCCCATATAAATTTTATCAGAATCGGTTTGGAGTATGGAGTTTGGAGGTGAAGTCGGCTTAAAGTTTTGAAAAATTATTGTAACAGTAAAGTTAATCATATTTCTGATCAAAGGGTCCATTTCCGTCTGGTTTGAAGTTTATAATATAGTTTTAGTATTGCAATTTTCAGCTGATTTATTCATGATAAGGTTCATATTAACTTGCAATGAAGAATTGTTCTACCATTCGTGTTACTTGCTCTTAAGTAAATAAATTGACGCACTTAACTGAGTACCTTCTAAGCTTCTGTCAAGGGTTCGGTGGACAACAAATACGAAGAAGAGAAAGAAAAAGACCTGCTTATAGACAGTTAGGCTAAAAATTAAGACAATGTTTCTAAACTTCAATCTATGTTTCTGAAATTGAACCTTACACCACTGCAATGAAGAATTATTTTTTAAACAATTATATACATTGGTTAGTACAAATATTGTAAATGATAGAAAACTATGAAGGGAATTGACATACAGAGCCGACCCCAAATAGGGAAAAGGCGAGGAAGATGATGATGATGATGAATCAAAGTCAAAGTCAAAGTCAAAATTTTTTATTCAATGTAGGATAAATTTATCTCTTATTGAAGGTCATTTTTTTAAATATTATATTAGTGCAAAAGCTAAAAACTACTAGCGTTTCGGAACGACCACTGCTGGGAAGATGACGCCGAAAGAAACCCAGTTCAGTATTGGTCCCTACCCAGCCTGATGGGCTATGTTACAATTACCATACAGATTTACACTTAAGCTATACATTTAAATTATACAATTACAATTTGCAGTCAACTATTTCCAGGAATTTTTCTCAGATGATGATAAGTAGTCATTTACATGATAATACGCATTTTGTAATAAATGATTTTTAACGTCTGTCTTAAACTTAGATAATGGTAATGCTACTATATCATCTGGAATTTTATTATAGAGGCGCAAGCCGAGACCCACAAAAGACTTTTTTGTTTTCTCTAACCGCAAAGCTGTGATGGCTAATTTATTTTTATTTTTCGTGTTAATACTATGGATATCACAATTTCTCTTAAATGAGTATATATTCTGACGCACGTACATAATGTTCGCATAGATGAAATGCGAAGGGAGGGTCAAAATATTTATGTCTTTAAATAGTTCCCTCAAAGACTCTCTAGCACCTAATTTATATATAAATCTGATAGCGCGTTTTTGTAAAACAAATATGGTATTTAGATCTGCAGCGTTACCCCATAGCAATATTCCATAGGACATAACACTGTGGAAGTACCCAAAATATACCAAACGCGCTGTATCAACGTCAGTCATTTGCCTAATTCTTCTAACCGCATAGGCCGCAGAGCTAAGTTTTCCAGCTAATTTTTGAATATGGGCATCCCATTGCAACCCTGAATCAAGCGTTATTCCCAAAAATGTTGTGTTATCAACCATATCTACTGCTTCCTTATCAATAAATAATCGTGTTGGAACTTTTGTAACATTCGGTAAGCAGAACTTTACACATTTCGTTTTTTTTTGCATTTAATACTAAATTATTTGCTGTAAACCAATCCAACACTTGCGACAATGTATTATTCATCTCATGAATATACGAAGAACCTGATAAAACTTTCGTTTCCTTTTAGACAAGCTTATTACATTCGAGAAGTCGATGCGTTGTTCGTTGCTGGACAAGAATGCCCGCTCTATGAAGTGCCCGGCCCTAACTCTAAGAGGGCTAATAACTTTGTTCGAGACTTCTTGCAGGTAAAGCTGTTGTTACATTGTTGCTTATATCAATTCTCCTACTCTTTGCCAAACAAAAAAAGGTGTTATTGACTTTATAATAAAAATGTATTTAAAAATACGAGAAACGCTGAGAAATCCTAAGAAACACATGGGTGATATGTGACATCGTCTAAAAAAATATACTGAAACTATTGTAAGGGTGAACTCAGCTTGTGGTACAGAACAGATTTCCCCAAGGAACAAATATCGAGAGAACAAAAATTTTTTTTTGATATTTCGATATTATGTTTCTTTGGGGAACTTGTACCGAACAAGTTATATAATTAACTGAATCCACTTATAAAATAGTTTCAGTATATATTGTTAGATCGTGTATTTGTCTGCAACGAAAACTAAACTGCACTACATGATTTCTTTTAGGTATACATTTATCGACTTTTCTGGAAATCTCGTGACAATCCGCGGCGTATTAAAATGGACGATGTGAAGAGAGCATTCCCTTCGCATTCAGAAAGCTCCATCAGAAAGAGGCTCAAGTTGTGTGCTGATTTCAAACGTACAGGGTTAGATTCCAACTGGTGAGTGCTGTGGATTATTTCTAAAACAAAGAATATTACACATTTACTCGTTTAATTATCTGCGACAGCTAATTTCTCGGCGCCCTTGCATGTATAATGGGTGCCGGTAACTTCCTTCCCTATACAAGAAACTGATAATCGTAAGCTTTAGAGTTAGTATATGTATGTATACTTAATTTATAGTTCCTCACGAAAAATCTAACCGAAAATACAAAAAAAAATTGCAGAAATGCACAAAAGGTGTATTGGATGGCTTTTCGCAAGTATTGGATAAACTTAAAGTATCCCTGGATAAGTTTTTTTTGGTGATATTTTTTTTCCATTTATATTCCATAGTTTAGCAAAAGCCTCCGTTTTGGTAATACTTTATTCCTCTTTTGTTACGACAGCAAACATTTAATGGTATTTTTTTCTTGATTCAGGTGGGTACTAAAGCCAGATTTCCGTCTACCCTCCGAAGAAGAAATTCGCGCCATGGTATCTCCAGAACAATGCTGTGCATACTTCAGCATGGCAGCGGCTGAGCAGAGGTTGAAAGATGCTGGTTATGGAGAAAAGTTTATATTCACGCAGCAGGAGGACGATGATGAGGAAATGCAGCTAAAAATGGACGATGAGGTAATAAATATGTTGCACGTCTCCACGGGCTTCAAGTAGCATTTTAAGCCCACTCATGATGTTTCTTCCAGGCCTGGAAAGATATTAAATTGAAAAAACACTTCAGGGTTGTAATAAAAGCCTAAAATTACATATTATTAACGTTCTCGCGTTCTTGACAGGTTATACTCGTTCTATCTGATATATTTTGTTATTATGCTGCACTTTCTGTACAACGTGGGAGAGTCATACCCGTAATAAACCGAACCACGGGCTGTACTAGATCACTATCATACAATGAAAAAAAAAAAAACAGTCAAAAATAAAAAAAAAAAATTCGGCGCTTCCATACGAAAGCGTGCAGCCGCCCGGGCAATTTCTGTGGGAATCTGGAAATTTGTTTTTTGTTTTTTTTACTCTTCTTTTATTACAAAATACTATAGTTATCTAGTACAGCCCGTGGTTTGATTTATTACAGGTATGTCCATTCCACGTTAATTTACGATTTATAGGTATGACGTACTATGTAATGATGTTTGTATAAGCGACTTAAAAAATGTAAGATCTTCTCAATTCAAAGGTATATAACATTTTTTCAAATATTTGAAGCTCAACTAAGGCACAGAATTAATAATAGTAGTACATAGAACGGAAACTCGCACCGTCCCCCGCAATCTGGTGTCCCCGCAACCCTTCCCCCGTTATTGTGAGGTGTAAGCGGCAGTAAAACAGGGTTATTGGTAGTCGCACGTAGTAATGTCTACGAGTGCGAGTCACTTAGGATTATTGAATTATAATGGTGAGAAACTGCGCACATTATCATTGTTTATCCACAGAAAACAATAAATAACGAAAATTTTATAGATTTCCGAGTGATGAAAACAGGTAAGCAAAGTGTATAAACGGCATTAGTTGCTCTATATTAAAATAGATGGCGTTGTACAAAGATAGAACTTGATATAGGTATTTTTGTATTATTTGTGCAGTTCGAACCAAATATCTGTATCAGTAGGCTAGCAAAGCAACCGAAATAAACAAACAAGCAGTATCCATTGTTAAAGTTCCTGGGATTTGTACATGGTCCTTCCATGGTCCTCGATAGCCGATGAAGAGGCTAAGCTACCGAAGGCGACGAAGTGTGACGTCTTTGGAGGCTTGGAAGTGACCTACCAGCAGTGACGTACACGGAACGGAAGTAGAGGTGACGTCATAAAAACTCGTGGATATGAAGTATGGTAATTTGACAGAAAAGAAACTGTAAGTACTTTCCGTGTTGTTTGGTAGCTGTCAAAATTTTGATTTGAATTCTTGGACTTAGAATAATTTATATATGATTGGACTTAGAAAAATTTATAGATGGTTGGACTTGTAAAAAATTCTAAGAATTAGATTGGAACTTAGTATATTTGGAAAAATCGGAACATACGGGGAACCTATGCCCAATTTTACTTAGAAGAAAATTTGTCTTCAAAAACACATAGAAAAAATTCAGAACAGAAAAATTTCAGAAGATATAAAAATTATTGGACTTAGAAAATTTTTAAAGAAAAAATTTGGACACTTAGAAAATTTTTGGAAGAAAACTCGGATACTTAAAAAAAAAATTTCAAAAAAGATTTCATCAAGGAAATTTAAACACTTTCAAGTCCAGTGAAATTTAATAACAATGGAACTAATCATCAAACAGGAAGACTTGCAATCACAACTAAGCAAGGCAAAGTCAAACTTCAAGAAAAGTCCAAAAGATAGAATAACCAAACAATACGTGAAAATAAGAATAGAACAAGTTAAGCAGAAATGGGCAGAATTTAATAAGACTCATATGGCAATTTTAAAAAATATTGAAGAGCTACGGAATACAAAATATTTTACTGATGAAGTTTATGAAGAGACAGAGGAATTTTACATTGAATTTATTTCGGAATTGGAAGAAATTTATGACAATTTTTTGGCACAGAAAGAAAATAATTGCTCAAAAGAAAAGTCACAGGCTACAACATCAACAGTAAAGCTACCGAAGATTACGATCCCTTCGTTCTCGGGTGTTTATTCCTCCTGGATGAATTTTAGAGACATGTTTACGTCACTTATCCATAATAATGAAACCCTTGATAAGGTCCAGAAGCTTCACTACCTAAAGAGCCACTTGACAGGCGAAGCAGAGGTGCTTTTACGTCATATTCCTGTGACAAATGAAAACTATGAGCAGTGTTGGAATCTTCTAGTGAAACGCTACAACAACAAACAATATTTGGCAAACAACATCTTGAAAAGATTTTTCGGTTTAAAAAATGTTTTGAATGAATCCTCGGCGGCCATTAAAGAACTTTTAGATGTAACTACAGATACGCTCAATGCATTGAAAAATCTTGCAATAGATGTAAAGTCTTGGGATGTGATTATAATTTATGTGGTAAGCCTCAAGTTAGACCAAGAAAGTCGAAAAATATGGGAAACTGAGGTCAGTAAGTCGGTCACTAAAACGGAAAATTTACCTACATTGGAACAATTTTATGAATTTTTACAAAACAGGTACCACGCTTTAGAATTTATGGATCCAAAACTATCACAAGGTAACAGACAATTTTATGTTAATAATTATTCCCCAAAAACAAATATTGTTCAAACTTTACATGTATCTCAAAATTTGTCATGCGCATATTGTAAAGGTAGCCATCGCATTAGTAGTTGCAAGGTATTTTCTATAAAAGATTGTGACACGAAACGTAATTTTGTTCAAGAAAAGGGACTCTGTTTTAACTGTTTAGCTAATAACCATTCTGCGAAACATTGTCGTAGCCTAACTTCATGCCATATTTGTAGGAAGCGCCACCATACTTTACTACATTTCAGAAACTTTCAAATCAACAACATGGATAGAAAACAAACAACAGAGGCCGATGTGCATGTTGTTACTAACGGAACACAATCACCAACTGCGCACATGGTATCTCTGCAAGAAACCGACGTAAACATTGCTAGTCTCACATCAACAGGAAGTGTGCAAACAGTACTATTGGCAACAGCTTTGGTGAAGGCAAAATCTGTATATGGGACTCATCAGTTGCTGCGAGCTTTGATTGATCAAGGTTCGCAGGCTTCTTTTATTACAGAGGCTGCCGCACAATTACTGAGTACTGCAACAAGTACGACTGTTGCAGGGTTAGGGGGAGATAGACGCATTGTTTCTAAAGCAATGGTCAAAGTAAACATTCAATCTCTTCATGACCCTTGTTGTATCATTCAAGTAAGTGCCTATATCTTTGAAAAGCTAACAGCACACTTACCTTCAATCACATTGGAAGTATCATCATGGCCGGAACTGGAACAACTCAAGTTAGCAGATCCATGCTACAACACTCCTAACGAAATTGATATTTTGTTAGGAGCGGAGGTCTACGGTCAAATAATCAAAGAGGGTTTACTTAAGTCTCCTTCAGGGTTTTCAATAGCGCAAAATACAGCCCTGGGGTGGATCGTTAGTGGACAAATGCAACCGGCTTCCAGTGGTAATATAGTTAATATGCACGTTCAAGTAGATGAGTTACTTAAACGGGAAACTGAGAAGGAAACAGAAACAACTAAGATGATAATGACGGAAGAAGAAAAAAGATGTAAGGAGATATTTGAGGAACTAACGAAATCAGATGAAGAAGGAAAAAGTACTGGTAAGCTACCTTTTAGAGATGAAAATCCAACCGGTTCAAGAAATAAAGCGACAAAGATTTATTTTAACAGAAAAAGGAAGTTACAAAACAACACATCTCTTAAGGAAGAATATGTAAACAAATATACAAAGATGAATCATATTTCAACTTTAACAAAGAATGAAAGCTATACGGAGAAGAAAACCTCGAAGATAAAAGGCAAATGGAAGACACACGTAGCAAACAGACCACCAGAGATTGTCTCTAATATAAAACGCAGTAATCGGGCACACAGCACAGTAGCTTCTGAAGGAAATTCCGCAGATTGTGCTTCTAGAAAAGTAGCGCTGTCTGATATCTGTAAGAATAAAATGTGGATTGAAGTACCCAATTGGCTGAAAAATGAAGTGTTGAACTATAGAACTGAAAGACAATCGCAGACTAACCTGGAAGAAAAAACTAAAATGCATTCTAAAATTGTAGAGAATCAAGATAATACGTTGTGGTTTGAGTCATCATCATGGAATAATCTCTTACCTATACAGAGTTCCTGTAGGAAATTCCTGAAAAAGAAAAGAAAGAGGAAGACTTATCTTGTAAAAGAAGAGATAGAAGAAGCTGTAAGCCTGTAACTAAATTAATAAGCGGAAGTCAAGTAGAAGGATTTCATCATAACCTAAAAGATTTAAGAAAAGGAAAGACAGTTAAAAAAATCAGTACTTCGACAATCCTTCTTTACTTAAATGAACTCGGAATAATCCGAGTTGGTGGGCGGTGAGACAGAGAGTTAGATCGAAGCAGATAGTAAGCATCCATATCGCATAGCTCTTTCTTACCAAACTGTTCGTATAAAACCATGTCTTTACTTGAAACCAATGCCGTATGTCGAAAGGAGAGTCAATGTTTCATACAGAGATATATGGGCGTTCCTACGTACCGTTGAACGTTTTTACATTCAAGCAAAGTAATGGATACTAGGAGGAAAACATAAGCTAATTGGACATTTACATGACATCACTCCTAGCAGCAGATCATAGTAACAACCTTTCATATGTAAACATACTTTCTTTTACACATCACTTTCACTTACAACATTTATTATGGTAACCGAACTTATTTATCACCACTATCCAACCGTTAGAGCACTAACTATATCGACAAACATCTCACCTTGGACAACATTACGCGAGTGGTAGTGTAATGATAAAAACAGAATCAACCGTTCTATTTTCAAAATGCGAGTATTATCTACAAGCAACCGATCGAATTCTATAATAATTCGTGTTTTGTATAATAGGTATCTACAGGTTATTGAAGTTTTTAGCAGATATTATGTTTTACAGTCCACATAATAGAAGTTCACTGTTTTTTTGTTATTTCTAAACCACTTGTTATATCTTTATCAATCAACTACCAATGAAGAACAGTCGTTCTTGGTGGGCTGTATGTATAAACGGCATTAGTTGCTCTATATTAAAATAGATGGCGTTGTACAAAGATAGAACTTGATATAGGTATTTTTGTATTATTTGTGCAGTTCGAACCAAATATCTGTATCAGTAGGCTAGCAAAGCAACCGAAATAAACAAAGCAGTATCCATTGTTGGTTTCATTCAGAAGAAGTTCCTGGGATTTGTACACAAAGCAACAAATTCTGCGGTGGCGACCCTGATTGTTTAACTCACACAATTGACGTGTGCACGGACGGATTGTTTCGTTTGTAGTAGTACTAGGTATATATGCTGCTCCGTTTGTATGAAGTGCCATACCTGTGACTAAGGTTTAACTGCTTTTTATAAAAGCTTTACCACTTACAACGGTTTCCCTGTTTGTACAGGTAAAAGTAGCTCCATGGAACACAACCCGCGCCTACATCCAAGCGATGCGCGGCAAATGCCTGCTGCAACTGACCGGCCCGGCTGACCCCACGGGCTGCGGGGAGGGCTTCTCGTACGTGCGGGTGCCGAACAAACCTACGCAGCAGCCAAATGAGGAGCAGCAACAGAAGCGGACCGTGACGGGCACGGACGCCGATTTGAGGAGACTGAGCTTGAATAATGCTAAGGCTTTGTTGAGGAAGTTCGACGTGCCAGAGGAAGAGGTAATATTCTACACTTTTATTTAAATCATATATGTTTAGGGTTCCGTCCCTAAAGGGTGACAACTTGATCCAATTACTAAGACTTCACTGTGTCACTTGGCTTTATCTCATAAATTATGATAGCTAGACACCAGATTTTTTTACAGATGATGTATTTCTTTTGCCGCAAACAACAAGTACTAAAAACAGAATAATTAAATATTTAATGGCGACTTTAAGGGCGACTCACATAGAACAAACGTGATTATTTGAAATAAAATATTCTTAGAATATTTAGTTGTACAGGGTGGCCAAATAACAGGTATACATTTTAGTTTTGTAATTTTATTCCATGAAATATAAAATATATCAAGTATTCCTTGTTAAATATAATATTTAGGGCCGGCAGTTACACATGGAAAATAATGCCAGACAAATGTCCACCTCTAGCAGCATCACAAATGTAAACCCTTTTCATCTCGTTTTTCATTGCATTTTCACACATTTCCTGCGTTATCTCAGTGACTGTGTCTCGAATATTTGGATTTAATTGCTGAAGATTCATTAGCCTGTTAGCATAGACACGTCCCTTTAGATAGACCCCCAGAAAAAAGTCAGGAGCTGTTAAATCATGTGATCTTTCTTCAAAATTGTCTGTAGAGAAGTCTAAATCCCTCGTAATTCCGAGTTGTTGAGAACGTCGCCTGGTAGACAATGTGGGTTCTTCGGCTACACTTTGACGAACAATTTCGATATTCTGCTCTGTACGAGCCCTTCTGACACGATGAGGAACTGCTTTATCTGTTACGATGCCATACTGCTCAAATTTATTCACTAAACGAGCTATTGTTAGCCGCGAAGGTAAGTTATTTCTACCAGAAATCGACCGCAATTTTCTCAGAGTTTTCGCAATACATGATTGGGTTGAGTAAAACGTTTGATAATTAAAACACGTTGTTCCGTCGTAAAACGCTCCATAATAAATTTGCCATATCTACACAACGTAATATTCATGTAACAACTGTCATATTTACCGCCAAAACAAAATGGCGACAAAAAAAAGTTGTATACCTTCAAGTTGGCCACCCTGTATATGCACTTTGAAAATAACTAATTAAATTTAATATCTAAGGGGTGGTATATCAAATACAACAAACTTCATGTTTTTATGAATAATGGTACGAAATTCTTCGTGTGCTAGTAGCGTTTGTAGCGCATGTCCTTGCCAAAATATGGGTGACAGTATTTTACGAGTTACAGAGAATTAGCTTGTCAACTAAAGTATAGGGTTGTAGGTGCCTTTATTCGGAAATATAGACAATTTTAAGAAAGTAATTTGATTAAAAAATTCTACGTGTTATCAGGATTTTTAATGTAATTTTAAACATTACACCGGAAGTGACGACACGCAATCGAAGTTGGTGTTGTTCCTAAGCCTGCACTAAAAAAACATTGACATCTGTCAACTGTCAATGCCTCCTGGTTAAATTACCGCCGTGACAATACAATACAGTGGTGCCATTTTTAAAATGCGAAGTCACTAAACGAACTGTTTTTTGTATGAAAAAACTATTCGTTTAGGTGACACCACGTTTCAAAAATGGCACTCCAGTAGAAGTTTCATGAAGATTTTCACTTCCACTGGAAATAAAAATTGCCAACTTTCCTAAAAAAAATCTTCATCGTGACGTCACTTCCTCAAAAAGCTTGACCTTGCTTGCAAATGAAGTACATGGGGATTTTTGCAAATATTTAATTATGTAGTAATTTTAAATTACCTTATTTTAAAATCTGATAAGAGAAAGCTTTTCCCGGAGGCTATTCCTCGATACGGCAAACAAGCCAATTTTGGTCGATGTCATTATTATTATTTTGCTTGAAATAATTATTTTAAAACACGGGTCTATATTTTTTGTCGCTATACTTCGCTTGGTTAGGTATTTAAATAAATGTAAGCAATCTTGACATGTCTTTTTATTGAAATATACACTTTATAACTCAATGCCTTTGCAAATTACAAAGTTTTATTATGTTTGTTTATGTAGATCAAGAAACTGTCCCGATGGGAGGTTATTGATGTGGTGAGAACGTTGTCGACAGCCAAAGCAAAGGCTGGAGAAGAGGGAATGACGAAATTCTCCAGAGGGAACAGATTTTCTATAGCTGAACATCAGGAGAGGTAAGAAAATAAGTCAATATTAGTCTAGTTTGAGAGCTGTTTTGAAGCTATAAATGATCTATCTTGTTTTGAACATTTACTTGCACAGAAAAAGTTTAAAAAAGTATTAAATTTTATGTTTAACAATACCACAAAAAGAACTAAATAAATCCAAGCGTAATGGCGAATTGTGATACTTTTTTTGGTGGTCTGTAAGAATCCCGTAATTGCGTTTCACTCACTTATTAACCGACTTGAAAAAGAAGGAGTTTAACAATCCGTCGCGATACTTTTTATCTTTGTCCACCGATAATTCGAGGACGCCTGGACCGATTCGGAAAATTCTTTTTTTTTGTTTGAAAGCATATACTTGTTAGGTGTTCCCATAGAAATTTTAACAAAATCAATCATGTAGTTTGAGGATGAAGTCGGTTTTTAGTTTTTAATATTAAATTTTATGTTTTGGTACGTTTCAATCTCGCTTTCGCGGCAGCGTGACATAAATTACAATAACTTACAGATACAAAGAGGAGTGCCAGCGCATATTTGACCTGCAGAACCGCGTGTTGCAAAGCACGGAGGTTCTCAGCACTGACGAGGCCGAGAGCTCGGTCAGCGAAGAGTCCGATTTGGAGGAGATGGGCAAGAATATTGAAAATATGCTGGCGAATAAAAAGACTACGGAACAGGTATTATTATATGAATTACTTAAATTAATGAAAGTAGGTAAGTGTATCAAATCGATGTCGATCGACATTGCATCGAACCACATCGGAAATTGGTACACCTAGGTATCCGGAAACCAACGTAGATGACCCGTCAACAACTTTGCTATTGCGTAAAGCAAAATATTGGAATTTATGCTTTTCCTTTCCAACATCGACGGCCTCCGTGGCGTAGTGGTCACCATGCTAGTCTGCCACCCAGAGGTCCCGGGTTCGATCCCAGGTCAGGGCAAGTTGGAAAATGGCCTTTTTCAAATTGTCCTGGGTCTTGGATGTTTATATATATATGTATTTGTTATAAAATATAGTATCGTTGAGTTAGTATCCCATAACACAAGTCTCGAACTTACTTTGGGGCTAGCTCAATCAGTGTAATTTGTCCCTATATATTTATTTATTTATAAGTTTAAAAAATATTTGTAGCTACGACAGTAAATAAGGTTTCCAACAATTCAAATCAGATTTACTAAACGTCAAAAAAAAAATCATTTTCTATGGGATTTGTATGAAATAAAGACTTACGACGTCATAGATTCTTGGAATCAAATAGCGCTTTTAATATTCATTTTTTCGAAATAAAAAATCTAAAATCACGTTGAAATTGGATATGATCAATGAAAAGTGACATTATTTTGTGACCTTTTATTCTATTAACAGTACCAAATAATTTATTTTTGTACCAGGAAATTTCCTTATTACTTGAAGATTAATATTCCACAGTGTATTTTCGTGTCATGTATGTACTATCAAACTGTTTGTTGTTTTAGTTATCTTTAGAAAGAGAAGAGGCAGAAAGAGCTGAGTTGAGAAAGATGATTTTGGGGCAGTCGGAAAAGAAACCTCAGATCAACCAAAATGATCAGCAACAGTCAGCTCACCAAGGTAAGGAATCTATTTCATTGATAGTTTACACGTTACCTAAGTATCTTCTTTTACGCATATGAATGCATCTCCTTTAGATTCACGGGTCTTTTCACCCTGGTCCTTTTTGCGTAGGGTTACAGATATCTACTACTACTCCCTTTGGAGAAGTTGACGTTACGACGCCAAAACCCTGGATATACATATGTAAGGTCTACCCTTGAAATAGGTTTCGGCAGGCATTATGCACCTTATCCCTTTAACTGTCGGACGCCCGGAGCGGGCGTCTGATGTATTGTTTTACTATTGTGTCTGCTATGCCGACATTCGAAGGGATAATATTATGATAATAGTAGTGGAGTTGCAATTTATTTTTGGAAATCATTTCTCTTTCCTTATTGAACAAGAGTAGTATTGCAACCTTTGTGCCTAAAAATCTTATCATCATCAGCATCCGCAGCCTTCAATATCCCACTACTAGAAAAAGGTCTCTCTCAATGATTGCTTTTAACTATCCTGAACTACTCGGGACCCGTGATCTTTTTAATACCTTCCACCCGTCTTACAAAATACAAGTTTGTTTGCTAGGCAAATAAATAAAAAAACCACCGACTTTAAATAGTTTTTCATGGTGAACTGATTTACATCAAACATAGCTAAGAACCACCGCAAGGGAACTTGCTTTGATATAAAAAAACCGCATCGAGATTGGTCCATCCGTTCGAGTGCTACGATGTCACAGCAGACAGACAGACATTAGCGTCAAACTTATAACACCCCTTTTTATTTTGGGGGTAAAAAACATTAAGATGTATCTCTTGCGTTTTCACTTATATATATAACACCCCTCTTTTTTGTCGAGGGTAAAAAAGATTAAGTTTACCTGACACGTTTTCACTTACATAGGTCGGGTTCTCCGCATTGTGCGTACTTTCCGCAACGCATCGGGCCAGCGTTACACTCGCGTGGAATTAGTACGCAAAGGGGCCGTCATAGAAGCGTACACAAAGATACGGTCCACGAAGGATGATGCGTTCATACGACAGTTCGCTACCATGGACGAGACGCAGAAAGAGGAGATGAAGAGAGAAAAGAGAAGGATTCAGGTAGAGATATGTTTATCTTGAGGTTTCAAAGCAATGTTCTTAGAACCGGCGGTTGCAAATTTCTACAGTTGTGTACAAATATTTCATTATTTGTTTGAGTGGACTGTTCATGAAGTTGCTTTCCATATTGGCACTAGAAGTAGGAAGACGTAAGAAAACATTGGGAATCCGTACAATCAGTGTTTTGTCATAAAACTCAGTTTACATGAAACTTACAACCCACTGTCCACTACATTACACATAAAGTCCATTTTGACCTTAATCACAGGTTTACTCGCGGTTACAAATTTTTTCCCTCAGTTTTAAAATCCAGCTTTAATTGTGAACTGTATTCCAAAGGTTAGAAAATAAAATAGTTTTGGTTTTAATACCTACTTGAACATGGCTTTGTCCGTATATTACTCATACAAATGCTAAGTTTACTCGAGTACACATACTCATGAATAATTAAGAGTCCCCTTACCCTAGACTTCTCCATACAAACGTAGTCTACGTTTAATTTTGAAACCACATGTCAGATTCCGGTAAAAATTGGTAATTGTAAAGAAATTGCAATTATCTAGGGTTATAACTGGTTTCCTACGGTAAAATTATGAACTGGAAAAAAAATATAACGATTTAGAAGTTTCCCATATTAATGGTCAAAAATGATATAAAACACTATATTCTATTTCAAGTTCATATTTTTACTGTAGGAAACTAGTTATAAACCTAGATAATTGCAATATCTTTGAAATTACAAAATTTTGCCCAAATCGGACATGTCGTTTTGAAATAAAACGTAGACTACGTTTGTATGGAAAGTTGTATTTTGGTCTAGGGTCGGGGGACTCTTAATAACGATTTGTGTTGTAGGAACAACTGAGACGTATCAAGAGAAACCAAGAGAAAGAAAGACTTGCTGGCAACGTGCCCTCTTTCCCTGGAGACAGTAAGTAACTACATTATTTCTTATCAGCAGCGGCCGTACTAAATTGATAATAGTTTGTAGCTCTTATATTATTCTTTTGTTAGTGTAGTTTCAATTTCAAATCATCTTTGACCAGTAGTTGTCCACGGCTTTTACACTTAAATAAGTCCAATTAAAAATCTAAAGATTAGTACATTAAATTTATAAAACTGATTTTCAGAACTTTTAGAAATTAAAATTGTCGAAAATTTCTAAATATCATCTTCGATAACTTCCTCAGGATACAGATAAAACTCACTCACCCAACTTCTTTTTCTTTGGAATGTAACGTTTAGAATTTTTTGTAAAACAGGTAATATATCATCCTTGGACTTGGGCTCTCCGTCGTCCGGCTTGATTCCGCTCGGACAGATCAAGCAAGAACCTGACCTACCCTCGTCGTCTTCTTCACGGCGACGCGCCAAGTTGAAGCCCGACTTGAAGTTGAAGGTAACAAGTTTATTTGCTAGGCGAATTAAAATACCCTCGACTGTCAAGAACGCCAACTTCTTATAGCGCGTTTCATATACGTTGACGTTTTATTAGTTTTGGAAAAAAAAAAGTCTTAGGTATAGTAAATAAATTCCTCTATTCATATACGTCCAAACGTCCAAATTTGTGTGTGATTTATGACAAAAAGTTGCGAAAATGATTTACGGTCGAGATCACGTAGTTACGTCTATCCAAAACTGTCGCGTGACCTCGATGAACTCCGGCTGGCCGGCCGGCGGCGCCTATTGTTGGTACTCTACTAATTGATCCTACGGTTTTACTTTCGAGTTATAGTCAACACTTTTTGTTTCTGAATTTTTATTTTGACTAGCTAATTAGGTTTACTAACGATCCTTATAAAGTGGCCTTCGGCTCCAATACCAGTTAGAGATCACCGTATATAATCATTGGTTAAATATGTTCTCGTCGAAAAACTGAATAATCTTTTTTTTTTAGTGTGGAGCATGTGGTCAAGTTGGCCACATGAGGACAAACAAGGCGTGTCCACTGTACACGGGCTCCATGGGCATTGGGCCGGCATCGCCGCCCGACATCGACGTGGACTCCATACCGCCGGACCCGGATGAAGATGACATGGGCTACGTCGACGGCACTAAACTGACTCTGCCCTC
Source organism: Acrobasis consociella (assembly GCA_963555685.1). Classification (NCBI taxonomy): domain Eukaryota; kingdom Metazoa; phylum Arthropoda; class Insecta; order Lepidoptera; family Pyralidae; genus Acrobasis; species Acrobasis consociella. Next base: position 9,148,106 of record OY743115.1, read on the forward strand.
TAAGCTGATCAAGGTAGGTTCAGTGTCTACTGTGCATAGGTCGAGAAGTCCCAAAAGTGCTATTTTTGAGACGTGGAGTTACCGAAACGAATGGTTTTTCCATACAAAAAACCGTTCGTTTAGTGACTCCGCGTTTGAAAAATAGCACCTCAGGTTCGGTCCCCGCATGGCCAGACTGCCTGCTTCCCGCGCACATCCTAGAAGCTGATCTTGGGACTAGGCAACAATGCGAATCGTGTTGATATAGATGATGCGGCTAGCAATCCATCACTATTTTGCTTTCTTTTTCGACCTTTTCGCCCACCATCAAAGTGGCCTTTGAAAGTCTTGCGGCCCTGGACACTGTCTGTTTAGAGCCGCAAGACCCAAAATGCTCTGTATGCCCCATCAGGGATTAAGACGTGATATTATGAAATACATTCATAATAGTTAATACATACGTATTAACTAGGTCAAATCGTGGATCAAGGATCTTACGCATGCCTCACAGACTCATAACTATTTCCTAAGCCGCTAAGTTTAATTTGCACAACCTAATTTCGTTCTTGCAGCAATCAGCAGAAGATCTAAAACGGCGTGGCAGCGGCGGCCGTCGCGGCGAGTTCCGCGCCGCCGGACGTAAGCAACGCCGCGGCACCAACAGCGAGTCCTGCGACTATTTAGTCAAACGTCCGGCCGAGCGACGCCGCACGGATCCGTTGGTGACGCTATCGTCCTTGTTGGAAGATGTACTGAATCATATGCGGCATTTACCCGATGTGCAGCCGTTCCTGTTTCCTGTTAATCCTAGGGTGAGAATCAATGCAGTATTTAACGTCAAATAATAAATAGGACATTGCAGAGGCCGGGAAGTAAGGCATTGCCGGACGAGTTTTTTATCTACTTTCCCGCGTTTTTTTTGTGCAAAAGAAACAGAGGGAACTCACCCACTTGACAATAGCTTTCTCCAATGTATAGATACAGTCGGAATATTACATATGTATGCAGTCTTCTACTTATATCTTAAATTTTCTCTTAACTAAAAATAATATTCACATGAAAATGTATATATTTTACCTGGATACATATGTAATTTTCCGACTACACAGATGCAAGCGGTGGTCTGATGAACTAAATTCGTTGGAAAAAGGGTGGCCGCTTTGGATCGTTCATTTTATAACTCCAAGAAGGTATATGTCTAATAGTGCGTCATCAAGGGCGGATGCAGCTTTGGTGCCAGGGGGAGGGGTCACATAGCCATGATCAAGTCACAAAAAGTTATAATTTAATTTTTATAATCATATTTTAATTATGTATGTAAGTTCAGTCGTTCCGATTTTAATTAGTACCTAGCCCAGGGGGGTCATAACCCCCATGATCCCCTGGTTTCGTCCTTGTGCGTCTACATGAGTCATTGAAATGCAGATGTTGAATTTAGTTTTTTTACTTTAGTTAGTGGCTGACTACTACCGCATCGTGTCCCGGCCGATGGACCTGCAAACCATCCGCGACAACCTGCGACAGAAACACTACCAAAGCCGAGAAGACTTCCTTGCTGATGTCAACCAGATTGTTGAGAACTCCACTCTGTATAACGGTTAGTTTATTTTATAGCTTTATGAATAAGTACCTTGGAATTCTTAGTTTTTCAATTATATGTGGTTTGTTCTTGACTGTCCAATGTGGGGTTTTCAACAAGTTTATTAGCCAGGTAAATAAAAAAATACCGACTTTCAACCGTTTACACATCATTGATATGAGTAGCGCCATCTATTCGACAGGCGAACTAATAAAAAGCCAGGCTGAACAGATTTGAATCAAACATACCTAAGAACCAGCGCAAGGGAACTTGCTTTTACGTAAAAAAAACGCATCGAAATTGGTTATTAGCGTACTTATAACACCCTCTTTTTTGTCGGAGGTTAAAAAAATTTAACGCCAGGTGGCAACACAGTGACGTCAGGTCCAATCGAATGTTGTTATTAGACCATATTCAATTGACAGGTTCTTTTGCTCCGTCAAATGTATCCAATAAATAACAGCAAATTATTGAATCGACTCCACTCGCTGATGGGAGAGAGGAGATGGGTAGACATAAATATAATTAAACATACACAGTATAATGGTCTATTAAATATTTAGGTGCAACGAGCAGTCTAACAGTCGCCGCACAGAGGATGTTGCAGCGGTGTGTGGAGAAACTGGCTGAAAAGGAGGAACAGATCATTAAGCTAGAGAAGCAAATCAATCCTCTATTGGATGACAACGATCAGGTAAGCTGCGATTGCGTCTTGAAAATCTGATCGCGGCTTAAGGTGGATAATCGATACTTTATCTATACAAATTTCCTCCACTGTTTGACATTGTACATCCAAAGTTAAGCATGTTACCGTTTTGTCTCATTATAAATTTTGTCGGTATGGAAACAGAATAATAGAATAAAGCCATTGAAAAGTTATGAGCCATTAAAGATAAGTTTTTCTTGCTAATTTTTACGCAACTTTTGGCGTCAATAAGTAGGTAATTAAAGAAGTGTAAAATCTCTAAAACAAAGTCGGCACTGACACAACTTAAGTGTCGAAGATTTTAATAGACTTTATATGTAATTTATAAATGCGGTACTTTTTGCACAAAACCCCTTTTTCCAAAAGACTTAACGAGTTTTTTATGCGCTCGATTTACCATAATTTGTCGTGCATTTCACCTCTCTGCTTTCGCCCGCCGCAATGTAAAGTAAGACAGCGTGCTTTTTGATCACGCCTACCTGTGAGTTCGAGTCCGCGGCTAGTTCAACCTTAAATGCTGATTACAAAATCTTTAAAAATAAACTATACTTAAAGATAATATTTTAGTAATGCTGATTGCTTTCTTTTTGTGTGCGTAAGTAGTCAACACTAGTGTCATATTTTTCAAGCTGCTTAAAGGTATCTGGCATAGCTTGAGGACTGCCATACAATGATGACAGCTGGGACCAACGACTTATACGTGCTTTCCGAAGCACGGAGGAGCTCAAAAAATCAGAACAGCTCATTGACTCCAAAATGTTTTGTCAGCCGATATACAAAAGTATACAAAATTTTAGCTCAATTAGTTTAGGAAAACTGCTCGGAAGTTGGCTTGTCAAGTAATTTTTAAAAAGATCTGATTCGCAATCCTTTTCGAGGAATAGCCTCTAGGAGAAGGTCTTACGCCCGAATACTCAAAGGCTACTTAAATAGTTAATCTCTTCTTAACAGTTAATCAACTCACAACTCATACTCAAACGTATTTTAGTTGTCTACTTAGTTAAGTTTCTGTAATCAACAAAGAGCTTCTTAGCTAAAAAAATACCAGAAATTCGAATACTCAAAGCTGAATTAACGTTTGACAGCTGTCAAATCGTTGATTAAAATCTTTCATAACTAAAGAAGCAAATTGTCTGCTTAGTGGAATTTCAAAATTGTTTTATTGGCGCTGACATCATGATCATCGTTCCCTGACGATGATACCCTAAGGCCAAGGAGAAATAACCGGAGTTTGATGCATTTGCGGAGTATAATAATGTAGTTTTCGGACATATTCCGCCTAAACAAACAAACTGTGATTAGCTGGTGTTCTAAATGGAAAATTAAAGCCGGCTGTCCGGACAGCAACAGGGCTATAAAGCGCACTGACCAAATTCTCATCACGTCAAATTTTTTCGCAACGGCCGTTTTCCAGAAACTATTGACGGTATATTTTATGTACAGCAGCCCACTGTACACAGAATGTACACAGAGCTGCAGCCGCCATAGCAGGGTTGATGGCAGATATAATATATATGCCTAGAACAGAGCTGGAGCAAATGCAAACAGCAAGGAGAAATAATATCCAATTCTAACTTTGGTGTAATATATTTTATATTGTTGAGTATTAAAGCTTATTTTACATAACATAATAAATTTGTCAATAATGTAACTAATTTCTTCTTATTTCTTTTATACAATATTATATAACAATATTTCCAGCACCCAAATAAACAATCACAATTTTATTTAATAATGAAATAAATAAACTAAACACAAATTCAGCTAGATATCGGATTTGTCAGTCAGACAGTTGTAAATTTGTCATAGATCATCGAAAAATACGTTCCGTTCTTAGTTTATAATTCAATCTCATAGTTTATAATGTAATGAAAATACGACCGTCTTCTAAAAAACAAATAAGATTTATTTATATTTTGACTAAAATTTACTAGTTTGTAATGATAATATAATTGTTAACTAGAAATATATGTTATACAACGCTATACCATTATGCGTGTAACGAAATTTATCTTTACCGATTCAAAAGTCCAAATAAAACAGACTTTCCTCTATTTGTCTATAGTTAAAGTAGCTCTGTATTGCCATATAGCAAAGGTTTAAGAAGACCTTAGCTGAGGAGACGAAATTGCGTGTTAAGTAACGTTTGAGTATTCCAGTTAACTAAGCAAGGAATTTTAACTAAAATGAATCTCAGGTAAGATGCAATTTGAGAAACGTTTGAGTATTCGGGCGTTACTCATTTAGATATTTGCAAAAATCTTATTGATCTTCATTTTCAAGCAAGGTCAAGCTTATTTGAGGAAGTGATGTCACAATGAAGATTTTTTTAAGTAATGTTGGCAATTTCCTCTTTTAGTACTGTACTTAAGCGTCATTTTTGAAACGCGGTGTCACCGAAACGACTGTTTATTCAATACAAAAACCGTTCGTTTAGTGACTCCACCTTTCAAAAATGGCACCTCTGTTTTTGTCACTGTCACTGTCATCTACCAACACAACAACCAACATAACGACGGTAATTTAAACAGTAAACATTGACAGTTGTCATCGTTTTTTTTACTGTAGGCATATGAAAAATGTAAATTTTGATTGATGTGTGTCGTCACTTCCGATGTAATGTTTAAAATTAAATAAAAAAATCCCGATAACACGGATAGATTAGTTTCTTAAAATTGCCTATATTTTCGATTAAAGGCACCTTTAACACTTTTATATATTTTATTTGACTACCCAATTGAGTTCAAGATTTGACAAACAAACATACTTACGTACAAGATACATTGCAAGTTAAATAAAAGCTTTTAAAAAATAACTGATGAACATAACGGTGTAAACGTAGTATTTTTTTTAGCTATAACAGGTTCCATTGTTGAGCAAAACCCTCATCATGTCGTATCTACGAACCGTATATTAGAAAATAACTCTTGGGGTATTTTTCTCAGTCTGTTTTGTATCAACTGAGCATTGTAGATTGTATTTAACTTGGTGTAAACAGGTGGCGCTCTCGTTCATACTGGATAACCTTCTGACGACCAAACTGAAGGTGATGCCCGAAGCGTGGCCGTTCCTCAAGCCTGTCAACAAAAAGCAAGTCAAGGATTACTACAGCGTCATCAAAAAGCCTATTGATATGGAGACTATGGCTAAGAAGATACAAGGTACACTTATTCTATAATATAACGGGTTGTTTTGTAAGGAGGCTAGTAAAAACCTGTTTCTGTACCATAGATGTTATAGGCACACGTACATTAAGTATGTATCCAAGTATGTATAAGTATGTATGTGTATTTTATTCGAAACATAATATATTTAAAAAACTAATATTCGACTACGGGAGCCATATATAGTTCATAATGTACATACTTTTGAAATGTGCTACTAAACACCTTTCATACTCACTTTTTGTATGTAACATTCGATTTATATTTTTTTGCAAACAAATTGTTGCCTATGTCACCCGGACAAAAATGACAAATCGACTGAAATCTCATTTGTCAAAATTGGACGAGCGATTCGGATGCTATGGTGGAACACACATCGATATCCACATACATACATACATGCATACATATATACGTACTTACATACATATCTAAAATCATTATCCTTCCCCTTGGCTTTGCCGTAGTCGGGTAAAAAGTGGTATTCGATTTGATATTGTATGATACCTCATTTTTATTAACGAGCAAGGCACCAATTTTTTCTACAACTATTGTTCTCTACAGCACACAAGTATCACAGTCGGGACGAATTCCTACGCGACATACAACTTTTGGTGGACAACTGTCGCGCGTACAACGGTCCTAACTCGCAATTTACGCGGCAAGCCGAAGAAATATTGAAGGTCACACAAGAAGCGCTGGAAAAGGTGAGACCTGTTTTTTACCATCATCATCATTTCTTTATTTAAGCTGAACAAAGCTATAAACATCAATGAGACCTCTCCAACTCGTCTGGCAAGCGAGGACAGTGTAGGCCAAATCCTCTGTCTGCTCTGACCAAGTTTGGCTCTGGTAGTACAAAGTGGGTTGTGCTCCTGCAGTGGAGACAAAAAGACTTGATGATGATGATCATCATCATCATGTCAGCCGAATAACGTCCACTGCTGGACATAGGCCTCTCCCAAAGATTTCCAAAACGACCGATCAAGAGCAGCCTGCAACCAGCGCTCTCCAGCGACCCTGGTCATGTCATTAGACCACCTTGTGTAGGGTGTCGTATGCTTCGCTTGCCAGTACGCGGTCGCCATTCGAGAACCTTTTTGCCCCATCGGCCATCGGGTTGTCACGCTATGTTTTTATTTAAACTAAATGAAAGATCAGTAATTTACTAGTTTGGGCAAATTGCGTTTCGACGAGGTAATGGAATATCCAGGTTGATGTTACTATAGGTAACTTAATGATAATAGCTTGCTGAATGTCAAAAATAAAAAAGAAATAATAATTAGAAACTTATTAGATACTGGTATAAGTCCTATGTTTTTTTCTGATATGATTATTTTACTACAATATTTTGCATGGAATCTTATTTATTTATTTTATTTATTTACCAATTTATGCACACGGAAAAAGTATCACAGAATTAATAAATTAAAAGTACTTATTTTAAAAGAGATCTCTTCCAGTAGGCTTGTGAGAGGAGATGTTTGTGTAAGAGAGGCATAAAGGCGTGTTCATACATAGGATTTAGAAAGAAGACAATTATCCTTCCATTAGAACCTTCTGCGGATATCATTTTACTACTCAACCTCACGTTCGATTTACTATTGTTTCTATCCCAACAGTTCGGCGAACACGTGAGCCAGCTAGAAGCGAACATCGCTCGCGTGCAGCAGAAGATGCTCGAAGATGCTGAACATTCCGACTTGGAGCCTGAAGAGCCGCCGCCGCCGCCTAGTGATGAGAAGAGGGGCCGCGGTCGACCGCGGAAACATAAGCCTTCTACATCCACCGTGACTAGCGAAGGTAAGCGATAGATAAGGTTTTTGATTAAAAAATAAAGTATGTACAAGCTTTTATTTTGAGGTGTTGTGATTGTGAGAGGTGAGAATTTTTAATGCAACTTGTGGTCATCCATCCAAGTGCGGACCATTCCCGGTGTCGCTTTACTTGCGAAAGCGCTAGAAATGCTATTGGTCACCAACCATTCTCTGTCTCTGTCTGTCTGAGCTGTAATTGGCAGGGATAATAAGTTTTTTTTTAAATAAATTATTTGTACAAGCTTTTGTGGTGTGGCCAAAGTACTTACACATATGAAATAAGCTCAAACAAATGAAGTTGCGTCGTTTTATTACTGGGTTCCACCGACCACCTTCCGTGTCCGTGATCAGACCTTAGCCATAGTCTACCACAAAGTGCTCGTCAAGAGAAATCAAATGAGTCCTACTCAATGAGGATATGTTGTTTTATAATTATATTATAAATATATTTTCCGTCGTTCTCTTCATTCTTTAGTTTCATTCCTAGTTCTTTGTATTGTGGTGCAGAGGTCGCCACTTCCCTTCCTTTAAATTCAAGAGTCGAGAGATTATTTACAAAAATCATTAGAAGCATTAATACTTTTTGTTTACAGGTGGCCCACCCAGAAAACGCGGCAGGCCAAGGAAGGATCAGAACAGTTTGGAAGAAGGTAAGAGCAGTCACGATCAAATGGTTTTCAGAAATGCCAAGGATAATATAATTACTAACGTAACAGATACCCCACGCCATAGAAACTATTGGAGGGCTCGTAAGAGGGAAAACTGGTAGTTGCGGATAGGCATACAGAGATGGCAGCATACACGACTAGCAGAAAGTGACAGAGTTAATTTTAAAAATTTTTTTTTTTTATTTATATAATATGATTGATGACATTTGATGAAAAAGAGTACTACTTTATTTAAATAATAGTAACAAAATAATTTAATATTTTAATTATTACCTATATCGTCATCTAGTGTCAAGGGAGAGAAATAATTATGTTTGAAGCGAGGGGCAGGCGCTCATCATCACCGTACATCATGTTTCACATATATATTTTGTCACAGATCTGCAATACTCGGATAGCGGCAGTTCAGAGCTTGAAGAGGTGGAACAGAAAGACGCAGTTGAGGGTTTGGTGCAACTATCCGTGCGACCGGGTAATTACACAGGATATTATTTTTATTTTTTTTCCATCAAGTTGGTCTATTGTACTCAGTTTCTACCATAAGTGTTGACAACGAATTAAGAAACGTTGAAAAAACACCTATAAACGCAATATTGGATGCAATTTTATCAGTTCATTAAAAATTATTGGCTTGTTTTTTAATTTTTGTTCATTACTGTATTAGCTGTTGGCTTCCCTTAAAAGCAAATAAATAAATAAAATAAAATGTACCTAATCAGTTGACGTTTATCTCTTGAAAGCACTCTCTCCGTAGAAACGCACAGTTTTTTAGCTGTGTATCTTTCAAAGTCATTGTATCAAAATTCTAACATTACGTTTCATTCGCAGAAGATGACATACCGCCGATGGACACACCCTTCGACACATCAGAGTTCCTCATCAAGCGCGAAGTCCCTGACGAACCTCCTCAGCAGTCTGACGACCTAGTAGATCTGGACCAACACAGCACCGATTATAGCTTCCCGCCGGTTGTCAAGGTATCATCGTCAGGTCTTTTTGTCTCCACTGCAGGAGCACGACACTCTCTGTACTACCAGAGCCATATTTGGCCAGAGACTTACACTCTCCTCGCTGGCCAGACGGGTTGGAGAGTGTAGGTATACTATACACCAAACTTAGTATTACGTCGTAACTTAAATCGTTATACTATACAATAAGAAATCCCACATAAATAACTTAAATTTGAGTTAGATTCGTGTTAGGTCACTTTTTGCGCATTAAGTATTTAATACATATCACTTGTTATAATTGATCAACATTGTATTATATTATTTAAAAAAATACATAATAATAATATGACAAAGCCCTTCTGACTAATACTGGGAAAATGAGTTTGGGCGTTTCTTCTTAGCAGTGGTCGTTGTGAAGCGCTGGTATCGGTAGGTTCTCTTTAAAAATAAATTAAATGTTCATATACATACACTACACGTTATTTAAATTATACTTATTGAAGTGTAAAAGTCTCTATAAAGGTCTAATTACTAAATAAACATTCGAATCATTTGATTATTGGAAAAAATATTTCAGGGACGTAATTTGATTGAACCTGCGTTTGTATTTAGTATGAAATTCAAATCTATAGAACCAATTATTTCTGTTTGCTTGTATAATTTGTTTATGCCTCCATATACAAGTATATTATAGAACTCTTAAAAAAGATGAACATGTAATACATAGTGTATTAAAATGATGATATTGTTTAGGAGGAGCCTATGGAGCCGGATATGAACTTGGACCCGCCGATCATGCCAATGATGCCAATGATGGAAGGTCCTCCCATAGAGCCACCGCAGTTTAAGGAAGAGCCGCCGGAAAATTGGCAGGTGTGTACAATGTTTCAAATAACAATTTTTGATTAATAGCCCAGTAGTCAATGTCCCAGTATTTTGTAAAGGCCTCTTCTCTCACTTCTCCATGACTCTCGATTTGCTATTTAAATAACAATTATGAAATGTTAATGATTTACGATAGTGTTTTGGGCCCATAATAATAAACTAACTAATAGAAAATTTAAGTGTCACGTTGAAGAGAGTACAATACAAAATATGTAAATAATAATGTCTGAGAATTTTTAAAGGCTACGAAATAGGGATGTACAAATACAAGACGCTATCTACACTTCGTTTTAGTAAAGCGCTATATTGAAAATAAATTGTTTGAAGGTGTGCTTGCAAGCAGCCAACAGCACATTAAGTTGCCTTTATTCATTGCAATTTTGGCACTATTATACTTTAAAAAAAAAAAGGTGAAAAAATTATGTAATGTAAATTATGATAGTAAACATTTCTGTTTTTTACAGCCTGATCCTGCAATTCAAGATGATCTCCAAGTTACTGACAGCGAAGAAGAGGCGGAAGATGGACTGTGGTTCTAAAAATAAATGTTATATAATAAGCTACATAGATAATTACGATGAAATTTAAATTAGTAAGGAAAAGGTCTTGGATATTCTTAGTTATGTATTGAATTTTATATAGAAATAAAAATGGATTATGTATTTATAATTTTTTTTTCCTCCGTATCAAAATATTTGTTTTTACAATTAAAACTGGACCACAGAATTAATGAGTATTACATACAGAACGGAATTTTCTGAGGTCCCGCGTAATATGCATCCAGGTCCCCCATCCTCGCACCCCTCACCCGTTCTCGCCTTGTCGAGGCCATATTTAATTCTGTGGTGAGAAAGAGTCGCATCTGCCTGAAGACTACAATAGTAAAAATAATTTACCAAAGAGAATATAAATCACTGCGTGTTTACTATGCTTCAAAACAATATTCTTTTCATTTTATAACACTGCTAAATGCAGAATATAAACGCCGCTCTTCATCACACAATGGATTTATTTTCGAGGCTCGCAATCATCAATACTCTGCAATCCAATCAGCGAGCGTTTGCATAGAATATCAAATGGAGCACTTGTACACCCCTACTATGGAGGATAGAGAAAGCGCCAACAAAACACAATTTTTTCCCAAAAATGTTCCATTTTCTAAAGCCTGATAACAGTAATCTCTAGCCCTTTTATTCATAAAAATAACGACCGTTTGCTAAGCCTTTAGTTAAAACTTGTTTTGTCCCTTTCCCTCTTTTCATTACTTGTCATAAATAATTGGCCAAGTGCGTGACGGGCCACGCGCAGTGTAGGGTTCCGTAGTTGTTAATGCCAACTTTGAGTTTACGTCACTAAAAACGTCTAAAACGTCTAAGTATCTATTAAATTTGTATGAAATTTACCTTTTCAAGTACATTTTGTAAGTTGATCGCCTATAACTTTTTAATTTGTTAACCCTACTTAGCTCAGATAGTTTTCCTTTAAACTACATTATATATACTATAGCTGTGATTTTTTTCACTTGTCCATATATAACCGTTTAGCAGATAGATGGGGGGGGACACGTGACTTTAACAAAAAATTTCACTTTAAACCTAAATATTTCAGACACGGATCCCTAAATCGAAAAATGGTGTTTCCAAGCTCATAATATTTTTAAAAGACCTATTTAACGATACCCCACACAATGTGTTTGTAGAGAAAAAAAATATTGACTTTCTCTATACTTGTATGGCAGCTACCCTAAAAAAAAATTATTTCCATATTTTATTTTACGACTTTTTTGCCATGATTGATACACAAATCCATGCCAAATTACAGCTTTCTAGTACTTATAGTTTCTGAGTACGACCGCGGACGGACAGACAGATAGACATGGCGAAACTATAAGGGTTCCTTGTTTACTGCGGAACCCTAAAAAGGTGACAAAACACATTTTAACTAAAATAGCTTTAGCTAATGTTTGCATTTTTTTACGAATTAGGGGGTTAGTATCTACGTATATTCACTACAAATGTTAATAAAAGATCACTAAAATCACTCTCCATATTGTCCAGCAGTGGACGTTATGCGGCTGAAATGATGATGATGATGATGATGATATTGTCTTACACTTTACGCACTTGGCTCCTTTAACACCGAAGAAAAAAATACTCTAGACGAGACCAACACCTTCAAAATTATTTATTACATCATTGAAGGGAAGATAGAAGGGAAAAGAGGACCAGGAAGACCCAGGCTACTACTACATACTACATAATCGTCGTGTCTTACAGCGATATAAAACGGCTGGCGGACGAGAGACAAATAGAAGAAAATACATACTCCTCCGTCAAGAGTATAGATCTTAAATAATAAAGATAGGTACTACACTTTTACGACTCTCGGTATTTTGGAGGAATAGAACTGTTATTTAAACTAGACATTTTTGGTAGGAAGTACCAATAGGCATGCACGAAGAAAGATGATTTGTAGATGAAGCGAGATAATATAGATCTGTAAAGAACGTAGCAAGTGGAGGTCTATCCATACATATAGTCTGCCTACAGCTATGGGAAACAGACGCGATAATAACATATTTTACAGCTTGTGTGACACTTTTGCAGTTCTCCCAATTGAGATAGCTTTCCTTACCTCTACTCTCCGTAGTCTGGACCTACTCCCGCCCGACTGAATATTCATGCACGTCACTATATGCAGTGATTGTAGCCGGTATTTAACTGTGGGGAGGCCGATATTAAACGACTTTCAGACTGACAAAATGACTTTATTGTTAAGGAATCGACTTTGAAAAAATCGAGGACTTGCTAACACACATATTTTTTCAGAAACGAAAAACGGATTATTTTTTCTCTCATACTAGCATTATTATCATCATCATTTCAGCCGCATAACGTCTACTGCTGGACATAGGCCTCTCGCAAGGATTTCCGAAATGACCGATCTAGAGTACGACGTAGGACCAACATACCTACCTATGCATATGCAGCATAACTGCCTCCGTGGTGTAGTGGTTAGAGCGTTTGGCTCATACCCGGAGGTCGCGGGTTTGATTCCCGGCGGGGGCAACGACTTTGTGTTGTTGTCCTAGTTTGGTATGGAGATTGTAGGCTGATTACCTAATTGTCTGATAAGTAAGATGATCCGTGCTTCGGAGGGTACGTTAAACCGACGGTCCCGGTCACTGTCTTTGACATTGGTCGTTACCTAAAACCATGTCAGAGGCCTTTAAGGCGGTTTAAAAAACTCTGACACTAGTGTTAGTCACTAACACACACGATAAGAAGATGAAGACCTAGGTAGGTACCTATGTTAAATTCGAACCACATAACGTACCCGACCTAATGAGAATACAAAACCGTAAAAAAAATATACTTTTTCCCAAATTTTTATTTAGCAATTTGGAAAAAAAAACCTTTACATGATAATGGTTTTACTACATATACACGCGGTCGTCGCCCTCCCACATTTGCTTACCTGTTTGACCAACAAAGAGCTGCGAAATAGAATATCAAATGAATCACTCGCAAAGAGAAGACTGAATATTCATGCATCGTCTATCACTTATTGCCACCGCTATCTAATTGAGTAGGTTTACGGAGTTCTATATTAAACTGGCTTTACTAACAAAGAGACGTTAGAAATTCCACTTCTGTCCTATAAGTTTCTGTTTCAGTTATAGCACAGAATTAATAATAGTATTACATAGTTATAGTTAGAAATCGGAGGTTGCTTTAGGATTTAGTTATATTCTGGTTAGTGTTTACTTTCTTTATATTCTGTTTTGGTACTTGATACAAATAAGGCCTAGCTAACTTAAAATGCTTATAGTTCATTAAATATAAAGGGTAACAAAAAGAAACCATGGTTTATTAGCATCTTTTATTCTTTAATTGTAGGAGTCTAAGGAAAAATATAACAGTTTCAAACTTAATCTAAAAAAAAAAATAATTCCAAAACCTCTGACTTTGGCCTTAATAAATCGACTACACGTATTTATGGCCTGCACGATTCAAAGTTAAAATTGTCTTTTAATTGTGGTTCCATGTAACCAAATGCGGTCTCATAAAATTAAATATATCGGTTTCCTTGAATTATAATAACTTTTTTATACAAATAAATAAAATTATCTTTATAATCTGTAGCCAGACTTAGATAACTCTTATTAAGAAATTAACATACACTATCAAAAATATTAAATATTCAATAACAAAGTAAAGGTTACTTTCATAAATTTTCAAGATTTTTTATAATAGGCCTCATTCAAATACCATGTTCGAATAAGGCACACAACAACCACGTTGTAATTAATCAGTTTAGGAATTTTAAATTAGTCTGCAATTCTTATAAACGAAATGAGATCTCTGGAAATGAGGCTTCTGAATCATCTTTGGCTATTCCGATGCATTCCTCGTGATCTTCGCAATGTCGCATATCTCCAACCTTGTCTTCGTGACAGGCATGGCAGTACTAGCTTTCATTGTTGTTTCCTTTAGAATTATTTTCTACTTTTTTGTTTTCTTTATTACTAGTCCTTTTGGGTTTTTTTTATTAGGTTTATCATTTGTTTCTTTTCTTACACGTTTTGTTATTTCTTTTGACACTGTTTTCTTTTCCTTTACTTTGCTGTATATATCTTTCTTATATTAAATATATCTTTTGTCACTTTTTGACCCATGTAGTTTAATGCTTTTCTTCGTGGTCATTTAACATGTCCATAGTCAGCTGGTGTTGGCATAAATTTCTGAAAAGGAGATTTTCTACATAATTGTTCTAAAAGTAAGTTAACTATCTTCATCTAATCATCTGATGAATCTTGATCTTGAGATACATTTTTAGGCTTGTAATCATACGCTGATGGTCTTTTCCTGATACGCTGATGCCCTGTATACTTTTCATTATAAATTATATCCGACATATATAACTATAACCTAATGTATAGAGGTATCGTATGTACAGGTGCCTATCGTTTTAAAGTTATGTCAAAATAAATGAATATTATATTGCCTATAATAAATTTAATCACATCAAATTCGACTAACTTTGAATTATACCTATACCCATCCATTAAAAAAAAATTGTTGGTACAACAAGCATGTTTATTGTCGAATGAACATCATTAAAAGTTCTGAGAAGTTGTACATTGAGTTCAGGTAAATTGAAATATGCGGACTCTCCCTGCGATGTGCTTATGTCATTTTTGGTTATTTTTTTCTAGAACATAAAAACAAACCCATTCATAAAAATAACAACATAATTTTTTTAGTTAAAACAGGATTTGCACCTTTCCTATTCTCAATATTTGACATTGTATGAACGAGACAAAACATATTTTAACTAAAATAGGTTTTGCATACGTTTGTTAACTTTTAGGGTTCCGTACCCAAAGGGTAAAAATGGAACCCTTTTGCTAAGACTTCGCTGTCTGTCCGTCCGTCTGTCACCAGGCTGTATCTTAAGAACCGCGATAGCTAGACAGTTGAAATTTTCACAAATTATGTATTTCTGTTGCCGCAAACGCGATTGTTTTGCCCTTATTTGCTCGATATCAATAATGGCAACAGCCTACCTGTTGCCATTATTGATTGGCACTTGAAATATTCACGAAATACTCAGCTATATTTTTATTTTAATAATAAATAATAAAATTAAAACAAAATAAATATTTAGGGGCGTAAGTATTTAAATTTTTTTAATCCCATACAAAAAACTTGATTTTTATAGATAATGGTACGGAACCCTTCGTGCGCGAGTCCGACTCGCACTTGGCCGGTTATTATGAATAAAATAAGTGTGGGTGATAAAATTAGAAACCGATGAAGCCTTAATATCTTTATTAGTTGACGACCAAATGAGGAGAGAGGCTGAGACTGTTGCGCATTTAGCTTTTATAGACAATATCAATACAACTACTCTTTTTTAACGGAAGCTCATTTACAGGAAATAGTGTTGCCATATTCCTTATTAAATTAGTTACTATATAAGATATTCAACACTTTAAACAATCATTTCTACTATAAGTAAATATCGTCTATTAAGATTACTTACAATCGGCCATCCGGCAAAAACACGTCCTCGTGTGTTAAGAGTAACTAATACAATTCGCATCTGCCTTCTTATTGAACCTTTCATACAACTTTATAAATCTATTATTATATTACAGTTTTTTTTTTATGGTAGATAAGCACTTAGTCCCAACTCCTCAACAGAACATTAATTATTATTATTACTAAGCTTAAAAGTAAAGTCTTATCATCTATAAATTTAATGAAAAGTGTAAAACACATATGAACCAAAATTAACAATTATTAAACAATAGCATTCTCTACCACTTTATTTATCTGACTCAAATGTATACTAAAATTTACTGCAATGCATATTTCTAAAACAATAGAAAAACATCAGCAGCTAATTCAAGTTTTCTCGAATAGTTGACAGAGACATTCAAAACAAAAGCTATACTATTTAATAACTCAACATTCAACTACTTGAACCTAATTAATTAACAATAATTCTCTGTATCTGATCAATTAACAGTAACATATAACATAGATACTTAGGTATATTACTTTGAATGTATACAAAATGCTCAAATTAATTAAAATTTCAAGAGAATCTAGAGGGACTCCTAGTTAAAAAATTCATTATAGGATTCATATGAGTCACTGCTATCTCATCATCAATTAGCTGGCAAAATTTGCTTCTACATTTAAACCAGAATTCGACGAACATTTCATCAATTAAGGTGTTATGAGTCGCTCCTACACCTATAACACCATACATCACGTATATGAGTCGCTTCTACTCGCAGCTATACGTATAAGACAAGTTTCAATTTCAACAATTAAACAAGAACCAGTGACTAGATTGGTCATTGTTTCAAAATTATCAATTTCAAGATAACAATCATGGTGGTACAAGTCACTACTACATACATCTTTATAAATCGGCAACATGGTACAAATCTTAGAACAATAATTACAAACGGTGGCTTGTGCTAAAATTAATAAGTCAACGATACACAGTATAATCTACAACATAATTCAAATTATTCGCAATCAGAGTTATCTTCGTTACTGGAGCAGGACTCTTCATCGGCTCGTTTAAAATTAAGCCAAGGTTTCATTTTATCTATTGCTATCACGCCAGAGTAACTACGATTGTTTTTCCGGCTAATAGGAGTATCTTCAACCCGATATCTGTCATTACCAATGACGGCCGTAACACGATACGGACCTTGAAATTTTGGCACAAGTTTCCGACTTTGTCCGGTTGAAGGTACTTCTCTTTCTATACATACTAAGTCACCTACACCAAAAGTAATCGGAGTACTACTTTTTTTATCGTAATATTTTTTTTGTTTATCTTGGTAAACCGTTACATATTCATCAATTTTAGCCCGTGTACTAGCAACAGATTCGGCATTCTCTACATCATCCAAGTAATTTTTAATTTTCCCCTCTGTCATACCAGTTAGGTTAGTGCCAAATAGTGCTTGTGCAGGCGTAGTTCCTGTTCCCTTGTTTAATGTATTATTTAAACCAAATTGAACATCCGACGCGTATAGGTCCCATTTTTTCTCATCAGAGCCTACGCATTTAGCAGTAAGGGCTTCTAATAATGTCCTATTATACCGTTCGACCTGATCGTTAGCGCGAGGTGTAGCTACAGCGTTAAGTATATGCTTAACACCCAAGTCTTCAAGATATTCGGTAAACTTTCTACTAGTAAAACTGGATCCCCTATCCGATATAATTCTTTTAGGGATTCCGAATATACTAAAGTATTCCCGCATTTTTTCAATGACAACGGAAGCTTTCGTGTTTCTGACCGGTTTTAGAACTATAAATTTGGTATAAGCGTCTATAATGACCAACAAATAGCAGTTCCCTCGACTACTTCTGACAAATGTACCGACGTGATCGATATGTAGTGTTCCAAATGGCGTATTTTCTTTTGGTATAGGGTGCAGCGGAGGTTTTTTTCGAGAAGTAGACTTAGCATACGCACATTCAAGACATGAACCGACATACTTTTTCACAAATGTTCTGATTTTAGGAAACCAATATTGGTCCTGTACCCTTCTTAATGTCTTTTCAAAAGCAAAGTGCCCAATATCATCGTGACACTGTTTGAGAATTTGCCATCGTACGCCCTTTGGAACCACAAACCGATTACCATGGTCTGTTTTGCGAAATAACTTATTGCCTAAAACTACGTAACTATTTTTCATATCAACCACATTGTTAACTTCTGGGTCTTTCAAAATTGAAATTTTCCTCTGGATTTCTGAATCCGAAGCCTGTACGGTAGTAAGCCAATCTACATTGTCTGTGTTTGTTATAAGTTTTACATCTTGACAGGAATTAGTCTGATCGTTTAATGGTGGGTTTCTGCTCAATGCATCTACATGTGCCATAGACTTACCCGCGCGATAATCAATTGTAAAATTAAATTCTTGCATTGAAATCCACCATCTTGCTACGCGTGGGATTAAGTCGCGCTTTAGAAAAGTTGCCCTGAGCGAGTTACAATCTGTTACTATCTTGAACTCAATACCTAGTAGATACACTCTGAACTTTTGCAGAGAGGCGACCACGGCAAGAGTTTCCAATTCGTAAGAAGTCATATGCTGTTCGTCCACCGTGGTCTGGCGACTAAAATATGCGACTGGTTTTAAAACGTCGTGGTCATCTCTCTGTAATAGTATGCCTGCTACTCCAACCTTGCAGGCATCCGTATGCAGTTCGGTTTTGGCTTTAGGGTTATACAAAGACAATGTAGGTTCGCTAAGTAGTTGATCTTTAAGAGTTTCGAACGCTTGGTGTTGTTCGGTTCCCCACACCCATGTAACATCCTTTTTTAGTAAACGAGTTAATGGTCTTGCTATTATTGCAAAATCTTTGACAAAGCGGCGAAAGAAACTACATAATCCTATAAATTGTCGAACACTTTGCAAAGTCGTCGGGGTTGGAAAATCCGCGACAGCTCGTATTTTTCGGGAACCCGGTTTAATCCCTTCGCTACTTAGTCGAAATCCAAGATACTCAACCGAATGAGAAAAGAAGCAACATTTAGAAATTTTCAATGTCAACCCAGCTTCTTGAAATAATTTTAGTACAACTTCTAGTTTTGATATTCCGTCATTAAAAGAAACAGATGGTATTATTACGTCATCCATGCAACTTGCAACTTGTGACGTATTAGTGTGATCTTTTGGACTGATTTCACCGGCATTACATCTTTTACCATTTAACACAAGATTAATCATTCTCATAAAAGTAGACGGCGCGTTAACTAGCCCAAAAGGCATTCGATTAAACTCGAATTGGCCATCCGCGGTCACAAAACTAGTTTTATGACGATCATTTTCATCAATACCTATCTGATAATACCCGGAGGCCAAATCGAGGGTAGTATAAAGATTAAATCCGGCAAGATCGTCCAACTGATCATCGATTCTAGGTAACGGATAATTTTCACGAATAGTTTTTCTATTTAAAGCCCTGTAGTCTACGCAAAGCCTATTGTCCCCAGTTTTTTTTTTCACCAATACTATTGGGCTGGCATAACACGAGGTAGAGGGGCGAATAATCTCACAGTCTAACAATTCTTTTACCATCTCTCGAACTTGACCCCTTTGAGAAAATGGCAACCGGTATAGTCTATACACAACCGGTTCATCATCTCTCAATGGAATCTTCATTTCTAACAAATTGGTCTTCCCTAATTCTTGCAAATTAAAAGCAAAACATCCTCGGTACCGGTTAAGCAACTGTAAAAGGTTCGCCAGTTCATCATCCGTAAGTGTACCATCACTAACTATATCAGATTTTAATATAACTCTTGGTTGCTCTACCGTTTCAATATTCATTACATTAGTGGGAACACCAGTTTCGTCTAAATGTACAGGGTAACAGCGTGCCACTGGTGTTCCTGCTTTAATATTAAAAGAGTTTTCTGTTAGACCCTTTAAGAGGGCTATACCTAATCCATTTGTTATAGTAAAGATACCTTGGACTAAATAATGCTCATGACCGTCTTGAAATCTGCTAGAACCCTCAATAAAAACATCACCGGTATAAATGGGATCTGTATAAATCTTAACAGCTATTGTTTTATTACTTACAATTACGTCATCGGAACAAAACAAAATTATTCTTCTAATATCATTTGTCGTATCTAACGAACATATATTTAAATTGTCGCTGTCCATTTCAACTTTAATATGACGTTGCTCTGTAAAAGACTGACCAACTAGTAATGGAAAACGTAAAGTATTGTCGGGTACGATGAGAATATTAACGTCAGCGTCTGCTAAATCTACTTCTAAATTTACGGTACACTGGCCCAGAGGTTGAACGTAAGCATCACCAAATCCTCTTAAATAAGGTAAATTGTTGTTCACCTGCCAATCTAATCTTAAATTTGATGCGGAGGTCAAAGTCATTATGGTAGCAGAACTGCCAAAATCTATAAAACAGTCGACAGGTGTCCCATTGATAAAAGCTCGTTTACAATACTTAGATGAGTCCGATTGAGTTTCTACTAACATGACCGGTTTAAGGTTAGCTTTCTTATCAACCGAAATATTACATTTAGTCGACGTGTGGCCAAAACGCAAACATTTATCGCACTTGACTAATGGTTTCGTACATTGCGATTTGTAATGGCCTTGTTCGTTACAATTATAACATTTAACGATTCTGTCACCTGTCTTCTGTCTAATAGATGCATCAACCCTATTGTTATTATTATTATTAGAGACTCTAGTTCTTTTGTTATCTATTAGCTTCGCTCCCTTTTAATACGGTAACAAATCTTCTGGAGACTTAAATCGAGCCGCTTCAGCACCAAGTCGGATACTCCTATCCTCAATGCCGTACACAATGCAATCTACAGCGTGTTCTCCCTTTATACCGCAACGATTTAACAGAATAAGTTTATCATAATAATAATAATCCTCCAAAGAGTCAGAAAACCTTGCATGTTTTGACAACATAGTGGACAATAATTGTCCATAATTTTCTTGACTAGGAAACGCTTGTCTCAACTTATTCTGCCATTCAGGCCATGTGAATAATACGGTAGAGAGTCCTTCATACCATTTCTGCGCTAGTCCCTTTAGTTTAGGAATTGCATAGTGTACGGTCTGACGATTTGACCACTCGTATATTGTTGCACATTCGTTAACCTTATGAAGCCACATTTCTATAGTCTGCTCTTTTTTACTTGGATCAAATTCGGGGATAGTGTTTTGATGCGATAATTTTTCGCCAAACATACCGTTACTACCTGCAGCCTGAAGGGCTTGTACCAGTTGCGAAATATTAAATTTAGTAGCGACTTGTGACTCACCAATATCATCAGGTGCACGCTCCTTGCACCGACTTGCATAATGACGATTCTCGTTTCTTCCCTGGCTTCCCTCGAGCTCCCGGCTCCGTCCACGACGTCCGTTGAGATTGAAGTACGGCGTACGGCTCCTGTAGCAACTCGGTCGTACGTGGCGCTCGCTGGTATGGGACCGTGGCGAACGGCTTCTGCAGCGGCTTAGACGTTCCTTTCGGTTTGGTATGCGCCAGACTGGTGAATGTGGTTCTCTGCTGCGTGCACTGTTACGCCTGGTCCGGCTCCGTGATCGTCTGCCTGACCGGTGAGGCGACGGCGTCTTCAGTACGTGACGTTGGTCTGGTGAACCTCCTTGTCGTTCCATATTCCTGAAAACCACCAATTGCCACAGTATCATATTTGTCAAACAGGTTTCATTAACGGTGATCAAGACCTTCACTCCGAATTCACACGCTACCGCAGCTACGTATCCGTGGCGTGATAAAGTCTAGTATGGTTTATTGTAAAATAAATATTTGTCCGATAGTCGTTCTATTTTTTTTTTAAAAGCCTATATCCCACTTCTGAAAATTGTGGGTGATAAAATTAGAAACCGATGAAGCCTTAATATCTTTATTAGTTGACGACCAAATGAGGAGAGAGGCTGAGACTGTTGCGCATTTAGCTTTTATAGACAATATCAATACAACTACTCTTTTTTAACGGAAGCTCATTTACAGGAAATAGTGTTGCCATATTCCTTATTAAATTAGTTACTATATAAGATATTCAACACTTTAAACAATCATTTCTACTATAAGTAAATATCGTCTATTAAGATTACTTACATAAGGGAAATACTTTTATTTCAGGAAATATTACAAAAAGATAAGGTAGAGTTAACAGCTATTTGTTTGATAGGTATTAAATAAACGGCGAAGTGCGAGTCGGACTCGTGCACGAAGGGTTCCGTACCATTATCATGAAAATCACGTTTGTTGTTTGGGAGCCCCACTTAAATATTCATTTCATTCTGTTTTTTAGTATTTTTTGTTATAGCGGCAACAGAAATACATCATCTCTGAAAATTTTAACTGACTAGCTATCATGGTTCATGGGATATAGATAGACGGAAAGCGGAGTATTCGTTGTTTTTTTTGTTTTTCCTGTGTGTAAGTAACCAACACTGGTGTAAAAATTTTCAGGTATCTGACATAGCTTAACGACTGCCATACAAATATGACAGCCGAGTCTTAGTAATAGTAACCAATTTTTACCCTTTGAGTACGTAACTCTAAAAAGCACTTGTGATGAAGTGTTTGTTTTTAATACCTACGTAGTACGTAGGTATATATTTTCTGGACTATAAATAATCCCCTCGCTATTGTAACATCCGTCTGCAATGATTTATTCATCCAAAGGACTTAACCCTATTTTGGAGGCTACATTCGCTGGGCTGTTTTTTAAATTCGGGACACCACACATTTGCCGGGTGGTCAACATACATCACTGGGCGCTTAATGCGAGTTAAACCGAGTTACCTCTGAATATTGCATAGATTTTAGGTGGAAGTGAAATGAAACGTTGGAGGAAATAAAATAGGGTTTTACTTAAATATTACCTGCCTCCGTGGTGTAGTGGTTAGAGCGTTCGGCTCATACCCGGAGGTCGCGGGTTCGATTCCCGGCGGGGGCAACGACTTTGTGTTGTTGTCCTAGTTTGGTTAGGACATTGCAGGCTGATCACCTGATTGTCTGATAAATAAGATGATACGTGCTTCGGAGGGCACGTTAAGCTGTCGGTCCCGGTCACTGTCTTTGACATTGGTCGTTACCTAAAAACCATGTTAAAAACTCTGACACTAGTGTTAGTCACTAACACACACGATAAGAAGAAGACTTAAATATCTAGTTGCTATTATTTTAGAATGAATTTTGTTTTAGTTGCCAAGTAAAAATAAGATTCCTCTACTACGGAGGCTATCTAAAGTTCATGGAATATCTTCAGAAGCTTTCTATACTTCCTATAATAAAGAGATAATATTTATAATTTATTAAGTATTTATTTATTTATTTTACTACTAATTGCACAGAATTAAATGAATAAGATACAGACACATACGTAAGATTAATGTTGAAGAAAGGTTTTTTTTTAAAAACAAATAGACAACACGTTACTGTGGGCCCGATTGACAAAAACACTCCCAACACCGCAAACAGCTACAGGGAAAAATGTAAAAGTACTGACATGTATTTATATTTGAAAAAATGTTTTATTTTCCCTCTGATCTAGAACGTTCAAAGTTTATTTTATCAATATTACAGTATAGCGGATGTTTGAAACGCGTGGTTTGGGATTATTGCTTGTCCTACCAATATCGCAAACGTGCTCTGCCAAAAACGTACGATAGAACAATATTAGGCCAATATGCCTGATATTACTTTGGAAGGCAGGTTAGATACTTATATAACTTCGGTATTGTGGCGTCCGGAGATTAAACTGCTGATGAAATCATAGATATTTGTATTATTTATTATTTGTAAATGAATTTCTTTCGGCGTACCTTCTCGGCAGTGTTCGTTGCGAAGCACTGGTATTGGTAGCTTTTCTATAAAAAATAAATAAATTAATTATAATATACTAATTGACGTGTAAGAATTCCTGTAAGATTTCGTTACTGAAGAAAGTAATGAATTTTGAATTGTTGAGTACTTAAAATAAATGTACTCAATTATCTAAGTTATTGAAGCAATTAATTTAATTTGTAAGTGGAAATCCATAGTCTCTGCCTACCCCCATGGGAAACAGGCGTGAAAATATGTATGTATGTTTTAGAGCAATTAAAATCCTTGACACATGAAAGTATTCTGTATTTAATCAGACTACATATTTGGAAATACAAGACTTGGGTAATGGGTTGGCCTGGGCCTCGTCATATTTTCTTCAAATAGGTAGGATAGGTTCTTATTTAGTTCTTATTTATTTTCGTGATATTATTATGTAGGGTACCTACTTTTTTATCTTTGCAAGTAAAGAAAGATTCTTATGATAAGAAGTAGGTAAAGTATGAATTTTTATAAATACCTTCCCAAGCTTATTAATTTATGTAAGTAAATAATCGGCTCATGAACATTTTTTGTTTGATAATTATTTCTTCTAAACTATACCAAAAGTTTTTATTTGCCGTGTGGTTTCCACCAAAATAGAATAAGACCACTCCAAATATTCCCATGGATGTCGTAGAAGAGCGACGTTTGAAATAAAAGCAAAACAAAGCTTTTAGACCTCTCCAACTCTTCTGGTCAGCGTGGTGGGTGCAGGCCAAATCCTCAGGCTATTCTGGCTTAATTTGGCTCTGGTAATACAGAAAGAGTCATGCTCCTGCAGTGGAGACTAAAAAGACGTGATGATGATGATGATTTACAGAAAAAGACAATAAGTACTTTATTAACAGTTTTAAATATTAATAACAAGTTGTACAAATATACACAATGGCCTTTTTAAAGAAACGGTTACGGTAAGTACCTATAGTATACATACAATGTGTAACGGAAAGGGGGTATCAATACAAAATTAAATACCTACCCTGCCAAAATGTATAAAGCTGCAGATTTTTGCGATATCAGGGATGGTCCTATAGTAAAAGTTGTTCACATTGAATAGTACTTTTACTTCCTTCCAGGTTGATACCCCCTTTCCGTTACACCCTGTATGTACATGTACGGTTAGGCTTCAAAAAAGTAGTCATAATTTCTCATACAATTATTATAAGAGATCATGACTCCATTTTGAAAGCGTACCGTACTCAGGTATTTATCTATACCGCAGAACATGCCTATACACTCACATCATAAAAGCGGCTTTAAATAAAAACAAGATGAGGTGAAAACTAAGTAGGCGACCGTTCCTAATCCTGTTTTTCTTTTATTATCCCCTTTTGTGGCACGTTTCTATTATGAAAGCCCTGTTTGGGGAAAGTATTACAGCGGGTCCATCTCTGACCACAAAAGGTTATCCCGTGAACATCAGACGATATCTCGACTCAAATAAGTACTTTTTCTTTGTATACTTAAAGGGTTTTTGGTCGGCGTAATGAATACTTTTTGCCCGTTTTGTAATTTATAGACTTTTACTAACGTAGAGAACATTTATAGATTTGTACACAAGTATTTTTTTACAAACAGCGATCCAAAGTTATTTCAATTTGATTATGTATTAATTAAATATGCCTTGAGCAGGCAAATTACCTACTTCATCACAACAATACCATAAAATATTCAATCTTTTCAATAGTAGGATCTATTAAAATTATCATGTTAGTACATAATACATTTAAGTATGTAATTGTAACATACAAGTGTGGAAGGAACATACCCGTAATAAATCGAACTGCAAGGTGTACTTAGATCACTATATTATAATTGGGTATTTTTCTAAGTCAAAAATAAATTATTTTGTACTGATAACAAAATAAAACGTCGCAAAATAATGTCACTTGTCTTTGAACATAACCATTTTAACGTGATTTAATATTTATTATTGCAGAAATACTGATAATAAGAGCGCTATTTGACTACAAAAAACTGTGACGTCATCTGCCTGTATTTCATACAAAATCCCATAGAAACTGTTTGTTTTGACGTTTAGAAAAAAGTATCTGATTTGACTTGTTGGAAAATAGCGTATTATAATAAAATAACAATCAATAAACAAAAAAAAATATATATACATACAAATTGCTGCACACTTTTGTATGGAAATGCCGAATTTGTTAGTTGTTGATTGTTATTTTCATTTATGGTCTAGTATAGCCGGTGGTTTAATTATTACGGCTTATGTCCCTTTAACGTGTTAAATACTTAAGCTCATTAATAGTTTATATATCTACATATTTCCTTATAAGTAAATACAAAAACAAACGTAAAAAAAAACAACAAGAAATGCGTGAATAAAGTTTAAGTTTGCTGAGTGTCGAACATTTGTGACAAGCACATTGTTTCAGCTATTTTTTAATAAATTAAGTACTTTAGTACGTATCTATTATCTGTATAAAAGGCAGCCATTTTGAAAAAGCGTCTCTGCAGCAAGGTAAGTAAGTATTCCATAAGCACTCAACCGCCAGACAATGACAACAATAACCAGAAATAAACATAATTAATTATGAAAACGGCCTCAAATAACTAAGGGAAATCCGAGAACCTAAACGAAAGCCCTTTTATTTAGGGTGTTTTCGTAAATGGCGCACCGTTTAAGAGATCCAGAGGTCATACAATCAGAAACTCGTTAACCGAGAATTCGGGATTTCGAGAACTCTCCAAAGTTAGACTTTTGCTGATGAGTAATATTTTATGAATTCGTAACTGCTCCTGCCCTTACACTTTAATCGTTCGCGTATAGGTAATCACACAAATGATGAGATATGTGAGAAAAGGGTGAGAAAGATAAAACATAATAGTACCTATGTATACAAAGAAATTTTAAGAATTATTGCATAGATACGGTTTTCCGAATAAAAAAAAAAAAAAAAATTACAGTAAAAAAAATTTGCCCTAAATTTTTACAGACTGTATAGGTATTGTTATCTCATCGAAATGTTGCATTGGATTTTTTTTCTCCATATTGTACGTAAATAATTACATAAGTATTCCATGCATTATGTTGTGGTAAGGACAGTCTACCTACTCAAAATAGTAGGTACTTATACATGCCATGCCATGGTCAAAGTTGATTTGAAATTGAAAAACTATACTGAAACTATTTCCACTAGATAAACTAAAAATAGTGTGAAACCTAAAAGCCTAAGCAAAATGGTGTGCTAACTTGTTTAGAAAGATTTGCGTTTCGTTCAGAATAAAGCTTCACATTCACAAGTTCTGAAAAATTCACGACTAAAATGTGGGGCTCGCCTGATACGGACAGTCAAACTTTTGCTATTTTTCTTGACTTAAGTCCGACTGCGTTTGAGAAATAGGGGTTACTATTTAATCTCCAAATATAGGTAAATAGGTATATATAAGTTATTACCTGATTCTTAATCTTTTCTGTTTGATGCAGAACCATTCATAATCGTCCAGCTAAACTATATAGTGTATTTGAGTTAGTATCCCGTAACACAAGTCTTGAACTTACTTTGAGGCTAGCTCAACAATGTGATTTGTCTGTATATTTTATGATTTTGACGACCTCCGTGGCGTAATGGTCAACACGCTAGACCGCCAATCTGGAGGTCCTGGGTTCGATCCCCAGCCAGGGCAAGTTGGAAAATGGCCTTTTTCAAATTGTCCTGGGTCTTGGATGTTTATCTATGTAGGTATATATTTGTTATAAAATATAGTATCGTTAAATTGGTATCCCATAACACAAGTCTCGAACTTACTTTGGGGTTAGCTCAATCAGTGTAATTTGTCCCTATATATTTAAAAAAAAAATTAAGATTTTAGGCAGTTGTTATACTTTAGTAAACGAACAAGCCGACTTACTAATATAGAGTTGTACATCATTACAAGTATGTTTGTTTTATTTAATTAACGAGGCAATGGGTGGGAAACCGTGCTGTAATAGGGCGTCTGGCAGCTAGGTGTGACGACGATATTAATCCCCTTAAACAGAAAGATTTAAAAACGTTTGCTAAACCAATTTTAATTAAAATGTGTTTTGTCTTGTTCTTACAATGTCAAATATTGAAATGAGTAAAAGGGCCAAAATATATTTTAACAAAAATATAGGTTTGGCATACATTTTTATGAATATGAGGGTAAGTGTCGCCAAACACTGGTCCACAACTATATAAAATCGCCATTCCGACTCGCTAAGAAGAAGAAGAAGCAAATAACACGGAACAGTGGTATAAACAAAAATCTGATGATAAAGATGAGTTAGTTACCTTATTAACAGTAAGTCGGCCATCTAGAGCTTCACAATTAATTCCCTGGTTGAAATAACCAACCAATCCCGGAATAGCTATATCAGTTTCAGTTAGCAGCGATTTTCTCCCTCAGTCTGTCTATGCCGCTAACACTCGATACATTCAGAAATACCGAAATATTTAAAAATAAACATAGAATATGGTGCACGACTGCCCGCCTGATAAGAACAGTCAAACTTCCGCTATTTTACTTGACTTACTGCATCGAGTTTAGCTCAGTTTAGGGGTAAAGTTTCCACTGCATTCGATAGATAGGGGTTGATAAGTTTAGGGTCGTTGTCCGTGACCCCGATATAATTAATCAATTTAAAAAGAGGAGGTATTATTGTTATTTCAAAGAGCTATAAATTAGTAGTGTTTCGGAACAACTAAGTTTATTCTGCTAAAATAAACTCATTGAGATATTATTGGTCACTTACCCGCTGAAGAGCTTTGATATAATTTATTTCTGTGTCAGTACATTAGAAACTCATGCTAGTACAATTCGAGTGGAAAATTCGAAGTTAAAATAGATAACGTTAAACGTATGCGATTCATTGTGAAAATTGCAGCGCGTTTGCGATACAAGTCAGTTTTATGTGTTTTAGGGGCTATTACATGTACGTGTTCGCTATTTATTTTTATTTGTGAGTCTGTTCCGCCGCCAATATTGCCATTATTCTAGCCATTTAGGTACTAGCAATATTTTTAACAAATTAAGTTAACGAAAGAAATTTCAAGATAGCCAATAATAACTACAGATAAAGAATTTAGTTGTAGACTATGGTTCAGTCAAGTATTTGGTACGTATTCTATTTAGTCCGGCAAAAAATTTGATTATACAAAAATAATGGACCCATATTTTTCCTTTTATCAATTCAATAAAAATTCACAAAGATACCTACAGAGCATCAAAGATCCGTAATGGGGGCTTGTGACGTTATCGTACTGTTAAAATCGTACAAAGCCATGACGTTTTACGAAATTTAAATGCGCTGTATTTTTGTCGTCATTTTTCATTTAGAAAAAGACAATATTTTATAATGATTGATCGATGATCTGCCATAACCTAATGAGCCTCTCATGGACAATATGTGAAATGTTTAAAGTGGACAGTCATAGTGCGGTTGTAGTGATATTTATTTGCGGACTGCGGTGGGCGTCTTTGGGCGCCGTCCGCCACTCAATCGGCTATGAAAACCAGTGGACTCGTATAGATTTGTAGCCAGAAGCTCCCGTGAAGCAATCAAAGGACCTATACCAACCTTTGATTGTATAGTTAATTAAGGATTTAGGATTAGGAATATTAAAGAGATATTATTACTAGACACTGGCAAAATAAGCTTCAACGAAGTTTGATCGCCATAATTAAGAAAAGGAAAAAAAAAAAAAAAAACCTAATGAGCCAAAAAATAACATTACTTGTTAATGAAAATTTAAGATCCTAGGTGGATAGAGTTACTAAGTTTTCACCGATTATTCGAAAACGCCTGGACCGATCTGGAAAAATCTTTTTTGCTTGAAAGGGTATACTTTCGATGTGGTCCCATATAAATTTTATCAAAATCGTTTTGTTTAGTTTGGGGATGAAATTGGTATTTAGTTTTAAAAAAATATTCTTTATTTGAATAAGTTTAATTTAAGTTTTACTGGATGCGTACCTATAGGCAAGTAAAGGTGATTCCTAATTCTATGGTGATTTGCTAAAAGAAGGAACTAATAATACGTAAATAAGCACATTTATTGTTAAGCTCGAGTATGTATACCTACCAAATTTATTCAAATAACAATGCTTGGATTTCGGTAGATATTATGTTATTCCCGTTCTTTCTTTATACTAACCTAGTTGACCATCATAACGAAAACACTATACACACAATAAAACAAACATATCTCCCCCTTTAATCTGACCACAACCCGTGTATTATAATAAACAGTGGATACAAATGACGTCATTAATTATTGTGAAAACCATCTACTCTGTAGGGGATTCAAGTTTAGTACCTAATAACGTGACCTCCGGCGCGGTGGTTCAGTTTTGGTGGTAATAGTTTGGAAATGGTCCCCTAATATGTTACTGAAGTGTCCCCGAGCTAGTGTGCTATTCTTGAAAGTGAAATTTCACTAAGTCACATCTATAGTTGTCCTACGCTTCCTCAAATCACCTTATTTCGAAAAGTTGTGAATTTAATCATTCTAAGTACATGATTTGCAAAGTGCATTCGCAATATTTCTAGGCTGCTACTGATCTTATCGGGTTAAACGTTCCGTAACTACAGTATGGATTTTTATAATTAAACCCGATATTACAAGTTTCATCTTATATTTTCATGTTTACTGATTTGAAGAAGACTCATACGCATTTTTTAAAGGATTTATTGAAGGATCTACTTATATATTACTACCTACCTAGTATACTAATACTTACGAATAGACTAAACCATGCCCTTAAAAATGACGAAGTGGTATGTCGTGGTAAGAAATCCTGTAGATTTGTGACGTACACGTTTAGTGAGATTTAATTTTCAAAAATAGCACTCCTATGTCACAGTTCCACATATCTACGTAAGGACGAGTAAATAGTGAAGTTTATTATGAGTTTATGAGCGAAAGGAATTTGTTTGATCATATTTTGATGTGCGTTTGATCAAATTTGAAATGAAATTCACTATATTGGTTTTGTGGTTTAAAGTCCTAGTCATTTAAGCGCGTTTCGGGTTGCTCCATATTTTTGCTGCCTTGGAACCCCGGATGCTCTTTCCTGTTTTTTTTTTTCCCAAGATTATAATATGTAAATATACTTATGGTCACTCAATGTTGCTAAAGGTAAGTTTTATTCCCCCCCAATGTGGGGACCATTGTCGCTATGGGGGGCTCAGTACCTGCGGTTGCCTCGGCCGCAGGGAAGCTAAGAGGAATCCATTGCCCGGGTTGAGGCTTAGGCCTCCCCGGGCCCGGCGAAGGCCATTCCTGACTGGAATGGCCTGGCTGTGAGGGAAGGGGGTAACGACGACCATCGCAGCCGTGGTCGGGGTCGCTGGGGAAGACGAGTGTCGGTGTATCGTTGCCGCTCGCCCTATCCTCCGGGACAAAGCGCAGCCGTGGCGCTTGGCACGGCATCAGTGGGGCCGCAGAGGAGGAGGAGTGTTGGTGTTACGTTGCCGCTCTCCCTATCCCCTGCAACCGGCTGTATGGGCCCCGGTCACCGTCAGGTTGACTGGGGCAGATTATGAGGGCTGGTTGGACGGTGAAAACACGATTCCATCGTCCAACAGACAGCCCTCCGGGGTGGAAGGCAGGCGCGTGTGCGTGTCAGCGCGCCTGTCCTTGGGCCAAGAGGCCAAGGCGGCGGTTGCTCCGGTCCCTCTGAATCAGCAGAGGGTGCCGTGAGGCTGTTGGCGAGCCGGGGCCGCTTAAGTAGCGGCCGGCCGCGCCGGGGCTGTGGAGCATGAAGAAGCACACGGTCCCGGCTGAGAGGTGACACCACGGAGTTTTTAGTGGTGCACCACATAAACTTAACGGTGTCCTGTAACCGGTAAGGTATCCGAAGGAATTTCCTCCGCGTCAAAAACAAAAGGTAAGTTTTATTCATATTCCCCCGACTTTGCACAAGAATGTTGAGTAGGTACATTATACGACATTGTTCATTGCCAGCTTGCGGTAAGCACTTCATAAAAAAAGTATTGTGGTCCATCCTAATTAATTTCGATCGATTTAAGTTCATTATGTTCATTTGGAAAAGTGGTTCTGACTGAATGCCCTTAAATTCTCATATCATATTTTGATGTGCTCATAAGTAATTGCTTAAAGTATTTTTTGTTCAGAGTTTTCGAAATCCTTTGGCCCATTAAAATCTGATTCCACATTGATAAACATTAGTGTATATTTTTAAGACTTAAAAAATTATGATATATTCCACAAAACAGAAAATTGTATCAGAACCTTTGTCGCCAAACTTACACAAATAAACCAATAATCATATACTGCATTACATAATAAACAATTCGTTTAATTGGTCGTTTCTCTACCATATATGATACATATAAACAATTCGTTTTATTGGTCGTTTCTCTACCATATATGACGTTATTATCCAAAGAAACAAATTTAATTCTTCTTCTTCTTATCGAGTCGAAATGGCTTAAATTAAATGTTATTAGACCAAAACCTAGCCACGGCAACTTCTTTAGGTGGTAAGCTACGCTGTCTTAAAAAGCTGTTGCGGCTTTTAAGGCGCGTTGGAGGAGGTTCTTGCCCATAAAGCAGATGTTTGCTGTCATGTATTTGTTTATATTTTTCTCCACCGCAGGCAACCGCACGCCGAACGCTAGTTGGAGCTATCCCAGACAGCGTATATAACTGATATAATGGGGTAGGCTTTAAAGTTCCAGTGATGATTCTGCACGTAACGTTGAGGGCAACATCCACATTTTTGGCATGTGCTGAGCGTGCCCACACAGGGCTTGCGTATTCGCCAGCTGAGTAGCATAAGGCTAAGCCACTAGTTCGAAGTATATCAGGCGAGGCGCCCCATCGGGTGGAAGTGAGGCGACGCAGAATACAGTTACGTGATTCGACTTTAGCTTTCACAGAGTAGCAGTTTTCCCTATATGTTAAAGAGCGATCCAGGGTGACTCCTAGGTATTTTGGAGTAGGATTGTTTTTGAGTTTTACGCCGTCCCAATATATATTAAGATGTTTTTTAGCTCCCTGATTATACAGATGAAATGCACAGCATTCAGTCTTATTGGGATTCGGTCTCAACGAATTGCTTCTTAATAGTCGGAGAGCTGCTCTAGGGCCATTGATAAATTAGTCTCTATATTTTGGAAGCTTTTTGATTGAGACGTTAGGGCTAAGTCATCTGCATAGATGTAACTATTGGTGTTTGGGAAGCGGGGTTGGTCGTTAGTGTAGATGTTAAATAGAGTGGGTGCCAAAACGCTACCCTGCGGAAGACCATTTTTTTGAGTCCGCCATCTACTTTTGTGGGAATGTAAATAAACCTGGAAACGCCGGTTTCGCAGCATTTCACCAAGCAAAGCAAATTTAATTATTATAAACTTACGTACGATCTCAATTTGCAGTTGAGCTTTTTCTCTTTCGTGATATAGTCGCATAGGCAATTATACTTGTACTGTAGATGTATTGTATTCATATTCATAAGCAAATAGACATATGAGATTCAAAAAATAAACGAATGCCAATAAAAAGCACCAGTTTGGAGTTTTGCAGATAATTTATTAGAGGATGCGTCTGTGTGTGACGGGACGGGCGTTAAATAAATTTTGAACATTTCTGGTTTGCGTTTAGTTTAGTTGACAGCGTGCGACAGTGAACTGATAGTAGCCGAAGGTATAATAGGTACATTGGTATTTAAAATTTATTACAGGCATTTTTTTAAATGCCGTGTGGTTTCCGGCAGAGTGGAATAGGGCCACTCCAAGTCCTCCCGTGGATGTCGTTACTTACTTTTACTTAGAAAAAAGCGTTTTTACGTAAAATCTGATTGTTAAGAAAATCGATACCTAGCCTGGTCGATCGCTTCATAAAACAAAAGATATTAAAATATTAAAGATCACTAAAAGATTTTCTTACAAATTAAGAAGTACTTATACATTCACTACCTAAATGAGCTTGGTAGTCCGGTGGGATTATATATTCAAGTACTTTTTCTTGTTAAGCAACCCCAGGTGGACCGCATTTGAATGGAATGGCATAAAAATGTCTGTGCAATAAGGCACGTTAAATTGTATGTCAGTCATCAATTCTGTGTCAACATCTATCACCATTGTTGGCCACCTACACATTAGAAAAATAAAACCGAACTACAATCTAAAGGACCAGCCTGTTTCATAAGGTAATTGCGTCATATAGAACGTATACAAAGTTGTACTAGACTAGCTGCGTAAAACTGTGAAGTACCTCCCTATACTATTAAGATTATAAATGCAAAAGTTTGTATGAATGTTTTTCCCACAGCCTGAAACTGAAGCTGTGATGTTTGGCCGGCAGCTGAAGGTAAATAAATTTTGTTATGCGTTAGTTGTACATTCTATTATAATTATTGTATGTAAGTATGTTAATTATACTGACCATCCCATCACAATTTCTTTTATAAAGCGCGGTTGCCGAGAAGAAATAGCTAAGCAATAAGGCCGCCACATCTTAAAAACAAGCGAATGTGCCGCCGCGCCGGTTTGCACATTCACTTGTTTTTAACACAATAATGTCCTGTATTTATTTATTTGGTGCCAATAAAGGGTATTGTATTGTATACTCAGTCTTATTATCATTTCGTTTCTTTATATTCTGCCGATAAAATTTGTCCTCACTGCTAAGACAAGCAGTTTACAGCAGGTTTCCCTTATCAGCAGACACATAACCCCGGTAATTTTCCGGGTAGACGAACGGTTTTACAGACGTTTCTAAACGGTAGCTTAACTTCAACTACACCCTCCATTTAAGTAGGTCTCAACACTTACATGAAGTGGATCATAAAATACAGTACAACGCCCTATATTTTTACTCGACTACAAAGGAAGGGTATCTACCAAATGTTATATTATGTAAGTAGATACTCAAAAGTATTAAACTCATTTATGAAAGTGTGTAGGTAAAACTAAACACTAAAATATATAAATACATACATATATATATACTATTGCTAACGGGGCAGACAGAGTACTTTGATAGAGCCCAGGGCTACAAGATTTAAAGGCCACTTTTATTGGTGATGGTGGGCGAGAAGGTAGCAAAAGAAATCAAAATAGTGATGGGTTGCACTGCTTCGCCCATTCAAATGATTAGCATTTTCGCCCAGTCCCTCGATCGGCTTCTACTATTTGCCCAGGAAGAGAAACAGCTGGTACATTCTATTTGTTTTCTCCCAAAACAGCATGGAACATTTAAGATATATAGATAAATCTTTTATTTGTAACTCCTGATACACACACAAAAAATTAACTATAAGTGTTAAGTACGTATTATTTATATAGGAAGTAGGTAAAAAATACTGTATATATTTTTTAATATATTTATTATGAATAAATTTTTGTTTAAATATAAAAATCCTGATTTCAGAATTTTGATAATTCAGTTATTCTATTCATTCTCGATTCGTAATCTGATCCTGGCTTGTTGAATTTTCTTGTATTTTTTTCCCTTATCAACCATCAACATAAATTCTTTTTACCAACATCTTAAAAATTAAACTTGTCCAAAATATTAGTGAGGAAAATGTTGTGGGCCTTCAAAGTATGTATTTATAAAAGGCAAGTCATCCGAGGAAAGTTAAAATAGAGGCCATGTTCGAAGTTAAAAAACCACTTGAGCCCGAGTAGATAAGTTGGGGGCTGTCAGCCCGGCTCTCAGATAAATGATGGCTCATTTTGACTGATGGCCCAAGACTTAGCATTGATTGACTTGCAAACGAATTTGTCTTAGAAGTCTTGTACGTAATATCGTAAGCACTTAGCTTGTTTGCGTCATAACTACTTATTCATACTAGTCGAAGCTCGCGTCTTCATTCGCGTTTACTTTATGACTCCGGAAAATGCTAATCAGGTTCGTCTTTGCTTAGTCGTCATTTTTATATTTCTTAAGTTTTGCATCAGGTGTTCCATTGTTTTAAAATCAATTTCACCCTATATGTTGCCGAAGCTTAACAGCTATATAACAAAAAAAAGTTGCATTTGAATCCGTCCAGCATTTCCGGAGATTAGCGTGTACAAACAGACAGACAGACATTTTTTTAAATCCTTTCTCTATTAATATATCTCCATCGCCCCAAATATATATATATTTTTAAATATGTTCAATGTGCCAACACATTTTTTCTACTGTTTTATTATATGTATAGATTTCTCTCTAGACGCTAGATTACGCAAACACTGTTTTTACTCAGAGGAGTCCTTTTGCTGTGATGAAACTGCAAAGCAAAGGAAGGGTGTTATAAGTTTGACGTGTCTGTGTGTCTGTCTGGACGAAGCGCCTAAAGGAAAAGGCCTATTTTGATGCCGTTTTTTTGTTACACGCTGACTTCATTGAGATGGTTTTAAGCTATGTTTGATAAAAGTTGGTTCAGTGGTTTAAAAGTTATGGGGGTAAACGCTTTAAAATAGTTTATTTTAAATTTACCTGGCAAATAAACTGGTTTTACACGTATAGTTTTTTCTGTAAGTAGGTATTAATTGTATGTGGCGTCTTTCTTTGATCAAATAAAATATCTATTTTATATGTTCTATACTTAATATATTTTTACTCGTGTACATATAATTAGTTATAGACGAGTCTTCTTAAAATAAATTATCATTAAATACCTATACAATCAGAAAGAGAGTCGGAGAGACATAAACCTTCACTGTAACAAACATTTCTATCCTAAATCCTATTCTGGTATTGGTCACACTGATACAGAATATCAAACGCTGAACAAAAACTTGTTCAATATTTGTCATGCATACAAATGAATCAGCTTGAGGATTTACTGCTCCAAAGAGCTATAATACAACGTGGAAGGGACCTACATATAAATCATACCACGCGCTTTACTAGACCACTATAATGTAATGAAATTTAAATAACAGTAAAAAAAAAAATCGGCATTTCCTTACTAAAGTGTGCAGCCGCCCGGGTAATTTGTACGGGAATGTCGATTTTTGTTTGTTTTTTGACTGTTATTTTGTTATCATTATAATACATATAGTGATCAAGTATAGCTCGTGGTTGGATACAGGTACCTATGTACCTTCTACGTTGTACATTTATGTACTAGAGTAGACGCCAAATATCACTGTTTTGTACCAATCAACTGTAGCTATCACCATTCACCCAGGGACCGGAAAACCTTTTTATTTGATTAAGTCTATCGATGGAGTAACTCCATCATTAGCTTACCCTTTGTTACAGTTAGCATATCGAGTGACTTACCCTAACGTTATAGTAACTCCTTTGAATCAGTTAACTACTAGTAACTGGACTTACCAGTAACCTTAAAGTTCCGATTATACCTGTTAGCATTAAGTTGGTTACCCTTTTCCCCCTCTTTGTTCTACAGTCTTGTCTACTACTTCCAAACTCATAGAAAAGACTGTAAACAATTTAATGTAAGTCTTATGTGAATGCAATTAGTATAATTATTAAATGGCTGTTTGGACATCCACAAAGCCTGCCTTCTTTTTCTAGCCCGATGCGTCGTCTCGCTAACCGTATAAACTGTTTGCACAAGCAGTTTTGTGTTGTATGCCATTCAAATAAAGATTAAATTGTTTGAGACCGTATAAATAATATTGATAGGGTAAGCCTATCATAGGGTTTTGCGATATTAGTTAGTGCTTAGTTGAATTAACTGTACCGTATTAGTAAGCCTTTTGTCAGGGTAAGCAAATGATATGGTTAACATATCATTAGGGTTTACGAAAACCAGTCGATCAAAAACCCGAACGAAAACCCTTCAAAAGGTAAGCGGTTCCGGTCCCTGCATTCACCTCACTAGTTGCTTGCTAGATCTTAAGCATCTAGTGTATTCTATAGTTAATAAGCGAAAACCATATAAGAAAACATGGTAAATATAATTGAAAATGCCTTGGTGTGTGTTAAAATACATCTAACACATATACAGTATGTTCGGATATGAACTAGCGATAATTTAGGGCACGCTGTCGTCATCTATACACACAACTTTATTGGGAAAAATCGTGAAATAAATGTCACTGCTCTATAATTACACATCTATCGCATAAAAATTTACGTAGCAGCGAATATTTTTTGCGCGATTTCGTAATATTTCCTTCAGTAAAAGTTGTTCGTATATGTAATGACTCTCCGAACACACTGTATGAAGAAATAACTTTCCATCGGTAAGTAAAGCGTATGATAAAATTTAGGCCGCCACTTGCTTAAATTTTGAAAAAAAGAACAGTGCCCATTTTTTGAGAGGCTGGTCTATATCCTTCGTTCGCTAAAGGGCAACTTCGCTAAACGGCAAACTCTATAAATGGTGGCATCTATGTCAATGTACGGCTTCAACTGTAAACATTTTACCGAGCCTATATACGAAGCGTTCAATCAGCGATGTTATTTTACAGGATTAACTTTTTAATTGCATGGACGAAACATGCAGTAAAAAACAGCCAGTCATGAATATTCGTAGCTTTAGATATGACTGGCCTTTTTTAATTCACTTTCTAATATGATTTATCAAGTATAGATACCTAATAAGTTTAGGAAAAAATACCAGAAAAAGAAAGTGTATCAACCGATCTTGATTTTGTTTTTGCATACCATCTTACTATAGCTAAACATGCGCACTTTCGAATTGTTATGAACTGTCTTATACCGTGTTTAATGCAAATTTGATTTGATTTAAAATACATTTGATTTAATCTCTGCTAAGATTTTTTTTTTTTACCTTCTCGCCCAACATCACGCTAAGAGTGGCTTTTGAGTCTTGTAGCCCTGGGCTCTGTCTGCCCCATTAGGAATAAACACTTGTAATGTATAAAGTATCATATTTCATCCCTGTGATCAGTATATTTGTTTATAACTGTAATGAAGCAAACAAAGTTTATATTTTCCAGTTGGTTGGGTTTTACTGAACGTCTGAAAGTTTTGGGACAAAACGTAAATCCCGGATCGGTCGTCGTCCGGTAACTGTAAATTTTACGACATTTTGAAGTTGGACTTAGTCCTACATGGCGTGGGCATATTTTGTCGGGTCGCACGAGCCGGGATGCAAAGCAAAGTTCACCCGGATCCACCTGCCTATAATTTATATAGTATTGCATATTCTAGCAGCGCATGGCGTTTTGCATTTTTGTTTGTGCAATGTCGGACGGACTTGTCTTTACAACTGACCATAGGTATTGTTTCTATGGAGCAGGAAAACGGGATAAAAAAACAACATGTTGAGGTGGTCTGCAATTCAATCGAAAATGTGTGTGATTTTAGTTGCATCAGGCCGGGCACATAGAATGGATAGAAATCCATCACACAATAATGCGTACTGCATCGCTTTCGTGTTATGTACGTAAGTACATATTATACTATAAAGCTCTATTTTAGCTACATGACGTCCACAGCTGGACATAATACCATTTATGCTAGTATAATACATAAAATATTCCGATTTAGGTGAATTTCTCCGCTGGGGCCCGCCTAAATCTGCTCAACCCAAAGCTGTACATTTTAGGATATTTTCAAGTAGAAACTTACCCCCATTTAATCTACACGTATTTTAGTTGACAATCTATCCGACCATTGTATCATCGCCCTTTTGTTTAAAGTACGTTCTATAGCCTATTCATACTAGCCTACGATGAACCGACAGGTGCGAGTGGGTATTGTCCCGAAAATATGTAATCATTTGATGGTAAAAGAGTCCAGTTGTTGAAAACGTGCTTTATTATTTTTTTTTGTTAGGGGGTTTGTTTTACGCCATATCAATAATAACTTGATGAGATTACATGATTTTTAGGGTTGTGTAATTAACGAAAATCCCTTGTTGTTTGCTATGTCTGTCTGTCTGTCCATCCGCTTGCCTCAAAGTAAGTTCGAGACTTGTGTTATGGGATACTAACTCAACGATACTATATTTTACAGTAAATACATTTATAGATAAACATCCAAGACCCAGGACAATTTGAAAAAGGCCATTTTCCAACTTGCCCTGACCGGGGTCCAAACCCGGGACCTCTGGATGGCGGACTAGCATTGTGACCACTACGCCACGAAGGTCGTCAAATAATCATACCAAAAAAGTGGTAATATAAAATTGTTTTGTTTTAGGATATCTTCTGTAAGTATATGTAAAGTGAGGGTATTTTTTTTTCTCTACTAATCCAAGCTATAATGGGTCTTTTAAAAATATTGTAAGTTTGTGAAAGTCATTAAGAATCCGTTTCGAAAATATTTGGTTTTACAATTTAAATTTTGTTAGTCTAGTGTCCCCCCCCCCCCCTCCCTCTACCTTCAAAACTTAAGGTCTTGCGGCTCTAAGCAGAATCAGACAGAGCCCAGGGTCGCAAAACCTTAACGCCAAGATGGAAAGAGAAATCACTATGATACGAATTTTTGTCCATTCCATCGGTCGGCTATTACGATCTTCGCGAGAAGAAAAACAGTTCTAAGTTTTCTTTCTTTTCTTTCCGACCTACATAGAAGGTACATACAATAAAGCTGTGGTAAAAGCTAGTAACTTTATAATTTAGTTATTTTTAGCCGCATATTCAATATTTAACGCAAGTTTCGTTACAGGTGCCATATTTCAAAAGTCCGCGTCCCCGATCCAATCTGCTAAATGAATTGGAAACTGCTGATAGTTCGACAATGTTCCGAAGTTGTTGAATTAGGCCATTCAGATTGAAAAGCTTTCAATTTTCCTGATCATTTTTGATTAGGTAATATATGAGGTCTAACAAAATATACTGAATACTACTACTACTATTTTAAAGGTGAATTCCTTCCATGATACTGAACAACTTTCCCCAAGGAACACATATGTTTCTTGGGAAAAGTTATTTGCTATCAAGGACTGAATTCACTCTGAAAATAGTTTCAGTATATTTTGTTATATAAATAGAAATGCATTTATATCTACCCTATCAAAAGCTTAATCAATTATCATTAATTGCAAATTTTGTATATAAAATGTTGTATACTTATATCTATCGTATATTTATTTTATAAGTCATTAAATATTTCCCAGGTAAGTCTTGTATTTAAATTCATGGAAAGCTTTATCACAAAGTGCTTATGTATTTTATACTTACATTAACCTGAATCCAGAGAATAATGTAAGTCCTATTTAAATTTAAT
Organism: Acrobasis consociella; assembly: GCA_963555685.1. Lineage (NCBI taxonomy): Eukaryota > Metazoa > Arthropoda > Insecta > Lepidoptera > Pyralidae > Acrobasis > Acrobasis consociella. The sequence goes on from OY743115.1 coordinate 9,188,905, forward strand.
GTTCACTACGTTCATTGTTTTGTACTATATTTTAGCTGGTGAGGAAGTTTCGCTACACTTAATTAGTTAAATATTCTCTTGTTTTATAACATTTGTACAGTAACAACTACTACTTAGCTGGTAGTGTTTTTATTACGTATCTACCCAAGATTACTCGTAAGTTCATACATAAAATACTACTAAACTCAATACGAGATGAAAATTGACAACTTTCAAGATTATCGCACTTTGTATACTCGTAAGGTACATATTCATCAAGATATCAGCTCTAGTTTCAGAGTATGTTCAAAACGTGCCCCTCAATTCACAGATCAAAGGAACGTTGTTAAGAAGAGCATGTTTTAAAAAACCTTGAAATTCGAATGTATAATCCTCTAATACTCTTAAAAAATCCTTCCCATTATGTCATCTTTCAAAGCAATAAAAATCTATGCAAAATAATTATTTAAATTTCTTTTGTACCATAGGTTAAAAAGCTGTCAAATTATGCAGCAACGACATGGTAACGACACTCAGATTTTGTTTTCAAAAAAAGAAAAGAAAAAACTGATAAGCGGTTCGTTCTATTATATCGAATACTCTTTAAAGCGAGATGCATAGATAAGTCGTCAAGACGGGTTGTAATTGGAGCACACCGCAGGCAGAACCTTAGGGATTAGCCAGGAAACGTTCACACACGTGGATAACCAACATGTTATAAAGTTTAATACAACAGCGCTTATGTAGATACATGTTTGTCAAGAGGGATTAAATATCATATAGTGTATTCTTTAAGTGTTTTATTATAATATACAATAATTTTTCAAAACTAAAATCGACATAACTGCCAAACTACAGAACCGATTTTGATAAAATTTCTATAGAACCTGACCTTAAAAGTGCATACTTTTAAAAGAGTTTTGAAAATTGCAATGGTCTATAATTGACGATGAAATTGGTAAGTAAACATACATAAAATAAATATAAAGTCGAACATATAACCTCCTCCTTTTTAGTCATTTCATCTCACTTTGGTCTTCAATTGATGCAGTACACTGACAATGCTATTGTAGTAGTCAGAATTAATTTAATTTCAGAAAGAAAAAAATATAATTCTGCGTATTAAGGAAGGATTTAGATAGACTGTCAAGTTCTCTAGGTCTAATTGTATATTCTAAATCTTTAAGTTAGATACGTAACTAAGAGCAAAAAAAAATTTTAAAGGATATATTAATAAGGTGAAATTGACATTTAAAAAAATTTAGTTTACCATGTTTTATGTTTGTATGAGTTTTTTATTGGCCAAGCATATTATGCTTGATTGCCAATGGTAGAATCTGTAGTTATTTTTCGTTTAGAATAGATTTAGCCAGAAATTACGGGAAAATGCGGGGAAAACCTACGTATAATAATAGAAAACGCCACATGTGAATGAGTTTTGTTAACTATATTTCCTTGAGTGGGTATGTTGCTAGGTTGCACTGGCGGACAATTTCTTGGAAGACGGGATCTAATTGGAAACCCTCCGCGCGTAGCTCCGTATCTCCGTAGGGATAGACGAAGCACGTTGACATAAATGTACGACATAGTAAAGTATGTACTCGTGAATGTTTACACACATGGATTGTATGAACAGAAATTCAATAAAATGATGAAAGCAATAGAACGACTTTTAGAATACTAGCTGTGCCTTGCAGTGTTATCCACAAAAGTAGCCTATTCGTTAAACCAGGGTGTCAGCTTCCTGCATACCAAATTTTATAAAAATAAGTCCTGCTGTTTGCGCGTGAAGAAGTAACAGACATACACACATACTCATAAACTTTTGCCTTTTTATTATTAGTGTGATATAATAGTGTGGTAGAATATTTTTTTTAACCGTTCCTTTACCGTCAATACCAGACACAATAATAAGACAATGAACGTGGACATTTATTAATGTCGTCCGGGTCTTTACCGGTTAATGTTTAGGTATTTAGTGAGTAAAAAGGCTTGTCAGGAGAGATTGGCAATGCTAGGCAGCCTCCTGTCTACTCTTCCGCAGGGAAATGATTTGAAAGGCGGGTTTTATTTAAATCCATCTCGACCCATGTGGATATCAGCACTACAGTAGAAGAGGATTCCCCGAAGTATTTTTTTACTATTACGCCGTCAAACAAAATACAATGCAAATACCACTGTTGCCATGGCAGCTACGGTTTGTAGCACGAGTGCAACGAATTATTACAAACGCTACGCGAAATACAGTTGCTACGAAAAGCTACGAATTCTGTGCTAGAAACAATAAAAAAATACTCGAGAAAAGCTACATATGCTACGGATAGCTTTGAACTCTGTGATAGAAATGTCAAAATATTACAAAAGCTATGCGAGATAAGCTACAGTTGCTACGAATAGCTTCGAGATCCGTGCTAGGAACAATGAAAACTTACAATAACTACCCGGGACAAGCTACAGATGCTACGAAAAGCTACGAACTATGTGCTAAAAACAATGACAAATTACAAAAGCTACGCGGGATAAGCTACGTATGCTACGAAAAGCTACAAACTCTGTGTAATCAGCATTCACTTAATTTATACGTATAGGACCCTGGTAGGCTCTAACAAAATATACTGAAACTATTTTAAGAGTGAGTTCAGTCCATGATACCGAACAACTTTCTCCATGGAACGTAAAGCAAAATTCGAAATAAAACACATCTCTTCCGTACTAGTTAAATTGATCAGCTGATCAGTTTATCAGATTTTGGTTTTAATATATTTAGTTAGCAAAATAATTTTGTGAAATAAATACCCAAGACTTAGGTAAATAAGTAGTAAAACTTCACAAAGCGCTACGTAAAAGTGCAACGGCTTTTACACAAAATTTATAGCATAAAACTTCATACATCTTTCACAACGCCCCGTCCACACAGCCGAACCGCATATTATATATCTCCCTAGTATATCCAACTATCACTATATTCTATGTTTCGGCTCATTTAACATCCAACAGAGAGTTATGTCGGCTTGCGCGAATGCATTTGCATTTCTAAAAAGCTGCTAAAAGCTTTTTACTTACCAGCACATCCGGTTCATTATAATAGTTGACAGTTTATGTCCAAAGTTTTTATTAAAACTACTGTAGAAGCTTGGTAAGCTTTTTCTCAAAAACTTTTATTTCACCAAATTAAATAGAGAGATGCAAAGAAAGCCAAATAAAGACTTTGCAGACTTGTCGTATCTAATTTAGCAAATTTAGGTTTTTAGATATGTTTTACTACTTGTTGGACAAATTTTATAACAACTTATTCCTATTCGTTTTCTTGCAAGCTCTTGTACAGTTTATGGCTACTTAGTAAATAAATATGAAATTAAAGATTTAAAAAATAAAAAAAAACCTTACATACCGACTTAAATATTTTCTTGTATCTAGTTACTGTCTTCTATTACCTTTCCAAATGAAATAATAATAAGTTTATTTGCTAGGCAAATATAAAAAAATACAGCTTTGCTATCTAGTGATGACTAACGAATCTATCGATATGACTTGATATTCGTGGCGCCATCTATTTTGCTGGAGAACGACCTGACTTTAAAGCGGTAACTTTTAAAAGGCTAAACCGATTTTCTTCAAACATAGCTAAGAAACACCGCAAAGGAACTTGCTTTCACGTGAAAAAAAACTGGATCGAAATCGTTCTATTCGTTTGAGCACTACGGTGCCACAGACAGACAGACTAGTAGACATAAGTGTGAAACTTAAAACACCCCTCTTTTTGACGGGGGGTTCAAAACAAAATCGATCTTTTTGCTTGAAAGCTATACATTACACAAAACATATGCGTCAACGTATCGAACCTCCTTAACGTACCGCGGAGGACAAATATTGTCCCTCATTAAGAACAGTGGTAAAATTAGCAAAACTAAGAACGGATGTATGTTATTAATGCAATCATCATCATCATTAGGTCTTTTTAATCTCCACTGCAGGAGCACGACCCTCTCCGTACTAGTAGAGCCACACTTGGTCAGAGCAGCTAGAGGATTTGGCCCACATTATCCACGCTGGCCAGGGTTGGAGAGGTCTCATGATGTTTGTAAGTTTTATTTAGCCTTGTATTCCCTATTTCTTAAGTCGCCTTGTACGACATCCATGGCAAGTCTTGCAGTGATCCTATTTTACTCTGACGGAAACCACATGGCGATATAAATGCAATCTTCTTCTTATATCTAAGAGCTGGGCTCTTGTCGGTGCATTGCTTTCCATGTCTCTCTTTCTTCCGCTAAGTTCTTAAGCTCCTTATATGTTTACACGTTTAATTTTTCTTTTATTTGGTCGATAAGATTTCTTCTGGGTTTCCCTACTCCTCTTGTTCCTTCTATTTTTCCTTCAATTATTATTTTAGAGGACGCATCGTGACGTAGTAGATAACCGATCATTTTCCCTCTTCTATTTTCTATAATCACTTTTATCCATTTGTACTCCATTTATGCAATAAATGAATAGAATTCCACAATACGGTTCTGGGTTGGCTAAATGTCAAGTTCTACCCGCATGTTATTATTTACAGTTCACCACACCTTTACATAGAAAGGTCTCCACCCTCTTTGCCTTCCTTCTAGCTGGGACGTTAAAATGCTATGTCTGCCCCATTAGGGATTTAGTGTAAGCCAGTTAATACCTAGTATACTCTGCAAAAATGACTAAAAATCAGTGTTTTTACCGTTAGCAATTTTACCGCTGTGTTATTGTTTTTTTGTGTCACTGCGGTTTACCTTATTTCTACGATTGATTGTCATTGTGTTTGTGTGAACATTTATATTTGTGTGCCTCAGTAAGACAAATAAAGTGTTTACCTATCTATTTATATAGGCACTTATGGGGTTCAATCCGAAACTTGTAAGCGGTTTCGTAAATGCAAGTTGTTTTTGTGGCAGTCTAACTAAGCGACCTGTTGTCTAACCTGGTCACGTTTGCTTTAATTTAAGGAGTTGTGGACAAAGTTATCGCGTGTGTTGTCCGCCGGCTGGCACTGGCCCAGGGAAACTTTCCCCGCTGTAGGTGACCCATGTCACCTGTATTCTCTGGATTTTTTTCTTGTGAAGAAATTTTCGGTTTTATCACGTATAAAATGTAGAGAAAGTACAAAATTATTTCATTATGGATGGTTACAAAAGTATAATAAATAACCGGCCAAGTGCACGTTGAGCCACGGGCAGTGTAGAGGAATGCCGAACTTTGAGTTCACGTCACTTGAAACATCTTAAAACTAATTTTATATTGAATTTTCCATATAAATAACCCGGGCGGCTGCACATTATAATATAGTATAGCCCGTGCTATGATTTATTACGGGTATGTCCCTTCCACGTTGTTTATACTATTGCTGTGAATATTTTCACGTGTCCATATTATAACTGTTTAAAAGATAGAGGGCGGGACTCTAACAAAAAATTGCATCCCTAAATCGAAAAATAGTGTGCACAAGTTCATAATATTTTTAAAATACTTGTTCAACGATATCTCATGCTATGGATTATTCGAGAAAAAAGAGCAAAAAAGCGACTTTCACTTTACTTGTACAGGAGCAACATATTTTTTTATAGATTATGTTTTACCTCTTTTTCGGCACGATTTACATACATACTCATGCCAAATTACTCCTTTCTAGTACTGATAGTCTCTGACTAAAGCCGCGGATGGGCAGACAGATAAACAGACATGGCGAAACTATAAGGGTTATGTTTGTTGTAAGGGTTAGGTATGTTTATTATGGAATCCTAAAAATAGGAAAACAGGAAAATCTACAGGTAACATAATGGTGAGCGTACAGGAAAAAGAAATCAAATTAAAGTAGTGACAGGACTAGCGACTATTAATTTGGGAAAATAATATTTTGACAAATTTTTACCAGCCTTATTATTTTTACTTGCATAATTTTTGTAAGTTCTCTTGTTTATTTTAAGAATGGTTACCCTACGTTGCGAAGACAAAGCAATAAATTACCCGCTCTCGGTCACACGTAGATAAATTAAAAGTTGGCAACATCGTGTAGGAAACCATATAACATAGTATGACATGGTCTATTAATTTCGAACAAACATATTTTGGTCACATATCATATTGATATGTTAGTTTTCCCCTTCCCTTTTGTTTTGGTCTATCTGCTACGTCGTAACCGTAAGTCACTTAAAATAATAGGCAGTATTATGTATCAATAGTATCGTAACATTTTTTTAGAAAATGTTCGAAATCTGGACACAGTTCAAGAGTATAAAAATATTATTTCCTGTACCTATTATTTCACTGTTACTAACCTTTTCATAGACTTGAAATGGCTAATATATATTTTTTTATTTTTAATTAAATCTATACATATAATAAAACAGTAAAAAAAGTGTGTCTGTACATTAAATATATTTCCAAAAAAAATATTGGGGGCGATGGAGACGTAGTAATAGAGTAAGAATTTAAAAAAAAATGTCTATCTGTTTGTCTGTTTGTCTGTTTGTCTGTTTGTCTGTTTGTACACGCTAATCTCCGGAAATACTGGACGGATTTGAATGAAACTTTTTTTGTTATATAGCTATTAAGCCTGGGCAACATATAGGGTATAAATGATTTTGGAAAATGGAACGCCTGATGCAGAACCATAATGGTCCAGCTAAACTATAAGAGATATAAAAATGCCGCCTTAGTAAAAGTTGTTCAGCCTGATGAGCATTTTCTAGAGACATAAAGTCCACGCGAACGAAGTCGCGGGCTTCGGCTAGTTTTCAATATAAAAACAGTTTTATTAAATAAGTTAACGGGTTACTCACGTATAGAGTCAGCTACTGCCGACATGTTTAGACCTCATCCGAAGGTCTTCGTCGAGGCGAATGTGACTGTAAACTCATTTTAATAATGTCTGTGTGTCACGTTAGTTATAATCAAAAAATTACAGGTTTACTAAACTACGAGAAGGCATTTGCTTGTTTATTCAATTGTTGTTTGGACAATGAAAATTATCATTAAGAATGTTGCAATTTATAGTATTTTATGAACTACTGCATCAAAATTCGTTTTCATCAAAAATCGTTTAGAAACCGGTTTAAAGCTGTCTCTCTCCCTTACTGTCAGTATCTACTCTTATCTTTTGGTTATGATTGCACTCTTAAACCACTACACAATTACCGCTTTCCACTAAGCCATATAACGTTTATATAAAATATTTTGTATTTCTTTGTTTAAAGGTAAATAATTTATTCTTAATGAGTACCTACAGCGCTTTCGTTCGTGCCCTATTTTAAAATGGTAAAACAAAACAGAATGTTAAAAAATACCGAAGTTTGAAGAATGTAGTATTTTATGAATTTAATTTCCCAGAGAGGTCGTCTAACTATGCGTATAATTAAAGTTTAATAAAATTCTACCGACGGTCCGCAACTCCTTTGGAGAATTTCCGCTGAAAGAAAACTTTCGCATAACTCTATTAGCATCGGAAGCCGCAGAAAAACTAAGCCACTCGCTCACAAAGATACTCTATGATAAAATTATTACTTTACAGCTACTCGCGATACATGCAAGGCCTTCCGTTGGTAAAGAAAACAAAAAACTTAGGATGAGATTCAACTTTTTAAATGTTTATTTAGTAATGAGACCTTTACAAGAACTTACACATGTCAATAAGCATAATTTGCATTACGTGTAGTGTAACTATATTAAAATTTAACTATTTTTTAAAAAGAGAAGCTACCGATGCCATGGCTTCACAACGATCACTGCTAAGAAGAAAGCCAAAAAAAAAACCCATTTTTTACAGTACCTAATAGTCACCTGTTTTCGATGAATTAGCTGCTTCTCTTTTAGTATAGAGCGTAAAACCGATCAAGGGAATGGGTAAGAATCTGAATCTTGTTAATAAGCGAAACGGCTAGCAATTTTTAAATTTGTTGATTTCCTTTTTTGTGTGCTTTTTTGTCTGCATTTTAAGCTTTGTGACTTCTACCTGTGGTTCTTTCTACCTCGTTAAGGAAAAATATGCTAGTAAATTTTTAATTTCCTGAATGAAGCTGCAAGGTTCTTCTTAATAAATAGGCCAAGTAGATAGCAGTCGTCAAGCTATGTCAGGTGCCTTGAGGAAGCTCACAAAATTTTATACTATTATTTGTTAGCTATACAGCTTATAAGTATAAAGTTTATTGTCTATTTAGGTTATAAACTAGCTAGCGTCAGATTTTTGATGACGATATATGAAAACTTAGCAAAACATCAAATGAGATAGAGTAGTCGGAAGTAAATTTACCTTCTTAGATGCGTGAACTCAAAACTAAATCGTAAGTAAAAACCCTGAGACATTCTACTGCAGCGAGAATATACCACGTCACCTAATTCGGTTGTGGCTAATATGAAATATTATTTTACCGGGCTGGTGCGGTCATGAGTTGTGGTTGAGGGAGAAAAATTATTTAGTACGGGTCGCACGCTGGTTGTAATAAACTACATAATGTGCTGAGCCACATGGACAAGGCTGGGCGTAATGGTGTTCTGGTAAAGCCGTCTTTTATTGGCGTATTTCATTGCTTAATTGCAGTTAATATAGCTGATTTGGTGCCAAGCAAGAACATATTTACCTACAATGCTAAATGCCATGATGCGCTTTACAATAAGACTCGACATATTTTTAAAATATTCTGAGCGTAATAACTTTTATTGTTATCAAGATAAATTGATCTTTTATTGCATTTCGTAGTGGTCACCACGCTAGTCCGCCTAAAATGGCCTTTTTCGTGTTGTCCTGGGTCTTGGATGTTTATCTATATATGCATTTGTTATAAAAAATATAGTATCATTGAGTTAGTATCCCATAAAACTGCCTCCGTGGTGTAATGGTTAGAGCGTTCGGCTCATACCCGGAGGTCGCGGGTTCGAATCCCGGCGGGGGCAACGACTTGGTGTTGTTGTCCTAGTTTGGTTAGGACATTGCAGGCTGATCACCTGATTGTCTAATAAGTAAGATGATCCGTGCTTCGGAGGGCACGTTAAGCCGTCGGTCCCGGCCACTGTCTTTGACATTGGTCGTTACCTAAAACCATGTCAGAGGCCTTTGAGGCGGTTTAAAAACTCTGACACTAGTGTAAGTAACTAACACACACGATAAGAAGAAGTATCCCATAACACAAGTTTCGAACTTACTTTGGGGCTAGCTCAATCAGTGTAATTTGTAAAAAAAAGGGAATTTTTTTTAAGTGACACTTCTTTTTCTGCCAAATGAACTAACAACTTTTTTAGCCAAGTGCTAATGTTTCATCACCTATCAGTGCAAAGTGCAAAAATTCACTTGCACAGAACCAGATCATTTTAACTTAAATAAAGCAAGTTAACAATATCTTAGCTTGTTCTATTGGTTCTACGAAAATAAAACTTTAACTATTGCACGCACAGACAGGTTCGTTTTGAAATTTTCTGAAAAGAAAATACATATATTAATTTCTAAACTGTGGTTCTTTGAACATAATTTATTGAAAAAATTCCACACCAATGAAAGACAATGTGGGTATATTGACATTATGAAACAGTTGTTTCCTCCTTTATTAAAAAGAAAACACTGCAGCCAGTCTGCTGCGACCTGCCACATTAGACCCAACCATAAAAGATTCGTGCTAAGTCCCGTTTAGGCCCAATGCAGACGACAGACTAATCCGTGCCGCACTTTTTAGTCGCGCCGCGTCACGACGCGCGCCGGGCTTTTTGCGCGTCGTGTGCGTTACTGCATTGCATGTGATTCCATAGGTTCTATTTTCACAGACTATCACAGATTAACAAGTGCGTCACGGATAGTCTGTCGTCTGCGTTGGACCTTATACACTCATAAATGAAAAAACTCATAATTCAAAGTTTAAGCATTCATCACTTAAATTTTAAAAAAAAACGATGTCGTAAATGTATCAAAATTAAGCCGAAATAGTAGGAGAAGTGGCGCCCACATTTGAAATAAAATGTTTTAAAGTAAATGTGGTGATAATTACAAATTTTACTGCCAACAATCTGTAGAAAGACCTTTATATTATTTTTTGACTAACCTTTGAAAGTAATTGCGTAAGATCGGATTATCAATAATACTTTCAAAGGATATTCGTTCTTTTTGCTACCATTTCGTCTTTAGTAAAAAAGCTGCTCAACGTAAGCCATTGTGAACGTAAAGAGCAGTTTCAGTATTCAGTGAATTTTGCCGCAATAAAGCGTGTATTTACTACCAAATCCACTGTATGCTTCAGAGAGCACGTTAAGCCGTTATTGTAATACGCTGAGTCATAAATATCTTCGAAATCGTGTGGGAGTTTTCGCAATAATAAATATTGTTAATACAAGTTAAATACGAAAAATATAGTCAAGGTGGGTACGTTCATAAGAAGAAAGAAAAGGTACACCTTCTTGGGCGTTAAAAATAAACATAATTTAGTTGCCAAACATGTGTTACAAGATATTAGTACATTCAATTTCGTCCAATCATGTTTACCATCACCAGTGTGCAAATGTAGTCAGAAAGGCTGTCATCTATACCTGTGCGACCTATATACCTATTAGTATAGGTAATAATATACTAAATATATGGACCTTTTATATAAACCAAAATCAATTTATAATTTATCAGATAAGAAACCCTTGATACTATAATAACATTTATCTACCAAAAATGTCTTAAATTTTTTCTTAAAAAAGTAACAAGCGATCTTGTGATAATTGTTGTTATCAGATATATAGAGATGAGCCGAATATAACCGGCCAAGTGAGAAGCGGACCATTATCTATAAAAAATCACAATTGTTTTATAGGAGCCCCGCCCCTTATTTCAATGTAATTATTTATTTTAAAAGTAAATATACAACTGAATATTTTATAAATATTTCTAGCGTCTATTATTACTGTTTTTAGGGTTCCGTACCCAAAGGGTAAAAACGGGAGCCTATTACTAAGACTTCGCTGTCTGTTCGTTTTTCCGTCTGTCTGTCACCAGGCTGTACTGTCTAGCTATCACGGTTCATGAGACACAGCCTGGTAACAGACAGACAGACAGCGGAGTCTTAGTAATACCCCTTTTTATCCTTTGAGTATGGAACTCTAAAAACAATTCGAAAAAGTCTTTACCTAGCAGTTAGATACAACGATGATATTTTTTTGCCGCTCTGTACGAAGTTTTACCTGAGAATAACATTTATTGGACTATGAAATGGAAATACTTTTATATTTTTGATAAATAACGTGTCGAATTTTAAGCTCAGTAGGCTGGAAAATTATACTTACACATGAATAAATAACATACTCGTAAAAATATGTTACTTAATGCTGTATTAATAAAAAATACATTTGCGTATTTCGCTAGCGAACGTAGCATACAAAAGGAATAAACATTTATTAAATCATGCCGTATGTAGGAGTCGGGATGAGTGTTTTACTACCGACCCTCGGCCGGCAACGAGACGCGCGGCTGGGGAATCGCGTTCTAGGAACCTTAGTGTAAACAAGGAGGCGAAATAGGGGAACCATTTTTATGATCTGTTTAGAATTAACACGTAATATTTCGGATTAGGTATCTTTTTCGTAGGGTCATATCGCTTCTGTCTATGAAATTACAGTGCCGTAATCAACAAAACAGAAGTTAAGTGACGGTGAACGATTAGAATGGCGTATTCATATACATACATTTTAGTTACTTGCCTGACTGATATAAAACTTAATAGGCGGTAAACGGTTTATTAGTTTAAAAGTTAAAATGCCTGTTGTGTTGATATTTTAATTTCTAATTACTGTTTGACTTAACCGCATGTTTACTACCTAAATACAGCCCTAAATCCATGTACCGCTGTCGTAAACCGTCAAAATAATACGAACACGGTACCCTTCCGTTTATATATGCTTTCGCAGCTCGACGTCCGACCAATTTCAAATTTTATTTCCTCGTATTGTGCAGACGTCCTGATAACCCTTTTCAAAAACACACAATTTATTTTTAATTCATGTGTCATGATTTGATTGAACATTTCCGAGTGAATAAACAATGTTACGAAAAGTTTGTTACATTTTCATTAGAACATTGCAATAAACAAGGAGAAAGCTGTTTGCGAGATCGTATAAAATATTATCTTCGTTTTATTACGTTTGTGCATACGTGAAATAAACAAAGTTTACATGTTTACATCAAGTCTTGTGCAAATTTAATACAGCAGGAAAGTTTGCTTATATACAGGCAAAAACTCGTTAAAAATCAATACCGACAGTGTTTACACGTAGTCATAGCGAGCGGCGAGATTGGATATCGGCCAATAGCGAACGGTATTTGCCAGCGCCATGACAACATTACACACCTGTGTGTCGCAAATATTTGGTCAATATCAACTCCCCACATAAACAACGGAAAACAACCGCCATGAATCAGGAAGCGAAGAAAATAGCAAATAGTTTATACGGGAGAGTGAACGCGCCAGTTGAGAAATGTCGCGTGAACTTTTGCACTGATTTGGAAAAGTCTGTATTGATGAGCAATTTCGAGCGGCGAGGATGGCACCAAGTCGGACCCGACGACGAATGGAACTTTTATTGGGCGTCGACACAAACTTGCCGGAACTTATTCAGCGTAGAAAGTGGCTACCGTATGAACGATAACCAAATGATAAATCATTTTCCCAATCATTATGAATTGTCAAGAAAAGATCTACTCGTCAAGAATATAAAAAGATATCGCAAGGAACTCGAGAGGGAAGGCAGCCCTCTTGCGGAAAAGGCAGAGGTGGTGTTACACGGCGGGCAAGTAGTCACGAGATACGTTCATCTTGATTTCGTACCTGTCACATTCGTGCTTCCGGCTGACTACAATATGTTCGTGGAGGAATACCGTAAATCCCCGCAGAGCACTTGGATTATGAAGCCGTGCGGAAAATCCCAGGGCACCGGAATTTTTCTTATAAATAAACTGTCAAAGCTCAAGAAATGGTCCCGAGAGGCGAAAACTCCTTTTCACCCACAGTTGAGTAAAGAAAGCTACGTGATTTCTCGGTACATAGACAATCCGCTGCTAATAGGAGGCAAGAAGTTCGATCTCAGACTTTACGTGTTGGTGACTTCTTTCCGTCCTCTAAAAGCTTACTTGTTTCAACTCGGCTTTTGTAGGTTTTGCACGGTGAAGTACGACACTAGCGTCACGGAGCTGGACAACATGTACGTGCACCTGACTAATGTCAGTGTGCAGAAACACGGCGGCGACTACAACAGCATTCACGGTGGCAAAATGAGCGTACAAAATTTGCGGCTCTATTTAGAGGGCAGCAGGGGCAGGGCTGTCACTGAGAAGTTGTTTGCGGCGATGCAGTGGTTAATTGTACACTCTTTGAAGGCGGTAGCATCAGTGATGGCAAACGACCGACATTGCTTTGAATGTTATGGCTATGATATTATTATAGACAATCAGTTAAAGCCCTGGTTGGTAGAAGTGAACGCTTCCCCATCTCTCACCTCTACGACAGTCAATGACAGAATTTTGAAATACAAGTTGATCGATAATATTTTATCAGTGGTACTACCTCCCGATGGAGTACCGGACGTCCGTTGGAATAAACTACCGAACCCCGACGCTTTGGGAAGTTTTGATTTACTTATCGACGAAGAACTTTTAGAAAAAGATGAGCCTACAGTTTCAGGTCGGTCTGGCAAGAATAGTAAAATAGGTAGATAATTACAAGCTAATGAAATACTTATATTAACAGTAAACAACTAACTTTTAACACAATTTGTGTGATTTGTCCTAAACATTTTATTATTAGAAATAAGTAAGACATCTTGTTTTTATATTAACTTTGATGACAACTACATAATTACCTCAGTCTTGCTATCCAGCGAGGGAATTCTGCCAGCATATTGGGTACGTTGCCTAGATGTGGTGCGTTGGAAGAAATATTTTATGTAGAGGTATAAGCAAATGTATTTTATAATTGTAATTTTTGTTTTGAATAAACAAAAATTATTTGGAGCACTATCCTAAAATAAACGTTTTATTTTAGGATAGTGCTCCAAAGAATACCTCAGTCTATGTACATTTCACGTTTTTGATTAAATATATTAGAGAAACGGCTTTATGAAATGAAGCTCGTAAGTGCATAAGAGGAGCAAGCGTTGTGGGTCGTATACACGCCACTAATTTGCATACTAATGTCTACCGCAACGGAAAATAACACCGCCCAAAAAATATTCTGTATTTTGTATGCTAAGTTGTGAATTTTAAAACGATTAAAAATTTACTTTTAAAGCCTTGTACAGACAAGGCTTTTAAAAGTAAATTTTTAATGCCTGTCTTTTCTATTGAATATCATCTATTTTAATAATGTATGTCAAATTAATATGTTCGGTGTTTTGATGCAAATTAATAACGCAAGATCGCGAGCACAGTATTTATTTAGAGAAATAATTAGGTACGGCGGGTAATGCATACCTTGAAATGTATGTTCTAGAGTTAGTTATTTTTTATCTTTCCTTTTTTACCGTACATGCTCGCCATCACGCTGGTGCCCTTTAGACTTATACGCTTTCTAAGTATGTATGTGTGTGTCGACCCCCAGCGGGGTCCCAAATCCAAGAGATATCGTTATGATGTGTCTAACCTTGTAAGGGATAAACACTTGTCTATGTACGTATTTTTAAATATGGTGTTAAGAAAAAAAAATATGCCTATAAATAAGTAACATAATCTGAAACCGAAAACAAAATGTATTTATTTTTTAAATTTCTCCGAAAGTAAGTAAGTTGTAAGACTTTAAAATGCTGGAAAGGGATACTGTCAAGTAACAGAAATAAAGCGCTCTTGACGTCACTGCTATGAGGATTAGCGCGTACGAAAGATAATGTCAGATGTCGCCACCAAGCTACTACTCTTATTGAAGAAATGCTTGATGCTTCATTAATTAACCAATTTTGCAGACCTTTTGAATTAGTAGTATTTTTTGTAAAAAATATTAACCAAAAACAAACACAGTAAAATAGCCTATTTTACAATATTTTATGTACATGCTGAATTCTCCTAAATCTCCTATCAAGGTGAAAAGAATGTAATGTACCTTTTATGCAATTACTATTGTTTATTTGCCAAAATTTTACGTCTTTAATTTGTCATCCAATCTGAGCTTGTGTCCAATGAAAGCTCTCTACTGTATACATTTCTAAAATTAAAAGAAAAAAATGGATTGGCTGAATTGAGAAGTCGCCAATTTGCATGAGAATGTCGATTTTTTTTTGTTTTTGACGTGGTTCGATTTATTACGGGTGTGTCCCTTCCACGTTGTATATATTATAATTAAACCGAAGAAAAATCTGTAATTATAATTACTACTGCGAGTACAAGAAAATAAATACCTACCAAACCAGAAGCCTGTCTTAATAACCTTCTATCTGAATAACTGTGTATACAAGTATTTGGCTGTATTCATGCCCTTTCAGCTTTCATCGTCTTAACTCCAAGTGACGGCCTGAGAGCGTCAAAGCAATATGCTAATTTGATTCCAACAGAGACTTACCACCACAAAGCAAAGACTTCTATGAAAATGGACCAGTCAATGTGAAAAGAAGTAAAGAAGACACAAATTTATTTGCCGGGTAAATTAAATAAAATCCGGACATTCAAGCGTTTATTTCCATAACTTTAAAACCGCTGAACTGATTTCTATCAAATATAGCTAAGTAGCTCAAATAAATCAGGTTTTAAACAAAAACAACAAAAAGAAAACGCACCAAATTCGGCCCATTCGTTTAGGCGCCACGATGCCATTGCCATTGCTGAGTGTCTATCACTCAGTACCGTCAAAATATAACAGCGCTCTTTTTAGGGTTCCGTAGTAAACAAGGAACCCTTATAGTTTCGCCATGTCTGTCTGTCTGTCTGTCCACGATCCTACAGAGAAACTATAAGTACTAGAAAGCTGTAATTTGGCATGGATATGTATATTAATTATGGCGAAAAAGGCGTAAAATAAAATATGGAAAAAAAATTTTTTTTCAGTGTAGCTGCCATACACATAAAGACGTAGTCAATATTTTTTTTCTTGACAAACACATTGAGTGGGAAATCGTTGAATAGATCTTTTAAAAATATTGTTAGCTTGTGAACACGATTTTTCTATTTAGGGATCTGTTTCTGAAATGTTTGGGTTTAAAGTTCAAATTTTTGTTCGAGTCAAGTGTCCCCCCCCCCCTCTATGTGCTAAACGGTTATATATGGCCACGTGAAAATAAACACAATTATAGCATATATAATGTAGTTTGAAGGAATACTATCAGAGCCAAGTAGGGTATACAAATTAAAAAGTTATAGGCGATCAACTTATAAAATGTCATAATAAATAACATACCTTTACAACAAAAAACCACTGAAAAGTATCTTGGCCTCCTCATGGATACCTATTTAACATGGAATAGTCACATAAAAAAATTAATAACTAAATTTGTATCACTCCTTGCCTCCTTCCGGTTAAATATTCGATATATCCCACGTAAACTACTTTTTACCATCTACAATGCTCTAATAAAACCACACCTGTTATATCTTATTGAAGTTTGGGGAAGTGCTGCTAAAACAAGATTAGACAAATTACAAAGACTACAAAATAAAATAATAAAAATGCTATTTAACTATAATTTTCGGACACCAACTACTAAAATCTATCACGAAACTAAACTAATGACAATAAAACAATTATATACTTATAATACTTGCATTCTCATCCGCAAAATCATGAACAACAAAGTCCGTACTAACCTAAAGTTTACTAAGCAAAAACAAGTTGGGCGCACCTGCACTCGACGCGCGAGCTTCATCATTTTGTCTAAGACACGGACAAAACATTACGGTCAATCGACGATAACATATGAAGGTGCGCGCCTTTTTAACAAGATACCCTCGGATATCAAAAATATTAACTCGTTCGATGTATTTAAGAAACAATTAGCCAAGCACATAATCTCAACTTACTGAACTTGTATGTTTTATTCTGTTTATCAGTGTGACAACGAATAAGTATATTTATGTCTTGTATTTATGTTCTCATGTAAGTGATGTAAAATATGTCTTTATGAGAATAAAAGTCTTTAAACCTAAACCTAAATGTACTTGAAAAAAGACATTTTCATACAAATTCAATAGATTAGTTTTTAGACGTTTTTAGTGGCAAGAACTCAAAGTTGGCATTCGCAACTACGGAACCCTACACTGCGCGTGGCCCGACACGCACTTGCCCAATTATTTGTTTTCAGTACACTCTTGTACGCAAGAACACTACTTAATTTACTAATTACTGTAAAAACCAATAAGTATAGTCATAATTATTCCTAAACGTTTATATTTTATTGAACGCTAATGTCATTTGGTGGTTACAATTCATACGTGCTTAGTTTTTGACTGTAATTAATATGTTTCATTTTAGTTTGTATCTGGTCTAGGCACGTATGTGATATTGACAGTCAATGTTTAGAAGTATTTCGCCTTATGTTCGGATTATGTGTGGATCAAATAGGTACTTATTTTCTTCTATGTATCCTTTTTAACAAAGGGTATCTATTGTAGCTGAAAGCAGTGCGTGTTATAAGGATTAAAAATTTCTTTTTGATCAGATTAAAAAAAATATTGTTGTATGCTGTCTAAACTAAATCTTGTTATTATTTAGTTCATAAATAAAAAAGAAATTATTTAAACACGTATCTATATCTTTCCTTAGAAAATGGGAATACAGATTTTCATAAAAATAAATGTATTACGAGTATATAAATGAATCGCAATCCGAGTAGGTATGCCAGCCCAAGCTTTGCACGATTAGCTACGTAAGTATACAAATATTATTATCGCGATAAAGAAAGAAGGTAAGTGCCTCGAAAGGTCGATACATAAATAATTCGCTTACGTATTCAGAAAAAAAGGTTGAGAAGTGTTTAGACCTCCATTTGGTCACTGACCGGGGTCTACAACCCCTGAATATTTTAATGTATTTTTTGCCGGCACCCGGCCTTGTTCGATGGAGAAATCGAAAAAATCCTGGGAATTGCCACGTCACTTACATTATCAATCACATTGAGCCAAATTTGAGCAATTCAAATCAAGCGATTCATTTATTTTATAGAATTTGAATTGAATCTCCGAACTTTTCGTGGAAATTGAGTGTAGGTATTTTTGTCTATACAAATTAAGAAATTTAAAAATCTTTATGTTTAGTTTTATCCATCCATCCAAAGAGTAAAGTAGATTAATCATAATAAATAGCTTTTACGTTGTCCCAGGTCGGAACTAGCATTTTTGCGATTTTCGGATACATATCGCATATTTGATTTGGAGACAAAGTCTCACATCATCTATTTGACACTCTCGCATCCATCTATTCTTGCAACCTAATACATTTAATTTTATATGTAGGAATAGTTCTACGCTAGCACTATTCTTACAAAGTATAGCAATACATTGGCAAATAACACATTATACCTAAGAAAACAACGATAATTGTGAACACATTGCTACAATTTGTATCGGCGAAAATGTTTTCCTTGGGAATTATAAACGACGAGCAAACTCTTGCACGAACTAATAAATGAGATATCTACCGCAGGCCGTGGATATAAATTGAGGTAACACATAGACAAATGGTTCATGAGCAGCTGATATATTTTTTGCGACCTCGCGTGTACTCTTAGGGGAAGTAAGGGCCATGTGGTGCATAGGGAAAGATTCGAGTAAGAAGACCAATTATTTTGTTTTTACAATTTTTGTCGTACGTGAACCTAAAATTGCTTGCTGGTGTCATAAAGCAACAATGAAAGGACTGTTTTTATTTATTTATGCTAATTAAAAGAAACACATAGTACTCTGAGGAAATTTTAATACTACCTATTGTAATCTCAGATTAAAGAACGTCCTTTATTCTGAGATTTTAGTACCTATGCTAGACTAGTAAAGAGTTTAACTGGAGGCGTACCATTTGAAGAAATTGCTGAGTTGCTGCATATAAATGTCTTTATACGTTTTTAGAACTTAGTAAGTTCAAAATCATCATAGCTTTAGTGTAGGTGTACGAATAAAGTTGAATTCAATATCCAAAAAGAATTTCGTCATCTTGTTTTGGTTGTATAACTATTCTTTCAATATACCACAATATCATCTTACCCTAACTTCCCTTACTTGCGTGATGTTTTGCGAATTCGATTTGTATGAAACACAGGCAATATTGATGCAAAGCTCGTATTAAGGCAAAAGAAAAGAGATTATTAGGAAATAATTGACCGAGCGAGCGAAGCGAGCGAAGGTCTCTAAATCGAGTTGGGGGCGAAAACACATTGTATGTATGTATGTATGTATGTATGTATGTATGTATGTATGTATGTATGTATGTATGTATGTATGTTTGTACCGCGATAACAGCCGAACCGATGGTTTGATTTTGATGAAATTTGGTAGGCATGTAGGAAATATCAATAGAATTTTCAAGTTTGTTGGGCATCAAAATCGGTTCAGTAGTTTTTGAAATATTAATAAAAATGTCCGCGATTGTGTACCAAACGAAACCATAGCGCGTTCTAACTTTGGATAGCACCATCTAGGGGATATTTAGGAAACTGAATTGCGAAAAATAATCGCGACGTCTTAGTTCGCAGCAAACTAGGTAGTTTACTAAATTTAGCAATTTTGTTGAGTGAACTTTGGTAAAATCGATATCGCTACTTGTCTGTGCTTCTGTTGTAGTATTAGTAATAATGCCACAAACTAACAAGAGATTAACGGCAACCAAAGCCAGCGAAGTAGTTTTACGTAGAGTCGCAACTAAGGGAATATGCTAGTAGGTACTTCTCATGCCAATAAGAGCTTTGTCAGCAAAAAACTTCGCCCAAACGCTCCAACTACGCGCTTGTGTTCACAGCGTGAGTACGCAAGGGAAGTACGAAATCAGGAACTATACCCTGAACGCTTAAAGCGCTAGCTTTCAATGCGTGAGCACGCTTTGGAGATTCGAGGGCAAGAATCCTTACCAGAACACGGTTCCCATCCCACGCATGACCCGATCGTGGAAGACTGGCCAAGTGTCATGCTCACGAATGCAATTTCCACTGTCGCTTGCCTGGGCAATAAATGTGCACAAATCGCAAGGACTCACTTTGAATAAAGTAGTCGTAGACGTTGGCGTTTGCCCAAGAGCCAAGCTAATCCGACACTATACCGAAAATGTCCCGGACATCAGCCTGTTCTAGATTAGGATAGCCCTTAAACAGCTTAAAAACAAAAAGGCGCCGGGCGAGGATGGAATCATCCAGAGCTTCTGAAAGCGGGCGGAACGCTGCTACTGAAAGTCCTTCAGAGGCTCTTTAATTCCATTCAGCTCTAGGGCGTAACGCCAGAAGCGTGAAACAGGGGCATAATTGTGGTCCTGTTCTTCAAAAAGAGAGATAACACTCTATTGAAGAACTATAGGCCTATCACGTGTCTTAGTCATGTATATAAGTTGTTTTCTAGGGTCATCACGAATCATCCCGCAAACAGGTTTGATGCCTTCCAGCCTTCCGAACAAGCCGGATTCCGCAAGGGCTTTAGTACCATGAACCACATTTATACACTGCGGCAGGTTATAGAGAAGACGAGGGAGTATAACCGGCCGTTATGCTTGGGGACAGTGGACTATGAAAAGCCTTCGATTCGATCGAAACATGGGCCGTGCTTCAGTCTCCAGCGATGCCGTATTGACTATCAGTATATCGAGATGTTAAAGTGCTTTTACAGTAACGCACTATGTCAGTCCGAGTACAGGAGCAACGGACAACGGCAATTCCACTGCATAGAGGTGTAAACCAGACGTTATATCTTTGAAACTGTTCACCGTTGCACTGGAAGATCAAGCTTCTGGAATGGGAAGGATTTGGCATTAACATCAATGGCGAGTATATCACTCACCTTCGATTTACCGATGATATCGTTGTCATGGCGGAATCGATGGCAGACCGCGACATTAAGTATGTATGTACTATGCTCGCAGACCTAAACCGAGTTTCCCAACAGGTGAGCCTTAAAATGACCATGGACAAAACGAAAGTAACGTCGAATGTCGAAACTGGAAGCCGCTCTAGATCGGTCATTTTGGAAATCTTTGGGAGAGGCCTATGTCCAGTCCAGCAGTGGACTTTATGCGGCTGAAATGATGATGATGATAATAAGCCTTAAAATGAACATGGACAAAACGAAAGTAACGTCGAATGTCGAAACTGGAAGCCGCTCTAGATCGGTCATTTTGGAAATCTTTGGGAGAGGCCTATGTCCAGTCCAGCAGTGGACGTTATGCGGCTGAAATGATGATGATGATGATGAGACGTAGGCGTAAACTAGTTGGCGGCTGGATGTACATACGTTGCTCTTCCAAGATTCAAATGTCTTGGGATATTGAATTTGATCCAGGTTTTTATTTAAATTGTTTGAAAAAAAAATATAAAATGAAACTTTTGCAGCTCAGAATAGAAGAAGAAAGCAGGTTGGAAAATCTGTTTTCTGCAACGGTATCGAATTGGTAGTGAATAATGTATCACAGTTTCATTAAATCACAGTTTCACTGGACATTAAAACTGGTTTAGTTTTGGAATAATATCGCGAGGTCTAAGTTCGCGGCGAACCACTAGTATAACGAAAATGTTAACATAATGGAAGTAGGGAAGGTTGCCCTAGAGAATACGTTAATGAAGTATGAGGAAATTATTGACGTGGCTTTATAAAAGGTTTCTCTATTGGTAAATAAATAATAAATTAGGTAGTCAAGTAAGTACTCTTATAAATGAGTTATCTCTTATTAACAGTTCTGTAAGTACATAGAAGCAGATTATGGCGCTAGGTTTTAACATTGAAGAAGTCTTGTAAGAACCTAAGTAATTCAAGAATAAGTTTTATAATATCGGAAAGTCAGTAACCTCAAATACTACATTTATATCTCTTGGATTGTTTTCTCTTGCTACTAATTTTCAAAACATATTTGTATTCAAGTAATTATTTATTAGTCCAATTGGTAATTATTATAGATCTCATTTGTGATTATTATATTCGATCGAGTACAAAAATTGTCCTGCTACTCCAATTATAACCCACACGTCTGCCTAGAAAATGTTGATATATAAATTTCTGGGCCGTATTTGGTATAATGGGTTTCTCTAGAGATTCTTATCGAAAATGAACTTGGCACACGCCGTTAGGATTAGAGAGAATTTACTACGTATTCTAAAATAAGTGTCACATAGACTTGTTTACAAATATGTTAAATCAGTTTTTGTTTCTCACTTATTTTGCCTAGTCAATACAGCTACATTTATCAGATAGATATTTATTAAAGAGCTATTGCAAATTGAGCCGCAATAGCTGTCATTTAGCGTCGATTTTGTCCCTAGTTAACATGCTGTCAAGTGTCTACCGGGTGTAATATTTCCAAATTTTCCACATTAGATAAAAACAAAGTGACCTTCGAGAGACTTTCTAGGTATTCATTATGATAACTATAAGATTAGTACTCGTTTTTAAACAAATCTTATTGCATCACTAATCTTTTAGGCAGTTACAGCCACGCAGAAAATACGGAAAGACTACCGCTCAAAAAGAGACTTCGTATCTAGGAATTTGAAAGACTTTGGTACGCACGAACTAAGTATGTATCAGCTTTGATGAACTCGGCTCTTGGTGGGAATGTGCGAGGATTGCTAGCGCTTTCGCAAGTAAAGCGAGACTGGGCGTGGTCTGCACTTGGATGGCATTTGGCATAATAAAATCTTGAGCTCCTCCGTGCTTTAGAAGGCACATTATAAGCCGTTAGTCTCGGCTTTTATTATTGTATGGCAGTGTGACTACTTACACATAAAAAAACAGTACAAGGTGTAAGTAGTGTAAGTAATGGTGAAATACAATGGGAAACCCGAAAACGAGCGACCAAAGTAGAGTAGCCGTAGGCCGTAGCAAGCGTATCTAAAATTCCTAACATATTCCGTTATTCCGGTGAGCAGGCCTGGCGGAATTGGCGGAAATTGCACTCAATTGGAGACACCGTCACGTGCCTACGAATTACCAGAGGCACTACAGAATACGCGATGAACCCTGTGCTGTGCATATACCTCACAATATTGACTATTCAACTTAACTAGGTACATGTTTGTTTGTTTTTCGTGTGTATAAGTGGCCAACACTGGTGTCAGAATTTCCAAGTTGCCTAAAGGCATCTAATATAGCTTAATGACTGCCATGCAGTGATGACAGCCGGGACCTACAGCTTATCCTTTTTTGTGTTAACATACTAGACACAATAGTAAGACAATTAATTTATACTGGGAGCCGGTATAGCCACACACAAGAGGTTGTACGAGGCTTCCGAAGCACGGCGGAGCTCAAGAATTATTTATGCCACTTATGGTCACTCACCCGGTGTCGCTTTACTTGCGAAAGCGCTAGTAATGCGCACCCAACCAGGCTACCGAGCTCTTCATTATGAGGAACATGTAGAAACTTAACAACCGATAAAAGCCCAGCTCTTAAATAAAAGAAGAAGATACTTAATTATGGAGGTAGGCAATCAATTCTTGTAAATAAATTATTCTGGCTTTAGCAGTTCGAAATAGCGATTTCAAAAATAACTGCATTGATATGCGATCTGCCCGGAATATTTGAGAGCGATGTTCTAGGAATAACTGTGAGAAAAAGATAAAAATGATTTCGAGAATTTGTTTGTGGACAAAATAGTCCATAAAATGAATTTGGCCCCAAGGATCATCATCTTCCTCGCCTTATCCCTATTTGGGGTCGGCTCTGTATGTCAACTCTCTCCACAGTTTTCTATCATTAACCATATTTGTACTAACCCCCCTCTCCTCCATGTCCCGCCTTACACATTACCCCACGTCTTTTTAGGTCGTTCTCTATCTTTGTGGCCATCTACCATTAAGCTAACCATTTTATTTGCCAGATGTTCGGCATCTCGCCTCTTGACATGGCCGTACCAAGTTAAACTAAAAATTTGGCCCCAAGGATCAAACCAATTAATTTATCAGTTTTCTATCTGCAATCAATCTCGTCGGATTGCCAACCGGGAGCCGGCCAACATGCATTGTTTTACTATTGTGTCAGGTATTTCGAGCAAATGAAGAGACTTAATAAAGCCATAACTAAGTACCTACAAACAATCACTGAACCGAATTCTATAAAATTAATAAGGAAAGACGACAACTTGAAACCGACCAAACTAGAGTAGTGGTACCTAGTAAGCGTATCTACAATTCGTAACATTATCCCGCAATTCTGACGGTGAGCAGGCTTAGAATTGGCTAAAATTGCACTCGATTGGAGACACCGTCACGAATATACGAATCATCAAAGTCACTACAGAATATGCTATTGACCCTGTGCATAACGTTATATTAGGAAGTTCTATGATATTGACTAGGTATATTTAGACTAAATAAGTACAACTAATCGAGTATTTATTTAACTAAAATTTAAAATCTTTCATACATAATGGGTCCATTTTTTCGAATAGCCAAATGAATATTTAACTTTATGGAGTACAAGTGAAAAAAAAATCAAATAAGTTTGGAAAATCCAAAAGAACACGCCTCATAAAACTCATAAAAAAAGGTAAAAAAATAATAATTTTGTTAACGGATCTATAAATATTTGACAATGGTGAACGCACCTGCAAATATTGGACAATATCAAATGATTTAGAATATACAATACATGTCCCATATCTCTGGAATACACCTTCTTATCCTCTAACTTCATGAAATATACATAACCTCTTATCACAGCACAGAAAAAAGCGTGACATACGCAAACTGACCAAAAAATAGTACAGTATCCATAGCCGTAAAAAACTAGAAAATAATACGAGCGTCAAGGCATGTTTTGTTGAATGGTAGCAGAAGTGGCGACCTCATTTGAAATAAATTGTTTAAAACTAAATATTAAATTACACTGTATCAGATAGTAATTTTCAATAGAAATCAATGAAGCTTCTGAAAAATGGCTCAAATACATGAAGTTTTAGAGCACATACGTCCACATAGACATCCGAACGTCCACTATTTTTTGAATCGTTTTTTATGTTAGGTTTGACAAGTATTTTCTACATGTATCAAAACTGTTTATTAAAGGGTTATTCTTTTTGTCCCTGTACAATTAACTATCTCTTATTATAATAGAGTTTCAGTCCAGAAAAATGCTTAACCCTATGTTGAGAGTAGAGTACTTCCTAGGCGTGCAATAATAACGTTAATAAATATCTTTACTTAATCCTCGTTCATACACTACCATGTCTTTATTCCTTTCGGAACGTGTAGGTAATGCTAAGGGTTTCAATACACAAGAGATATATGATTCGAGATGTCGGCGAGAGTGACACTCAACGAGTGTGCTTAATGAGCACTGCTCTTTGGTAATAGGAACCAGAAATAGTGTCAAGTTGCTTTGTGACTAGCTACACTTAGAAGTCTCCCCAAGTTGGCTCCAATTCCATTTATCAGTTTCTACGATCTGTGTGCGAGAAGAAGTTAATATACCTGTAACGATGTTGCAATAAGCTACATCCTTCATGTTCTTGTCCACCAACCTCCTTTCGATTATTTCAATATCTTTAAATTTCATTCCTAAATTCAATTTTTGAATTCTAACCACATTCCTTGCTCATCATTCTGACTCATTTCTCTTTCACTTTTGATACGAATAACATAACAGCACTTTTACAAAAAAAATTAACTGATACAATTTTTTGTATCAGTTAATTTTTTTTATCTTATTCTATTAGTCTCTTGCTCTACGACTTCTAGAAATTGATGTGGAAACACACCTTTATTAGCTGGAACAGGTGAAATTCCCACATACCTACCTAATATATCTTTTTTTTGCTATTAGGCTAGGACATAAGAGTTAAAAAAAAACCAACAAAATTGTTAAAATTGTATTAAAATACAATTTTAACGATTAAGTTCATTGTTAAGAGATTGACAAATGAAGATTGATATAACCTGTTCATTGTTAAATGAGATTCACAGAGACTATTCTTAATTTCAAGTCTCAGATTTCAAGCTGTAAATCTTGAAATAGTAGGTACGTATAATAAAATTTGTTTTAAAATTAAACAGCGCTAAAACTAATCCACTCCCTAAGAAAATCTTTCTTTTTTTATTTTAACATCTATTTGGAGCAGTAAACTGTCTTGAACGCTTGCACTATCAAATTAGCATGTCTGAATATTCTGTTACAAAGTCGGATTTCCTTACAAGTTGAATTTTCCTAGATAGAGGAACGGAAGCGATTTGCCTAAACAGCTGTACTGGCTTCACTGGTACATAATAACATTCCGTTTAAAGTTACTTGAAGATTTGTTCTTTTCAAAGTTCCATCTTGTCAAATTTTGAGAAAAGCAGAAGTTAGAAAACATATATCAGAACGCAATTGTCTTCGTCTGACAAAACAGACGCGCGTCGTATACGCATATAGGAGTTTCCTGAATTTACTTAGGTCTTGGCCGTATTTATGCAACATAACCTTAATTGACCGAGCGAGCGAAGCGAGCGAAGGTCTCTAAATCGAGTTGGGGGCGAAAACACATTGTATGTATGTATGTATGTATGTATGTATGTATGTATGTATGTATGTATGTATGTATGTATGTTTGTACCGCGATAACAGCCGAACCGATGGTTTGATTTTGATGAAATTTGGTAGGCATGTAGGAAATATCAATAGAATTTTCAAGTTTGTTGGGCATCAAAATCGGTTCAGTAGTTTTTGAAATATTAATAAAAATGTCCGCGATTGTGTACCAAACGAAACCATAGCGCGTTCTAACTTTGGATAGCACCATCTAGGGGATATTTAGGAAACTGAATTGCGAAAAATAATCGCGACGTCTTAGTTCGCAGCAAACTAGGTAGTTTACTAAATTTAGCAATTTTGTTGAGTGAACTTTGGTAAAATCGATATCGCTACTTGTCTGTGCTTCTGTTGTAGTATTAGTAATAATGCCACAAACTAACAAGAGATTAACGGCAACCAAAGCCAGCGAAGTAGTTTTACGTAGAGTCGCAACTAAGGGAATATGCTAGTAGGTACTTCTCATGCCAATAAGAGCTTTGTCAGCAAAAAACTTCGCCCAAACGCTCCAACTACGCGCTTGTGTTCACAGCGTGAGTACGCAAGGGAAGTACGAAATCAGGAACTATACCCTGAACGCTTAAAGCGCTAGCTTTCAATGCGTGAGCACGCTTTGGAGATTCGAGGGCAAGAATCCTTACCAGAACACGGTTCCCATCCCACGCATGACCCGATCGTGGAAGACTGGCCAAGTGTCATGCTCACGAATGCAATTTCCACTGTCGCTTGCCTGGGCAATAAATGTGCACAAATCGCAAGGACTCACTTTGAATAAAGTAGTCGTAGACGTTGGCGTTTGCCCAAGAGCCAAGCTAATCCGACACTATACCGAAAATGTCCCGGACATCAGCCTGTTCTAGATTAGGATAGCCCTTAAACAGCTTAAAAACAAAAAGGCGCCGGGCGAGGATGGAATCATCCAGAGCTTCTGAAAGCGGGCGGAACGCTGCTACTGAAAGTCCTTCAGAGGCTCTTTAATTCCATTCAGCTCTAGGGCGTAACGCCAGAAGCGTGAAACAGGGGCATAATTGTGGTCCTGTTCTTCAAAAAGAGAGATAACACTCTATTGAAGAACTATAGGCCTATCACGTGTCTTAGTCATGTATATAAGTTGTTTTCTAGGGTCATCACGAATCATCCCGCAAACAGGTTTGATGCCTTCCAGCCTTCCGAACAAGCCGGATTCCGCAAGGGCTTTAGTACCATGAACCACATTTATACACTGCGGCAGGTTATAGAGAAGACGAGGGAGTATAACCGGCCGTTATGCTTGGGGACAGTGGACTATGAAAAGCCTTCGATTCGATCGAAACATGGGCCGTGCTTCAGTCTCCAGCGATGCCGTATTGACTATCAGTATATCGAGATGTTAAAGTGCTTTTACAGTAACGCACTATGTCAGTCCGAGTACAGGAGCAACGGACAACGGCAATTCCACTGCATAGAGGTGTAAACCAGACGTTATATCTTTGAAACTGTTCACCGTTGCACTGGAAGATCAAGCTTCTGGAATGGGAAGGATTTGGCATTAACATCAATGGCGAGTATATCACTCACCTTCGATTTACCGATGATATCGTTGTCATGGCGGAATCGATGGCAGACCGCGACATTAAGTATGTATGTACTATGCTCGCAGACCTAAACCGAGTTTCCCAACAGGTGAGCCTTAAAATGACCATGGACAAAACGAAAGTAACGTCGAATGTCGAAACTGGAAGCCGCTCTAGATCGGTCATTTTGGAAATCTTTGGGAGAGGCCTATGTCCAGTCCAGCAGTGGACTTTATGCGGCTGAAATGATGATGATGATAATAAGCCTTAAAATGAACATGGACAAAACGAAAGTAACGTCGAATGTCGAAACTGGAAGCCGCTCTAGATCGGTCATTTTGGAAATCTTTGGGAGAGGCCTATGTCCAGTCCAGCAGTGGACGTTATGCGGCTGAAATGATGATGATGATGATGAGACGTAGGCGTAAACTAGTTGGCGGCTGGATGTACATACGTTGCTCTTCCAAGATTCAAATGTCTTGGGATATTGAATTTGATCCAGGTTTTTATTTAAATTGTTTGAAAAAAAAATATAAAATGAAACTTTTGCAGCTCAGAATAGAAGAAGAAAGCAGGTTGGAAAATCTGTTTTCTGCAACGGTATCGAATTGGTAGTGAATAATGTATCACAGTTTCATTAAATCACAGTTTCACTGGACATTAAAACTGGTTTAGTTTTGGAATAATATCGCGAGGTCTAAGTTCGCGGCGAACCACTAGTTATAAATTAATTCCTCCATGCTGGTCTGGGAGGAAAGAAAAAACTTAGAATTTACCAGCTGCATCTCTTCCCTCAGATCGTAGAAGCCGATCGAGAGACTCATCACTATTTAATACATTTTTTCTCCTTCTCGCCCGCCATCATGCTAAAAGTGGCTTCTTGCAGCAGTGGAGTCTTGCAGATCTGGGCACTATCTGCTTAGAGCCGTAAGACCTCAAATGCTCTGTCTGCCCCGTTAGGGATGAAGACGTGATAGTATGTATGTATGTATGTATAACCTGAATAATGA
Source organism: Acrobasis consociella (assembly GCA_963555685.1). Taxonomy (NCBI): domain Eukaryota; kingdom Metazoa; phylum Arthropoda; class Insecta; order Lepidoptera; family Pyralidae; genus Acrobasis; species Acrobasis consociella. The sequence continues at coordinate 9,218,094 of OY743115.1, forward strand.
ATTTTATTATTTAAACTCATGTAAGTAGGTACTTAAATTATCACCATTTGAATTCTTTTTAAGAAATGAGGTTCAATATATAAAGCGACTAACAAAAGAAAGTTCGCGCTAAAATATAACCGCTCTTCAAACAGTCTCGAGCGCAGCACAGACATATCGCAGCTGATATATCAGGTGCATTTCCGAAGTAAATATTTACCAGCATTGGGGCACTCTTGCGGCTGTCAATATTTACGAGCAAGGAAGCATTGCAGTGGCGCAGTACATTTTACGATGTAAAATTCGTGGCAACATGTGTGGCCGGAGTTACGACCCGCTGCAATCTCGAATGATTAGCTTTGGGAGTCGGAATCAAGCTTTCCTTTGTAAAATATTGTTTCCGACATTTTTATGACTTTCAACGCCAATAAAACGTGAAATTGACTAGTTACGTCTTTTTCTATGTTTTCTATGTAGATCTAAGCTGATCTAGGAATGGGTGATAATTTCGATAGATGATACAATTTCTACCGATAAAGGAAACTAGGTATCGAAACAAAAAGTTCTATAACGACTTAATATAATTGACGACCTCTGTGGCGTAGTGATTACCATGTTAGTTCGCCACCCAGAGTTGATCCCCGGTCAGGGCAAGATGGAAAATGACCTTATTCAAATTGTTGTGGGTCTTGGATGTTTACCTATAGATTTATTTATATAATAGCACAAGTCTCGAACTTTGGGGCTAGCTCAATCAGTGTAATTTTTCCATATATATTTATAAATATGAAGAGATAAGAGTGTTTAATTATATAAGTTGATTTTTGCTACGCCTATTTCTATTGAAAATCAAAGTAAGATGTTGTATACCAAAAAAAGAAATACGAAATACAAAAAGAAGCCCTCGTGTCAAGGACTGTAAATAAAATAATATTCTTCCATTGTGTTACGGATCCTTCAAAGTGTGTTTACGTTCTCTGAAAATTCTCAACTTACAAACAAGCTCCCTGGGTGGCTTTTATGCTTTATTTTTATTGCAGTTCTGCGGCTTTTCATGAATGCTTAAGTGTCGAGGTTTTTTTGCTATTATTGTTAACAATATTTTTCAGCGGAGCAAAAAGTACATTCTAAGAAATAATTTTAAACGATAAAACCGATAAAAGAACTAGCTTTATAAGGATATCTCTATAGGTTGTACTAAGTATAACTTAGTATTAATACACCAAAGTGAACCTTTCGAAGAGTTTATGAAGGCTTATTGTCACAAAGAAATCTTGAGGTTGTATTTTTGCCGATAGCGTCTGAGACTGTTTAAGCATATTCTAGCTTTGCTCCGTTAAAAAATAATTTCTGGAAAATGTTTCACAGATTTGTGCCAACAGCCTCAAAGTCCTCAAACAAAGCTGCCATCCACCAAGCTTAATTTAAATCGAAACATAAAAAGCTCACAATATGCAAGGGATTATATTCCCTTGCTTCTGCAAGGGAATATATTGTGAGCTTTTTTATAAAAAGAACATTTGAGCTTTTTTATACTTACTATACTTACCAATAGGTAGAAACTTATCGGGTAATGCAAGGGTAATGCTAAGGCCATAAAGAACTTACCAACCATCTTAAAAGAGCCCGTTCTCATTTCAAACCGTATTAAATGAACTTTCAACTCAAATCTCTGAGAAACCATGCGTACTTATATCAATGACAAAGTCAGCATACCTATATGATTTTAGAGTAGTCAGCGAGCGACCATGATGGCAGAGGGGCCGTCGAAATATCTGGCAAAAAACGATATTAATCGCGGTAAGTCCCGTAATACGAATAACAGTCAGCACACCTGTGTATAAACCATGTAATTGACTGTTTGAATGAAATTGCGTTGACGTTGCATCCGTTTGATACAAACAGGCACAAAACTGAGCCGGTAATTGGGCAAACTGCCCCCATCCCGGAATTCGTTTACGAACTTCTGAAACTGTTTCGGAAGACTCCGTTTTGACTCGAGGCTGGTTTTAATAATTGAGTTAAAATTCAATAGCTTTTCTTTTTGGGGTTATGGAAATTTGTTGTCATTGGTAGTAAAATAAATTTAAGTTTTTTATACTTAATAGCCGTTACCTGCAGTGTTTTCTGTGAGGACTTAAATGCAGCAGTTATTTTTATTCTGGAATAAAATTATTAATCCTTTTGTAACAGTCAATATATTAAGTATATATAGGTGCATTCATATACAGCTACATGCCAGTTAAATAAATCCATTCAGCCGTTTATGCATAATTGAGTAACGAAGCAAACTGACAAAAATTTCATGTTTATAACTTTACGGAAACTAAGGAGGTTAAACACGCTTTAAGGCCTTGGAATAATCAAATATAGATATTATCACGTCTTTTCCGAACAGGGTATACAAAGCTTGGGGCCGTAAGAGCCAAAGATCTTGTTTCTGAAAAAAAGAAATGTTGAAACCATTTAATTTAATGTCAGAAGTGAAAAATACAGTTTATTCTAGATTCAAATAACATTTTCTGACTAATGGAAATTAAGTCTTTTTGTGACACGCAGGCAGAGTGTACGAGAGACATTCTGAAGCGTAAAACATTTCAATATTAATTAAGTTAGAAATGTTTTTATCTCTGTACAATATTTTTTGTAAGCAAAATACGTGACTTGAACGTTTACTCGAATAAATATGAATACAACTTAGTCTAGGCATACTTTAGTATTTTCTCTCTCTGATAAATGTCTTCGTTTTGTAGTGAAATTTCCAAAGTACTTGCCGTAAGTTAATGAGTGTAGGTACTTAATACGTGTTTAAAAAGTTATATTTTTCTTCTTTTTTAGTTGTGGTTTACACGTACTTGTATATTCTGGGCTGTCGTATAGCTTCGTCAAAATCCATAGTCAAATAACTTCAACTGCAGTAGGAATGACAACATTTCCACTTCAATTCATCTACGTTACTTTTGAGATTGAGTAAAGCAATGTAAGCAGCATTATATAATGCCAAGCGGGTCTTAACCGATCACGCCTAACCGATATAAAAAAAAGTACTTGGCTTTCACCGATATAAAGAGGATAATCCAACAATGCGGTTGCCTTGAATACCCTGCACCTGGGACTATTCCCATTTATTGACATGTATCATGGACGCCTGAGTGATAGATTTTATTGTTAAAATTATTTTTCATCTTATCTACCTATTCAGAAAACAATATTTTCATCTCAAAACATTGGGAGCTAAAGTTACTGCAGATTCACTCGGGAAAAAGTAAAAAAGGAAATCTCTAGGGATTAGAACCAATTTGAAAACAAAACACGAATGTTATCTATGTTTAGAATCAACGTCGGCAGTCCAGCGTAGTAATTTTTTTAAATTTGGAAAACCTGGAGGTATTTTACGAAATAAGTATAATTAATAAAAAGCGTAAATTTTGTCTTTATTTCATTGGGTCCATATTGGCTCTCATAAAATTCTAAATCATATTCTTTATCTTACTACCGATTTGTGTTCATAATCATCACTCTTCATAATTTTATTCTTCATACTTTTTTTATTCATACATTTTTATTACTATCATCGGAGCTCATAACATTTAGTGATCATAATTTTTGAAGTGAAAACTTCTTTAGCGGCGTTGTGCACTTTTTTTGGAATGGGTAAAAAATCTTAAACTCGCGTCAGGACCACGTGTCCTGATCGAAAATTCGTAAGACGGCGCAGGGCGCTTGCGCGAATGTTCGTGTGTGTTTATGTTACGTTACGTTCGTGTGTGTAATGTGTCATGCTTGTGACATTTGTGACAGACTGTGGTTCAGAAAAGATTTGAAATATTTTATACTGATAATTAAAGCAATTCGTGCAAAATTATTCCCTAACCATTCCAAAATATCAAAAATGCACAACGTTAATATTCAAGTTTTCACTTCTGCCGGCACTCCCAGAGTGCAACCCGTCGTTTTTTTTATTAATACTGTTGCTACCAAGAACAAGTTTAAATTCATAATTTTTCTTTTCAGAACTTTTTTCTTCATAACATTCAATTATCAAATTGTTTTTATTAATAATGTTGTTACTAATAACATATCACAACTCATAACGTCGTTGTTCAGAATAGTTTACTTTTTACTAAAAAAATATTTTAACGTAGATTTGTCTTTGTATCCCTCCCATGCTGGTCTGGAAAAAAAAAATGAATGTACCAGCTGCTTCTCTTCCCGCGCAGATCGTAAAAGCCGATCGAGGGAATGGGCAAAAATGCGAATCATGTTAACAGGCGATGCGGCTAGCAACCCATCACTGTATTGATTGCTTTTCCATCTTCTCGCCCACCGTGACGCTAAAAGTGACTTTTGGGTCTTGCGGCCCTGGGCTCTGCATAGAACCGCAAGACCCAAAATGCTCTGTCTGCCCCATTAGGGATAAAGACGTGATAGTATGTATGTATATCGTCTTTGTAACGCATAGAAAGATGACTTCAACCAAAAATAAGATGGGTTTTATAAGTTTGACGTATTTGTCAGTGTGTCTGTTTATTTTTCAAACAAAAATTAGTTTCTGCGCACCCTATTTCATTACATGAAAGTAATTAAGTGCAGAAGTGATAGGTTATTTTGTATTGTTAAGTAGGTAGTTTAAAAAAAACTTGAGAGGTGTCAAGGTAAACCCGGATGGAACGAAGTTCCTTTCGATTAATTAGTGAAGAAATTGTAATAAAATTAGAGAGAGAGAGAAAGAGAGATAGACAGAGAAACACGCGCACGCCGCACGGCTTACAACTATAGCAAAAAGTGTCGTTACAACTTTTGGTCTTAATTTTTTCCGTATAGCCCCCTTTTGCAACGCGCGATAAGGAGAACTTCGTTCCAAAAGATACGAAAAACCAAACCTTTCGACAAAGTCAAGAATTAAAACGATAAAATTTATCAATAGTTGGTGCTATTCTCAAAATAATTTAGTATTTATTTATTTAATGGACACGGTACTAAATAAAGGTCAGTAACCATCGGTCGAATTCTGGTTAGGTATATTTAGGTGTTCTACTTTTCTTTTTATTCTGTTTTGTATCAGAATGAACTCGCCACGCCTTGATTGAATGACGCTCTTGATTCAACTGTGGAGTCCTTCGTTTCTCCTTCGTGGTCTTTAAAAACATTGTCTTTACCCCTTGTTGTACATTGTACAATCTACTATTTAATGTTTTTTTTGTCACTTCCATTTCTTCATCTCTTACAGAGTCACTGGCCATACGATAGGTTCCTTGGTTCTTTTTATTCGGTTTTAAATTAAATAATTATGAACTGACGATTTTTTTGCTTTTTCCGTGGTTGTGTCGTGTTTTTATTTGGTAATAAAGGGTATGAATCAACTCAAATCATTCCAAACTGTGGTTGGCTCAAATGCTCTGCACCTGGACCTTATTTCAATTTATCGACATCCATCATGGACGCCTAGCCGTTGGGGCTAAATTGAAACCAAGATCGTATTGATTGTTTCATTTATCTACTTTCTTTTTCTAAAGATACAGCCCGCACAAAGTAATTGATGTGGCGATGCTATTTTTGTAAAAAATATTAAGAAAGTTTTTTTTATAACAAAACAAAGTTATTACTGGTTAAGAATATTACATCAAGGTAAGTCCGGAGATTCGCTAGATAAATTTAAAATGCTTTATGATTTTGCTAAGAAGGCAGAATATAGGAGTATACTTACAACGCCAAAAAGAGTCACTATCTTTATCAGTTGGGACATCTACAAGTATTGCAATTCAAATTCCCAAATCGTGAAAAAAATTCTGCTGTTTTACAGCTATTTTATACTGTAAATATCATATATTAGTAGTACGTAGTATATATGTATGGAAATATGTAGATACCGCCAACATTATACCTGAAGGGGTGACAATAAAATAACAACTTTTTCTATGGGACTTCATCTTAGAACATATCATCATTATGATAGTCGTGCTTATCCACTGGAGGAGCATATATTGGCGGTAAATTCATATCTGGTATAGGGTAGATCTACTAATAGTACTTCAAGCAATAGTGCTTCGAGCTTGCTATGTAGATGTATGGAGGCTCTTCAAGCCTAATAGAGTGTGATTTACAGCGAGTGGCAACGGCACTCAGCGGAACAAATGAAGATGAGCTCTCTGCGGGAAATAATGCGCTGGATCAATCCAAACCTGACACTTTATACATAGGTATCTACCTACGTCTGCAAATTAGGTTTTCTTTTTGTACTCCTCGTTACTTAAAACATGTTCACTTTCTTTCTGTTGCTAACCCCCGTCACAAAAGAGTTTATAAGTTTGACGCTAATGTCTCTAATGTAATGTTCAACTGCCTCCGTGGTGTAGTGGTTAGAGCGTTCGGCTCATACCCAGTGGTCGCGGGTTCGATTCCCGGCGGGGGCAACGACTGTGTGTTGTTGTCCTAGTTTGGTTAGGACATTCTAGGCTGATCACCAGATTGTCTGATAAGTAAGATGATCCTTGCTTCGGAGGGCACGTTAAGCCGTCGGTCCCGGTCACTGTCTTTGACATTGGTCGTTACCTAAAACCATGGCAGAGGCCTTTAAGGCGGTTTAGAAACACTAGTGTTAGACACTAACACACACGATAAGAAGAAGACGCTAATGTCTGTCTTTGATATTGTAGCGCTCGAACGGATGGACCAAGTTTGGTGCGGTTTTTTTACATGACATCAAGTTCCCTTGCAGTAGTTCTTAGCTATGTTTAATAAAAATTAGTTAGGCAGTTTAAAAGTTATTAAGTTTTCCCTTGAAAGTCGTGGTAGTTTGCCTGTCAAATAATAGATGGCGCTTCAGATACGTTACGTTGGTGACACGAATTAATGCGACTATTTAGTTCCTCCGCGTATCATAAGATAGTGTTTATATATGAAACTATCAAAGAAATTTCATACAATGTATTTTCTTTGGAAACTTTTTAAAAGTTTTATTTTATTTTCCTGGCAAATAAACTCATATTATAAAACGCAGATGAAATACCCTACGGACTGGTGGCCCCAGTGCTCATCTCTGGGGTTAAATGTAAAAAAAAAAAACTAAAACCTTGTCTAAGTTTTACTCGTCGAATCCTTTATATCTCAGTATTTTTAAACCTACTCCACAACAGCACCGTTTAATTTTGTAATCAATTTTTAGTATTGGGTATAAAAGTATGCTGCCGAACGTAAAACCTAGTACGTAATAAAAGTTAACTCACCGTTCCAAAATAACTCTATACTAAACCGTAGAGTAAAATGGTAACAAACTTTAGATCCCTCTATACACTCGTTTTATAATATTTTGCTCCGTGTTCCCTGAAAATAAGTTTTAGAAAAAGATTTCTAGAGAGAACTTTGTGGCCTTCCAATGAAGGTACCTATAAATAAAATAATGTAATAAATATTAGCTGATGTTTACGGCGTTGTCCGCGTGGTAAATTTTTTGACAATGCCATAGGAACCTCATATTTTCCTAGAATAAAAAGTATTATTTTTAATAATGCAGGTAATTAGCTATTTACGTGCCAAATATTATTCTGTCAGTAGTTTAGGCGTAAAAGCGAAACGAACATCCACACAAAAGTTTCGCATTATTTATAGGTAGTACGATTTATAGGATTTTTAAATCTCAATCTGACAAGATATGGGCCAAAGTAATTGAAGGCCTACTTACTTTATGGCTACATCATAATGTAACTACTTTTATGGTGTTATTACATAGTTCGGTAGAAATTACTTACTTTCGGTACCTAGATATTATTGATAGGTAGGTACCAAAAGTATAAAAGTCGTCTCCAACTACTCACATAACAGAAAAAGATAAACAAATAACTAGTAACTGAAATATATAGCTCAGCAATTTATAAAAATTAAAATTACTTATTGCTATTTGTCCCCGCATGCCCTGTAGTTTGTTTAAAAAATGTGAATAATTCACCTCTAGGGAAATCTAGTTGCGTTGATAGTATATTTCCCAGCGCAATAGAATGCTTCCAAAATGTATGAAATTGACACAGAGTACGCTATTACCTATTCATTTTTATTGCATTATAGTAGATAGTCTAGAATATTGAAAGTGAAACATAGCTTTATTTATTATACGTATTATTATATAGTTACATAAACACTGCTTATCAGATATTTTATTCGGCTTTTTTTTCATCCCATGTACCAAGAAATCAAATCTTTTTAGGGTTCCGTACCCAAAGTATAAAAACGGGACCCTGCCACTAAGACTTCGCTGTCTCTCCGTCTGTCCGGCTGTCCGTCTGTCTGTCACTAGGCTGTATCTCAAGAACCGCGATAGTTAGACAGTTGAAATTTTTACAAATTATTTATTTCTGTTGCCGCTATAACAACAAAATCTAAAAACAAAATTAAATAAATATTTAAGGGGGCTCCCATACAATAAACGCGATTTTTTATAGATGATGGTACGGAACCCTTAGTGCGCGAATTCGATTCACACTTGGCCGGTTTTTTAGTCCCACTAGATTAACTAGTTATTTTGGTCATACTATTTAGAAATAAAGACATCGTATTCGAATAAGCAGATGAAATAAAAAAAAGACTTTAAAAGTTGGGCATGAAAAGTGCATAGAGAGTTGATAGCATTATTCAGGAAAATGACAGTTTTTGCGAAACCAACAGTTGAATGGCGCTTTTTAATTCCAATGCAAGTAAAAATCGTCAATGCAACATTCATTGGTGTAAAATGAAATAAAAAGGGTAACTGTGAGAGAATATGGTGGAAAAAAGATAAATTTATAGTCTTCAATAAGTGTGAGAGTCTAAAACGTTATATAATTTTAACCAGATTCGTTTTTATTATACATTTGTGGTAATTTAACCTTAGTTAAGAATTAATTCTTGGGTTGGATGATAAATGGTTCAATTCACATGGACTTATATTGACTATCGTGTATTTATACTGTCACATCTTTACCCTTAACGGGGCAAACAACCAGAACAGAGTATTAGTGGGTATAATAATGGAAAATGTAATCAAACCCATGATTTGTAGTATGTGCAAAGAGTCCCTAGACACACCCTTATTAATGCCTCACTCAACCCTTGCACCGTTCTAGAAGTTTCTTGAGGTTGGGCTTTTATGAATTGCTACCCATGTCTTCTTGATGACTGAAGATAGCCACGGAAGATTTAACTAGATTCGCGGTAGTTCGTTACCAGCGGCGACGAGGCACGGCACTGGCAAGGTCGCCATATATTCATATGGACCATTCCCTCGATCGGTTTTTAAGACCGACGCGAGAAGAGAACTCGGCTGATATTATCTTTGTTGTTTAATTTCTCTCAGGCTAGCACGGTCAAATAATATACCCTTGAAATCTTATTACATACAAGATTTTATTTAAATATATTAGTTCGGTCCAAAACTTGCAACTCAAATTCGATTCCGTATCCAGTTTCGATCGAGATTACCTATGTATGTAAATGTAAATAAGGTGACAATGTAAAACATATTATTTTGATAAGAAACTAATCTGATAAAGAAGTCAGAAGGTGCCCTGGGAACCCTGCAAATAAAACGACGCAACTCTATCAAGTTGGCTTAATTTGTTTTCATAAGTAATTTGGCCTCTTCTTCTTATATTTAAGAGCTGGGCTCTCGTCGGTGAAGTGCTTTCTATGTCTCTCTTCCTTCCGCTAAGTTCTAAACCTCTTTATATGTTTTCACGTTTAATTTTTCTTTTATTTGGTCTATAAATTTTCTTCTGGGTTTTCCTACTCCTCTCTTTCCTTCTATTTTTCCTTCCATTATTGTTTTAAAAAACGCATCGTGGCGTAGTAGATGACCGAACATTTTCCCTCTTCTATTTTCTATAATTTGTATTATTTGTCTTTTCTCTCTCACATCCTCTAGTACCTTCTCATTTGTAATTTTTTCTGTCCAACTTATTTTTTTCATTCTCCTCCAGCACCACATTTCAAATGCTTCTAATCTATCTCTATCTTTTTTGGTCATCGTCCACTTTTCACATCCATACAAAGCAGTGCTACATATAAATGTTTTAATAAATCTTTTACGTAAACTTTCTTTAATACCAGAACAAAATATATATTTTTTACTCTTTAATGTACTTTTTGCAATAGCAATCCTCTTCTTAATATCTTCTGAGCATCTTGCCTCTTCGTTGATAATAGTTTCTAAATATTTAAAACTTTGAACTTGGTCTATTGTTATATTTTTAAGTTGGATATTTTTAATTACTGGACCTGACTTTGAGACAATTAAGGACTTGGTTTTATTTATGTTTATACTCAATTTATGTTCTTTAAAAATATTGTTCATTGCTTCTATTAACTTTTCTAACTGTTGTGAACTGCTTCCAAGGGCTGATATGTCATCAGCAAATCTTATAAAATGTATCTTTTCTCTATTAATACTAACTCCTCCTAAATCTTGGTCTTTGATTTGAGATATTGCTGCTTCTATAAATAGATTGAATATCAGTGGAGAAAGTGGGCAACCCTGCCTCACTCCCTGTCGTATTTTAGCTTGTCTTTTTTCATTATTACTTTCTATTATTGTCTCTTGTTCTTTATACAGTTCTTTGATTATTCTCCTGTCTATATAGTCTATGTCAGCATTCTTAAGCGCCTTCATCATTAGTTTCCAATTTACTTTATCGAACGCTTTATCTAAATCTATAAACGCAATATGTGTTTCTAAACCAAGTTCCAATCTTCTTTTTTGCCTAAGCCATAATTATCTGTAGTCATTAAAATAAGAAGTAAGTAAGTAGATAGACTTAGCTACCTATATTTTAACTAACAATTATATGTTGACGAACAAGGTCCTTCAATTTATAAGATAATTAAAACGTGATAATAATTATTCAAATAAATTCAGAAAGGAGATTTATTGAAGTCATAAAATCAAACCGCAGGATCCTGACACTGGCAGAGACAGAATGTAGGCTGATGATATTAAAACAATGATATTTTCATTATTTAATGGCTCGGCTACAATGGTCCCATCTATCAAGAGCACTCGTGGCTGGCGTTTAATTTACGCCAAAAGCAGTAATTATTCATACTTCCATATTTCGTTAGTGAAAATAAAACGCAAGACTCAAAATGCTTTGTCTGTTCCATTAGGGATTAGGACGTGATAATGTAAAAATAAAATCGACAATTTGTTCGAGTCAGAACTGCAGTCGTACTTGTTAACTCTTGTACGTATTTATAAAAATTAACAACCGTCTGCTAAGCCTGATTTAGTTTAAACATCTTTCGTTCTTTTCCCTCTTTTTAATATTTGACATAGTGAGAATGAGACAAAACATAAAGACGTTAAAGCAAACGTTTGTAATTTTCTATGTAAGTATGTATGGGGTAACAATTTAAAACTTTATTTCCTTTCAAACACTGGCGATAGGATTGTGTGAATGACTCTTCTTAAGTAATTTACTAAAAACTGTATATAAATTAGCTATTAACATCGTTATTCGTCTCAGAAACAAAATATTTAGTAATAGTTCTGTTAAATAACGTCAGTTTTATGAACGGTTTGGCTTCCAATTAGTTTCAAGAGGAAAAACATACTCAATGTTATTTCATAATATTCATTTGTTTTATTCTGTAAATTTGTGTATTGTGGTAAAACACGTGTTTAACTTAGTAACAGAGCATTCTCTTTATTATTTCACAGGGTTATAAAGGTCAATTATACAAATTCTTGTGTAGAAAATCTTCAATCCCTGCTCTTTTCATAGCACTTTGAATTAGATACTAACAATACCTAACGAATAATTTAGCCAAAAATAGGGGACTTAGAAAATACTCCACCGAAAAGAACTTCGTTTTTAAATTTATTTAAGACGACGACGAATAAGTTCTTAGTACCTGGGCGACCGAGCTTTGCTGGGTTATATCATATTCTGCGTGGAAAGAAAAACGCATAAAAACTCAAAAACACGCATTTTCCCAAACATAAGACTAATCTAGATCGATTGTTTACCCCCAAAAACTCCCATATACCAATTTTCTGCGAAATCGTTAGAGCCGTTTCCGAGATCACAGAAATAAATTTATATATAAATATACAAGGATTGCTCGTTTAAACGTATAAGATAAATAAGGATAAAAGAGATTATGTAGGTATATTTAATTATCTGCCTTGTGGTTTCCGGCAGAACAGAATAGGACCACTCCAAGACTTTCCATGGATGTCGTAGAAGGCGACTTAGTAAATACAAGCTAAACAAAGCTTATATGTAAACATCAATGAGACCTCTCTAACACCTCTGCAGCGAGGAGAGTGTGGCAAAGTCCTCTAGCTGCTCTAACCATAGACATAGAATTTTTTTTACTACGTAAGAAGACGGAACATGCTGAGTGCGACAAAAAATACTTTAATGTCGCTAACACAAGAGCAAAAGAGATAGCGATCACACTGACATGAGACAACTTTTGGATGAGAGTCAACCGCGGTAATCCTAGCTGATAAAGTGTCAAACGAAAATTGGATTTTTCTTATAGTAAACTGTGTTTTTCCATAAGTTTCCTTACCTCGGAAAGATGGTATCTTGCAGCTTTACCGACTGTAATACAACAACAAACAATAATCCCAGTAAATACACATTTCACAGGTAATTTTGCCGGATACGTATTTCTCCAGTTAGTCACTATTTCCTTCTCAACTTCACCAAAAAACCACTCAAAATCATGCATTTTATATTTTCATTGAAAGATAAAACAATATTTATTAGTTATTTAAGGAATTCAGTAATATATTGCATAAAATATAAAGTTATCTGATTCCGCTAGGGCTTGACTAATTATTGACGTCATTTTATGTCATGAATACATATATCGATAAAAAGTCAATAGTTTTCGTTATCAGTACAAACTTTTTTGAATAAAATTACAATCGGAATATTTCATAATGAGTTTCGATTTTCGTTGGTAAGATTTATTTCCCAACATTTGTCCCTATATATATTATTATGTATTTTTTTTGTTACAGTTAATTTTATCAGTCTAGCGCTTATTCTTTTTTCTTATTCTTATAAAAACAATATATATATATATATATATATATATATATATATATATATACACAGACGTTTGGGCACTACGTAGATCCAGCAGTAGTCCTGAACTTAGTAGACTCCACCTTTGGCGGCCGATAACTTGGCTCCCTTCGCATATTCTTCGAGCGGTGTGGCAACGTCGCAATCTAGTAATGGATTCTGTCCAACATATTCGTAGAAATAAAGTTCTACTCGTCATTTTTTGTATTCAACCTCCGAGAAAACTTGGATCCGTAACGGTTATTTTTTGCTAACTAATTCGCACTTGCTGCGTCCACATTTTATTCAAAACCCATGCTTGTGTTGTTCCGTTTTATATATATATCATATGTTTTTGTATGAACTCTTTGGTACTTTCTGCCTCCGATTTTACTCAAAACCATTACGTATGTTGTTCCATTTTATATATATTGATTGACGGTGAGTTAAGCCCTAGCTGAAATTTGAATGCTTGGTTTGATCCAGCAGATTTTATATTCACTAAACTTGTGCGTTTTAAGCTCCTATATACTTTTATGAACTCATCGATACTTTCTAGCCCCGAATTTTATTTAAAACCAATGCTTGTGTGGTTCCATTTCGTATATATTTAATTTAACGGTTAGCTTAGGCATGGCAATATATATTTTTAAATCTTATGCCTTGTAAGCTCCAAAAGTGTTGCCAACTTTGAAACCTAGTGGGTGATTGTTAAAAAACTACAGTAATTCTTTTCAAAAATTTTTTTATGAAATATTTTAGAATTACCTTGCTTTTTAATGCAAGTAATAAGTCTAAAAAGTCATAACAATAATAAAAACTCATATTTTTATACTGAATATGATAACCTTATCGTTTCGCATTATTTATACATCTAAACATGTTTATGACTTAATGCACACAAAGAAACTTGCTATCTTGCCTTACGCTCTTGCGTAATGGTACTAATGGTATATAGTACGATTGAAAAGGTACTTTTCAACAAAAGCAATTATGCAAATAATTTTGAACACAACATACAAGCCTACCAATTTCTTTAGAGTCAGTAAATTTACAATTCAGAAGTCCAGACGCTTTGTTTACAAAATATAATTGCATTTCGAGTTCAGCGGAGTGCTTCACCTCCACATAAAAATTTTCAGATCTCTACGAAGTGCCAGCGAGACGTAATGATTGGTTATGATTTTTTTTTCATACAGATGCCAGATCCAGATTTTGAACATTAAAAAAATCAAATTCGGATTACGCCCAAAAAACCCCTGGATATAGATTTACAGCCAAATCGCAAGCAGTTAGTAACTTTCGGCAGCAATCTTTGATTTCTAAAAATTAAAAAGAAACACTTGGTGTGGATGACTTGGGGTTTGCCCTCGCCACGCAGTTCGCCCTGTGGGCTTACATCACTTGACCTGTGATGTGGCCTCGTGAAAATTGCTTAGGGGGAGCGGTAACAAACAGTAGAAGAAGGGGAATGGCTTGGCCTTCAGTACGACATGGCTACGTCGAGTTGCTTGGTGGTGGCATTTGTATGGAGGATGAATATTTTTTCGAAACTTGAAAAGAAAATACCGGCTCTGATAAGATTGACATCGTTTAGATATGGAGCCCTAATTCTATTACGAATATGAAAAACAAACGCACAAAACGATATTTAAATTATGCAATACATGTAATAGTAAAAAAATTGTCTGTATATTGACTAAATTTCCAAAAAGAAACAACAAGCAGATAGATACACAGTAAAAGAGTAAAATTTTAAAAAGAATGTCTCTCTGTTTTTTTGTCTTTTTGTACACACTAATCTCCGGAAATTCTGGATAGAATTGAATGAAACTTTATTGGTATAAATCTGGGCAACATACAGGGTATAATTCATTTCGGTAAATGGAACACCTGATGCAGAACTATAAATTTTCAGCTAAACTATGAGAAATAATAAAATGACGCCACAGCAAAAGTTGTTTAGTCTGATAAGCATTTATGTGCACACGAACGAAGTCATAGGCATTAGTAAGTATAAATACAAATAAATACATCATTAAAAGAATTAAAAATTCTTAGGACAGTTGAGTGACTAATCTATGTTCAAATCTAATGCACAGGGAATTAGGACGAAGGTTGTAAATCATATAATGGTAGTCTTGTGGGAAGTGTGCATAGTTTGGGTGTGCATTCTTTTACAGACAAAAGTTTTATAGATTTTCGTTATATGGAATATTTATTCCATACTCACAATATTTATTATGAAGAATTTTATAGTAACAAAACAAATTTTCTTACAAATAACATTAATTTTTTCAATATTAATAATATCATAATATCAAATCAAAGTTTTTCAATTCTCAATATATTTAGTCTTCTTTTATACTTATATTGTTATATAACTTTGCTCTAGATCGGTCATTTTGAGGCCTATGTCAAGCAGTAGACGTTGTGTGGCTGAAATGGATGGATGGGTGGATGTTATATAACTTAACCTACACTCCACGACAAAGTTGATTTTGTGTCTGTGTTAATTTCGTCCTAAGCTTGAGTCGTTCGCTCGCTCGTGTGTTAGTCACAGGAAACCTTACAAACTTAACCCACAACCCACGACAAAGTTGTTTGTGTTTGTGTTACTTTCGCCCTAAGCTTCAGTCGCTCGCTCGTGTGTTGGTCACAGGAAACCTAATGAACCCAACCTACAATACACAACAAAGTTGTTTTTGTGTCTGTGTTACTTTCGGCTTAAGCTTAAATTGTTCGCTTTTAATACATAAATTTAAAACAATTTAAAATATAAAAAGCTTATTCGAAGTGGTTTCCATTGGCTGCAATACAGCCCTTTAAACGTTGAGGTCAGTTATCAATAGAAGCATGCACTCTTTCCATGGGAAAATTCTTCACTGCCAATCGTATGGATTGTTTTAGGGACTTCAAATTATCATGGCGTTTAGAGCAAGCCGTACTCTCTAAAACTGACCATAAAACATAATCCAGCGGATTAAGATTGGGATTAGACGACGGCCAGTTTTCAGCTCTGATGAAGTCGGAAACGTTCGATTCCAACTAAGACTGCGTTGACCGAGCTTTGTGACCCGGTGCCGAGTCTTGCTGGAAGAACCATTCTTGGTTATTGAACATAGTGTTGTTAAGGGGCTTAAATACCTTCTCAAGAATGGTATCTTGATACACTTATGCCGATGTTTCGATACCTTTTTCACAAAAGTATGGCTCAGTCACTCCTTCATAGCTAACACCCCACCAAACCATCACTAAAGTCGGCTAATGCCACGCTGCACTCTGTCGACTTATTGGAAAGCCTTCTTAGAGCTTAAGGCATAAATACCTACAGTCATTTTATTTGTTAAAATGTTGCTCAATGGTAAAAAAATGGTCATTCGTAAACAATTTTTTTCTGCGACCACCCATTGCGTACCGCTTCAGTAGATTTTTCGATTTTACTACTCTATTCTTTTTTAAATTATCAGTTGTAAAATTACTCATTGTACATATTATAGTCCGGTACCACAGAATTAATAATAGTGTTACATACAGAACGGAAACTCGCACCGTCCCCCGCAATCTGGTGTCTCCGCCACCTTTCCCCTGTTATTGGGACGTGTAAGCGCCAGAAAAACAGGGTTATTGGAAGTCGCACGTTGACATTACGCGAGTCACTTAGGATTATTGAATTATAATAATGGTGAGAAACTGCGCACATTATCATTGTTTATCCACGGATAACAATAAAAAACGTTAATTTTAAAATCATAATCATAATCATATTTATTCAGAAAAAGTATTTACACGTCATACAAAAATAAAATTGAATAATAAAATAAAATAAATTAAACATACAAATAAATATATTACGCATACACATACATAACTAATAATAATCATATAATTACAAAATAATCGAATGAAAATTAACACATTAAATAGGAATTATAAGCGACATTCATAAAATTCTTCTATACTGTAGAATATACGCTCAAGAAGCCACTTTTTTAGCTTGACTTTAAAGCTTGCCAATGTAGTCGCCTGTTTTATATCAGGTGGCAACTTATTAAAGACAGACGGCCCCATTACATGAGTCAGTCTGTCAGTCTTAGCTAGTCTGTGTGGAATCAGGTGCAGTCGGTCAACATCGCGAAGCGCAATGTCGTGCACATCTCTCGGTCTTTGGTACACGTCTTGGTTACTAAAGACATATGTGGCTACCTATAAGATGAAAAGGGATGGCAGCGTGAGGATTCCAAGGGTTTTAAAGTATGGTCTGACGGTTGTTCGCCCTGATACGTGGACTTTCGCGCGGACTGCTCGCTTTTGCATACGAAACGCTCGTTGCCATTCCGCGGCGCACCCCCAGACCTCTAGGCCATACTGCAGGACAGACTGCACTATCGCAAAGTAGGTAGACCTCACCACCTCTCTAGGTACCACATCCGATAGTCGTCTGAGCGCGAAGCTAGTGCTTGCCAATTTACCGCACACTTTATCAACCTGTGTTTCCCAGGTAAGGGCACTATCCAGTTGTATTCCCAAGAAGGTAATGTCATCCACCTGTTCAATAGTTGTTCCTTGTATAGTAACAGATAATCGTATAGATTTCCGAGTGGTGAAAACAGGTAAGCAAAGCAACAAATTCTGTGGTAGCGACCCTGATTGTTCAACTCACACATTTGACGTGTGCACGGACGAATTGTTTCATTTGTAGTAGTACTAGGTATTTATGCTGCTCCGTTTCTATGAAGTGTCATACCTGTGTCGGTACACAAACATTTGACTAATACCAAGCGTATGGAGAATTTTAAAAACTGCATTTGGCTCAAACCTACTTTGTGTAATGCAATCACAGTGATTCGGTTCTCTATATCACCCCACTCCATTGTAATATCGCAAAATATTGTTCAATATATTAGCGCCAAAATAAGAAAAGACAATGAAAAATCATATAAAAGTAACGGATTCCAATTTTTATTTTTATTTTTAATAGTAACGAGCTTTTTTGTCCACGAAAACGAGGTCAAAGGCATCAGATAGTCACAAATTAACACGTCTTTCAAAAAATGTAAGCACTTCTTAGGACAGTTGAGTGGCTAATCTATATACAAATCTAAAGCACAGGAATTAAATAGGAAGGTTGTAAATCATAAAATGGTAGTCTCGCGGGAAGTGCGCAGTTTCGTAGCGTGTGCGCCTTCGTCATCGACTAATTGTATTTCAAATTTGAACTTAATTATCGAACCTTGCTAATTGATAATTGGTAATTGGTAATTGATACATTTAGTCTCGGCTCGAAGGATAGTGAAAAAATAATATCGAAAAATTAAATGGGTTTGGCAAGTTTGTGTTATGCCATTATTCATATTTTTACTGTAGTTTGGCAGTAAACAAGCGAGAAAATCGTTTGGCATGGAAATTAGTCGCAAACTAGATTGGTTTCTTTTTACCGTAATCGATACTAGAAGATAAACTCATTGATACCATTTTTCAGAATAACTTCTAAATACAAAACAACGTTAATAAAATAAAAAACATTGCCCGTGAAAGGTTATGCAATCTTTAAGAAGGTTATATGTATTTTTTGTTTTTAGTTACTAACTTGCAATGTATCAGATATCTACGTACGAATATTGGTTTGGGTCAAATCTTGTAGCTCAATTTCCAACCAGCTATTCTCAATCGATTTCGCTGAAATTTTGCATACTTGTCAATACAATATTATGAAGTTAATGAGCTGTTCTGATGATGGAACCGGGAGGTATTCACTAGGACTGAGTTATAAAACAACATAACCTCATGGAGCAGGACTCGTTTGAATTGTCTTAATGAGCACATTAGTGCAGACGATGCCAAGGGTCTGATCTCGGAGGACGGAAGGTGGTCGATGCAATTTAGTAATTAAACGACGCAACTCCATCGAGTTTGGGCTTATTTCATTCGTTTCAATAAGTAGTTTGGCCTCAGAATAAAAAACTTATCACACAAGGAAACTGTTTAACATAGCAATTCTAACGGAGCACTTGCACCGTCTTTTCGATACTTTACAGATTTACGTAATGATCATAATCGATTACGCAACTTACATTATAAATGTATTAGATTAGTTGATTTTATACCTTGGCAGAGGGCAACACGCAGGTAAGGCTTATCCTGTAATAAATAATCTAAGGGCTATGTTATTTTATTTACTGAGGGTTGTTGAATTCGTTCCGGTTCCATCATCAGAACGGCTCATTTACTCCATAAGCATTGGATAAGTGTTGCCGCTCGATAGTCCACTATTGACAGTCAATTGACTCACTATCGGTATTTTTAATAAAACCGACAGTGAGTCTTGAGATACTTTTGATTGTTTATCGATACTGCTGATAGTCTCGATAGTATCGATTCTGATGACGAACAAACTATCGATAGTATTGCTTTTAATAATACATAAACTATCGATACTATCGATATTACAAAAAATATCGATAGTGTCGATATTTTATGAAACGCATACTATCGATACTCATGATAGTTTGATTTTCGTCTTTGGTTTATGGTATTGTTGGTTATCAATAGTATTGCTCTAAAACAGATATCCATACTGATAAACCACTGTCGATAGTTTGGCATTTTTCAATTGAAAACTGATATCTATTGTTTGGCAACACTACATTGATTGCATAAACATTGCAAGTTGAATAGAAGCTTGTAATAATATTATTACTAGCAGATTGTAGCCAATGAGGTCAACGGTGCTCACTGATTGGTTGATTTGAATCGGATGTAACAGTGTTGAATGCCAAAAAGGTGGATTTGTATAAAATTGACGTAATTATTATTATTACTCTAGTTGACACTTTTGGCTCTAGTCGGAACAACATGCGCATGGCTGACTAGCATTGGATCTAGAAAAGGCACCCGGAGCCAACTATGTAAACGGAACCAACAAATACTAGTCGTACGGCACGATGGATCTGCAAAGTGCCCACGGGTATATCTATATATATATATATATATATATATAGTATATATATAGTATATATATATATATAAAAAGTAATCAATTACTTTCACTGAAATAATATATATATATATATATATATATATATATATTATTTCAGTGAAAGTAATTGATTACTTTTTATTTTTGACAAATTCCCAACAAATGTCAATTTTAAAGAAAATTTTAAAAATGGATAACCTGTGTGAATGGACCGAGTTGGGCTCCCAAAAGGTGTTCTATTATTTGCAGTAAACATTTCGAGCCAACGCTTTTTATACAAAGAATGCAGAAGAACGTTTTAATCAAGGATTCTTAGCCAACTTTATTTGTTCCTGTAAGTGTACATAATTCGTCAATTGGGTGCTGGACTATTTTTCGATGCTGGTTTGGCAGCATTTATTGGCATCATAATGTATTACTTACACCTTTTCACCCAAGAGAAAAAAATATTGAAAATTTCATTTTCAGTTATTATTTTATATTTATTTGCAATGTTTAACATTAATATCGTTCATTAAGGATAAAGGAGATTAAGAGAGACCTTAGTTCCGCTTTGTATATTAATAAATTCGGTGGATTGCAATTAGTATTTGTTTAATAAAATATTAATTCTCAGTACTTACTGGTACATTATTTTTCTTATATATTACTTAAGTATTGTAAGG
The DNA here is from genome assembly GCA_963555685.1 of Acrobasis consociella. NCBI lineage: Eukaryota > Metazoa > Arthropoda > Insecta > Lepidoptera > Pyralidae > Acrobasis > Acrobasis consociella. The sequence continues at coordinate 9,238,763 of OY743115.1, forward strand.
CAATTGATAGCGACAAATATATTTATATATAATGTAATATTACTCTTCTCTTCTCGCAGATTGTACAAGTCGATTGTCGGCAAAGGAAAAAACACTTCAATCATTTTAATATATCACATAATATACTGCAACAATTTTAAGGGTTTAGATTCGATCCATGATAATGAACATCTATGTCCTAAAGGCGGGTCTCCTGCTACTGTTTTTACAAAACATTACACAAAAACATGCAAAAAAAGGGGCGTGGCTATACAATTGTCTATGGCATACACATGTTTCTGCTTTCCAAAGCAGATGGAAAACAAGTGCTGCGCGGGGCGAGAGGGGAAGGGTTTCTTTTTCATTATTTTACGGTTCTGGGTACGAGTCCTTTAGAGCCTATCTGTCCTTTATATCTATATATCTTCTTTTCTTTATTACTGTCCTTGGATCCATACCAGGAGTTACAAATAGAGATCTGAACCGATCGTCTATATGTAACTCCAGGTAAATATTAAAATTGCGATCCCGTAAATATTCTCTGATACGAAATCTGAGTTTTCTTTTCGTTTTAGCGATTGCATCTGCAATTGGTAAAACGCAGAACATATCTTCTAACTCTTCGTCAGGCAGAAATGATGACAACAGTAATCAAAAATAAATATTAACCATAGAGAATATAAACCCTAACGTTAAAAATGTCTCGTCCAAAACAGAAATTATTCGCTGGAGACGGTTTGTGTATGAAAAATAATATTTTTGTTTCGTGTTTTTTGTGTAAACTCTGATCTGCTGATAAGTCAACTTGTATTGGGGGTCAATTTTTTTTCTTTTTCACATATGTTCCTTGAGAAAGTTGTTTGCTATCATGACCTGAATTTAGCCTGATAACATATTTTTATCCGTTTATTCCATTTTCCACCCACGCATCTACTAAAGTAATATAGCTACTGAACTGACTTTTGGACTTGGGCGACATCTACACCGCTAGAGACAAAGAGATTAAAATGTTTTAAGTAAATATTTCTTGTCATAACATTACCAAGAATATCAATTCATAATCATAACACATTTATTTTATCGATATCGACAAAGTACGTGGCGTGTAGTAGGTACAACCATTTTAAAGTCAGACATGACATTTCATTTCTGGTCTCATTTTACAATAAGGTAGTTATATCTTGTAGTATGGTAGATCTATGGCTCTAACCAAGTATAGCTTTAGTATTACAGAGAGGATCCTGCTCCTGCAGTGGAGACAAAAATAGCTGATAATGATTCCAATTGTTGCTTATCAGAAAATCAATATAATCATAAGTGTTAATTAAAGTATGTCACCTTTACCTGTCAACCTGTATACATTTTATAATATAACCCGATTCCAATAATCACGCCATGTCCTTCAATTTAACTGATTGAACCTATTCAGAGCACTGTGATTTATTCGATAGATATTGGTAGTTTATGGTTGAATCTAATCGAATTGATGGAAATGTGATGAAGTTTACACTTAATTTATACCATTTTTGGCAAAAAAAGTTTTGCGTATGACAAAGTTTTATTAAAATCAATTTATTAAAAACAATTTAGTAGTTATTACGTGAAAGAATAACAAACATCCATCCATAACAAACTTTCGCGTTTATAATATTATTTACAACCTACCTACTACACACCTTCTAAGCTTCATGACGAAATATTATTTATTTTGGCATCACTCGGACTGACCGCAATCACCTTGAACCAGAAACCTTTGTTGATTAAAGTACTTACTATAGGAGATGTGTCGCATAATTATTTAGCAGAAAAGGGGTCATATAAGTTTTATGTTAATCATATAGGCAATTTTGATAATTAAGAGATTATTTTCAAAGATTCAAATGTGTATTCAGTAAAAGGATTTTTACTCGTCAATAAATATAATTAAAAAAATGTACTATATATTAAAATTAAATTCATTTTCAAAGAAAAGCAAAATACCAGCGCTTCGCAACGACCATCGATCACTTCTGAGAATAAACGCCGAAACAAACTCATTTTCCCAGTATTGGTCGCCTATTCGCCAAAAATGCTGTGTCTTATTAAAATTATTATGTCTTTTTTCAATACTAAATACTTATAATGTAATATAATGTTGATAAATTATAACAATAATGCTTGCGAACGAGTTAACAAACATAAATTACGTAATAAGAAATACAAGTAGTGAAAAAAGCGAAATCGAGCTGATCAGTCCCTCCCGGGAGCACCCGCTTACGAGTTGAAGCGCGGATCAACCATCGGTGAACTCAATCATATTAAAGGGAATCCAACGACACCAGATTTGAGCTCCACTCAGCGTTCGGCATATATTAAAAATTCATTCACAACAACTAAAAAAGTCTTATTTATATCTAAGAAAAGGAATAGATCTCACATTACGGCTTACAATTCGGGATCCGGCGAGCATTATTCACGCAGAAATATCTCAGCTGTGATTATTTACATGCATAAAAAGTGCTGACAAGCAAATCAAGATCACTCCATTTGCTGCCTCGCAATCACGAGGGATCCACCGTTTCCACGATCCATTAGACAGAACCCCAATTTGCGAAGACTTTTACTCCACTTTGCTGGAAAAAGATGGAAATATATTTATTATTTCGGTGGGTCAAGGACGAATTCGCTGGGTTTCAAACCAGTAATGAATGAGGTGAAAGCCTACCCGGCTGTTGAATAGATCTTTCCTGAATGTACATTTTCTGAAAATATATCTGTTTGAAATGAATAATGTTTAAAGAATTTATTTTCTGCGATATTTTGAAGTGCTATGTGCTTTTTCTTAAAAAAACTCTTTAGTAATATTGTTATTAAAAAATGTACCTAAGAATGGATATCATATTTTGTTCGCTTTCTTCTATGTATTTGGCTAGCTCTGATATTAGCTTTGACGACTGCTGCCTAGTTAAGGCCAAGATTAATGGCCTGACGTGCCTTGCGAATCACTAAAGGGCCACTTGTTACCAACACAAGTGTGAGCAACCCATATGGTTGCTTAACAGGCGTGCGTAAGTATTAAATAATTGATTACGTATGTTAAAAAAACCCTATCCAATCCGTTAAGGTAATGTTGGGTAGATTTTGTAGGTTCTATTTATCGGTTTCTCCCATCCCTGATATCGCTAAAAATCTGCAGCTCCATACAAAATTAAATACCTACCGTTTCAAATTGTACGAAGCTGCCGGTTTTTTGCGATTTTAAAGTAAGGAGAAACCGATAAATAGAACCTACAAAAGCTACCCAACATTACCTTTACGGATCGGACAGGGTTATTTTCAACATACTGTATAATAAATATATAAAACTAGCCGAAGCCCGCGACTTCGTTCGCGTGGACTTTATGTCTCTGAAAAATGCTCATCAGACTGAACAACTTTTACTAAGGCGACATTTTTATATCTCTTATAGTTCTGCATCAGGCGTTCTGTTTTCCAAAATCATTTATACCCTTTATGTTGCCCAGGCTTAATAGCTATATAACAAAAAAAGTTTCATTCGAATCCGTTCAGTATTTCCGGAGATTAGCGTGTACAAACAGACAAACAGACATACAGACATACAGACATACAGACAAACAGACAGAATTTTTTTTTTTAATTTTTACGCTATTACTATGTCTCCATCGCCCCCAATATTTTTTCTGAAAATATATTTAATGTACAGACACACTTTTTTTACTGTTTTATTATATGTATAGATATAGATTAAATCAAAGTATCTACTTAAAACAATGAATGCAAAGATTAACAAGTTTATTTGCTGGCAAATGAAAAACATCCCCGACTGTCAAGAACGCCATCTAGTGATGAGTAGCGGAACTACCGATGTGACTTGATATCCATAGCGCCATCTAGTCTATTATCTTCTAAAGAAATCCCTGATTTTTAAGCGTTTACCCACTTCTAAACGGCTGAACCGATTTTCAACAAACATAGCTAAGAATCATCGCAAAGAAACTTGCTTTCATGTTAAAAAAAAACTGCATCGAAATCCTTCCATCCCTTTGAGTGCTACGATGCCACAGACAGACAGAAAGATCGACAGACACATGGTATAATAAAACAGGTATTCTCTTCCCGAGATGGAACTTGACTACGTCACAAAGTGTTGCCACTGATTGTTTATTTCATTGAATTTAAGGACATTTTCAATTAGTTCATGAATATTAAATAAAATATTAAAAAACTTAGCTATTTAGTATTTCGCGATTCTCGCGTGATTCATTAATTCAATATTTTATAAATTGATATAATGGATTATTAATTCGAAATTAGTATATAAAGTTCAAAAATGCATTACGCTCGGGTAATTCAATTTCACACAGTGGCAACAAATCAAACTGATGACGTAGCCAAGTTCCACCTACGTCATCAGCTGTCACAGGAAGAGAATACCTTATTTTATTATACCATGAACAGACATAAGCGTCAAACTTATAACACCCTTCTTTTTGCCGGGGGTTAAAAATAATGATCATAAAAGAAACACCACCCAAGCTTTTTTGATTGACATAATCAATTTTATGGCGAAATTTCCCGCATTTTTTATCTCTGTTGCTTTATTTGTCTTTCTTTGTTACGGCTGTTCTATTCCGGAAATATTTTATTAGCAATTTTCCAAGCACACTTTTATTTCCTTTTATAACCATTTCACATAATTTTTTGGAATCTGTCTGTTTTGAATGGACCGATCTATTTAAAATATTAGTTTTATGTACCTAAATATGTACTGTACGGTACCTAAATGTATTCTTTTGCTATATCAACAATTCGACATATTTACTTATTGAATACGATTACCTAATTATAGATTCCTATTGATATTTTCTATCGATATTTTTTTTGCGGGCCAAGAAAAAGTCGTTTAGAATAACGTATTGGAATGTTACTAGGTTTCGAAATATTTTTTTACATTAAGTTTAAACTTCTAAATCAGCACAAAATAATTAAAGAAAAACTATCTTACAATTTAATTATACAACATTATGTAATAAGTATTCATTTTATTAATTTTCAAACTTTACTAGAGTTACTCGCACAAATGATTACATATATTTGGTTCGTACATGATTCTTATTATAATAATTGGCCAAGTGCGTGTCGGGCCACGCACAGTGTAGGGTTCCGTAGTTGTAAATGCCAACTTTGAGTTCATGCCACTAAAAACGTCTAAAACGTCTAAGTATCTATTGAATTTGTATGAAATTTTCCTTTTCGAGTACATTTTATAAGTTGATGGCCTATAACTTTTTAATTTGTTAAACCAACAGCATATAATTAGCAGATAGATACACGTGAATATGGACACGTGACTTAAACAAAAAATTTCACTTTAAATCTAAATATTTCAGACACGGATCCCTTAATCGAAAAATGGTGTTCCCAAGCTCACAATATGTTTGAAAGACCTAATCAACGATACCCTACACAATGTGTTTGTAGAGAAAAAAAAATATTGACTTCCTCTTTACTTGTATGGCAGCTATGTTTATGTATGTTTCCATATTTTATTTTACGACTTTTTCGCCACGATTGATATACATATCCATGCGAAATTATAACTTTCTAGTACTTATAGTTTCTGAGTAGGACCGCGGACGGATAGACAGACAGACATGACGAAACTATAAGGGTTCCTTGGTTACTACGGAACCCTAAAAACTATAGACAATAATAATATTATATAGAATCGGAGGTGATCGCCGTGTAGTTTAGAGAAAATGATACAAACAAGCAAAAAGAAAGAGAAAATATTGAACGAGATTTCCTCAGGGGATTGAAGTCGCCTCTACTAAAATTGGATGGTAAACTGAAGACACAATGGATTTTATTCTTTTTTACCTCAAACCCGGGAAAACGAGCGCTGCGAAAAAATCCTTTTCATCGCATGACCATCAATCAGGATTTATTTGTGTAATTTGCTTTTCAAAGCGAAGCATATTCAATACTTCCTCATACAGGTAGGTATGGAGAATATTGCTTCCTGAACTTTCCTTTGTGGGAACATTTGATATTCCAAGTGTATTTTGTTTCGCCTCGTTGTTTGAATTTTTACCTTACAGGCGCAAATATTGTCTTTTGTTCCTATCGCCGTTGTTCAGATAAAGGAAGTTGCTTTGTAAAATAACTTCTGCGTAGAAAAAAGTAAAAAGGTGTCATTTGTTTGAGGAAAAGATATTCGGCTGTGTTAGTTTTTATAAAACTCTCACATGATTCAGTTATTGTGTACTTCGTGTAAAAGTTGACGAAGTATAGTTTGTCTACCCCAAAAATGAACTCGCTCTGTGACGCGTTGGTTTTTTTATCGATTTTCAATACATTTTTTATAGATAACAGTTTAATATTACGGAGTGAACTTGCTCCAAAAGTGTTGCCAGTGTTGAAAAAATAACCCTGTAGCCCTGTAGTAATAAATTTAATGTACTAGATTTTTCGCGATAAAATGTAATAAATATAGTGAGGTCACAAAACCTTTTTAGCTTACTATATCTGTTGACAACTGTTGACACCGTTTAATATAACATGAAAATCATTATGACAATACAAAAATTACATTCCAGCACAAACTTCTTTGGTATATTTTTATTATTTTTGTTAGAATAATTTAGTTAAAATTAAATCAGAAAATATGGCACAGGAATCAAGAAAAATGTCTCCAGTCTTGTACACTCGATCTTCACCGGGAACAGCTGAAAAGAGTAAAGTAACGTACTGCACTGACTTGGAGAAGTCAGTCATCATGAGCAACTTCGAGCGCCGTGGCTGGACCCAGGTGGGACCCGAAGACGAGTGGAATTTTTACTGGTCTTTCACACAAAACTGCCGAAGCATTTTTAGTACCGAAAGCGGCTACAGAATGAACGATAATCAAATGATAAATCACTTCCCCAACCACTACGAATTGTCACGCAAAGATTTATTAGTAAAAAATATCAAGAGGTATCGAAAAGAGCTCGAAAGGGACGGTAATCCGTTAGCAGAAAAAGCCGAAGTCTACCTACCTAGCGGGCAGGTTGTGATGCGCTACGTTCACTTAGACTTTATACCGACGACATTCGTGCTACCCGCCGACTACAATATGTTCGTCGAAGAATACAGAAAATCTCCTCAAAGCACTTGGATTATGAAACCCAGCGGAAAATCGCAGGGAGCTGGAATTTTCTTAATAAACAAACTTTCTAAATTGAAGAAGTGGTCTCGCGAAGCCAAATCGCCGTTTCATCCTCAAATCACCACTAAAGAAAATTATGTAATATCGCGTTACATTGACAATCCGCTTTTGATCGGCGGTAAGAAATTTGATCTGAGATTGTACGTGTTGGTAACATCATTCCGCCCGCTGAAAGCCTATTTGTTCCAACATGGCTTCTGTAGATTTTGTACGGTGAAATACGACACGAGTGTAACTGAGTTGGACAACATGTATGTGCATTTAACTAACGTCAGTGTACAGCGCCACGGGGGAGATTACAATAGCTTGCATGGAGGTAAGATGAGTATTCAGAATTTCAGATTGTACATTGAAGGAACCCGTGGGCGCAGCGTCGCGGATAAATTATTTGCTGAAATGCAATGGCTTATAGTTCATTCTTTGAAAGCGGTAGCGCCTGTGATGGCCAATGATCGGCATTGTTTTGAATGCTATGGATATGATATTATTATTGATGACACACTAAAGTCTTGGTTAGTGGAAGTGAATGCATCGCCGTCTCTACAGTCCACGACACACAATGACAGAATACTCAAATTCAAGTTGATAGACAATATTGTGTCAGTTGTTGTACCTCCTGATGGGATACCTGACGCCAGATGGAACAAAATACCAGATGCTAGTGCTTTGGGGGATTTTGATTTGCTAATTGACGAAGAACTAATAGAAAGGGAAGACGCTAATTCACGTTACAACAAATTCCATCGTATGAAACAGTAAAAGTATTTGTTAATTTGTTCGTCTTTTTTATTGTTAAATCAAGTATATTATATTTAAATAAATATTAATTAGATATAAAGTAACATTGTGTTTTTAATTAATTAGACGTTAGTTTTAAACCGATCGTAAAGTCTACAGTCACGACCTGTACCTCCCGCCGATTGTTCATCCCTAAACATGGAATCTTCATCTATTAGGATTTCGAAGTCGCCTAAAGCTTCTGCGGATGGTGATTTACTCCAACGAGCGTCTGGGATCCCATCTGGAGGTAAAACGACCGATAACATGTTCTCCACTAATTTATATTTCAATATTCTGTCATTGACCGTCGTGGCCGTCATAGAAGGCGACGCGTTTACCTCTATTAGCCAGGGTTTCAAATTGTTATCAATGATAATGTCATATCCATAACACTCAAAACAATGTCTGTCGTTAGACATTACAGGTGCTACGGCTTTTAATGAATGCACTATCAGCCACTGTATCTCTTCGAATAGGCGCTCCGTCACTTTCTGACCCCGCGTCCCTTCCAAATAGAGCTTTAGATTATGTATGCCGAGCTTCCCTCCGTGAATACAGTTGTAATCCCCGCCGTGTTTCTGCACACTCACGTTAGTCAGATGAACGTACATGTTGTCGAGCTCTGTTACACTCGTGTCGTACTTCATTGTGCAAAATCGACAAAATCCGTTACGAAACATATAAGCCTTTAAAGGCCTAAAAGATGTAACAAGGACGTAAATCCTCAAATCGAATTTCTTCCCGCCGATCAGAAGCGGGTTATCTATGTACCGCGATATTACATACGTATCCTTGCTCGTAAGATGATGTTGCAAATATTTTTTTGATTCCCGGGACCATTTTTTCAGTTTTGACAGTTTGTTTATGAGAAAAATGCCTTCACCTTGGGATTTGCCGCACGGTTTCATGATCCACGTCATTTGGGGACATCTGCGGTATTCCTCGACGAATAAATTGTAGTCTGAGGGTAACACAAAGGTTAGGGGGATTAGATCTAAGTACAAGTAGCGATTGATCACATGTCCGTTGCTGAGTTTGAATTCGGTTTTTTCCGCGAGGGGATTGCATTCTTTCTCTAGTTCCCTGCGGTACCTTTTTATATTTTTGACGAGGAGATCTTTGCGGACCAATTCATAATGATTCGGAAAATGATTGATCATTTGGTTGTCTCGTAGTCGTAACCCGCTGTCTAAGCTGAACAAAGTTCGGCAGGTTGCTGTATTTGACCAGTAGATATTCCAGTCATCGTCGGGGCCAACTTGCCTCCAGCCTCGTCTCTTGAATGTATTAATGACCGTAGATTTTTCAAAATCAGTGCAAAAATTTATGTGCTTCGCATCTAGAGGAGTATGCACTATTCGACCGTACATATTCAAAGTTATTTTCTTGTTGTGAACCGACATACTGACAATTTATAAATATCTACAACATTAATTTTTAAAAATTTTTAATATAATTTCTGTTTATATTTTTATTATTATAGGTAGTTACCTAATCAAAAATCAACAAAAGTTATGACCAAGACCTGCCATAACCATCTAGATGACTTGTGTCAGAGATATAAATAAAAAAAAACTTATTTCGTACGGTTTGCAAAATCCGTTGCCATTGTAGTTGAAAATAATTGGGCAAGTGCGTGTCGGGCCACACGCAGTGTAGGGTTCCTATTAGTTGCGATGCCAACTTTGAGTTATTGCCACTAAAAACGTCTAAATACTAATATCTATTGAATTTGTATGAAAATGTCTTTTTTCAAGTACATTTTATAAGTTGATCGCCTATAACTTTTTAATTTGTATACCCTACTTGGCTCTGATAGTTTTCCTTCAAACTAAATTATATATGCTATAATTGTGATTTTTTTCACGTGGCCATATATAACCGTTTAGCAGATAGAGGGGGGGACACTTGACTCGAACAAAAATTTGAACTTTAAACCCAAATATTTCAGAAGCGGATCCCTAAATCGAAAAATGGTGTTCACAAGCTAACAATATTTTTGAAAGATCTATTCAACGACACCACATTCAATGTGTTTGTTGAGAAAAAAAATATTGACTACGTCGTTACTTGTATGGCAGCTACACTGAAAAAAATTTTTTTTCAATATTTTATTTTACGACTTTTTCGCCATAATTGATATACATATCTATGCCAAATTACAGCTTTCTAGTACTTATAGTTTCTCTGTAGGACCGTGGATAGACAGACAGACAGACAGACAGACATGGCGAAACTATAAGGGTTCCTTGTTTACTACGGAACCCTAAAAAATGGCGCAATATATTTAAGTCCCCACGAAAGTCTATACAATTCCATGAAAGTCCCTAAAGCGTTGCTACCGTGTTGCTATGGTTGCTACACAAAGATTTAGGCTTCATTGAAACGGGACGAAACTTTTCGCCCGCGTGATGAACGTGCGACCTCTTTCAGACATTCAACGCCATAGAAACTATTGGAGACCGCCTGCCAGGCAGGCAAAATTGGAGTTGCGGGTAGGCATGGAGACACAGAGATGGCAGCACACACGTCACACGACTAGCAAAAAAGTGACAAAGGAAGTGTTGAATATGCTTTAAAAATATTTATTGCATTTCATTTAAGTCATATTTAATTGATTAGAGTACTACTTTATTAAAATAATAGGAATAAAATATTTTTATGTTTTGATTATGAACATAAAGCGCTATCTAGTGACAAGGAAGATATATAATTATGTTTATTAAAAAAAAAAACTATATCTATGATTATCGCGATGGGCAGGCATCATAGATCTACCATAAAAAAATTCTATGTCTATGGCAGGTATAGTGCGGCGAAAACGCGGGGCTTATTCGGGTGATCAGTGAATTTCAATGTGAACTTTATTTACTAGGTAGCAAAGTGCAAATTTTAGACTATTCCCTAATTCTACCGCTCGTCCACCGCGCGTTCGCTGCGTGGTTGCGGACGCAGGCTGGCAGTCAGGAAGTTGTTAAAAATTTGAAAAGTTCACATTGAAATTCACCGAACACCTAAATGAGGCCACCGCATGATACAATTTGTGCTGAGTAAACGCTCCCTTGGAATATATAAGTAGTACTACAAAAATATTTAGAATATACAAGTAGTTGCTACATAATAGCTGTGATATCTGTTTGTCTGTACGCAATAAACCCAGGAACCACTAAGATATCTCTATCGAATTTCATGCGGCCTCCAATAACATACCTTACTTTTACCAAACCCTAACCGGAAAGGTCTCTTTAGGTATTTGTTAACCCACTTAAAGAAGGAGGACGTTATCAATTCGAATGTATCTGTTGAGGTGTACCTAAATATTTTATCATGTTACAGTACAGTACGCCATACGAAGCCAGGAGGGGTCGCTAGTTTTAAATATTACAAGAGCCCTTATGAGCCAGCGTAACACTTAAATACTGCCTACATCAATTACATTATTAATTATGAATTTGGTCTTACCAAATTATTAACAGCGTTTACTCGTACAGTAGGTACAAGGGTCAAGCCATACTAGAGATTCTCATAAATTCATCTAATATTAACCATAATAGCGCACTTGTTCGCTTTCCTGTGCCTATATTCATGAAAACGCTGTTACCCGCGTCACATCCGCCGTAAGACCGTTCAGCAACAGCGTTCTAACTTCTCCCACATGAATAATTTAAAATATAAGTGCGTACTTTGGATGTAAAGCACAATTGCTTATGGTTCAAAGTTATCTGCAGGGTTTTGATCTAGAATGGGAAAGATTTTAAATACTTTTTATTTGAAAAAAAAAATGTATAAATTATAATGGAATTTATAAGAAAAAGTACATCATTTTTAGTTTTTTTACTTAGGTAATTCTTGTTTGTAGAACAATAAAAACTAGCGCATTAGTTATACTATATGAGTAAGCACGTTATTAAGGAGAGCAGATTTTTTCATTTTTCCGATAAACGAAGCCTTTTTATGAGTTCAACATTAGGAGGGTTATTACTTACGCGTATTATCTAAAAAATACGTTCATTACGTAAGCTCTTGCAAAATGAGAGTCTACTACGTTAAATAATATTAGTAAGGTAGGTGGTGTTGTTTCGACAAGAAACATCGAGTGCTTAGCGGATGAATAATTATGATGTATCTACATGGTAAGAAGAGAGACAAATGTGCAAACTTATGAAATATTGTTCCAATGATAAATGGAGAGGCTCAAGAGTTACTAGACCGTAACATGTAAAGTAAAAAGGGTCACTTACATCACACGATAGTAAGATGACTGAAAGAATGAATATTACACCATTCGACGTCAAAAAGTGTGCAACAAAACAATGACGATAATTATGGGATATTATTAATGTCCTATGGAAATAAGGATATAAGTATATGAATTGAATTGAAAAATTGATCCAATAAATAAGTTATAATTTTTTTTCACTTATTTAAGCGGGTTTCGGATTAGACGCATGTTTGCTGCTTCAGAGCACCCGGTGGTTTACATAATATTTTCGTTTCTGCAAAGTTTTGATAAATTGTACCTATAATGGATCGTGTACATAAATTAATGATGGGAAAAATAAGTATTCCCAAACTTTCTTTAATGTTTCAACAACTTGATAAAATTTTGAAAATTGAAAGAGTTTTTTGGATTTTTGGTGCTCACACAAACATTTCACAAATTGAACAAAATCCCGTGGGGAAAAATGTGTTTAGTTTATTATTTTTTATTTATTTAACTTTATTACATGAATTGTAATCGGCGGACTTAAGGCCGTAGGCCTTTTCTACCAGTCAACCTACAGGAGGTGTTGACATGCAAACTTTTCGGAAATATGTGCAAAACTTTTTAATATTAAAACTGAAAACACTTACTTATAAATTATAAAACAAATGAAACCTACGTACATACCTATGTTTATAATTACAAATATTGATACAAACCACAGTAATAAGTAATATACTACGTACAAATACAGACTAAATGAGAATACACAAACATATAAATGTAAAGTAATTATATACTACATAAATTCAAATACTAAATATATATAACTACACACATATATATTTATATATATATTATACATATAAAAATATTAAATAAATATTTTCTATCCGTCTGACAGTTTATGCAGATACTGATAGCGCACGGCTTTTTTTAACGCGAGGCGACTACAAGATTTGCGAATATCTACTGGGATATTAATTTGTATGTTGTTCAATGGTTATTATAAAAACATTTTGACGTGAGGCGTCAAAAGTCAAAAATTCAAACAAAAAAAATTTTTTTTGGAATTTTTTACTTTTGGACGCTTGGCGCGATAAAAAGATTTTTTTGAAATAGTGCGTTTCGTTTGATGAATAAAAAAATTGTGTACTGAAAAAATAATTTCAACAATTAAAAAAAAAACGACGGGTTGCACTCTGGAAGTGCCGGCAGAAGTGAAAACTTGAATATTAACGTTGTGCATTTTTGATATTTTGAAATGGTTAGGGAATAATTTTGCACGAATTGCTTTAATTATCAGTATAAAATATTTCAAATCTTTTCTGAACCACAGTCTGTCACAAATGTCACAAGCATGACCAAATTAATTTTCAACAAAATCATTTTCAAATACACAGCAATATGGCCACTACACAGACGGTCGAGCCATCAGCTGTCACCATCCATGGATGCGCGTAGCACGCTGTAACATAAACACACACGAACATTCGCGCAAGCGCCCTGCGCCGTCTTACGAATTTTCGATCAGGCCACGTGTCCTGACGCGAGTCTAAAATTTTTTACCCATTCCAAAAAAAGTGCACAACGCCGCTAAAGAAGTTTTCACTTCAATAAAATAAAAATGCTTGCAAAAGGTCTCTAAATAAAATCTAGATTTTTTGATCGATCCACTTACTTCCATCAGTTCAAAAAACAAAAATTTAATACGATTTTTATATCGTGCTATGTAAAATTGCTGTATTCTATGTAACACATGACGACTGACATGTTCTCAGTAACAAACAAAGCTTGTGATTCACTCCTCGTTCCATGACAAATGGTTGAAGGGTTTGTAATAATGAGAGAGGATCAATATGGGATTTTTATTGCCATTGTCATTCGAGATAAAAGGGTTGGTTGCTGATGAGTCCTTCCGTAAAAAAAATATGTTTGTTTTTTGTGTTTCAGTAGCCAACACTGGTGCTAGATTTATCTAGCTGCCTAAAGGCGACAAATGCCATTCAATGAAGACAACCGGGACCATCGGCTCTAGGTCCTTCCAAAAACCGGAAGAGCTCGCGGAATTTTTATGCCATTAGTAGTAACCCATCGAGTGCGGATGACAACCGTTATCGCTTAACTTGTGAAAACGCTACTAATGCGCACACCGTCTGTCACCGGGCTCCTCACCGTAAAATAATGAAAGGTATTTATGTATAAAAGTATTATAATACTACTGTTTGCGTTAATTAACAGGCTTTGGACTAAACCTCCTTTAATAAAAGTAGGTCTTGCCCATAATCAACACGCTGGACAAACAGGTGATTCGGAAGTTTTTTTTACTAATACGGCAGTAACGCGAATCATTCATTTGTTGAATGTTATAAAATGTTATATTCAATTACTTAAACGTTGGCCATTATTTGTTCCACCGTTGGCGAGAACAGTCGCTTATTGTATTAACTGCCAAAAAAATAAACAAAGTCATAAACTATTGGCACTATTTCATCTATCATTTCAAATCCCTGATCACCTAAGTTCAACTGGATGCGATATTATAAAGTCACGGTGAGTTGAAGGTTAAATGTTCTAAATTAGGTAGGTCATGAAACAGTGTGTAACCACAAATTTCGTTGTTTTAGCCTGTCGTAACGCCCTATTATTGAGAATTTAAAACATTGATCAACTGAGGGATCAGTTAACCGTGGCAAAAGGTTTTGGAAGGGTTCCAGTCGATTAAAAAAAACTCTCCTGGCGCCCGCTTTAATTTAGTATTAAGTTTAAGCTAAGTTAGGCATGTAGTTATAGTAAATGGTGCATTATAATCACAGTTTACAATTTAATCCGGAAACCCTGTAATAAATGGTACGGCTTACATGATTTTAATACCTATAAAGTCGTTACGTAGAGGACACTGCTGCCCGTACTCTGTTACCTTTACACACAGAGCTAGATTTTTTTTTTGCTTCTTTACCTTTCTTTATCATCTTTTACTGTACGAATTACTTACAATTCCATGCCTCTTACGATGCTAATTGGAGAGGAAAGGACTCAGAAAGGAGTAAGTAATGATAAATCCACTAGTTTCCAATAAGTCAAATCATATACTTTTTTCTAAACGTCAAAACAAATACTGTATATCAGTTGTATGAAATAGAACGTCGTGACCTCATAGTTTCTTAGAGTCAAAAAGCGCTCTTATTATGCAATAATAAATATAAAATCAAGTTAAAACACTGACAAGGGAAATTATTTTGTGACGTGTCATTCACTTATCAGTACAAAATAATTTATTTTTGACCCTGGATACAACCCAGTTGTACTCTAGTCCATACAGCAACTCTAAGTATACAGCAAAATGTTCATATGGTATTTTTTTAATTAGAATAAAATATAAATGGCAAAAATTTTTTTATTACAAATAATATATTGTAAAAAAGTGTGAGTACATGGTCTTTAAGGCCCACGGTAAGTGTCTTGAAAATACACCTGTTATAAGGTTACAACTTTTAAATATTTAGGTTATGTTCTTGCAGTCGATCTTACAGACGATGTAGAAAGGGAGCGGAGGGCTTCGGCGAGCCGAGGTAACATGCTGGCCCGTAGATTCGCCCGCTGTAGCAACCAAGTCAAGAGAACTTTATTTAAGACATTTTGCCAGGGTTTCTTCACGGGTGGCATATGAGTTAGTTGCACCAACGGTCTCTAGATGTTATCCGCGACCAAATATAATGATATTTTTAGAATATTCTCTGTATCAGCAACATTCTAAAAATATCAGTAACCCCCGATATTTTTGTGCTTCTGAAATGTTTGCGCAGGCTAGAACGGACTGATTTCATGCTGTAATCCGGAAAAAAATGGCATCATTGTTAAGAAGAGTAAGGGCGAGTCACAACAGCATCCTAAAAACAGTGGCGGATAAGACTGGATTCACCAATAATGAGACACCTTGTGCAGTCTCAATGCCATCCGGCCCTCTGCACATAGGACTATTTATTCTATGTGCACAATAGAGAATATGCACGCATTTTTTAGAGAATATGCACGCATTTTTTTTATTTGTTTAATAAAATCCTTATTAACCAAAGTAAACAAATATGAAAGAATTTATAAAATACTAGCTGACGCCCGCGACTTTGTTCGCACGGACTTTATGTCTCTGGAAAATGCTCATCAGGCTGAACAACTTTTACTAAGGCAACATTTTTATATCTCTTATAGTTTAGCTGGACCATTATGGTTCTGCATCAAGCGTTTCATTTTCCAAAATCATTTATACCCTATATGTTGCCCAGGCTTAATAGCTATATAACAAAAAAGTTTCATTCGAATTCGTCCAGTATTTCCGGAGATTAGCGTGTACAAACAGACAAACAGACAGACATTTTTTTTAAATTCTTACTGTCTCCATCACCCCCAATATTTTTTTTTTGGAAATATATTTAATGTACAGACACACTTTTTTTACTGTTTTATTATATGTATAGATTTTAATCAGCGACGAACCTATGCTACTTAAAAGTTTCAATTAGAGAGAGAAGTCCGATATGGACTGGTGACGTCATAATTACATATCATTAATACATTTACTATAGAAAATAGCGTTTTTGTGAGTGAGATAGACATATTTTCGTAAAATCGCTATATCTCGTTAGTTTTTTCACCAATTTTTATTCTGTGTTTACTGTTAGTACTTTACTTTTGAATATTTACGAATAAACTGGTTAGATAACACATTTTTTTTCAGGCATATTCTTCATTATCTGCATAGTTATAAGTACTAATATTAGTTTTAAGTTACCTTATACTAAAAAACTAGATCTAAGCTATCTCAAAAAAAAGAATTGAATTGAATACAATACCTATATAATTTTCAGGACAGCAGCGTTAAGGTAATATCATTAATTTCTCTATTTTGTTAGGGTTGTCAATTTAATCAAAAACCTGGGACCCTTGAACGTTACAAAGGAAACAATATAAATGAAGGAGCCACGAAACAAAACCCTTATCTCGATTTAAAAAGATGAATTC
This sequence comes from Acrobasis consociella, assembly GCA_963555685.1. Taxonomy (NCBI): domain Eukaryota; kingdom Metazoa; phylum Arthropoda; class Insecta; order Lepidoptera; family Pyralidae; genus Acrobasis; species Acrobasis consociella. Next base: position 9,255,955 of record OY743115.1, read on the forward strand.
ACCTAACTCTTCCGAATTTACCTAAGCATATTCAAATTAAAAGGCTTGATTGGACAGAGGTTCCTTTGAAAAATTTACTTGTTTTCGTATAATTGGGAAAGGAAATGGATCGATATTATGAATTATTCAGACATCTATATAAATAAAAGAAGAAACTGATTGACTGACTGACTGACTGACATATCAACGCACAGCCCAAACCGCTGGGCCTAGAAACTTCAAATTTGGCACATAGATTTCTTATGCGGTCTAGGGGTGCAATAAGAAAGGATTTTTTAAAACTCACCCCCTAAGGGGGTTAAACGGGGTTTCAAAGTTTGTATGGAGAAACAAGATTATTTAGACCATTTAATTCAAAACTTCGCAGGAATACTCCTGGCGGTAAACAAGTAAATACCTGTCTCAGGAATTTTAAAAATTCGATGAAAACGGGTGGCCTACCTAGGCCATGCTGAAACGATCGGATCGGGATCGGGATCGGGATCGGGATCGGGATCGGGATCGGGATCGGGATCGGGATCGGGATCGGGATCGGGATCGGGATCGGGATCGGGATCGGGATCGGGATCGGGATCGGGATCGGGATCGGGATCGGGATCGGGATCGGGATCGGGATCGGGATCGGGATCGGGATCGGGATCGGGATCGGGATCGGGATCGGGATCGGGATCGGGATCGGGATCGGGATCGGGATCGGGATCGGGATCGGGATCGGGATCGGGATCGGGATCGGGATCGGGATCGGGATCGGGATCGGGATCGGGATCGGGATCGGGATCGGGATCGGGATCGGGATCGGGATCGGGATCGGGATCGGGATCGGGATCGGGATCGGGATCGGGATCGGGATCGGGATCGGGATCGGGATCGGGAACTCCATGACACTAACTGAAACCGACTCAGCGGAGATTGAATCTATCAGCTTATTGTTGCGTATTGACACCTCACCTAGAATATACAACATTTCTGCATTAATGATAAAATCTCTAAAAATGTTTTGGTACCCGTTATCTGTCACATCTGCAATTTATCTATAAATAGTGGTATTTTTCCGGATTGTCTTAAAATAGCAGTTGTACACCCAATCTATAAGACCCATGGTATGATAAAACAAGGTACATCCTCTTCCTGAGATGGAACTTGACTACGTCACGATAAGTGTTGCCATTGGTTGTTTTTCTTTTTACTTACGGGCTAGGCTCCATTATCAGACAGTTATTTATTTCTCGTATCATTTTACGTAAACACCCTGAAGTTCCTGTGTCACGTGATCCAAATAAGCGCTCCGTAAAAGATATCTGTCCTGTAGTCCCACATAAAACAGCTTTTGCTACCAGGCATTATAGTATAGAGTAATCAGGTCGATATTCTACAATAATCTTGTTAAATCAATTGATGACCTTCCTACTTATAACAAATATACACTGAAGCGAAAAGTTGTAGAATATCTCGTTACATTAAATTATAATAAAACAGAAGCACTGCTGACGTTTTAAAAATTGGAAATGGCAATCCTATTTCTCAATTACATTTCCATGTCCCAATTTTGGCTTATTGCTGAAATTCATATGGCGAATATACCTACACCTATACAAGCACTCGCACACATAAATATATAGAGCGACGTATTTATAATGAGAGTAGCTGCATGCAGCCAAGCTTTAATTATTATTGGTCCTTTCTAGTTTGTTCTCACTAATGTAAATATACCCTCACCAGACTCACTGTTCCCTAATACAATAAAATACAAGTTCAATCCTAGTTTGGGGACCAGGAAATCACTACCAGTTGTATATTGCAAATGTAAAGGCCAAATCAAATGTAAGCACTGTTAATTTCTTACCGTTTGTAATGTATTATTTTTGGAAATAAACGTTTATTATTATGTTGTTACGCTTTTCAGCCACGGGTCCATGGGGACCCGGTTCTTTGAGGCGTTCATAGGGCCAAAGCCAAAATGAAGAGGCCTTTTAGTACCTTTTTATCTAAAATGTGAGATGGCTGCATTTACCGAGGTCTATCCCTTAATGTACCATTGAGATACACTAACGGACAGTCCTCCATAGCTGCCGAACTATTGCCAGGGAGGGATTGACTTGGTTTAGGCTATGTGGATGGTATGTTAAGGGAGAGAAGGCACCTTGGTGGTCAGGTAGTACTGTGAGATTCTCGAAGTATGCCTTTCCTCCCCGTAAGCCCCCCCACCGCGACAAGGTGGTCCCTCGGAGGGTTATTATTATTATGAAAAAAAAACTAGATTAGTGAGATCATTTTATTCGAAACTTTGCGAGAGTACTCTGGCGGTAAATGAGTGTACTTGTTTCAGGATTTACAAAGTTCAACCCTTAAAGAGAAGAAATGGGGTGAACTATTACCTAGGCCATTCTGAAGCGTTCCATCGCTCAGGTCAAGTTCGTCGGGAAAGGGTTATTTTTCATTATCCCCTTAAATCCCTACACTATACCTTCTTAAACATCAATCATCATCATTAATGTTTATGTATGTTTATGTTTGTATATGAATATGTATATGTATATGTATGTTATTAGTGTAGGTATATGTAGGTACACAGGTATGTATATAGGTATATTATTAGGTATCTGTGTGTTGTCTTTATTTAAGTAATTTTACGCCGCTACTAAATCTCTGTTTATCCTTATGGTTGACTGGGAGAGAACGCTGTTAGCGTTAAGTTCGCCATTTGTATACAATTTTATATTGTGGAACAATAAAGTTTTTATAAATAAATAAATAAATAAACATTTTAACTTAATATATTATATGTTATAACAAAATTGATAACAAAAGCAATTAAAACGCGGACGAAGACGCGGGTTACAGCTAGTTATATATAAAAGAAATATATTAAATTTGTAGCTTTTTTATCTCAAAGTAAAGTAAACAGATTTTGAATCGATTAAAAATTTTAATCATTCTCATAATAATTAAAATAATCGATTAGCATATATATGAAATGCGAAATGAGAAATGAATTCATTTATCCAATCCAATTTAGTGCACTGTACCAAATATGTGCGACATTTCACTGAAAATCCCAGGAATATCCCAAAAATTCGCCACAAACATTCAGGAAATAAGCTTCGAATTCAAATATATCGTTATCAGCCGTCGGAAATGCAGTCGTTTATCGCCAGAAAAATGCTATGTGCTTTGGACTTCTTATTTCAATCGAGTTACTCGTATTCACAACCAGGCGAGCTGCACAATTCACGAGTCTGAATTTATGGTTGGAAGTTATTTTAGCTGCGATGTTGCCAGTTAGGGGAGTACACACAGCCTGACTTATTCGATCTATAGTCGTTTACCCGAAGTACATACAATTCCATGCCAGAGATATGGGACTTAAGTCCCATATCTCTGTTCCATGCGTTTACCAAAGCAAATATAACGTTACACAGTCACAGTTTGACAGTTGCTTGCAGTAGAGTTGATGAAGATTCTTTTTAGCTTTAATAAAAAAAAAGAACTAGTATGTTGTGTATTTTTGAATTTATTTTTTAGAATAATCGAATAATATATTGACATATATTGAGTTCTCTTTTTGTCCCAAGAATTTGTAGTAAGCGCACTCGCAGACAGGCTGTACCTAAAAATCGGTGAGTTGGCAGTGTTGGCCCTACCATTACATCTTTTGATTTATCAAACTATGTTGGCAAATAGGTCTAATAACTATAATCTAATTAAGCTAAAATTTTAAAATCCAGACCCTATCTTGCATTCTAAACAAATGTCAGATTTGGATTCTGCAACCAAAAATAAGTCTTACATACTGAATTACAGTTGACAATAATAATTGGCGGCTTATAAGAAAATTAAAAAAAAATAGCTTAGCGCTTGGTGGGAGTGGCAGTAGCGTGCATTTCATACAGATACATAGAATTTGTCTACCCTGTGCCTTCCTAATATAATGTCGGATTCTAGCGAAAATTGTTTTCAAGTTACCAAGTGCATTCCCCTTTCTATACATACCATTTCCCGGTACTCTAAAATTACACATTTATCAAAAACTTCAGCAAAAAAAATACTGCGAGTGATATGCACTCAGATTTAGGAATTCGCAAACACGTGAATTGGAACGGGCAAAGCTGCTAAAATGCTCACTATGCTAAAACTGTTCGGAAAGCCTATTTGACTATTTCGATGTTAAATTGCAGACTAGGGTTCAATGATGAAATTAATGAGTAATATTGCGTTCTGATTAGATATGCAAAATTCTATATATTCGAATTGAAAGAGCAATTTAATTACGTAAGCAGGTACGTATTGGGAAAGGGCATTGACCAAATGGTGGTTTGGAACAGTTGAATAAAGCGTTAGCATCATAAGTTCGACATACCATGAGTATCTTGTTGCATCTTGATAATATCAGTAAAGGATCGAAATACAGAACTGACCAAAGAAGGGCAGAGATTGGTCACTAAAAAGTACACGTAGGTGAAAGTAATTTCAGTATAAGTCTCTCAGGAAGGTTTGAATTTATAGTATTTTCTAACAAAACAAAACACGGGTTGCATTAGCCATTTTTTATCAGATAACCGTATAAAAAAAATAAAGACAACATACGAGTGACTTAACCCTTTCAGAAGCGTATGTAACTTTCTTACCATCGGCATCGCATTTGGAATACTTTAGATTTTGAATAATAGGGTGGATCAGCCATGTGTGTAGATAATACTCATGTATCATTATGTCCCGTGTGCTCGTTTGCACACGGACGTTTTTGTCACTGCCAAAAAGAGGGTGGCTTTTGTTACAAGAAAATATATTTTAGTCGTAAAAAACGAAAATATAACACAACATAGAATATTTTCGTTTTTTACGACTAAAATATATTTTCTTGTAACAAAAGCCACCCTCTTTTTGGCATGAAATTATTATTAATGTCGATAATTTGAATTGAAAATAGGGAAATAACAATATCATGGACTTTCTTTTGTATTGTAAATATTGGGAATTCCTGATTTAAGTCTAACTCTAAAACTCTACGACCTGTAAGATTTTTTCTTCAGTTTTTGTCACTGTAATAAGTGAGTAAGTATATTTTTTGAGACTACAACCTACATTGTCCCCGATAACTCCATAGTAAATATAGTTTTCTACAATGCTTAGGGAATATGTTTTTATAGTTATTATCCTCCAAGTACTCATTTATGTTTATATGGCTGCTGATAAGAGGCCGGGGTCATTTTATATACAAGTATTTCTTTGTTACATTATAGGTAACCGTACTAAAGATGTTTATCAACGTAACTAAAATTAAAACTTATTTGTAGTAAGGTATAAGAAATTATGAAAATCCTTTTTTATACCTTTTTAAGTAAATTAAAATGGTGTATTAGCTAACGAATATTGTTGCAAAGTCACAAAAAAGCCACTAAACAGCTTTGAACAAACTTGACTCTCTACTACTGACTACTCTAGTAAAATATATTGTTTATGATATACATATACCTACCTGTATAATAATGTTAATGTCCACCACAAGGGAACGCTTTAACGGAAAAAAGACCGCATCACAATCGGGCCTTAACCCCAACAACTTTTAAATGGCTAACCCAATCAAACATAGCTAACATAACTAAGAACCACCGCAAAGGAACTTACATACATACATACATACATACTTTCACGTCTTTATCCCTATAGGGGCAGACAGCGCATTTTGGGTCTTGCGGTTCTATGCAGAGCCCAGGGCCGCAAGACCCAAAAGCCACTTTTAGCGTCAGGGTGGGCGAGAAGATGGAAAAGCAATCAATACAGTGATGGGTTGCTAGCCGCATCGCCTGTTAACATGATGTGCATTTTTGCCCATTCCCTCGATCGGCTTTTACGATCTGCGTGGGAAGAGAAGCAGCTGGTACATTCTAAGTTTTTTTTTTATTTCTCCCAGAGCAGCAAAGGAACTTGCTTTCACGTAAAAAAACGGCACCAAATCGGTTCATCCATTTGAAAGCTACGTTGGCTCAGCCAGCAGACAGACAGACCGACAGACAATATCGTCAAACTTACAAACACTCCTCTTTGTGTCAGGGTTTAAAATGCTTCTTATGAATATATAAGAAAAATATATTTTATTTATAGTCCTCTGACTGCTCTGGCCAAGTATGGCTCTGGTAGTACACAGAGGGTCATGCTTCTGCAGTGGATACAAAAAGATTTGATGATGATGATGATTTTTTTGCATTCCATTCAACAAAATTACCGTACTTAGAGTTTCTTTGATAAGTATAGTAGTTATCTACAATGTACATATGGAGAAGTAACACTCATGTCGCCTCGTTTCGTTCAATTAGGGTTCATCCGGCGTCAAACAATGTGGAGTGATCCCGACATTGCTGCGTGTAGCACTCTTATTACAATACGCTTCAGGGGTTTTTCAATTATTTTCAGGTAGGTACTTAATTCTATGCGAAATGTAAAAAATGAAAGGTGAGTTTTATTTTATATTAAGTAAGAGTTATATACTCTGAGTATGCCTTAAAGAGTATCAAATTTTAAAATATGTGTTTATAAAAGGTTTGTTCTTCATATCTTTATATTTATATTTTTGTATTAGTGCAATATGAGTATAATAGGGACAGTTTAAGTCCAAAAAAATGATTTAACCTGACAATTTAAGAGAAAGGCTTCACTTAAGTTATGAGGCGTGCAATATAATAAAAACTCGCTTTTAATATTTTTTTCATAAACTTAAGTTTGTTACTGAGCACAGGCGATTTAACCAACCGAATAAACCAACATAATTCAAATAAAAAAATAAATATATAGGGACAATTTACACTGATTAAGCTAGCCCCAAAGTTAGTTGAGTTAGTATGCCATAACAAAAATCTCAAAGATTTTTGTTATGGCATACTAACTCAAAAATATTTTATAACCAATACTTATATGAATAAACATCCAAGGACAATTTGAAAAGGCCATTTTCCAACTAGCCCTGACCGGGGATCGAACCCGGAACCTCTGGGTGGCGGACTAGTATGGTGACCACTACGCCACGGAGGTCAAACCGGACAAGTAAATAAATACAAAGCTCGTTAAATTTGAGCTTTTCATGTCGAGTTACGACAGATCTGGCTCATGTTCGAAAAAATGTACTACACACCTACCAAATTTCATAAAACTGCCTTTAAAATTACTCGAGTTTTCGTCGAACAAAGATACATAAACGCCGGATTGTTCAAGAAGACTTTGAACTATACTCGCTTCGCTCACTTGTTTAATAAACAGTGAAATGCTACAACGAAATTTATGGAAAAGAGCCAGCTGGTCACTGCAACATTTTTATTCCAACGTGAAATGCCAGACAGCCGTCGGACGCCACACTTGCACGTGTTCAGCCGCGACATAATCGGGATGAATGTATCATATTTCGCGGTTTTTTTTAACGTTTCCGATGTAGAGTGCGCAGATTTTTGCTGTGAAAAATGGTTGAGCTGTATATTTTTTAACTTTTACTTATTTCTGAAATGTCTTTATTCCGTTTTATTTGTTTAAGTTTTTCTTCTTTGCTTTTAAAGTAAAAACAAAAGATTTTTTTTAGCTTTTTATTTTGATTAAATATTGTTTTGGCTCTATTCACAAAACTTTTTTTTCAAGCCTTTATAAATTTACTGGAAAGAGCCAGCTGGTTACTGCAACATTTTTATTCCAACGTGAAATGCCAGACGGCCGTCGGATGCCACACTTGCACGTGTTCAGCCGCGACATAATCGGGATGAATGTATCATATTTCGCGGTTTTTTTAACGTTTCCGATGTAGAGTGCGCAGATTTTTGCTGTGAAAAATGGTTGACTTGTATATTTTTTAACTTTTTACTTATTTCTGAAATGTCTTTATTCCATTTCATTTGTTTTAGTTTTTCTTCTTTACTGGTATAAACTTAAGGAAACTTATAAGAAAAAAAAATTAGCTTTTTTTTCGATTTAATATTGTTTTGGCTCCATTCACTGAACTCTTATTGTCAAGCCTTTATAAATTTATGGAAAAGAGCCAGCTGGTCACTGCAACATTTTTATTCCAACGTGAAATGCCAGACAGCCGTCGGACGCCACACTTGCACGTGTTCAGCCGCTACATAATCGGGATGAATGTATCATATTTCGCGGTTTTTTGAACGTTTCCGATGTAGACTTGTATACTTTTTAACTTTTACTTATTTCTGAAATGTCTTTATTCTGTTTTTAATTTGTTCTTAGTTTTTCTTCTTTACTGGTTCCGATGTAGAGTGTTTAGATTTTGTTGCGAAAAATTGTTGAGTTGTATATTTTCGCCTTTTACTTATTTCTGAAATGTTCCTAATTCGTTCTAAGTTTTACTTCTTTACTGGTATAGACTTAAGAGCATCATCATTTCAGCCGGATAACATTTACTACTGGTGCTGGACATAGGCCTCTCCCAAGGATTTCCAAAATTACTGATCTAAAGCGGCCTGCATCTCGCGCATTCTAGCCACCTTTTAAAAAAAAGTCATGAGCTTTTTTTTATTGATTAAATATGGTTTTATCTCTATTCACAAACCTTTTTTTTTGGCCTATGTTAATTTACTGCTGGACTTAAGTCCAGCAGTAGAGGCAGAGTAGCCTTAAGGCCTTTACTCTCTTTTTATTAAAGAGGAGTGGCTGCCATTTTTATTTCATTCTGAAATATATGAAAGGCGCCCGGACGCGACACTTGCAAATAACGTCGCAATGTGCACGTTGTCCGCGGCATAATCGGGTCGAATGAACGAGAGATTATTTCGCGATTTTTGAAAATATATGCTGCTGAATGCTCAGGTTTGTTGCAGTGGATAATGGTTATTACTATCATATTTTTAACAACTAACTTGTTAGCACATTTTTTAGGTCTTTTTCTTTATTTATTTATTTAAAGTTACATATTGAAAATGTAATAGGCGAACTAAAAGCCTATATTACGCACCGGTAATGCCGAGTCAAAGAAGAATTGAGAAGTTGCAAATTATATTATTTACTTACCATTGTACTAAACATACTAACAATAAATGTTTTTAATCATTTATATTCTTAAATATTTATTTACTTTTAAACATTTACCCATTTACTTTCTTTCTCATTTACTCGTTTAGACGTTTACTTTAATGTTTTAGTACAATTCTGTGTATTGTAACAGTAAAATTTATATCTTTGATGGTTTATTTTTTGCCTATCTACCTACCTACTTATATTTGGTAAACGATGTTTGGTGACAATAAACAACAATATGAGTGACAATGAAAAATGCTTTTTTAATATATGCTCTCAGCTATCCAGACCAAAGATTTAGAATATACAAGTAGTGAGCCAGACTCCTACACAGTATGAGATAAAGAAGTAAACCCTATTGAACCTTGTAAACAAAACGTTTTTGGTCTCGGGTTTTCCTTCTTTGGATATTGTTTATTTCCTCAAAAATATCAGCACGTTATTATGTATTAAGAAATTAAATTTACAAGGTTACTAGAGATAGCAGATAATTTAATCATAAAGTCAAAAATCTAAATTGTCAATGATTCAATAAACCGTGATTCATTTTAAATTGATTTCTCTGAAGGTAACGCTATCGGCATCGTACTTAAAACGTATCGAGATTTACGAAATTAATTAATTTATCATCTCCGATACTTGATTACGGTGAAGAGCTACGGGCCGTATCACGACCCTTACGGTAAATTGAATTTACAAAGGGCTCAAAAATAACTTGTAGATAGATTCGCTTCTACGTCGTATCTACCCTAATTTAATTAGCCTAAAAGTTAATCGTTAACAAATTAATTAAAGTACCTCGTCTTTATTCCTTCCGGAGTAGACGAGGTAGGAAGGTTGTGCGACTCAAAAGCCTTGCGAGATAGTATGCCTGTGAATAGAAAATAAACATAAATAGTTTGCCGTGTAGTTTCTGGCAGAGTAGAATAGAGATTCAAGTCCTCTCGTGGATGTCGTAGAAGACAACTTAGGAATTACAAGCTTAACAAAGCTTATAAACATCATGAGGCCTCTCCAACCCGTCTGGGCGGCGAAGAGAGTATAGGCCAAGAGCTCTGGCTGCTCTGGCTAAGTACAGAGAGGGTCGTGCTCCTGCAGTGGGGACAAAAAAGACCTGACGAAGAAATACATAGTTAAGTTCTGTTCAGAGTAAACCTTTCATTGTGCTTTAAGCTAGTATTTTAAGAACAGGTTTAGCCCCTGACACTTATTAAGCTTTTATACGTGTAGTTTAAAAAAAGTACAAAAGCTATGCCCTAATGATTTAACGAAATGGTTTTATGAGGTAAAGTAAAACAATATACCCTAACGTAATTATACCTACTCTTTTTGTGTAGGACGAGGCGGTTTTAGCTAAAATCACCCTTAGATGTTTAGGAAACTATACAAACGGGATATTTTAGTAAAATAAATTGGCACATTCGTTACATAGGCAAAGAAACAACATTAGCCTAGCTTATGGGTTTATGAAAAACACAAGTGGCGCTTCAGAAATCTAAAAAATCTTTTTACAACTAAAAAACGTCATGCAGGTCAATTTTGGTATAATCCTGTTTATCTAATTTATAAGGATTCTTACATCAAATATCTAAGTTAAATTTAACTTATATAAAAATTACTCTTCTAGTCGAGTCAATGTGATTCTGTTAGGTATATGAAGTTATCAGGTAGTGTGATATTTTGTGCATCTTAATAAAAATTCCTCCTACGCTACTGTCTTATTCTTTGGTTGAATGCCTAAGCTCACCAGAATCAACTTGTTATGAGCGGGTCAAGTAATAATAATTGAAATTTTGTCTGTTTTCACTTTACTCAATAAAAAAGGACATATCTACTAAAAGATAATTTGCCACAGAAAGTGTCATGTCATCTTGCTTGTTTAGGCCTTTATGAGCTTTTTATAGACTACTAGCTGTACCCGTGGGCTTCGTTCCCCTTGGGAATTTAGATAAAAACTATCCTATGTCCTTCACTGGGTATCAAACGATATCCATATCAAATTTCATCTAAATAGGTTCAGTGTTTGAAGCGTGAAACAAACAAACAAATATACAAACTCACTTTCGCATTTATAATATTTTTAGGAAGTAGGATAGGATAGGATGAAATGAAGCGTAAAGGAAAGTGTGTCCACGTATTGTGTATTTCTAAATTTAACAATACAACATAGATTATGTAAAACTTATTTTAAATTTCTTACAAGTACTTTGTACTTAAACAAATAATTACTAAGTAGTTCGTCTGCGTGAATGGTAAATGAAATGATTATCGGTGAGGGTTGTAATTCTACCTCGCGTTTGTAATTAATTCTTCGAAACACGGCTCTATACAACGCTGATAAGTTTAATCAATGTACGGCCTCATGTTGAGGCCAAGTAAATTAAGCTTAATTGTGCTGTAAAATAAATCAATTTTTACCTTTGGGGAATAAACTCGTGTAGTTTTTAGGGCTCTGTACACAGAAAAAACCGAACCCTTATCAGATCGCTCGTGAGTCTGTCCGTCCGTCTGACACAGCAATTTGCTCCGAATCTACTGAACCAAATTAGGTGAAATTTGGTATGATAGTATAATCCTATCATCCGAAGACAGATGTGCAAAGTAAATATTTTTTTTTTGTATATAAGAGACATTTTGGGGGTACTAATTAGGAAATTTAAAAAAATAATTACACACCCTACTGTTATATATCAAACTAGCGGTTCGCATGGGTGGAAAAAAAATGCCACTACTATGCATTTTTTTACACCTTAAGTTACGTTAATAAAGTTTTAGTAAGGATCCCTAATCTTTTCTAGCAATAAATATAGCCTATGTTGCTCAGGGTGAATGTAGCTTTCTGATGGCTTTGTACAGAACCCTATCCACGCGAGTTAACTCGCACTTGGCCAGTTTATTCAACTATTGTTTTTATTTATATGGTATAGGTAACGTTTCAGAACTTTTATTACCCCATATTTTTTCATGTTTTAGCCAGATTTAGCAATGACGATATACCTATTTGGCTTTACGATTCAATATATCTATATGCACAGCTATGAGAATAAAAGTTGAAATGTTTGTATAATAACGATTGGTACATAGCTTGACAGAAAATCTAGCAAATTTCAGGTAAAATACGTTTTGGAAAAATTGTGGAAAGCTTCAGTTACCTGTACATACAAGTAAATAAAATTGTAAAGTACTAAAGTGGAGGGCAATGAAAAGTTTATAGGTCTTAAAATCATCTCCCAGTGATAAAATAAGTAAATTGATACTAAAAATTTACGATCACCTTAGGGACCATTTGGAAATAGCAAATAAAAAATTGTGTGTAGGTAATTGAAAGTTTGCCAAGATACTCGTTTTCTACCTGAAATAAAGCATTTTTACATTTTATTTTTGGCGCGGTGACTTTTTAGTTTAGTATGTCTAGTATACCAAAAGAAAGATCATAAACTGATATTACAATAGTTTTTAGTGATACAAAAATAATTTCGTAGGTATGTGTTTTAAAGGTTAGGTACCTAAACATTCACAAAAGTAAACTAAAATTATCTTAGTATTCAGGAAAATAATTTATTTCAAAGGTGGTCACCGTAACTCTAACGCGTTAGAGACTTCATTCTCAAAATGATGAGTACTAACAATAGTTATCGTAATGGTAATAAAACTCACTAGTTAACCGTTCATAGGTTTATAGCTCGATCTTGTATCTAGTTTAGTATACAGTCAGCTTTGTGATTTAAGCTTTTAAACACCACTCATACCAGAACGTCGACAAAGTTCATTATTCGTACAGTTTGAAGTTAACACCATATATAATAATTATTAGGTGTGTCATCACACAAACTATAGTGTATGAATCTGAGCCGAATGACTTAACTATTGAAGTAGTTAACCTAAAGAGGACGTTTTGACCAGGTTACAACAGTAATCAACAGTACCTAAACTATAGTTAAATACATTACATACATTAGTAATTTATATAGCCGTCTAATTAATAGCGTATTGATGTGATGTTACCAGATTGAAATGTTGATGAATAAGCAGAGCTAAGCGGCATCGATGTTAAAGCAATTAGTAGGAAATAGACTGGCACACTAAAATCAACACAGGCACCGCAAGCACGAAGCAAACTAAGGGTACCGTGTGCTATGTAAACAATATGACGCAGTGCGCAGCTGTGAAGACTTAGTACGGCACTTCTAAGCTAACCTTGTCAAAAAACACCATTTTTATTTATACAGTAAATTAGGCCTGCCAGTCGCTACTGTTCTAGAGTAAGTTAAACTTAAGTAAATACTCTTAGGCGACACCCTGACAGCGACCGTTGCCCACCTGTGTCGCGAGCATACTGTTGCTCGTCTGGAGTCCTAATGTAATAAACACAAAAGCCGGAAGAAAAGAGCAAAAAAATGTTAAGGACCTAAGTTAATGTTAGTTCATTAACTAATTAGCGAAAATAATTTTATTACATCATTCTAAAAATTGTGCATAATTAATTGTATTTTTTTGTTTTGTAAGTCCTGGTAAAATAATCATTTTCATTAAATACTAACATAAAATTAAGTAATTAACACAACTCATAATATTCTATGATATAATAACCTAGTGTAAATTAATTTGCTCGCTGTGAATGGCACTGAAGCAATACATACCGTATTGCTTCAGTCTAATATTTTTTTATTATTCACATCAATAACATAATCCGAAACAGATTTTTTTAAAATCTGCCTAAAATTAAGTAAGTTTTTAAAATCTGATGACAGGGGAAATTGTCAAGTTACGAAAAATGAAGCACGTACAGCGCTCTTGACGTCACTGCTTTAAGTCTCACGCTTACGAAAGAGATAGCGGGATGTCCCTCCTCGCTCCCACTCTAATATTTGAAAAGCTAATAGTTGCTTCGTTAATTAACCAATTTTTCTCGCTGTTTTCAAAAAATTTTTCGTTTCAGTGGTATTTTTTGTTGTAAACTAAATTTTAACTAAAAACAAACACAGTTGAATAGCCTATTAGTATGAAATTAATGAGCAGGTATGATTAACAAAAAATAATTCCCCGAAGCAAAATTGTTTTATTTTACCTTTGAACTGAATTTACCCAGTGACCTATAACTTTAGTTAAAGGTTATGAATATTCTAACCTTTCTTTTTCCTGAAAGAACACATTGCTTAAAGAAACTTATTTCGCTATTACAGCATTAGACCTAAATTCTAAAATTCATTTTGAGATTTTGGAACGTTATCTTGACTTAGTGACTTTTTTGGTTTATGATGTTTAAAACCAGTTTAAAACTAAAATGAAGTTGTCGAATTTTTTTTAACATTTGTCGTTTAGAGTCTGGCGACCCTAGACTTCTCCATACAAACGTAGTCTACGTTTAATTTTGAAACCACATTTCAGATTCCGGTAAAAATTGGTAATTGTAAAGAAATTGCAATTATCTAGGGTTATAACTGGTTTCCTATGGTAAAATTATGAACTGGAAAGAAAATATAACGATATCATATTTTTATTGTTAGAAACTAGTTATAAACCTAGATAATTGCAATATCTTTAAAATTACAAAATTTTGCCCAAATCGGACATGTCGTTTTGAAATAAAACGTAGACTACGTTTGTATGGAAAGTTGTATTTTGGTCTAGGGTCGGGGGACCCTTAAGCCAAAATTTGTATCAAGCCAAACGAAATAACCCCAATCACAATGTAATAGTGGATTGCATGAAACATAATTTTATCAAACATTACAAAGTGGGTATGTACTTGAATAAAAAAAAAATCATAACAAGTAAATCCTAATTTTCTTACTAATATTATAAATGCGAAAGAGAGTTTGTGTTTTGTTTATTGGTTACCACTTCACGCTTCTACCACAGAACCTATTTAGATAAAATTTGATATGGATATAGTTGAATACCCAGAGAAGGACATAGAATAGTTTTTATCCTGAAATTACCACGTGGAGTGAAGCTCACGGGCACAGCTAGTTCATAATAAATTATACCTATATAGACAAGTGACGCAGAACGTTGCTGAAGCAATTAGTACAGTACGGACTGTGCCTATTACAGCTAAAATCAACAAAAACACCGCGAGCGCTAGGTAATACAAAGGTATTTGGTGCGAGCAAACCAGGCATATTGTTTACTATTTGTTTTGTAAGATTTTGTTTACGTTCAGGGTAATTAATAGATGTAAATGAATATCGTTAACGTAAAAAGCATAAGTTACACGAATATTGTTGTATTGTATTATTTTTTTGTATCGTAGCTCAAATATGTATTTAAAGCCGTTATTTTTTATTTTATAAACAGACAAAATATCACTTCTTTATCCCTACGGGGGTACATTGAGCCTGGTTTCGTTAGCCTCAAATAGTGGGAGTGAACGTGGAGAAAAATCTGAATAGTGATGCGTTGCTAGATGGAATATGGAATTCATATTTTCCTCCTGACCAGCGTGGAAGTTATTTTATATTAATAACTTATTATTTAATATTTAGGTACATTGGTGGTTGGTTTTGAATGTCATTAGTTAGCACTATCAATCAATATAATATTATCCCTGAGCAAAGGAAAACTTAAGCAAAAAAATGTACTGTTTTATTTTTATTTTTACGAGACAGTTCTGTTATATTGGGAGAGTTGTTTAGTATCAGAGGCTTAATCTAGCTTCTTTCCTTGTAGAACTACCAAATAAATGAATATTTTCGGCTAATTAGATGTAAGTATTTTTTCTTAATAAAACACTTTTAATCGGGTCCTTAAAGCAAAATCCTTATCTAAGTTTGTTGGTTTAGATTTTGTTGATTTAGAACAAAAATGTAAATCAACGTCAGTTCATGTGTTTAGTAGGTACTAAGACGCACGTAAACACACATTACACATAAATCGAACTAATACTACCTACAACTTTAACTTAGGAGGTTTAGAAATAAAATAAAGTTATAAATCAACCGTGGTTAAGCAATTAGTACGAAATAGACAACAGCTAAAATCAACAAAGGCGCGAGCGCTAGGTAAATATACTTGGATCTAGCGAAACAGAATATTGTTTGCTATTGTTACCGCTTAAATAAGGGAATTAATAACGATTGTATTCTTACTATTATGAATTCCACTTCATATTTATTTTAATACTGTCCACTGACAATAATTCAATTGCAAAATACTTATCTAAAAATATGTCGAGTTTGGCTCTTCTTTCATTTCTGACACACTTTCCATCTCATGGAAATCTAGTTCTAATATTTATTTTACTTGTTGTTTATCTACTATATGAAATAAATTTTCAAGCCCCTTTGGGCGTCTTATACAGATTTATTCTTCGTATTTTTAACCAACTTTCGAAAAAGTAGGAGTTTATCAATTCGACGCGATCTTTTTAGGGTTCCGTAGTAAACAAGTAACCCTTATAGTTTCGCCATGTCTGTCTGTCTGTCTTTCTGTCTGTCCGTCCGCGGTCCTACTCAGATACTATAAGTACTAGAAAGCTGAAAAGTCGTAAAATAAAATATGGCAACAACATTTTTATAGGGAACCTGCCATACAAATAAAGAGGAAGTCAATATTTTTTTTTCTCTACAAACACATTGTGTGGGATGTCGTTGAATAGGTCTTTCAAAAATATTGCGAGCTTCTGAACACAATTTTTTGATTTAGGTATCCGTGTCTGAAATATTTAGGTTTAAAGTGAATTTTTTTGTTAAAGTCACGTGTCCCCCCCCCCCCCCATCTATCTGCAAAACGGTTATATATGGACGCGTGAAAAAAATCACAGCTATAGTTTATATAATGTAGTTTAAAAGAAAACTATCAAAGCTAAGCAGAATTAACAAATTAAAAAGTTATAGGCGATCAACTTCGGAAGGAAAATTTCATACAAGTTCAATAGATACTTAGACGTTTTAGTGGCAGGAACTCAAAGTTTACATTTACAACTACGGTATACTACCCTACACTGCGCGTGGCCTGACACGCACTTGGCCAATTATTTTTATGTACGTTCACTGATTATTCGAAGGCGCCTGGATGGATTTGGATTTTTTTTGAATGGGTATATTTGCGAAGTAGTCCCATAGAAATTTTATGGAAATCGGTTGTGTAGTTTGGGAGTGAAGTGAGTTTTTACTTTGGAAAAGTTATGTTATATACCTATATGTTTCTTGGAGATGCAAAACAAAGTTGTTTTTATAGAAAAAATAAATAAACGCTTACGTACAGTTAAAATTGAAATGAATCTAAAAGATTTTGAACATTTTAATATGACCCGACCGATTATTGTGGTGTTTACGTATTTTGTAAATTTTATCAGTATTTCATACTCAACTTTATAATGCGCACTAAATTAAATATCGAATATCCTGTCATTGATATTAACTAACAGTATGTAGGAGCCTAAGTAGAGTCAGTAGTTAGCAATTAACTACACAATAACCTATCTAAATGGGTTCATCTACATCCAACTAATTCCTCAAACGCTTCCTGTATTGCTGTCTAGATGCACATGCAAGCGTTATGTAAATGTGTGTGCAGATTTATTCCGACTTAGTGTACGTTCCACGTAGAGTAAATTTACATAAACTTGTGCTGATAACCTTTAGATACAGGCTTGGTGGCTTTGTTACTGTTTCTGGAGATAATACTATGCCAGGACTGCAAGAAAATAATAGTAGAGTATTTATACGTCGACGGCGATGAAACAAAAAAACGTTTATGGTCACAATTAGCCATTCGAGCTAAGTAAAGTATGTGATCTGAGGTGTATTTTCGTATGAATTTAGTCTCGCACTTTACACGAAGAGGTTTATTGTTTGTATGCATAGCAAATACAAAAGGCGGAGGGCTAAATAAATCTTTACTAATATTATAAATGCAAAAGTGAGTTTGTTTATTTTTTTGTTATCACTTCACGCTTCCACCATTGAACCTATTTAGATAAAATTTTATATGAATATAGTTTGATAGCCAGGGAAAGACATAAGATAGTTTTTATCCCCAAATTCCCAAGGGGAGCGAAGCCCATGGGTACAGCTACTATACAAATAAAGCTGTTTTTATAACTAAGCTTTATACTTAGGTATACTATTTATCCAAACTTTTTCGTCCTGGTAACGTAGCATCGTGGTTAAAAAATGCATAGCCTCAGATTACTACAATTTCTGTGGTTATAAATAAGGTAAAGCAAGAAAACGTCTTACATCTGTCCTCCTGTATTCGTCTTTATGTCATCTTGGTCAAATCCTCCTAAACATTTTTCGCTGGCCATCACAAGTTGATCGATCGCAAAACTGGGTAAAAATATATTATTTTATTTAGTCTGTCAACTAGATTATTAAATATTAATGGAGCCATATTTTTTCGTTTAGCAAAGCATTAAAATTTCACAAAGATACATTGAAGTTTCGCAGTAGGGGCGATTAACGTCACGTTATGATGAAAATCATACCTAATCGTGACGTCCCGCGAAATTTAAGAGCGCCGTATTTTCGTAATTTTTCGCTAATCAAAGAAAATGAGAAATACATATACCTGTCATACTTTCTAAATAAGTACCTAATCAGCCAAAAAAAAATTTGGTCCACATCTATATTCTGCGCTTCTTCTTTGCGTGACGATGGATTTTTTGTATTTGATCAGCCCAGTAGAAGGCCACTTCGACGGCTTTATCGTTAGCCTGAAGCACAGAGTAATAATATACTACGTACAACCTGAAGTAAATCATCCAGGGTGACGTGCGATTGATCCAATGTGACGTCCTGATCCACCTCTGCTCTTAGCCTGCTGCTCATTTTAAACCTACCTTAGAAGGATGTCGTTGCGCGATCAGTAAACGGTACACTATACTATACAAGAACCATTCTGTCCTAAAACATAAAGCTAGACATCTGCAATTTACATCTTACCATAACTACACAACAAACACCGCAGCTTAAGCTGGAAATATTTCATATAAGACAGTGCAACTATGACGTATCGTTACCATATATTGTAAACTAGCGTACATTGCAACTTCACAACAGCAATTACACGAATTCTCTTGTTCTTGCTCTGTGTAATATGGGCAATATTCAACGCTTGCGAAATACAACCTTCAGCAGCAAAACGGATTGTAATAAAGTAGATTCTAACACTAATATTAGTTACACAAATGACAACTAATAACCCGACTTGATAAAAGTTTTTTTGCATGTATGTTAGGCGATGTCGTTATTTGATAGCCTATCTCTTCGATTTCATACAGCAAATATGAAGAAATTTGAAAATGTGTTATATGTTCCTCAACGATATTGAAGTTTTGTTTTTATTTAAATATTTATATTTTCTAAATAAGTATGTTTTTATTTTTTACTTCTTAAACAAACTTTTATTTTGAGGTCAAAGTACTTACTAAGAAAATTGTAATAAGCCCAAACTCGATGGAGTTGCATCGTTTTATTACTGAATTCTATCAACCACCTTCCGTCTCCGTGATCAGACCCTAGACATCTTCTACCATACAGTAAGTACTCGTGAAGAAAAATCAAACGAGTCCTACTCAATGAGGTTCTGTTGTTTTATATCTGAGTTAAGTCGAATATCTCCCGGCTCCGTCATCAGAACAGCTAATTGACTTCAAATTATTGTATTGTCATACAACTGACACAAGTATACAAAATTTTAGCTAAATTGGTCGAGGATAACTGGTTGAAAACTGAGTTGCAAGATTTGACCTAAACAAACTTTCAAACATACATACAAGAAAGATACTTTGCAATCTATACATATAATAAAACAGTAAAAAAAGTGTGTCTGTACATCTATACATATAATAAAACAGTAAAAAAAGTGTGTCTGTACATTAAATATATTTCCAAAAAAAATATTGGGGGCGATGGAGACGTAGTAATAGAGTAAGAATTTAAAAAAAAATGTCTGTCTGTTTGTCTGTTTGTCTGTATGTCTGTATGTCTGTTTGTCTGTTTGTCTGTTTGTACACGCTAATCTCCGGAAATACTGGACGGATTCGAATGAAACTTTTTTTGTTATATAGCTATTAAGCCTGGGCAACATATAGGGTATAAATGATTTTGGAAAATGAAACGCCTGATGCAGAACTATAATGGTCCAGCTAAACTTTAAGAGATAAAAAAATGCCGCCTTAGTAAAAGTTGTTCAGCCTGATGAGCATTTTCCAGAGACATAAAGTCCACGCGAACGAAGTCGCGGGCTTCGGCTAGTAATTAATAAAAACTTGTAAAAAAATCCTATTTTACTTTTCTTGTACAAAGAAAAGAAAAGAGCGCCCATTAAAATGAAGGAGTGCATATAAAGTTTGGTTTCAAATTTATTTATTAATCATAATTTATTAACATCAAGTCAAATTAAATACAAACAATAATAAAAAAATATTTAATTATTTTAATATATAATTAAATATTTGGGGTTGAAACTCTAGGACCGTGGGGGCCATCTGCTCATAAATTATACGGCGCTATCTCAAGACAAGAAGGCTGGGCTATATCTAGGGCAGAAAATAAGCATTGCCATACGACGTGGCAATGCAGCCAGCCTTCTGGGCACATTACCGCAGGGTAAACAATGACCGGGCCTTTTTTTTGTAAATTTGTTTTAATTTGTAGTGTATTGTAGTGAATAGTTTTATTATCTTTATTTTAGTTTTTAAGAAAATTTAATGTGTGTATATATTTTTTTTCGTCTAAGTATAAAGTTATTCAAATTTAATTCTTCATATACCTGCTTACTTGAGCTTCATCATCTGGCTTGCATTACTAGCTAATACCTTCCTAATCCACAGACTACATTTTGACAGAGGATAACAAGGTGGATTACAAATTGTAATTTACTCGAGCCAAGTATATTCACTACTATGGCTGCTGTTTATTCACCTGTGCTTCACTAAACTAGATTTAAGCCTAATGTTTTTAATTCAGGGCAAAGCAAATGAACATCTTGAAATTTGAACTCTTAGTTATCTTGGCTCTTGATATGTAAGTATATCTAGTTGTACTTTTGGGTACTAGTTGCTTGGGTGCTAGGTGTATTGTATGTAGGTCGGTAAGTTATTGTATTTATTTTCATTAATATTTAGGTAGGTAGAATCAATGAAATCCGCCTTTTTCTTGTCATGGCTGTCTGAGTAACTTAAATTTTATAAACTTGTTAAATAATGAGTTGTGAATTCAAAGACAAGAAAACTGATAATATAACTTTCAGAATCTTTTATTTAATGTTATTTCTAACATGTCAGTTTTAGGCGTTTCTTATGAAAAGATAAGGTACCCATTTTATTTTATTACATTATAAATACAATTTTCATTTAAAAATCCCCAACTTTCAAGCGTTTGGCCCCATAACGATTTCCAGTTTGGTATTAGTAGCCGAAGGTCATAAATTAGTTTCATGTGCCATATGTGTGGAACATGTGGAATTGATATCTGTAGCGCCATCTTTAATTGCCAGGCAAATTTATAAAAAATCCTGACTTTAAGCAATAACTCTCAATAACTTTTAAATGACTGAACCGATTTTAATCATACATAATAGCTAAGAACCACCGCAAGGGGACTTGGTTTGCCAAAATGGATGCCACAGACAGACACATAGACACACATAAGCAACAAACTTATAACATCCCTCTTTCTCGTCTTCGTGGGTTTAAAAGTAGCCTATCAGTAAAAAATAAAATAACGCTGATTCTTCTTACATTAAAAATATTCCATACAAACGAAAAATACGTTTTATTTTTTATAAAAGCCCCCAACAATATTTTTTCTCATTTATCTTCCATGCACAGACAGCGATCAGTTACGATTTTTATTATATGTGTTTTATTTTTCTTGTGTGTGTTTTCGTTTTTTATTATCAACATTCTATATTTTCTTATATTTTTTTGTTAAGTATAAGTCTTTTCGGTGGTGACAGGCCGTGAAATTATTTGGTAAACATTCCTGTTGTTGACATTCAACTAAATAATGTGCTAACATTTTACGCAGATCTGTTTGTTCGATATAATAGTTAGGGAGGCGAATAGGGGAATTTTCTGCAATACTCGAGCGTGGCAGTTTAAGATATGAGAGATACCTTAGACCTAATAGAACAACCTTGTAAAGTATTTAGCTCTATATGTAGTGACGCGCGCCTAGGATCGACGATCAGATTAGTAAAAAAAAATTGATAGTCTGAAATACTCGAGCGCATCAGATTAAGATATTGGGGGTTGATTTTAGTGTTTAAAGACTAAATTTAACTAATCTGACAATAAGTCCTTGACGCGGCCGAGTTATAGGGTCGCGAACTTGTAAAAAAAAAACGTTAATCCGGCATTCTCAAGCGCGATTTTTTTTTATTTATTTTGAAGAATATAATCTTAAACTTACTAAAAATAAAAAATCTGCCGGTTTCCGCATGACCGGAAGTGTGGAGGAGCTATTTCGTCTTCCTAAGAACGCGTTGCGGCATATAAGTCGCGAACGATACATTTTACAAAAAAAAAGTTTAAATAAACATTTACGTTGGTTGTATCTATCGCTTTATTGTCATTCTTAAATTCACCGTTTTATCAAGGAGAAAGAAAGGAAAAAAAAGAAACCAAAAAACCTTTTTCGGTCAGATTAAGAGAACCCACCAACTTTTTTGTCAGATTAAAAAAATATGCTTTCAGGATACCGAGATAAACTTCCCCTATGAAAATCTGACGCGCTCGAGTATTTCAAAAAAACTTTTTTTTTGCATTTTCAAAAATTCATTGTAATTTACGCGCTCGAGTAAATTTTTTTTTGTGCATTTTTGACTACTTTATATGCCTACCCCCACCACGCAAACCGGCAGATTAGTATACCGTTGTTATCAGAGGCACTTTGGGCATACGTAGTATGAATATCTGACGCGCTCGAGAATGCCCAAGTAACTGTTTTTTTTAACATTTTTGAAAAACCGTACACGCCATACCCACCGCTAAAATGGTTTTTACCATACAAGCTTTTCTTTTCGAAATTATTTTATCTTTCGATTTTGATAGGTTTTGACGGCGCCGTTGAATTACGCCATTTAGCTACCTCGCCTCCCTAACTATAACAAACAGCTTCTACCTACGATCCTAGTCAGATTGCCTGCGTAGCAGGCGCCGATTCGAAATAAAACTGGCCAAGTTACTTATAATCAATATGGTGCATTCCTACAAAGGAGATGTTAACAAAATAAATGACTCCCTGACCAAGTTTTTATTTTTTATTAAGTCATTTAACAACAATAACATCGGCCTTTCGACCTTAATAGACCTTGTACGTGTGACTTCACACGTCTTTTAGGGTTGTGAGCTTACTCATCGTACCCACAACGGTGGATACGCGCTCTGTTTTGCTGCGTAGGTACCTCCACCTCAAAATAGGTTTATATAGTACCTAAGTTGAGATCATATACCTACAAGAAAAATTTAAGCCACTAGCGTGATGTTAGGCGAGAAGTTGAAAAAATAAATCGGCCAAGTGTGAGTTGAACTTGCGTGGAGAGGGTTCCATACAATATCAAAGTCAATCACATTTGAAATCCTTACAGTATGACTACATAGTGCTAGTAGTTAACTACTACTAGCACTATGTAGTGGTGTTTTAGAGAACTATTTTCTGTAAGTAACGTATTATATTAAGTTTACCAAAGTCAAAAGTCAAAGTCAAAGTCAAAAATTTTTATTCAATGTAGGATAAATTTATCTCTTATTAAAGGTCATTTTTTTAAATATTTTTTTTTTTAGTGCAGAAGCTAAAAACTACTAGCGTTTCGGAACGACCACTGCTGGGAAGATTACGCCGAAAGAAACCCAGTTCAGTATTGGTCCCTACCCAGCCTGATGGGCTATGTTACAATTACAATACAGATTTACACTTAAGCTATACATTTAAATTATACAATTACAATTTGCAGACAACTATTTCCAAGAATTTTTCTCAGATGATGATAAGTAGTCATTTACATGATAATACGCATTTTGTAATAAATGATTTTTAACGGCTGTCTTAAACTTAGACTTCCACTTTCTTATCTCTTTAAGACAATGGAAGCCGGGTGGAATTCCACCCAGTGACAGTGGAAAGGTTATAGGCTTCCCTGTTATCTATTTTGTATTTTTTACACAATTTTATGCTTAGCAGTTTCAAAAATCAGGGGGCGGGGGTCTCGTCGTCATCGTCTCCCTTTTTGAATATAATGATATATGACACAGGTTTGCAAAACTTTTTTTTTTAATTTTATAATTAGTCCCCCGAAAAGACCCTTATTTAAAAAAAACATATTTATTTACTTTGCACATCTGTGTTTGGGTCATAAGATTACGTACCATCCTACCAAGTTTCACCTAATTTGGTCAAGTAGATCCGGAGCAAATTGGCTGTTACAGAACTTACAGACAGACGCACGAGTGATCCTATAAGGGGAGCTTTTTCAAAACCCAAAATAATTATGGGTGGCCTACATCAATTTCTTTAAAAAAATGTGTCGTCTCAAATTTGTTAAACGTAGATAGAGAATAGACGACAGGTACACCGTTCGTATCAAACGCCCGATCTAGAGCGGTATTGGGGAACGAGCGGACGACGTTTATCGAACGGTAGGGAAATTTACAGCTAAAGACGTTGAACTGCGAAAAATAAAGAAAGGAGATGTACTAAACTACTAAAGGTTGACTGGTAGAGAATGCTATTAGCATTAAGTCCGCCTTTTGTACCATATTGTTTTGGTAAATAAAGTTTAAATAAATAAATAAATAAACTAAGTTTTAAGAGAAAGAGGAACTAAATTAAGTTTTTAAATTAATAACCACAAAAATACTACATATATATACTATGTGGGATAGGTACCTACTTGTTCGTCAACGTTTTAAATAGGATTTACATCCTTCGTAGTCGCAGATAGCTGAAAAGAATAAAGGTTCGTGCTAAGCACCGTTTATATAATAAATTGACCCGTAAAGACCCGCAAGACATTAATAAATGTCCAAGTTCATTGTCTTACTATTGTGTCTGGTATTGGCGGTAAAGGAACGGTTAATAATACATACTAATATTACACAAAGTAGTCAGAGCCTAGGTTTGTTATACTCAAAGCGCGATAATTTAAAAACCAATATTAGAAATGTTTGTAACACTGAGACAATCAAATTTTAATTCTTTATATAGATTTTGTAAGAAGCTCATTCTTTCTCGCATAAAGCTCGTAAGATCCTGTAATTCAGGTAGCGCCTCGTCCCGGATAAGACGGTGTTTAAAGCTCTTTTCCATAATCGAATAAGCCAAGGAACACTGGCTTGCTTGATATACGGGCTCGGAATATTGAGATGAAGCTGCTGTGCGTAGGTAGAATTTAAATATTTGAAATGTTACTTTCATTGAGGAAAAACTTTTTTTAACGATAAAGTTAACTATCAATATATAATATGTGTCATAATATATCAAATAAAAATAAAATAAATAGCTGGTTTCCGAAACTACTGGGCCTAAAAATAAAAAAAATACAAAACATAGTAAAGCAATAAACTATATTTTGTATTTTTTTTATTTTATGAAAGAGTTCAGTGACAGCCATAGAAAAGCTTATAGGTATGGAACAACTATGTACTGATATGATGTTTAAATAATATTATTTTTATGACAGTTTCAACAGATTTTGATAAAATATAATAAACTAAACAATTATTTTTAAATCAGTTGTAAAGTGGAGGCCTTCTGTGTGTGGTAACAAATTTTAAAAATAAACAACCATATTGCTAACATGCTCCGTTTTTTGAAGTCGCTTGAAAAACATTGTACAATTAAGTATTTCTTTAGCTAGTGACATACCCTTGAAACTTTTAATGAGAATACTACATCCTCTTCTGATATGCCCTGCAGCTTGAAAAACGGACACCGAATTTAGAATTATACGAAAGTAACATTCTGAAAAATTACTACTAATATTTTATTTGTTTATTTTATTGATACTACAGAAAGTACCGCTTAAAAGTAAGCATTTTCTTCCAGTTCAAAAGGTGGTCGATTTATATAAAATCTTAATAAATAAATAGGGGTGTATTGTAAAATAATCAAATTACCTAGACAAATGTAAATAACACATACATGAATACATGAAATATTTACATACATGAATAATAATAATCAATACAAAGTATAAACTTAAATAAATATGTATTATAATATAACAAAAAGTAAAATATATATATGTTCTTGTATAATAAACATACATAAAATATAATATAGCAGCGTAGGATTTTCGCGATAATGTCGAATTACAAGCATCTTGAAGTGATACTTTGATTTTGCTACAATAATGTTATCGGGCAGAGCATTTCAAAGACGTAAAGCCGTGAAGGCGAAATTCAGTGCGGTGAGAAGGTTAACAAGAGTAAATTTTTCAGAAGAGCGCAGTACCTGTCTGCCCAAAACGATAGAATTTACATTTTTATAAAATCTACGGCTATCAACATATTCATATATATGAGTATATTATAAGTGATGAGGTACGCATACCTTCTCTTTTATCTCTTATTTGCCAAACAGTAAAATATCAGCTTGACACTTAAGGCTCTACTGACAAACGACCCAAAAGACTAGGGACGGGAAACTTGTTGAAGATTGATTGCAAAGTAAATATAGTCGCCGGGTTGGCGTGTGTTTGTCTTTTATGCATTACGAGTATTTTGTGATCTGGTCCCACACACTACGTTAAATTATCAGACTACAAACAACTGGTTCGGTTTATGTTGATACACACTATCTCTCTCTCTCTCTCTCTCTCTCTCTCTCTTTCTCTCTCTCTCCTTCTCTCATCTCAGCGTATTCCCAGTTGCATCCTCAGCTGTAATGCTGCGAAGCCCAGGGTCCCCTTTCCGGCTTTTTCTTGTCTACTTCGCACGGTCTTGAGCATCCTTGGTAGTAAGACGATTGGCATGCATATCATCCTTGACGACGGTAAGCCAGCACTTCTTGTGTCTAGAACGCCTGCCGGGCCCCGGCGGAGGCAGCATGGCTATACATTTTTTCCCCGCGTAACTTGCAGGTTTCCGCAAGACGTGACCGTACCAGTGTAGGCGACTCTCTTGCAGTTTGTCTGCTATGTCCCAGACATGAAGGCTGCCGCGGATGCGGGTGTTTTTTTATGCGAGTTTTTTTTTAATTTTATGCTTTTTGAACACTAAGTGAGAAACGGTTAAAGTAAAAATTATTTTATGTAGTCGTACGTGAATTTTCGGACGAGTTTTGATCAAAAGAAAATTGTTAATTTTTCATACATTTAACTTTAGACTCTTTCCTAAAACTTTAAACTAATGTAATAAAAATATCTACAAAGTTATATCCAAATAAATCGAAGTGATTTTTTCATGTGATAGAAATACGTTAGTATATCTACTTTTATTATATATTTTTTTATAATTTGTTCATATTCGTGTATGTAAGTGTATGTAATGTACGTATTTATCGCATGAATGTAGTGATACGCTATCGCAGATTTATTAATTTTTGTTTTTCTAAGGCTAACTTGCAGAGAATGTTTTAGCATTTAGGCTACCTTGTGTACCATTGTGGTGAATAAAGATTAAAATAAATAATAATTCTATGTAATTAGTGAAAACGATAACAGGGTCTCATTTTCGATAATAAACTTAATAATCCCAAATTGTTTGTATCCACAGTCAAGAGCCCTCCCTAATTGGATGAAGGTTCCGTTAATTATGCCGCTCTGGTTACTAAACTTTTCAGCAAAGTTTTTGTAAATGTACAGGCACTCAACAATTTACGGAGCTGAAAATTAACCAAAATTAGTAAGATAGTTGAATACCTATTTGCTACGACAAAATAAACTATTCTTTGAAGCTGGACGACCTAAATTGTAAAGAAATTGTCGTGTTACGTGTATTAAAGATTGCTTCTAGAAAAAGTGGCGAAGTATTTTTTGAACTTTTTAATAGGGCCAGTATGCAAAAGTAACGGCGTTTAATGAGGCCTCTAACATAAATACAGAAAAGTACTGCAAAGCAGCTAATTAAAGGCCTTTGATCACATCAATTACAATTTCAATAAATTTATTGCAATCATATCATTCATCAGTTTAGTTTTACTAACACTGCTCGAAAGTTTTTGGGTTAGAACCTTGTTGGGTTTTGCAAATTTTGGTAAGCAGGTGTTCTAGTCCAAAACAGATATATTAAGTACATAAAATTATTAAAAATTATATTCAAAATTAATCTTATTAAATGAACATATAAATTTGCATTTCGATAAAATCCAACTCGACAATCGGTATCAAATCTGCCTAACAGAGATTTCAGCAAATTCAAATATGCAAATGAACGTAGAGGGAGAATAAAGCAATGCGATATATTTTGACACGCACAAAACTGTGTTAAAGTTTAAATTAATAATAGGATGCATTTGAATTTGCTTTTAAAGGGGATACTAGGTGTTGAGTATAATAAAATTATACGCTAAATAATGAATACAAAAATATTTTAATTCATCACATCAGCCACATTACATGATATGCGCTGTTGGATATACGTTTATAAAACCAGTATCCTACTATATATGGAGACGAGACTATATATCCTACGATATAGAGAGCCATATAAGGCTAACAATGTTTATTTTTTTGTAATGTGGTAATTAAGACCTTTCATTTGATACCCCACTTGATATTAAAATGAAATAAAAACTTTGACTGTCTCTTTCTTTTATGTAACATTCATTATATACATTTTTGCATACAAATTGTAGCTTTTATTACCCGGACAATAATGACAAATCGATTGGCACATCATCGATCAACCCCAAAGTAATTTCGAGACTTGTGTAATGGGATACTATCTCAACGATACTATATTTTATATCACATACATCACATACATATATAGATAAACATCCAAGACCCAGGACAATTTAAAAAAGGCCATTTTCCAATTTGCCCAGACCGGTGATTGAACTAATAGACTGCTAAAATCATTACCTTTCTTCTTGGCTTTACCGTAGTCGGGTAAAAAGCAGATTGCTATCACTGTTTTTCAGCGACCTTTTTTAGGTCAGCCACATTCGATAATCTTTCTATCTTACCTAACGCTAGATATTGAATAGATAAACTCTTGCATATTTGTAATATAAGTATCAAGGTTAAACATAGTCCCTTTCACAGGTAGGCATTTAGTCAATATAACGTTTACTTCCAATACTGTAGTCTATTATTCATATTGTCAGGTAGGTATTTTGCTTACTCGTCAAAATAAAGGTAAAATTTGGTATAGTCGTAATGACGTTAGGATTTCTAGGAAACATGATCAAACCGGCCTTTCATTAATTCTTTTGCTTAAAACTAAATATGAAAACGCAATTATTTCAAATCCAATCTGAGATATACGCCAAAAAAGATTCAAATTTTTTCGTGAAATATTCAAATAACTCGATTGACTTCAAACAAATAAGATGTCTACTTGAGTAAGTTAATTTATATTCAAAACCTTTTTTAAGATTAAAGCAAATTGCTCTAGAATAATACTATTTCCATTATAACTTCACTTGTTATATACATTCATTCCAATTTCAAATTACAAATAATGAAATTACTTCCTCAGGGACGGATAACCAAACTAAGTAAATTTATATCAACGTTGTTATGACACCGCCGGATTAGTTTGTGGGATAGACCAAAGCCGACAAATAAAGGACTATGGCGACGCACCTCACCATGAATTTTAATGTAATTCACTTGAATAAATTCCTTTCACACGAATTAGTGGCGTAGCTAACACGGGAGAACCCCCTTAAATGAAAAAAAGTTTACATAAAGGTATGATTTTTATTCAAATAAAAATATAAGAGTTTTTGTATGACTTGGAAATACACGTTTACATTTTTTTAGCATTCCAACTGCAGACTGTTCACCCTGATATTAAAACCTGTATGGGGTCAGGTTTTAATTATCAGGGTGAAGAGTCTGCTGTTGGAATGGCACCCTTGCTAAACCCAGATAAAGTTTATATCGTACGACGCACTAGTGCCACCGCGCTTCTTTTATTATATAGACTAGTGAGATTGTGATAATGACTGCCTCCGTGGTCTAGTGGTCAAGGCTTGTTCCCCTTGTATCGCGGAGGTTGTGGATTCGAATACCACTGGAAAGCATACTTGGTGAAAAGTTTTTTCAAGTCTGGTTAGGGTATTGTAGGCTTGAATCACCTGATTACCCGAAAAGAAAGATGACCCTATATTCAAAAGGTACGTATAAAACCTTTCCCGGGATTTGTTCTGGTCTACCCTCTGAGTTGCGGAGGTCAGACGGCATTATCTCTATGTAAAAACCAGTAACCTCGTCAAATCACCTAGGTAAGGTAGAACCGGAAATACGTTTGGATGATGATTATGAGATAATGATGATGATAGCGCTCAATAAACTTTAACGCCTGTGCCATGCTATGGGTGCTGATTGTACGAGTAAAATATAAATCACTACTTTATCCTTCAAAGAGTAGACAGAGCCTGGGGCCGAAAGATCCATGCAAATGTCATTTTTAGCATAATGGTGAGAGTGTAGGAGAAAAGGTATTATCTAAATTATATAACCCTTGACAATATCCCTTATTTACGCCACCGACGAATGAATGCTTAAGCAGTCACAAAGGGTTAACATTTCGGATCAAAGCCATTGTACTACGCAAAGGTGCAAACAAAAGGCTCTATTTATTATCTTTTGAGCTGAGATTAGAAATTATTTCAATCCATTTCCCAAATGAAACATATAACAAAGGCATCTGCTTATCTCTGATTAAACGGCCTTTAGAAATTATGAATATTGTCGACCGTTCCTCGTGATTGCACTGAGCGAGAGAACTAAGAATAAAGTAAGTATTTAGACGAATATGCTAATTTATAATTTAAATGACTTTTTACAAGCTTTTGTTTAACTTGCAATGTTAGAGTATCTTGTATGTAAATAAGTATGTTTGTTTAGGTTAAACCTTGCAACTCAATTTTCAACCAGGCTGAAATTTGGCTTATGTAAGTGGGATAACAAAACAATATTATGAAATCAGTCAGCTGTTCTGATGATAAAGCTGGGAGATGTTTGACAGAACTCAGTTATAAAACAACATAACGTCATTGAGTGAGACAGTGCTCTTAATGGTAGATGATGTCGAGGGTCTGATCTCGGAGACAGAAGGTGGTCGATGGAACTCAGTGATAAAACTACGGAACTTTATCAAGATTAGATTGTTTTTATTTGTCTTAATAATTAAAACCACACTTAAGAAGTTTGTAAAAAATTTTTTTTTGTTGTCATCAAACTTCTTAATTATTATTTTCTTAAAGTTTTCTTTTATTTACCATTTTATTTTTCGAAGGCGAATTCGACATTAAAAAATAGTCTAGCAGCACCTTGATGACGTATGAAACCACCAAAAACCTTGCTTATATTATTAGACAGCCGAGACTGACTAGCTGTGCCTTGAAACTGTTTTGCCTTTTTTTATTTGATAACTTGATTATTGTATCCCTTTCGCCGCTTTTGAAATTACACTTACCCGAAACTAAGGACCCAAAACATCTTTACTACCTTTAGCTCTTATGGCCCGGGGGTCTTGTCTGTCCCGATAGGGAAAAAGATGTATTTAGAATGTTTTATATATACTTACTTAACACAGTATGCATGGGTTAGTTTTTAGGTAAGAATATAAAAAAAATTACTAATAAAAAACAAAAATATTTCATTTTCATAACTTGGATACCTATTCAAAACTTAGCAATTTCATTCGGCATAATTATATTAAAAAGTAGATTTTTCCTAGAGTGCGGATTGCGGATAGCACTACGTTGAAATTAAAAGTTTTTATAAAGAATACTCATAAAAATTAATGAAATCTGCGGCACTACCATTTTCTTCATGGTTAAAAATAAATATCATATTTTTCTGGCCTTCTAACAATAATTACTATAATGATAATAAATTCAATAAAATATATAGTTTGTTATCACCCCTTAACCGTAAACATGGTGTGTACCATGTATCTATTTAGTGAGTGTTTTGCTCTTAGTCAATATTGTTGATGGATATTTGAAAACTCTAAGACGACAGGGTCGAAGATATCTTAATAACATAGGTAGAATTTCAACTCCGGACGGGTGCTTAGTTTAAGTGAAAAAAGATTGAAAATACACGAACATTTCAAAGACCATTATCGTCGGAGGTAATACGAGTATCCCATGAAAAACATAAATGTGAAAATTGGAGCCAAGTTCGAAATCCAACAAAAGACTAAATGGCCACCAAGTTCTGTAGAAAATCCTAAAATTTATCTAAAAGTATTTTAACTTTTGACCTGGCTTACATAGGTTTCGCGTTGTGAAGGGGACAAAATAGCTCGAAATATTTACACATGGCTGCTGCATCATCGGGTCCTTTTTTAAACTTGGCTCTGATATGCTGCCACTTGTCTAGATCAACAATTTTATTGTTATTAAATCTCATGCCAAACTTAGAAAATAATCGTTTAAAAAAATATTTACTTGTCTCTGAACACGTACAGAAATATTGTTTGAAATGGGAACGAAAATCCCAAACTTATTATCAGGAGTTAGCATAATAGAACCCACCAGTCCCTCACATAAATACGACGCAGTTGCTAGATACTGCCGTAATGACCACTTCATATTCCGAACATGCCGCGGATGCATGTCGTTCTTTTGAAACAGTGGTAGGGGCCAAAGTATGCACGTTTGAATTTATTTATATGGCTGAAACCTGGTTTGGTTGCGCGGAAGTCATGAAATCCATACGGTGGGAAACGTGTGCTGAATCCTTATGGTCTATGAATATTTAATTTTTTATCCTTGTTTATCACCTCCGCTCATTCGCTTGATAGGAACTCTGATTTATACTGTCGGTCGTAAAGTTAAAACCTATATGTATTCACGGTACCGAAATCAAACTTCAAATTCTAATATAGGTATTATCAGTAATTAATCTATTTCCACAAAAAATAGAGGTATTATTTAAAAATACATAACGTAGTTCAAACCTTTGTCTAGGTCTTCTATGCATGTATTTACAATATAAGATAAACTTTGCCTGATAGAAATACATCATATGTTTTAGTTTGGATATTTTCATAATCCTAATATTATTGGAATATATCTGGTAATATTTACTCTTCAAATTTCTTAGGTCTTGCATGCATTTAGGTAAAATCTGAGAAAATCTACGTTCTGCGTCACTCCGCGTTTATTCACGGTCTTTCGTGTCGGTCGTTTCCCGTCAGTCGCATTATTTAGTAGCATGCTGGGCGCATAGAGCCGCAAGACCCAAAATGCTCTGTCTGCCCCATTAGGGATAAAGACGTGATAGTATGTATGTATGTATGTATGCTGGGCGCTTTGTGGATTGCCCCGTGCCTTTTTCCCCTCAATGTCGGATGAGAGGGCCTTATGCTTTTTCATAGTAAATGGTTGATAGGTGAAAAACTATATTGTACATTCATCCCGTTTCTTTTCAAATTCAAAAGATAGGCAAACAAAAATGATTTTTAAAAATGAAAAATATTTTCAATTAAAAACTTAAGTGTGTTTATTTAAGAAACAAAAAGCTTTTCGAGACTTCATTCAAAATGAGTCATAAAACAAGTTATGTTGAATATTCGTATAAAAGTGTTTCTCTTCAACCGTTGTTCTTTAGAAAAGTTTATATTACGACTTGGTAAGTAGGTATTACTTAGACTCAGTCGTTAATTTCAGCAATCTTAGCTATAAAAACTTGAAGAAACTCGCTTCAAGTGGCTTTAAAACATTTTAATATAATAAAAGTAATTTTTTTATCATTGAATTCACAAAAAATCCAATTTCTCTCTCTTCGTATCTATCTTTAGTTTTATTAAGGGTCCCCCGACCCTAGACCAAAATACAACTTTCCATACAAACGTAGTCTACGTTTTATTTCAAAACGACATGTCCGATTTGGGCAAAATTTTGTAATTTCAAAGATATTGCAATTATCTAGGTTTATATTTAGTTTCCGACATTAAAAATATGAACTTGAAATAGAATATAGTGTTTTATATCATTTTTGACCATTAGTATGGGAAACTTCTTAATCGTTATATTTTCTTTCCAGTTCATAATTTTACTATAGGAAACCCAATATAACCCTAGATAATTGCAATTTCTTTACAATTACCAATTTTTACCGGAATCTGACATGTGGTTTCAAAATTAAACGTGTACTACGTTTGTATGGAGAAGTCTAGGGTCGCCGGACTCTTAAATTTAAAATATCTGACGCGTATTTATTATGGTACATAATATGCACATATAATTTGCACCAGTAAAAAAATATGTAAAATATGCACATACCTAAATGATAAACACAGAAATCAATTAAACGAATTACCAGCACTTACACATTTTATATACAACGAGTAACGAAAAGGGAATTTGCACAGTAAACATAGGTACTAATCAATGTGAACAAACGAATTTTACTATGAAATCATTTCTGAAATGGCAAAAAAAAAATGCATCTCTGGAGAGAGATGCAATTTTTTTTTGCCATTTCAGTAATTATGCTTCTCCAAAGAACATTAAATATAAACACCAAAACGTATGGAGATACGTTTTGGTGTTTAATTTTGTATGGAGCTGAAGATTTTTTTGCGATTTCAGGGACGGTCCCATAGTAAAAGTTGTTCACATTAAAAAGTATGTTTAATCCATTTCGGGTTGATACACCTTTTTTGTTACACGCGTTGCAGATACATACATAGCCCAGACCATTATAAAGAAAATGTGTAATTTCATATGTCTTCAAAAATTCCGCCCGAAATCACATGCGTTATTCTATACGACGTCAGTCTATCAAGCGTGAGATATAATGAAAGTTCTTGAAAAATGGTTGCGAATGCCATAAAAGTGAATTTCATCATAAGGTACGCAGGGGCGAATATTAGGCACACTTTAGGGCAGGTCCATTTATCACACCTTTATGTTACGGACGGAACATAAAAATTCGTGCAGAGATAACTTTAGGCCGTTCTTGAACAAAAGGCGTTTGTACGAGTGTTGTCTGAGTCTGCTTGTGGAAAGCGCACGCACATAAAATTTACGTTCGCGTTGTTGTTATTTATTGATAATACTTTTTACAAGCTTCTATTTAACTTGCAATGTATCTTGTATTATATAAATAGGTATGTATTAGGTCAAACTCAATTTTAGATTATTTATTCTCAATCGAAGTGAAGCTGAAATTTTGCATACTTATGTAAGTTAATGAGCTATTCTGATGATATAGCCGTGGCCATAGAAACTCTGTAATAAAATGGCGCAATCTCATCCATTGTATATTTTGTCTTGATGAGTATGAGGTACTTAGACCTTACACTACAAGCTTGTACGAAAGAATTAGGTTTTTCAAAATACTTATTTTATTCCTTTGATGCTGTTCTGGGAGAAAGAACATGGAATGTACCAGCAGTTTCTCTATCCGTGCAGATCACTAAGCCGATCAAGGGAATGGGCGAAAATCATGCAGCTGGCAACCCACCATCAAGATAAGCTTAGGGTTTTATGGATCTGGACTCTGCTTGCCCCGTTAGAGATAAAAAAGTAATAATAATTTCTACATAATTAATTTTTATATTCGCCATTTAATATTTAACAAAGTTTTTGATTGTATCATGTACCGATAGACAAACTTACTCGTACTTACTTACTAACGCCTGCTTAAATTTAAAAAAGCATTTTTAATTGTGAATCGTTAGAGAATAAAAGTTAAAGATTTTTTATTGCTTTTCTGCTAATGTGATTTCGAAAATAAGTTACAAAGTTTTGTGTCATATCTAAAAGGAAATTTATGACGGCGCGCCAGCTGTGTGGATTTTTGTCTTTTTAAGTTCTTGACCGGTTTCTGCTTTGCTAATGAGGGTCGGAGTCTAGCGCAATTATTGCTAAAAAGTTTTATACTAAATATGACTGCGACTGCTTTGTAACGATTTCCTTTTTTTACACGAATAAAGTTCACGAAAAGATTTTAACCAAGTAAGTTTTAAATCTTTTCGTGAACTTTAACCAATAATGACCATTGTTTAGGTGTAAATAGGTTTGTTTAAAGTATTTAACATGTAATGATTGTTATGTAAGGTAGTTTATTTGTGTTTTACTCTGAGCTGAATAAATATTTGCACAGCATGCACGTGATGTACATAATATGTTACAAAATCTTGGACTTACACGCTACCTAGGTTTCAAGAATTAAAATATTTTAACAATGAACTTATAAAGTGAAAAGTAATAAAAGCTGTTACTCTATCGCCTCCTTTATCCCTATGGCAGATAGAGCATTTTGGGCCTTAGCAGACAAAAACTGGGGCCGCCTTTGGAGCAAGGGCCGATTTAGTGCGATGGTTGATAGAAGAAGTAATTAAAATGAGTTGCTAGAAACATCCTCTATTCACATGATTTGTACTTTTGCCCGTTTCTTCGATTGGTTTTTACTATGCTGGCAAACCTCTTTTGGTTAGTCAAAACTCATATCTTTTTTCACGCTTCATCACTCCTTCCCCAGACGGTTGATAATTATTTAAAATGTGATTAAAAACTTATCAAACCAAAAATCAATTATTAGCATCTGCTGTTAGTCGCTGTGCTGAATTGCTGTTGGCTCTAACTGAGTTACACTTCGATTTGCGCTCGCGTTACCGCAGATGGCGTTTGTGGACGAGGCAAATCCATTTACACAGATATTGCATGTTCACATTACGTCACCGCGAATTACGGATGCAATCTGGTGGTTTGTACTATCATATTATGTCGCCACGAGATGAGCGCAGCGGCTCTTTTTATAATTTTTTTTGATGTTAAGCGATGTTAGCACATTTTCCGGCTGCCGAGTTTTTCATAGTGTGAAGATTGACTACTTCAAAATAAATATTTTTCAAAATAAAACGTCGTATAAAAGTATCGTTTTATTAATAGCCACGGAGTCATTTTACGCTATTGACGTTTTCCCAAAATAAATAAGTATAAGAGTTAGCTGGACAGCTTCCTTATTCGTCAATTTCATTCATTCATCAGTTTATTCATTAGAATAGACAGTTTTAAAAGTTATTACAGTTGTAGAATACAAATTGATTTAAGTTAACATTTAAGAGATAAATGCACAAATACAGACCTAGGTACGGTATGCTCCTACCTATAGGTCTGTATTTTTTATAGGCACTTACAATGAACATACTTATCTTTATTAAAACTAATCTTAAACTTAAAATTTTTAAATGCAGATTTTTAAGCGAGAATTTGAAAAGGGTGAACTTTCTCCTAAGGTGAAAACTTAATATAAAATGTCCAATTTCGAAAGTTAAAATGAAATTCAAATGAAATCACAAATGCAATTTTCTTTGTGTCTGCTGTCCTTACGCTCAACGCTGATTCCTTTATTTTTATCAAACGTCCTCATTAGGTTCTATGAAGATCCATTTGTAGCTTTCATTTAAAATAAATTGAGTAGTAGATTTTTAAATCAGGATAACATCGTAGAACAATTTTACTGGTAATATGTCAAAATGTCTTGAACTTTTTAAATTAGAGACTGGCTCAGCTATTGTTAATTTTACATTTAATAAACACAAAGCAATTAAGTACAGACACAATAAAAGTAACGATGTTTCATCATCATCATCTGGTATTTTTTTCTCCACTGCAGGAACCCGACCCTCTCTGTACTACTAGAGCCATACTTGGCCAGAGCAGCCAGGGGACTTGACCTACACTCTACGCAGGCCAGACGGGTTGATGTTTATAAGCTTTATTTAACTTGTATTTCATAAGGCATCTACGACATCCAC
Organism: Acrobasis consociella; assembly: GCA_963555685.1. Taxonomy (NCBI): domain Eukaryota; kingdom Metazoa; phylum Arthropoda; class Insecta; order Lepidoptera; family Pyralidae; genus Acrobasis; species Acrobasis consociella. Next base: position 9,293,810 of record OY743115.1, read on the forward strand.
GGGAGGACTTGGAGTGGCCCTATTCTACTCTGACGGAAACCACATGGCAATAATAAAGTAACAGTTGATCTTCGTCAATAGACCTGAAAACTGTTGACTTCACATCAGATCCATCAGACTTACTTTGAGGCTATCTCAATCTTTGTGAATTGTCCCTACATATTTTTTATTATTTTGTATCTCCTTTGAATTACGGGTCTTTTCACTCCGGTCCTTTGAGAGGCTTGCGTGGGAATACAGATCCAAAACTTAGAGGCCCTTTGGAAAAGTTGATGTTATGTGGCACTTCCGCTAAAACCGATTCCTGGATATACCTATGAAAGGTGTACCCTTGAATTTATTTCAGCAAGCGAAATATCTATTGCAAGAAAAAGACAAAGGTCTATGGGTTATTGAATAAGATTGGGATAGACTATACTAGGATATTAGAAACGTCTCCTGACATAATCATGATTACTGACTATTGTTGTCAGGTGGTGGCATCGCCGCCCACTTATCATTATTATCTTGATTCTATCCTCAATGGATCGATTGAGAACTAAGGACTTGCTGACATTTGGTAATTGAAATCTGCGAAGCATTAGAACATTAAATTATTTGAAATTAATGCTAACTAAGAACTTAAAAATCGATGTTAAAATACTTCAAAAGTAGTAGAAATACCATCACAAATTTAAATGACACAGTTTAATTATCATACTCTGCTTGTGACACTTTCATTACTATAACAGTGACACGTTAATTAATTTAACTGTGTCTTCTTTATCCTAACGTTGTCCGCACTTGTATGGATGTGGCATAAACCTCAAGCGGCATATAAATTTCTCGAGCTCCTCTGTCCTTCGAAAGGCACGTATGCGCTGTTGGTCCCGGCTGTCCCGTAGTCGTCAAGCCATGTCAGATGCCTTTAGGCAGCTTGAAAAATCTGACACTAGTGTTGGACACTTACATACACGAAACAACATCCCAACGTTTACTTTTGTCTAATCTCAATCTAATCTATGTTTTCAGCAAAATAAATAAAAAGACATAAAATTGCAAAATTATTGACAGTTGCTTAGCAAAATCTTTACACAAAAATTTCACTCCATCAATCATGTCTTTATTCTAAAAGCATTTGCAGCATAAGTTTGAAAATTTAAGTGAACTTTGAGGTCGAATTTTAGCTTCACCGCAAGTCATGCAACGTAAACTGAAACTTTGTGTATGATGCATGCTCTCCGGATGTTAAGGGCTTCACACACAGCAGCTATAATATCAAGACGTATATGTTAGCACGATACATCTCATTACAACTTTCCATAGAAATCGATAGGACACCACACTTATACCTGTGTAGGTATAAGCTATAATGTATATTTTTACATCTAACGATTTCATTGGAAATGTATAATGAGATGTATCGTGCTATAATCTACACTTTTACATTATAGCTGTCGTGTCTAAGTGTTATGTTACTTTGTTCTCGTTGTTTTCATTTTTTGCTTTAAATGGAAAGGAAATAAAATATGGTTGTATTTATACATAATGTCTCTGTGATATCGCCTAGATGAATTTGTGACCCAGAGAGAAAGTATAGAGCTTGAGTAGTGTGCCAGAACTAGAGGACAAACATCCTTCATGTTTGCAGCTCGGTACCTCGGGACCCATTATTCAGTAAATCCCTACGCGCAGTGTATCGCTGCAGTAGCCTTAATGTCTGCCGCTGACTGAGATAAATTGGCCTAACCGACCTACCTTTGACCTCACGCCCTTTACTCCTGTGCAATTTGTCTCACCCTTATTACAAAAATCTTGACTCTTGTGTCTTTACTTCTTTATGGCCTCTTGATATAGCATCGCAGTGGACTGATGTCTACGACTAAAATCCTCTCATAACATAGGTCCTCCCTACATTGGGAAAGGACTTTGACTTTGGCCATAATCACCACGCTGGGTAGGAGGGTTGGTGATCGCAATAGATTGTATGAAGTTTTCACACAGAGGACGCTGATGCCAGTTCTCTGTTATGTTTAGTCGCCCTCTCACGACACCCGTGGGAGACGAAAAAGTGAAGAGATAAAACGTATTATACCTTGCCGTCACCATGCAGTTATTTGTGTCTATCAGATCGTAAAAACGCCGTTCAAGGAAACAGGTGAGAATTGGAATCATGTCAATAGTTTTCCACCTCGTTTATTTACTTCAAACGTGATTAATGGGTCTTAGTGTTTTTATTTAAAAATCTTTTACTGAACAAAATAGTACAAGAGGTGGACTTGCATTCTCTCCCAGTCAACATTAAGGAAAAACAGAAAATTAAAAATTTAATTCATTACTACTTTAGTGTACTAACCTCTGTCTATCCCGCAAGAAATAAAAACGTGGTGGAGTAAATCCCTACGCGCAGTGTATCGCTGGCGCTGCAGTAGGCCGTATTAATGGCTGCCACCGACTGAGACGAATGGCCCTAACCGACCTAACTGTGACCTCACACCTTTCGCTCCTGTATAATTTGTTGCATCCCAATTTCGCGGAAACGTGATCGAAGGTAAACTTTGTGAAGAAAAATTATATACAACGTGGAAGGGGCATACCCGTAATAAATCGAACCACGGGTTATACTTGATCACTATACTATAATGATAATTAAATAACCGCCGTGTGGTTTTCGGCAGAGTAGAAGAGGACCACTCCTAGTCCTCCCGTGGATGTCGTAGAAGGCGACTTAAGCTAAATAAAGCTTAAAAACATCATGAGACCTGTCCAACCTGTCTGGCCAGCATGGAGAGTGTAGGCCAAATCCTTTGGCTGCTCTTGCTACGTATCATATGGCTCTGGTAGTACAGAGAGGGTCGTGTTTCTGCAGTGGAGACAGAAGGACCTGTTGATGTAATGAAATAACACTTAAAGTCTAAAAAAACTGATATTTCCTTACGAAAGTGTGCAGCCGGCCTGGCAATTAGCATAGAAATGTCGTTTTGTTATTTTTAGACTATTATTTTATTATTGTTATACTATAGTGATCTAGTATAGCCCGTAGTTCAATTTATTACGGGTATTGTCCTTGTAAGTTGTATGAATGATCTTTTTAAAGTTTACTTGTGTGCCAGCGGGCTTCGCTCTTCGTGAGAATTTTGGGATAAAAACATACTCGTATGCTTGACCATATAGATAGCACATTTTCCTTGGTCGATAACCTCTAACTCAGTCAACTACCCTTATGAGTAACTTCGTAGTCAGGCTACAGAGCAATAAAAGCCACAAGTTTCTACATACAGTGGTCGTTTTGTCGCCTGGGGGAATTTTAGCGTTCTCATCGACAAGGTAGTGAAAACGGCTTTTAGCATGCGTTACGGAAATCTCCCGGATCGCGAATACGACTAGGAAATAAGCCATAAGCAAAGGCGAAAGAAAGTTTATCCTAATAACTTCAACACAGACATGCAAAGCGGTAAAGATAAAGAACGTAATTCCGCTGCAAATTTCCTTTTGTGTTAGAAACAGCAGATCTACTTGGGAGTTTTAAAACTGAATCACTGAATAAACTGCAAAGTTGTGTATCGTTGTTGTTTCGGCCACAGTCTACTAAACATACTCACTGCATTGTTTCAGTTCCTTTTCGTATAAAAGTTTAACGCGAAACAATAGCAAATAGATTCCTGCCAAAATTCGCTTGGAAGATTACCAAAAAACATCCGAATCAGGTTTATTTTTTTCAGAAATAATTATTTTATGTTTTGATTGAAACTCCTTTATAAATATATAACGCTACAGCCAACTTCACTTCATTTCACCGAATTTTTCCCAATTAAAAATATCGATCGACTACAAAATTTAAATAAATAAAGGAACTCTTGAAGTGAAAGATAATCAGTTAAAAATGCGAGAACAGACAGATAGACAAAAGCATTTTTGGCCTATCTAGAAATTGAGACGTTTCGTTTACTTCATTTTTATTACTTAATATTCTGTTTCAGTTCAAAGACCCAGTACGCATCGGACAAGAGGTTGCTGAAAAACAAGTCTCCGAACAGTATGACGGGAGTTCACAGTCCGGGAAAATTACTGTGAACGTTATGTAGGTATACCCACATAGCTAGCTTGTATGAATATTGCTGACCGTGTCCATAAACGTGCCTTTAACACTTCGATGTAAAGTCAGCGATATCCATCCGTGTGGCTGCACCATATCAAAGCTGAGAGATGAGACGATGCCTCGTATCTGATCCTGATCAAATTTGTCAGGAGTTAAGACCTAAAACTACATAGGTTCTAGCATATCGGCCGGATTGGCAAATTTTCTGTGATTTAATTAGTTAGGTACTTCAATTTACTTATATTATTTATTTATTTAAAACTATGATTTTTTTTAAAGACCAAGTTGTGGCCTACCTTTTTTGTACTTTTATTTATTTACAAACACTAGATTTCAAATAGTGCAATAATAAAATAAAATAAAAAAATTTGAAGGATATTGCGTTTTCAAAAGTTAATTTGAAAATAGTGTCGTAAACTCACTTTATTTCAGATCGTTAAAATGTATTATTTCAGCAGATGACGATAGGTGTAATCGTTTTTTATTAATCTTAAAAATACATAGTATAAATATTTTGTACATGGTTATTTATTTAATAAATATTATATTGATTTTATTTAATATTTTCGTTAAAAAAAAAACATATTTTATAATTCTAGTTAAAACTAAGGTAACCTGATTATTACGTTGCGAAGCAAAAAATAAAAAGCCATTTGCTGAAGAAGAAGTGACTTCTTTGTAGAGTAAAGAGCCACTTTATTATGGGTGTCATTGTTTTAAAATAAACAGCTACAATAATAGTTGTTCTCAGTATGTTATTGTTAATTTTCATTTTGGTAATGACTGACGCTATAATGAAATCAGATTTGATACCATACCTCCGCCATGGATTTCACACACCACGTCCGAGAGTCGTTCAGGGTGTGCCAGACATTAAAAACCGATACCCTTTCGTGGTAAGTCTTCAGATAGTATTCAAGCAGCTTCGAATCTCCATAAGATTATGCACGGGATCATTAATTGCAAGCCAATGGGTGATCACTGCGGCTCATTGCATTAAACAATTTCAAAATGGAAACCAAATGTTAGTTAAATGCGGTAATATGTCAGTCCCAGTTGATGACACTACATGTAAATCAAAAGTCATAAAAGAGTTCGTTCCGGCTAATTTCTTTACCCATAATTTTCCCACCTGGAATGACATTGCCTTGCTATTTATTGAGAAAATAGAAATGGACAGATATGGCAGACTTCATGGAGCAGACTACGCAACTTTCACAGGTCGATCTGTCCGTTATGCAGGATTTGGGATTACTCATCGTTTTTCGAAGGAATTAAGTGTATACCAAATCATTGAAGATTTAAAGAAACCACTTCAAGTAGGTGAAGGTGTTGCTTATACTGACAATAACAGTATTTTGGGATATAGTCCCCGGATTTTAATTGGACCTACTTGTGCTAAAAAGGAACAATTCTCCCATCAAGGCGATTCTGGAGGGCCTGCTTTTATTGATGGTCTAATTGTAGGCGTGTGTTCTGGTGGAAATAATCCAAATTTTCACACTCATGTTTTATCCGCGTACACACCAGTAAGTCCTTATTTGGATTGGATCAGAAAAATTATGTCAAAGTCACAAGACCCTAAAATATATTAGAACGTTTCATGCAGGGGACTCCGTTCTCATGGGAAGAGATACATATTTTGATCCCGGAAAAAAACGTTCACGCTGGATTGACAAATAATTTCCTACTTGACCAAACGGGTAACGCCGTGGGGAACAGCTAGCTAATTTTAAATATATAAAACAGTTTGAACTAGCAAAAAATTTGTAAAAACTGTTTATTACTTACCTGACACTATTGATCTTTGTAATACTAACAAATTAAACATAAATTATGGCATTAATATAACAAATATGATAATAGAACAAATTAAGGAAATAATAATAATATCACTAAGCGTACTACATTCTAATAATAGTAAGATTTGCATAATGTCGATAATCAAAGCCCGGAAACGTAATAACAGTAATGATTATAGTATTTTGGCAATGTACTTACGAGAATTTATGTACATTATCGTGTCTTAATTCCTAACGTGATAGTCCATGAAGGTAGATATTCTTACGAAATAAGAATCAAGGAACTGAAAAACGTTACAATAATGTACTTGTGTATTTTTTGCTTCGGATCTTTATGTCCATAAATATACCGTAAGACCAAATGGTTCGTTTTTGTTTACTCATAATATTATATAAAAGTATTTCTACTACTACATACTTATTTCTATAAAAAATATTATTCTAAAAAGATCAGTAGGTAACAGTTTAGTATTTATGCAATTACTATGTGCCTATGAAATGCACTTATCAGTTTATCTGCAGACACAGTTACATTATCACGTCTTTATCCTTTACGGGACAGACAGGGTCAAAATTCGCAATCTAAGAATTCACATTTTCTTTAACTCACTTACCTTTCAATAATGTGGTATTTGTTATATTATGATAAAATAGATACACGGATGAATTTATATCCGAAGTTTCCTAGAGATTCACTAATTATTAGTCTTCTATACTAGTATGAAAGAAAAAAACCCGCCAAGTGCGAATCGGATTCGCGCACTAAGGGTTCCGTACCATTATCTATAAAAAATCGCGTTTGTTGTATAGGACCCCCTTAAATATTTATTTTATTTTGTTTTTAGTATTTGTTGTTATAGCGGCAACAGAAATACATAAATTTATGAACATTTCAACTGTCTAGTTATCGCGGTTCTTGAGATATAGCCTGGTGATAGACAGACGGACAGACAGCGAAGTCTTAGTAATAGGGTCCCGTTTTTACCCTTTGGGTTCGGAACCCTAAAAATTAAGAATATACCAGCTGCTTCTCTTTCCACTCAGATTGATGCCAGTGAGTTCGAGGTAATATGCGAACATTAACGCGAAGAACCGATGGCTGTGGGACAGAAATGTTCTCGAGTAGCGGCTACGTATCGGCAAGCACAGCGTAGGACACCCACCTGCTAGATGGTCAGACGACCTGTGCAAGGTTGCAGAAAGGCCCTGGATGCAGGCCGCTTCTGATCGGTCGATTTGGAAATCCTTAGGGAGGCCTATGTCTCGCAGCTGACTTCCTGTTGCTGATAATGATTACCGCCTTACGCAGTCATGACCGTGTGGCTTTTGAACCACTCCATTACTTGCTTTATATGTCGTCAAAGACGACTAAGCACAAACACCTCGTGGTACAACTACATTTCCAAGGATTAACGTCAGACGGCTGCTGATTGTAAAACCTTTCGCACATTTTTAAAGAGGTTGACGTCAGGCTTGCGGACGATCGTAAAACTATAGCAAAATCGTTCAAACTATTCCGAATATTACCTCTTGATTTTGCAAAGCTAACCCCAGGCTCCAAAGCAGCCTAGCTGAGGATACAACCTGAGAACATGCTATGATTAAGAAGAAGATAGACGTATAGATCCTTTATCTCAACTTTCCATCTTGCAAAAAAATAACTACCTAACCGTACCGGCAGCTTCTCTTTCCATGCAGATCGTAAAAGTAGATTGTAGGAATAAGCGAAAGTCTGAGTCTTTAATAGGAGATGCGGCTAGCGACTTATCAGTACTTTGATTTAGTTTTTCCATCTTCACACTCGAACCACCATTACACCACTAAACGTGACCTTAGGATCTTACGGCCCTAGGCCTAGGCTCTGTCTACCCTTTTAGGAAACCTGCTTTTACAATTTCCTTGGAAAGTGAATCACCTGGTATATTTTACATTTTTATTTGTCCCCAAACCTATAGTAGATAGGGATCGCAGAAATAAATGCATGTAAAAAAGTGATTAATATTTTGGTAAAAAACAGCATCAAAATCCACCAACACACACGGAGATAAAATAAACCAATTTATATTTATGTCAAGTTTTGCATTGGATGTAAGAAAATTTTCACAAAGCAGTGACACTCAGATATATTTGGTATGAAAAATAGTGACTCATAAAAACATAAGAAGTAAGTTACTACATTTTAATATTTTTTGATATGTACATAATATTATTTTAGTACTTAATCAAAAGTGTTGGTTCTATGGCCTGAAACCGGCTTTGTTTTTGTTTTTTGTTGTCGTAGTAAAAGTATTGTATGCATGCCGTTTTATATATACCTACATTAAAAAACTAACGTGGTGTTCTTTTGCGATTTCGCTTTCGACTCACGTCATAACTCACACCATTCGCATTTTTGTCCCCTCTTATACAAAACGGTTGCATGAAATACTATTTAATTTTTTTATTAATGGCGGTCAAACTTCTATTCATTGAAGCTCATTTTGCCATATGCCTAGTAAACTAATTGCACCATCCCAATGGAAAAAAAATAAGGTTCAATCAAAAGACGTCTTTTTCGTCGAATTTCTGTAATTGGTTTTCAAATCAGATTGAGAGGCGGTCGGCGCCCACAGTCCACTAGAATTTTGCAAATTAATATTAAGCTAACCCTGATTGAACCCTCATAAGTATACACAAAATATATATATACGTATTTTATTTACTATACCTATTGAATAGCAAATTGAGCAACACAAGTACTGCCTGCGAACATTGGTTTTATAGCATATTGCTTGCCTTTGCATTGCACAAGTTAATTTGAAAATAGTGTTGTAAACATGTTTTATTGAAAACTGTTAAATAATATATTATTTCAGTAGTTTACAATATTTTAAGTGTTGAATTCGAGTAATTATTTACCAGTCAAAAAAATGTTTTGGTTTCCTGAAAAAATAATATATTTAATTAGGTACCTAACTCATGTCTTTGTAGTTAAGTAAGGTTCACCCTAGTAGAAGAAGAAGTGAAGGGAAGTGGTTGTTTTGTCACAGTAAAGAGCCACTTTCTTTTGTATCATTGCGTGGTATGGTTTGGTATGAGTAATAATGAATGTTACTAAAATATTTTTGTTTTCAGTATTTTGGTGTTCATTCTCCTATTGGAAATGTCTACTCCTATGATGAAACCGGGTATGATACGACACCTCCGCCATGGGTTCCAAAAACCACGTCCGAGAGTAGTTCAGGGTGAACCAGACCTTAAAAACCGTTACCCTTTCGTGGTAAGTCTTCAGATGGATATCAAGTCTCCAGTGCACCTAAGATTATGCACGGGATCGTTACTTACAAACCAATGGGTCTTAACTGCAGCTCACTGTTTACAGTCTGAAATAGTAATTGACATAGTTGTATGCGGTGACATGTCAGTACCAATCAATGAAAATACATGCAAATCAAAAATTTTAAAGAAATTTAAGCATCCTAATTTCTCTAATGCCAATTTTCTCGTCACGAATGATATTGGCTTATTATTTATCGAGAAAATAGAAATGGACAAATACGGCAGACTGCATGGAGCAGACTACAAAACCTTTGCAGGTCGATCCGTGCGGTATGCTGGGTTCGGGTTCACTCGACGTTATACGGCCAAAATGAGTGCAAAAGAGATTCTTGAAGAGTTTCAGAAACCACTTCAAGTAGGAGAAGGGGCTGCTTATATAAGTAATGAAAATAAGATAGGAGTTAGTCCCCGGATTTTAATTGGACCTACTTGTGCTAAAAAAGAACAATTTTCCCACCAAGGCGATTCTGGAGGGCCTGCTTTTATTGATGGTCTGATTGTGGGCGTGTGTTCTGCTGGAAATGATCCAAATTATAACATCAATGTTTTATCCGCGTACACACCAATAAGTCTTTATCTGGATTGGATTAGAAAAATTATGTCGGAAAATGCTTAAGTTTCCTAGATGACTTGCAAATAAGCTAAAAGATTTTCATACTTAAGTGGTCACGAGTCACGACATATGCTTAAAAACTGATAAATTGAAAAATTGATTGATAAATTGATAAATTGATAAATTGAATAAAAAATAAAAAAACTGATAAAGATTCGTGTAAAATATGAGATGAAAATAAAAGCGACGATAGAGTAAACGATAGTTAACTCATAAACTTGGCCGAGATTTGCTCGATAAAAACACATACAAAAAGAAGTTCTATAAAAATATAATCCTAATCAAAGCTTGTTTAAAGTAATACAGTGGATGTAGAAAAACCTTATGACTAAAACCTCTTTAATTAATATTTAATAATTCGATGCCCGTTTAAATGTATTCCAAAATGAATACATCAAGCTAGCTGAGTCTAAAAACGCAACCATCTTAGATTTGCTGACGTCGGCTAACAATGAAAACAACAAAAACTAAGCTCATGACAAATAGGCATCACCAGAACATCCAGGTCAATAACAACACAATTGACTATGTTGATCAATACACTTATCTTAGTCAAATAATTTCACCGAACGACAAAACAAAAAACGGTGTTAAAGATAAGAATAGTGAATTCATGAAAAAGCTACTGGTCACTCAAAGAGGTTATGAAAAAAGTATGCCGAAATAAAATACAGAACAGTATTTTTAACATCAAAGTTAAATACAGAGTTAAGTAATCACATAGAAGATCAAAGACGATAGTAGAACATGTTACCTATATTGTAACAAGGCTCAAACGGAAATGGACTATTATACTTTAAGAAGTAAGAGAAATCAATCATCAAAAGACGTTACAAAACAAGAAACAATACTATGGAGACAGCTAGGGAAGACCTTTGCTAAGGGTCAAGTTGAAGAGCAACAACAGCAGCCACAACAAGAAAGCAGTGGACGTCAGCAAGAGAGGCTGCAGTACTTACTGCATTACTTAATAACTTAGTTACATTAATAACTGTATTAAGTTATGTAACTACAGTGAATAAAATCATATAATTGTTCTTGTTGTTGACAAAATATAATGATTACTTTCTTATCTATATAAAAAATTACCTATACCTAAGTTTATTGTCAAATAGTATGGTGAAGAAGCGAGTTGCAGTTGTGATAATTACTAATATTATCGACGTTGGACCTCTGGACTATGCTGTGAACTCTTCGGACGCCGCGACAAGAAGACAAGAATGCCCCGAGCTAACGGTCACTGCGCCGGTATCCCCACTATCCCCACCTTGATTAACGTTAGTGTGGGAATGTTGCCATTTTAATTTTGTCACAAAATAGTGCCATATAAATAAAACAACTAATATTGAATTGCTAGTGCTAAATAATTTCCTATAATTGTAAAAGTCGTGCCAATAATTGTGTATAAATATAAAAATCATGACACAGTGATATGGTGATTCCCGTTGTAAATGCTAGAATTCAGCAAACGTTAGCGGCGATCTAAAAATAATGAACTAATTATGATTAATCTATGTTTGGGCGATGATTAAACCGCATTTCACGAGCATCGAGCGAGGTCGTATGTTAAACTCTCTAAGTAATTAATGTTGAATAGGTATCATGTCGAATAACAAGTCAGTGTGCCGTGTTTTTCTTTTAATAGAATAAAGCTACACCATTTTTTTAAATCTCACAAAACTCACTTAAGCTAAAGGCCTCCAAAGGAAGGATTTACCAATGGCCAAGTCCAAGAAAGTAAGGATTTAGCCATAATAAATACACTGGACAAGCGGGTTAGTTGTCGCAGGATATGTTACTAATTTTGCACAGAGGATGCTTCTGACCGTTCTCTGTTAAATTAGTCGATTCTTACGACATTCGCCGGCAGTCCTGTCGCCGGCAGTCGGCGACCGTCGTACGACGTAGCGCGACTTAGGTTAGAAACGGTCGCCGACGCGACGGTCGCCGTCATTTACCGACAAGTGTTGCGGGCATACTGTCGTTGGTCTGTAAAAGACGTAAGGCGTAAATTATATAGAAGAGACGTAGCGGAGACGTAAGGTGGATGGTCAAAACAACACAATATAAACTTAAGGGGGTTATCTGAATTTATAGGGGTGCAGTGCTGTCCACGTTTGAAATAAATCATTTACATACATACATACATACTATCACGTCTTTATCCCTAATGGGGCAGACAGAGCATTTTACGTCTTGCGGTTCTATGCAGAGCCCAGGGCCGCAAGACCCAAAAGCCACTTTTAGCGTCATGGTGGGCGAGAAGATGGAAAAGCAATCAATACAGTGATGGGTTGCTAGCCGCATCGCCTGTTAACATGATTTGCATTTTTGCCCATTCCCTCGATCGGCTTTTATGATCTGCGTGGGAAGAGAAGCAGCTGGTACATTCTAAGTTTTTTTTATTTCTCCCAGACCAGCATGGGAGTAAATCATTTATTAAAAGAAAATGGTGATGTCACTTAGAATGGAAAACTTATTACCTTCAAACTATTTTATCAACTAATGTACAGTTAAAAGTAGGAATGTGAAAGCTTTTCTACGCACATTTGCGAAAATCGGCCACTTATAGCTAATGTGCGAAGAAAAGCTTCACGTTCTCACTTTAAACTGTAAACAGTAGTTCATAAAATAGTTTCAAGGGTTATCGAGGGCTTGGTCAAGTCCCACTTTAAATGATATCTCCGTTTCCTTTCAAATGATGTATTTCAAATGTGGGCAGCACTGGACCCCGGAAAATTCATATATGTAAAAATACTTAGCATAAATTTGTTGACGACTTAATGCCAAATGTGTGTATAGCGTTACACCGTAAATAGAGTAAATACTCTACCTTAATCCATATTTCAAAATATTTATTTTTATTAAACTATTGCGTACCTACTTACTTTCGTGATAGTTTACAAGTTGAAGGGACGTATTCCGTCACCGTGTAATGTGAATGGATGGATTTCAGGAACCCGCTTATCCTTTTAATCTTTTGGGTGCGGTTGCCGTGATAGCGGAAACTAGTTCTTTGTATTTTATTATATTTAGTAAAGATCAATCGAGTGCGCTTCTCAATTTCTCAAGTGGGCTGGTGTGAAATTTGGTACCTAATTTTAAAGCTATCTTTGCTCATTCCTGGTTATAGGATGTAAGAGCATTTTAGGTTTTAAAGCAGCACAGCTAAGGAGCTGTTTTATCCAAGGTGCTAATTTTACCAAAGCAACGGTACAAAAATATTTTAATCAAATATAAGTTGTACACAAAAACTAAGGTTTAGCTTTCATCTTCATTTAAAAAAACATCTTTGTACGTAGTATCCACAATTTCAAAAAATATTGGTTGGGAACGGCGTGCATTTAGCACCTCCTCCAGATTTTATTTAACCATTGGAGAAACTACCACCAGGTCATAAACTACCATGGGCACCATGGAAAAGCAGAAACCGACCCTGCTAAGGAAGACCGGTGTAAGCATAATTTGGTCCGGTGGCGGTATATTGATCCAACTGCAACACAGTGTCTAGTCTAAAAAAATTGTTAGACCATATTGTGATATCCTTTATTTAGCAACAAGTACAATAAATATTGCTGCTTGCAAGATATTACTAGAAAATTAGGTATGTAATCTTAAGAACGAAGACATTGGTCTTTGACTGAATACATTTTCAGATCAAGTATCATCTGGACGTTCTTTATTTCAGTAAGTAATGTAAGTAATAATGTTTCATTTATATTGGACACTCACTAAACACATATTCTACGTAAATACGTAACAGGCCATAATTTCTTTTTGCAATGGCCCTTCTATACAATTATAGGATGTTTTCGTGCCATAAAGGTACTGAACCTGAGGTGAGCGGTAATGGCCACAGGGCCCTTAAGATGGAAGCCAAATTAGGGTGTAGTGGGGTGTGTGCCGAAAATACGCAAAAGCTGAGGGAAACCAAGTTATTCGTAGAGTAATATTAGGGTAACGAGACTGTATGCCCTTTGTTATTACTTTCGAATTATGGCGCTATTCAGGAGCTCAGTTCAGGAGGCAAGGTAAAATACTATAATGACGTAGATGGGTACTTTTACATTTGAACTTAATACCTAGTTATTATGATTTATCATATTCATCATCATCCGAGCGTATACCCCGTTAGGTACATTCTCATCAGTAACGCTTTTACTATCACGTCTTTATTCCTATAGGAGCAGACAACATTATGGGTCTTACGGCTGTAAGCAGATGGTGGGCGAGAAGGTGAAAGAAGGAATGAAATAGCATAATATTTGTTTGGTACTTATTTAAGGTTACGCACTAGCACATCACTTCACTATATATCGCATATAGGTTATAAATAAAATATAATTTAGGATAATTTTGTTATTATTTTAATTACTTCTTTTTTACATATTTTTTATCTTTTATTGTTATAATTTAAATTTGGTTCTATTTTTTAAACATGCGACAGTTATTATTTTTTTAGTTTTGTTGTGTAATAATGTGGCTGGGATAATTCTAACTTTATTTTGTACCCAACCACATAAGGCTAATGCATACAACCACATGATACACTTGTTGTTAAACTTAGATAAGAATACCTACTTGTCTTTTTTACATGTCCCACCAGCAACCCACATATACAATGGGAATTCATATTTATGCGTAGAAATCTTTGAGATGGTTACTAATCATAGTAGGTCTCATCAATAAAGTTATCATCTCAAAGTACCTGCACTATTCGCTTCGGTTTGCTTCTGCTCACTTCACATGGAAAATAATTAGTAATACTGCTGGTGGTAACTCTGCGGGTCCATCTTTTTATTTAAATATTGTTGTTATTTCTCTCGTGTCAGCCAGATGGCAATATTATAATGCAAGCTAGGTGACCTAGCATTTGTCTGACAGAGTAACCTACAAGCTAGGTGACCTAGTTTTTGTCTGACAGAGTAAGATACAAGCTACAGTCTACACTATATTAAGAGCATGTATAGGTAGCTGATTTAAGTAGCTTTATTAAGATAACCACAGTTTATGTTACCATTGAGACCCAACCTCAGTAGCCTGTTCCACTCACATACATCAAGGTTAACGCAATAAAAGTATACGTAGCGACAAAAACTTGAACCCGTAGAGCTGCCGTCTAGAGCGATTTATCGTACGTAATGTCACAATAAAAAAATATAAAAGCTGTATATATCAGCTAACTACCTAATTGGGTCGAAACTGTGGCCTTACAATTGAAAAAAAAATTAAAGCCTCCATGTGTACACCTTGGGAGATTGACGAAGAAAGTAAAGTAAAGTAAAGTAAAAAGTATATTTATTTTCTCCATTAATCTTAAACAGAACCTTAAAGAAACATTAATCTTAAAGACTACTTATAGAATACAAATTAATTTAAGTTATGCTATAGATTAAAGGAGACTGGAGCCTGAAGAAGGCTGAGCCTGTGTCACAGTACTCCAGTGCTCCCTCACCCGTACACTTGATGTGTTTTACACTTTTTTTAAATATCACATCCACAACTTATCCACTAGAAATTTAGGTCTATTCCTCCTCAAATTGTAATAATAATGTAGGTAGATGTGGGGTTTGCATAGTTGTATGCATATGCATTGACATAACAATTGGGTATTTTCCTAAGCCAAAAATAAATTATTTTTACTGATAACAAAATAAAACGTTGCAAAACAATTTCATTTGTCTTTGAAAATATCTATTTTAACGTTTCATTATTGCAGAAAAACTGATAATAAAAGCGCCATTTGACTCCAGAAAAGTACGACGTCATCTGCCTGTATTTCATACAAAATTCCATAGAAACAGTTCGTTTGACGTTTAGATAAAAAATAAATAAAAATATATATATCTGATTTGACTTGTTGGAAAATAGCGGATTTGAGATTTGGCGACATTACAGTACAGGAGTAGACAAGGTTATAAATTTAGACTGGGTTTCTTTATTTAAGTGGGATAATTATGTCTTCTGTCTCATTGTAATTGAGGGTATTCAGATACTTTGTCAAAGTTAATTTGCATGAATAGTAAGGTAGTTGCCAGATTTTAAGTTTAGAATGCATTTTATTGTATAGAAACGGACCCATAAAGCAAAAGAAGCGATGAGAGAACTCAGTTTTAAAAGGAGACGTCAACGGAACGAGGCGGATTCGTTTTGAGCGATTATAGTTATAGTCGGTAACACGGTGCTGTTGTAGGACGGTATTTAGAATATACAATTGTCGAACACTAAGGACTTCACAAAATTGAAAGAGGTCGTAAGTGGGAAAGCGAAAGGGCTTAAATGTGCATACTTTGAGTAGTGCTCTCTGGGCCCTTTCTAGCTTTATTAAGGCTGACTTGCACGCACCACCCCAAGAGGTAAGACAATACAATAGCAGGGATTGGCCCAGTGCAAAGTAAGCCATTTTAACAATTTGGGGTTCAGCTACATGTCTCAGGCGTTTAAAGATGTAGATCAATTTACGTATTCTGCCAGCAGTGTGATTGACATGTTGCCGGAAGCTCAGGTTGTTATCGATCATAACTCCAAGATATTTAACTGTCTCCACAGAAGATAGGGATGCGCAGTCGCATAAGGAACCATTGGTGTTGTCGTGCGAGTGGGCAGTAATAGACAGGTTAGATAAAAGTATTTTATTTGATATCAGGTTATAGATGGAAAAGTTGACTACTTGGGTCTTTTGAATATTCAAAGTTAGCAAGTTAAGACGTAGCCATTGTGAAACTATATCAAACCCATGTTGTGCGTGCTGATAGGTTTCTTGCCAGGTCTTGGCATAAAATAGTAAAGCGGTGTCATCGGCATAGGATATGATTTTGCAATTTGGAATTTTCAGGGATAACAGGTCATTTATATAGACTAAAAACAGGGTAGGTCCTAGGATGCTGCCTTGGGGTACTCCGTATTGAATGGGGAGATCTGCGCTCGCTTGTTTATTAATGATTACACATTGCGTGCGATCTGTGAGATAACTTTCAAAGAGTTTAAGTTGTAGACCTCTGACACCAATAGATTCCAGCTTTCCGAGAAGTATTTGTGTTGAGACCGTATCAAATGCTTTTGCTAGGTCCAGGAAAACAGACAAGCACTTGTTACCAGAGTCTAAACTACAAGCTATAAAATCAGTTAATTCAGAAACAGCACCACTTGTAGATTTTCCGGCACGAAACCCATGTTGATTTGGTGAGAGAATGGAGAATGTTTCGAGGAATGACATCAATCGTGAGTTTATTACTTTCTCTAATATTTTTGACAGTGTTGATAAAATTGAAATTGGGCGATAATTATTTGTTTGATTACGGTCACCGGATTTGTGAATGGGATGGACGAGCGCTTTTTTAAAAGCAGAAGGAAAAATGCCAGTAGAGATGGATAGGTTACATATGTGTGTAATTAAGGGAATGAGAGTTTCTTTATTGCGTTTGATCAGGGATGATGAGATATTATCCCAGCCAACTGAGCAATCCTCTCGCAAAGTGTTAATAATATTTTCTATTTCTTCGTTAGTGGCATGAAGCAGAACTAAGGATCGGTATGTTGCAGAGTTACATTGATTTATAGAATAATTTAGGTTAGGGGAGAGAGATAATTGATGTGGAGTTACAGAGTGGTTTTGTTTCTTTATATTCTCAGCAAGAGATTTCCCAACGTTCACGAAATATGAATTGACATGATCAAGTGAGCTATTGACTGTGGGCATACAAGTTAATAATTCATTTGGAGGGGTGGAAGGTTGCTCTGAGTTGGTCACACTCTTGATGGCCTTCCATAGGGATTTGGAATTCTTGCAGCCTTTTTTAATCAAATCTTTGTCGTAATTTATTTTAACTAATTTTAGGATAGAGTTACAGAACAAGCGATATCGAAGGTAAGTTATACGCAGGGTATTATTATTAGGGTTTTTTATATACTTTTTATGTAGGTTATTTCTATTCCGAATGCATCTAAGAAGGCCTGGTGTAATCCAGGGTTTTAAAATTCTGCGACGTCGAGGACCGAAAGTTGAAGTAGAATGTTGTGATATTAGGGACTGTAGAGTAGAAATTAGGAGATTAGTAGCTAGGTCTGGGTCTGTACAGGCCATTATCGCAGAGAAATCGAGTGTTTGGAGAGTTGAAGCTAATTTACGGTGATCTATTCGTGTTACTGGTATGTTGGGTAGGAAAGTTTTTTTATGGTTAAGGGATAATAAAACTGAGCTATGGTCAGTTATAGTAGACTGAACTACAATTGAGTGGGCAGGAAGGGAACTCTTTAAAAATACATGATCAAGGCAATTTGGTCCGCGTGTGGGAAATGTATGAGCGGGAAAAAGACCTTGATGCGCTAATATATTAAGGTAATCGTCATTATCTTCGTCCAGTATGGAGGGAATTATATTAATGTTGATATCTCCAATAATAATAATATTTTTAAAACTACGTAAACTGTAAAGTACAGAATTCAGTGCCTGTATGAAGTTCTGGTAGTTATGAAAGGCACATGGGCGATAAATACCTAAGATAGCTATGTCCGAGTTAATTTTAATTAGTAGACAACTAGCATCCATAATTTCTGGTTCCGAGATAGAGACCCCATTAAGTGAGCTTTTGTAGTACACTACGACGCCGTAATTCTGATTAGCAGGGGTGGTTGTATTATGATGTGTGTATCCCTGAAGGGGGGGAATAAAAGGGTTGACAAGAAGCCAACATTCAGTCAATACAATGATGTCAAGCTCAATGTCAATATTTTGCAAAAGTATTTGAAGATTCGGTATATTGGCTGAAAGACTACGTATATTTTGCGTGAGGACATTCAGGGATTTTTCGTGTGCAGGGAGTTTACTACGTACTTCTTGGGGATCGCACAGGGAAGACGTAGCGACAGAAATGCTGTCAATGTTATTTAAGGCCATACCCAAATTTTCCGGGGTCCAGTGGCTCCCCCATTTGAAATAAATCATTTGAAAGGAAACGGAGATATCATTTAAAATTGTGTCTTGATCAAGCCCTGGATAACCCTTAAAACTATTTTATGAACTACTGTTTATAGTTTAAAATTAGATCGTGAAGCTTTTCTACGCACATTAGCCAAAAGTGGCCGTTTTTCGCAAATGTGCGTAGAAAAGCTTCACGTTCTCACTTTAAACTACAAAAAGTAGTTTAAAAAATACTTTGAATGAGTATCTAGAACTTGACCAAGACACAATTTTAAATGATATCTCCGTTTCCTTTCAAATGATTTATTTCAAATGGCGGCGCCACTGGACCCCGGAAAATTTGGGTATGGCCTTAATAAGTCTTTGTTCATATTGATTATTCAGCAATATAGTTTCTGAAGCATAAGTATGTGGAATTAGAAGAAGAGCGATCTACAAAAATAAAGTATTAATTTTAGCGCTTTTAGTTAAACAGCGCAGGTTACACAATTCGTCAAATACTAGGATTTGATTCTAGTACTAAGTAATTCATAAAAGAAGTTAGGAATGTACGTGTGAATAATGAATATACAAGCCGATTCGAGCTAGCCCCAATAAAAGTTAACTTGTGTTATGGGATACCGACTCCACGACAGTGTTAATATTCTATAATAGGTACATGTTTTTATAATGAGTTATTTTAAATTTACGATACAAGCAAAGATAATATAGTTTTCTTAGTAAGATATATATTTTTAGTATAAAAACAGTTTAAAACAATACTGTGTTCCTTTCATAACAGTGACCAAATGGAAAAGGATATCTAAAGTTAAATTAAGCTTTTACATGGAAAGAAATTAAATTAAAAATAAAGTTAAATTAAGCTTTTACATGTGAAGAAACTAAATTGTTGACAAGTTATTTTTTAGTGCAGCTAGTTGTGCCTCCGAGTTAACAATTATGAACCTCGCTTTATCGTCCTTCCTCAGCATGATCTTGCCGCCGAAAGTCCAGCAGTATTTGTAATGTCCTTCAGAAGCAAATTCTCGGGCAAGATAATGTAAACGACGGGCCCTGGGTGTCAGATGTTCAGCCACATAAATTGCATGCAGGGGGCCAGAACCCAGGATGCTGGAGTTAAGCCGCTTTCCTGGATTTGCTTGATTGTACTGTCTGTAGGCCTTCAGTATATTGTTTTTAGTGAGAACTGAGTTAAGAGATAACAAAATAGTTTTGTTATCTGACTTGGTGAGCAGATGGTGGATATCATACACATCAGTGGCTGCGAGTTCAATGGAAAGCTCCTTAGCAACACAGGTTGCAATTTTCAATAATTCCTGCTGAGTTGAGTCTGAGTTATGCGGGATGTTACGCAGCTCAAGACTTGCACTACGGGATGACCGATCTATCTCCTCAGTCGCAAGCTCAACTTTATTCATGCGCTCAAGGCATTCTTCAGTTTGTATTTGAAATGAAGACAGACGGGTGCACAGGCCCTCGTATTTCGCCGTTAGTCCGACAATAGCAGTTTCAATTTCAGCATTCGAAGCAATAATCTCGGTGTTTTGGCGTTGAATATTAATTATTGATGACTGAATATTCGATAATTTGTCATCAGTGGATTGTTTCCACTCAGTCAGGGTCTTGATAAACAGGTCTATTTTCGATTCGTTACTAGCCCCACACTCACACTGCCGTCGCCTTTTGTTATAGCGTAAGGTGACCGTGTCACGATCAGGATCAGGACTCTCGCTACTGATATCAGGGGCTGAACCATAAAGATTATGATTATTAGTAGGCGAATGTATCATAGCTGGGCAATATGTTATACAATGCTGTGGGATTAATTCCGGAGTTGTAGTATAGCCAATCGGATTTGTAAATAGATGCTCGGGTGATCAGTGTAGGTACCTTGATTGTAAACCGTGCGCGCCGAAGGCCAGTAGCATCAGTGGAGTGGAGGCTCGTAGCTCGTAGCGACGAACACAAGCGCACGATTTGGTGGGGATTCTCCGTAGTGGGCTCGCTTGTTGTAAGAGAAGGATAAAAAATGCAGCCGTTTGTTCTCGCGGAGGTGAACGCGGAGTGGTGCGAGGAGAGGTGCGCGCTGCCGCTTGCCGTGTCACGACTAGATGAATCACTTTACCCGGTAAGGTTTATTTATTTAATTGTTTTAGATATACAAGCTTCGCACCTGTTATAATGTACGTAAGTAATCTAGTTGCTTGTGGTAATTAGAGGAATTAATATTTAACTAGATACACGTTTGCTCATGGTCAAGTCCACGGGCGAAGAGGGCAAAAAAGCTTTAGATCAAATATAAATCTCCATCTAAACAATACAATACAAATTAACTTTATTACCTACACCATAATAAACACACGAAAACCATCGCCTTTGGCTCTAGTCGCCTTCCTTCAAAAAACCTTCGGCCTTGGGTTCCTCGCACAGTGTCTTTTTAACGAGCTAATCCTATAATAAATAATAAATATATAGGGACAAATTACCCAGATTGAGCTAGCCCCAAAGATAGTTCGAGACTTGTGTCATGAGACACTAACTCAACGATACTATATTTTATAACAAATACATACCTATATAGATAAACATCCAAGACCCAGGACAATTTGAAAAGGCCATTTTCCAACTTGCCCTGACCGGATCCTATGCAGGCTACTTTTATTTCTCTACCCTCATTAGTGATTCGATCACGTAGAGGAAAATCCGAGCATATCTATCTCCTTATGATTCATCATCAATGAAATTAAACACACTGAACTCTATAGTATGAAAAAGCGAAATTTTTTTTGACTGTTATTTTAATTTAATTGACCGAGCGAGCGAAGCGTGTCAGCTTTGAGATTAACCAAAAATTCTTTTGTCCATCTGTCTGTCTGTTCTCGCCTACAGGTCGCATTTCTAAACCGATTCTCATGAAATTTTTTTCAGGTTCAACAACTAAATAGATTATTTTTGTCGAACCAGTTTTTCGAAAATTTTCAAAATGGCGTTAATATGGGATTTTAGAATTTTAAAACTGTCATATATCCGCCATTTCAAAATATTTTCAAAAATGTCATTAGACTTTTTTGTTGCCATTATAAAAACGATTTCTTTTTACTTGAACAATTTTTTTGTCTGAACAACTTTCGTTCAATCGCTATCGCTGCTAGTCTGTGCTTCTGTAGTAGTATTAGTAATTATGCTACGAACTTACAAGAGATCAACAGCAATCAAAGCACGCGAAGTAGCTTAACGAAGAGAATAAGAAACCAATGAGCAGCGGCATAGAGCCATGGCAATACAAATAAACATTTAAACGAAAACCCATTAATAGTTTTCAGATTTTTCCAACAACGAGCTGACTTTGTCATTTGAAAAATGATGGGTAATTTTTTGGTGAAAGACTACTGGTACAGAACTAAATTTTAGCATCACGGTAGACCTCATATCCATGGGATTGTATGGTTGGAAGGTGCTCCTGACATTTCAGAGCTAGATCGAAAGTCATTAGAAGAAAGGGCTGTGATTGGTAACTATTTTGGAAATTTGGTCACAACTATGAATCCGCATATCGGTAAACCTGCACCGATAATTCATCCAAATCAGGTACATTATTCTGAAATAATAATCGCGAGGTCTAGGTTCGTGGCGAACTACCAGCTATACTAAAGTGATCTAGAGTATAGCCCGAGTTTCGATTCATTACAGGAATGTCCGTTTTACGTTATCTACTCATTGGTAAACCTATCCTTACATAAGTATATAATTAGTGATTAAACGAACTTACCTTAAGTGAAGTTCTATCATAATTTTGTGACATATTCGCTCGAAGACATAAATTACTTTGTAGTAACGTTCTCCATGCCTGCATTCTGCACACTTCAGAGAAAAAGGTTTGACTCTTCCTCTATGGTCTCATACGGCTGTCGCTGTCATTGGTCTAGATCTTCATTTAGTTTAGAGCTAAAAAATATACATACAGCACGAAAGTCATGGCATTTCCTTAGTTGGGAAGAGATATGGCATTTAGTGATCTTAATATCTCCATGTGGTGGGTGGGAATTTATGTCTTCGAGCGAATATGTCACAAAATTATGATAGAACTTCACTTAAGGTAAGTTCGTTTAATCACTAATTTTATTTCCATATTCGCTCTCTACATAAATTACTTTGTAGACTTTGAGAGCTTAGGTAAGGAAATGTCAAGACTTTGTGCATTTGTTCATTATTTGGTTAGGTATATAGGCCATATGTCGCAATTTTTGACACTTGCAAAGTATACCAATATTGTAGTAATGTTTATAAAGTTATTTGTTTTCTTTTCAATTTAAGCAAATCATAATATTTCAATGTAATTTGTATATAATTAATTTAATTAACAAAAAGTAACTCCTTATGAGAAACTACAACGAGAGTTTCTTTATGTATGTGAATTAAAGTTTAGGTTCTAAATTAAATTGTAGATACTTAAAAGTAATTTGTAAAAATATATAAATGAAAAAAAAAACGACAAATTTATCAAAAACTATGATAAACATCGACATAGATGGAATATTTAACAAATATGAATAAAAAAGGGCGATTGTCCCTGAAATCATCAAGTGAATAAATAGTATATTTTAATAAGTTGTTGAATTAAAACAATATTATATTATAAATTAACATTTTAAAAATTAACAAAGGTACATATTTAAATTTTAGATTTCGTTATAGACAAGTATTCCTTTACACTTTGTTTACTGGTTTTTGTTTATTAGTTTTTAATTTCAAAATGTTATAACATTTTATTATTCTTTTTTCAATATTAACATAAATCTAACCAAATTGTTTTAGGCGTGTAGCGTAAAAAAGATAAATACTGTTATAAAGCTTAAAATTTTAACAACCAAAGTTTGTTTAAAACCTCGACCATTTTACTCCAAAAATGTAAATATTGTGCATACTTATCTATCTAAAGTAAAATATATCGGCAATTCGACAGTGGATTCTGATTAGTATTTATATATATATTTTACATTACATTATGTAGTAAGTAATAATATAATTCTTGCAAGACCTGTTGTTCTTTATTTCCACCTAATGAGGCGTTTTCTAGTGATTATGTAAAGAAAACGCGTCAATATATATATATTTCTTTTTATTAATCTATAATTTATATATTTATTATTATTTTTATCTGTTTTGCCAAATTGCCAGTATTGTACTAATATTACTGTGCTTTTTTTTATCAAATTACAAATAATGTGATAAAATACTTGCTTCAGAATTGACAATGCTTTTGTTCAAAGTTACTTTTGATTAGCTCATATTTACAACTAAGTAGGAACCTAAGTTTTTAACATTTTTACAGACTGAAGATAGGTTGAGGTAATGAGTTAAGGTGATTGCGAACCTTGGTCGTTCATACATTTTGTTTTACAGCAATTCTCTTAATGTGGATAGTGTTTCTCATATTACAATCGATTTTCCAATTTTCATGAAGTTGTAGTGCTCGCCTTTACAATCTGTCATAATAATTTACAGTACTTTACAAGAAAAACGATATTTAAAACCAGACAAAAATTAACATTTCTGACAATGTGTGCGTAATAAATAGAATTCATTTTGCGGTGACATCTAGCAGATTTATTACAAACTACTGCATTTGTCTAATTTGACAGCTCAATGCTTGCAACGACATACTTGGACATCATCTAGATGGCGCTGTAATAAAAATATCTAAATGTACCTAGTAATAAGTCAGAAGACTTAGCTCAAACAGAATGAACGTTGCCGTCCCGCTAGCAGCGGGCAACGCGCAAAATGTAGTAGGTACATAGCGGCACGAGACGGCAACGTTGTTTGCTTTTGAAACCGAATGCATTTCTCTCCAAGTCTCCACAATATTTCTAATTTCTACGATATGAATTCGTTCTGAAACTGAAACAAATATTTTTTACAAAACATATATTAATTAAAAGAAATAATTATAGGTATATACTTAGTAGGTAAACATGTACCTATTAATAAACAAAAAATAAGTACTTATAATGTATGTTTTGAAAATAATAATAAAATACCGAAAAATTATTCTTTACTTTTTATTTAGAATTTCACAATAAACCTACGAACTTCCAGGGACGTGCTGTCCATAGAGACGCAAAGACATTGGCTACCCGGAGCTTCCCTAATATATCCGCATTTTTTATATTATAATAAATTATAAATAGAAATATATTTTCAAATAAACGCGCGCTTCCCGTCCGTTTCCCATCGCGCCATATGCAGGCCACCGCCACGTACTACCTTACTTAGGTTATACGTATATACGCTCATGTATTCTAGGGGCTACCTACCTAATAAGACAATTGTTCATCGTGTCTCGATTTGCACACATTCACAACGCATGGATAAGGATTTGCGTCTGTAGTATGATCGTCAACGTACTTCACCCACGCACACAAACATGAAGTATTCGCGCACACAACTAATATTTTAGACTTTGGCTGATGAATGCCATTTTTGAAACGCATTAGTAACAATTAAAGCAAATTTTTGTATGGAAAAAAGCATTAGGTTAGTGAAACGCTGATTTCAAAAATGGTCCTTATCTTTAAGCTAGTTCTATCTCAATAATCAACGTTTTTTATCTCTTTTCACTTTTGACCAATAAGGAATGATATCGATTTTAGGCCTATTCATTTGTTCAGAGATGCGTACCGAGATGAAATCTAGAATGTTATTGGTTCTCGCTTGTGTTATGCTACCAATTTAAATACACGGAAGATGTTCGAGGATAAAACGGAACACGAAGATTTTTGTGTTAGTCGTATATATTTGATATTTTTTCTTGTCCAATGATAATTATTTGCATTGTCGCATTACAAATCTCTGAACTCTGAACTTTGTTTTGTTTGCGATAACAGATGAAATTAGGAGAAGTTTCTTATTTTTCTTTTCTATTATTACCTCTTTAAAACAGTTTGCAATGGAAAGGTTTCCGTGTGAAAGTGGTGCGCCAGGTGTTTTTTTGCTAAAACTGAGAAGTTACGCGTTTAACCATTTAACTTTTGAGGAAAAAAGTGCAATAATCATAAATGGCCGATGCCAGCCTATTTTGGATTAAGTTCAAACAAGCGGTAAGCTAAAAGGAACATTTATTAATATTAAACATTATGACGCGTATAAGTGGCTCTCAGGATGTAAACACACTAATAGGGTCAGTTTAGTCAGAGAGCTTTATTTTAGTCCCACTGCTGGGCAATGGCCCCACAATTAGTCTACCCTGCAATAATCGGTGATGCACGTCCCTGCGAACTTCTGAACGTGACTTATCTAATCTACTTGCTTTAGTCCCATATCTCTGAATCTACTACATGAACAATCAAATTAGCAAAACCTGGACCTGGACATAGTTCATAAATTCGTTGTTTAAATTATTTTATGGGATATTTATATTAAATATCAAATATTCATTGGATATATTATATAAAAAATCTGCGGTCGTACCTATCTTCTCTGTATTTATGTTCACGCCAAAGAAGTATTACTTCTATCTAACGCGTGTAGATTGTACATAAGTACACGCCATCGAGTACACACACTCTTTTTTAGGGTTCCGTACCCAAAGGATAAAAACGGGTCCCTATTACTAAGACTTCGCCGTCTGTCCGTCTGTCTGTCACCAGGCTGTATCGCAAGAATCGCGATAGCTAGATAGTTGAAATTTTATAATAACAACAAATACTAAAAACAAAACAAAATAAAATAAATATGGGACGCTCCCATACAACAAACGCGATTTTTTATTGATAATGGTACGGAACCCGCATTAGTGTTAGTATAGTGCGCGAATCCGATTCGCACTTGACCGGTTTTTTTGATTGCAGGTTTGAAACGATATACCGATTTGATATAAGTTGAAATCATTTGAATATTTAATATAATTTATTATAGGCAAGTTGTATCTAGTTGAGATTCGTTTACGTCGCCTGGGTGTCTGATAGTAGTGACACGCTACATGTAAGTATACACATTTCAGTGGTCGCCGCAGTATAAAACCGGCTGTTTAGTTAAAATTACATAAAGCGGCGAGCAAAAATGCCTTCATCCACGGCGGTGCAAGAAAAGTACGGATGTCACGGATGACGTTTTTGCCAGGACTTCTTGTCTGCGTGGTCGAACGACTCGTGATATTTTGTAATATTGTTATTTGTACGATAATATACGTGATTCAACATTTCATATTAGAATGTTTCAAAATGTTTTCCTAAGTTGCAACTTGCCGCCACGTTTGAAACACAAGTCTCGAACTTGTTTTGGGTTTGATTGATTTAAAAATCTGTGTGATTTGTCCGTATATATTTTTGTATAGATACCTACATTTATATTTAAAATTTATTTCAGGTCCATGGGAATATATGTGTCAGGAAAATGCAGAAGTGTTTCTTTCTTTGTTTCACTTCTATTACATAAACTCTAACAGAGGTTTGCCGTCTCCACCATCCATCATTTCAAGTTCAAACATGCAATAAACTATAAAGTTGTTTTTAGTCACCGTGCACAGAATAATGACTACAACATTTAACAATTTATGTCGGCAGAAATCACTATCATTTTGTATCATTCTATATGTATGAATTGTTTTTTTTTTTCAGTAATAAATATTAAACTTCAATAAAAAGAAAATTCAACAATGTGTACGATTTGGTTTTATTAAAAAATACAATGCATGTACAATGACGACGTTTGTTGCGCGGTGGTTTTTTCTTCCACCAAATGGTCTAAACTCTAAACGAGTGCCCCGACACAAGGCTTGATTAGCTATCAGAGTCAAAGCTGTGGTTGACAAATATGCAATCTGAGATCATTTTTTTATCGCCGGCCTTTGCCGGTGTTTAAATTGATTTTCGGCTGTTTGAAATAATAACTGAAAATATGCGCTATCCAGTTGTTTTTTTTTAATAGTGCCATCTAGTGGCGATACTCAAATCTACAACCATAGTCTATAACAATGCTTTACGCCATCTTCATGCTTTTTTAAGCTCCTGTCGTAGTGTGAGTGAGTGTAGAGATACAAGACAAAATGACAGATTTTATTTTGGAGCATTTTTCTGAATACATTGACTGGAGAACAATAGTATGCCATAAAATAAATAAAAGAGTATGTTACAGGCTCGCCGATCAAAAATGTTTGTCTATCAGTAATCCATTACGCAAGAATTTAAAAAGAAACTTAAAATATTGAAATCAACGCCATCTAGCGGGAAAAGTTTAATGAACAGCCCTTTGCATTCACCTTAATGCATAAACTTTATCGTAAATCGATATGACTATTAAAAACTTGTAATAATCATATGATATTTTTAAGAACGCTATATTTGAGTAAATCATGAATAAAGTAACTCATTATAATGCTTTTTAACTCGTAATATTAGGTAGGAGAAACATAATTTCTCACATAACAAACCAAACCAGGACGCATGGTTAAAGAAGTCACCAACAGGATTATGGTGACTTTTATGTCACCATCATTGATTTTTATTGATGATTAAACAAACGAACGAATTATTTTGAATTATTGTACGGTAGCCAACTTATATGTCATAAATGAGCTGCTTGAATAAATATGTGGTTTACTTTATTTAATTCATGGTGTTATAACATAAGTCTTAGTTTCAAAACATTGTCTAATAAACTTGGTTTCTATCTATTTGTTTCAAAACTTAATATGTCTGTCTTCAAAATTATTTAGCCGGAATTACTTATGTTTGTTAATTCTTCTCCGCTTTTATTCCATCACTTTAGGAATCAAACATTTTGAGAATCATGTCACTGGATAAATTGTTGACCATTCTTATTAGCAAGTATGTGCTATTAAGTATGTTCCCGATTGGTATAAATTTAACATTCAGCACAAGTTATTCAGTTTTGTGTTTTACTGCAATTTATCAAAATGTAATGCTAACACGTAAAACTTGCTACAAATTATAATCTATTTGTAGTTTGTACATTTGTCATATGTAGCATGGACCTATAATATTCATGTACCTTTTCAGTTTTTACTTTAACTGTAATTTAAATGTTAATTGAAGCCAGTGTTTAATATAAAAATCATTAGTTTAGTATTTTTCTGTAAGGGGTGCAAAAGAAATAACTGTATAAACTTAAGCAATCACAAGGCTCATCATAAGGTAATGTATTTGAAGAAATATGTTGAGTGTACTCTTTTGACAAAGCTTGTTGCTAAAATTTTTTGTATTGTGATAAAATCCTTGTAAATTATCTCTTTATGCAGGTTTATTCAGTGAGATAAAAATCCATTTCATAATAATTATAAATCAATTCCTGTTTTGTTTCTTTCTTATGCTGATCTTAAAAAATGTAAAACGTTTGAAACGTACTTAGAATTAAAAGACGTAGATACAGTACGAAAATTTCTAAAGGAATACAAACTTTGCTTTGTCGTAACCAAAATCTTTTCTCTTATTTAATTATAAATATAATAAGTGCAAATAATGATAATATAATTATTTTATCATCTCACTATACAAACAATCCATTTTGTTGGGGTTAGCGCCCCTCCCTCCTCCATCCATGTTTCAGTCTGTTCAACAGACATATATACTTAGTCACTTGATAAGGAATAAATAAATTGTAAATTTTAATCCTCTTTCTATTCTAGAAAAGAAATATAACGATAATTATTCGTTTTGAGGAATTTAACTTTCGGCGGAAGAGCACATAGTAATTAATATGTTCAATAATAGAAATTGAATTTGGAAGGATGATTCACGTTTTCCAACACTTAATAAGTTGACATATGTTATCACTATTCTAAGTGCTTGTCGATGAAATGACAAACTCAGAATCTCTGTAATTTGATTCAACGATTAGTTTAAATTAGTTAAGGAAGCAAATATAAGTATAGTCTAAGTCCAGATAATAACAATAATATTCAACTGCTCGTAATAGAACTATTAGCTTATTTTATCATTTTTATAATATTGGAAAAATATGATTTCTTTGACAAATTAAAGAGGTCCTAAATCCAAAAATGCATAAACGCTCGTACACACTTTCCAGGAGTGATAATATAGGATTTAGTCAGTGTATTTGTTACTTATTCCAAGATATGGAATTGTAACAATTAGTTTTCTACCTCTTATGAGGTGAATATTAGCCGCAGATGCCATCTCGTTTAAAAAACAAAAATTTGGTATTTAACACAGAAATTCCATTCTAAGATTTCTAAGAATTGCACAAATATACTTTAATTCATATCATGACATAAATCTTCGTGTGGTGCCTATTCACATAATAAATTTATGTACCATTGGTGTGAGCATCTTTTTAGCCATTCATTATCTTTTCCATCTAAAGTATGTAGTAATGACAAGCACATCCTTGGTGATTGGTGCTATATTATATCAATATTACCAAAATTGTGACCAATATGGTTCCTGTTGACGAGGGCTGAAGGCGGCGCGTTGCTCAGCGGAACAGCCAATTGACTGCTGGGTCTCCCATAATGACATTTTTTGATGGAATTATGGAAGACCGCCGGACTCACACGATAATATGTAAAGTTATCTGTGGAAACTAGTAAATAATAAATAATAGTTACATAAGCAGTATGTAAATTTATCAGTCCCTTATTATTTATCGGGCATTGTCTTGTTTCGGTGGGGTAACTTGCCATTTACCCAATATTGAAATGCGTCATTTTGATTGACGATTTTTGGGTACATTGTATGCATTTAGTAAAAAATAAAATCTTTAGAATTTCCATTGCTATGAAATTAAAATGCAGATACTCCACACCACTCTCTTCCAAGCGGGTAGATGAAATGAATTTCTTTAGACATGCTACAATAGATATAATATTTTAATGAACATTTTAAGCACAAGTATACTGGCTTTATGTTAATGTTCCTAAAAGGAAACTAGTCAGGCCGGCTCAGCCGTAACTTTTTAAACTGCCTTCATTGCAATAGGATTCGATTTCCAGGCAAATAAATCCAAAAAACAAGAACTTCGTATTTGAAGGTCTGAATTCCCTTTGAAGGTTACATTCATATACATAACGGAAACGTGTACATTTTTAAGTAGACATAAATTTCGAGTCAGTTCGAGCGGCGGAATAATCCCTCAAATTATCCTGATTGCTTAGAACTGTAAAATATTTGTACAAATATGAATAGTTAAGTACTTTATTTGGTTGGCTATTCTGTAAAAATAATTTTATTTCTTAGGTAAGTACATACCTCACCATTATGCTGCCAACGGCGCCGGCGTGTGAATGTCAAGTACGTGCGTGATATAGTCCCAAAAACTATACTGAGTGCATAAGACATTGCTTCTTTTATTATTCAATAAAGTATCTTAGAATTATGGAGCATATAAAATCTTTAAAATCTTCCATTGCATAGCATGTTCAGTACAACAAGACCATATTGAGTCGGTCTCGAAAACCATCTTGAGCGTGGCATGTTGTCAAGCTTAGTGAAACAGCCCCATAAGCTGTTCAGATAGATGAAAGCGCTTTGTACCATTTTAAAATCTTCCGTTGCGTAGTGCAATTTCCATGACCACAGCGGATCGGCCCCAAAAACCGTCCTGATTGTGTCATGTTAATGTCAAGCCTTGCGAGAGAGCCCCAGAAGCTTCTCAGATGGCTGCAAGTGCATATGTAAAATAAAAACGTCGGGAAGAGTTACAGCAGTACTTACAATGTTAGTAACAGTATGGTACAATTACAAGTTCACAGCGGATCGGCCCCAAAAACCGTCCTGATTGTGTCTTTGTGTCAAGCCTTACGAGAGAGCCCCAGAAGCTTCTCAGATGGCTGCAAGCGCATATATAAACGTCCCGATTTCAGCATCTTATCTTGATTTTTCTTGATTGATACTGGTGTATATGAAACCGCTGAAATATTGTAACAGCTATACACTAATCCACTAGCAAAAAATACTTATTTATTTCCCATTAAACACTAATTTATAAATGATAACGGGAAAAGTGTGCAAATGTGCGAAGCACAAAAAAACGAATGAAGATCTAGACCAATGACAGCGACAGCCGTATGAGATCATAGAGGAAGAGTCAAACCTTTTTCTCTGAAGTGTGCAGAATGCAGGCATGGAGAACGTTACTACAAAGTAATTTATGTCTTCGAGCGAATATGGAAATAAAATACTCGGTAAGTAGATAATATTTAGCCGGCTATTTTCAAGTATTCGTTAAAAACTTGTTTTATTAATTACTGCATTAAACCTTTCGATGACGGCCCGCTTTAAATAGTGTTGCAAATTTAAGTACCTCCATACGCGTTCATATATTACTTTCATTTGTAAGTTATTGATTTTGTAAGTTAATTAAAAATATAGTGCTGTTGGTTGCATCTGCAGTGCTGAAAGTGCAACACTTTTCATTTTAACAGTAAAGATGTGGCATGTAGAAACTAAAGTCAAAAACTTCTGTTTAACACTTTACATGACAGTACGACCATACCAGTGTTCTAAAAATATTTTAGTTTGACAGTACGGGCATCGCAGTGACTACTAAAGCGAGTGTATAATGCACTACGGTAGTCGCCGTGCTGCGCCCATACTATCATTGTAGGTATAGAGCAAGATTTACTGTCTACTTACAAGTTTATCAAATATTTGTACTGTCAAATCTAAGAGCTAAAATACATATATTTCTGCATCATATAGACACACAAAAAAGTGGGTGATATGGTGACACTACGGCTATAACCGCTCAGTTTGCCTAGAGAATTCATATAATCACCAAGTCAGTGTCAAACCTCCTTGTGCCCATGTTGGTTGTGTTTACGTTGTGTACAGATGAATAAAAAAAAGAACGCACTAAAAAGTTGTTGGAGGATGTGTCTGAGCCAAAAAATTAGAGCTAGAAAACACGGAAACAGATACATATGAGTATGACAACGCAGACTATGTGCCAAACAATTGTTATTCTGATGACTAAAATGTCGTAGATATAGGTGGAGTGGAGATGTATACGAAAAAGATTCTGATTCTAGTTCTTGGGCCAGAATTTCATTTCTGGCCAGAGATAATTTAATGTACCGTTAATACCGTTAATTCTGCATCCATCTACTTCTGGACACAAAGCTTTTTTATTTGTTTCTCCTGTAGTGTGTAATCTATGTTATGTACCTATGTTATACTTACCTATGTTTATGTGTACTCATAATGCCTAAATAACCTTATGAAACCTAAAATACAGGGAGTATTATTCGAGCAGCCTGTGGTATCATTTCTCTCCCGAATACCTTCGTCCTTACATGGCGACCCTGCCTCCGGGCGTTGCCTCGCGCATCTCTGATCGCGTTACGCGCGTGATTGACTACCTATGCCATATACGGCGCGTGCTTCAAACAATGGGACTGTGATTAACAAGTTTTAAAAGATATGCGGTTTAATGATACAATTAATTTGTTCTCGCTACTGCGATACGTGCTAGTTCTTCCGTGCGAAAGTTTTACGGTTTAAAAATAGAAAATGGGTGGATCTCAATCTAAGGAAAAGACCTTGGCGGTCCAAAATGCAGCTGGCTGGATCTAACAACACGCATACAGATGAGGTGAAATTCCATGTTTCCACCATCGACCATACTGCTGACCATAGTGGTACTGATACTGGGGATTGGCGTTCTCTATTTTATTATACGTATGTACCGATTGTGCCATGTGCGCTGGATAAATCAGGAGTGCAATTTTTCAAAGGTCGAGTTCAAGGCAGTGTGGCCATTCTCCTCGAAAAGGACATAAAACCGAGATGGTATGAAAACAAAGATAGCGGTTACCAGTATAAATAAAATGCCTGCAGTTGCGATCACCAGTCAAAGTATTAAAATAAATAAATAGTGATATATGTGAAATTCGGTTGCGGTTAAATAAAAAGTAAGCAAAAATAAAAAGTGTGCGGCTTAAGCTAGTGACGTAATTATAATCGGCAAACGACAAGCGTGGACAATAGACTTTGAACTTTATAATTCTTAATGTATTTTTTAATTTAATTTAAAAAAAATTATAATACTAACGTGCTAGTGTTTATAAGTAAGGTAAGAAAGGTAAGATGGTAAGTTATGGCATATAACTTAGAATCTTTATATGAGGAACTTAAAAGTATTAAAACATATTTAATTAAAATTGGCCCTGATCGCAGGCAAGGGAAAATAATAAAGAAAAAGTTATCTGAAGTAAGTGAAGTTTATAAAAAATATACTGATGTAATACAATTAATATCGGAGGATATTAAAGAGGCTAAAGTAGACCAAAACGAAAAAATATTATTTGATAAATTTAGTGCTGATTTTGTGTCGTTTTATAATCGAATTTTAGAATTGTGTTCATGTGTCAATAACAGTGATAACAGTTAGCAACCAGGATAAAAAGATGGAGTCTTTTAATTTGAAAGTAGCTCTTAGTTTATTGCCTATTATAACAACTGATAATGAATGTTCTTATAAACAATTGATTGACAACATAGAATATCTTCTCGCTCGCTTCTTGCTAGTGGTGAATGTAAAAAGAACTTAATCCAGTTCGTATTAAAGAGCAGGTTGTCTCAGTATGCTAAATTAAAATTAAAATCCGAGTATGCAAAAGTTGAGGATTTAATTACTGATATGCGTGCATAGTGTGTTACTGCCCCAAAAGTCACCTATTGCGATCAAGAATAAAATACAACAATTGAGGCAAAATGATTTGTCAATTCAGGACTACGGAAATCAACTTTCAGAACTTACGGTATCACAAGCCAAAGGAGATTTGGAAACATATAAAATAATTAAACCTTTAAATGAAAAAATGGTCATAAAAAGATTTTCCGATGGCTTGTGAAACCGGCGTCTTTCAACTATAATTGCAGCTAGGAACTACGAGTCAATGAAGGACGCAATACAAGGTGCGAAGGATGAGGAGACATCCACGGCTGGTACATCTTCAGGTTCCGGAGAAATTCTAGGTATGTATTCTCATAGAGGAAGACAGCAGAATTATCGTGGTCCTCGAAATAATTATTTTAATCGGACAGATTTTAATAGAGGTCGTAAAACTGATTTCAGTGCTCGTCGCGGATATCACAACCAGCGTGAAGGTGCGCAGGCGCAGCAGCAGAGCCGCGGAGCGACCCAACGTGGAGCAACACAGCGTGGGCGAGGATCATCGCGTGGTAGAGGTAAACCATATAATACAAATCGTAGTAACCAAGGGATATACCAAAATGAACAAAATAATCATTCGGTTCGAATTATTACGGAATCGGAAAATAATGAAACCTTAAATCAGTTTTTTCGTTAATAATAAGATTATTTTTGCTACTGATACTAATTATTATATTAAGTTGACCTCAGCAGCCTCAACCTCAGCCAGCAAGCTCGGCGTTGGAGGTATACTTCTGCAAAGGGCTGATGGCGAGTCACCGCTGAAGCCTGTAGCATACTTCAGTAAACAGACAACTAAGGACAAGCAGCTTGCACTCGTATAAGCTTGAAACCTTAGCTGTTGTCCTATTACTTAAAAAGTTTCGCAATTATCTGATGGGAATTCCGTTTAAATAAATATTAAGCGAACCCTTATAGGTAAACACAAAAAATAAATATACGTAGTTTATTTACTATACCTATTGGATAGCAAATTGAGCAACACATTGATTTTATAGCATATTGCTTGCCTTTGCACAAGTTAATTTGAAAATAGTGTTGTAAACATGCTTTATTGAAAACTGTTACATAATATATTATTTCAGTAGTTTACAATATTTTGAGTGTTGTATACGAGAAATTATTTACCAGTCACAGAAATGTTATTGTTTCCTGAAAAAATAATATATTTTATAAGGTAGGTTTACCCTAGTAGAAGAGGAAGTGAAGAGAAGTGGTTGTTTTGTCACAGTAAAGAGCCACTTTCTTTTGTATCATTGCGTGGTATGGTTTGGTATGAGTAATAATAAATGTTACTAAAATATTTTTGTTTTCAGTATTTTGGTGTTCATTCTCCTATTGGAAATGTCTACTCCTATGATGAAATCGGGTATGATTCGAAACCTCCGCCATGGGTTTCAAAAACCACGTCCGAGAGTAGTTCAGGGTGAACCAGACCTTAAAAACCGTTACCCTTTCGTGGTAAGTCTTCAGATGGATATCAAGTCTCCAGTGCCCATAAGATTATGCACGGGATCGTTACTTACAAACCAATGGGTCATAACTGCAGCTCACTGTTTACAGTCTGAAATGGTAATTAACATAGTTGTATGCGGTGACATGTCAGTACCAATCA
Source organism: Acrobasis consociella (assembly GCA_963555685.1). NCBI lineage: Eukaryota > Metazoa > Arthropoda > Insecta > Lepidoptera > Pyralidae > Acrobasis > Acrobasis consociella. Next base: position 9,329,810 of record OY743115.1, read on the forward strand.
ATGAAAATACATGCAAATCAAAAATTTTAAAGAAATTTAAGCATCCTAATTACTCTGTGGCCAATTTTTTAGTCACGAATGATATTGGCTTATTATTTATCGAGAAAATAGAAATGGACAAATACGGCAGACTGCATGGAGCAGACTACAAAACCTTTGCAGGTCGATCCGTGCGGTATGCTGGGTTCGGAATCACTCGACGTTATTCGGCCAAAATGAGTGCAAAACAGGTTCTTGAAGATTTTAAGAAACCACTTCAAGTAGGAGAAGGGGTGGTTTATATAAGTAATGAAATTAAGATAGGAGCTAGTCCCCGGATTTTTATTGGACCTACTTGTGCTAAAAAAGATCAATTTTCCCACCAAGGCGATTCTGGAGGACCTGCTTTTATTGATGGTCTGATTGTAGGCGTGTGTACTGGTGGAACTGATCCAAATTATAACATCAATGTTATATCCGCGTACACACCAATAAGTCTTTATCTAGATTGGATTAGAAAAACAATGTCGGAGTCACAAAATGCTTAGGTTTCCTAGATGACTTGCACATAAGGCAAAAGATTTTCATACTAAATTGGTCACGACATGTGCTAAAAACTGTTAATAATGATTTGCGTAAAATATGAGATGAAAACAATTAAAACACAGAGTTAAGTAATCACATATAAGATCAAAGATAATAGTAGAAGAAGCTAACTTATATCGTAAGAAGGCTTAAACGGAAATGGACTGGTTATACTTTAAGAAGTAAGAGAAATCAATCGTCAAAAGACGTTACAGAATGATATACTCGAGGTAGAAAAAAGAGGAAATGAGCGCAGAAGAGGAGATGGGAATTTGACATCAAGAAAACAGCTGGAGGGTTATGGAGAAGATAAACAAGAAACAATACTATGGAGACAGCTAGGGAAGACCTTTGCTAAGGGCCAAGTTGAAGAGCAACAACAGCAGCCACAACAAGAAAGCAGTGGACGTCAGCAAGAGAGGCTGCAGTAAGTAATCAAGTAATGTAACTACGAATTAAGAAAATCATATAATTGTTCTTGCTATATTGGTTCCAATATGGTGATTTCCGTCGATCCGGCGATTTAAAAAAAAAAATGAACTAATTATGATTAATCTATGTTTGGGCGATGATTAAACCGCATTTCACGAGCATCGATCGAGGTCGTATGTTGAACTCTGTAAGTTATTAATGTTGAATAAGTATCATGTCGAATTACAAGTCAGTGTGCCGTGTTTTTCTTCTAGTAGAATAAAGCTACACAATTTATTTAAATCTCATAAAACTCACTTAAACTAAAGGCCTCCAAAGGAAGGATTTGCCAATGGCCAAGTCCAATAAAGTTAGGATTTAGCCATAATAAATACACTGGGCAAGCGGGTTAGTTGTCGCAGGATATGTTACTAATTTTGCATAGAGGAATGCTTCTGATCGTTCTCTGTTAAATAAGTCGATTCTTACGACATCCGCGGGACAGGTAAGTCGCCGGCAGTCGGCGACCGTCGTACGACGTAGCGCGACTTAGGTTAGAAAGAGTTGCGGGCATACTGTCGTTGGTCTGTAAGAGACGTAAGACGTAAAATAAATAAACAATATTTTTAGGGGTGCAGTGCTGTCCACGTTTGAAATAAATCATTTAAAAGGAAATGGTGATGTCACTTAGAATTTTGTCTTGACCAAACCTTAGATAAACCTTCAAATTATTTTATGAACTACTGTTTATAGTTTAAAGTGAGAACGTACGTGAATTCTTTTTGAACCCGCTACTCCTGCTTACCTCAAGTCTAATTTTCAGTTTCAGGGATAACCATCTCAGAGATCTTCGTTCTTCTAAAATTTCAACCTTTTTTTGCCAGTTCACCGGATTGGGTTCTTAACACATTCTTTTATCGTCCAAGCTATAAAACTATGGAACGAATTTCCAGTTGAGGTCCGGAAGGCTAAAACCCGTTTTTCATTTAAGAAACAGGTGAAGGCACATTTTCTTCAAAAACTGTCAGATAGATCATAGTGTATTTATGTAGTGTATGTAGTATATTATTATGAAGGTATTGTTTATTTTAGCATATACTTTATAGTGTGTATTATTTGCATGACGTAGTTTATTGTTTTGATTATTATTTTTACATCTTTTCTTTCTTTTTTACCATATACCTGTCAAGTTGTGCACTACCCCTATCATTCTCCACATCACCCGTTTGGTTGACTGGTAGATAAGGCCTTAGGCTTTAAGTCCTTGTATTTACTTGTATTTGTTTATGAAGTTGAAGAAATAAATAAACGTGAAGCTTTCCTACGCACATTTGCGAAAAACGGCCACTTTTAACTAATGTGCGAAGAAAAGCTTCACCATGGTATAATAAAACTGGTATTCTCTTCCCAAGATGGAACTTGACTACGTCACAAAGTGCTGCCACTGATTGTTCTTTTTAGTAAATTTAAGGAATTTCTCAATTAGTTCATGAATATTAAATAAAATATTAAGTAACTTAGCTATTTAGTATGTCGCAATTCTCGCGTGATTCATCAATTCAATATTTTATGAATTGATATAACGGATTATTAATTCGGAATTGGTACATAAACTTCAAAAATGCATTACGCTCGGGTAATTCATTTTCACACAGTGGCAACACATCAAACTGATGACGTAGTCAAGTTCCACCTACGTCATCAGCTGTCACGGGAAGAGAATACCTTATTTTATTATACCATGAGCTTTCACGTTCTCATTTTAAACTATAAACAGTAGTTCATAAAATAGTTTCAAGGGTTATCGAGGGCTTGGTCAAGTCCCACTTTAAATGATATCTCCGTTTCCTTTCAAATGATGTATTTCAAATGTGGGCAGCACTGGACCCCGGAAAATTCATATATGTAAAAATACTTAGCATAAATTTGTTGACGACTTAATGCTAAATGTGTGTATAGCGTTACACCGTAAATAGGGTAAATACTCTACCTTAATCCACATTTCAAAATATTTATTTTTATTAAACTAATGCGTACTCACTTTCGTGATAGTTTACAAGTTGAAGGGACGTATTCCGTCACCGTGTAATGTGAATGGATGGATTTCAGGAACCCGCTTATCCTTTTAATCTTTTGGGTGCGGTTGCCGTGATAGCGGAAACTTGACATGAATCAATATGACTATATTTGCTCTAGTTCTTTGTATTTTATTATATTTAGTAAAGATCAGTCGAGTGCGCTTCTCAATTTCTCAAGAGGGCTGGTGTGAAATTTGGTACCTAAGTCAATATATTCGGCACTTTACTTTTCAAATACCTGATTAATCCAAACCTAACTTTAAAGCTATCTTTGCTCATTCCTGATTATAGGATGTAAGAGCATTTTAGGTTTCAAAGCAGCATAGCTATGGAGCTGTTCTATCCAAGGTGCTAATTTCACCAAAGCAACATAACAAAAATATTTTAATCAAATATAAGTACAGTTGTACACAAAAGCTAAGGTTCTGCTTTCATCTTCAATTTTAAAAAAACATCTTTGTACGTAGTATTTACAATTTCAAAAAATATTGGTTGAGAACGGCGTGCATTAATCACCTCCTCCAGATTTTATTTAACCATTGGAGGAACTACCACCAGGTCGTAAACTACCATGGGTACCATGGAAAAGCTGAAACCGACTGACTGAGGAAGGCCGGTGTAAACATAATTTGATCCGGTGTGTGTCCAACACAGTGTCTAGTCTAAAAAAATTGTTAAACCATATTGTGATATCCTTTATTTCGCAACAAGTACAATAAATATTGCTGCTTGCAAGATATTACTACTAAAACAGTGGGTATTAGTAGTAATATCTTATACGAGTATGCATTCAAAAGTAACAAATAAGTACCTAATCAAGAACGAAGACATTGGTGTATTTTGAATGAAGACATTTTCGGATCAAGTATCATCTGGATGTTCTTTATTTAAGTAAGTAATGTAAGTAATAATGTTTCATATTATATTGAACAAACACTAAACATACATTCTACGTAAATAGGTAACATTCCATCAATTTTCTTTGCAATTGCCCTTCTATACAATTAAAGAATGTTCCGTGCCATAATGGTACTGAACCTGAGGTGAGCGGTAATGGGCACAGGGCCCTTAAGATGGAAGCCAAATTAGGGTGTAGTGGGGTGTGTGCCGAAAATACGCAAAAGCTGAGGGAAACCAAGTTATTCGTAGAGTGATATTAGGGTAACGAGATTGTATGCCCTTTGTTATTACTTTCGAATTATGGCGCTATTCAGGAGCTCAGTTCAGGAGGCAAGATAAAATACTGTAATGACATAGATAGGTACTTTTACAAATGAACGTAATACCTAGTTATTATGATGTATATATATAAACTTTCACGTTTTTATCTGTGTAGGGGCAGACAGTATTTTGGGTCTTGCAGCTTTAAGCAGATAGTGGGCGAGTAAGGAATCAAAATAGTGATGGGTTGCTATAGCCGCATCACCTATCGCATAAGATTAGTTTACTACTTACTTTAGGTTACGCACTAGCACATAACTTCACTATGTTATGTGCATGTACAAAGAGGTAACTGATTTAAGTAGCTTTATTAAGATTACCACAGTTTATGTTACCATTGGGACCCAACCTCAGTAGCCTGTTCCACTCACATACATCACGGTTAACGCAATAAAAGTATACGTAGCGACAAAAACTTGAACCCGTAGAGCTGCCGTCTAGAGCGATTTATCGTACGTAATGTCACAATAAAAAAATATAAAAGCTGTATACATCAGCTAACTACCTACTTGGGTTAAAAGTGTGGCCTTACAATTTAAAAAAAAATTAAAACCGTCATGTGTTCGCAAAAAAGCCACATAGGAAATCGTTTAAATGTGTACACCTTGGGAGATTGACGAAGAAAGCTTCAGATCTAATATAAATCACCATCTAAACAATACAATACAAACTAACTTTATTACCTACACCATAATAAACACACAAAAACCATCGCCTTCGGCTCGAGTCGCCTTCCTTCAAAAAACCCTTGGCCTTGGGTTCCTCGCACAGTGTCTCTTCAACGAGCTATTCCTATGGCTATGGGCTACTTTTATTACTCTACCCTCATTAGTAATTCGATCACGTAGAGGAAAATCCGAGCATAGCCATCTCCTTATAATACATCATCATCATCATCACTAGGTCTTTTAGTCTCTACTGCAGGAGCACAACCCTCTCTGTATTACCAGAGCTATACTTAGCTAGAGCAGCCAGAGGACTTTGGCCTTCACTCTCCTCGCTGGCCAGACGGGTCGGAGAGGTCTCATTGATATTTATAAGCTTTGTGATAATTTGTGAGAAGTGTTATTTATAAGACTTGGAGTGGCCCTATTTTTCACTGCCGGTAACTACACGAGTGCATATTTTAATGTTATGAGACACCACACGCGTAGACACTTACCCCTTGACACATACCTTCACCCCATCCAGGAGCCGTAGGTCTGACAGAAGAATCTTTAAAAAAGAAAAAAAAAACAACTTCTTTTATTTTTATACCGGTGTCGAATGAGGTGCGCATCTGGTCGAGACAAAAGGAGGCTTCGGAGCTGGCAGCTTCCTTGCCCAAAAAATTTGCCTTGCTATTCAGCGAGGTAACGCTGCCGGTGTTCTGGGTACTTTGCTTCCATTAGATGAATTTGAGGAGTGAGAACGTATTTCATATTTTGTTTTGTTTATTATATTTTATTTAGCTTGAGCTTTTCATTTAGATTTAATTCATTTAACTATTTTAATCTTATTTTAATATTATATTTATTTCATGTAATATAAGTATAGTTTAATTTAAATTGTATATACTTACTTATTTTCTTGTCAATAAATATATTCAAATTTAGTTTATTTATTCTTTATTTTGTCCCAGTGAGGGGTAAAAGTGAAAAGCAAGTCTTTTAGAGAAGCAGAATTTTTTAAAAGAGTAAGAGTTATATAACTATTTTAAGTACTTACTTTTATTAATCCTGTGACCATTTCATTTTAAAGGTATCAGTAACTCATCCATCACGGATTATTTAACATACATACATACATATTTTCACGCCTGTTTCCCATGGGGATAGGCAGAGCCTATGGATTTCCACTTACGATCCTTGCTAACATATTTTGCTTCGTCAACACTCATTACTCTTTTCATTACATGCTCTCCGGTTATGGGTATTCCTTACATCACCTTTCTTCAGAAAATCTGCTATTTTATCGCAGAACGTTCGTCGCGGTCGATCCGATCCGGTTCTCCCATCCACATCCGCACGATATTTTTTTTAAATCTTCTTTCATTTATCCTCTCATTAGTAAATGTATCCTTACATAGTAATACTGGGTAAGTAGATACCTAATCTTAAATCTTTGGGCCTGTGTCCAGCAGTGGACGTTGTGCGGCTGAAATGATGATGATGATGAGATACTTAATATAATAGTCGGCTATTTTCAAGTATTTTGTGGAACATCGTTGAAAATTTGTTTTAATAATAACTGCATAAAACCTTCCGGTTACCGCCCGCTTTAAATAGTGTTGCAAATTTAAGTACCTCCATGCGCGTTCATATATTACTTTCATGTGTGATTTTGTAAGTTAATTAAAAATAGGTTGCATCTGCAGTGCTAATAAATGTGTTAAAAAGTGCAACACTTTTCATTTTAACGGTAAAGATGTGGCATGTAGAAACTAAAATCAAAAATTTTGTTTTATCTTTAAAAGTGATTTTTGTAACATAAACTTATTCTCCTCGCCATTTCCCTATATGCGGTCGGGTTTGGTTGTTGTAAATAAAATAAAATAAAATATCTTTATTTCGGACCTTTTTTGTCCATAGAAGAATTATACATTATACATTAGTCCTCTCCCACATTCACCAATTACATATATTATACATATCATATCACATATTACATGTATTTTTCTTATTAATATCGTCAAAACATTTTAAAATTTAAAATTGTAAAATAAAACCATTCTACAAAAAGATTAATTATGAATAAAATGGTGTAATTAAGCATTTTAGGGGAATAAAATTTAAGCCTTAATTGATTTTACGACTGTATACACACCCCACTATTATTATCTCGACTACGAATAGAACTAAGTAGGAACCTTAAAAACTTACTACACTACTTATACTTAGACATTATACTTATTCAGAGACTAACCAAAAAGTAGCCTAACTCAGGTAAGCTTTACGTTATCTAATTGCTTTGAAGTACCCAATAATAACAGGTACTACATCATGAAATACCTTAGCATGGCAATCCAAATGATGATTTCCACTAGCCCTTGTAACTGATAGACACTTTTATACTTTGTGTTATTATTCTCGAGCAAACAGATTTTAAAAATCCTTAAGACTCTTATCTCCACGACGTGAGTGCGACTGAAGTACAGTCGAGCTCCCTTCATAACCCATCTCACCCTTGTCAAAGGATGACATACTCTTATTAAGGGACCCTTGGTTTACACCCTACGATCAAAGCCACTTCGATAATTTCGTTCGTGCCAACCCTATTTCTAAGATTACTTTAAGTTACGACGAATGCCTTGGGAAAACAAGGGGTGACGAATTATTTTGATTAAAGGTTAACAACTAAGTTGGTGGACTCAACCATATTGCAAGAAAATCAGAAATAATTTGTCTAAATGTCAGTGTCTTATTTTCAAGTTTACTCTCTTCGTTCGTCACTACTAGTAAACTTAATAATACTACTAGTAAGTAATAACAGGCAAAGTTGCCACTTGAAATAATATGGGTCTTCATATTATTTCAAGTGGCAACTTTGCCTGTTATTACGGCAAGCTATTATATTTTTTGGCTTACCGAAGTAGATATTAATGTACTCAAATAAAGAAAGCGAAACAATTGCGATATTAAAAAAAAGAATTTATTTCGCTAAAACAATAATAAATTACCTACTTGTTTTTTTTTATTTGTGATTGGGGCTAGAACTAGTCTTAGAGTTTTCAAGCTGCCTAGAAGCATCAGGCAAAGCTTGAAGATATATTTCCTAATTAATGACTTGTTAGTTTTAGTGTGTTTGAGACTCATACAGCGTTAGAGTTTTCAATTTGGCATTTCAACGCCTGCACGTGAAATTCGAGGCATAGAGAACCGCAAGATATTTTACCCGCACGTCATCGACCCAAGTAATTATTTAAATAGAGCAAAACTGTTATTATACTTTAGTTAATTACTTTAGACGTTACTTTACGGAAGCCATGTTAAGTTAATTAACGTACTGCGGTGGAAGTGTTTAAATAAATTGCATGTTTATTTTCGCAAGTTATCTTATGAAAGAATTCACTTATTTTGTGTAAATTAAAAATGAAGTGCAATGTTGTAGTATAATGTACCGGTCACAATAGACAAGTAATATGAATATTGCTGTACACTGTTATGGGTGAAAATGTAAACAGTTGTTACACTATTGTTGTTGTTTTTTTTCGTGTGTGTAAGCGTCCAACCCTGGTGTCGGATTTTTCAGGCTGTCTAAAGGCATTTGACATATCTTGACGTGTGGTTTCCGGCAGAGTAGAATAGGACTACTTCAAGTCTTCTTGTGGATATCGTAGAAGGCGACTTAGGAAATACAAGCTAAACAAAGCTTATAAACATCAATGATACCTCTCCAACCCGTTTGGCCAGCGTGGAAAGTGCAGGCCAAGTCCTCTGGCTGCTATGGTCAAGGATGGCTCAAGTAGTACTGAGAGGGTCGTGCTCCTGTAGTGGATGATATCTTGACGACTGCCATACAATGATGACGGCCGGGACCAACGGCTTATACGTTCCTTCCAAAGCACGGACGACCTCGATAAATTTTTATACACTTGTCGTCACCCATCCAAGTGCAGACCACGCCCGGTGTCGCTTTACTTGCGAAAGCGCAATGCGCACTGTCGCCGGGCCATCGAGCTCCTCAAACATACTTACACTACTAAGGACAAGTTGCACTAGTAAGTAGTTGGCACACAACTTCAGATTTGCGACTTCACACGCCTTTTTTTTTGTGAACCCTTTACAGATGTGGCTCATTTTTCTACTTCCGTCATCAAGTTCATGAAACCAAAATTAAAGATACTCGAGTAAACTTTGAATAAGTATACAAACTTCTATGAGTATTATACAAGTTCATTAGGTAGAAACGCTGGATTATACTTACATGTAGACTTAGACTATTCACTTGCTTTTCTCACTCGTTCAATGAGTACTCAGCATAAAAATGTTTGTACGAATCTCCACGAATCCGGTTTAAAATGTACTCGCAAAATTTTTATGTTCCCAAAAAGACCAAAAGTTTTCTTAGATTCAGGGGTTTTAAAAAGTAAACAGTGAAAACCGTAATACCAACGTCCTTTATACGCCAATTTTTTTTAACGCATTTACATATTCACAAAGCTGTTAGGAGGGTTGTGTGGTGTCTATTTTATTTTATAATTGACCGAGCGAGCGAATCATCTCAGTTTTGAGATTGGCTAAAAAATGCTTTTGTCCGGCTGTCTGGCTGTCTGTCAGTCTGTCAGTCAGTTTGTTTGGCTGATCTCGCATACTGATCGCATTTCTTAAGCGATTTTGTGAAATTTTGTGAGAGGGTTTCAAAATGTTATATTTTTTTGAAGATTTAGTTTATCAAAATTTTTCAAAATGGCAGTTATGTGGGGCTTGAAAACTTTATAAGTATGTAATCTTTTTCAAAAATGTCATAGATCTGATGATAAACATGTCTACAGTAGCTGACTCTATACGTGAGCAACCCGTTAACTCTTTTTAATAATGTCTTATATCTTTTTTGTTACGCTTATTTGTCTGAACATTTTTAACCGACTTCAAAAAATAAATAGGTTATCAATTTGTCGGAATCTTTTATGTTTTTTGAAGTGAAAACTATATTAGCCCTGTTTATTATGCACTTTGTAAATCACACTTTTTGAGATAGGTAAAAAACCATTGAGCTTGCGAAATTGTTTCTGAAACCGACACCAAGTTTTCACTTCTGTTGGCACTCCCAGAGTGCCATTGTTTTTTTTTTATGTAAGTTCATCAATCGAAAAATTACCAACTTGAAGATGCCTAATTAATATAGAAAATTACAGAAAATTTCCTTTTTGTTTGAAAACGCATACATCTTTGAAAAGGCATTTTAGTTTTGAAAAATTATATCCAATAATCTTCAATGGGCGGAGTGACTCATGAGGTCTAACAGCTCACAGGGCCACTAGTCACTAGTGACATATCCGGACTGCGAACTTCGTTCTAGAAAGTTTAAAGAGGGGATATACGTGCATGGGGTTGCTACAGACTTATTTGTTGCTGGGCGGTAAAATCGAATATAATGTAGATGAATGTTTTGAGTTAGGGAATCATTAACGCTCTGCTGCCGCACATATCACTCGGCTTGGCAACCGCTGAATTATGCCAGCCGGCTTTTGACAATGGAGATTTCCTGTATGTATATCGAATTGTGTTGATCAGACTCGAAGGCATCGCCCGATTGGCAATACTGTCAATGTCTGATTGTAAGTGGGCGTGAAGATGGCAAAACGGAATCAAAATAGTGATGGGTGCTAGTCGCATCGCCTATTGACATAATACAGATTTTTGCATATTCCTTCTATCTGCTACTATCTGCCCTAAATGCCGTGTGGTATCCGGCGGAGTAGAATAGGACCACTAAGGACCACCAAGTCTTGCCGTGGATGTCGTAGATGGCGACTTAGGAATGACAAGCTAAATAAAGCTTATAAACATCATGATACCTCTCCAACCCATCTGGCCAGCGTGTAGAGTGTTGGACAAATCCTCCGGCTGCTCTGGCCTAGTATGACTTTGGTAATACAGAGAGGGTGGTGCTCCTGCAGTTGAGACTAAAAATACCTGATGATGATGATCATGATGAGTAAATCCTAAAAGACGATACATTTTTCTTTTTTTCTTTTCTCCCACACTAGTGAAAATAACCGAGATCCAACTCCCAATCCTAGATATAACTAATTATAAGCCGCTCCGAGCTGCAGAAATTCAATAACTATCCGAACTTTAACAAAATATTGGAGCGCGCGTGCTAACTAGAATTTATAGGTGAAAGTTTTTCCGTTACGGCGATGCATATGCTAACCATTTTATATTTTGTATGGGCTATAACGTCGTTATATAAGTTTAACCGACTTCAAAAAGGAGTAGGTATCAATTCGACCCGAATTCTTTTTTCATTTTTTTTTTCTTTTGTATTATATTTGCTACATAATATCTTTGTTACTTGTGAACCGATTTTGATGATTCATTCTTTTTTTACAGCCTTTAGTACCAATGCTGCTCAATATAAATTAGGTGAAGACATTATAAGGAACTTTTGAGATATGGAAGAAAAAGTAAAACAAAATGAAGTCATTTGTCTTTTTGTTAACTTTTCATACAGATATAGTTTTTAGGAAAACCATCTCTTAACTAGTTTAATTGTCACTTGAAGATATTTAAACAAGATAAAATCAATATGTTTTTCTCCAATCTGCTCAATCTTACGAGTATCCTCTAATGTTATGAATATATCTGAACAAGAGGCCGGAAAGCACACTAAGGGCGAAAATGTAATTGATCACGTAAAAAGAAAGAGATAAAGGAATTATTGCAAATCGTTTCACCTGCTTTTTAATATACTTATAGTCGTAGAGCTTTTTCCACTCAGACAGAATGCTTTATACTCTTTTGTATACTTTTTAATCCTTCAGTTTCACTTTTTGGCCAGCTGATATTAAAGCCATAGTTCTACAATTAATTCAGAATTTGAAACTCTATTATAAAAACAAATTCATTATAAAAACAAAGCAAGCCTTTTCTATAAATTTACCTTGACGAGCACAGATTCTGATGTTGTTTGACGATTTATTTTTTATTTTTGTTTAAGATAGTCCTCACTTAAAAGTGCAGTGATGTACAGATTTGACTGTAACGTAAACCAAACAGAAGCAGGAATCTAAAATTGTGCAAATTAAACATTTAGTCACAAACGTGGTTTTATTTTCCAATCAAGAAAAGGATTCGAGTTTATTTAAAATATAAACACAAACAAATGTAATATGCAGGCGGTCAGTGTATTCTGGAACTTTATTTTATGTAGAGGAGCGTAAAAACTTGTATTTATTGGACCGATTCTCTTGTAATGAAGTCTCGTAAGGAAGTGGGTCAACACGGACATTTATTCTGACATAGAGGACTTTAATAACAAAGGAATACACTGCAGGTTCCTTAATTTAGTCTGTACTGCCTCTTTAATAAAAATACAAAAAAAATACACTTTACATTTATTATTTATAACAAACATACATAATTACATACTCATAACTTAGAAACTTAAATAAAAACAAATACTCTAGAACACTACTTACTACTAATATATTCAAATAAAATGTCGATTCCAGTCTGGTTAGGATATTGTAGGCTTTAAAGCTGATTATTTGAAAAGAAAGATGATTCTGTGTTGCGTACCTATATACTGTGGGTTCCAAACACCCACCTATTTTGGATTGGTTTTGGTCTACGTTGGGATTGCGGAGATCAGACGGCCGTCGCTCTGTAGTCCCATTAACCTCGTCTAATCACCAAGGTTAGGTAGCAGACCCCGGGCTCTGAAGCATTTTTCGCTGAGGATGTAATCGGGAATACGCTTGGATGATTATGATGCTTGTATTTAGTAACCTTTAGTTGACTCTTATGTCATCGACAGGCCAGGTGTGTGACCTTATTCCAAGCCGGAAACTACTCAGCAAAACCGAACATATTAATCTTCATCACCCTATAGAAAGTGCCAGCTCCACAAAATATACACTTGAAGGCTGTATTCAAACATTGACTTACTAAATATCGCATATAACACAGCAATTCACAAACATGCCTTGCCTGAACAAACCGAGAGGAGGCTTAATTAGACACCTACAATATTCCAGTAATTGTTTCGTGTGACGTAGTTAATGTACAGTCGACAACAGAAATACATTAGTTGAAGTTGTTAAATTAATAATTAACAAGTTTATTGATAAAAAATGCAGAAATTGAATTGTTAAAGTATTTATTCACTCAGTGTTATCGACTGTCAGTCTACCAGAGCCAAAACGAGGTTTTCAACTGGTACTACTTTGTAACTAAAATTGAGGAGTATATTATAATTTGATTATGGCTTGTTCTTTTTTATCGTGTGTGTTCGTGACTAACACTAGAGTTTTTAAGCGCCTTAAAGGTCTCTGACATGGTTTTAGTTAACGACTAATGTCAAAGACAGTGACCGCGATCGAATGCTTAATGTGCCCTCCTAAGCACGGATCATCTTAATTATCAGACAATCATGTGATCAGCCTACAATGTCCTAACCAAACTAGGACAACAACACAAAGTCATTGCCCCCGCCGGGGATCGAACCCGCGACCTACAGGTATGAGCCGAAAGCTCTAACCACGACACCACTTACACTTACAGAAAAATTATACTTATTGATTCACGCAAGGAATTTGTCATTAGTAGGCTAGAGTTTTCACAAAAGTAGAACGGTCTCTAAGTATAAATAAATAAATTATGACATTAAATAAAAACATACAATACATTACATAAAAATTACATTAAAAAGTTCACCAATTCAATAAAACTAGATACTCAGTCAATCTTAAATAAATGGCAACCTACTTTAAACAAGTCTAGTTAGAAAACATATTTAAGTTCAATCCAACATCGTTGTAAGTGGTCGCGGGGAAAATTCTCATTTGCTAGTTTTTTCAACCCACCCCACGCTCCAGTTTTCAACACGTTTTCAACTTTATTCCCGCTTGTGTCAACTTCAATCATTCTCCCATAAAAGGATTTAGTTCCAACGAAATATTTTATGTTAATTGAAATACTTTGCATTTGAATATTAAGGTGACAATATGTGACAATATGTGACAGTCGTAATCATCATCATCAGGTCTTTTGTCTCCACTGGCAGGAGCACGACCCTCTGGCAGGAGCCAGACCTGGCCAGAGCAGCCAAAGGACTTGGCCTACACTTTCCTCGCTGGCCAGACGGGATGGATAGGTCTCATTGATGTTTATTAGCTTTTTAGCTTGTATTTCCTAAGGAAATACAACATACGACCCATGAGAGAACTTGGAGTGGTCCTATTCTTCTCTGCCGGAAACCAAACAGCAAGGATAAACGTAAGCCGGATATTAAAATTCATCTCTTTAAGGATGAGCTTAAGCTATGTTAGATTATACTGTCAAAGTTACTATGAAAATAGATACAGAAATAGTTAAGTATATCAAGACAGGCCATAGTAGGTATATTTATTCTTGATGTTTCATTTTAACTTGAAAAAAATGTGCTTTAATACTTAAGTAGATACTTATCTAAATAAAATGATGTAAATTATCCATAGTATAAATTATTCAATGATATAAGGAGGCGCCTCCCAGACAAATCCTGATTACTTATAACTGACAAATGCGAATTCATCTCAGACTAGCGACAATCGATAATTATCGCAAACTTTATGGCGGTTGTCCCATGTCTTTCGCATTCGCCGCGCCGTTTGCGTGGCCACGCAGTTGATGTCAACTGTGGCCCAATCGGACAAGCGGTCGCGGCGGTCATATATTGCCATTCCCGTCGTCAGTAGTCAATGAGTCGATTGGGTGTTGTTCTCGGTTTTGTACAGTTGTTTGAAATTGTAAAAAATTTTACAATTTTAATTAGTAGTGATTTGTAATGAGTTTAGAAAAGCCCTGAATTTGTTAACTCTCTGCTAACAGACTTTTTGCCGCTTTTAGTAGTAAAATTTTAAATGTAGATCATATATTTAATTTCCACTTTAGGTTGTCTATGAGTATTAAATTTACTAAGGTCCTTCAAGTAATTGTAGAGACTTGTGCCTCTGGTTGTACGCATGTATTTGTACGTGGTGTCGAAGCGAGATAAGAAAGGCTTAATTTGAAACTGTTATTACAGACTAATTAATTTGCTCACGTTGCCGGATTACGAGTACGTTACTGACTCCGCTACCGAATTACTAGGTAATTATATGTTAATTGTTTGATATAGGCACTTCCCTCATTATGTACTTATTTATATAAACACCGTTTCATGCTGACTAAATTAAACAAAATCCAAATCTGTTAGCTAAAATACAATGGAGAATTTGGAGACATCCACGAGTGACCTTACAATTTTAGTTATTGGATTAAAAAATCGTAGGGTTTGCACGCGATTTGATCAAAGATTACCTTTTTAAATTTAATGAAATAACCGGGCAATTTTGAATTGGACTCGCGCACCAAGGGTTCCCTACGATTATCTATAAAAAATCACGTTTTTTGTATGGGCGTCCCTCTCAATTAGTATAAGTTTTTAAAGCGGCAATAGAAATGCATCATCTGTGAAAATTTGAATTGTCTAGCTATCACGGTTCATGAGATACACCCTGGTGATAAATAGATGGACAAACAGACATATGGGCAGCGGAGTTTTAGTAACAGGGTCCCGTTTTCACCCTTTGGGTACGGAACCCCAAAAGAAGAATATAGAATTTTAGTTCTTTTGGTATTTGTTTATTGAGAAAAAAGTAATAACAACAAAAAAACTTAACTAAACTAAACTAAGCTATAAAATAAACTTATACTAAATTATGCAAAATAAAAAAATCTCATCTTGTCCATGCGGCATGGTTGCAAGAACGCTGGCTGCGTTTCCTCGCTGGATAGCAATGCTGATCCGTTGAGCGAAAAAACAGCCAGCCCTCTTGTCACCTGCAGCGGCTATCAGTCACGGGGAGATTTCCTTAAAAAGTCTCCTCGCGCCAGGGCCCCATGGTCCAAATGTTTCAACACCAAACGGCACAAATAAATAATCTCCACTGAGAGATGAATATTAGCGCCGCTTGGCAGCCTTAGCACCTTCAGCAGCCGCCCCGGCCCTCAGGGCTGACTCCCTGAGATGGGAAGGCGCCAGTGTGTCCACACATGTTGCGTCCCACACTAGAGCTCTTCCGCGTTCCCAGGGAATCAGCGACATCCCATCTGGCCTCTTGCCATCATTTCGTGATACACCCCGGGGTTCCAGGGTGCAGGGAACGTTTATGGTAGCAAGAGCCCTTTTGATGATGTTATTTAAAGAGCCGTGGCGAGAAAGTCTACCTGCGCTAAGGTGACAATATAGGCCATGGAGCCCAGACCGATCGACGTCACTGCCGCATGGACAACGATGGGGCGAACATACCGGCGTTCCTAGGCGGAGACCAACTGCCGTACGGAAACTATTATTGTCCAGCAGTGTACCAATGTTGAGGGATGGAATAGCATGCAGCCAGTGGCTAGACTCATTGGAAGAGACTGCTAGAAGCCGAGCGCGATCGATGTCACTGTGGAAATTTTGAGCCAAATCTTTGAAAGTTCTCTCCACTAAAGGGGTATCCCAGCGTTTTTGTTGGTTTAATTCCACTGGAATATCTTCTTCAGGGCAGAGAACTGACCAGGTTTCCTTTGCCTCAGCTACCAGGTCAATTGTGACATCGTCTTTTTTTAAGATTCCTTTGCATAGTTCTAAGACACTGTGAGCAGAGGAAAGGAAAGCTGGAAGGGCAACACTAGAAATTTTCCTAATGCCTATGCCACCGTTTTTTATTGGTAGAGTTAATTGGTTCCAAGAGTTATCGCTAAAATGTAAATTTAGAATTTTTTCAACGGCGGCAAAAAGGCAAGCATCTAATTTGTTTATTACTTCCGAATGTTTCCAGATTGGACTAAAACGGAGGAGATAGGTAAATTTGGGGACAAAAAGGCAGTATTTGAGAATGGTATATGCTATGTGGAAATTTAGAATATCCAATCTGGAGGTTGTAAAAGTAAAGTTATCTAATTTCTTTTCCAAAAGGGGTTCAATACTATCGTCAAATAGTGGTGCGCCAAGGAGAAGTAAAGAATCTTTGGATGTCAAAGTTATGTCAGGGGATATATCCATAAACTTGTCCAGAATATTTTTTTTTGTTGTTTCCGAATTTTAGTTGGGATTCAAAATGGAATAGAACGGTAAACTTAGTTTGCGTCTATATATCGCTTTTTATCTCATTAGTGTAGTAGCCAAAGGCACAGGTGACAGAGAAATGTTCCCTTAAAACCATGAAATTGTTTACAAGTTTGATCACTTAAGTTCTTTCTACTAATACTGATGCGGACGTTATAATTTTTTCATAAGTCATCTTCGTTAAATTCATAATAAATTAAACATGTTCTCCGTCGAATAATCAGCCAAATGAAACATCACATCGCCATGTCGAATTTATAATAATTTATTAATGCAACACATTCGAGCCGTGCTGCGGTGACATAAATCAAATTTTACAATGATGATACTATGATTATAAGGAAATCGTTTCATCATTCGTATTTTATCAGGAATATCGTAATTCTGGTACAATCAATAAGGTCATTGGGTACAATACTTTGAGAAGCTCGGTGGCCCGGGCGGCGGGAGTGCGAATTACTAGCGCAGAACACCGGGCGTGGTCCACACCTGGATGGGTGACCGCAAGTGGTGTATAAATTTCTCGAGCTTCTTCGTTCTTCGGAAGGCACGGATAAGCCGTTGGTCCCGGCTGTCATTATTGTATGGCAGTTGTCAAGCTATGTCAGATGCCTTTAGGCAGATTTTTCAAACCTGACACCAGTGCTGATCAATAATTAAAATTTAATTCTTCCAGTATACTTTCTAACGTCAACAACAATGTTGTAATAAAAACCATGTCATGTCTATGGAAATACCTATTAGGTACTTCAAAGAAAGTAATCACTCTATCACTAATATTATAAAGGCGAAAGTTTGTGAGTGTGTGTGTTTGTGTGTTTGCTACTTCATCACGCGCGAACGGCTGGATCAATTTTATAAAATTTGGTATGCAGGAAGCTGACACCCTAGATTAACACATAGGCTACTTTAAGCGCGGGTTACACCACGGCGCAACTAGTAGAAAAATAAATATCAGTTACCATCAGCAAATCATAAACCACAAGCGTGCATTTGACAACCGCATGCAGTTTACAACTAGGGTAGTCCAAACATTGTCCAACTATTCATGAAGTCGATCAATATTCCAACTAGTTTCAATATCACTATTGTTACTCAAGAGTTGCAGTAACTTGCACACTGCGGAGTGCACTGAATAGCTGTGCAAATTTCAATTCACTTGCAAAGTTCTGCTGCTATAAAATGCATAACTTTGTGCCGCGAAGAAATATATAACGTGCTACAAGAAAATTATATCTTAATTAAAATTTTTAGCATACCATTTATATAAAAGTACTATATTATTTAATATATAAAAATAATTGGTACGTAACGCATACTAATATAACAAGAACTTTTCTACACTTGAATCATCATCAACATCATATCAGCCACAGGAAGTACACTGCTGGACATAAGCCTCCCCCAAAGATTTCCAAAATTTGAATCGGTAGCCATCATTTTGTTACAAACTGATTGACCGAGCGAGCGAAGCGAGCGAGGTCTCTAAATCGAGTTGGGGGCGAAAACACATTGTATGTATGTATGTATGTATGTTTGTACCGCGATAACAGCCGAACCGATGGTTTGATTTTGATCAAATTTGGTAGGCATGTAGGAAATATTAATAGAATTTTCAAGTTCTTTGGTCATCAAAATCGGTTCAGCAGTTTTCGAAATATTAATAAAAATGTCCGCGATTATGTAGCAAACGAAACCATAGCGCATTCTAGCTTTAGATAGCGCCATCTAGGGGTTATTTAGGAAACTGAATTGCGAAAAAAAATCGCGAGGTCTAAATTTGCGGTGAACTACTAGGTAGTTTACTAAATTTAGCAATTTTGTTGAGCGAACTTTGGTTCAATCGTTATCGCTGCTTGTCTGTGCTTCTGATGTAGTATTAGTAATAATGCTACAAACTAACAAGAGATCAGCGGCAACCAAAGCCCGCGAAGCAGTAGGTACTTCTCGTGCCAATAAGAGCTTTGTCAGCAAGAAACTTCGCCCTAACGCTCCAAACGTTTGTGTTCACAGCGTGAGTACGCAAGGAAAGTACGAAAACAGGAACTATACCCTGAACGCTTACAGCGTTAGCGTTCAATGCGTGAGCAATGGTGTTGTCTTAAACCTCACCATGTATCACCAAGGGGGAGGGGGGTTAATAAATGCCAAAAAAAAACATCAACAGGCGCCGGGGGAGGATGGAAAGAATCACAGCAGAGCTTCTGAAAGCGAGCGGAACGCTGTTACTGAAAGTCCTTCAGAGGCTTTTTTAATTCCATTCTGCTCGAGGGCGTAACGCCAGAAGCGTGGAACAGGGGCGTGGTGGTCCTGTTCTTCAAAAAGGGAGATAACACTCTATTGAAGAACTACAGGCCTATCACGTGTCTTAGTCATTTATATAAGTAGTTTTCGAGGGTCATCACGAATCGTCTCGTAAACAGATTTGATGCCTTCCAGCCTCCCGATTAAGCCGGTTTCCCTAAAGGCTTTAGCACCATCGACCACATTCATACGCTGCGGCAGGTTATAGAGAAGACGAGGGAGTATAACCGGCCGTTATCCGTTACGCTTGGGGTTAGTGGACTATGAAAAAGCCTTCGATTCGAACAAAACATGGGCCGTGCTTCAGTCTCCAGCAATGCCATATTGACTATCGGTATATCGAAGTGTTGAAGTGCTTATACAGTAACTCCGCTATGTCAGTCCGAGTACAGGAGCAGTGGACGACGGCAATTTCACTGCATAGAGGTGAAAACCAGACGTTATATCTTCGAAACTGTTCACCTTTGCACTGGAAGATCAAGCTTCTGGAATGGGAAGGATTTGGCATTAACATCAATGGCGAGTATATCACTCACCTTCGATTTGCCGATGATATTGTTGTTATGGCGGAATCGATGGAAGACTTAAGTATGTATGTACTGTGTTCGCAGACCTAAACCGAGTTTCCCAACAGGTGAGCCTTAAAATGAACATGGACAAAACGAAAGTAATGTCGAATGTCCATGTTGCGCCCCTACCTGTTTGTGTTGGGAGCTCCACCCTCGAAGTTGTAGATCTGGGTCAATTGATCCAGGCAGGAAGCTTCAGCTTCGAGGAAGAGGTCTTTAGACGAATCCGACTCGGCTAGGCAGCGTTCGGGAAGCTACGCAGTGTCTTCTCGTCAAAAATATCTTAGTTTTTTTAAGACTAAAGTTTACAAACAATGTGTGTTACCAGTGATGACTTATGGATCTGAAACGTGGTCCCTTACTATGGGTCTCATATGAGGGCAAAAGGTGCAACGCGCTATGGAAAGGGCTAAGCTCGGTGTTTCTCTACGCGATCGAATGAGATATGTGGAAATTCGTAGGAGAACTAATATCACTGACATAGCCCAGCGGATTAGCTCGTTGGAATGGCAGTGGGCGTCGCGCTATGTGTGCACATAGCGCGACGAATCCATGGCCGATATGGCAAAAATGTACTCGAATGGCGACCACGTACTGGTAAGCGAAGCGTAGGACACCCACCCGCAAGGTGGTCAGTCAACCTGACCAAGGTCGCTTGAAGCCGCTCTAGATCGGTCATTTTGGAAATCCTTGGGAGAGGCCTATGTCCAGCAGTGGACAGTTATGCGACTGAAATGATGATGATGATGAGACGTAGGCGTAAAATTGTTGGCGGTTGCATGTACATACGTTGCTCTTTCAAGATCTAAATGTCTTACGGATATTGCATTTGATCCAGGTTTTGATATAAATTGCTTAAATTATAAAATTATAAAACGAAACTTTTGCAGCTTAGAATGGAAGATGAAGGAATGTTGGAAAATCTGTTTCCTGCAAAGGTATCGAATCGGTAGTAATTAGGTTAGAATAATGTATCACAGTTTCATATAAATCACAGTTTCACTGGACATTAAAATTGGTTCAGTTTTGGAATAATATCGCGAGGTCTAAGTTCGCGGCGAACCACTAGTTAGACTTAATTTTTGACTTATTATTTAAAACAGAAGTAAAAATACTTGAAAAAAATCGTGGTACATATTATTAGGTCTAACAAAATATACTGAAACTATTTTAAGAATGAATTATTGTACATTTATTCATTTTTTTTCTGTGTATATTTTAATAATTGTAATTTTTTTGCTGTACAATAAAGTATTACTTAACTTAACTTAACTCCATGACACTGAACACGTATCGAAATATGAGAAGTAATTTTTGGCCTCCATTACAAGTTGACCGATCAGCTAATCCGAGTTTTTATGGAAAACCAAAAATAATTTTTCGTTTTTCGCTATATGTTTCTCGGGGAATATTGTTCACTATTGCAGACTGAATTCAGTCAGTCATAAACTGAAATGAAACTAATGTATAAGCTAGTATTATTAGCTTTAGCCAGTATAAATTTACATTATAATTTATTTATGTTAATTTTTGCAAAAAACTACTAGTTAACAGAAACAACGTTTTTAAAAAAAAACCATTACAAAGCAATTGTTTCATTCTGTTTCTATGAAAGCTTTGATCAAAAATGTAATTGAACGTAGTGAAAATATCGGACAAAACCTATTGTTCTTTTAAACAAGATTCCGGCAAAGTATAAACGAATCGTTTTACTGGAGCTCATTACTAAGTTCTGTAACTAACAATTGAGCCAAATTGAGGCGATATAAAGAGGAGCGTTGGAGTTTTTTTTGCGAAGCTGAATTGTAAGCGGTGTAAAGTATAGAGAACTTGCGACTAACGAAGAAGAATAAAGAGTAATTAATAAAAAACGATGTTAAAGTTTGGACCTAAAAGTAGTCCTTCGTGGTAAAAGCACTATGAAACTTTTATATTTTTCAGTTGACAAGCCAATTATCCATGACAAATTACAGCCATCTAGTACTTATAGTCTCTGAGTATAACTGCGGATGGATATACACACAGACAGACAAACAGACATAATGAAACTAAGGGCTTCTTTTTTCGCCACGTGACCCTAAAAAGAGAACTTAATAGTCTATTCCCTTAATCGGATTTTACAATTGCACAGAAAGAGAAGTATTCGATCAATCATTATGATTCAATCTAAGTTTTTACTTTTCTCCCCGACCTTTGGAGTGATTGCACCATTTCTAGAAATAGCTATGTCCGTATCTTGAACCGACAAGTTTCACTTCAAAACAGAAACCTAGATTGCGAGCCCCGTTTTCCCTCGCCGGGTATCTCGGTCACGTCAGTTCTTTGAGTACGCGGTAGATGCGCTGCAACGGAAGATGGAAACTTTACTAACAAGTATTTGTTTCGCTACGTGAGCGTCGAGTTCAGCTTCTAGGCGGAGTGAAAAGATATTAATCCATATTTGATACTAGCCGAAGCCCGCGACTTCGTTTCGCGTGGACTTTATGATTCCGGAAAATGCTCATCGGGCTGAACAACTTTCTAAGGCGTCATTTTTGTATTTCTTGTAGTTTAACTAGATCATTATGGTCTGCATCAGGTGTTCCATTTTCCAAAATTTTCCAATTAGGTACCTATTCTTACATTTTAGAAAGGCTTAAACACTATATAACAAAAAAGTTTCATTGAATCCGTCCAGTATTTCCGGAGATTAGCGCGTACAAACAGACAGACAGACATTTTGTTACTAAAGTCTAGTACTTTTGATAACTAAAGTTAGATACTTTTTTTAGAAGTACTAGTCTCTACGAGTTTACAGACCGCAAAAAATAAGAAAACTGAAGTATTTTTTCGTTTGCTTTATCTTTTCATCTTTTCTTAATCAATCGAATTACTACTTGGATTTATCAGTACCCAAGAAACAAAGTCTCTTTCTAAAATCGCTCTCTTCTGGTTAGCTTTATACAAAATTGTGCAATGTTGCTGCAAAGAAG
This sequence comes from Acrobasis consociella, assembly GCA_963555685.1. NCBI lineage: Eukaryota > Metazoa > Arthropoda > Insecta > Lepidoptera > Pyralidae > Acrobasis > Acrobasis consociella. The sequence continues at coordinate 9,352,712 of OY743115.1, forward strand.
CACTTCTTAAGAGTATTGGAATATAACAGCTTTAAAAAGACATTACACTAGAGAATGGAGCATAGTGCATTAGAAAGTTTAACGATTTTTGAAACAAAGTTTCAAGAACAGACGTACAATGGCCGCGTTTAGTTGGACATTGTAAAGACGATTATTGGAAAACTTCGATTGCTTTCAGCAATTTGTTTTCTTCGCAAACATTTCTATTCATCGACAACAAAAGATGACCAAACAAGGGACGGGATAAAATAAGTATGGATTCTTCAAACGATGTGCTCGTGTAATATGCAGACATTTGTAGATTAAAAATGTTTTTCTTTACGATGGTAGATAAAAATTCAAGTGCTTAGAAAATAGACTTAGCAAAATGCAAGTAGATCACGCTTCTTAAATTCTCCCGAAAACTGTGTTTTTTCCTAGCCTTTTATTATGTCCCACTGCTAGGCAAACGCCTCGCCCTTAATTATCTCTGTCTGCAGCAAGCTCTTTCCATCCAGGCAAAAACCTATCCATATCGTTTCGCCACCTGGTACTGGGTACCTCTGCCCCGGCGGCCCTCTGGTAACCAAAATGTTAATTTTGCCCACCTTTCCGGTCGCATTCGACTGACATGTCCCGCCCAGCTCCATTTTAGTTTGGCAGTTTGTACGCCTACATCTGCAATGCGTGTTTGAGAGCGTAGTTCTGTATTACGCCCTTCGTCTATAAGACGCAGGTCCAATACGCTGCGAAAAACTTAAAAAAAAACCGGGCCGTCATGGTTATGTTATATCGTGTAAATTTAAACCCGTACCTAATTTTATTAGCTACTCGTGACAAAGAGTTAGTATCGAAATACATTTGACCAGTATGTTTACAACACGTCTTTAGTTCTAATAGGGTTGGTACCTATGTACCTCTGAGCTCTATAGCTCAAAGGCATAAGACCAAATACCTACTGAGTAAATGCAAAAAACCACTTTTAACATGACGGTGGTAAAAAATTGAATATTGCTAGCAGCGCCGCCTACCGTCATAAATCCTTTAAATAAATCTTCACTCACAGACTAACCAATAACTAAGACAGTTCTAGAAAAGGTATGGAATATTATAGAGAAGAGAGACATTTAATAATTTGAATATTGATCAGAATTCGACTTTTATTGACTAACCTCCTTAAATATTTTAGGAGAGGGACGAAAATTAAGTAAATGTCGCCAAGTCACGTACGATCTTGCTAAATAGGTACGCGAAAAGTTTTGGCTTCGGCTGTATTAATTAGGCGTTTTCAGCGCAGAGTTGTCCAAGTGATTCTGGTAGTTAGAGCTTTATTACAAAACTCACTAGGTATATATTCTTCAATGCATTGAGTCAATTTGACAAAACACACTGTAATATTACATAATATTATTTTGTATCACTATTTCTGTAATTTGTAATTAACATTGTATTTTTTTTAATCTTATTTAGAACACTTTTTTAATTATATATTTTTAATATTCTTAGCTCTCTAGTTGCAATTTTTTTAATAATATGTTAATGCACAATCTGTGAATAACGTAGTTGGTTACTTACTCGTACTTAAAAAGAAATCTGTTGAGCCTGTAAGATCGGTAGCATTACACTGTATTTTGTAACTCTTTGTTGTTCCGTTATAAATAAATAAATAAAACAAATAAAAATAATACAAAATTATGTATAAATTTGATTAATATTACTATAATTTTATACAAGATTTAATTTTGTACATCTGTAGATAGAGTTCTTCACTTCACAAGTTTACAATATAGCGGCAAAACTCCGCAAGTGAATTGAAATTTGCACAGTTATTTAGTGCACTCCACAGTGTGAAAGTAACTGCAACTCTTGAGTCACAAAAGTGATGAATCTAGTCGGAATATTGATCGACTTTATGAAAAATTGGATAATATTTGGACGTACCCTAGTTGTGAAATGCATGCGGTTATCAAATTTAACTTCGTTGAATAAGCTTATTTATTAAATACACTATCACGCCTTTATAACTAACTGGGTAGATAAAGGTCAAGGTCGAAAGAACCTAGTCACCTTTAGCGTGATGATGGAAACACGGAATATTAATTGTAGTGAGTTGCTAACCGCCTATTATTTAGACTCTAGCCCATTACCTCGATTGGCTTTTACTAAATATAAATGCTCAAAAGTTGGTATTAGTAACTCGAGAACTTGTGATAATATATACATACATACTATCACGTGTTTATTCTTAACGGGAACAGCCCTGAGATCTTGCGGTTCTAAGCAGCCAGATCTAGGGCCGCAAAACTCAAAGGACACTATTAGCATAGGTGGGCAAGAAGTTGGAAAAAGAAATCAAAACAGTGATAGGTTGCTAGCCGCATCGCGTATAAAAAATGAATAGCATTTTCGCCTAGTCCCTCGATCGGCTTCTATGATCTCCGGCGAAAAGAGAAGCAGCTGGTACATTCTAAGTTTTTTCGTTTCTCCCAGACCAGCATGCTAATAATAATAACCGGAATGTAGTCTTGTAGACAATGCCACAAAACGTTATTCCAAGTAAAGACCCGCGTCCCTTACTTATGTTACGAACAATGATCATTAATTTGGATTAATATTGATGAAACTTTTCACTTTTATAATATTTTTTCTTAGTATGGATTTGTTGGAATATAAAAAAGCTAACTATTTTTCTGAATGGACAATAACAGACAGTTTTCAGTGTTCCAAAAAAAACTTTGCACTAAATATGTCAGTTTTGGGCTTTGTAGTGCCCAATAAAGTGCCAGCAGCAGTGTAAAACTACCACTACCATTGAAAACCATTCGTGTGAAATCTAGGGCAATTTGATCAGAGGAGATTTTTTTAAATTTTATTCGCTGTCAGATATACAATTCAAAACTATTCGTGTTGTAAAATATTATGCTCAAGTTTGTTACCACTTCACGCTTCAACCACTGAACTTATTTAGATTAAATTTGGTATGAATATAGTTTGATACCCAGGGAAGCACATAGGATAGGTTTTATCCCGAAATTTCCACAAAAGCGAATCCCACGGGCACAGCTAGTCAAAGAATACTTTTTATTTAAAAAGAAATGTCTAACTTAGTCATATTTTTCTTAATTTTTTGTCATTTGTCGGACAAAAAAATCATTTTTTGTATGATTAGATATTTTAGTAATACTTTATATTCAATTCGCAAAGTACTAAAGATACAACTTTTTTTCTAAATAATAAATTAAACACTGTAAGCACTTACAATCAATTGTTTTACCAAAAACTATGAAATGGTTACATTAAAATACGTATCTACATGTGTTGAAGTTTGTTTCCATTCGCATTCAATAAATAATTCGACATTAATTTATATCGGTCAACATTCCGATCGTTCACAGTTGACATTGTTCCCATTTGTATTCAACCTGCGTCATTTCGTACTGCTATTTTTCACGGGTAGTCGATGCCAGACACACTCGCAGAATGACTTACTAATAAAAGTAGTCTAAGCATACTTTTCGTTCTTTTTTTACAGCCTATACTTTTATCAGTCCACTTCTAGGCTAAAGGCCTCAATAAAGAGAGGTAATGTGAAATAGCCAACTTAAAAAAAAAATCTTAATCATAAGTATGATTAAGATTTTTTTTTGTGAACTATCTGTCGTAAGTCATTTTATTACATACTAACTTAATATTTCATTCAACGCCGTGTGATTTTCGGCGGAATATAATAGCACCACTCGAAGTCTTCCCGAGGATTTAGTAGAAGGTGATTTAGGAAAAATGCTAAACAAAGCTTATAAACGTCAATGAGACCTCGTCAACCCGTCTGGCCAGCATGGAGAGTGTAGGCCAAATCCTTCTTCTGCTCTGACTAAGTATCGCTCTGGTAGTACAGAGAGGGCCGTACTTCTGTAGTGGAGACTAAAAAGTCTTAATGATGATAATATTTTATGAAATAATCACTCTTCGTAGGGATAAACTTCTCAATTGTTTAACACCTTAAATCCATAAGAGCTCTAAAGTTAAATTAGACAAGACAACTTTCTGACATCAACAAAATTACGAAATTACCGTGCGAAAAAATAAAACTAGTTTGGAAATATAAATTAACTCGAAAAATAAAATTTTATCTTAGATGATTTAGTTATTCTATGAAGACGTGGTTCGTTAGCTACTATAGGACCTTTTGCATATAGATTCAATCTCGATTAAACCTTTTTACAGCACCCTTCCCCTAACACGAGCCTTTAGGGACCTGGTATAGTTATTTTTCATGAAGCCTTACCTCGCGTCGCAAGGAAATACCCTTAATCCGTTAAATGTGTAGAAAATACGGACGTGGAGACGGATTGGGAAAATGACCTTGTTAAAAGCACAAAAGAGTATTTTTAGGTAAGTAATATATCGAGGATCAACCAATTTGAATAAGCTTTTTATTTTGCTTTGGGTTATTTGACTCCCATGCTGGTCTGGGAGAAATAAAAAAAAAATAGAATGTACCAGCTGCTTCTCATCCCACGCAGATCGTAAAAGCCGATCGAGGGAATGGGCAAAAATGCAAATCATGTTAACAGGCGATGCGGCTAGCAACCCATCACTGTATTGATTGCTTTTCCATCTTCTCGCCCACCATGACGCTAAAAGTGGCTTTTGAGTCTTGCAGCCCTGGGCTCTGCATAGGACCGCAAGACCCAAAATGCTCTGTCTGCCCCATTAGGGATAAAGACGTGATAGTATGTATGTATGTATTATATAAATAATCGATCGTATTTACATATAGTACCTTCTTCTTCGTCGTGTCGGTGACTGAATATTCCAAATCAAATTATTCCCGACTAGTAGGAGGCCACAGCAACAGCATTGTCTGTGCACTGCATCAAGTCGGCCATTGAACATGAAGCAGGACATAAGGGACAGCGGAGAAGGTGCGGCATTGTCTGCCTCGATTGGCACGGAAGGAGCCTCCCCGAGCGGCGTTAAAGAGATCGAACCTTGATCCGAAACGCCCGACGCACCCGGGGCAGCTAGTTCTCGGTAACGCAGAGACTAGCTGGCAAATCCTTCCACCACGATGACTGAACAAACTAAACATATAGTACCATAGATTTAAGATGCAAAAAAAATTATATGTCTATGTATAGTACATTAAACGTAGAATCAAAAAAAAAACATTAACAAAAAGATAATAGTATTTTATGCAACAGTTGTATAAGAGGGTTCAAAATATGCGAGTGGCGCAGGTTACGATGCGAGCTTTAGCGAGCATCGTAAGAAGACGCCATCGAGCATTTTTTGACGTACTTATACAACGTTGCATACAATACTTTTTCTACGACTATATTTACTAAATAAAATACAAAAATAAACAATGAAAATGTATGACATCATTTATGTTTGGTAGATAATAGGCATCTATGGTAAACTTTTTTTTTTTTTTATATTGACGTCTTCCTAGTGAATATATCACGAATATATTAATAAAACGTTTTTCTTATGTTGGCAGTATGATAGATTCAAAGAAAAAAAAAGGTTCTAAGTCTATGGCTAGGAGTATCGTTTTGGCGAAATAACGATACAAGTGCTGTTATGGGGAATAGACTATAGACTTTCCTGAAGTCATAAATAATCAATGTTCTTATAATAGTGTTCGTGACTATGTAAAAGGCAGATAACAGTAGAGGAGTAGAAAAATGTATTTTTTCTTGTTTAGTCAGCAAATTACTATTGTACTAAATCAGAAATAACGATCAGTCCGGTTAATTTAATAGGTTTTATGAATTCAATATAAACAGTTTATATTTTTACGATTTTGAGGGTAATAAAAAAGTAGCTAGTCTATTTGATTTATGTCATTTGCGAAACCTATTTTGAAAGTAATTTACAAATAACATAACAGTTCAAAGTCCTCCCAGTGTCTTCTGTAATCATGTGTTATAGGTTACAATACATGCCGCCTTTGATAGATTCACAATAGATGCACTACCAGAACCAGCTACTGTACGGTTGTCTGCGTTATCATTCATCACTACTATTCAGAAGGGATTGACCGTATAATACAATACCCACCCAACTTAGATACAGATTCAGATATACATACTTACCTCAATTAGGTTAGCTACATCTCAGTAGCTTTAATAATGAACTGAATTTTAAAGTGTTGAAAATAATTTTACGTTCCAAAATAAGTCAGAAATTGTCTAAAGATAGGTAATATTACTTACACGTTATAATTGAGGTCAAAACTCTACTCTACTATATAATCTGTTTTTTTTAAGTCATAAACATACTTTAAAATGTTATGATTATTATGTATTGTTCATTTGCCAGATAAATAAATATATAGGAACAAATTAAACAGATTGAGCTAGCCCCAAAGTAAGTTCGAGACTTGTGTTATGGGCTACTAACTCAACAATACTAGTATATTTTAAAACAAATATGTAATATAGATAATTCAATATCCAAGACCCGGGACTTTTATTTTGTAAAGGCCATTTTCCAACTCTTACCCTAACCAGTTGGTTTGGTAAGGGGTGCCATTCCTAAATTACCAGTCCGGTAGTTTAATGGATATGACATACGGGTACGCGGATCCGGCCTCCCGAGCTGCTATGGACTCACTCCTTTTGTCTTCCGAGTCAGTAGTATCCCTTAACCTTTTGTCCTATCCCAATCCCAATTAATCCTGTCCTTATATATTCATATCTCTTTATATGTTACTTTCTCCCTGCCTTCTTTTTCCATGCCAATCCAAGGTCTGCCGTGCCGAGGGATGCGTGGCTAGGGGCGAGCCTAGTCTCGAGCGTGCTATTTTACCCTGGGGTCGGGCGCCCCCAGAACAAGGCTAGCCTTCGCCTGACAAGGGGCTCTGTCAGGTGCGATCGAATAGATCCCCATTACTCGTGGGAACGCAATGATCCAGAAACATTTACCTAAGCAATCAGTATGGCGGCGACGCGGTTCGCAACCCGTCACGTCCCGTTTCCCGCAGGTGCGAAAAGCGGTCTTTGGACAGCCGCTTGGCTACTTTGATTGTAAGAGGAGGAATGAATGGTAAAATAGATGAGGTATATCAGATGATGAGCGAAAGAAAGATTGATGTACTGTGTGTAAATGAGACGAAACGGAAAGGATGCGGAACCACTAAGAGTGGTTCATTCACGGCATATTGGTCAGGAGTACCAGAAACCGCCAAAGGCTGTCAAGGAGTTGGCCTCATCCTTTCCAAAAGAATGACAGAGTGTGTGAGTGAGTATGAATTTGTAAGTTCAAGACTTGTCTGGATTAGAATGAAAGTTGGGTTAAATCGATTATTTATATTGGGAGCGTATGCGCCTACAGAAGGTAAGTCTAAAAGAAATAAAGAAGAAAGAAAGGAATTTTGGGATAGTGTGAATGATGTTTTGAGTGGTTGCAAAGACAATGAGAAGATAGTTATGCTAGGTGATTTTAATGGATGGGTTGGTATTAAGCGAGATGGTTATGAAAAGGTATTGGGTTTGTTTGGCGATGAAAGGGAAAATGAAAATGGGAAAAGTTTGCTTGAGGTATGTCTGCAAAAGAATCTTTGTGTGACAAACACTATGTTTGATCACAAAAAGATTTACATGTACACAAGGGAGGAAAACGGAGTGAAGAGTATGATTGATTTTATAATAGTGGACGAAAGAATGAAAAAGAATGTGATTGATACAAGGTCTTACCGTGGAGTAGGGATTTCTACAGATCATTATTTGGTAATCTGTAAAATTAGAAACATTTTTAAAAAATGGCGAAATTTTATATTTAACACCTCCAACAGATTGGAACGGATAAAAGTTGAGAAATTACAAGAGGAAGATGCAAAAAAGAAATATAAATCAATACTAATAGAAAAATTTAAAGGAATAGAGGAGGAATGTGAGATAGAAAACGTGTGGACAGTATTAAAAGAGGGAATGATTGGCACCGCTATTGATGTATGTGGTATGACAAAAAGAAGAAAAGGCAAGGATGTGGTAAATGTTTGGTGGGACAAGGAAGTACAAGACGCTGTAAAAAAGAAGAAGAAAGCATGGAAGGATTGGTTGTCAGTACGAGCTGATCGAAGAAATCAGAATGCAAGGGATAGTGATGTATTTGCAGCAAAGCAAGAATATAAAAGGATGAATGTGATTGTGAAAGAGATAGTAAAAGAGAAGAAAAAAGAACAAAAGGATGATTTTGATATAAGGTTGTCTCAAGACTTTAAAAGTAATATTAAATATTTTTGGAAGAGCGTTAAAACAGCTAGAGGTAAAAATACGACCTCTGAGTTAAACAAGATCAGAGACAAGAATGGAAGATTATTAGTTGGGTTACAGAGTGTAGTAGATAGATGGAAGGAATATTTTGAAGGACTGTTTGAAAGAGATGAAATGAGAGTACCGGAGCCTGAAAATGACGCACAAGAGAGTGATATGCAAAATTATGATGAGGAAATAAGTATGGATGAAGTAGTGAAAGCATTATATAGTATGAAAATGGGAAAAGCTGGAGGGTATGATAGGATTACTGTCAAAATGCTGAAGGCTGGACAGGGCATAGTAGCAAGTCAGTTGTGTCACCTTTTCAATCTTTGTTTTAAAAACTGTGTGGTGCCAAAAGATTGGTGCAATGCGGTAATTGTACCGCTGTATAAAGGAAAAGGTTCACAGCAAGACTGTAAAAACTACCGAGGCATTAGTCTTCTCAGCGTTGTCGGCAAATTGTATGCAAAGGTCTTGATAGAAAGGGTGGCGAAAAATACCGAAGAGAAGTTATGAGATGTACAAGCGGGGTTTAGAAAGGGTATGTGATGCACGGATCAGGTCTTTTCTTTAAGATGCATTTTAGAGAAGCTTTTGGCCAAAGGTCGAAAAGTCTATTGCATCTTCGTAGATTTAGAAAAGGCCTATGAGAGAGTGGTGAGAAATGAACTGTGGTCAACATTGTCTGCGTATGGGCTGAGCAGAGCAGCCATCTGATCCGAGCACTGAAATCTCTTTATAGGAATTCCAGTGCTTGTGTCAGAATTGACGGCGAATACACAGACTGGTTTAACATCGAAAAAGGTGTTAGACAGGGATGTGTAGCGTCGCCTTGGCTGTTCAACTTATTCATGGACAGTTGTTTGACAGATTTGAAAGATGATGAATGTGGTGTCAGAATGGATGAGTTATTAATCAAATGCATTATCTATGCCGATGACCAAGTAATACTTGCGGACTCAGAGGAGGAATTACAGAAGATGATAGCTGTTACGAATGATGCATTAGAGAAAAAGGGTATGAAAGTTAATGTCAGTAAAACCAAAGTTATGGTTTTTGAAAAGGACGATAGTGCAACAGAATGCAATATTTTAATAAATGGGGTGAAAGTTGAGCAAGTGAAAGAGTTTGTATACTTGGGATGTATGTTTACAAAAGATGGTAAGCACGAGGGTGATGTTGAAAAAAGAGTGAATGCGGGTAACCAAGTGAATGGAGCATTGCATTCCTTTATGAGCAGTAGGAAGGTATCAGACAAGGCACGTCTCGCTGTTCATAAAGGAGTACTGATACCTACTTTAATGTACGGTAGTGAGAGTTGGGTATGGCAGAGAAAGCATGAAAGTAGAATAAATGCAGTTGAAATGCGAGCGCTGAGGAATATATGTGGTGTTACTTTGAAAGATCGAATACGGAATGATGCCATAAGGGAGCGGTGTGGAGTACAAGAGGATGTTGTGACAAAAATAGAGAAAGGGATGTTAAGATGGTTTGGGCATATAGAAAGGATGGATGAAAAGAGATTGACGAAAAATATTTATATGACAAATGTGAAGGTCGGCCTCGGCAAACTTTCTGCGACCAAATTGCAGACGTTCTAAAAAAAGGAGAGGTAAAAAGTACCCGTAACCGAAGGGCATGTATGAAGAGATTGATGAGTTTAGATGAAGCAAAAGAGGTTTGTCAGGATCGTAGCAAGTGGAGGTCCATAGTCTCTGCCTACCCCTGCGGGAAACAGGTGATATTATGTATGTATGTATGTTACCCTAACCGGGGATCGAACCCGGAACCTCTGCGTGGCAGACTAACATGATGACTACTACACCACATAGGTCGTCAAATGAGAATATAAACACTTTATTAATTTTCTCTTAAAACTGAAAAACGATTTTTTTCTGAATTATGGCCAAAGCCTGCAATTACCATAAAGCCTAAAGGTATCGTTATCAACGGCAGCTTATTGAAAAAGCGTAGAAAAAGATTGGAAAAATATTTTATAACAGATGACTTTGTCCACATTTTATTAAAGGCTTGATTTATTAGATGAACTCGATTAACTTTCTTTTTATCTAGAGCTCGAAAATGTTATCTGCAATATTTTTAAAGGTACAGAAAAAATATAGGTACCGCTTATTCACGTCAGCGATTTTTCATGTGTGATTATTTCATTTTAAGTATGAAGGAATTATAATTTTAAATAAGGTCAGTATTATTAATATTCCTTAAAAGTTATAATCATCGTTCGAAATCTATTAAAACCTAGAGTAGGCCATTTCAAATATATTGAGTTAACCGGTTATATGATAATCTCCTTCTATGTGCATAATACGTGGTAGGTATAGCCACACACGAGAAGCGAATTAAAAAAAACCGGCCAAGTGCGAGTCGGACTCGCGCACCGAGGGTTCCGTACAAACGAGAATTTGGTATGAATTTCAATTTAATACCTCTACGCGTTTATGAGGAAATGGGTAGTAAGTTTAAAATTATTAAAAAAAAATATATTATGTGATGTAACTAAAAATTTATGGTTTTCGTAATTTTTCCTTTATCTATGCTATAAGACGTTGCTTCGTACCAAATTTCAAGATTCTGAGTTCACGGGAAGCACCCTGTAGGTTTTGATTCCCTTGGAAGTGTCGAAAATTTGCGGCATAAACGGCTGTATCTTTTGATTGCGTTGGCTTAGAAGTTTGATTTTTTCACAGCTTCAAGGGACAGTAGACCTGAGTAATTGATATAAATTTCAGCTTCATACCTCCACGCGTTCCTGAGAAAAAGGGTCTTGACAGACGGACGGACGGACGGACAGACGGACAACAAAGTGATCCTATAAGGGTTCCGTTTTTTCCTTTTGAGGTACGGAACCCTAAAAATAACTACCTAATGATTTTTAATTTTTAATTATCCTTTTTTACCGCACTATGATGTAGAAAATTTTAATGCCACTTATGGATGGGTGATCACAAGTGGCATAAAAAAATTCTCAAGCTCCGCCGTGCTTCGGAAGGCACGTATAATAAGCCATTGGTTTCGGCTGTCATCATTGTATGGAATTTGTCAAGCTATGTCAGATTGCCTTTTGGCAACCTGAAAAATCTAACACCAATGTTGGCCACTTATACAAGAGCTAGAAAAAACAAAAATCTTTTAAAACACTTTTGGTAGGTAGTAAGTGTAATAATGTTGCTGGCTACAAAATACAATAACAAGATTTAAAAAGAAATTTAACACAATATACCAAATAAAAAATACAAAGAGATGTGCCAGCACGTAAATGTAATGTTAAAGCTGTTTACAGTGTTGGCTTAGTCTCAACAAGCTAACCATTTTATGACGTCATCGTGTTTTAGTAACCAAACCGACCTTAATTAACCGCTCAGTTTGGGACCTACAAATTGAGTATGTTGCATGCACAGTATTATACATTATACATTGCTATATGCATCTTGTTGTATAAACAAAATTAGAAATATATTTGAATGCAGTGCTATTGAACTATCGACTGTTCTACTATTGATACTTGATCTCAGAATAGCTAGAATATCGAGAGCACTCGACGTATCAATGGAGTGCTATCGATTGGACCACTATCAATATATGCTTTATTTCGACAAGATAATCGACTTACAAAAAAGGATGTCGGTAGTACTTAATATTTCTAAATAACTTCTTGTTTTATTATGCTGAGTTAACGTCACTAAAGATGAATCAAAATAATTAAATGGTCCCATATTTAGGGAAGCCAAACACAGTGTGAAATATAGGAGAAAAGCTTTAACACTTTACTATAGTTTCTCTACGCCACAGCGATAATGCGCACAAGTAAGAATATAAATACATACATATAAACGCTTAAATATAGAAACGAGATATTCCAATATCTAATTAACAGAAAGTAACTTGTAGGTTCGTAGGAATTTCTTTGTGCCTTTGTGTCGTCGTTCAGTCCTCTGTGGATTGTCAAAGGTATGTAATAATATTATCACATCAAGCGCAAACGGAAATGAAAATCTCTTTCCTGTACCTAAACACCTTACAAAGGACGAAACAAAAGAAACAAGACACAATGATTCGCATTATCGTACTATTTTTTATGTATTCGTCATAAATAAAAGGTTGTAGGGTCGTATAACGACGAAATTGAATCCCGAAAGAAAATTACATTTCACTTCTATTTTATTTCCGCTGTATTGGCTTAAAGCGAGGCAATAAAAAATATGCGCATTTAAAATCGCAAAGATAAGGCAGTTTTTAGTCCTTAATGAAATTGGAGGGATTCGGCGGATCGTTACGTCGGACAAATGAGAGTGTGCTGGTGCTTTATTAAGAAAATGATTGCGGCAGAGCGGAAATATTACGAGCTCTTTTATTAATTGCCGCTTTTATCTTCTTTGGATTCCTCTGTTGTGAATTAGGCGGGTTTAACGCGGGAGAAATGGCTGACTATTTAACATTTTTTAAAGTTACGTTGTAAAAGAGATTTACGATGAAGTCTTTACGATGGCATGTCTGCTTTGAGATTTTTTGCGATACTTAACTGCTTACTAGATTACAAGCATGTTTTAATTTTATTTTGTAGGGTAATCTATTATTTGTTTTACAATTAATTTTGTAGAAGTTAAAATAATAATGTATCTACCTATTATTAGTACTGCTTAAGAAAACCATAATTTCGTTTTCTAAAACAATACTAATAGTCTGTCTAAAAATTGTTGTTTTAATACTGATTTTGTCAGGTGATCCTATAGAAATTTGATAAAATTGGTTGTGTAGCTTGGTGTTGAAATTTGATTTTTAGTTTTGACAAATTATATCCTATAAACTTCAATGGGTCAAGGTCAGGAGAGACTCGCGAGGTCTGCAGCTCACAGAGCCACTAGTTTAAAAACCAATATTACTAGGTATGAGTCATTCTTAGACTAAGGTAGACTAAATTGATGACTAATCAAATCTTGTCAAAGGCCAGTAATACTCAAACATAAAAATAATTCAGTTAGAGCTGTCATGTCATGAGCAATTGAGCATATCGCCTCTAGGCAAGATAAAATTATAATGATAAATCTAAGGTAATGTTTGACTTTAAGCGTATTATAGGCTATTCGAGTGAGTATATGTATTCAAATGATCTTAAGATAAACAGATACTGCCTGTGAATATAACCATTTGGCATTCAAGAATAGGATTCCAAGCACTGACTCGCTTGAAAAAGGTACCTTGCCAAAAAGGAAATAATATAAGTTCAAACAAGGAATGGAACCTCTATTGAATATATATTTGTATGGCGAACGTTGAATGTTCTCTACGATTCAGGCTAAATATTTAATGTCGGAGATCTTCATATTCATAAAGAAATGCAAAAAAATAAGAGCTACTTACGTTAATATAGAGTAAGTATTTGCATTTTCAGAGAGTACACAGTCAATTTATTAAAGAAATCCCGGGATATCTTATAGGTATTAAAAAAAGTAAATCAAGTTATCATCAACAAAAAAAAAAACCAGAAAGTTGATGACTTAATAGTCATCAACTTTCTGGTTTTTTTTTTTGTTTTTTCTTTTGAGAGCTTGGTAAATATAGAGGAACCGCTGTTGCGAATAGCTTTGTAAATACTGCCATGCCTGGCCACGTTTTTATGCAGAACTTGACAAACATACATACATACATACTATCACGTCTTTATCCCTAATGGGGCAGACAGAGCATTTTGGGTCTTGCGGCTCTATGCAGAGCCTAGGGCCGCAAGACTCAAAAGCCACTTTTAGCGTCATGGTGGGCGAGAAGATGGAAAAGCAATCAATACAGTGATGGGTTGCTAGCCGCATCGCCTGTTAAAATGATTCGCATTTTTGCCCATTCCCTCGATCGGCTTTTACGATCTACGCGGGAAGAGAAGCAGCTGGTACATTCTAAGTTTTTTCGTTTCTCCCAGACCAGCATGGGAGACAAACTCTGTTAGAATTAAATATATGCAGTAATACTGCTGAAGAAGGGAAGCCCATCGTGTGCGATAGCGTCAAATAGGTCTTTTGAAAATATTGCAAGCTTGTGACGGATGCTAGCAGCATCGCTAATTATATGACTCTGATTTTTGTTCATTTTGTTATTTAGCTCTTATGGTTTATTGTTTAGCATTTTAGTAAAAGAACACCTAAAAATGTTTGAACTGACTTTATATTTAATCTCCAGAAGCTTTTGAAGGCGTTAACTTATTAAATAAATCCCGTAGTAAATGAAGTTTATTCAGTAAATTGCGTTTTATTAAAGAAAAACTTGAAGTTAGACAATTTGTAAAGCTGGCCCAGCTTGCGACGTCTATTTGGCAAGGTTCCATTTGAACTTGGTTCATAGTTACATATCAGACTTAGAGTATCTTTCCATCTTGTTCTACCTATGAATAATGAGATTTGTTTTTCTTACTTCGGTAGTTGTTTGTGCGTAATATGTGACATGTAAGCAAACAAGAAAATCGAGAACTCAAATAATTATAATGAATTAAGAAATTGAAAAAAAAGAAATAGATAAATAAATAGGCCCGAACTATGGTACTATATTTAAGGTGATGGCAGATTTAGCAAATCACAAGGGTGAAAAGCGGAGCGTATACATTGGGATATACTTAAACATTCAGTTCACACTACACAGTACACAAAAAAAAATCCTCAAGGACCAAATAGCGAAACAGAAAAAAAATGGCATTTCTCACAAATTGACTAAACAGCGAGTCATATAATCTATAGTCTGGCTAGCGAGGAGAGTGTAGGCCAAGTCCTCTGGCTGGTCTGGCCAAGTATGGTTCTGGTAGTACAGAGAGGGTCGTGCTCCTGCAGTGGAGACAAAAAGACCTGATAATGATAATGGTGACTAATCAGCTGATACCAAATATTTACAAAGTAACATATTTTTCATATTTCGATGTTTCTCGGGGATACTTGTTTAGTATCATGGACTGAATTTGAATAGTTTTATTATATTTTGGTAGACGTTACAGGTAAAGGTCGTCACTTTGTAAGATTGGGTCAATAAAAAAGTCAGGAAGTAAGATTAGAGATAGATGAGTGAAACGTAGGACTGTGTTAAGAGTCAAGTGGCATTTTTGAGAGAGTAATGGATGATGAAATAGTTCACAACATTTTAACGTGGCTTATTAGATTAAAATTTATGTATACCTACACTAAAACAACAAAATATTTACGAGTAATATTATTAAAACGAACGTGAGATGACATAACTACTATTGCGAGGCTATGCTCAGTGCGTTAAGGATAGCGAAACCGTCGGGTCACCGGTCCTTGTAACACTCGCCTTGAGGATGATCGTCTAAACAAATCGAAACTAGTCGCCTATTCCCGACTACACTAAGTGAGTAAAACCGTGTTTAAAATATTAAGCTATTAACGAGTACTTGTAATATGATTAAAAAAATAAATGCTCGTAAATATTTTAGAAAAATGTGTTGCTGAAAGATTTACTTAGCAGATAACTTCAAACTACAAGGAAAATAACAAAATTGGTCATAATATTTGAGCGAAAAATGGATGTATTGTAGTGACAATATTACAAAAAGGATTTCTTCCCTCCCAGTGGGGGTCCATCGCGGACACAAATCTTCCCGGGTCATAACACTACAAAAGAGATACCCAGCAGTGGCGTTGGGGTAAGACGCGATTGAAAATCGGCTAATGGGTGTAAGGTATAAAGGGGCGCTAGCTACGGGTGCCGGGATGACAGATATCTGGGGTTTCGGTTCCTGGGTTGGATGCTCATACATACATACATACATACTATCACGTCTTTATCCCTAATGGGGCAGACAGAGCATTTTGGGTCTTGCGGTTCTATGCAGAGCCCAGGGCCGCAAGACTCAAAAGCCACTTTTAGCGTCATGGTAGGCGAGAAGATGGAAAAGCAATCAATACAGTGATGGGTTGCTAGCCGCATCGCCTGTTAACATGATTTGCATTTTTGCCCATTCCCTCGATCGGCTTTTACGATCTGCGTGGGAAGAGAAGCAGCTGGTACATTCTAAGTTTTTTTTATTTCTCCCAGACCAGCATGGGAGGATGGTTGGATGCTCATGGATGTCGTAATAATGGGAGACCTAAGAAACAATAATTTATATGAGAAATATTACACTAATTGTTATATAAATGTAAAACTTATGTTTTTTATTTTCTCTGGCAATATTCTCCACCGATGAGTATTTTGTTTATAAATTTATTGATGATGATGGTCTCAACTGCACTAGCATCTTGCACCAAGAAACTTCTTCCTGGCAATATAGCATTTTACATTTAATAAAAACGCATTAACTTTACCACACGTAAAAATACAGTATTATATCTCTTAAATTATCTTTTTCGCCCGAAGCTACTGATTGTGCTGTGACCAGCACTGCAGATATCGATATAAAATACCGCGTCTTCTGCTGCATTCTGCAGATATCGGGGCGCGTGACGTGGTAGGAAATATTTCCAATACTGGCTTTATAAAAGCTGTATTCCTCGTTACATATTCAATATATTCTTGGACAGTCTGCTCCAAATTCAGCTTGAAATTAGCTGAAAGATCAAAACTTATAACTTTATAATATCTGAAACAACGTTTTTGTATTTTATGATAAAACTATAAATACCGACTACAAGTGTAGAATCTGGCATATGCCTTTTTTTAGAGAAGTAAAATAATTATATCATCATTACACTTACATCTTTTCTTCAATGCTGTATATATCTATCAAAACAGCGTTATACTTATTATATTAAAACTTAACTTAGGAATTCTACATAAGCAATTTTTTGTCCAATAGAAGATATATAATATATGTAATGTATTGCTATTGAATGAAAAATCTGGATACTCTAATTTTAGATAATTAAATTAGATAACTCGGAGTGGGAGTGTGACGCTGCTGTGCCGAAATACATTTGCCTAATGCAAAAGAGGGTAGGAGATAATTTGATTGCCTAGATTTCAAAGCCCATATCTGTATGAACCTAGAGTTTTATTGATTACATTCAAACTTTACTTAAATTTTATTGATTTAAACACAACGTACATAGTATCTTCGCTCTTCTAGAAGAAAATGTTACCCAGCTGTGTGACGGTATGTTAAAATCTTAATTACTTCCTGTGACGTGTATAATGGTCTATTTTGATCACTAACCTGTATGCCTAGCATGGTGATTATGGGTGAATCCTTCTCCTTTTATTGGGAGGGGCCTTGAGTCCAACTACGGACTGGTAACTAGCTTATCTTGAGACATTCAAGACATTGACGATCATTGTAGCCTAGTGGTCATCATGCCACGCTGTCACACCGGAAGCCCCGGGTTCGATCCTCGGCCAGGTCTAGATGGAAAATGATCTTTTTCAGATTGACCTGGGTCTTGGATGTTTATCTATATCTACAAAGTGTAACGGAAAAGAGAGTAAACGTAAAAATCAATCTGAACAACTGTTACTTAAGAACATCCCTAAAATCGCAAAAAATCTGCAGCTCTATACAAAATTAAATATCTACCGTGCCAAGTTTCCGTTACACTTTGTATACAGTATGTATTTGATATAACATGTATCGTTGAGTTCGTATCCTATTACACAAGTCTCGAACTTACCCTGGGGCTAACCCAATCTGTGAAATTTGACCGTATATTTATTTATTTATGAGTTAGTCGCGAATGGTCTTCGGGCATAAATATACCTTTTTTAAATAGTAAGTATAAACACGTCTAACAAAATATACTGAAACAATTATCAATTAGAATTCAGTCCGTCATACTGAACTACTTTCCCCAAGAAACATATATCAAAATATAAAAAGTAATTTTTGGTTTTCCATACAAACTCGGATCAGCTGATCGATCAACTTGTATGGAAGGCCAAAAATTACTTTTCATAATTCAATATTTGTTCCTTGGGGAAATTTGTTCAGTATCATGGACTGATTTCACCGTTATAATAATTTTAGTATATTTTTTAAACCCTGTATATCCACAATATTTTTAACGAAGACTGTACTTTATCTGTTCGTGTGTCCATCGCGCAGACATCAGATATTGAACTATTGGATAAAGAATCTCTACGTTGTTCAAGTCAGTGCTTGCCACTTGAAAACTGAGCCAACTGTTCGTTCTATTATGCTAGCTGAAAAGAAATAGTTTGTGCTCATATTCTCAAAATCCTTTTTGTAAATATAAAAAAAAACTTAACTATATGTTTCAGGTCGAAAACATGTAATATCCCACTATACATATGTTCAAATGTATGTATTAAATTCTCTAAGGTATGCAGCTATGTTGAATTGGTGTTATACATTGTGTGTACGAATTGATGATAACTTGAGTGGATTTCATAAACTTAAGAAATTAAAACGTGGAGATACGTTTTTGTGTTGTGCTTCATGTTCAAATTTCAATGGACGACTTACATTGCACTGATTATGTTGTTTCTATGGATTCTTTCTGGTTGATATGTTTCATTTATTTACAAGACAAGAAAAATAAGAAACGAATAAGTGAGATCAATATTTTTTGTATTTTGAAATAAGCTTAGTTGGATGGTATGAGTTAATGTACCTAGTTAGTTTAGGGCTAATTAGGTACTAGAAGTAAAAAACAAAATACGTTTTTTTAAAGGTTTATGATAAAAATTATCTCCGAAATATAAACTAACTAGCTGTGCCCGTGGGCTTCACTCCCCGTGTGAATTTCGGAATAAAAACTATCTTATGTCCTTCCATAGGTATCACACTACATCTACATCAAATTTCATCTAAATAGGTTCAGTTATTGAAGCGTGAAGTGGTAACAAACAAACAAAAACAAATATACAAACTCACTTACGCATTTATAATATTAGTAAGGATCAAAACAGAGCTGAAGAGTGACGAGGTTTACAAAGTTATTATGGACACAGTAATGCACACAACATTTCACCATTCGCGTAATAGGTGGCGTTATTATTACGAGGAAAGTTTGTGCTTTACTTCTGCATTTGTAGTTTTGGGAATTCTAGAGAGAGACAAACAATTATTAACCTATGCAGTTGTGTTCTACAAATTAAACTATTGTGTTTGTTTCCGTTTGCAGAAAAGCAGTTTACTGTTGAAGCTAAGTTTGATGTAGTTTGCAATTTACTGAAATATTATAATTTTTAGATGCATAATACATTCGAGTGTTATTTTACTATGTGTTAATGCATTTCTTTTTAGTTAATCAATTATCAGTTTCTTATTTTCTTTGTCATAAATATACTGATTACCTAATTTAGTATATTATTTTGTGAGAAGGAATTGATGATGACATGAGTGACATGACATGGTTTCATGCTGAATTCGAAATAACACTTGTGGGCTTAATCAACATATTTTCTTCTTTCTATCTGTCTGTCTGTCTGTCGGGGGTGCGTATTGCTTGATATAATTACATTTTATATATTTACATTTCAATAACGTTCATAAGATATAATGTTAATTTGACATAATCATTAAGGTATATATTTTTAATAGCTATAATATTCATTACATTTTCATTTTAAAAAGCATAAAATCATTTATATAACGTTTATGTACACTAAACATCACCTGTTATACAACTTGTGCGGTATACAGGACAAAAAGTATATCATTCAAAAAGTATATTGTTGAAAAGAGATATCATTCAAAACATATAACTATCAAAATCATATTGTTTAGAAGATATATGACTTAAAAACCATACCATCTAAAAAGTATAGACAGACGAAAATAATTCAAATTTGGGAAATCTCATAAACTTTAATTTTCCTATAAGAAAAACTCAAGGTATAGGATAGGTTTATAAAGGTGCAAAGTTTAAACAAAGAAGTAGGCAATGTCCATTAAGATATTTTATTACATAAAAGAAACTGTGAATAAGATACCCAAAAGTGGGGGCTAACATAAAAATAAAATATCTAAATTTGACAGTAAACGATTAGATTAGTAAAAAAATCTGACTAGAAAATAGTAAAAAAAGAAGTCATATCATAAAGGCTACAAAAACTAACCAATTTTTTTATTAAAAAAAATCTTGCCAATAGCCAAGCTATGAAAACAAATTTTTCACCCAAGCCTCAAGGTATAAAAATTTGGTTACACATACAAAATGCGCGCGCATTTTGTATGTGTAACCAAGATTTTCCGCCTAAGCCCCAAGGTATGAAAAATTTGGTTACACGTACAAAATGCGCGCGCATTTTGTACTTGTAACCAAATTTTCCGCCCAAGCCCCAAGGTATGAAAAATTTGGTTACACATACAAAATGCGCGCGCATTTTGAATGTGTAACCAAATTTTTCGCCCCAGGCCCAAGGTATGAAAGAAATAAAAAAATAACTAACTTATTTTTTACGAACCGAAGCCCGCGACTTCGCTCGCGTGGACTTTATGTCTCTTGAAAATGCTCATCAGGCTGAACAACTTTTACTAAGGCACCATTTTTATATCTCTTATAGTTTAGCTAGACCAGTATAGTTCTGCATCAGGTGTTCTTCCAAAATTATTTATACCCTGTATGTTGCCCAGGCTTACAGCTATATAACTAAAAAGGTTTAATTTGAATCCGTCCAGCATTTCCGGAGATTAGCGTGTAATAACAGACAAACAGACAGACTTTTTTTAAATTCTTACTCCATTACTATATCTCCTTCGACCTAATATTTTTTTTTAAATATATCTAATGTACAGACACTTTTTTACTGTTTTATTATATGTATGATATAGATTTAATTTCACTTATTATTGTTTAGTCTATTTTCATTGTAAGAGTAACCATTCACAAGTAACACTATTTCGTAGTTTTAAACGTTTCGCACTTATGTTTTATTTATGGCTAACAAACTAAAATTTGAGGAAGGAAATTATCTATTAATGTTAATACGTAATCAGTAATTACATTATGTGATTGCGACATATTAATATATTGTTTTCAACCCTCCTGCATTGGCTTGTCTTAATAAAATTATCCGCAACATACTGCCAGGCGCTATATCAAAAGTTTGTTATATCTAATGATGATTATATACAAAGAATCTTCTACTAATCGATTCATATACGCAATGATTATTATGCTTAATAATATATCTACAGAAAGTTTGTTATACGTAACGTAAATAGATTTCGAGAATTTTATACGACTTTAAATGTATACGAAAGGTTTGTTAGGTTAAATAATTATTATTTAAACGATTTTATGGGTTAGAAAAGTATGATTTATGATTTTTATCTTTATTGATAATTATACCGACCAAAATTATACATTTCGTTGGTATTTATTCAAAATAATATATATATTGTTGTTCTGTCTTATATTACTTACCCGTCTGTCGGTCCGTCCGTATGTCACAGTCACTTTTTTCCGAAACTATAAGACCTATGCCGTTGAAACTTGGTAAGTAGATGTATTATGTGAACCGCATTAAGGTTTTGACACAAAAATAGAAAAAAAAAACAATAAATTTTGGGGGTTCCCCAAACTTAGAACTGAAATTCAAAAAATTATTTTTCATCATACCTATACGTGTGGGGTATTTATGGATTGATATTGAGGTTTCTAATATCATTTTTTTCTAAACCGAATATTTTGCGCGAGAGACACTTCCAAAGTCAAAAAAAGTGTGTGTCCCCCCGTAACTTCTAAAATAAGAGAATGAGAAGTAAAAAAAATATATGATGTTCATTACCATGAAAACTGCTTGCGAAAATTGGTTTGAACGAGATTTAATATGTAGTTTTTTTTTAATACGTCATAAATCATAAACGGCAATTTACCTTTCATTCAATCAACTCAAATAAAAAAATTGAAAAAACATACTACATGACTTTTATATTATGTTATTTGCTACTACGGAACCCTTCATGGGCGAGTCCGACTCGCACTTGGCCGCTTATTTAAATAGGTAACTTATTTAACAAATGTATCCGCTTATAACGCATACTCCCATAATGCCGTTGAGCTTTTGAATAATAGTATCCAAATAAACACCCAAAGTACCATGAATACCCACCTCAAACCAGACAGACATTTTTAATTATTACGATTGAAGCGGATTATTTATCATTTCCATATTCCGTATCTCGTTTTGTGCCACAACAATAATGAACATTTCAAATTATCCATTAATCAACAGGGAAATAATACAAATTTGTCACCCTCTTGTTGCCCTGGGGTGTTCTGACGTCACAATTATTAATGATCCGTAGCAAAGGTAAGCGTGGCAATATATTTTGATATATATCTATTGAAACGCAACAACAATATACAAATAAACAGACAAACTTTCTAATTGAGAGATTCCTGACTCACAGTTTTTTTTAACTAATTATGAACTGTTATGTTAATTATTTAATGTCACTTCCTTTAGAAACAATGTGGTGCTGTAATATCATCATCATCATCAGGTCTTTTGGTCCCCACTGTAGGAGCACGACCCTCTCTGTACTACGAGGACTATACTTAACCAGAGCAGCCAGAGTATATTGTTTTTAAACCAATGGTACTGGCACGGTCAAGATGGAAAAAGTTTTATTTCAAATAGTGCTGGATCCCAAATGTTTATCTTTATAATATGTAATAGTTGATAATAAATATACTTACTTAATAAACTTGAATTTAAAAAAATAAAGTAGGATTCTAATTTGTATCTTTTTGTATGTTCAATGTACGCACCGGATTTTAATGTAGTTTTTATCAATAGATAGATACATTTAGGAGAAAGTTTTATAATGTATAACAAATACCCGTAAAAATCAGGAGCAGGCTTCTTGTAGTTCATACGCAATTTGTAAGTAAATATACAACGTGGAAGGGATATGCCCTTAATATACTAGATCACTATAGCATCATAAAATTAAGATAACAATCAAGAAATCAAAAACAATTTTGACATTCCCGTACAAATTGCAGGGGCGGTTGCATACTTCGGCACGTAAATGTCGAATCCAATTTTTTTAAAGTTTTTTTATTATTATTTTTAAATCCGTAATTTAATAGTGATCTAGTAAGCCCGTGGTTAGATTTATTACGCGAATGTCCCTTCCACGTTGTATAAATTTAAATTAACTGCATGTACAATAAAACACAAAATGCTAAGTTCACAACAATATATCAGACGAGATTATTCCAAGCTATTAAGCTAGTAACTACATGTAGTTTAGTATTATTAATTACAACTGTGTAATGACTAAGTCTAGTTGGCAACTATGAAGCGTTATCTAATGGTTAGAGCTAAGTTTGTGCATGTATGTGTTTTAATACAAAGTTTAATACGTATATATTGGGTGGCAATTACTGGCTATAATTCAACGGAGCATTATACTTTTTATTTGAGATTCACTATAGGCCTTTCGTTTAATAGTTTACAGCCCACTTGCTATTTTAAAAACTAAATGGAAATAATTAATGTATTTTTTTAATAATTAATGGTTTTTCTAAGCATAAAATAACGTACATCGAAATATAAAAGGTCTAAATAATATACTAAAACTATATAGTCCGTGATACTGAACAACTCTCCCCAAGAGATATTAAGAGATATAAAAATACATACAAACTTAGATCAGCTGATCGGTTCACTTGTATGGGACGCCAAAAATAACTTTTAATATTTCGATACGTGTTCCTTTGGGAAAGTTGTTCACAACTTTCCCTACGGAACACTATCGATAATAAGGTATCGAATGTATCAATGATTTTACTCCTATATTTCCAGTACCTATTTTTTGTAAGAAGGTCAAAAAATATACTGAAAATATATTATAAAGTATATCCTCCGAATCAGTCAGCGGGCGCGCCAATGGACTTTGCGAGTGCACACTTCTACAGCGCGAGGCATCTTTGAAGTAGATAGAGCACCGCGTGGCTTTTGGTAGCACATATTATAACGACAGCGAATAGGATTAGTTGTGATACCTATATCTAACTAAGTCGGTCTCTAAGATAAATAAGTACACAGTAAAAAAAGACCTATGCTAAAACGCCCATAAACAGTCGTGCTGATTCTTCTCGCCAGTTGTCTGACGTTTAGATGATTTTGAAATACAATCTGGTCTGGTATCTGTATACTCGTCTATTGCGCAAGGTTACCTAAATGTTCAGTCCTATAACATTCTTTCATTTCGCTAAATATTCAACCATTACGAATTACTTCGTTATCCTTCAACGAAATGAACTTTAATGAAAATAATTCTCCCAGAAGAAATGTGCAAATATCGGCCCTAAGTAGCTAATAAGCGAATATTTCTGCCCGAGAGCGGAAAAAAATATGACAATGAGTTTCATCAGGGAGCTTTTGTATTCTGATTGGATGCTTATGTAAATGAACGATTGTAGTGAAGAAAAATGGCATATTTGGTGATTCGCTGAGACGACATGTTGGCGGGAAAATAAGGAACCGCTATGACGCGGGACGCAGCGATATTAGGTTATCCATAATTCAGTTGACGTGGCTACCACAGCAGTAATTACATTTCGTATACGGTCTATGTGTTATTGTATGTATATTAACAAGAGTTTGATTGGATTCTCGTATGTTGACAATTAAATAAACCTACTTAATGACATAAAGTAAGAAATCGGAGTGCGATTTAATATTTACGATTACGTTACATCTTTATGATAGTTAAAGTGTAGGATATATGAAAAATACCTTTCCTACTAATAAATACTTTTAGTTTCATATTCTAAGCCTTTCTCTTCTCTGCTGGTCTATGAGATAAGAAAAAAACTTAGATTGTGTACCACCAGCTTCTTTTCTTTCCATGCAGATTGTAAAAACTGATTGAGCGAATGGTAATCACTATTTTAATTCCTTTTTGCTATCGTTTCGCTTATAACCACGCTAAAAATGGCTTAAAATATGGTTTAAAATGACCCTTAATAGTTAATAATATCATGATCATCATTAGGTCTTTTTATTCTCCCTTCTCTATACTGCCAGATATATTCTTGACTATATTCTCCTCAGCGGCTCGAGTTAGTGTTATATCTTATACCTTTAAACGTGCAATTCTTGACTGTAACAAAATACATATATTTGTAATTTACTGATTATAAAGTTCTGAGACTTGTCAAAAAGAAAAAAACGTTGAGGGCAAATGACACAAGTATTATGAGTAAAAGAGGAAAATATTTGGACTCTATACAATACTTCCATTGACTACATAGTGGAAGGAAAAGACAAGGCTAGGTGAAGAAAAGGAAGACTAACAACCTCATGTTATGCGCTAAACAATATAATAATGAATAAGATTTTATTTTCAATATTTTTCTGTAAGTAATTCATGTGTGTATATATTAATGTTTCAGTTTAATAATTTAAATTATGTATTTTTATAGTAATATTATTACAGATCTTCCTATACCTATTTGAAGCTACAATAAAAATATTTTATAAATATTTAAGTTTTGATACTCAATGTCTTGTGGTTTTGGCAGAGTAGAATAGGGCTACTCTAAGTCCTCCCGTGGATGTCGTAGAAGGCTACTTAGGGAATACAAGATAAACAAAGCTTGACATCAATGAAACCTCTCCAATTCGTCTAGCTAGTGAAGGGAGTATAGGCCAAGTCCCCTGGCAGCTCTGGCCAAGTATGGCTCTGGTAGTACAGAGAGCGTCGTGTTCCTGCAGTGGAGACAAAAAGACCTGATGATGATGATGATGGATGACTAAATGTCTGCATAATGTATCAATTTTGGTTAATAAGATATTTTATGTAAGGACTGTTTGTGTCGAAATAAAACAAAATACTAGAGGCATGGAAAATATTTCATTAACAAAAACATAGTTCTTAAATTGGATGATGATTGATGCTGTTACCGATAAG
Source organism: Acrobasis consociella (assembly GCA_963555685.1). Lineage (NCBI taxonomy): Eukaryota > Metazoa > Arthropoda > Insecta > Lepidoptera > Pyralidae > Acrobasis > Acrobasis consociella. The sequence continues at coordinate 9,378,800 of OY743115.1, forward strand.
CATGACTGGACCATAATACATCAACAACAAAGATTGGATAACCTATATATGTGCATGAATAAACTAATAACTTAAAGCCCATTTAATGTCGATTAAAACCAAGAGATTCCATTTTAAATCAGTGTCATCCAATACATTTGGGATCGAATCGAACTTGTCATACGTTGATTACGTAAAGTTAATAGTGTATGTCCATTTTCCAATCAATTTACCGCGCAAATGAATTAATGATGCCGCCATGTCCCAGCTCTGTGATCGACAGCTTATCGTCGCGTTTTTATATGCTTGTTGTGTTACAATACCTAATTAAGAAGTTAAGTAGATTATTGAAAGCCTGTGGATGTCTGATAATGCTTTTTTACATTTTTAAATAATGTTTTTGGTTATGTACGAGCCAAGCTCGCACATTTCAGCTGCGCGGGGCCATATATTATCGAGATCACGTGTCAGCTGTTTTTACTTTACGTTTTAAATCAATTTATAACAATCAAACGAGCTACTATCAAGCGGCGATCGAGAAAGGACCCGTCACACCCACTACAACATGTAACATAAAGACAAAAAGTTTCTTGACGTTTCAGTGATGTGGTCTTGTGTCTCCATAACATCATCGAGCAACATCAACATCTCTTCATGTATGGTGCGGGCCTAGGTGACAACCGAAGCCGTGCCGTACAGTTTGTGTGATATGACTTTAGAGTTTTAGACTAACTATACACAATAGGTTATGGATTAAATTTGCTGTGTAATTTTAATACAGGTGGAATATTTTTAATATTTGACATAGTCATTTGTGGTTGTGTACAAGTAATTTTAATTTAATTGTAACAAATAAAATGAAATTTGCAAGAGGTAGTCTATTTCTTTGTTAAATCTTTATAAGCTATCGACAGCCTATAGATAGACTATTGATATTTAAAGTAAAACCGATACTATTGACTTGACAACCTGACGACGAAGAAACTATCGATATTATCGATAGTTGATTATGTTTTATAAACTATCGTTACTATCAATAGTTTTTGTATTATGAAAAGCAACTTATGATAATTTGTTTGTAGTCATCGATCGATACTATCGATAGTATTGCATTTTTCGATTAAAACTATCGTCTAATCTATCAATTTTTCGGTAACACTACCCTACTGTATAAAAGTTGAACTTCCACTTAAACATAAGAACTACTCACATAGTTGTCAAATGTTTTGAGCAGAAAATTTTTCCCTTATTCTTATTCAAAGCGAAGCCACATTTATGGCACAGTAAATAAGAAAGCAGACAATAAGGGTTGTCGTCGGCAGAGCTTTGACAATAGACGCACTTACACCAGAGACAATAATATAAAGTAAGTTAATGTTGCCTAGTGGTGACGTTGCCATACAAAAAGTAAATTGACAATGACAACGTTTTTATCGCAGTTTAATAAAAATTATTGCAATGAATTTCATGGCAATGAAGGACTTTCTGAAGTCCTTATCATTAGCCTGTAAGAGGTATAAACCTGCCAGGTGCAAAATAATTAAAGCAGTGTGTTCTAAATTCTCGCGTTGATGACACTCATCCTGCCTACTTCCTACTAATATTATAGATGGTGAGTTTGTATATTTGTTTGTTTGTTACCTCTTCACGCCTTAACTACTGAACTGGATGAAATTTTGTATGGATATAGTTTGAGACTTGGAGAAGGACATAAGGTACTATTTATCCCAAAATTCCCACGGGGAGCCTAGTCTTACATATACGTCACTGGCGATCAGGTCCATTGTTTTTTTTCTGAGCTTTGAGGTTGGAGTATTTCAAGACGTACGTGATTTAGAAACTTTTAAACTAAGTACTTTTTCAGTCTTATTATAAAACGCAGACTAACTTTGTTAGTAGGTTTGAACCATTATTCGCCAAATCAAGTTGACATTTTTAGATGAGATAGTGGCATATTACTAGATATCAACTTGATTGGGTCTGATCATGGTTTAAACCTAGTTACAAAGTTAGTCTACGTTTTATAATAAGACGGTTTATGTTTGTAAATATGCACAACACACTGTTTTATTTTGAATCAGTCAAAGGGTCTAAGCGCACTGCAGCGATTTTGATTAGTTTTTTCTGTACTTTTATCGGATTAGAAAATTTATAAAATACTCGTAATACAACCTGCTTGAAATTTTCATATAAAACTTTCCAAATACAAAATCAGTTTTTATTTTTTCTTGTATCCTACTTTTCTTCCAAATAACTTAAAAGTTTGCAGACTTTCGAGACGTACATACAAAACTTTTAACGATTTACTTGTAAGTGTGTGTATAGAAAACTTTTACCTGTAGATTTGAGTGTAATAACCGGCTAAGTGCGTGTCAGGCTACGCGCAGTTTAGGGTTCCGTAGTTGCGAATGCTGACTTTGAAAACGTTTAAAAAACTAATTTACTATTGAATCTGTATGAAATTTTAATTTTCAGAGTACATTTTATAAGTTTGTCGCCTGTAATTCTTTAATTTGTAATCTCTGCTTAGCACTAGCTTTCCTTTAAAAAAATGCCCCTTTTCATGTATGGAAGCTACACCAAATATTTTTTTCATGATTTCGTTTTACCTCTTTGTTGGCATGATTGACTACTTGTATGCTGGAATATCAGACACAATAGTAATCAAAAAAATGCATTCTCTGGCAGATCTGCGCAACCGCAGCGATGCAGTTAATATACATATCCATGCCAAATTGCAGCTTTCTAGTATTTATAGGCTTTGAGTAGGACCGTGGACAGACAGATAGACAGACAGATAGACAGACGTGGCGAAACTTAAATACTAAATATAATAAGGTAGCTATAGCAATAGAAAGATGGTTAACATATTGATTTTAAAATAATGTTCTCTGATAAAAAATCGATTTACTGAATTTTCATTTGTTTTAGATAAATAAATAAAAATGTACTTAGGGCTAAATCATACTGTTTAAGCTCTAAACTAAATTTAAACTTGTATTATGGGAAACTCAACGATAATATTTTTTTATGATAAATGCGTAAAAAGATTTAAAACAAAACAAAATTGTGTCTTTTGTCTAACATCCCCTTCGTCAGTAACTTTACAATTTCTGTAGCGAAAGATACGGGACCCAAAGTCAAACAGGTTCTAATTAAATTACTCCCTTGTCACTATAAAGGTTCTACTCTTAATTTTACTTTTGTTTCCATTGTTTTAATACATTTTTCCTTGGAAAGAGATAATTATTATGAGATTCGAAATAAATGTTTTGAATACATTTTATTTCTTATATGTCAAGATAAATGTTAAGCTTTGAAAAGATGACACCATTTCACTAAACCTTTTTTATTGAATAATGCAAAAACTATTTAAATAGTCCCTGTGGAAAATACCATAGTGTATGAGCGTTTTTATGTCTCCACAACGCAAATTAAATTTTTGGTGAAGCTTAGCTGCATTAGAAAACTATTTCGGCTTTTTGTTGAATAAACCTGCCTCCTGACTTACCTAAACTGGAAGCAACCATTTTCTGTTTATCCATTATGATGTGTACATTTTTTAAACTAACACTTCAAAGGTAATTTTATATAATATCTCGTCGAGAAAACAACATTAAAGGTACACCTCAATTGACTAAGTCTCTATAATTTTCTCAGACAAAACAGCTATCTACCCAAAGATGTACCTAATTTTTTTTTATTCGGTGTATTGAATGTTGGCTTTATTTGTTTCACATAATAAGATTTTATATTAAAAAAGAAACGGTGAGGTCTCAGCAGCCAATTTCACAGTCGACCAACTTTATCAATCTGTGTCCTATTGAATAGTAAATACTCTATTAGGAAGTCTATTTAGGCAGGGATCCAGTATATATCGTACTTTCTTAGAGTCTGTCTGGGCAGGATAGGTTAACTTGGTTTTTGGTTCTGTCAATGTAAAAGTATGCCGTGTGGTTTCAAAGTAGAACAGGACCACTCCTAGTCTTCCCGTGAATGTCGTAGAAGTAGACTTAGGAAATACAAGCTAAACAAAGCTTAATCATCAAAAGGATCTCCAACACGTCTGGCCAGCGTGAGAGGCCAAGTCCTCTTGCTCTGGCCAAGTACGGCTCTAGTAGTACAGAGAGGGTCATGCTCCTGCAGTGGAGACTAAAAAAGACCTGATGATGATGATGATGATGAATGTATGTATAAGTATAAATGTCTACTCATTTAAGGGGTTACAAGAGCGCCAGTGCTAAACTTATTTGATTTAATTTCTTAAGTCTTAAGTATTTTTGAACCGGATTAATCTTTTATATAATTATACTTAAATTAAAAAAAAAACAAAGTGTAATAGAAAAAACCATTTATATTGTACTTATTTTTAATTTTGAAATGCAATAAAAGTAAAATGGCTAAAAATAAATATTTAAAAAAGGTATTTTATTTCAGTGTTGTAAAATTTCTTTAACATCATATTGTTTTATTACGTTATTTACCGCTACTTTACAACCCATAAAACTGCTATCCCGCCTTAACAACCAAACTATTTCCAAATTAATTTCAACACTCAGTATAAAAAGTAACTATTTGTACAACGATAATTATAAAAATGAAGTACCTAGAACTTTATCTTCATCTTTTTAAAAAAAATACAAAACTAATAAGTACGTATAAATAAAAATTGCAACAAGAAATTTTGAATTGATGGCTTCACAGGGGTTTAGTGCAGAGCCTAAATTAATTACTAACTTACTAACATATATGTCCTGTTAGTCCTTCGGGCTCTCCGATTCAATTTCTGACCAGAATTAATCCTTTACATCGCGTAAGGAGATTAGGTTACGGATTCTAGGCATCAATGGATACTGAAAGGTTTTTCAGGAGATGTCCATCTAGGCATTCTGAAGTATCTAGGTCCATTCAGTTCATAATTCGTTTTTAAGAGTAGACTAGTTAGTATTTTGTTTCTTTTAATTAAGAAGAAGAACAATATATAAACGTATGTACATAATTTTAATTTTCGTAAATTAAACTCAACTTATTCAAAAGCCGAACTTTTTGAAAACTTTTTTATATTTGACAAGTAAAAAATATCAAATTAAAGTGAAGTGATCGAAGTTCTCTGACTCAATTTAACAATCCAGCGTTTTTATGTATTATATGTATTTAGATATGTTCGTTTTACGGTAATTCAAGTAGATATATTATAATCATGAATTTTGATAGCATTTTAAGTTTGAACATATGTCAAATCGGTGAAGGGATTGCCGAGATACCGGGTATCAAAGTTGATAGTTCAGAACAAACTGATGATTAATTAACATGCAGTTTCTGAAAAGGTACTCTCGATATTATTTTTATAGACAAAATAATTGCTAACACTGACGCGCTTTATTCAGCCTTTCTAAAACTTTCCCAAAATAGAATCTTGACTACAGAAGCCATACATAGTGTACCGTTTATTTTTATATCTGAAAGCTTTTGCTCAATGTTCAAAAGAAAACTAGTCTTCATGTTGCTAACTCTTCTAATTTGCGGCTGCCTTCCAGCGTCTAGACATTAAGCATTAATTAGCCGTCTAGGCTATCTCCACAGCGACCGCGCAATGGAGACTAGTAACATAATTATACTAATTTTCCAAAGCTGTTGCGTCTTGAAGTTAAAAATAAAGTTGTTTTTGTGAATTCCACCCTTAAATGCCCGTGCATCTGTCTTTGCATGAAACTATTTAGGTATTAAACGTTTACTCTATTACAGCAGTCCAACCCCCTTGGTTGCGCACAACGCCCGTCATTATTAATAAGCTGGGAGCCGGTAAAGTCACAACCAAACGGGGGCACACTAAAATCCCCATTAGCTCCACCATTTTGTTTTTCTTTTATATAAACTGAATAGGCGCAAAGAAGATCCATTTCATTTGAATTAAACACCTTTTTACAAAAATCACGAATCGGCTACGAATTGCGACCCTAGGGAGAACAACCAGACAGCCGCCGCCGAACTAACAACAAAAGATTTTTTGCCAAAGTAAAACCAAACGCATCACCATAGATTTAGAACGTAATAAAAAAACTAGGTCTATACGCACCACACTCACACGCTCGGTCAAAAAGGACTAGTTATGGTGAAATGTGTTTATTATACATATAAATGTTTCAAATATCGACTTATTGAAATACAAGCGAAAGGCGGAATATCGATTAAAGGCAAGCAGAGATGCTCTCTGTACAGTAGAACGCGTGGCAAACATTTCTCTCAGGAGACGCCTTTACAAAAATTTTGTACCGGTATTTAAATTTGAAATTGCTCAAATATCGAATTCTTGATACCCGAGGGGAAGACGGGACTTGTTGTGGGTTATTCTTGTAGGCTGCTGCGCATGGGGGTTGATTGACTGGCGACGTAAGTTTACGGGAGTAGGTGAAGCCTCATCAGAACGCGTGCCAGGCATAATGGAAAACCTCCTGTAAAAAATAAGTTTCCATTAAGAATTCTGTAAATATGTAGGTACTTTATGTAATTGTGTACATTTTTATTATATAAGGATCACAAAATTAATAGAAATTATTCCATTTGAAAAGGGACAAAGATAAAATGAAATTTTATTACCTAGAGAACTTCAACTGTTTGGTGTGAAATTAAACAATATACAAGTTGTAAATCTGTAACCTTGCCCTATTCTCAAATGTACCGATACCGATCATACTGAACAACTTTACCTAAAAGCAGAGGTCGAATTATGAAAAAAATTGTTTCCCCTTACAAAATCGCTAATCAGTTGATCGATATAGTATGGGAAGTTCAAGTCCTATTTGTTTCGTTTCATATTTTGACCTATGTTTCGACCGCCCATTGTACATTTGAATGTTTTTTCTATATATTAAAATTATTGTTATTTTTTTGGTGTACAATAAAGTATTACTTAACATGTTCCTTGGGAAAAGTTGTCCAGTATGTTTGGTATTGGTACGTCTGAGAATATTGCAAGGTTACAGATTAACACCCTGTATTTTGTAATTATGTTTGATTGATTAAAGACAGATCTCATTATATGTTAAAACTTTCGATACGATAATTAAAAAAAAATAAGTATACTACATTGCAGCGTCAGAATGAAATTGACAGAAACGAGTAAATTCCATTGATTTGTGAATGTAACCGACTGCACGCCTCGTCCCTTGTCGACCAAATCATTGGGCGCATGCCAACACAACGCAATGCTATGCAAAAATGCAAATAGGCTGATATTTAGTCGCTCTCCGCCAATGCAGTTTTCAGAAGTGAAGTTTGGAGCGTTGGTAAAAGTTTAAAAGGGAAGACACAAGTTCATTTTTTATTTATAAGACCAGCAAGCCAAACGCAGTCTGCTTAGCAGCATCATTAAAAAATGTACCGGAATACGGTTCAAGAAGAACGTGCTGCATGCATTGCATACATGTATACATCTATCACGTCCCCCTATTGGGACAGACAGAGTGTTTTGGGTCTTGCGGTTCTAAACAGACAGAGCCGAGGGTCGCAAGACTTAAAGTCCACTTTTTCTGTGATGGTGGGCGAAAAGGTTGAAAATGGAACCAGAGTAGTTTGACGACCTTTGTGGCGTAGTCACCATGCTAGTCCGCCACCCAGAGGTCCCAGGTTCGATCCCCGATCAGGGCAAGTTGGAAAATGGCCTTTTTCGGATGGTCCTGGGTCTTGGATGTTTCTCTAAATATATGTATTTGTTATAAAATAAAGTATTGCTGAGTTAGTATCCCATAACGAAACCATAAGTCTTGAACTTACTTTGGGGCTCAATCATTGTAATTTGTCCCGATATATTTATATTTAGTTACGGCTTGCAAAAATATTTTAAAAATTAAATTGTCACTGGGGTCCGTTTTTACGAAATGTTAGTGGAAATAAAAATAATCAGAGAAAACCATGTGATTTATGACTTGCCCAAATAGCCTCTAGGAGTTTTCGAAAAAATATGCTTTTTAGAGCTAGAGTGCATGTGGCGGCAACATAGTTTTTATTTATTTTTTTACACAGCTCTCGTAGGAAAAATTAATGTGCCTTCTGTTTTAAAAACTGCTGCATCCGATTGAAATGTTACTATCAAAAGATCTGCTTGTTTTCACATTTGAATATTTTAATTAGAAGTGTTGATGTGATGTGATTCATTTTATTATCATTGGTGCAATTTTTCAAACGCGGTGTCATTTGGTTAGTTGAATAGTTTTTTGTATGGAAAACCCATCTGTTTAGGTGGTCACCATGCTGGTCCGCCACCCAGAAGTCCGGGGTTCGATTCCCGGTCAGAGCAAGTTGGAAAATGGCCTTTTTTAAATTGTCCTTGGCCTTGGATGTTTATCTATAAATGTATTTGTTATAAATTATCGTTGAGTTAGTATCCCAAGTCTCGAACTTACTTTGGGGCTAGCTCAATCAGTGTAATTTGTCCCTATATATTTACTTATTTAGTGATGTACAAGACTCGAGTCCTCGAGTTCTAATTTTGAAGACTCGAGTCGTTTTTGCAGGGCTCTATGAGCTCAATAGGCTGAGAGTGTCAGGCGAGCGCGAGTTCTTAAAAAAGGCTCGGGTGCAGAAAGAGAATCGAGCTCTAATCTCACGCTCCGAGGCTCACTTAAGCTCGCAGTCGCCGAGCCTTCGATTGTAAGAGTCGAGCCCTGTAAACGACTCCGAGTCTTAAATATGAGGACTCGGTGGACCCGAGTCATGTACATCACTAACTTTAAGTCTCATTTTAAATTAATGTACCAAAACTCCCGTCCCGTTACTAACCACATCATACCAGCTAAAAGTCCACAGCTGGGCATAGTTTATTAATAAAGTATTTTAAATACCTGTTCGCTGGTAGAACGGACATCTTTCTAAATAGATGCTGGGCTGCAGACTTTAAGTCATCGTCTTGCATCAAACCCACCATCTCCTTCTCCCGTTTTTCAAGTTCAGCCTCCGTAGATACCACTTCGCCCTCCAAAGATACGTCGACGCACTAAAAAGTAAAATAGTATTTTATTGTCTTGAAAATAACTACTTATATTTGTAAACATTTAATTATATCGAATACAACGAACTTAATGTTAGCGATCTGGGCCCATAACCTAATAAAAGTACTTTGTCAGGTTGACATAAACTAAAATGAATTTATTCTAAACTTTCGTTGACGCCTATACAAGTACATTTAAATTTAAAAATTTGCAGATATCACAATCATATTTTATTTTGGCAAAAATGGATACAAATTATATTAAAATCTATCTACCAAACCTCTTTTGGATATAAAGTGTCAAATTCGTTATAAAGGACATGGCACCCTCAGCCCTTCTTTATCTCTTGCAATGAAAACGTGGCTTAATTAGGATTATAGGGATTACTACGAAGAAATTACGGAAGGGCGGCCGTAACCAGTGACGGAGGTAGAGTAGGGCGAGATTGGGCGACAGGTCAGGGCCATCACGTGTCAAGGAGAAATATGTTTTTTCAAATAATATTTTTTTTAAACGTTTTTTTTATTAACAGAGAACATTCAGTATAAATCATATAAGCCCAATCACTATACTTTTTTCGTCGTTCCTTTCTGGTTCTATGTTAATTGCAAATAGGCTGCTTGATAAATCTGACACTAGTGTCGGCTACTTGTACATATGAAAAAAGTTCTGTATTAAGATTTTACATTTATTAGTACAGAAAAACTGATATTAAGAGCGTTATTAGACTTCCAAAAAGTATAAAGTTACGATTGGTTATCCCTTAAAAAAATTGTTCTGACGTTAAGAAAATATGGTCACGGGAATAGCGGATTATTCTCGTGACCATTTTTCCCGAAAAGCCGTTAAAGTTTTTTCTAATAACACATTAAGTACTCACCCAGTATTCACATTTTTTTTAAATAATACTAGTACAAGTCATACAAAACATAATTTTGTCCTGCAAGTTTTTTTTTTTTGGTTATGGAATAGATGTGGCAGCAATCTCACCCAAGGGCCCTGACTTTGCTATAACCAACATTGGCCGAAACCATTCCGGCCGTCCACACTTGAGCAACTGGAGAGTACTTATTGTGACCTCACGCCATATATAACAGGATATAGTAATATATTATTGCAGGAAATGGCTCGGAAATAATTAAATTGAGAGCTCATGGGAGGCACGTAGTCTGGATAATGTAACGGCAAATTTGATTTATTAAAACGCGGTGCGTCACTACTTTTGTCTATGTTTTTGCAAGAACAAAATAAAAATGTATGGTTTTTGCTTAAAGGATTTTGGGGAATGTTCTACAATAAAGCATTTTACTTAATTCAAAGTAGATTTAGTAGTCAAAAAACAAAAGTAAATTGAGAAAACCCAACACGATTAAAACGCAGTGCATCACTACTTTTGTCTATTATTTGGTTTTTGAAAGAGCAAAATAAAAATGTATGGTTTTTGCTAAAAGTATGTTTAGGGAATGTTTTACCAAAAAGCATTTAACTTAATTCAAAGTAGACTTTTGTAGTTAAAAAAACATAAGTAAATTGAGAATACCCACGCACACGAGTCACAAAATGTTATAAATTGATAAGTTTGTCTTGTGGTTTCTGAGAGTGTAGAATAGGGCCACTCTAAGTGCCCCCGTGGATGTCGAAGAAGGTGACATAGGAAATACAAGCTAAATAAAGCTTGTATACATCAGTGAGACCTGTCCAACCCGTCTGGCCAGCGAGCGAGCGTAGCCAAGTCCTCTGACTGCTCTGACCTAGTATGGCTGTGGTAATACAGAGAGGGTCGTGCTCCTGCAGTAGAGACCAAAAGACCTGATGATGATGATGATAAGTTTGTAAATAGGCACTCAACAATAATTTTGCAAAATTATTGTTGAGTGTGAACTATTAATTTGATATTCTCTTAATTATTCGTGATACGTTTAACGTGGAAGGGACACACGCGTAATAAATGGAACCACAGGCTAGATCACTATTTTATGATGATAATAAAATAACAGTCGAGAACAATAAAAAAACGACATTTCCATACACATTGCCCGGGCGGCTACATTCATATGGAAATGTCAATGTTACTTTAGTTTTTGTCTGGTTTTTTATTATCATTATACTAGAGTGGTCTAGTATAGCCCGTGGTCCACGTTGTATAATCATTAACAAATGAATATGGATATTATAAAAGATAAATAAAATATTAAGAATTTGCATTACAGTGTCATAAAACTCAGCAATATCTTGGAACCCATAGGATCGCGAATATGATGCCCCTTCGATCAACGCTGCGCGCGCCTCCGGCCGATTGTTCTGCAGCAAGTGACAGCGCGCGAGCAGAAACGCGGCATTGAGAAACCAGACGCGTTGGTTGGCTGCACGGCTCTCTGTAACATTGGTAAAGAAACTACGTAAGTAAGTACCGAAAAAGATGTAGTAGAGCGGTAGTTATAAATGTTCGAATAGCGCATGTAATACAAATGTAACATTGCGTTCTATGTACAAAGACTTTATACCATGTATCCACCAATCCAGCGTCGTGATTATGGGCATTATCCTACCTTGAATGGGCCTAATTTTTTGCAAACATCTTATTTTATCTTCCGTCCCATCCCGTGCCGCATCATATCGTATCGTATGGAATCGCATCGTATGTTATCCTATCATAAGCTTAGTTAAGTGGACTAATAAATTATCTTCAATTAACGCATTCACGCACCAAGGATCATCAAAAATCATCCGGTCAGTAGGTAATGGCAAAAACAAGCTACTTCTTTTCCTGGATGAAAAAATGTACAATAAAGTTATTTCAGAAAACTTGGTACCTAAAGAATTTAAGTTAACGAGGCTCTATGAGATAATCAGCTGTGTGTACTTCATAAGCGTTCATTGTTTCTTTTTCGTGTATGTGTTGCAGTCAAAACTCTTAACGAGTCTAAAGTACTATTGACTAGCAAAATCAGTCAAAAGCACTTTTGACCGTATGCTTTAGTCAATAATACTTTTGACTTAAATAACAGTTAAAAGTACTTTTGCCCAATGGAGCTGGTTAAAAGTACTTTGACTAAGTGATTCCGGCAAAAGTGGTTTTGACTGGTTGTATCAGCCAAAACTCTTAAAAAGTTACCCAAATACACCTTGTATTTGGGGGTTTTCGGGGGTATTCAATCGATCTAGATTAGTTTTATGTTTGGGAAAACGCGTGTTTTCGATGTTTAAGATGTAACCGAGCAAAGCTCGGTCGCCCAGGTACTTACTTATTATTAGTGGAGAACGTGCTGATGTTAAAACAAAATAAGCGGCCAAGTGCGAGTCGGACTCGCCCATGAAGGGTTCCGTGGTAGCAAATAACATAATATAAAAGTCTTGTAGTATTTTTTTTTAAATTTTTATATTTGAGTTGATTGAATGAAAGGTAAATTGCAGTTTATGACATATTAAAAAAAAACTACTTACTAGATCTTGTTCAAACCAATTTTCGCTGGTAGTTTTCATGGTAATGAACATCATATATTTTTTTTAGTTTTATCATTCTCTTATTTTAGAAGTTACGGGGGGGGGGGGACACACTTTTTTCCACTTTGGAAATGTCTCTCGCGCAAAGTATTCGGTTTAGAATAAAATGATATTAGAAACCTCAATATCATTTCTAAAGACCTATCCATAGATACCCCACACGTATGGGTTTGATGAGAAATAATTTTTTGAGTTTCAGTTCTAAGTATGGGGAACCCCCGAAATTTATTGTTTTTTCTCTATTTTTGTATCAAAACCTTAATGCGGTTCACATAATACATCTACTTCCCAAGTTTCAACAGTATAGGTCTTATAGTTTCGGCAAAAAGTGGCTGTGACATACGGACGGACAGACAGACAGACAGACATGACGAATCTATAAGGGTTCCGTTTTTGCCATTTGGCTACGGAACCCTAAAAAATGAGTGACTACGAAAAGAAATAACACTTTTTGCAATGAATAATAGCGATAGAAGATATGAAAAATAGTCAATTGACAATTTTGAAGTGTATACATACATACATACTATCACGTCTTTATCCCTAATGGGGCAGACAGAGCATTTTGGGTCTTGCGGCTCTATGCAGAGCCTAGGGCCGCAAGACTCAAAAGCCACTTTTAGCGTCATGGTGGGCGAGAAGAAAGTTGATAGAAGTGTATGTCTTCTTTGTATTGATTGTAATGCCTTTTTCGTAATAATCCATTCTATAATCAATATATGTATATAGGTATGGTGTAACCGGTCAACACAGGTGATTGTCAGAGTTTTCAAGAAAGCAGCAAGGTTCAAGTAACTTAAAATATTGTGTACTAGTATTTAATTTATGGCAAATGTAAAAATGGTTTTAGATACGAAATAATCATCGCAAAAGCTGCATTTTTTAATGCTTTGCGTATGTGAACGTTGCTTAAGCTGTGACAAGTATGCATTCGCGTTGGGTCATGGGCGTTTCAGGTGAGGGTTGAGAGAGGTTCAGATTTAGGTCAATTGGTGGGATGAAGATGTTGCTATGTTGACGCAAAAATTGAAGAAATAATTTTAAAACTAACTCATATTTTCTTCATATAATGAAGTAATTTTGGTATTTAGAAAATGATATAGATAATTATTTAACGTTTCAACATAAACGGCCCGGGCAAATTACTGTAATTTTTTTTTAAAGTTGTGACTTGGGAGTCGCATAAAATTTTGAATTGCGAAAACTACATTCTATAGAAATTAATAACACATTTTCTGTCACTGTGTGGCAACAAGGATGTAGCAAAAATTACGCAACTCATTTTATGCAAGATTACGCTCGTTTTTCTACTCTACTGTTATATGTCATTTAAATAGTCACGAACACTAATATAAGAAAATAAATAATTTCAGGAAAGTCTATAGTCTATTCCCTACAACAGCACATGTATCGTTATTTCTACCATACTGCCAACATAAGAAAAACATTTTATTAATGTAATCACTAGGAATACGTCAGTTAAAAAAAGATAATACCTATTATCTACCAAACATAAATTACGGCAAACATTTTTTTTTGTTTATTTTAGTGAATATAGTCGTAGAAAAAGTATTCTATGCAACGCTGTATAAGTATGTCAAAAATGCTCGATCGATGGCGTCTTCTTGCGCCTGCTCCACTCGCCTTTTTTGACCTTCCTTATATAACTGTTGCATAAAATACTATTGTTTGGTGCCTTTATTATATATTATGAGAATAATAAATATTTCTAAAAAAAAGTGATCTTCGAGCTAGATCGTTCAAACTTTATAATCGTGTTAAATTACACCAAATAAAATCATTTAGTGTACGTAACATAGATTAAAAAAAATTCTATGTCTATGGTACGTAACGTGGACTAGGACAAGTGATGTATTATAGTATAGTAAGTAATACAAATCTGACTAATAGTCACCTACCAGACTGACATTTCAAGGCATAGAAACGTGCCCTTTGTGATTGCTTCGTGTCGATGTGCACTCTCGCTAGTTCATGAAGTATGTAACAACGCTCTGATGGTCGGGTGCTCATGTTGAGTCCACGTTCCAATACTCGTAAACGATTTCTAAAATATAATTGACAAAATGAGTATAAATAGGGATCGACAATACCGATATTTACCTTTTTACGTAGTTAAAAAATGATTTTTTTTTTCTACGTTAAACATTTTGAAGTCAAAGCTATAAAACAAAAATGGCCAGAAAGTCATAGTCACGCAGAGTGAATAGCATACCTAGAAAGAAAAATTATATTAAAAATCTCCAGAATGCAAATGCACATAAATATGCATATCTTTTAGTCTTTTATGTTATTATGCAATAAAAACCATATTAATGTATATTTGAAGTCTAATTGGCTTAAAGAATATATTCTTTGTTCCAAGATTCTAGAGTTTAAAAGCAACTGGGCATTTACTCCAAAAGCGTCACGTCATGCGTTTACGTTTGCAAATAACGGCCCGCTAATTATTTAAAACCTTATATAATTTTAAACACACCATCTGTGTACAACAGAAAACAACACTCATACACTGGTATGGTATGAACTAGCAATATATGGTCGCCGCGTCTGCTCGCCCGTTAGGGCCGCGGTTGACAACTGCATGCCTCGTACTACGTAAACGGTGAAAGTGGGAAACAAGCGACAGTCGCTATTTGGAGAATTATTATAATATGTATCAACTCTCGGCGAACAGACATTAGATATAACTTACTAAAAATGCTAAATTTAATATGTTTTGTCAATAAAATAGGACGATACTTCCGAAAGACTGTCGTTTTATTGTTTGGACTAAAGATTACCAACTGCTTGTAGGTTTCTCTGCATTAGTGTGCTAAAGGACCTGTATTACCAACTCTCTGTAGATTGTTCTGCATTAGAGTGACGTTCACAAGAGATCTAACCAGGGTGTCTGAAAAGTTACCTGGCATCACGTGGTGGTTCTGGCCGGGCTCGAAGGATCGAATCGCGGCTAGGTTCTCGCGACACATACATTCCAAGTAAAATAAATGCTCTTTTCTCACGATCTGATTCGCTCATCGTAAATTTCACACGTTTCTGTGGAATAAATATTGTTTATGTCGTTGAATTAATTTTATTAAAACATATTGACAACCTCCGTGGCGTTGCTAAAGACAGAACGAGATGGAAAAGTACTGTAGCGGCCCTCTGCCCCACCCAGGGGACATAGGACAATAAGTCAAGTAAGTCCGTGGCGTTATGGTCAACACGCTAGATCGCCAATCCAGAGGTCCTGGGTTCGATCCCCAGCTAGGGCAAGTTGGAAAATGGCCTTTTTCAAATTGTCCTGGGTCTTGGATGTTTATCTATATATGTATTTGTTATAAAATATAGTATCGTTGAGTTAGTATCCCATAACACAAGTCTCGAACTTAATTTGGTGCTAGCTAGCTAATCAGTGTAATTTGTCCCTATATATTTATTTATTATTTTATTTATTTATTTATCTAACAAAATATGACCACCTGTACCGATTTAAAAGGAACATTAAAACCTCAAGTGTACTTATTTACCTAAAGTAACATATTGTAGCGAAATACAAAAAAAATATTGGTCTCCAATTTAAGCTAAGATCCAGAAGAATAAAGTTTATATTTAAATTATTTTATCTAACCACGATAAAAGTTGATCCTTATTAAAATCTATATTAGTTTGTTCAATGATCTACTGACCTGATCTAAGAAAGCGTTAGCCACAATGTTATACAACTCTTGCAGATATCTGTCCTTGTTCGGGAGAAGGTTTGCTGGTTTCCTAGTTAGCTGTTCCATCGCAAACTCTGCTAGCTCTATACATTTGCTTGTATCTTTTTCATTCAGCGCTGCTTCGGCGACTCGAATGAGTCGTTTTGCGTCCTCGATGTGTTGCTTTTGAGTCCTTTCGAGCTGGTCTTTACGTGCTTTGGACAAACGAGCCCGAGCCGCCTCACCAGCTTCCATAGCGGCATACATGGGCCGACGTGTACGTAGAACGGCCTTAAAATGTTATCGGGACTAATAAAATAAAGCACTGACAAGTAAAGCAATAACAGATTGGCTTGTTTGGATAACATGTAATGGAAAATTAAAATAAATGCAGGTGGAATAAAAACTTTGACACGATAACGACAAGACAAATTGTATGTAGGCACGTTGTTTTACAAACAAAAAAAGTATCACTAACGTATTTGGATTTTAATCTATATCTATACATATAATAAAACAGTAAAAAAAGTGTGTCTGTACATTAAATATATTTTCAAAAAAATAATTGGGGGCGATGGAGACGTAGTAATAGAGTAAGAATTTAAAAAAAAATGTCTGTCTGTTTGTCTGTTTGTCTGTTTGTCTGTATGTCTGTTTGTCTGTTTGTCTGTTTGTCTGTTTGTACACGCTAATCTCCGGAAATACTGGACGGATTCGAATGAAACTTTTTTTGTTATATAGCTGTTAAGTCTGGGCAACATATAGGGTATAAATGATTTTGGAAAATGGAACGCCTGATGCAGAACCATAATGGTCCAGCTAAACTATAAGATATATAAAAATGCCGCCTTAGTAAAAGTTGTTCAGCCTGATGAGCATTTTCCAGAGACAAAGTCCACGCGAACGAAGTCACGGGCTTCAGCTAGTAAATAAATAAAATTTAATACAGGTAGGCGAAGGTCTAATACAGGTACAGGACTAAAAACCTCTACTTGCTTTTATCCTGACAGACCTCTTTCGCTTCATCTACACTCATCAATCTCTTCACGTCATCGTCTCTGCCTACCTCTGTAGAAAACAGGCGTGATAATATTTTTGTATGTTTGTACATGCGATAGTATGTATGTAATACAACTTATTTAGCAGAAGATTTTTTTTGACGAGCTCACTTTTACGTAGGTCCTGTAATTAAATTACCTGTCGCTTTTCAACATCGCCCAACGCTTTGTTGGCTATCTCCTTTAATTTCTTGGAACCCTGCACGTTAGCCGAAACCAATCTTTCATCTTTGCATAGCTTGGTGAGGAAGTGTTTATCGTGCGCCATCAAACCTAAGTACTTTGCTGCCATCAGCCGAGACATTTGATCGAATTTCTGCTTTTCTGTTCTTGATATCTCTTGCACCTTTAACAAAACTTTTATAAGAAAAGAAAAAGTAAATAAAATGTATTGACCGCAGTTAAACGTTCGTTTTATAACTTAGTTTTACGTTTTAGATATATGGCATAGATTAAAAAAAAACTAAATGTTGTGTAGATTGTAGCCGTATTTATACAAATGTACTCAAATATATATTACTAGCTGTGTCCGCGAGCTTCGCTCCCCGTGAGAATTTTGGGATAAAGAGTACCCTATGTCCTTCCCCAAGTCTCAAACTATATCCATACCAAGTTTCAACCAAATCGGTTCAGTAGTTGAAGCTTGAAGAGGCACAAACAAACAAACAAACAAACATACAAACAAATATACAAACTCACTTTCGCATTTATAATATTAGTAGGATAGGATAGGATAGTACGATTTAAGAAAGAGAATAAAATACTCTCTGTCAACTTTTGAGCAAAAATACTTAACTACTAAATGAAAAAACTTGGCCAAGGGGCTAGAATGTCATACTTAAGCGAGGTCGCTTAACTTTATAAAGAAACCGACTAAGACAAATGGAACTTGTAGTAAAGCTCTCTTTTTAATAGATTTTGCTGCTGCTATTAAAAGTTTTGTCGTTTACTTAACGACATTTAATTTGCGAGATTGTTGTTGCCTACCAATCTTTTGAATAAAATGCCAAAGTAAATTATTTGTGTAGCTGTAGGTAAAGGTATAGGCTTTGTAAATTATGAGCACAGAGGAAAACAGGGCTCAAGTTTTAGTATTCTCATGAATAATGAAAATTATGTGACATTACAGTTACGACACAATTATAATATAATACATACAAGTTCATTTGCCAAGAAATTTAAAAAAGTCGCTTTTTAAGTGTTCATGCACCCTCCATTTATTTGTTGGACCGCTGAACCGGATTTCATCAAACATTGCTGAAAACTACTGCATGAAAACTTGCTTTCAAGTGAAATCAGTCAATCCGTTCGTGAGCTACAATGCCACAGACAGACAGACATTTGCGTCAAACTTATAACACTCCTCTTTGTCGGGGGTTAAAAACATATACCGACTTATTATAAAACGCAGACCAACTTTGTTACTAGGTTTAAACCATTATCCGGCCAAATCAAGTTGACATCTAGTAATATGCCATTGCCTCATCTGAAAATGTCAACTTTAAACCTAAGTAAGTAAAAATAAAACGTAAACTAGGTATTTACCTGTTGCTTCAACGTGGTTTGCATCCTAGGTTGTCTCGTTACCACCTGCACAGTCTCGGCGTCGATGGAATCCTTATTGAATTGAGTCTTCCCCACTAGAGCTCCGGCTGACGACAATACTTTAGATGCAGTTTTGCCGACACAATCTCGAATCTATAAAGTGTTCGTTATAGATTTTAGGTACAGTTTCAAAATTTTGAATTAAAAACGAACTACTTATACAAGACTGAAAATATAATAAAACAAATATACTTATATCATCATCATCATTAGGTCATTTTGTCTCCACTGCGGGAGCACGACCCTCTCTATACTACCAGAGCCATACTTGGCCGGAGTAGCCAGAGGACCCTCTCTATACTACCAGAACCGTACTTGACCAGAGTAGCCAGAGGAATTGGCCTACACTCTCCTCGCTGGCCTTGGATAGGTAAATAAAATACTTATAAATGCATAGGAAAGGCTTATGTCCAGTAGTGGACAAGTGGTGAAACTGTCTGAAGTTTGATATGCATTCGAGAAATTTACAGCTCAATTACCATTGTGCTTCATATGCCTCACCCACTGCCATTCATTGAGCTTATAATCGACATAAGTATAAGTACCTGGGCGACCGAGTTTTGCTCGGTTACATCTCAAACATTAACAATTTTTTTTTAAACTTGTCTAAAAACAATGCAGAATAAAAAATTATATATAAACTTAAACATAAAAAAAAGTAAGTCACCGAGTGGGATTCGAACCCGTAACACTCTTTCTAGCGGTCTGCACTGCATCCTTAACCGCTAAGCTAAAAACAAGGCGGTCGACGCGACGAAATTAGCGACCATATTCGTGCGTGGAAAGAAAAACGCATGAAAACTCGAAAACACGCGTTTTCCCAAACATCAAACTAATCTAGATCGATTGTTTACCCCCGAAAACCCCCATATACAAATTTTCAGAAAAATCGTTAGAGCCGTTTTCGAGATCATAGAAATTTATAAATATATAAATTCATAAATTTTTTCCCGCATGCTGGTCTGGGAAAAATAAAAAAAAAACTTAGAATGTACCAGCTGCTTCTCTTCCCATGCAGATCGTAAAAGCCGATCGAGGGAATGGGCAAAAATGCAAATCATGTTAACAGGCGATGCGGCTAGCAACCCATCACTGTATTGATTTCTTTTCCATCTTCTCGCCCACCATGACGCTAAAAGTGGCTTTTGGGTCTTGCGGCCCTGGGCTCTGCATAGAACCGCAAGACCCAAAATGCTTTGTCTGCCCCATTAGGGATAAAGACGTGATAGTATGTATGTATGTATGTATATAAATATACAAGAATTGCTCGTTTAAAGGTATAAGATAAGATAAGATACAGACTTTTGTTATTCTTCCTAACTACTTATTTATTTCTGTCTGAGAGAAACTATAACAATAGATCGTTGGGCAAACAGAAGCGTTTAAAAAAAAATTCATAGATATGTAAGGTCTGACACTTAAGGTTAATAATATACCGTGTAAATGTACAATCGACATAGAATATACTTACTTGAAAGGGTGACTCAGTCCATCAATATCAACCACTTTTAATGTTTTCATGCTAGGTTCTTGAAAAAAGAATATCACATAGAAAAAGTTAAGCATTAAAAAGATACATGGAGAGAGCAATAGCAAACCACTAAATTATTTCGTCTAAAAATTTACATTACACCGACCAAAAATAGGTAAAGTTGTTAATAGTGACGGACTTAGTTCCCCTTCTTTACAAAATACGACGAAACGCTTCGAGAAAGAGTAGGCAGTTGCCTACGGTTCCGTTATTATAAAAAAATAAAACAGAACGTACTGTTTGTTCGGCAGTCCTGGCACAGTTTGCGAAATTTGGCGGGAAGCGTCGTACTCTTTCACCTCTAGAGGCGAACATTAGCGCCTTCTCGAACGCACACTTTTCGTAGTTCGTCTGGGCTCGGATTTGTTGAGCTGTGAGGTTGTCGGGGTCCAGTGCTGTTTTAAAACATAAATAGATTAAGGCTTGTGTTGCAAGCAATCGTATATAATATCGATAGTAATCGTGACCTTGGAAAACTGTAACAATATCGATAGTAAAGTTATTATTTGTATAAAGAACCAACGGTAGTATTACCTAATATTGATATCATTATAGTATCGATAGTAAATTTAGCTATCGATAGTATTTCATACAAATAATAGTTACAGTATTGATACTATCAATAGTTTTACCTTCATCAATTGTATTGCAAAATATTGACAACCGATATTCCTATTGATGTTGTTACTGTTTTTCAAGGTCAACTATCGATAGTCAAACTATCGATAGTCAAACTATCGATAGTTATGCAACGCTATTTAAAACTCATCCACCAATAACAACACTTTTCCTTTTTTTATATTGATTTTTATCGTTATGGTTACGAATTAAAGTTTTTCAAGATCGTCAGTTGAATTTTAATAACTGCTATGTATTTTGTAAGGCAGTGTGGTGTTGTCGTACAATAATGAAAAATATCGTTATCTTAGTTATAAAATACTAGCAGCTGTTACTCGCGAAGTTGCCCGTGTAGATAGTACGTTATTTGAAAAGCTTCCCTCACATCTTTAAGACTATTTAGTTTGTATAACCCAGGGAAAGCTATGTAGATATATACCAGAATTTAATTCAAATCTGTTTAGCTATTTTTTTGGGAGTGAGCAACAACATCCAAAGGTCTAAAATTTGACATTTAAGCATATTATTTCCCACCTCTTGCAAATTTTCCGAAATAAGGTTTTAATTAGTACTAATAATTATACCAAATGTATTTAACGATGTATATTCAAGCCCAGTAAGTAAATAGATATGCCTGATTTAATTATTCTGCTAATTGCATAACATCAATTTAATATTGGGCCAATTTATATCAACATTGCGACGGACCAGCAATTAACAAGATGAATTTCAACAAATTCATCTCACAAATGCAATAATTCTGAATATTGTTAAAATTATTCAAATTAACCAGTTTTGGTGTGACCTGAATCATAACGAATTGTATCAATCCAATGTTATTCGATTTATTATTCGAGTTTTTGAGTATTTAGCAATGGTGTAAGATTTTGGATTCTTTGGATCTTTTAAAAGTGATCTCGACATAGCAACAAA
Source organism: Acrobasis consociella (assembly GCA_963555685.1). Classification (NCBI taxonomy): domain Eukaryota; kingdom Metazoa; phylum Arthropoda; class Insecta; order Lepidoptera; family Pyralidae; genus Acrobasis; species Acrobasis consociella. The sequence goes on from OY743115.1 coordinate 9,400,719, forward strand.
ACTGTTTACTCGTATTAATTTAAAGTGTTGTATTTTATACAAATATTAATTGTACATAAATAAAGTTGAAATTTCTTAGCATCTCAGCAGATGCCTCTTGGCAAGACAGTCCCAATTATTTGTAACAACACCACATACATACTACAATTAGTGTTCAACTAATTATATACAAACTGTACTGTAGATCAATTACGTGTTCGTCAAAGCAACACCTGCAAGCATTCATGAATTCTAGGAAGCAATCACTGTTAATTGTCCATAGGTCAATTATGTACTACTATTGACTCTTGACCTAACAAGGCTACATGTATTGATCGTTTTCACCTCGAAGATTAAACCCTATTAACTAAATATTTAATAGATTCATGTCATTCATGTATCAATTATGTAATTTGTTGAGGTCAAAGTTAGACGTGAATTAAACAAATAATAAAAACCTAAAAACAGAATGTTTTATAAAAACTTGTTTAGGTTTTACCAATTTTATTTTAAAATAATTTTCATGACTCAGAAGTCCATATTGTGCAAAATATAATAAGCACTCGTTTTGAAAAGTGTACCAATGACGAAATGCACTGGTGGCAATAGTATGCTGTCTCTATTTTTAGGTCATCATTAGGTCTTTTTAGTCTCCACTGCAGGAGCACAACACTTTTTGTACTACTAGAGCCATACTTGGCCAGAGCAGCCAGAGAATTTTTAGGTAACCAGTAACATTTTTTTTTAATAATATATGGTCGAACAGTTTTTTCAGTGCACGTTTTGCGACAAACATGTTTGGGTTTGAAGGAGAACGTGCGTTACGTAAACATATATATCAAAAATTCATACAATACAGCCAGAAACTTGATTATGATATCCTCCCCCGAGATTATCAATCATAATAATGTCATTACCGTTTGCATCCGCGACATCGGCTAAAGCCCCAGCGTAATGTGTCATTTTCGCCCGCGCCTCGCTGCGCCCAAGGAGCGAGCGAACGTCCTCATTCTGTAATTAGCGATGTCATATCTTCATTAGGCCAATTACGAATATATATATATATATATATACATATCTGACTTATTTTAAGTAGAAGTTTGCACCACATTTTGCAACCGCGATCACTATATTTCTTGATTACCTTATCGATTTAGATCATTTTCAAAATTAATAATTCAGTACATCTTTGCGTCATTAAAATAAGTTATTGAATTTATTGATGTTTCTATTCTATTATGGATACTTAGGACATTGTCAAAAAAAAACATGCAAACGTGAGACTGTTTAGGTAAATAGATTTTAAGAACTTTGCACGATATAGATGTTCTTAACCTGCATTCATAAGTAATAAACAATATGAGTAGCAAAACTCAAATATTCTTAAAGAACCCATTTCCTTGTATTTCATTTTATTATTTCTTGATCCTTTTATATTACGTGTTATTTTAACAATAATATTTAACAGGAGCAAAAATTTTATAAACCTTTTCCTGCAAGTTCGCCCAAAAAATACAAACCTGGAAAAACGCTAGCTTTGAACTTATTTCTTTTTGGCTCGTTCCTAATCCGAGCTTTGGAAATTTAAATTAAGTTAACTTTGGTTTATACTGAAAAAACACTGATTATTTGGTTGGAAAATTGCGTGAATATTGATTCATTATCTTTTTGTAATTTCTTTTTCACTCACTTTCATTCACTCTCCAAGGTACACCTCATTCATAAGCTCTTGCAGCGTAACTGCTGGCTGGGCGGACTCAGAACAAAACAGAAAAATAGTCAGAAAATAAGTCGAGGGATCCCATCAGAAACAAACTTTTTTGCAGCTTTTCTTAAAAAAACATTACAAGACCCAGTGCTTGTATAATCTGAACTAGATCGGAACCAAACGTCCGTTTTATTTTTGTACCTATCAAACTCTACCACAAGCCGCTATTTTTATAAGTTTTATTGACTTTATCCCTTACAGAATTGACAGAGATTGGTGCTATACATTATTAATAAGCTGCTTTTATTTCTATTTTAAATACAGGCTTTTATTTATTCAGCTATGTATAATTTTATGTTTGATCGGGACAAACCTTGAAAGTTAAATTGTATCCACTTGCAGGTTTCCGTTTTAAATGAAGTTGAAGGTTTTTATGTAAATCAGGTGACAATGCAATATTTTTATGACAAGAAGCTGGTCTAATGATAGAGCCAGAAGCACGCAATCCCATTGGGTTTCATCTCATATCATTAAGTACCTTAAGATCACAATAAAATTGAATAAAAGATAAAAACATTGTTTTCAATGAATGACTGCTAGGTTGGGTCTCCATTCTGTCGGATGGAACAGTTACTGGATATAACGACGCTCAGGCAAACATGATCAGATCCGTCTAATTGCATGTTTGCAGACATGGATCGACTCTGCGACTGTTTGTTTTTACTCACGTTCCATCGAAGCGCCTCGTCGTAAGCTTGTATCGCTTTCCCAAACAGCTCCAGGCGTTGTAAATAATTCCTGAAATAACACTCAAAGTCGTTCGGTTTTCTTAGATTTATTTTCGGGAAATGATTTTTTTATTTTGGTATTTTGTGATTCAAATATATCTAATTTTAATAAAACATGAAATCCTTAATGGATTTGACATGAATGCTTGATTTAGCTAAAATTACAAAACTGCTAGGATTTTTCAAAGACTTACACTTGCTGAACTGCCCAACATGCCCTAACACTTGCACTTTGGAGAACCTGTACATTTGTACAACACCATTCCTAACGATTGTGTGACCGGTATTGGGCGACTCTTAATGTGCTCTGAGCTAAAATTATATTTAGTTTTGAGTGGACATAGACATGATAAGAAGGCGAAGACGAAATTGAGGGTGTCAAATAGCCAGATGTAATATAATACAGACTAGTGTCTCTGTCAGCTGTAGACCTCGCGAGTAACCCCCAAATCATTGAAGTTTATTGGATATAATTTTTCTAAACTAAAAACCGACTTGAACACCAAGTTACACAATCGATTGGGACCAGGTGACAAGTATGCTCTTTCAAACAAAAAAATATTTTCCTTATTGGTCTAGGCGTCTTCGAGTAATTGTTGAACATAAATAAAAAAAACAGTGACACTCTGGGAGTGCCGTGCCGACATAAGTGAAAACTTGGTATCGGTTTATTCATATCTCAAAAAAAATCCAAACGCACCTTAAGAAGTTTTGTTACTCGTATATACTTAAAAAATATCTGAATCAACAAAAAAATCTATACAATTTTCGAACCTTTTTACAGAATTTTGGTTGAGAAATGCGACCTGTAGGCAAGAACAGCAAAACAAAGTGACAGCCAGACAAAAGCATTTTTAGCCAATCTCGAAATAGAGACGCTTTGCTTGCTCGGTCAATTAAAATACCAAATGATTTTACCAACTTCTGCTTCCTAATATAAAACAATATATTTTATTACTTTTCATAGATATTTCCTACAAGAATTTAGTTCAACATACCAATCAAACTACCCATATGTTTCCAATTATGAGCCAGCAACCAGGCAATACTTCTTCGTCCTATTGAGTCAAATTTATAAACCTTTGATTGCTCAATACTGGGCGACCATAACGACCTTGTCTATATCAAGAAAGAGGTCCTTCAGTCCTCTTTCCCTACAGTTACCCTACTATTTATCAAGTATCACTTTTCATCTTGCTAGCTATGGCCGCTGGGTATTGCGACCCTTATAAGTGGCAAACATGTAAAAGAGTATCCGTTACGTTCAAGTTAGTCTTATACTTACAACTTAACATTTTCCGATATCGCTACGATCATCTGCGAATATCACCCGTAGGAACGGTACGAAACAGCTAAACTTTCAGAGAGTGTCACCAGATTCCGCAAACTTCTGTCATATAATCGACATACTCACCCCCTCTCTCTATACAATGTGACGACATTGTATACGGGTTTCTCCGGCGCCTCTAATTTCTTCTTCATATCTGCGAGCCTTTGTCTCTCGTGGCCTGACAATGTGTTTGCTCGTTGCTATGCGAAATACGCCAAGAATCTAGGTGGCAGCGGATTGTTCCTATCATTGTGGTCGGAATTCACGGTTGTATTTCACTGTGTTTTTGTAAACTTACATTTAACAGATAACGTTAAATTATTCGTTTAATTAACGATTACTGATGATAATAGGTAACTTTAGGGCATTTTATCTTTACTTTCCACTTTTTTTTTCCTTAAAAGGGTATTAAATAAAAAACTTAGAAAGAAGAAATTTGATGCTCTTTGGTGAGAAATAATAAAGGGGATTTGAAATTATTCCTTTGGTCTACAATCAAAACCGTATTATTGTCGAAACACTTTTAACTATTATTAACATTAAATTGTTAAAAACTTTTGTACCTAGGTCCTAATAGTCATTACAAAATATTACAAAAATGTAAAGTAATGATTTAATAAACCCTAAAATAAAGGCCATAACCATATAATTCGTCTCGCAAATTTAAGTTCGCGTTTAAAGCTCTTTATCCATGTACTTAACGCGATGAAGCTCTTTAAAGATAAGTAATTACTTATCCCAAGCGAGACGACAAAGTTCTGAACTACTATTTTGAACTATGAAGATCACGTCACAATTATGCTTCCACCCTACGGTTGAGATACTCAATACTAAGTTTGTATTTGTATTTTACGTTATACCTATATATCTTTGTGGGATGTACTCGGAACGGAAGGGGAAGGTGGCGTGGTAGCATCTTTGTTTGTGTTAATAGTTTATACATTGTAAATTGTAGGGAGAGAGCAGTTACGGTAAGACGGAATAATATGTAATGTGTAGCTACAATACACGTATATTTTTGTAAAGTTGAGATTAGTCACATAAATTCTTAGTAAACAGTAGACAAAATCATTGGATTCAATGATAAATGGTCTTAGACCATTGGAATAAAAGACTACTTTCAGCGTTATACGAATGGAAAAATATTTTTGGTTCATCGGTTAGATTATTAAAACACGTACTTACATTGTACACGTATTTTTTCTTTTCCCTTAGAAACCATAAATGCCGCTCCATGTCTTTGTGAATTTTTACTTTTTTGGTAAACTGAAAAATACGGGTCCATTATTTTTGGATAATCTAAAAGATGGACTAATTAAAATCATACTTTTCGGACCCTGTCGTCACCCCTATTGTGGGTGTTTGTTTAGATGGAGTTGGAATTGGAATAGAGACGGATTGCAAGCCGCATATTAGTCTTATAACATAATTTCTCTTCTGTTTTCTCGATTGGCTAGACTCTTTTGTGGGAAGAGACCAGCTGGTAGATTTTGTTTTTTCTCCCAAATCAGCACTGAAGGACGAAACTTCTTCACGAAGGGACGTACTTCAAACATTGCGCAGGAAGGGCTCACCCACACTGACCTTCAAACTGAACCTTTCCTAAAAATAAACTTGCCAACAAAAAAGTTACGAGAAAGGCACTTTTTGTTTCTTTATTTGCAGACGTTTTTGTTGCTACCTAAAAGACTTTTGACGATTAGTTTATGTAGATAACTAAAGGAGTAAAGGCAGAGAATAAGTCAATTATTACAAAAGCAGTTGATTAAAACTTTTTATATATAAATTACTATTGCTGGATACAGGCCGTTCTTGATCGGTTATTTTGGAAATCTTTAGGTGAGGCCTATGTCCAGCAGCAGTGGACGTTATGCGGCTGAAATGATGATGATGATTTCTATCTAGAATACTAACTGAACTTCTATATGAGTAGACCTACCTACATCTTTGATGCATACAGCTAAACATATTTAAAAAGTAATTTACCCAAGCAAATCTTAATAACAAATAAAAAAATGTCTCAATGTCTACTGAATCGTTTCAACGACACTGCTGCTAAAAAGCAGTTCCCGAGCACTCGCTTTAGAGATTTGTGTTTTACTCACGTGATACTTTTAAAATAGCTCGAATTTATTGCTTGATTGTATTATTTTCGCGGTTCAAAAGCATATAAAGCAGAAATTAATTAATAGACAGCGATCGTCTAATGTTTAAGGATTCATGTTTTTTTTTCCATTTTGCGATTAATTTGCATTTGCATTTAGGTGGTACTCTATAAATTGCTCGAAATATGCTATTTGCTTATTAATTTGTTACACTGCAGCATCAAATCGGCAAGTAAACTAGTTATATAAAGTCTCCGTGTAAACCTCTCTACGATACTGCAGCTATTAATCGAGTGGAAATTAAAGCGACAGACAGCACTCGTCCACTCGCTCGTTTTACTTATTTTGCGTTTACACACTTTTTAAATCGTCCAAATTCTCTTTTTACTATGATTCATATATGACTATTAATATTTCTGCAGAAATTAAGCGAGCGACGATAAATCTATAATACTGAGTTTACATACGTACAAGCAATAAATCTGCATGTTAATAACTTTTTGCTGAGATGTCAGCGGCTAGCAGCGCACTTTTACAAACGAATAGAGCAAGCCCTAAAGTAAGTTTTATTCATATATCATGGAATACCAAATCAACAATAATAATTTTATATTTAATTCAAAGCTAACTAAACCTTAACTAAACTCAAGTCACAGTACAATTTTTTTTTATTATAGGTACTTATATTATATTGCCTATTATTTGATCCCTAATGTAATGTTTACTACCTTTTTAATCCTTATTTGTTTGTAAATCACTGCAAAAAACTAAACTTCAATCTCAGTACTACATGTCAAAAGTGGTCAAATTTTTTACTGGTGTTATACGAAGATAATTTGTACCTATATTTCCTATGTTTGAAGAGCTATCAAAAACCGATCATACACGGAGGTCGTCCCCTGAACTCGCAATGTTCTAACAAGTTTGACACGAGCACACGTTCTGGAGTTTAGCGAAGATTGTTATCTTGCACAACTTCTAAACTTGTCTTGGTATAAGTACGTCACTTGCATCTTCTTGCTTTAATTTAATTTAATCGTGTTTGCGAACCATAGGACAAAGTGCTATGCGACGCATTGCGAAGGCATTTAAGATACAACAGTTTAGTGCTTAACGCAAACCTCTGTAGTTACTATGTAAAGTTGTTTAAATAAACACGAGAATATACTCGTACGTTACGTTACCTATATTATATTGTACGTTACGTTTGATTGTACGTTAGTGAACACACTAATTGCCGTGTGGTTTCCGGCAAAGTAGAATAGGACCGCTCCAATTTTTCCCGTGGATATCGTAGAAGGGACTTAGAAAATAAAAGCTAAACATAGAAACATCAATGAGACTTCTCCAACCCGTCTGGTCAGCTACTAGGTTCAGCGAGGAAGCCAAATCCTCTAGCTGCTTTGACCAAGTATGGCTTTGGTAGCACAGAGAGGGTCGTGCTCCTGCAGTGGAGACGGTAGCTCCCTTGCATTTTGGAGTGTAGTTGAAGTACCTACACAAAGTAAGTACCCACGTATCCGAAATGTGGCAAAATAAAAGAAATTAAAACTAATAGAAATAAAATTATCCTTCTCTTTGTTGCTGAGCACACAGATGAGCATAAAAACTAAAAAAGATATCCAATATCAAATGAATTTCTTTTAGCGCAAAAAACAAAGAGAATAAAAATACCTGATGATGATGATCAAACAAACATTTTCTAGATGACTAAGATAGTTTATCTGCTGCCACATGACGGATGACGACTGATGGCATAAAGTGCCTTCAGTAGAACGGATTTGATGCTATGCCATTTGTTATTAATTTCAAAACACGGGTAACTCACGTATAGGGTCAGTTACTGCCATTTGATTTTGTACTATATTTCGGTCTTATCAAATAGGACTTCTTTTTACATCATTTGCACGAAAATTATAATAGATTTGTTTTATACAGCAGAAGGAAATGAAAACTAGGCGTTAACTCATCATCATGCATCTCAGTATGACTAGATAATATGAAAAATGTCGACAAATATGTCGACGCCATCGCATTAGGTATATAACCTGTAATGATAAGTGCTTGTAAGATATTGAAATAAATAAAATAAAAAAAAGCACGAGCAATAATCTTAGGTAAAGTTCTTAGGAGTGGTGGTGGCCAAACAGTTACAGTACTGGCTGTGTGGCTTTGTGTGGGACATGAGTTCGTTCGTCACTAGTCGTGACTTAAACGTCTAAGTTTGTACCCGAGTATGTATTTTTTTTTTGTTGTAGTGTCCCATTGTTGGCTAAAGGCGTCCCCTTGTTGATTCCACGATTCACGATCGAAGGCAGCTTATTGCCCCACACATGTAGTATTCAATGTCATCCCGGCGTCCTTCTGGAACCCATACGACAAACATGTTCAACCCACTCCCACTTTAGCTTTGCCGTCTTTACACTTGGTGTGTATTCAACTCCGTGCCCATGTGCGGACACTTGCTTCTGATGAGAAAAAAATTGTGAGGAAATCTGCACACTAGTTTACTGGTAAGAGAGTATTTTCGTTGTAGTAGCTTTTTGCTTTTTATGATGCAAAATCCTCAATAAAAAGAAATAAAGTACTAAAAAATCGGCATAGTTTTTTAAACTATGCACTGTATTGTAGCGTGTCGTAGAGTATCGTAGTATTTCGTAGACCATCGTAGTAGCTCGTAGACGATCATAGTCCGTCTTAGATTTATATATCGTAACATCACTACACTACACACGACGTGTGCATGTGTGACGTAGTCGTGTACCAACCTTACTTTTTTACGCGACTACGACGGCAAGGCCGTAAAAGCTAGATTTTTCTAGATTTTCTAAAGTTTATAGCGTGTATACAACGTGGAAGAAACATACCCGTAATAAATCAAACGACGGGCTATAGCTATACGGCATAGCATAACAAAATTAAAATAGCAGCCAATAAACCAAAAAAAGAAAAACATTCCCGTAGAAATTACCCGTTATGGCATTTCCATACAAAAAAAAATTGTACGGAAATGCCCGAATTATTTTTGTTCTATTACTTTTATTTTCATTATATCATTCTATAATAGTGATCTAGTATAGCCTGTGGTTTAATTTATTATGGGTAGGTATGTCCCTTCCACGTTGTATTTCTAAATATTAATTAATGCCTTATAGTGATGACCAAGTTCGGTATTTTTGTTATCAATGGGTTAAACTGAAATAGCATAAAATAATATCGTATGCTGCAAAAACAAGTCAAAAGACAGCCGGATTCCTACAAAAAATAAATGACAGGCGAGAAAAATTCTGAAGTTCCACCCACCTCAAAACGCTAATTGCAATCTTTTAATTAAACTTAAGAGAACAGTCGGTTCTTCCAAACTTTTCTTGTTACACAAAAGAATTAAGTAGTAAAATCCCCTGTGCCTATAGAACGGGTATTTTATGTAGGTACGGTTGCTTCTGATTAGAGACCCTCAGAGCTCGTCCTTTTAACTTCCTTTGATAAAAGAGGCATAATGAGATTCGGGTGCAAAATAGACCACACTCCGAACATATTTACACTTCCCATTATAAGTGTCGCGTCACCTATCTCAAATTAACAAACGACTTTAGACTTTATAAAAGGTTGAATAAGACTTATTTTTCATTGGCTGGGTACAGCAAGAATTTATCTAAAAGCAATCTTGTCGGATTTTGTGTCACGAACGAGATGCGTAGTCGTTGCAGAAACTTCGTTACAGCCTTATTCTAGCGTCAGGTTAAGCTGGTAGTTAAGTTGATAACTATCAGTTAGGTTTATACTTTACTGTGGGATGCCAAATTAAACTTTATACGGTGATAAAAATAATAAACAAATTGAAATCATAAATATCCTACATGTGAAAGTTTGTATAGAGTATAAACTCCTGAAAGGATTGGATTTAAATCTTGGCATTTTAATAGTTTATTACTTGAATTAAGACGTAGAATACTTTTATCCCCAAAAATTTGATACTTCCGGGAGATTGTCAACAATTTTATCACGCGGGAAACACTAGAATCAGCAACTGTTACAAAATTTTTTTTTATAAAAAATTCTTAAATGACTTTAGTTAAATACTTCTTCTATAACATGTAGTGTTCAAAATATGTGATATGTTATTGAAGATAAGTAATAAATGCGTGCCATCATTTTTTACATCGAACAGTAAAAGTTGGCCCCAAGGCTGATAATAAACATTTAAATAAGAATTAACCTCATAAAGATAATAGATATGATAATGCACTATAGTAACTAAATAGTTACTCTCGCATTATCAAATGCAGCAGAACATTTATCAGATTACCGTTAGGTACAATAAAAGCAAATGAAAAATCGACATTATTGTGAGGGCGGAAGAGTAACATGGAAATGTAATATCATAAAAGCATATTTTACAATAAAACGAACAGAAAATTTGCGATTCCCAGAGATTTCAATTTATCTCGACAGATTTGAGTTCATCTGCTCCAATTTGTAAAGCGGCAGTCGAAATATTACGTCACAACCATCTGTTTGATCCACTTATCTCCTTAGTACCTTCATTATTTTTGATATATTATTGATATTTGCATTTGATTTGTAAAAAAGTATCACTCTTTTATCTTTTCAACGTATTAGTTAGCTAATTAGTTCTCAAGATTGGCAGCTACGAGTACTTCCATTGTTTTACCATTGTGTCTGGTATTGGCTGATTTTGAACGGAAAAATCGAAATATCTCAAATATTTCGATATCGGGTATATGTTACCATCTGATTGCGAACACCGATAGTTCATTTTATCTCGCGAAATTGTTAACTGTCGATAAGTTCTGAAATGCACTGTATCGATCTTAATATAATGTATCTAATTTCTTTTTTTCATTTACTAAACATGTTCCTATTTTAACCAGATGTAGATTGGGTAGCTCACATTACAACTACCTATAGGTAGTTATAACGTGAGTGTTGCGCATACGTTTCAGCACTAACTATGATAAAATAGTAAAAATTTCTGGACAATTGGGTAATATCCTCAATATTGTCATGATCATATTCTTTTCAATGTAATTTTAGATTGATTATTGCAGAAAAACTGATAATAAGAACGCTATTTGACTACAAGAAACTATGACGTCATATATTTCATGCAACGACTAGAAAAAAGACGTTTAGAAAAAGCATCTGATTTGAGTTGGAAAGTAGTGAATTGAAACCTGAGAAAGCTCAAAACATAAGAAATCTGTGCACGTCCCAGCTTCCTCTAAACAAACAGATGTATATCTGCAAACCACAACTATAACATATCACCCACTTTGAGGCAGAGTGTTGCGTATAAATTTTCTCGGAGCAACTTTTCAGTACATAACGCACCTGGGTACTGTTAACGAGCGGTTATCGCGCTGACAAATGGCTGTTTCCGGTATAATCAGCTGAATAATTTGTTGTTTTGCTTTTACCTCTAAACAGCTTGGGTATTGGGATAAGGGAGGGAAAGTTTTGAATTGTTTTAAGGTTCATTTAATAGTAACTATTATATATATCTGTTTGCTTAAGGTTAATTCCGTTTGTTGAACATGTATTTATCTATAAACATGTGTTTAAAAAAAAGTTTGTGTTTGAATTAATTTGACTAAATAAGATGTACTGACTCCATTTTGTATTCAGAGGCAAAGCTCGAGGGAGAATATGTAAGTTACAAAAAAATTGCAAAATATTAAAACGTTAAAAAAGAAGTACTGTCTATCAGATTTACTATTATTGTGGTATTTTACAGAAAAAACTAGATAGTCACAGTCGGTAAAAATTAGGTATGTTCAAATTATTTTCTGACACAATAAAGGCGCGTTGGATAGGTACTAATCATCAACTCATTTGCTCTAAGCTCACTTTACAAACTTGTTGCTCGCATTCCGGTGTGAGATTTCAAATAATCCGCCCGCGGCCCTTCGAGAATGCCTTGAATTTGTATGGCAGACTGAAAGGGTTTCGAGGGCGTTTCGTCTTGAAAGGAAACCCCTACGTGGTGAAGCTGATAATAATGAGTTTTTAAGTAACGATGACCTAGCATTTCCTATTTTATACTAGCTGTTACTTACAGTGTATGTGACGTAATAACTATTTAGATTGCTTTCATTATTCTTGTTGGTACACTTTCATGTTCATCATCATTTCAACCGCATAACGTCCACTGCTGGACATATGCCTCTCCTCTTGTAGGTTAGAAGTTTATAAGTATTAAACTACCTTTACTGGAATGGCTTAGCTTTTTCCATACAAAATTAACACCTTACCTACATACACTCACGTATTTATCCTTAACGGGTTGGGCAGCGCATAGCGGACCGTCAGACTAGGAGAATTTTAGCGTATTGGTAGGCGTAAGGTATAAGGGAATCAAAATAACGACTTGATACCCGCATCGCTTAGATTTTTGCCTGTTACGTCAAGCAGCTTTAACGATACTTTTTTTTAGCGCGGGAAGGAAAGCGTTGGTACTTATAACTTTCCTAGCATTTAAATTTTTTCCCCCAGCAAAATGTACTGGCTGGAATCATGGGAGAAAAATTAATACTTCTACCGATTTTTTTTTAATGTTATAGGGCGGCAAACGAACAATTGGGTCACCTGATGGTAAGTGATCACCACTGTCCATGGACAACTGCAACACCAGGGGCGTTGATATATTCTATCCTACTAATATTATAAATACGAAAGTGAATTTTTATATTTGTTTGTTACCACTTCACGCTTCAACCACTGAACCTATTTAGATGAAATTTGATATGGCTATAGTTTGATACTCAGGAAAAGACATAGAATAGTTTTTATCTCAAAATTTCCAAGGGGAGCAAAGCCCACGGGCACAGCTAGTATGTTATAAGATCGTCTTCTATTTTATCAAGTGTGTTCAGTAACTTTATTTTTATTACAGTATTAAGTTGATGTAACTCGAACATTCCACATTTTCCCGATACGCAGTAACGCTTAATTGCATAAATTACCGTCAGCACACGATCAAAGGCTGCCAAATTGAACAGAGTGCCTACTCGTCCTATAGAGCCTTCTTATAATAATAGCCACTGAGTAATTACGTTGAGCAAATTGAAGTAGCTACAGAACAACATGGCACTGCCCACATGTGTTTAAATACTGCTTTTACTTGTTATTTTTCAGCCCAAACCCTGAATTCACGTCCCGAAAAACCTTGCATCAATCAAATTTGAAATTCTTTCAAAATCAAAACTTGAACTTTAAGGCCCAACGCAGACGGCAACAAAAAATACTTAATAAATAAATATATACAGACAAATCACACAGACTGAGCTCTAGCTTTAGTTCTCCTACAAATTTCCTCATTTATTACGATATTCAAATTACGGTATCCTATTAAAAAGAATTGAAAGAAAAAGACTGAAATTAAAAATTCAGTGTAACTTTGGCATTAGCGCGGGGAATACCGCAGGTAATAGCTTGTACATATTTTTTTTAAACTAAAAACCGACTTCAATGCCTAACTCCGTAACAGATTTTGATGACATTTCTATAAAATCATCTCGCAAGTATCCCCTTTCAAACAAAAATAGAATGTTCTAGATTGGTCGAGGCGTCTTCGAGTAATCGGGAAACATACATACAAATTATTTGCACATATTTTAAAGTATAATAATTATATATGCATTCGAATTAAAAACCTCCTCTTTCTTAGAAATGTAGAAGTAAAAAGTAAAGTATGTTAAAAATTTAAGTCAATGCTGAATTGCAAAAGCATTTTGAAAAAGTCTAGACAAGATTAAAATGAAGTTCACTTTAGCTTTTAAGCTAAAAGGATTAGGATTACAGCGTATAGAAAAATGTCCTACGTTTTAAATTTCTCTCTGATTTTTATAATTTTGTTAGTCATGTAGTTTAAATGTAATCATTTTTTACTTAAATATAATGTAGTGTTTCATATACTTTTAAGATTGAATTTTATTTATGGGTTCAGGCTTCCATCTAAAAGCTCACCATTTGGCACGTAACTTGTAAACCTTGTTAATCTGTCAATCTCATCCATACTATATATACTAATACTATAAATACGAAAGTAACTCTGTCTCCCTCTTTACGGTTCGACGACTAAACCGATTTAGATGAAATTCGGTATGGATATAGTTTGATAGCCAGGAAGCGTGCCTGCAGACATAGCTAGTTAAGCATAAAGACTAAAAAGTGGTGATAATAATAAAATATTCGAGTGAAAAAAAAAGGCCCGAACCAGTTTAGACTCTTGTAATTTCTATATCTATGTTTTATTGGTAATTATTGTATGTTTTATTTTTCTAAATAAAACCATAAGTAAGTACAACTACATGTATTTTTGGGAACAGAACCGTGAAATTACTTACTGTTGTTCTAGATGTGTTCTCTATAAAACAATACATACGTATTGTTTTGAAGAAATCTGACTATGGAACAAATCTAAAGGAAACGTTTCATAAATATTCACTGTACATGTGTACAAGTAGGTATAGGCATAGTCCTGCTATCACAAGTAAGTTGAGTGCTTTTTATACAAAAGGAAAAATCTATAGAATTTTAAATTATTATACCTTTATTGTGCTAGACATAAATTCTTAAAACAATTATTAAACTCCTTAATTTGAAAAAAGTTAGCATATTAACGTTTACGTAGTTCTTTTTTGGCCACACCAACACGACTTGTAGATGTTAGGCGGCTGGTTCCAGTCATACGGCGAAATTCTTCCTCGACCATTTTTTTATATTCAGATTCTACTCCACTAAAATCGTTCATTATTTCTTCGACTGGAGGCGCTTCTGTAGCCGATTCTTCAGCCGCTTTCAGTTTTAAACGAATTTCTTTGACTCTAGTCTCCAAAATACGCTCACGTTTAGTTTCACGCTCATACGTCTGCACCATCAGCTGTTTATCTTTGTCACCAGAATGAACTAAAACTTCTGATAGAGAAACAAGATACATAGCGCCATTTTTATCACCAATAGCAACTAAATTCCCACTGTCATGCACTTTAATTTTAAGCAATGGATGCCGAGATAAGAGTAAGCTTCCAATGGGCTTACTATATTTACGCAGTAAGTCCCAGTATCTAAATTTGCCATCAACACTGACGGACATGTAACCAGAAGCGCGTTGAGGTGCCCAAGTTGCGTCGTTTATTTGGTATTTTTGAAGTTGACCAGGAATAATTGGCGAAGAGGTTATTTCTTCACTCCATACATTCACTCTCCAGTCGCCACAAGTTAAAAACATTTTCACTATAGCTGAATTACGATCAATTGCTTTGACAGGCCCATTGTGAGCTTTATATACAGCACTCATTGTTTCATGGTGACTTTTACCTTTACGATTTACGTTTACAACAACCCCTGTGTCAGTGCCACATAAAAACCTTGTAGGAAAAGACTTGTCAAATTGCAAGGCACTCACGGGCTCTGCATTCCCCAAATC
Source organism: Acrobasis consociella (assembly GCA_963555685.1). Classification (NCBI taxonomy): domain Eukaryota; kingdom Metazoa; phylum Arthropoda; class Insecta; order Lepidoptera; family Pyralidae; genus Acrobasis; species Acrobasis consociella. The sequence goes on from OY743115.1 coordinate 9,416,080, forward strand.
AAGTGGAGTTTTACTAGGGGTAAAGACGGACATAGCCATTAAATCGATTGGTTGGGATATATTTCTTATATCCCACCACATGCATAAACCTTCAGTACCACCAGAAAAGAATTCATTGTTCAAACGAGAGCTAACGAACAGAAGCGCCGATACGGGATCTCTATGAGCTAGATGTGGAGGACTAATTTCTTTTGGTTCTTTACCGGCACGGAGATCAAAAATACATACTCTTCCGTCTTCCAATCCTCCTAGTATTACTGTTGGCATAGTAGGAGAACAAACAACTTGCCAACAAGGTTCTGGTGGTAAAAACTCTTCAGCCGGATTATGAGGATTTTCAAAGTTCCATGTGTATCCTACCAAACTGAGTTTAGCGTGATTTGGTCTCGTAGGAAACTTCTTGTCGCAATAAGAGACTACAAGTTTTGGATCGTCTGCACAAGTCCACGCAATGCTAGCAATCGGTCTGTTCTCAGGATCTTTGTAGACGTTATTGACATGTATTGTAGACTTTTCCACGGGTTCTTCGGGTGGCATATTTTTATAATATAAATCATAAAGATCTATAGCATTATTCTGATAAATATAATGTTTGAATCTGGGAGCTAGATGTAAGACAGCATCTACATAAACGTCATCTCTCTCAATACGTCTGCGGAATCGAGAAGTTTGCTCTTCATCTTCACAATTAACGTCCTTCGGCCAGCCACCTTCTTTATGGTTGAACCCAGAGTTTTTCATGACTACTCGTTTTGTATTAATTTCATGATGCGACTGACACATAGCAGCTTGAGTTTCTTGATGTACGGGGTTCCTCAAAATATATTTCTTTTGCTCTTGCTCATCAGAGGGAATGGAATCCACCAAATGAGGTGGTGTCATATTAAACAAAGGCTGTCTGCCCATATTCTTTCGTATTTTGGTATACGAATATGTCAGATCCATTTCTAAGATAATTATTGTTTTGCCCTTAGTCACAAAATACCATAAAATAAACTACTTTTTACTATTCGTTAGATTACAACCTAATCCAAATTTTATTTTAGATTAGATTCAAATAATATTAATAATTGAACTCTGACCATATTATATCTGTGACTCTGACTGCACTATTATACGTCATTCAAATGACACTTTGATATCACTGATTTATCACAGAGTAATAATATACTACGTGCAGATTTATCTAGAAAAAATCAAAAACAAAAAGTTTGAATTTAAAAAGTACCTCAGATCAAGGCTTTACTTTAAAATGTTAGCTTAAAATGTAAGATACAATTTGAAATGACAAAAAAAGTTTAAAGTTCCGTTTACGAGCCGAAGTAGGTACCATTAAACCAAGTTATAGAGTATCCAACAATGTTGTACCCTTACAAGACCCCGAGTTAGCGTTACATAGACAGGTAATTCAATTTAGCAACAGCGTGAACATTCATGGTTCATATAAGGTGACTCAATTTTGGCACATAGGCGCTAGGTTTTTGGGGGCACTTTATAAAGACTCTTCCGTATAGCAGCGGTTTATTGTTTGATAAAGTCGCTTGCATTAATTGGAAATGCAAACGCTTCTAATTACGCTTCTTACGCTTAATGCTTAAATCATTAATTAAATCTTCATAAGTAGTAAGGAAAGTTTGTTATATTTCGTATGTGTAAGTGGCCAACACTGGTGTCAGATTTTTCAGGCTACCTAAAGGTATCTGACATAGCTTGACGACTGCCATACAATGGTCACTAACGGCTTTTACGAGCATTCCGAAACACGGAGGAGCTCAAAAAATTTTTATGCCACTTGTCACCCATCCAAGTGCAAACACCCCCGGTGTCGCTTAACTTGCGAAAGCGCTAGTGATGCGCACTCCTGCCACGCCACCGAGCTCCTCTCGAGTAAGGAAAGTACTAAATACTAATGAAAATGCTTTCGCGTCAAGTTATACCCCAGCAAATGTGTCTTAATACATATTATCACCTTCTAAACAGATATCGCATTAACACCTATGGTTATTGACAGTTAATATGGCGTGGTTTGGGGGAGCCTTTAGTTTACGCAATATAGAGTATAACTGGCGGAATTTATTTGGCAGACAACATGACGCCTCCCCGAACTCATATTATTGCTAAATTGCTGACTCAATATTGTTTATCTCCGCTACATTGGGGATAATATTTATGTACGAGCAGCACAACAGTTTACTAAATTTTCTTCCAGTAAGCTATTTTGTTGTAGCTCTATTACAATTCGTGTTATTGTTCGAGCGCAAAGTGTGTCAGTTTCAATGTTTTCGTACACTCATATCTCTCCTTCCGTCTGGCTATTCTCCTCTCGGTCACACAGCTCAACCGATAACAATATATTTTGTTGTTTTTTGTCGATTCAATTTTTCAGCTCACAGAGAGCAGCTCTTTGTGAGCAGGTAAACTTGCGATGAATACAGCATATGTATTCCTTGCAAGTCTGTTAGGTTATAGAAAAAAAATCCACAGAGAGCTATATTCTAAATAACCGGTCAAGTGCGAGTCGGACTCACGCACGAAGGGTTCCGTACCATTATCTATAAAAATCTAGTTTTTTGTATGTGACCCCTTAAATATTTCTTTTATTTTAATTTTTTATTTATTATTAAAATAAAAACACAACTAAGTATTTTGTAAATATTTCAAGTGCCTACCTGTTGCCATTATTGATATTGAGCAAAAAAGGGCAAAAAAATCGCGTTTGCTTTATGAGAGCCCCTCTTTAATATTTATTTTATTTTGTTTTTAGTATTTGTTGTTATAATGGCAACAGAAATACATAATTTGTGAAAATTTCAACTGTCTATCTATCGCGGTTCTTGAGATACAGCCTGGTGACAGACAGACGGACAGACGGACAGACAGCGAAGTCTTAGTAATAGGGTCCCGTTTTTACCCTTTGGGTACGGAACCCTAAAAAACATAATTATTGAATAGCCAGTAGCTTAAACTTTAAAAAATTACATTTTAAGTGTAACTTAATATACTGAAATTATTTTAGAGCTTCTTTCTTCAATGTTGGTCAAGGAAACATATACTTAGAAAATAGAAGTACTAGCTGCTTCCATCCTCGGTCATAACGTTAATTACGCTGAGTCTTATGGCTCGAGGTTTCGTCTACCACTTGAGGGATAAAGATGTGATAATGTATGCAGGCCGCTTCCGATCGGTCGTTTTGGAAATCCTTGGGGGAGGCCTATGTCCAGCAGTGGACTTCCTGTGGCTGATATGATGATGATGATGAATGTATCAAATAATCTATGAGTTAATCTGGAATGACTTTAAACGCAAATAGTCTATGTAGCAACTCGTGTAAAACGCTCGTAGTCTAAAATGTATGACATTAAAATAGGAAGTAGTCTAAAGATAGAACGAATAACTAACTGAAGTAAGAAGTCATTATTAGGAACAAAACAAGCAAGTATCTTGAATTACTTTTACACATGTCACCGTCCTATTTTCGCCCTTGTGTCAGCCTCTCGCTGTGTAAATATCCTGACGTCCTGAGATAATAACTTACTTACATACTCGTACGAGGGCGAGGTCTCTAACTCGTATTTGCACTTGGCGGTATTCGCTGCTAATGAAAATATTTCATTATGTGCCGCTAGCTACTGTTTCAAAGAATCAAATCAAAGAATCAAATATTTGTTCAGGAATTAGGCCTTTGCAGGCACTTTTGTCCGTTATTACGTTTTATTTATGTAGGTACGTGTTATTTATATTTAAAATATTAATTATTTTTAAAAAAAGTTACCGACTACTTTCACAACAATCAATGCGGAGAATAAAATATGCCCAAAGATTAATATCTTATTTACACAGTACATAAGTTTGAAAGCCGTTTTTCTACAGGAAATTTCTTTTTCTCTGGTATATTTGTTGCTATAAAAGATACTCGGTCGATGAGCTCAAATGTTCGGTGAAAGTACGGTTTACTAGCGCTTTGTGAGGTCACCAATTGCATTGGTAACCACAAGTCGCAAGAAATATCTCGAATACCACCGTGCTTCATAAGACACTTAAAGATCCAGGTTTCCATCATTAAATAGGAGTCATCTATTTAAGATGTCTTTAGATAGTTTCAAACCTGACCTCAATGTTAGAATGTTAAAAGACATAAAACGAGCAAGCATCTTCATATTTACTGTACCAATATGATGTGCTGCGATAATAAGTGACTTAAACACAAGTGCTCTACAATTCATATTTGCACTACGCGGCTTTTGCTGCTAATGAAAATATTCAATTATGTGCCGCTACTGTTTGGAAGCCATTTTGTCGACAGATAATTTTCTTGTTCTCTAGTTTATTTTTGCTATATGTTCCTACTGTAATTTGTTTGATTATATTATATACTGGACACTTCATCCGTGTACATAATGATCGACGGGCGAAGAAAATTACTGATTGGACGCCCAATCGCAAACTGAGACCTAGCTGACCTAGGCTGGCCCGCCAGATGGTGTGAGGAACTTAATAATTAAGTGGAGTATACGAGTGGAGAATAAAAGCTAGACAAACCAAAATGGAGAAGAAAAAACAGGCTCATTATAAATATATGTCGCAGCAAGACAGACTTTACGCTTATAAAAATGTGACGATAAGTCAGCGCCCCACCTTACGCTGATCTATGAGTTTCAAACACATGACTTAAACCCTCTGGCCCACACAGATCTTCTAGTCTGGCTGAAACAAACTGTCATTGTAATACATCAGTATACCAATCCACATATATTATAACAATTACAATCAAACGAGTCATGGCCAAGCCCACACAGCACACTACAGGAACGAGTTGTTTACAGTAAGGCGGTCCGAATAAGACACGCCGCTAGGGCAACCAGTTTTATACTCGTTGAAACGTAATTTTTTAGTTTTAAAATCTAATCTAAAAAAGTTATGTACTGTAGTAAAAAACTTTCACTTTACAGTAGTAAAATAAAAGGAAATTTATCTTGATCTCTCCGATATATATATGTCGGCGAGTTCAAGATAATCCCATTTATTATTGTTTTCGATGTGCAAACAGAAAGTTGTTTACTACAAAACATAACTGCTACATTTTCAAATATTTCAACAAGTATAAAAGCGGTCGCCCTAGCGACGAGCGGCTCAGTCTTGTGCGGACCGCCGCACTGTGAACATCTCCTTTGTGTAGTGTGCTGTGGGCTTGGCCATAACTTATTTAATTGTGATTGTTGTAATGGATGAGGATTTGGTAAACCGATTTATTACAATGATAGTTGTTTCAGCTAGACGATAAGCCCAGGTGGACACAGATTCAATGATTGTGTGGGCCAGGGGTGTTCAGACACATGTGGTTGGAATCCATGATACAGCGCGAGGCGGAGCGCTGTATTTATCGTCACACTTTTAGTGAGTTCGGCGTAGGTCATCTCCTGCTCCGTCATCAGAAGTTGGATCTGAATCTTTTGCCCACTTGAGTGAATCCATGGGAGAATAGGGGTGAAGAGTCCGACAGGGGCCGAAAAGTGTGATTATAATTGGACCGTCTTTTGAATTGTCCAGAGATAAGGGACCCGTATTTTCAGTTTGCCAGAGGGGTAAAAATTCACAAGTATACGGAGCGTCAAGGTTCCGGAGTGGGGGCTTGCGGAGTCACACTTAGGTAAAAATCGTGCTTGAGTGTGACGTCACGCAAAATTTCAATGCGCTGTATCTTTGTCATTTTTGGTTTCTCAGATGAAGGAAAGAGTGTGTGTAATTATATTTAAGAAACTACAATGTTGTTTGATGGTCTAACCGATGGACCAAAAGTGGTTTTCCATTCATCATGCCTATTCTGAAAAACAGGAACCTGTCCATTTATTTAACAATCGTATTATTACAGTCGTTATTCTGTATCTATTGTATTGCGTCTTTTTGCAGGGTGAACCAGTCTTCCGGCAGTCTCGAATAATGTGGTCCATGTCCTATTCAGGAGCGCCACATCCGCAAGCTGGGGAGTCAATCCAGTCGCACCGGAATTCAAACGATCTAGTTCGTCCCCATCCAGTTCTCAGTCTGTGGAGCTGGCACAATTCTCTGCGTGGGAGAGAGAACCCTGATAGTTTTTCAGTGGGGTTGATGGTTATATCCACATAGGTGGATTCAAATTCTATTCTTTTTGATGGTAAAGTGGTTTTTCAACAGTCAATCTTATAAAGCTGGTGTCGTGACTTCAGTCTTAGCCTTTTTAATAGTTTGAGGATGGAGTTTAGCAGTGCAATGTGTCAGTGATAACTTTTGGGGTCATTGACAGGCTCTGGTTTTAGTATCGCAACCCATCCTGTGTTGCATATGGTCTGTGTGACCACCGTCTGTGTGACAACCGTCTGTTCTACAAGCGTCTGTGTGACAAGCGTGTATGTGACAAGCGTCTGTGTGACAAGCGTCTGTGTGACAAGCGTCTGTGTGACAAGCGTCTGTGTGACAAGCGTCTGTGTGACAAAGCGTCTGTGTGACAAGCGTCTGTGTGACAAACGTCTGTGTGACAAACGTCTGTGTGACAAACGTCTGTGTGACAAACGTCTGTGTGACAAAGGTCTGTGTGACAAAGCGTCTGTGTGACAAGCGTCTGTGTGACAAGCGTCTGTGTGACAAGCGTCTGTGTGACAAACGTCTGCGTGACAAGCGTCTGTGTGACAAGCGTCTGTGTGACAAACGTCTGTGTGACAAACGTCTGTGTGACAAATGTCTGTGTGACAAGCGTCTGTCTGCCAACCGTCTGTCTGTCAACCGTCTGTGTGACAAGTCTGTCTGAATGGCAGCCGGCCTGTGTGACAACCTTTAGCGCCAGTAATGGTGCTAACGAGAGTGAAGCGATCAGTGCAAAGATACTTAACGTGTGTTTAGTTATAGCTACTTCTGCAAAGGTGCTAAAGTGCTAACAAGTGAACCATAACTGCTGGCCACGTATTGCGGCCGAGTTGGAGTCAGCGGCAGTGCCGCAGGCGCTGGAGATTCCTGGTGAAGTGAGGTGAAGTGAAAAAGCGAGTTGATATCGTGTGTATTTCTGTGTCGTAACTTTATCTGCTGAATCGCAAAGATAACCTGGTGAGTTTTTATATTTTTTTCGATTTAAGAGTAGAGCAGAGAGCAATTTATTTCGAAACCTTTAGTTTTAAAACATAAAGTAGAATAATGTCTAGTCTTTTGACCACTATGCAAGCAGAAAATAATTATGATTTCGCTATTTGAAATAAAAATCTTATCGTCATGAGTTGATAGATGAGCTTAACATCACTTGAGGTGGCATAAGTCACTGTTAGTCGGAGCTGGCAGAGGCGCCAGTTAGTATCCTAGCAAATAGTCTAGTTTGAGTATTTTAAATTATAATTTTTAGCGTCTTATAAGCTTACGTGTGAATACTGGTGTAAAATGATAGTTATTAGGTACGTTACGTACTTCATTATTCGTAAAGTTGGAGAGATAAGTTCTCCTAGCCTTTGCCTCATATTGGACTTAAGATAGCTAAATATGATGATGACTTTTATAAAGATTATAATGAGATAATGACCAGGGTGATGATGATAATATTGATAATGAAGAGACAGTGATGACGATGAAGATATTATTGATGAAGAGGTAGTGATGATGAAGAGGTGATTAATAGGACGGCGAGCTTACCATGATGATGATCATGGTGATGACTTTATTTAAAGGAACCTTCACCGTTTACTATGTGAGTAATAACATTTTACCATTAATTTATTATTAACTGTGTTTTAGGTTAACTGAAGTCAAGTCCCGTTACTTGAGTAAATTTTTATCTGGATAATTAAAGTCTAGTAAATATTGTGATATTATAGCCAAATTCAAGAATATCGTACTGATAAGCAATGTTATTTTTATTGTTAGGAAGTCCGTAGAAAAAAGATTAAGTTGCAAACGCTTTAACTGTATTCTAGCCACGCTTTAGTGTAACAAAAGTACTGTAAACGTTTGTTTTTGTTGACATTTGGGTGTTTTCCTGAGCCAGGGATGAATTATTTTGAGCTGTTGGCGGGGTTAAGCGTCGCAAAGTGGTGTCGTTTGTTTTTGAAATTATCCATTTTAGCGTATTTTTGGATTTATTATTGCGGAAGGGCTGATGGTGAAAGCGTTGTTTGGCTCCGGGGATCTGTGTCGTCATCTGTCTGTATTTCATACAAAGTCTCAGTGCAGTCGAAGTGCAAACAGTGGAAACTGTTTGACGTTTGGAGGAAGGTGTCTGATTTGACTTGTTGGAAAATAGCGTATATTATCTACCCAGTTGACATTTATTTTCACTTCTCATTCTTATCGTGTGGTTTTCTTGAATTTTAAATTTTGTTCTTCGAGAACGTTGCCACTTTTACGCTTCCCTCCGAGGCAGAGTATAGGTCAAGCACGGTACAGCTGGTAGGGCATAGAGGTGATCCAATGATCTAATCGTCATGACCACAATCGCCCTGTGCTTCTGCTTGGTCTATATGGCACCAGCGCGCCAGATTATGTTTACATCGGCCTACTTCAGTTCGGAGGCAATTCAAGCACCTCCAAGTAGCCCATGGCAGTTTATGACTTGGCGGTAGCGCCTCTGATGGTTGGATTTAATCGGGGGGTGGAGCATACTGTTCGCACCACATTCTAAACCTAGATAATTCCGGTTGTTCTTACGTATAACTACTTGAATCATTATGACGATTTTTCACCTGTTCAATTAGTTGAAAAATCGAGATGCTTTCCGGGCATGAAACTCAAAGCAAATACACAAGTGTTTTCATTATAGGTTGACAAGTATGCGGGAGCCAGAGAAGCTCATTAGGAAGACCGATAGCATAGCCGTAGGCTTTATTGCCATAGGTAGAGTGAGGAATTGCTTTGTTTATTTTGTTGTGACCGTACTAGAGTTGACCCGTAGTCCGTGGGTGGGCAGTATACGGTCGGCTCTTGTGGAGGTCGAGTTTCTGGAGGAAATCATAAGGTCAAGTGGACCTGGTGATCACAGGTGGTAATACGCGTATTAGTGTGAGGCTAACGATGGCAATTTTGTTACTGATATGTCTTGGTGATCTCTTCTAACTGAAGTAATAATTCGTTAAAATTTTTAAGTTCTATTCGTTTTGATTCAATTTAACTTTTAATAACTGGTAAAGAGAACATATGATTAATAACAACTTCGAACTAGCAGGAAGGCTGGCTGCGTTCCTTAACATGTGATCGCTGCACATAGACATGAAGTTATTACTATCCAATTCAATTTTAAAGATTTATCGATGTTCATTTTTTTGTTTTGAGTTTATTATATTTTAGATCATTTAATCCAATTAAGTAAGTCATCTAATAAAGATGGTTATTTATAGAAAAAAAAAATATATACAGTACACAATAATTAATTTAACTAAAAACGAAATAACCTGCCTAAATTAAAATGTTAAAAGAACGAACTGAAATATAACTAACCAAAAAAATATAAAAATAAAACATATACCTAAGAAACTGGCGGCATTGCCTCGTCGTACAGCAAGACTTCTAAAAAAAATACTAAAGCTTTGTTTTGATCAGGTTTGGCCGAACGGTGTACCGTTTGTGCTTTGTGTTGATCTTAAATATGAAACCCGAGAACGGGTGTTACTGTCAAGACGGCAGTGTCGGCGAGTTAAAAATTGATTCCTTTAAATTGATCCACGAATTTTGTTGATTTGAATGATTGAATACGTAAGCATTGTGCGAAAAATCCCTTAGTCATGATTTCTTTATAATTATTCCTGTATAGATCTTAGCTGAAGGACAAATAAAAGACCGGTTCAGAAAAGTAGTTTTGCAAGGCACTCGTCTGGAGTAGAATTTTCGTGAGTTGAAATTTTGTTATAGTTTTGTGGGACGCTTATTGCCGAGCTAGATCAGAATCATTTTATGGTTATTTCTAACCATGCTACCATAGACTACATAATAGTACAAGTACGGAGGATTCACTCTGAAAATCAATAAAAGGAATGGAGACTCTCGCTACGATACAATTAGGTTCAATTCAGATCGCACAGTGCTAATAACTTACAGTTATATTCACCTAGAAAATCCATCTCGTTCTATCGCGTAACGCTTGCCTTTTCTGGCGCACTGATTGGCCACGCAGGCATGGCCGCCATACGTACTTGCGTTTTTAATACACACCGCGGTGAGGCAAGCCTGATGCTACTTACTAGTTTAAATTACTATTGAGAGCGCGTACGAGGACGTACGCATGTCAGGTTGGCCGTGTCGGCGAGTTCAAGATAATCCCATTTATTATTGTTTTCGATGTGCAAACAGAAAGTTGTTTACTACAAAACATAACTGCTACATTTTCAAATATTTCAACAAGTATAAAAGCGGTCGCCCTAGCGACGAGCGGCTCAGTCTTGTGCGGACCGCCGCACTGTGAACATCTCCTTTGTGTAGTGTGCTGTGGGCTTGGCCATAACTTATTTAATTGTGATTGTTGTAATGGATGAGGATTTGGTAAACCGATTTATTACAATGATAGTTGTTTCAGCTAGACGATAAGCCCAGGTGGACACAGATTCAATGATTGTGTGGGCCAGGGGTGTTCAGACACATGTGGTTGGAATCCATGATACAGCGCGAGGCGGAGCGCTGTATTTATCGTCACACTTTTAGTGAGTTCGGCGTAGGTCATCTCCTGCTCCGTCATATAAATTTACAAACTACTAGCTAATAAAAATGTTGCGTACTCGTTATGTCACCGCAGACTTGAGCTCAAAAGACAATTAAGTTGTGCAAAATGGGTAAACAGAAGGCAATCTTATCGCACATACAATTTCTTCGTGTAACATTGCGAGATATCCAAAACGGTACCACCCAACGTTTGTACTTTCATTTAAATATGAAAACGTGTATACCGACATAATAAAGATATAAACAAAGGTAAATTGCTTGAATTTCCAGTTATGTAGAGTGGGTTTGATTACTTAATCAGATAACGGTTAGGAAGGGTCACTAAGCTTAGATTGTTTGATAGTTATCAAGGTATAAAGTCATTTTGGGGCTTTCACATTATCATACATAATAGAAACATTGATTGGTTCAGAAAATATTATTTTTTATAGTTCTTCAATATTGGCTACGCTAGCCAAAAATAATGCCCCCACACTTTTTCGTTTAGCAAAGTATAAAACTTAACAAAGATACAGCGCAACGAAGTTTTGGAGTGGGAGAGACTCATGTACTTACGTCACTGTATAGTAAAAATTATACTTGATCGTGACGTCATGCGAAATTTAACTAGAAATGCTAGTCCATATCTGTATTATCTTGAAAGCTAAATGCATCGGTATGCTAAATAGTTATCTATATACATATAATAAAACAGTAAAAATATTTTGTCTGTACATTTAGTTTTTTTGACTGAAATGAATTGAGGGACGCTTAAAAAAAATATTAGAAAGCAAAAACATTTTTTTTAAATTTTTCTGTGTGAAAGGACTGAACCGATTTACTTGAAACTGTTTCCAATTGCTTTGTTTTAACTTAGAAAAATATTTAAAGTTTGTTTCATCAAAATCGATTCATTAATAAAAAAGTTATATTAATTTAAAGAATTGCGTTAAACATTTTCTTATCTCAGAAAGAGCTGAACCAATTCGGTTGCAGTTTTCACTTATATGTTGTGATTAGCTTAACATAAAATGTTGTGTTTGGTTTATTTCAATCCGTTCACAAATAGAAAAGTTATAATAATTTAAAGAATCACGTCAAATATTTTGGTTCGACAGATTGCTATGAAATAACTGTTTGGTTGCATTGGCTAAAACTTTTGTTAATTTTAAATAATATAGTTTATATAAAATTATTTTAATTTGATTTCGATTGATTTCGGGGTATTCTTAAAGTTAGTTTTTTTGGTCACTGATAGATGGCGCTGTTCAAAAATTTAAAATTTAATTGAGGCTGTGGGCATCGAACCTCTTCAGACAGAGCCTAGGGGCAAAAGACCTACCACCGCTCAACGGCTATTCTTAGCGTGATTGTGGACAAGAAGGTAGAAAAAGGAATCAGAATAGGAAGTGATAGGTAACGTAAGGTGAGGTTAGGTTAAGTCAGGCGCAGGAAGCGGGCCTATAAGGCCTGCAACTGCTGCCTTCATAACATAGGCCAGTGGGGGGATAGAAACGGGATTCCGTCGCTTGACAAATACTATCCTTCGGGTTGAAAGGCGCGTTTGTGTCAACACGCGCCTTTACCTTTGCGGGTAGAATTGAAGGCCGATGGACCACCTCGCAGGCCACTCTGACCCCTTTCGCTAACTGAGAAGGTATCGCCAGTGAACAAAGCTGATGCCGCTGATTAGCGGCCGTCATGCCAGGTCTGTGGAGCGAGAGTAGCACACGGACCAGGCATAGGCGGTAATGGCGTCATTTTTATATATATCTTATAGTTTACCTGGACCTTTATAGTTCTGCATCAGGTGTTCCATTTTGCAAAATCGTTTATACCCTATATGTTGCCCAGGCTTAACAGCTATATAAAAAAAGTTTTATTTGAATCCGCCTAGTATTTCCGGAGATTATCGGTACAAACAGACACACAGACAAATGACAGACTTTTTTAAATTCTTACTCCATTACTTTGTCTCCACCACTATTTTTTTTTTTTTGGAAATAATTTTAACGTACGGACACACTTTTTTACAGTTTTATTATACCTATATGTAAAGATACCAAAATGACAATGCTCAAAAACTAAAGTCCACGCTGACGAAGTCGCGGGCAACAGCTAGTTGATAATACTTCTATTTCAAATATTGGAGTAGAACTATGATGTTCTATTATAATACATCAACCCTCTATACTTATGCCATAGAACGGAAAGAGGTCACAGAGGACAGAGACGAGTGGAAGGAGAATTTGGAGGCATTTGCCCAGTAGTGGCACACAACGCCGAAAGACTAAAGAAAAATTTTAAAAATATAACATCACAATACAAGTTATCGATTTGGAATCGGTCTAAGTATGGCTTCTTCTCCTTCTTAAAAGCCCATATCAGTCCAAAGCTAGACAGACTTCTCCTATTGTCGGAAGGATTTGCTCATAATCATTACGCTGAAAAGGCGGAGTTGGCTAAATAATATTGCTAACAGATGGGCAACCTGTGTTGACTAATTGTAGGTACTTACACTGACGAATACATACAAAACCCAATTTATTAATATTAATTTATTCAAGGTTAATTTTTCATTGTTTACAGTGTATATTTCAAGTCAATTATCGTGCTTTAATTATTTCAAATATCCGATAACACTCGTAACTCGGAAAACATAATAATTACTTTCAATAAATACGCTCACTCAACCTGCTATTTTTTTCCAAATATAAACTTTATTGCTTCATATTGAAATTCAATATCACTTGCATCATTTGGTCCTTCGGAGTCACTTTCATTTCACGGTAAAAGCTTTTCCTAATACCGAACGGTACCTATATACGGTATACGTATGTGATGGTCAACTCAAATGTACGGTCTTACGTCGTTGGGACTCGCAGATGGGGCATAGCAAACAAATATTTTGTGATATTAAATACTTGTCTGTCCATAACTAAATTAAGTAGACACCTAAACAGAAGAAGAAACTAAATCGATAAGAAACGAAATTGGAAGTTTTTGACAATGTAACGTAAAGTAAATAATAAATTTAATCATAAAAATAAAATTATTACAAATCATAAAAAACACACTTTTATGTAAAATGTATGTATATTAACGGGACTTAGCAGTCCTGTCCTTCGTGGTCGCAGACAATTAGTCCAGTTAGCAAAAATGATTCCTGTCAAGTCCCGTATACACAAAAATCGTGGGTTTAAAGGGTAAAAGTTTAAAAATCAATAAGTGTAGTTAGGTACCAATTCTTAAACATGACATAACCTAGATCAGATTTAATTGAATCAACGACTTGACCGGAATCCAATATTTCAGCTCTTGGCAGTTTTTCAAATAAATTTCTCGTTACTTAGGTGCAACAAAAAAAATGTTATCTCAAAAATCCCTAATGCACATGCATATGTATATTTTGTATTAAAGACTATTAAAAACTACTTAAACTTTAATTGATTAAGTTAACATTTATCTGAGATAAAAATTAATTACATATGTTTAAATAATGGTGTTACTTTAAATGTAAGACTTATATAAGTATAATGTTGTCTAAAATATTTTATAAAAATACTTTTGCTAAAAAATTTAAGCAAATGGATTGTTATATTTACCTACCTGTCTGACTTTATGATTCCAAAGCTTGCATAAAGTAAAACACAAAAATTTAATCTAATCTAGCTTTGTCCTATGCACCGAGCCAAAATCCTCAAACGATATTATCAAAGAAGCTAGAATTTCCCCAAACAATCTGAAAAATTTCCCAACGTCGCTGCAATGCGGAGGAAATTGGAATCTCTTCACCAAAGCGGACAGGAATTGGCCTCCATTTACAAGCACAAAAAGAGTTGTAATAAAATCATAAAGTTCACATTTCCACACGCCATTCGTATCACGTAGCGGGTGCTCACGTTCGTCTTTGTTTTTCTTTTTTGTACGTACCTAATCTGTGATTTTTTGTTCGCTCCGCAACACATGGTCTTGATAAATTGCTGGATCTCGGACGGAAAAAACGTGTCTATGAAAAATTGATCTGCGGCTCTGACTTGAATTTCTTAACATTTGTTCCTTTATGGCAACTTTGTTTTTTACTTTCACATTTTCTTTTCTACGTGGACAGGTTCTGTTAAATATATTGCGTGTACGCTTTGTTTTGGGATATTTCACAAATAAATCATATACGAAGTTATATTTTTTATATTTGGAATTCAATATCAGTAACAAATATAATTAAGTATTATCAATTGTATCAAATAGTAAAGTAATATCAAATAAAAACGTTACACAGAATTCCGCGCTTCATTTTTCATTATTTAATTTTAAAATTCTTGGACATACTTGGATGATTTCACGCCTTAAAATCAGACATAATAATTGTGTCTGTAATAAGCATATTTAAAACTCAGTAGGTATATGTTAATATTCAGACAATTTATTTTTGCATAAACTAACTAAACTTTTAATACCTACAATTCTGACACCTAAAGCAGTAGTTACTTTTTATTGTTTCCACAAAATTGCAAAATGCCTCTCTATCAGAAATATAATAGAAGGTGGATAAATAAGTATATTTCCAAAGTACACCTCATTATGATGATCTTCAATGACAGAGGCAGGTTGAAGTTCGTGGCACGGTAATAGCCTATTACTTCCTTTTACGACTTGTCATAATATCAACGCAGAAAATGTTGGGACATATTCATAATGTGATGTGAAGTTCTTAAGATAAGACTCTTCAAACCCAACGCCCTAAAAATATATTGTCACAAAAAGTGCTAAAAATGAGGTAAGTACCTATTTTCAAAAGAACGATGGTTGTGTAACTTGAAGTAAGGTTGATTTTTAACAAAACAAAGTAACAGATTTTAAAATGACATTCTCATGTTAAAACTATGAAATCTAACTTCAGCGTTAATTTTAATTGATTCTAAAAGGTACTTAATCTAGTATTTTTTGAAATTATTAGTGCCTCGGTTTCAAATCGGATTGACATATTTACATTGAGGCGCTAAGTGTATTATTTGTATATCTTGCAGGGGTGGCATGGTCACTGCACGACAATATACACAAAATTCATTAAATAAAGAAAAAAATTAAACACTATAATTCCTGATATTTTTTATAACTCTTAACTGCAACTAGAAATAAAATTAAATAAGTTATACAAAATATATTAAGCAGTTAAATTTTTGAGGAAAAATGTTATTTTTTTAAGCAGTACCGAACATAGCTTGAGTTTTTCTCACCGCTAAAAACACAGTTTCCATTGACACACGGATATTTACTCTCAACTAACAGCCGTGTCTTACAAGTGTCCCAACTCAAAAGCTATGAGGATATTACTGTTGACAGAGGTCTCACCGGACGCGGAAGAGCAAATAGGCTTGTTTGGGGAAGGCTTAGACGAGTTTGCTTGAAGATCAGACCCTAACAGAGAGCGTCGGCGCTTCTACCTTCAGGAAATAGGTAATTATTGCATCAGGTTTGTTTGGTTTAGTTCTTTTTACAAGCTTTTATTTAACTTGCATAGATCTTGTATGTATCTATGAATGTTTAAGTCAAATCTTGCAACTCAATTTTCAACCAGTTATCCTCAACCGATTTAGCTAAAAGAAGCCGGGAGATATTCTACTGAACTCACTTATAAAACAATACCTTATTGTGTAGGACTCGTTTGGTTTGTCTTGAGAAGCACTGTATGTAAATTATGTCTAGGGTCTGATCACGGAGACGGAACATGGTTGATAGAACTCAGTAATAAAAAGACGCAACTCCATCGAGTTTGAGTTTAATATTTTGGCTCAGCAAGTACTTCAGCCTCACAATAAAAGCTTGTTCAAAAATTTATTATTTTCAAAAAACTTATTTCATTTGGATGTTTGTCGCAATAACTGACACTCGTTGATGATTATTTGCTTATAATATTATTAAAACTAACGTGAGAATATACTAGGGACTAAAATACCTGATTATTGGCATAATTAATACGAAGCAATTAAGAATTTATTTCTGTAAACCTTTGACGAAGCGTATTGCGGGTGAATATCTATTTGTGTTGAAAAGTTATTAATTACCTATTATTATTTTTTTCATCAAATCGAACTCAATTAAAACTGAATAATGTCAAGCTTTTAAAAATATTTAATCAATATTTTCTTACCAAGTTATTGTTTGATAAATATTCAAAAGACAAAAACAACATAGCCTTTTCTTTCCTGGAAAAGATGTCATTCGCAGAATTACAAAAGCTGTGGGTTTTAATTAATTTAAATCTGTTTGTTTCTATTTTCCTCACGTTTTATGGATTCAAATTGAGTACCTATATTTAATTTGTTTATTTTGCAAGAAATATCTCTGGTTTTTCAATTAATAGGCAGCTATCTTTTTATTTCTCAACCTAAAGGGAGGCTTCTTTGACCTTTCTGTTCGGTATCTCAATATTATGCCTTACATCTTACATTACCGGGGCCTATGCGTATGCGTGCAGTGCCTTTTGTATTCTCCTCAAAGATTCTCGTAAATATATACCTGCGACTTCAATTAAAGAAGTTCATTATTATATATATATATATTATAAAATATAGTATCGTTGAGTTAGTATACCATAACACAAGTCTCGAACTTACTTTGGGGCTAGCTCAATCATTGTAATTTGTCCCTATATATTTATATTTATTATTTCGTCGGAACCTTTTTTCGAAGCACAAAGTTCCTAATGAGAGAAATAAAACATAATTTTTAAAGTAAAAGATTATTTATAATCTATAACACATACTTTTTTGATGATTTGAACCAAATGTTTTGACGATTTGGATCCATCACTCAGACATAATCATAAAATTTATCTTCCGCGATATTCTGAGCTCCGGAAAGACATAAAGTTAAGGACCACTTTAATATGAATTTCAAATTTAAGATTGTGTGGAATTATCTTAATGAGGTAGCTTGGGTCTATAAATGATGATGTTACAAAATAGCAAGTATACAGAAGGATACTCATGTATTGATTACCAAACTACTTATACAGCTTTGTAGTACACACAAACTTGTTGGTTTTTTACTACAGACAGACTTGCAACTTTGTGTTTTGGATGGAACTTTGGTATTTTGATTTTTTTTCTGCCATACGTGTAATAAATTCTGACCGGTCTACATATAATCTATAAAAATCATACAAAAAGATAATACATCTTAAGAGTATGAATATCGCATGAATTAAATTCAACCTATTTGAAATGGGCATTTTGCAATATATAATATTCACCGTGTGGTCAAGCCCCCCGTGGATCTCGTAGAAGATAACTTAGGAAATACAAGCTAAACGAAACTTATAAACATCAATGAGACCTCTCCAACCCGACTGGCCAGCGAAGAGAGTGTAGGCCAAGTCCACTGGCTGCTTTTGCTAAGTATGGCTCTTGTAGTGTAGAGAGGATCGTGTTCCAGTAATGGAGACAGAAGGACCTGATGATGATGATGATGATCTAGCAATATGAAACAAACCCAATCTCATTCTACCTAAACTAAATTTCTATACTTTTCTTTTCAGGTCCAGATCGTAAAAGTCGATCGATGGAATGAGCGAGATTCTGAATCATGCCATTAGGCGATGCGGCTAGCAACCCGTCACCATTTTGATTCATCTTTTCCACCTTCATGCCTGCTTATATCACAGAATAAGTACTAGTACTCACGTCCAGAAGTCTTACTCCACAAACAAAATCAAAGAAATATCTACTCAATGTGGTTAGCGATATCGTTTAGTGTATCTTTCCTTTTATTATTTTATGATAACGTTTTCAAGTCATAAACATGACCCCCTCTGTATGTCCCTGATAATGATATATTATTATAAATAATAGTTAAAGATATGTTGTAGCGTACAAATTGTCATAAGTTATGGTTATTAGGTGTATAATTAAGCAGGAATACTTCTCACAGGCTTCATAAACTACTTATATATGAATAATAAATTTTGTTTTATTTCCAATGTTAGCCTGATGACATTAATATTATACTTCGTTGAAATAATTATTTCCAAAAACCTAAATAAAAGCACATTTTGTAGTTTCACTAATGGATCTATAAGTAGGTACCTACCATTGTAGTATAGGTAATGTCGGATTAAACACTCTAAGTAGCAATAACTACATTTCTACGCTTCGGGAATATGTAACATTAGCCTTATATTTTCGAAAAATAGATTTTCTTTACCTTTCACGGATGAAAGTAAGCTTTCACATGTTCAGAATCAATCTATCCTTTTAAATGAAAGTAATCCGTCACTCCATACGCTGAAGGTGAAAAATTGAGCATTCTCGAAGCAAATTACCTGGACTTGTTTATAGACCTTCGCCGAAGTACAGTCGGCGACAAAAGTCGATGATCACATTATCAGTTTTAAATTTACGACAGAAATAGATACTATTTACGCTTCGAATACCACGCGCTTTAGTATAGGTAGATAACTCTTTATTGTACACCAAAAGAAAAAAATAACAAAGAAATAATTTTACATTAAATTAATACAATGGGCGGTCTTGTTGCATAAGGCGAGACTCCAGCTCCTCCAGCTTCCAGACAACCAGTTAAGTATAAAGGAGAGAGAGTTCAGAAATTCTGAGAGTCAGCTGCATCCTATCCATATACCAGCTATACTATGAGATAATTGTAATCCCTTATTAAACTTATAGGTCGATAGAGCACAGGGACACAAATAAAACTGTAATAATAACAGGTAGTTTTAACTTAATTGAACTTTAATCATAACATTTTTATCTCCTAATAAATGTAAAATGAGTGGATCTCGTTGTATACCCTAATGAAAACAATTGATGTTAACAAGCTAAGGGCTCATGCTTTTTATTACGAAAATTTGCTCCTTTTGTCGTTGACTGTACGCGATAAATTTATTATTTATTTATAGAGGAAAAGTGTTAGGTCAACAGAAAACAACCCAATTTCTTCGTATAAGCTACCCTTCTTAATTATTAAGTGATATGGAAGTGTTAACTATGGATACGATGAACACGTACCTTTTACTTACTTTTCAGGCTCAGTGAACCAAAGTAGTCTTGTCTTCAAGAATATGGCAGGGTTGCCATAGTCTTTAAGTCAAGACAGTAATTGTAGCTCCCGACAGTAGTTATCTAATTGCAGCTCCAGTAACTCTTACTTCACAAATCACCAGCGGTACCTGGGATGCGCCAGTTCACAGCTCCACATGACAGTGTACTTTCAAACTATCGTAAATCGTAATCGTACACTTTCGATTTCGCAAACTGCGGAGTTTCATACTTCGAAATTAGGTAGCAGAGTCGGGACGAACTGCCAATTCAATGATTTACCTAAAGTTACTTGCTTAAATTATTTGTATGCTAGTACACAAGTGATGGCTAAGGTTCTGCGTCTGTAAGACACAAGCACAGAAAACTTAGTACGTACAGAAGTATCACTCCTGGCTAGGAAATTTGCCGAATTAAACCCAGTTACAGCGTACTAAAGTCCCATTTAGTTTACACGGCGCACAAATGACATTAGACCTTTTAGGGTATGTTCAGACGACCCGCGCCGACCACACATAGGTCCTATCCTTGCACCCGCGCTGACCACGCGTTATACGCCTTTCACTCGCGCTTGCCACAGTACACGCCCCGCGCCCGCTTATACAACTAGTGAAGATTTAACACAAGATAGTAAGCGCGAGCGCAACGCATATGCGGGGTGAGCGCAGGATAGCGGGAAGTGCGCAAGGTGAACGCGAGACGTGAAGTGCGTGACGTGCGTGGCTTATGCGAGGAGATGTGAACTTTGGTAAATGCAATTTGAATTGTATTAATGTGTGATAGGACTCAAATTATATGCAACAAATTTCAAAGCGAGCTAAACGCGGGCACGTGGCGTGCGCGTGTCGTCTGTACGTGGCCTTAGCCTAGCTTTGAATAAGTCAAAATATACCTTAAATCTGCAAAGCGACGATTCGCATCCCTTTATTTCTAGCATTATTTTTTTTAACAACTTCAATCTTATCTTTGTGAACAAGCCGCGTTTGTCATACCAATGGTCGTGGGTCATACCAACCTCGAGTGCGAAGTGCGCCAGTCGTTAGTCTTATCCACTCATCGCGACTTGTTTGAGTTTGTACTCAGGCGCGGTCATTTTCAACTAGTAGCTATCACTTTCTTCCCAGCACTAGTGTGTAATAATGACTGTAGGCGCTAGATGAGTTGCTCAGCTATATCAAATGTCTTTAGGCAGCTCGAAATATCTGACACCAGTTTAGTAATGATAACACACTTGATAAAAAAATGAAAATGTGGGTAGTGGGTAAAAAAATGCAGCATTTATTAAAACCGTTTATTAACATATTGTCGGAAATAATTTTCTTTTCAGATATTATATTGTCGTTGCAGAAATCTATATTAGAATTGTTTTTTAAAGAAAACATTTTACTGGTTACATAGTTTACTTAATATGTATCTATCTATACGCGCTTGCACTATTGTAATATTATTATGAATTGCCTCGAACCGTTATGTTAAGGAAATGCATAAACATAATTATTATAAAGCAATGCTGATTTTGACGTATTAGGAAACTAAGCAGAGACTAAGCACAGTATTTGGTAATTACTTAAATAATATCTACATTACACACCTAAACTTAGCGCTTGCTCAAACCTATCCAATATGGTTCAGGTATACCCTTTGGGTTGCGGAGATCAGACGGCAGTTGACCAGTAACCTGGTCAAATCACCTAGGTTAGGTGGAAACCCCGGGCTCTGAAGCGTTACCGCTGAGGATACAACCGGGAATAGGCTCGGATAATGATGATGACATAACACACCTAAAATGTTCAAGTAAACAATGTCTTAGATTGTAGAATTTAGGCGAGCTGAAGATAAGAACGATTAGCTTGCGATCTGAGATTTTATTACCACCCTTGGTACGTATTCCAATATATGCCTACTGGCTGGCAAAAGATGTTTACGCATTAGAGAGCGTAAAATACCACGTACACCAGGGGGAAATAGGTGAAATATTTATATTTTACAAAAACTTATATTTAGAATATTAAGACTGGGGCATTCTGCCAATAAAATACAAAAAAATAAAATTATAAGTAAAGTAAGAGCATTTATATATTCCTCCACCGCAGCAATGTTTTTTTTTTACAGTAACTATACGGTAAGGCGGAATGTGTAAAATAAAGGCTCGTCATCAATGACAAAGTTTCAAAGAGTACTATTATGTCGGTCGTAAAAATACAAATACAGAACAGGTTTTGATTTTTTAAATTCACTGAGGCATTTTAACACGGTATCTATTAAATAAACGGCTTCACCCTCGTTGGTCCCGAAATCTACCAAAAATAGATTCCTTTACAACCTAAGCATTTCCAACGAAACTTTATCAATCATCTATCTCACAGCTGAGACAGCAACAACAACGTTTCTTCTCTTATTCCTATTTAATTTCACTATTTTATAGCTAAATTTATGTTTTTCGTGGAAATCTACATCATTTTGAACCTCATTCACTTTACTCAACTGCACTTTTAACTTTTCTTTCACTTTTATCCAACGATCGTTTTTCCAATCGTATCTTTTTCCCATTTCTAATAAAATGTCTTCAAATTTTGGCCACTTAGCTCCCGCACTGTCATTTTTTAGTACTTTTTTGAATGATACGTGATTATTTGACGCCGCTTTATTTTCAGTAATATCTGCGGCTTTGTATTTCTGCGAAATATTGTTGTTTTCGTTAAAACTTGTGTCATTCTCTTGAGATATTGCCTCGTCTTGTTTACTTCTGTCCTTTCTCGGAAAATCACGGCTCAATGTGTTTTGCACATATTTGTAGTGTATTTCTTGAATGTTATCCAGCCTCTCGTCTGAGTATTCGTCATAAAAAGCTTCTATCTCATGCTCGATTTTATCTGCAACAAAAAAGTAATTTAAGAACTTTTTTGTAACCTTTGTTATCAAGATGACTAAAGGTTTTGAAAGGCATAAAACGCTTTTTAAAACTAAATTATTTGTAGGTAATTTCGTGCCTTTATTTGCTTAGGTCGTGTACGTACATTATAAATGTAATAGTGCCTTATTAAGTGGGTTTTAAAGGTGTAATTATCTGAAGCTGTTAATGAAAACAAGAACTCGCATTCCAAATAAAATTTGTACTTTAATTAACGTCTGTGCTATTATTATTTTTTTTGTCAAAATTAATGAAGAGGTTTTTATTATAAATTTTACATGTTTTTCCACATATTTTTATTATTTTTACTTCAAAAATATTTATTCACTTTGTCTATATTTCTTCTGATTTTTTTCATTTAAAATTAAATGTGCTTGGAAAGCTGATTATAAAATTTAAATGAATAATACTTTAATGAACAACACTTTTTTATCTTGGCTTGAAAGCGAAAAAATATTCATCAATCTATCCTTACAAACTTTTTCGTATTTATATTATGATATGTCATTTTTTGTCGAGATAAGTAAATGAGCGATTTACACCAGCTAAGATAAATAAAATCAAATGAATGTGACGAACTTACCGGCCATCTTCCTAAATACTTCAATATCGTGCCGCAGATTTTGTGTCTCATCTCTTTTCTTCCACCGACCGTCGCCTTTATCTGTAGAATGAATACATATTTTCACATTTTACATAATTTCCAAATAAGAACGATTGCAAGGGACCCATTTGTCATTCAGTTTTGACATATTTCCTGTATTTGGGCCTCTTACGTGTTACTCTGCCACAGTTTTGTGTGTATAGAATATAAATGGGATGAATATATATATCCTTCAAGCTTAAACAATTATGCAATAATAAAAAAAATATATGTTTAAATTCTTATTTAAAATGAACAATGAGAAAAAAGGATCATGAAAGTTTATTAATATATACATTTTTAGTACTTATTAGATAATTTTCTCTTAATACTCACCAATACAAATTGTGAGAACCACGAAGCAGTAGACATACTGCTTGAAATTGCCGGCCATTCCTAGACCTGAAACAATTCAAACACTGTTAGTATTTCGACTATATTACTTTTGGTGGCGTACGGCTACCGTTCTCTAGACAAGACTTTACACCCATTCGTCTTTTATATTTCGCGCCTAATATTATGACATGTTTATATCTAAGAAAGTGGGATGAATTTAGACACATATTTAGCTTCACATGTGGACAGACGAAATTGATAAAAAAGGGGTGGCCATTCATTTATTTTTAATTTATATGTAAGTACTTAAAAAATATATCAAAAATAATTATGACTTTCGATTTCTATATCCTATCCTACTAATCCTACTTCCTACTAATATTCTATATGCGAAAGTGAGTTTGTATATTTGTTTGTTTGTTTGTTACCTCTTCACGCTTAAACTTCTGAACCGATTTAGATGAAATTTGGTATGGATATAGTTTGAGACTCGGAAAGTACATAGGGTACAATTTATCACGAAATTTCTACGGAGAGCGAAGCCCACGGCCACACCTAGTAGACTTATAAAAAGAAATATAGAAATGTTGACATATAAACGGTTAATCTTTTATATCTGTAAAATATTAAAATTTAATGTTGATTTAAGAATATCAAAAATCTAAAGGCGTTGACTAAACCTTGTCTAGCCTGGATACAGGCAAAAAAGAAGTACGTATATAACAATAAGATTTGAAATTTAGTCATTATGTCAATGACGTATTTAACTCCTCCAGGATAACGACGACCACTAAAAGCAGGTAGTCATTGTATAGAAACAGTGACTTAGTAGAATAGGGCCATTCTATATCCTCCCGTGGATGTCGTAGAAGGCGACTTAGTACCTAAATACCAGCTTAACAAAGCTTAAATACATCAAAAAGACCTTTCCAAACCGTCTGGCCAGCGAGGAGAGTGTAAGCTTAACTCCTCCGGCTGCTCTAGCCGTATATGGCTCTGGTAGTATAGAGAGGGACGTGCTCCTGCAATAGAGACAAAAAGAAATGGTGATGATGATGATGATTTCAAGAATTGAAACAACGGACAAACTGGTGCAAGCCTGTAAACCGTGACGGTTGTAGCTACCAGTCGTGAACAGCTGTAATCGTGGTCACAACTTTGGAGGCAGAGTTTCAACAACGTACCCAGATAACTACATACTAGCTTACTTTGCGTGGGATGTGTGTTAAATAACTCATCATCATCATCATCATTTCTGCCGCATAACGTCCACTGCTAGACATACGCCTCTCCCAAAGATTTCCAAAATGACCGATCAAGAGCGGCCTGCATCCAGCGCTTTCCAGCGACCCTGGTCAGGTCATCTGACCACCTTGTAGGTGGGTGCCCTACGCTTCGCTTGCCAGTACGCGGTCGCCATTCAAGAACCTTTTTGCCCCATCGGCCATCGGTTCGTCGCGCTATGTGTCCCGCCCACTGCCACTTCAACGAGCTAATCCGCTGGGCTATGTCAGTGACTTTTGTTCTCCAACGGATTTCCTCATTTCTGATTCGATCACGTAGGAAAACTCCGAGCATTAGCATTGTTAGATAACTAGAGACTTGAAATGATTATTAGTTTATGAAAATTACCTATTTCTCTTTTTTGCTTGACTAGACTGAACCCACTGAAAAAATTAAAGGACCTACATAGATGAGACAGTGACATATTACTTGATGAGTTGATTTGGTTCTGCGTTTTATAATGAGACAGATGGAGTTTAGTAATACAAAATAAGTATACAATGATGTTATCGTTTTTTTTTTCAAAATGAATTAATTTAGTAAATTTAATGTTTGTTTTTTCATTATCGTTTGTTTAGAAATAAAGTTACAACTATAGTATTTAAATTATTACGATACTTAGCTTTGACTGCCCAATTAGGGATATAGATATAGGGATAGATATCACGACTTTATGAGATATCGTGTGTTTGAGACCAAATGAATTTTATTTAAAAAAAATAACTGGTATTCTGGCAGGAATAACACTCCTCTTTACCATAAAAATAACAGATTTTTCTGTTCAGTCAATTCAATTTAAAAAAATATTCATTTTCAATCACGTAAAATGGACTCGTTGCTATTTCTTTTGCCTGGACCATCTGGCTTATTTAAAAAAGTGATAGTGACAGAGTTGACAATTTAACTGTCATTGATATTACTCAGTTTCTCACCTATACATATAATAAAACAGTAGGTAAATAAAAATGTGTCTGTACACTGAATATATTTTCAAAAAATATATTTTGGGGCGATGAAGACATAGTAATAAAGTAAGAATTTAAAAATATATTTGTCTGTTTGTACACGCTTATCTCCAGAAATACTGGACGTATTAAGAGTCCCCTTACCCTAGTCTTCTCCATACAAACGTAGTCTACGTTTAATTTTGAAACCACATGTCAGATTCCGCTAAAAATTGGTCATTGTAAAGAAATTGCAATTATCTAGGTTTATAACTGGTTTCCTACAGTAAAATTATGAACTGGAAAGATTTAGAAGTTTCCCATACTGATGGTCAATAATGATAAATAGCACTATATTCTATTTCAAGTTCATATTTTTACCGTTTGAAACCAGTTATTAACCTAGATAATTGCAATATCTTTGAAATTACAAAAATTTGGCGAAATTGGACATGTTGTT
The DNA here is from genome assembly GCA_963555685.1 of Acrobasis consociella. Lineage (NCBI taxonomy): Eukaryota > Metazoa > Arthropoda > Insecta > Lepidoptera > Pyralidae > Acrobasis > Acrobasis consociella. The sequence goes on from OY743115.1 coordinate 9,442,352, forward strand.
TTGAAATAAAACGTAAACTACGTTTGTATGGAAAGTTGTATTTTGATCTAGGGTAAGGGGACTCTTAAAATGAAACTTTATTTGTTATATAGCTGTTAAGCCTGGGCAACATATAGTATATAATTAATTTTGGAAAATGGAACATCTGATGCAGAAGCATAATGTTCCAGCTAAACTATAAGAAATATAAAAAGACGGCATAGAAAAATTGTTCAGTCTGATGAGCATTTTCCGAAGATATAAAGTCGAACGAAGTCGTGGGTTTCGGCTAGTAAAAAATAATTTAAGTCCAATTACATTTAAGCACCCGGTGTTTTATCCATCTTGCAAAATTATTTTACACACATTATTTCACAGCCCGACCCTTTTTCATCCCAGTAATTGTATTTACAAAATATTTTTCACCCAGACAGTTCACATTCCCGCGAATTAACGACGCCGTCTGTTAAAATTAGATTTATTTTTTCTCTTTTACCCTCGGCCCCGAGGTGAGCGGTGGTGACTTTTTAATTCGTTTTTTTTTTCCTGAAGCCCTTTCCTGTTATTAAAAAATATATTTCCTGTAATCGTACTCAAATATTATACACCTGCATTACTCGAGGATAAAATCGTTTGCAGGGCTTCTGAAAAGGGACGAAACGAGGCTACATTATGTTGATGTGATTCTTATTCTTTCATTTATGGGAAAATCTTTTTGAATAGGGAATAAATAACATTTTCCGGTATATTTACGAACGGTAAAAAGGTGCAAACTTGGAACCAAAACCCTTGAGAGTGTTCAATAATATTTGGGTACATTTTTTGCAGTATGTGCTATCTAAACATACTCGTATTTCCAAACAAGAAATTTTAGTTTTTAGACAATTAATTGAAACTCGACATGTTTTTAAGTTATAATATACTTTAGCTTTTATTAGTATAGTGTAACAAAAATTGACGGCATGACAAAAAGAACATAGTAGAATAGTTATGTGGAAAAACGTTACAAATGCATGTATGGTACATAAATAACCATTATCATCAGCAACAGCCTTCTCTACTCATAGTAGATAATATAATAAATTACGTAGATATTTTAATGAATTGATTATTTAAAACTTTACTCTTCCGTAAATAGCCATGACGTATGGAAAAATATTTTTAGTCCATCGGTTAGATTATTAAAAAATATTGTACACGTATTTTTTTTTCTGAGAAACCAAAAATGACAAAGATACAGCGCATTAAAATTTCGCGTGACGTCACACTTAAGCACGATTTTTACTTAAGTGTGACGTCGTAAGCCCCCACTCTGAAACTTTGACGCTCCGTATCTCCGTATATGTGATTTTTTACTTTTTTGGTAAACTGAAAAATATGGGTCCATTATTTTTGGATAATCTAAAAATTACAATCATACTTTTTGAACCCTGTCATCACCCCTATTCTAACTTGTCGAATGAAGGAGACAGGTAAAATAATGACTGTAAGATATGAATTTTAGGCCTTAAATTACTCAATTTTGTTTGCGCAATATGTTAACGTCAGGATGTCATTTATTTAATTTTAAGAAAAAGCCCGCGGTCGTCCTGTTAATTATTCAGAATTTATATCTATTTCGCGCATTATGTCCCTTTCTTCAATAATTTAAAGTAAAATTTATGTTTCAAATTATATAAATTTGACGGTAGCTGTTTTATGCATATATGGATTTTTGTACTGCTTCCAGGCAAAAACGGCTGAAAGGATTGGAATGAAATTTGATAAATAGATAGTTTATTAGGTACATGGATTAACACATAGGATACACACACAAAGGATATCCCAAAAAAAACTGATCTATCTTTCCTTTTACCAAGCTGGCGTCAGCTAATTTATATTTGTTCTTAAAATTGTAGGGATAGGTTTTGCTATTACAACTTAAATATACACTAAAAGAGTATGTAATAATGTATTTCTTTTATACAAGCTATTATTTAACTTGCAATGTATCTTGTATATATGTATGTATGTATGTATGGATGTTTGTTTGGGTCAAATCTTGCAACTCAATTTTCAACCTGTTATCCTCAAATTGTACTAGTGTAAGTCGGAGGACAATACAATATTATACAGTCAATAACCTGTCGTCTGCGCAAAATACCAGACACAATAGTAAAACAATGCATGTCAGACAGATTCTGCTCTGTTGCCAGATGAGAGGATAAGCTGATCTGATGATGGGAGCCGGGAGATATTCGACGGAAGTCAGTTATAAAAGTAGATAACCTCATTGAGTAGGACCTGATTGATTTGTCTTGACGAGCACATTATGGTAGACGATGCCTAGGGTCTGATCACGGAGACGGTAGATGGTCGATGGAACTCAGTAATAAAAAAAGGCAACTCAGAGTCATAATAAGTACTTTGGCCTCACAATAAAAACTTGTACAAATTTTTTGTTACAAATGTTTTCGAAACATAGGTAGTTGCCAAAAACACCGAAGGGTTAAATATAAGCACGGGATATAGAATAAAATAGAACATGATTGGATGACATGGCATCCTCTCGATCCTCTCGGTGTATAAGTTACTAAAAGGTTTAAATATCTATAAGGATAAGTTTATACAGGTTTATTTTAAAATCTTATTTAATCTGTTATCTATTTTTTGGCATCACCGTAGGTTGTACATGTAGAAAAGGCCCTTGGCCTTTTCCGTCTGCTATAATTTTTGTAATCAAGTTAAATAAATAAATAAAAAATAATAAAAATCTGTGGTAACTAGAAACTTTCTTTAATTTAGGTACATATGCTTGAAGTGGAAAATACTAGAGCCTATTAAGTCCTGGAGAGAAAGATGTAGTTTCTTTATCAAAATAATGTAGGGAAGTGGAGTTACATGAAACAATGGATTTTTAAAATGAATATCCCTGAAAAGCTGCCGTAAATATTCCTGAATATATGTAGAAATCCAATACTTTTAAAAATGGTATTTCTTATAAGCCAAGTTTTTAACCTTTCATCATATGTATATATCCTACCACGCATTTTAAGTTTTTATGACGTACCTCAGGTGTTACTTCAATCCTTAAAATCACAGATTTACCTACTATCGCCTGAAACATCAATATTATTCCATTTCGACAAGAAATCAAAGACTTTTTGAAGAACTATAATATCAAGATCCATAACTCATAATTTCTTAAAATGGATGACTAAAAATTTACTTACACTTTTACATTTAAAATTCTGGACATAACTAATAAAAATCTACACGAACCTCTGCTTACAGTCGTTGAAACTTCCAAACGAGAACAGTTTTAAGTCAACTTGTCGCCTGTCTTACTGAGAACTGTCGAAATTAGTCCAACTTTGGCTCACAAAACTTTCTTCAAACGTCACGAATTTACGCTCCGCAAACCGAAAACACGTACATCCCCCCTGAATTTCAACTCGAGACTGAAATACACTACTCTGTTGGACTATATTTTCACCACCCTGTACCTATCTCTCTTTAATATCCTTTCTCGATGTTCCATTTCCATTACTGCGTCCTATGTTACGAATGAGCTTTTACTTCTCGAGAGCAAGCAATGGATGATGCTTATAACATACAAGCTGTCGGCTCATTTTTAGCTTTGAATATTTTAGTAAAAGTTTCGGCTCGGTTTCCCGACCACCCTATTCCCTTTATCCACCTTTCTGAAATTTGTATTGCATGTCTGCAGGTAGAGTTTTCAATCAAACAGCCTTTCGAGTCTATAGAAATCACCTAGGAAACGGTCATTTATATTGCAGAGTTAATTAACTCGTAGGTGCAAACCGTCTTTTGTTCAATTGTGGTTTCGAATCAAAGGAACTCAGTTTATTCATCATGAAACAAAACTATAATAAATTGCCTTATTTGTCTGGGCTTTGAAATTTTATTGTGAGTTTAGGATTTATTTTTAGACGTAAATTTTATGAAATTTATTGTAAATTTTTGTTAAAGTTTGGTATATTGACATATCAATACAAATAATAGTAGGTAATGCAATTTATTTTGCCTACGAGGCAGAAAATAAAAAATAAGGTAAATGGTTAATGTCTTCAACGAACAAAAGTTCCAAATTTCCAATACAAACTGTTCCTATCTGTCAAACATTTGATATTTGAAGGTGCGATCACCACTGTCAAATATTTATATGTGCGTTCAGAAAGTTATTTTGTTTTTACCTTTTTTAATTTATTTTTTTACTGGGCTTTATTTATAAGGCGTGGTCTTTTGAATTTTCCAAATTTATGTTTTACTAGATGGCGTTGTACAAAGTTCAACTCGCTATTTTTTGTGAAACTTCTCATATACCAAATTATATTTTTACTCGACATCCTTCTTTCTACCTACATTCCTAAAGGTCGTAAGAGGATTACTACTGGAAAAGTTCAGACCACCGAGAATACAACTGATCGACTTTCACTGCAACTACAATAAAATATTCAGATTGAGTCTTATCTTTATATATTTTTATTTAAGTTACTTTTGAATAGTTACTTATGATTTTTTTAAGTTAAGTGATTACCACTTATCAAAAAAGACTTAAGTAATTGTGATTTTTATTCAATATAATGTTTTATGTAAATAGCGGCACAACACGTAACCTTTTTTTTCTTCGCCGTATACAGTCATGTCAAAGTTACTACTATCACAAGATGATAGTAATTATTGAGCTACGTCAGATTCTGATGTCGGTTAGATGTCTTTAGGCATCACGAAAAATCTGACACCAGTGATAGCTATGAACCACGAAAGTAGAGACGTTGAACTCACTCGATGAAAAGATCGACGTTATATTTTTTTTTTGTGTCTGACTGTACTATAAAACCTTTGTTTGTATGCGGAAATTAAATCCCTTAGCAGGAACCTTTTCAATGCGAAGTTATTTCCTTTCTCTGTCTGTCTGTTCTTTTTGTAGATGAAAATTTTATAGGTTTTATGTGTAATTTACTACGCACACATTCATGTTCTCTTTCATAACTCCTTTTATTTTTTATTTTAATCGTTTAATATTGTGAGTTATTTTAAAACTTTATTTCAATACTCATCATTATTTTATTTTTATCTGATTTCATTAATTGTTCTAAATTGACCCATAAATATAAATACATTAAGTAGGGCTATTTCGTACATTTTCGTTAGTCTAAAAATATTTCTTATTACATATCTACCTTAATTAAAGCAGAATAATAAATATTCATTAGTTAAGGATCCCTAATTAAAACACATCCGGCAGAATGGGACAAAATCATTATAAGGTTGCCGTTTACAAAAATGTCCATTACGGTTACCCTTCTCAAATTCTATCTAAGCTTGGCTTTATCTCTGCAATGTTTTAGGGATTCGTAACCAAAGTGTAAAAACGGGACCCCGTGACTAAGACTTCACTGTTCGTCTGTATGTCCGTATGTCTGTCTGCCTGTCTGTCACCAGGCTGTATCTACTAAACAGTCATAGCCATAGCTAGACGGTTAAAAAAATTCTTCAGATGATGTATTTCTGTTGCTGCTATAATAACAAATATTAAAAAGCGGCCAAGTGCGTGTCGATCTCACCCATGAACGATTCCGTAGCAGCAAGTAACATAATATAAAAGTTCTTGTAGTTCGTTATAACTTTAATCGATATTTTAATTTTAGTGTATTTCAATTTTAATTTATGACGTACTAAAAAGAAACTACTCACTAGATTTCGTTCAAACTTATTTTTGGTGGAAGTTTGTATGGTTATGTACATCATATGTTTTTTTAGTTTTATTATTCTCTTATTTTAGAAGTTACAGGGGACACACACACATTTTACCACATTCTGTCTCTCGCGCAAACTATTCAGTTTAGAAAAAAAATATATTAGAAACCTCAATATCATTTTTGAAGACCTATCTATAGTTTCCCCACACGTATGGGTTTGAGGAAAAAATGTTTTGAGTTTCAGTTGGTCAAAGTATGGGGAACTCCCAAAATGTATTGCTTTTTTTTCTATTTTTGTGTGAAAATCTTAATGCGGTTCACAGAATACATCTACTTACAAAGTTTCAACAGTATAGTTTTTATGATTTCGGAAAAAAGTGGCTGTGACATACGGACGGACAGACAGACAGACAAACATGTAGAATCCATAATGTAAGTGTTCCGTTTTTTGCCATTTGCCATAAAATAAATATTAGAGGTCCCATACAAAAAAAACTTCATTTTTTTTTTAATAATGGCTTGGAACCCTTCGTACGCGAGTCCGACTCGTACTTGGCCGGTTATTTGTACTTTTTCTTTTCGGGCCACCGACTTTTGTTGTCTGTTTTAAATTTCAAATATATGTCAGACTAGCTGATACCCGCGGCGTAAAATTTGACAATCCCTGAAGAGCCTTTATTTTTTCCCGGAATAAAAAGTATCATTATGTGTTAATTTAGGAAACAACTTATCTACATGCCAAATTTCATTTCAATCCTTTAGCCGTTGTGGTGTGAAATCGGAACAAACATCTATACAAACTTTGGCATACATAACATTTATAGGATTAGTACCTGGGCGACCGAGCTTTGCTCGGTTACATCTCAAACATTAACAAATTTTTTTTAAACTTGTCTTAAAACAATGCAAAATAAAAAATTTATATATAAACTTAAACATAAAAAAACAAAAGTAAGTCACCGAGTGGGATTCGAACCCGTAACACTCTTTCTAGCGGTCGGTATCCTTAACTGCTGAGCTAAAAACAAGGCGGTCGGCGCGACGAAATTAGCGACCATATTTTGCGTGGAAAGAAAAACGCATGAAAACTCGAAAACACGCATTCCCAAACATAAAACTAATCTATATTATATATATATATATATACAAGAATTTTGCTGACTCACATTTGCTAATAAAATTTATTAAAAAGACCTAATTAAATACAAGGGATCAATTTTAACGTGTAATATATGTAACGAGAAACGGAATATTTAACCGCTTCCAAAAAAAGGAGGAGGTTATCTATTCTTCGCGATCTTTTTCTAACGTTCACCGATTATTCGAAGACGCCTAGACTGTATTGTTTTTTTTTTTTTTGTTTGAATGTGTATATTTTTTGAGATGCTATGTAGGTGAATTCGGTTTTTAGTTTTGAAAATTTATTGACTATTAAAATTTTATACGCAAATAAGTAATGAATATTGTCCGATTCTTTTGTCCTCATTTCTCATTTACCACGGGCGGTTGCTTCGTTTGCACAAATGTTAATATCCCATTAGCCATGGCGAGATACCTTCTTGATTTATGCAGACAGATAAACCAAGTTCTCGATCTAAAAGTGTCTCAGCCCTCAGCAAATATCTGCAGGTATTTTTTATCGATCAACGTTTTTATTTTTAACCGATTTAAAAAATTCTTTTTCGTTTGAAAGGATATACTTGTTAGGTATCCCATAGAAATTTTATCAAAATTTGTTGTGTAGTTTGTTGGTGAAGTTTTGAATAAATATTATACTTTAAAAGTTAAATGAATGTCCAATCATACAAAGTAGTGCCTCTTTACTTACTGCACCCTGGACGACTTATATGTGGCTACTGACGACGCCATCAGAGTAGCTCAATATTGGGTTGGGCTGATAGAATATAGAAGAAAACGGGTTGACCATCGACACGCCAAGAAGAAGAAGAAGTGCCTCTTTATTTTTAACCCCCTGTCGGGGGTTAAAAAGATGGGTATCATAAGTTTGACGCTAGTGTCTGTCTGTCTATCTGTGGCGTTGTAGCGCTCAAACGGACAAACCGATTTCCATGTGGTTTTTATTACTTGAAAGCAACTTTACTTGCGGTGGTTCTTAGCTATTTCTTTGATAAAAATTAGTTCGCCTTTTAAAAGTTATTGGGGGTTAACGCTTAAAAGCTCAAGATTTTCTCTAGCAAAAATAATGGAAACAAACGGAAAAGAGATAGCGCTACGTATCTGTAGGGCCATCTCTTTTCCGTATGTCGTGGTAGTTCCGCTAGTAATCACTAAATGGCGTACTTGACAGTCAGAGTTTTTAACTTGCTTAACAAATAAACTTGTATGATTAGTGTAGTGATGCCACAGTAGAATACAATGTGTCACCACCTAATTTATCCCCCTTAAGTACCGTAAGAGGCGATCAATATAGCAACGTTCTTTCTCAGCGCAACGATTTCATGCCATTTTCTGCGATCACCAACACTAGCCCAGCGTTGTGATTATTGGAAAAAAAAAACAATTCATTAGGAAAGGCCTTTAGTGCTTTAGTGAAATGACATAGCCTCATCACCATCATCAGGTCTTTTTGTCTCCACTGCAGGAGCATGACCTCTTTTGTACTACCAGAGCCATACTTAGCCAGAGCAGTCAGAGGACTTGGCCTAGACTCTCCTTACTGGCCGGATGGGTTGGAGAGGTCTCATTAATGTTTATAAGCTTTGTTTAGCTTGTATTTCCTAAGTCGCCTTCTACGACATCCACGGGAGGACTTAGAGTGGTCCTATTCTACTCCCGGAAACCACACGGTAGAAATGACATAGCTTATTAAGAAAGAAAAAAAGACTTGAATGATTAAGCTAAAGTCCAAGTCGTTAGTCATATGTTTTCAGTTACTATCAGTCATTATCTTCACATGATATCCATTGTCATCTACAATTTGTTCCATTTGACTGGGCCGATATGTCCAAACCAGTGGACAATGACCATTATGCGCGCCTCGACCGTGGCCCTTTCCTATTTTGTTATCAACACATGTCAAAGTGAAATATGGGTGTGATTTACCCAATATTAGAAAAATCCTCGCGCAAAAATCGGGAGATTGGTTTTATTGTGTATCTATAATCTATTATAGGCACTATAGTAGAGAGCCTTTCATTAAAAATGACGAGGTTTATATAATACGCTCTATCCTGGGAATAAGTGCATATCCTTCTGCGCGTGTGATAGAAGTCGACCATAAGTAACTAATAAATATTAAATATTAATAAAAATTGGCATAAAGCAGAGCACCGGTTGTGACCTGTAAGTAATATTATAATAATCAATATAAATCACATCGTCAATATAATGTATTAAGTCTTATTCATTTTTTTTTATTATTATTGTATTTCCTTTTGTTTATAGTGCAATAAAGAGTATTTGTATTGTATTGTAAGAAATGTAAAAAATACCTACGTAAAAAGAGATTTTTCTATGCAATGAACCAAACTGATATACAATTTAGTTTTTTTTTTGTTGTTTTTGGGAACAAACAGTGCCGTAAATAGGGCGGTGCCACCGGTGCCCAGGCACAGGGCGCAGACTCTGGGGGGCGCAAGAACGGCCAGATCAGGCAGGACTATTATTTTTTCGGTTTGCTCCTGATAAGTTCCCGCTGCGTCCCTAGTGCTCTTTGAATAAGCTTTTCAAAGAAATAAAGTAGACCTATACATAGCATTGCTCTAGGGTACCTATAATATCACAGGGCGCAAAAAAGGCTATTTACGGCACTGGGAACAAAGACTCAAAAACTAAAGATAAGCTGTAATGACTCGTAGCCAGGATCGTAATGTATTTTTTGAAAAAAGTACATATTCCTAGGTTAATGTTTCTATGATGTTTTTACCCTATATCATGGTATGATAATATACTAGGTATTCTGTTTCCGTGATAGCTGGTCACGTTATTGGCCGAAGCATACGTCATCAGTTGGAAGTGTTGCCACTGTGTTTGATTGAAATACCTGAGCAAAATGCATTTTTTAGCTTAACGAATTATGAACTATGTATAAATTTATTAAAATTAAAAATAACCTATATGTTCCTAAATTTACTAAAAATAACAATCAGTGGTAACACTTATCATTCTTCTTCTTATCGTGTGTGTTAGTGACTAACACACACTAGCTCACTTATCATGACATCTCGGAAATAGAATACATTGTTTTATTATACCATTACCATTATGATATTTTCGCTTTTTTTTTACCTAGTTACTACCGCCTTTTTAATGGTTACCTACGAAGCACATTCTACGTCAACAAAAAACTGTGTCACTGGGCGTATCCCGAGGCTATTTTGGTAAATCGTTAATCAGTTGCCGGAGCGGAAAACTGATAAGGCAGACCTTTCGCCAATTAACTTAATGGTGATTCTTTTTCGCCAGACCGGCCATTTGCCCGTTTCGGAGCCGGGTGCGAGCCACATATGTCACTGCCATTATTTACTGTTTACTTCATCAGAATATGTATTTCTTTATTATTTCTCTTAAGCTTTGTTGTTCCAAAGTCAAATGTACTTTTAACAACCGCGGACTTTTTACTCAAAATATTTTTTTTTCAATCAACCAAAAAATTTTTTATTTCCAATCTACCCAAAATTATATTTTTGGTTGATTGGAAAAAAAATATGGAGAGACAATCGAACAGGACAAAAAGTAATTTTCTACGAACAATATAAAACGAAATATATTATAAACAGAAATATTTACTTTTGTGGAATGTTGCGGTATTCAATAAATAAATAAATATATTAGGTATATACGGATTGAGCTTGTTGTTATTTATCTTCTATCTCTTCTACTTAGGTTTGTTTTTAAATTTGTTAATCTCTAAGTTATAATCCATCAGGCCGTTTTGGCTGCAGACCGTGCCAAAAAAATATAGTTATATTACACTCGATAAATGTAGCAGTCAAAACTGCGCATTGGTTTCATAAATATATAACTAATGGCCCGCCCCCGCTTAGCATAGATATTTATGTATATTCGTGTAATACCAATACATTTATCTTCTTGGCAAAATACAAGTGCACATGGTAAGTAGTGAAACTGTGAAAACACATCTAAATCAGTCCAGTAGTTTCTAAGTACATCGCATATATAGAAAGATAGACAGACATAAGCGCCAGAGGACTTTAATTCATAGTAAGTACGGATAATTTGATTTAGTCGATTAAAACACATTTTTTATTCCGATTCCCTTGGCTTTAATATGAATCTCTTTACGAGGAAACTACTGCAAAGATTTTAAACGCAGGCCACGTTTTAGAGCGAGCAGTCTAACGTTTCATCTGCAATTTATTTGAACTCGATGAGATGAGCTGCCAGGTACCCAATCTAATTTGTTCTTATATCTGCACTTTATCTGCATGTTTTACCCGTACACGGAAGCTAAACGAAAGGTTTATGTATATATGCAGTATGTATGTTTGTACGTATGTGTGTGTGCATGTATGTATTTATGTGTGTGGGCATGTATATGTCTGTTCCACTGTAGCATTCGAACCTCTTATCCAATTTGCACAAATGAGTTGTCAATCGATTCGTCATTAGTGTCCGGGTGACATGCTCCAACTTGTATGCAATACATCTAACGAATGTTCCATAAAGAAGAATGAAAGTAAAAAAAAAAAAACGACGGGTTGCACTCTGGGAGTGCCGGCAGAAGTGAAAACTTGAATATTAACGTTGTGCATTTTTGATATTTTGGAATGGTTAGGGAATAATTTTGCACGAATTGCTTTCATTATCAGTATAAAATATTTCAAATCTTTTCTGAACCACAGTCTGTCACAAATGTCACAAGCATGACCAAATTCATTTTCAACAAAATCATTTTCAAATACACAGCAGTATGGCCACTACACAGACGGTCGAGCCATCAGCTGTCACCATCCATGGATGCGCGTAGCAAGCTGTAACATAAACACACACGAACATTCGCGCAAGCGCCCTACGCCGTCCTACGAATTTTCGATCAGGCCACGTGTCCTGACGCGAGTTTAAGATTTTTTACCCATTCCAAAAAAAGTGCACAACGCCGCTAAAGAAGTTTTCACTTCAAAAATTGTTTTAATATCGAGTGGGTAATATATCTTAATTAGCACATTTCAAAAATATTTGTTAGCCGTGAATAGCTCCTCTAGTCGGGTATTGGATTTTTGAACGTAGGTATAACTTGTTATTGAAATACAATACAATTTATTATCTTTTAATAGGTACTCTACTTAAAAGTAAGTTTTATTTTGGAGTAATATAAGTTATCAAGGTAAACAATCATTATAATTCACATGAAATAATATATATAACTAATATAATATAGCTACAAACTATATATAATATAACTATAAACATAATTATAGGTAATATATTGTTTATAACATAAATTAAAGAATTTGGTTTGTATTTATGATAAGGTATATATATTTAGATTAGTACTAGTTTGTCCGAACTATTAACTCGCTATTTTATACTGTACAGGAACAACTCTATATATCGGCAACCCATAACAACATTCTAGATATATTCTGGCTTGTATTCGAATACTTAATCATTTTTTATGGTTTCATGTGTTTATAAAATATTATAACATTGTGAAACTGGGGAAGAAATGCTTGTTAAAATAAACAGAAACATTCAAGTCATCGCAATTTCAATTTAGATTTGTCAAAGTTGATGTTGGGAGTTTGTTGCGGTCGGGAAATGTATAAAATTTCTTCAAAATTGGATTGTTTCGTTCAAGCGCTTTCCTGGTAGCGAATGGGTGGGTTAATGGGTAATTTTCGTTTTAAATTATCGTCATTTCTTAAATGAATATAAGAGATATAATAATCATAATAAAAAAAAAATTTTAATATATTAAATCAAATTAGGCTTTTGGCAATATTTTAAAAAGGGTTTATAAATTTTATTTAAAAACTTACAACTTCTCACTCCTCAATCAGTCAAATGTTATTATGTAAAAAAAAAAATATCAAAACAAGCTTATATTTGAAACAATGAGCTAAACGGATTGAAGTGCTTCTAAAGACGAATCAAACGAGCCCAAACTCGATGGGGTTGCGTCGTTTTATTACAGAGTTCTTATGGCCAACTTCCGGTTCCATTATCAGATTAGCTCCATGTCTCCGTTGTGCGTTGTGACATTTTTAATGTCGAAATGGCTGAAATAACGAAAGAATTTTCTCAAAATCTAAAAAGTAAGACCTCTTTAACCCTTCTGGCCTGTGTGGAGAGTGTAGGCCTCCTCCTCTATACCCTTTTCTCTGACTGCTCTGGGCTAATATGGCTTTAGTAGTATAGAGAGCGTAACACTCCTGCAGTGGAGACTAAAAAAGACCTGACGATGTTTGTTTGTTTATTTATGGCGAAGTCTTTAAAATACGCATTGTTGTTTCTAGAAAAAAAGGATTTTTTTTATTTATTCCTGAAGATAGAAACAGAGAATAAAGAATTTGCTTTTATATTCTATTTTGAAATGTAACGGTTTACGAGTATTATTTTCTCTGAAAACAATCTCAGAATTTTCTATGAAATCCACTTCAGGAAGCTTTTAGTAGAAAATAAAACAATCTAATATTTGGATTAAGTGTGCAGCGAGATAAATATGATCTACTGCCTTATTTTCCACATTCCGGCTTTAGTTTTATCGTCTAGGTAAGTACATCTGACAACTTTATGGCTGCGAATAGGACATAAATAATACTGCTTCTGTTCGGAACTGCAGATAGTTTAAATTTTGACCGAATGTATGGCAACATTTAATTTCAGTGTCTTTATCTGACTAAATAACATTTTATAAAATCATCATCATCATCATCTTCAGCTTTTAAAAACTCACTGATGAGCATAACAATGGAGTATAAGGACTAACAAAATATACTGACTCGAACACATATAATATCTATATCTATACATATAATAAAACAGTAAAAAAAGTGTGTCTGTACTTTAAATATATTTCCAAAAAAAATATTGGGGGCGATGGAGACGTAGTAATAGAGTAAGAATTAAAAAAAAAAATGTCTGGTCTGTTTGTCTGTTTGTCTGTTTGTCTGTTTGTCTGTTTGTCTGTTTGTCTGTTTGTCTGTTTGTCTGTTTGTCTGTTTGTCTGTTTGTCTGTATATCTGTTTGTCTGTTTGTACACGCTAATCTTCGGAAATACTGGACGGATTCGAATTAAACTTTTTTTGTTATATAGCTATTAAGCCTGGGCAACATATAGGGTATAAATGATTTTGGAAAATGGAACGCCTGATGCAGAACCATAATGGTCCAGATAAACTATAAGAGATATAAAAATGCCGCCTTAGTAAAAGTTGTTCAGCCTGATGAGCATTTTCCAGAGACATAAAGTCCACGCGAACGAAGTCGCGGGCTTCGGCTAGTTGAAAATAAGTTTTTTGAAAAATAAAATCATTTTTTCGTACTTAGCTTTTATTGTGAGGCCTAAGTACTTATTAAGACAAATGTAATAAACCCAATTTCAATGGCGTTTAGTCATTTCATTACAGAGTTCATATGGCTGGCTACCTTACAGCTCCATCAGCAGATCCGTACGATGTCATCATAATATTGCATTGTCACGCGATATACGTATGTGTGTAAAATTTCAGCTTAATTGAAAACCAGGAAATGGATCAAATTTAATTCGAAAGATTTGTCAACAGAGAGACAGACAACGGGACAGGTAAAACTAAATAAAAGCTTCTAAAATAGGGCCTAATAATTTACCTAATCAGCTGATCCGAATCGTTATGGAATGCAATTTTTTTTTTCATATTTCGATGCAATAATAGGTATGGTTCTACACTTCAAATAATGATAATGATATGACAAGCAAATGGTTTTAGTTACTTCTTAGCGTTATGTACAGTGTGTCAAATAAATAAAATATAAACAATAAAACAAACTTTGATTTCCTATTTGTGCCATTTTGTAGCTAGGCATACCTTTCCTTCCGTAATTTTTTACTAAAGTACCATACTCAAGGACGCTTGATAGCAATTGATATCCACTACATCCTTGTTTGACAAGTTAATGCATAGCTGTCATGTTGAACTAGAGCGCGTTGATAGCTGCACCATCGAACTTTAATGTGTTTGTGTAGCTGATGGCATTTTTGTAAAGCAAAATGTGTATGCGGTTTCAATATCTATGGAAATTGAGACGAGAGATTTCCACTTTGAAAATGGGTTTTGGAAATATATAGCTTAAATATTTACAAAAGCTGGCAAGAAACACAATCTGTGAGTTTATTTTTTGTCACTTTTATGTATTGCCTTCTATGGCACAGGTATCCACGAATTGTTTTATTAGGCAAGATGCAGGTATAATATTTATGAATATTTTGTTACTTAAATTTTTTTAAAAATATAATAGAAAGACCTATGTATTGATTTTTTAACAATAAATACGAATAAAAGTAATTTGAAACGGAACATATTTTTATCTACCAATCGGTGTCTAGTGACGTCTCACTTGTGTTGTATTAGCATGAGGTTATGTTGTGAAGATAAACATTATTTTACTGTGAAAATTAATTCAATTTACGAATTAAAATGATTGGGTTCTTAAATGCGGTTTGCATTTACTAAATGATGAATTTTTTGGTAAAATTCCAGAGGTTTCAAATTTAGAAATCAAAAAGTCTTTTAAAATACGAGCAATGCCGCGGGGCTCGTGTGTCATAGTTAAGTTTAGTAAGTTGGTAGGTTTTAATATATGCATGCCGAGCATAACAAGCCGTATATTTGCAGACTTACATTTGGAAAATTATTGTTATTCAATCTCGCAGCTTGGAACATTTTTCTTAATTTTAAATCAGAAGTATCAATTAAAATATTTTAAAACTTCATTGAAGTCGATGGACCACATTGGTACAAAACATAAATCAGCACCATGAAGTAATTGCCCTCTAACTTCATGATCAGCATTGATTTTTCTTGGAATATTGGTGTCATTGTTATGACTAGATACCTGAATCTGATGTCGATCGATGTATTAATTAAAAAATTAGCCACGAACAAGTTAGCTTATGCCACTCACGCATGACGTCACCAGAACTCTAGACCCAATGGATGTGTAATGGGTCAAAAATAAATTATTCGGTACTGTTAATAGAATAAAACGTTACAAAATAATGTCACTTTACATTGATCATATCCATTTTCAACAAGGTTTTAGATTCATTAATGCAGTAAAATCAAAATTAAGTGCGTTATTTGACTCTCTGACGTCATTAGTCTTTATTTCATTTCATTCAAATCGCATAGAAAATGTTTGTTTTGACCAGTTTTGACGTTAAGAAAAAGTATCTGATTTGACTTGTTGGAAACTCCTTATTCATTTGTTTTGATGTTTACAAAAAGTGACAGATTTAACTTGTTGTCATCTAGCGAATAAAAGCAACAATAAAAATATTGCATTATTAGTAGGTTAATAATTTATAGATGAAAATCAACCCTTAAAAAATCAGTTCATTCCTTTATTTATTTATTTATTTAAACTTTATTGCACAAGAAAAGGTGTACAAATGGCGGACTTAACGCCATATGGCGTTCTCTGCCAGTCAACCATTAGACCAAGTAGAGAAATAATTTGGGTGGTGCGACAGAATATGAGACTATATAGAAAAGTATAAATTAAATACCTACAAGAACATAATAAATATCATTTAAAAATATATACATATACGTACACGGATACGATTACTATACATAAAATTAATATTTAATACATATTAAAATAATACATAAATACCTGAAGTAATATATATATACATATATATAAATACTATATGGATGACTACTAGTTACTGCATAGGGACACCATGCGAAGAAGAGACTTCTCGGAGAAATCGTTTATGAACCGCCCGTTTGAAGGCTAGACGACTAGGTGCACGTCTAATGGCTTCCGGAAGAGCATTCCAGAGAAGGATGGCTTTAATTTGAAAGGATTTTCTCATAAAATCAGAATGATGAGCAGGTATGGATAATGTTGAAAGTTTGGAAGAGCGAAGATTACGCGAATGTGTAGAGCTAAGAAGAGAAAATTGAGACTTGAGATAAGCTGGGGAGTTGGAGTCGTTGAGGATGGCATAAAGCATGCATAGTATTCTGGCGTTTCGACGCTGGGGGATAGGGAGCCAGGCCAACTGTGAGCGAAAAGAAGAGATGTGGTCGTATTTTCGAAGACCATAGATAAATCTTATGCAGTTGTTAGCTAGTTTGTCTAGTTTATGGAGAAGAAATTGGTTTAGATTTGTATAGCAAACATCAGCATAGTCGATTATAGGCATAATAAGGGATTGCGTCAATGTTATTTTTGTTTTTAATGGGAGAAATTTTTTATATCTATAAAGGCAGCGCAGTGTTCCTGTTATCTTACGACTAACCTCAGCGATGTGATTGGACCAGCTCAGAGTTGAGTCAATGTGCAGCCCAAGATCTTTGACACTGGAACAGAATGGTATGGTTACCCTATTTAATTGTATTGGGGAAATGTTTTCAAAGTCAATATTCCCAAGTTGTCGAGAGCTTCCCACAATAATTGCTTGGCATTTGGTAGGATTGACGGAAACTCCATACCGTTCCGACCACTCCGCGATGAGCCGCAGATCGTTGTTTAGAAGAGAAATCGCGGAGTCAGTATCGCTGCGATCACAAGAATGATAGAGTTGAAGGTCATCAGCATAAAGATGATAAGAGGAAGAAAGAAGGGCAGTAAGAGAATCAATAAAGATAGAAAATAGTAAAGGAGAGAGGATTCCTCCTTGAGGGACTCCAGTATCCAGATCGTGCCATTCAGAAACGGACTGATCGACTCGAACTGCTTGTTGTCGGTCACGTAGATACGATGAGAACCATTCCAGGACTGTTGGCGAGAGGTTGAAGCGGGACAATAAAGCTAGTAAGATATCATGGTCAACGGTGTTGAAGGCATTGGAGAAATCAATGAGAACAAGTACTGTTACCTTACCATTTTCCATACCGCTTCTCATGTCTTCAGTAACTTTAAGTAACGCGGTACTAGTGCTGTGTCCTGGCCGAAATCCTGACTGGAAATTACTAATAAGATTGTGTGATAAAATAAGTGATGTTAATTGTGAATTTACAACAGCTTCTAAAATTTTAGAGAAAAAGGGAAGTATTGAAATCGGTCGAAACTGATTTAAGCTACTGGGATTATCTGTTTTTGGAAGAGGAATGACAAAGGCTTTACGCCATAAAGAAGGGTAAGTCCCAGTGCTCAAGGAAAAGTTAATTATATGAGTGAGAACAGGAAGGATGAAATCAAGAAGGATGTAAATCATACGCTGACCGATTTCGTCAACGCCTACGGCTTTAGATTTAATCGAAAGTAGATTTTTTTTAACGTCATCAACAGTCACTGGAGAAAAGGAAAAAGTATCGGGAAGCAAGGGAGGCAGAGAAGTTATATATTTGATGGTCTGGGCCTTAATAGAGGGGTCAAGACAGGAAGCAGACGAGAAGTGACCATTAAGGTCGTCCAAAGAGAACTTAGAGGTACAGGTATTACATTGGCCCTTACCAAAGCCCAGACCCCTAAGAAACTTCCACATATCGGCAGGTGAAGAGCCGGTAACGCTATCATGGAAGTATCGCCTCTTGGCGGTTCTCACCATCTGATTGCAGCGGTTCCTGGCATGTTTGTATAAGTTCCAATTGGACTCACATCGATCGCGTTTATATTTAATGAAGGCTTTGTTACGTCTTGCCATCGCCATGCGTACTCCCCTCGTGATCCAAGGACAGGGTGGTCGCTTTAGTTTAACACGGCGGAGTGGAGCGTGCTTGTTGTACAGACTAACAATAATCCCATTTAGCTGTGAAACCTTGGCATCAATTGTGTCAGCTCTAACAATGGCTTTCCAGTCAGTGTTAGCAGCGTCACTGTGCAGAGCCTCAACACGCTTACCTTTAATAGTAAAACAACAAATATAAACAAAGTGGTTCACAATAGAAAGTTAATTAGTACTGGAATAGAGTCGTCCTTCGGGTGACGTAGCATTAACATAAGTAAATTCGATACTTTCGTCCCTTAACTCCGTTGGGACTCGTTCTCATTCAAATCGTGTTGTAATATTTACAGAAGCCTACAATTCCAAGAAATGGTAAGCTTAGAAATAGATACTGCATTTTTCTTCATACCATATTAACCGACCTTAAAAAAGGAGAAGGATATCAAATAGACTTTATTAATTTTTGTATGTATGTAACGCAATATTTTCGCTAATCATGAACCGATTTTGATAATTCTATCTTTTTTTGGTCTCACATTATACTTTGGTGCAGATAATAATAAAGAACTTTGCAGACATAGAGGGAAATTCCCAACGTTCTATAGCATTTCGATGATTTACCAAATGTGAACGAAAACTGATACTTTACCATCTTTTTGGTCAATTCTAACCTCATGCATTATACAGATTATTTAGATCTTCCTAATGCACTCATAAATTGTAAAAGTAAAAAAAAATCATGTGATCCTCGCAAATGTAATTTGTTGTTTGTGACATAAAACACAAGTTTGTGACATAAAGATTCTTAATGAAAAATATTTATCAGCCATGAAAAACCTTTATGTCACAAACTTGCAAGTTTGTGACATAAAGGTTTTACATGGCTTACTGAAAAAAAAACGTATTACCTGGAACAAGTTTTATGAAATCTTTGCATATTTTTTGCTGAACAATTAATACTAATAATCATACGTTTAATGTACAGACCAAGCGTTTAGAAACTATCTCCCTCTTTATGCTTTGTCTCTTTTACTAGCATGGTGCTAGATGAAAATGCATCGCCCTCTTAAGAGAACACAATATAGAAAATATTGTTAATAAGCATCCATATATATTCGTTCGTTGTCTATTTGGATATTTGGCCGATGATCCTAGGCTTTTAGAGTTTCAGATATCTATTTAAATAATTGGCAAATCGAACCCTTTTTGTTTGATTTATCCTATAGAAAGTATTAACACTTAACGGAATTGTTTGAGGCTGATCCAATAAAGCTCTGTTCGGGCTAAATGGTTCTTACTTAACGCCCGATTTGACGATATCCTTTATTGGAAACTTAATGAATTGTACTTGTTTAAAGTTTCTTGTATCGGGACTGCTATCGGATTCAGATTGGGAAACAGGGCCGGACTTTTTAGAGTCTTACTTTAAATTACTTATTACATTTTCACATTACTTACTTCAAACAAACATTCGATTAAATTAAAACCTCTCTTTTAAACGAATGGAAAGTTTCTAGCGTCTCTATCATTAGATATGTGATGTTTAAATAATAATATCATCGCATATAGCATATTTAAAATGCGTATTTTAGACTTTTTAGTTCTTCAGTTCAGTATCAGTAGTTATAATATCGTGCGGCAAGACATGTTAGTTTTACTGAAAATAAATTATATTTTATTCGCTCTGGCCACTGGCCAGCGATAGGGAATCCCGTTAATAGGCGACGTGGCTTGCAAACCATCACTGTTTTTCCATCTTCTCGTCCACCACCATGCTAAAACCAGTTGTGGACCAGTGTGTGACCGCAGTTACTCCCCTGTTATTAGCTGAGCTTAAGTCCTCATAGTGTATGTGTTACGGCTAAAACCCGAAATACGCCGCCGACTACGCCTAGGTTTAGCCGACTAGACCTAGGTAAAGCCGGTCTCAGATGGCTACACATAAATAGGATACACTGAGCCATCTGAGACCGGCTTTACCTGTGTCTAGTCGGCTAAACCTAGACGTAGACGCATTTTAAATTTTAGCCGTAACATATACACAACGTGGAAGGGACATACCCTCAATAAATTGAACCACAGGCTATACTAGATCACTATAACATAATGATTATAAAATAACAGTCAAAAACTAAAAAAAAATCGACATTCCTGCTGCAAACACTGTAGATTTTTTTTTAGTTCTTGACTTTTATTTTAATTTAATAATACTAAAGTGCTCTAGTATAGCCCGTGGTATGTCATTTCCAAGTTTCAAACACTGGCCAGCACCAGTAGAGTTAGGTACCAACTTGAGTGCGGTCAAAATAAATACATATTCAAAGAAACGTCGCAGCCCGAGTTCGTCTCTGCTAGAGCCGCTTTAATGACGGCGCAGCAAGAAGTCCGACTTTCCATAGCTGCTCGACTTTAATTAAAAACCACCACGTTCATTCGAACTGAAGTAGACAAACGGCGAAGTCGGACCGCAGAGCTACTGATTTCGCGCTTGAGCCTTTATTTTGTTTTAGCTTAGTAAAACGGTTGTGGTATGCGCACTCTAACAGGTCCCATTTATTTTGGCTGTCGCCTTTGCTCTTTGCTTTCAATTAATTATTTCGGCTAATTTGTTGTGGATTATGTTTTTTCCTTTTAAATATTTTTCTGCTTAAGGACGACCGTAATATTTTTCAACACAAGTATGATTTTATTTTAAATTAAAGACATTATGATATCATTTAAAATTTCTTCGTGAAAAGGTAGTACTTCAAAAAAGCAATTTCAAACGTAATAAAAAAAGGCGAAAAGTTCATTAAATTGCAAAAAATCTCCGTAATAAAGTCCTAAAGTTTATGAACGTTTTGATGAGGGTACTAATAAATTGACACTTTTATTACCGTGTCAAACCGTCCTAAAGGGTAATAGTATTGATCCAGAATCTCGTTATAAAATTCACCCTAGTCATTTTATGCCGTCAAAAGCTTAGGATTTTCGTATTCCAAAAGCCTCCGGTAAACTAATAACCATATTTGTATAGAGTTTTAATATCTGCACATTGTAAATACTTTTGATACAATTAAAAAGAACGTAAACAATTTTAACTGATAGAAAACAGCACTAAAATTACCGATTAAAAAAACTTTCCAATATTACATTACATTCGCATATATCTCAGAGTACTGTAGTAATCAATTTTATTTTTATTCGAGCTTTTTCCAGGATAAAATAAACTAGCATTGCACGTGCAAACTACTAAGTACATAATAATTTTACACAACTAAAAACTGAATTAACCTAAAACTACACAACCTATTGAAATATTTTTTTATGGGACGACCTCGGAAGTATACTCCTTAAAAAAAAGAATTTTCCAAATCGAGTAGGTGAGCGTTTCGTCCCAATTGCAATGCGACGAAACACACACAAAAAAGTGTTTAGGATTCTGTATGCGATTCGTCCCATTGTTTTTTTAAGTAATAACAGCAAAAAAGCCGAACGAATACTATATTACTAATATATTATCCTTACTAGGTGTTATCAATATTTTGTCTTTTATTTTTATTTTGATTAAGCTTGTGTTGCTGTCTGTACAAAATAAATTAAAAATATAATAATAAAAATAATGGGACAAATCGCACATCACATACTTTGAACTGTTTGAAAGTAGCTTTTCATCCCAGTGGGACTAAAAATTAATGGGACGAAACGCTCACCTACTCTCAAAATCGGTCCAGGCGTCTCCAAATAATCGGTGAACATACATAAAAAAAACATCGGGACAAATTGTTTACCTCCTCTTTTTTTGGAAGTCGGTAGATAACCAAATTTAAAATTAATTAATTAAAAATTAAAAAATTAATAATAAATAATTAAGAATGTTTTAAATTGGCACAACTAAAATTACAGGGGCAATAAAATTTACAAACACTTAATTGACAACCACTTACAATTTGGTTTTTACCCAGTAAATCCAGTGCCACTTCATGTACCTTATTTATTCAGAAGAAACCAAAACCAGTCAGGTTTTAATATCTTTTATTATTATCTTTGTATGCTGTATTTTAGTCTCCTTTTCCGTATGACTTCAATGTTATTCTAACTTGATCCATTACTCCGCTAGCATCACAAAGTGAAAACACATTATTTTCTTTCGCTTCAAAAATATTGTCTTCTTTTGTAAAATGATGTACTGTTTTATGATTTTATAAGGAAAACAAAATACGACACAACGGCATTTTTTGTGATGAAGGCTTAAATTTCAAAACCAACGTTACTACGCTTAGTCGTAAATAATGAACAAAGAACTCATACATACCTTCGAACTAAAATAAAGTCATATATTTGAGACCTATTATTTTAGACAATAGTCGTTAGTTTAGGAATATTGTAATAATTTATGCCTAAACTAGCTTCAAATATTTTTATTCAAGTATCCAGGGACTGATTTTCATCTACTTTATGCAGAAAACTACACAGAGAATTTAATGAAATAGATTTAACGAAGTAGTATCAGTTTCGTTTTGACATTAGGTTTTTTGAAAATTCTATCCGAACTCATAAAAAAATCTTTCTCTTTGTATTTTTCAATTCAATTTTGGATATTGATACATAATGTTTTGTAGAACCAGTTCAATTTGCTATTAATATTTACAGTCTTGAAAAATAATGTTTCATAATAAAATACTGTGAATTTCACACATAATATACAAACTCTCATATTTGTAAATCAGACAGTCGGTAATAATACTGATCTAACAAGGAGTTTTTGACGAATTGGCATTTCGCAACTCAAACATTTTGCAGACTTTAGACCACTTCCTATTATGACGACATGCGATTTAGACATTGTATGTTTTAGACGATTTGCTACATATTTGCGTTTAAGACCATTCGAGACTAACTCCCACAAAATACGAATAAAGCTCGATGGAACAACATCAACGCCCTCGGCCGGAACATGACAGGAGCTATGCATTAGCTCGTCAAACAAGACCGTCGATACGCTATGAGTGGATATCAATTACTAACGAACCCACTTTCCTGAAAGTTATGTACAGATGGAAAAGGTATTTTGAGGAAAATCGTCACGGACACTTAATATACTTGACTAATTTCGCCGTAGATTTCCAATTAAGTTGTAAGATGGACAGTAGCTGAAGTTCGTCATTTAACGCTCTTACAGACCTTTCAGCCCACGACACTTTCGGCAATGATCGGCGACCGTTGGCGACCGTCGTTGACGTTCTCACGTGCATAGTGTCGCTGGTCTATAGGTAAGAGCGCTACATGTATATCCCAAATTTAATTTTAAAGGTACCTTTGTAAAAAAAAACACTTTGACGCGCTTTTTAGACCTTATATTTGTTAACATAATGTAAACTTACAGATTAGGTATTTTTGTTTTAGCTAAGCTTTCTCGTAAGTAGAGGAAAAGTAAGCATATTGTCATAATTAAAGATCTATCTGTATTATCAAACTTTTAAATTAATTTGTACCAAATCAAAGTAATATTTAATTGTGTCTATAGACATAAAAAGGCAGAAACAATCCATGAAGTTCGCTTTTCCAAGGAATCATTAAATAAAAACAAAATGTAAGTTTCTGAGAAACCGTTAAAGGATAGCGCTGAAACATGAAAGGCAACCCTAACAAAAAGTGAAAGATGATGGCACCTTATCTTCGCAAACCTCATTTGTTCTAACAGATGTTGCTAATCTATCAAAATGCCATTTTGAACGCGCCGCGACTTGACTAGTTTAAAAACACAAGAAGGCTACTTGTATTGTATATACATAAAAAGGTGCAAAATACACATTCTGCAATGCAAAATGTAACCAGAAACAAAATATTTGAAGCTTGTATTTGTACCTTCTGCACAAGTAATTGGTCATTCAGCAAGATATCATCTTCCTGAGGTAAGATGACAAAAAAGTTTTCAATTTTAAAAGTCCAATTTTTGTGTGACGAATGAGCCCGACCGATGACCGGCTAATATACGTCTTGTGTACCAAAACTTGCTACGTATCACTTTGATCACATCTCTTTTGATTTCTTGACGTTTATAGTATTGTTTGTCACGCTCGGCTCGCTCGCAAACGTATTATGACATTTTATTTTGACAATAAGTAAATAAGTAACTACGATGTGTTTTCATTTCGACTATAGTTTAGTTTGAAATATCTCAAGTCCAGTATTGCTGTACTGGGAAAAGGCGTTCCTTCGACATGACTTAACCTATCAAACCCCGACGGTTCACATGTGAACCCGTTAACAATAGAAATCTATTGTGTCTGCGATTCCGGTCGTTGACGGGTTAACTTGGAAACAATTTAACTGTGACGACTTATGTGATCTTTTTTACACAGTAAAAATTGGAGTATGCGTAGGCTGTAGTTTTTTGTTTTTTGGGCTTCGATGCCGGTCTGGGAAGATAGAAAAAAGACTTGGAATGTACTAGCTGCATCCCATGGAGATGGTAAGAGCCTTCGTGCTCTCTAATCGCTAGACGTCATTTTCAGTCTTTTTAGTCTCCACTGCAGGAGGACTACCCTCTCTGTGCTACTAGAGCCATACTTGGCCAGAACAGCCAGATGATTCGGCCTACACTCTCCACGCTGACCAGACGGGTTGGAGAGGTCTCATTGATGTTTCTAAGCCTTTTTTATTTTGTACTAGCTGAAACCCGCGACTTCGTTCGCGTGCACTTTATATCTCTGGAAAATGCTCATCAGGCTGAACAACTTTTACTAACGCGACATTTTTATATCTCTTATAGTTTAGCTGGACCATTATGGTTCTGCATCAGGCGTTTCATTTTCCAAAATCATTTATACCCTATATGTTGCCCAGGCTTAATAGCATATAACAAAAAAAGTTGCATTCGAATCCGTCCAGTATTTCCGGAGATTAGCGTGTACAAACAGACAAACAGACAAACAGACATACAGACAAACAGACAAACAGACAAACAGACAGACTTTTTTTTTTAAATTCTTACTCTATTACTATGTCTCCATCGCCCCCAATATTTTTTTTGGAAATATGTTTAATGTACAGACACACTTTTTTTACTGTTTTATTATATGTATAGATTTCCTAAGTAGCGATTTACGACATCCACGGAAAGACTTGAAGTGGTCCTATTCTACTCTGTCAGAAACCAAAGAAGAAAAGGCCTCAGGCCTTAAGTCCGCCATTTACATGTATTGTAATAAAGTTAAATAAATAAATAAATAAATAAAATAAACCACACGACGGATCGCTAGGCGTGGCGTAAATTTACTCTGTTAGAGATAAAGACGATATATTGTATCTTTATTTATTGTACGTATTTAAGTTTATTGAACTTGACAATAGTGTCAATAAACTAAAACGTAAATAACGACAAGACGACATTTGTTTTTCTTTTTCCAAAGAGTCTACAAATAAGGGTTCCGAACATACTTACTGGGAACAATTCCCTAAAGGCTCTTAAAGAGTAAGACGTCTATTGTTCCGCTTAAGAAATATTTTCCCAAGGGACGAAAAATAAATACAACTTGGTACCGACTCCATTGTGATTGTTGTGTTTTTGGCGAGTGTACTTCTGTTTGTGTGAATAATAGTACACAATGTTACTCTATTATGCATGAATCCGACGACATATTGTATGTCTTTAACTTTTTGTGATAACAAAGGTCTCTTTATAATAACGATGTGACACAACCAGATAACGTCACACTTACCTTTTTTCACCTTTGTAAGAGTAAACTTTATTCAACGTATATGTACTGTAAAAAATTATAGAATTATAGCTAGAGGGCAGAAAATAAACCTAGTCTATGTGTAACAATGGAGGCATCTTTTTTTCGCAGGACGAGAAAAAAATATTTGTTCTACAAATATATCCAAATGGAAGGATGAATGGAAAGGATTTGGCATCAACATCAATGGCGAGTATATCACTCACCTTCGATTTGCCGACGATATCGTTGTCATGGCAGAATCGATGGAAGACCTAAGTACTATGCGCGGAGACCTAAATCGAGTTTCCCAACAAGTGGGCCTTAAAATGAACATGGACAAAACGAAAGTAATGTCGAATGTCCATGTTGCGCCCCTACCTGTTGTGTTGGAAGCTCCACCCTCGAAGTTGTAGACCAGTATATCTACCTGGGTCAATTGATCCAGGTAGGAAGTTCCAGCTTCGAGGAAGAGGTCTTTCGACGAATCCGACTCGGCTGGGCAGCGTTCGGGAAGCTACGCAATGTCTTCTTGTCCAAAATACCTCTGTGCCTCAAGACAACCTACGACGGTCTACAACCAATGTGTGTTACCAGTGATGACTTATGGCTCTGAAACGTGGTCCTTTACTATGGGTCTCATAAGAAAGCTCAAGGTCGCTCAACGCGCTATGAAGAGGGCTATGCTCGGTGTTTCCCTACGTGATCGAATCAGAAATGAGGAAATCCGTGGGAGAACAAAAGTCACTGACATAGTCCAGCGGATTAGCTCGTTGAAGTGGCAGTGGGCGGGACACATAGCGCGACGAACCGATGGCCGATGGGGCAAAAAGGTTTTTAAAAGGCGACCGCGTACTGGCAAGCGAAGCGTAGGGCACCCGCCTACAAGGTGGTCAGATGACCTGACCAGGGTCGCTGGAAAGCGCTGGATGCAGGCCGCTCTTGATCGGTCATTTTGGAAATCTTTGGGAGAGGCCTATGTCCAGCAGTGGACGTAATGCGGCTGAAATGATGATGATGACAAATATATCCTATTAGGTTCATACTCAGTAACACAGAACTATTATTAAATACTCATAACAAAAAGTTGTCATCTTTACAAAACGTTGTTAAAATAGTTATTTGCAGATATTTCCTAACACAGATCTAGAAAAAAAGGTTTGCATTTAGATACTTTAATCTCTGACCAGCATGAAACTGTAAGAAGGTACTTATTTAAGTAATTCTTGCCACCTTATATTGTATCGAAATGCGTACATGTGTTGTTGCTTCTATTTTTTTCTCCATAACTTCAAATAATATTAATACGTGATGAGTTACTTACATAACTAATCTATCACTTTTATAACTCGAAGAAGTCAGTAAAATAGCTACTGAACTAAAAAACAAACTCTGGCACCGTGTATTCTATTCTCAATGTGAAGCAACCCTAAGAAGTTTACCTTCATTGAGAACAAATCTTTTTATCTCATACGTAAATCACGTAGATTCAACAAAGATAAAAAGAATGCTGATTTGTGATAAGTTACGCTCGAACAAGTTTTGAGATTTACTCGTTAAAAGGTTTCGAGTAAATCAAAGAGAAATCTTGCAATTGCAGAACGTCTTTAGCACATTAGAAATTTTCATCTAACAATGTTTGTTATTACGAGTATATGAAAATAGTACCTATTATATGTAGATGTATAATTGTTATTACTTATAGCTAGGGAAATACCTAATTTATTTTGGATTTATATTAAATTTAAGCTAAATAAGAAAATAAATTAAATAAGAAAAAATACAAAGTCAAAAGTCAAGTCAAAATTTTTTTATTCAATGTAGGATAAATTTATCTCGTATTGAAGGTAATTTTTTTAAAATATTATTTTAGTGCAAAAGCTAAAAACTACTAGCGTTTCGGAACGACCACTGCTGGGAAGATTACGCCGAAAGAAACCCAGTTCAGTATTGGTCCCTACCCAGCCTGATGGGCTATGTTACAATTACAATACAGATATACACTTAAGCTATACATTTAAATTATACAATTACAATTTGCAGACAACTATTTCCAAGATTTTTTCTCAGATGATGATAAGTAGTCATTTACATAATAATACGCATTTTGTAATAAATGATTTTTAACGGCTGTCTTAAACTTAGTTAATGGTAATGCTACTATATCATCTGGAATTTTATTATAGAGGCGCAAGCCGAGACCCACAAAAGATTTTTTTGTTTTCTCTAACCGCAAAGCTGTGATGGCTAATTTATTTTTATTTCTCGTGTTAATACTATGAATGTCACAATTTCTCTTAAATGAGTGTATATTCTGACGCACGTACATAATGTTCGCATAGATGAATTGCGAAGGGAGGGTCAAAATATTTATGTCTTTAAATAGTTCCCTCAAAGACTCTCTAGCACCTAATTTATATATAAATCTGATAGCGCGTTTTTGTAAAACAAATATGGTATTTATATCTGCAGCGTTACCCCATAGCAATATTCCATAGGACATAACACTGTGGAAGTACCCAAAATATACCAAACGCGCTGTATCAACGTCAGTCATTTGCCTAATTCTTCTAACCGCATAGTCCGCAGAGCTAAGTTTTCCAGCTAATTTTTGAATATGGGCACCCCATTGCAACCCTGAATCAAGCGTTATTCCCAAAAATGTTGTGTTATCAACCATATCTACTGCTTTCTTATCAATAAATAATCGTGTTGGAACTTTTGTAACATTCGGTAAGCAGAACTTTACACATTTCGTTTTTTTTGCATTTAATACTAAATTATTTGCTGTAAACCAATCCAACACTTGCGACAATATATTATTCATCTCATCAGAGGTGTCAGTTTTCCTATCTACGCTGAAAACAAGACAAGTGTCATCAGCAAAAAGTACAGCCTTACAATCTTTTACATAATATGGTAAATCATTAATATAGATCACAAACTCAACAACAAAGGACCCAAGATGGAACCCTGGGGCACACCCATCACTACGGTTGATCCTTCAGATTTTACTTGATTAACACTAACTTTTTGAATTCGGCTACTCAAATAAGATTCAATCAATTCAAGAGCCTTCCCTTTTATTCCGTAGTGCTCAAGTTTGGATAGAAGGGTTTTGTGGTCTACACAATCAAAGGCTTTGGAGAGGTCACAAAAGACACCAATTGCATTCTGACAACACTCCCAAGCATCATAGATGTTTTGTAAAAGTGCAACACCTGCATCCGTTGTTGATCGACCCTTAGTAAATCCATACTGATCACCATGGAACAGACTATTTTTGTTGAAAAAATCTAATAATTGGTTAAAAATTATCTTTTCGAATATTTTGCTCAGTGCTGGCAAAATAGAAATGGGACGGTAATTTGTTGGATCATTTCTGTCACCAGTCTTAAATAGAGGGATAACTTTACTTAACTTCATCATGTCAGGGAAAGATCCCGCGTCTACACATTTATTAAATATGGAAGCTAAGTAAGGCGCAATTACATCTATAATATTACTTATAACGGATACAGATATGTCCCACAAATCACCAGTTTTTTTATTATTCAAGCTTCTAAAAGTATCAATGATATTTTTAGGTGTGACGTATTTGAATATTAGCCTATCTTTACATTTAGGTACGCAATTGGTTAATAGCTTTTTTGATTTCCTAGATGAGGACATTAGTGGGGCAGTTAATATAAAGTAAAAAGTACAATGAATGTATCTAAAGTATATCTATCATTGCCACCTTCTATGGCAATGCTGATCCTTGATTTCTTCTTTGAATACACGCCCAGAAGAAACGTTGTAAGGTAATATTTCACTATCGCCAACATTTGCTTCTGGAAAAGGAAAACATCATGTGTAAACTTGTGGGTATAGTTTACTATAGTGTAACAGTGACTGGTGTTACTAGAAGGCCTTAAGAGTTCCCTTGCTCTAGACAGAATTGACTTCATACAAATTAACTCTAGCTTATATTTAAAAACGTCGTGTCAGATTTTGGTAAAATTTTGTAAATTCAATGGTTTTTGCAGTCTAAATATGGACTTGCAGTAGAATATAGTTTATTTATCATTTTTGACAATCAGTATGGGAAACTTTTACAATCTTACATTTTATTACAATTTTTTAATTTGAATTTGAAAACTAGTTAATATTCCTAGATGTATGCATTATTTTTAAATTACAAAATTTTACCGAAATCAGACATGTTATTTCATAATAAAAACTAGACTACGTTTGTATGAAAATGTCTATAGTATGGGGACGTCAGATTACTTACGGCAGCTCAAAAAATCTGATACCAGTATTAGCTATTAGCACGCAATCGATAAGAGAG
The DNA here is from genome assembly GCA_963555685.1 of Acrobasis consociella. NCBI lineage: Eukaryota > Metazoa > Arthropoda > Insecta > Lepidoptera > Pyralidae > Acrobasis > Acrobasis consociella. The sequence goes on from OY743115.1 coordinate 9,472,871, forward strand.
TCTTCTTATTGCAGTAGTTGTTTGCTTTTAAGTTGCAAATTCCTGGCGTTTTATGTTTATTTTGCTTATTGAAAGCAGGATAAGTTCTCGGAAAGTTAAGGATTGTTAAAAGCACTCCAGAAGGGAAACTTGCAAGCGCTTGACTAAAACGGAAAGCCGGAATTTTGAATTTAACTTTCGTTCATAAAATACTATGTTTATTACTTAGGAGTTAGGCTTTATGTTTATAGTATCAAAAGATTTGTATATGGTTTTCCATATAAAAATCACCACAATTTATCAGACACCATAATTTCCTTCTCTGAACAAAACAAGCATGAGTATGATTAATAACAAAAATACCTAGATAGAACTTCGAGTTAAGACACAACTTATGCTCGGAAGTAATAGCTTTAACTATAATGTCACTGCTTACCTACCACCTCATATATTATTCAATGTATTCAATGCAGACAGAGCCTAGAGCATGACTCAAAGGCTGCTTTTAGTGTAATGGTCGGCGTAAAGATGGAAAAGTAATCAAATCAGATACATGTTTATTTGCTACATAAATTTGAGGGAAGTAAGAAGTTAGAAGTGCTAGGCAAATTAAATAAATTCCCGAATATCAAGAATGCTATTTAGCGATGGGTAGTGGAATCACTCATATCACTCGATATTTTTAGCACCATCTATTATTTGCTAGAAAAACACCTGAATTTCAAGCTTTAACCCCAATAACTTTTGACAGATTGAACCGATTCCTCAAACAAAGCTTTCAAACGCAAGAGAACTTTCTTTCACGTAATAAAAACCGCATCGAAATCTGTCCATCCGTTCGAGTGCGACGATGCTACATACAGATAGTCCGACAAACATTAGCGTCTAACTTATAACACACCTGTTTTTTTTAATTTTTAAAGGAATCTGCAATAGTGACTAAGACCCACAACAACCAAAATGCTTTGTCTATCCTATTAGGATAAAGACGTAATAGTAAGTATGTATCCTATAATAAGGCATAACCTTTTACTATAAACCATCATCCAGGGCCTTTTTAACGTGTGACATGAATGTAGTAAGAAGGGGCAGCGTCATCTATCCAGAGGCTAATTATACCATTTAAACAATCCATTACGATCATCAACCCGCCTGCTCAGTGTAGTAATCTAGTAACTATGAGCAAATTCTTCCTTTATTGAAAGAGTATAAAAAAGTAACAAAGTTGACAACGGGCTTCCACGAAGTAACATTACAAGTATAAGGAGGTTAAGAACTCAACGAAAGCATTTATTACTATAGCTGTAGTAATTAAATACCTGTTACTTATTTGTACGCCTACCAACAGTTTTTTCTCTATTTATCCCGAAGGTTGACTGGTAGAGAATGCTATTAGCATTAAGCTCGCCTTTTGTACCATGTTGTTTTAATAAATAAAGTTTAAATTAAAAAAAATAGAAAAAAAGAGAGACATGGAAAGCACTCCACCGACGAGAGTCCAGCTCTTGAATATAAGAAGAAGAAGATTGGAAGATACCTTAAGTCCGGCAGTGAACTGATATGGATTAAAACAAAATCGATTTGGGCCAAAGTCTCAGCCAAAGTCTTATAAATTGTAAGAATTTATCAACACTAACAAATGAACTAAATAGATAAGCGCTGGAACAATGAATGGGCTGAAGATCATCCCACCCCCCGACCTCTATACGGGTCTAAAAAAATATTCTGAAACTATTTGAAGAGTGAATTCAGTCCATTATACATAACAACTCTTCCAATGGAACATATCGAAATATAAAAAAATAATTTTGGCCTCACATACAAGTTGAGCGATCAGCTGATCAGTTTGTATGGAAGGAGAAAAAAAATACTTTTTCATATTAAAATTTCGATATTCTTCATTAGGGAAAGTTGTTCAGTATCAAAGACTGAATTCATTTTATCGTTGTTTTTTAGTGTACATCATCATCATCTTATTTGGTCTTTTTAGTCTCCACTACAAAAGCACAACCCTCTGTGTACCATCCGAGCCATACTTGGCTAAAGCTGCCAAAGAATTTGGTCTACAAATTAAGTTTTAGTGTACAATGAAGTATTACTTACTTGCAGTTTTAGTATATTTTGTTCGTTTGTACACATTATTATATTTTATGCTGATGCTATTTTTGTGCTTGCGTATTTTATTCCTCCGTGAAATAAGCAAAATAACTCAACAGCTAAGAACGCTTTGTAAAATATTTTCTTTGATGTAAATACTTACTTACGACATCATAATATGCACTCAAATGTACTTTGAGTAAAACTTCAAAGCTGGTAGGAAAACTTTCGTAAGCCGTCACTGAACACTCGACTTGCATTTCCTTTAACCCAAGAAACGAAATATTTCAGTGTTTTCAAAGGGTACATGAAATATATTCCTTTACGTTTTTGTATCGAAATACGATTTCGTGATTCGTTTTCCAAATAAGTTAAAATTCCGTTTTTACTTACTTCTGGTGCTAGAGAAAAATAATACGCTTAGGTAATCGAAATATTTGGTGAGTGCTACTTATTCGTAGATTTTTTTTGTGTTTGAAACCGTGTCATGTCCCATGCTGGTCTGGGAGACTCCCATGCTGGTCTGGGAGAAATTAAAAAAACTTAGAATGTAACAGCTGCTTCTCTTCCCACGCAGATCGTAAAAGCCGATCGAGGGAATAGGCAAAAATGCAAATCATGTTAATAGGCGATGCGGCTAGCAACCCATCACTGTATTGATTGCTTTTCCATCTTCTCGCCCACCATGACGCTAAAAGTGGCTTTTGGGTCTTGCGGCCCTGGGCTCTGCATAGAACCGCAAGACCCAAAATGCTCTGTCTGCCCCATTAGGGATAAAGACGTGATAGTATGTATGTTTGTATGTTGAAACCGTGACATATTATATGATAGGTAAAAAAAAATCCTCCAATGGAGCTTAATCTCTAAAACTACCTATAGTTATTTATGTCGGTGCAATAAATATGGTGTACCAACTACCCAACTAGTGCCCATCTCTAGTGTAGAATTTAAGTTGTAAATTTTACAGGATAGTATTCCATAGCCATATCTATATTACATATTACACAGATACGATATCACATTATCAGGTCTTTTTTAGTCTCCATTACAGGAGCACTATCCTCTCTGAACTACCAGAGCCATACTTGGCCATACTGGCCAGCCAGAGGATTACATATTACATTCTAATTCATATACATATACGGCATGAGCCTGATATACCTATCTTTTAAAACTTTAAATCCTTAAAAAGTGATTGTTTGTGATTTAAAAACTCACAAAATGCCGTAGGCATCGGGATACCTTGAAAAACCAGATGTGTCGTAAAAGCTTGAACTTTCTTTGGGAATTCAGTGACATAAATTGCATCGACGTGCATTCCCTGATGCACGCTTTTATGTCTACACCGATGGATGCGCTCGAATTCTAAAACCGAGTGCTATTCGGGAAATTGTTCCGGAACCGTGGAATGATGTCAGAACAAGGTGACGAGAATCTATCTAAAATTCGATTCATTTATAATTTTTCAAGCTTTTGACCTGATGTAACTTTTGGCTTAACGTGCCTTTCAAAGCATGAAGAAGCTCTAAAATAGGTACAAGTAAAAGATAAAAGTAATTTAAATAACTAAATAAACAAACAACATATTATCATATTAAAGCGCTTTTTATGGCCACCACTCAAGATAAGTGAGGATGTAATTTGACAAATAATAGAATTAAAATAGTTACTAGAATTATCAGCAGACTAGACAAATTGTATACATAAGCAAATACGAGTTCACTATCTTTCAATAACGAAATTTCATTGGTTGTTAAAAAGAATAGCCTCACTCATCATGTTTGGAGTATAATTTATTTGTTATTATTCAATGAAGCCAGATAATATTTTAAAATAAAATATTTATTTTTCAGTTCAAATAAAAATATGTACAATACTTTTTTATCGGTAATATTATATTTTCAGCATTCTTTACAATTACTTCTATGAAAACAGTGAAGTCTCAAGGCATTTATGATCTATTGCTTTAATCGCATTACTGGCAGAAATATTTTCCAATACTTATTTCCCGGAAATATTAAATTTCCAGCATTTTTCACAACAACTATGAAAACAGTGAAGTTATAAGAATCCCCTTACCCTAAACTTTTCTATTACATACAAACGTAGTTCTACGTTTTATTTTGAAACCACATGTCAGATTTAGGTAAAATGTTTAATTTTAAGAAATTCCATTAATCTGGGGTTAGAATTGGTTTCTGACACTAAAATAATGAACTGGAAAGAAAATTTAAGTATGTAATTGACCGAGCGAGCGAAGCGAGCGAAGCGTCTCAGTTTCGAGACTAGCCAAAAATTCTTTTGTCCGTCTGTCTGTCTGTCTGTCTGTCTGTCTGTCTGTCTGTCTGTTCTCGCCTACAGGTCGCATTTCTTAACCGATTCTCATGAAATTTTGTAAGCAGGTTCAGCAACTACATAGAATTCTTTTGTCGAGCCAGTTTTTCGAAATTTTTCAAAATGGCGGAAATATGGGGGTTTAAAATTTTAAAACTGTCATATATTCGCCATTTCAAAATATTTTCAAAAATGTCATAAGACTTTTTTGTTGCCGTTATAAAAACGATGTTTTTTTATTTGAACAACTTTTTTGTTTGAACAACTTTTTTATACGTTATAGGTACTTAAACGGGTTTAGGGTGCCTCGCGAAGTCTAGCTGACTAAGCCGTGACGGATATACAATACAAATCTTCTTACAACATATACTAAATTATTTAAGGGTAAATTCAGTCCGGGTTACTGAACAACTTTCTTACAAATACATACACCCTGGAGTCCACGAAGTAATTTCTCTGAATAACTATTATGGTTATTATTTTGAGTTTCATAAGTAGTTCTATAAATTTTGATCATATTTAACCGACTTAAAAAAAGGGTTTTGCTTATTTTACAATTAGTTTTTTTCAGTTTTTGCTTATTTTGATTGATTGTTGGCTTGTTAATTAAATTTAGCAATTTTGTTGAGCGAACTTTCGTTCAATCGCTATCGCTGCTTGTTCTGTGCTTTTGTAGTAGTATTAGTAATTATGCTACGAACTAACAAGAGATCAACAGCAACCAAAGCCCGCGAAGTAGCTTTACGAAGTGAATAAGAAACCAATGAGCAGCGATATAGAGCCATGGCGATACAAATAAACATTTAAACGAAAACCCATTAATAGTTATCTGGTTTTTCCAACAACGAGCTGAGTTTGTCATTTGAAAAATGATGGGTAATTTTTCGGTGAAAGACTTCTGGTACAGAACTGAATTTAAGCATCACGGTAGACCTCATATCCATGGGATCGTATGGTTGGAAGGTGCTCCTGACCTTTTAGAGCTAAATCGAAAGTCATTTAAAGAAAGGGCTGTGATTGGCAACTATTTTGGAAATTTGGTCACAACCATGAATCCGCATATCGGTAAACCTGCACCGATAATTCATCCAAATCAGGTACATAATTCTGAAATAATAATCGCGAGGTCTAAGTTCGTGGCGAACTACTAGTATAAGTATGTAAGTTCAGGACTATTCAGCACAGTCTCTCGTTACCATAGTTCGTTGGGGCTGATATGAGTAGGCCAGAAATCTGTATGGCTTTAAAGATTCTTTCCGGACACGTTCCACTGAATAGTTTTTCGTATCTGATGGGCAACACCGAATCTCCATATTGTGATGCATGTGATAAAATAGAAGATGTATATCAAACTTTAGTTGAGTGTGTCAGGGTCGAAAAGGAGAAAAATAATTTTGCTATTGAATTTAATGTTAACCATAAGGATGTGGGAGTGCTAAATAGTATACATGCCACTCCCACATCCAAGGCAGCAAGAAAAATTTATAAAACATCCAAGGCAGCAAGAACAATTTATAAAAATTTTAAATTATTAATTAGTCGTAGATGATTTTTTTTGCTTAGATGCACCTTCGAAGGTGACATGTTCTTCTTAGATAAAATCCTCTTTAATAAATAAAGATTTTAAAAAAAGTATGCGGACGTTTCCCATACTGATGGTCGAAAATGATATAACACACTAACAGCAGTTATATGCTTCGATATGTGCAATATCTTTGAAATTACAAAATTTTGCCGAAATCGGGCGTGTTGTTTCGAAATAAAACGTAGACTACGTTTGTATGGAAAAGTATAGTTTGGTGAAAAGTGTTGGTAAGGGGACTTTTATGGCATTCGTGTTCTATTGCCTTAATCGCATTACTAGTAGACTAGGGCATTAACTCCGCTGAGTGCGCTAAATACTTGGTCATCCTCAAGGGAACACTATTTTGGCGATTCTCGCCACTAAGTAAAAGTTTGCGGATCGGTAAAGATTCGACTCAAAGCAGTTTTGGAGCTCACGCACATTCATTTAAATATCTAAGTACCTGGGCGACCGAGCTTTGCTCGGTTACATCTCAAACATTAACTAATTTTTTTTTAAATTGTCTTAAAACAATGCAAAATAAAAAATTATATATAAACTTAAACATAAAAAACAAAAGTAAGTCACCGAGTGGGATTCGAACCCGTAACACTCTTTCTAGCGGTCGGTATCCTTAATCGCTGAGCTAAAAACAAGGCGGTCGGCGCGACGAAATTAGCGACCATATTCTGCGTGGACAGAAAAACGCATAAAAACTCGAAAACCCCCATATACAAATTTTGAGCGAATTCGTTAGAGCCGTGTTCGAGATCACAGAAATTTATAAATATATATATATAAATAAATATACAAGAATTGCTCGTTTAAAGGTATAAGATTCTAAACAAATATAGTACTCAGAAGTACAGTACAGTAGAATATTTGCATTTTTTACAAGCTTTTATTGTGAGGCATTGTATTGTGTACCTACTAAGACAAATAAAATAAGCACAAACTCGATGGAGTTGCGTCGTCGGTATTATTGAGTTTCATCGACCACCTACAAAATTACAGCTAAATCGGTTGAGGACAACTGCTTGAAAATTAAGTTGCAAGATTTGACCTAAACAAACATTCATACATACATACACACAAAATATATTGCTAAAGTAAAATAAAAGCTCGTAAAAAAGTATCATGATTCATTGTAAAAAGATACTTGTTTCCCGTAATTCCATTACACACAAGTGGTGGTTTTTTTTTATGATTTTGCGACGTGAGTGCAACTGAATTTCAGTTTGTATTTTTAGTGCGAAAACGAAGTTTTAGATTGACGTTTGGATTGCAGAGTTAGGAACCATGCACTCACGTCCGGACATTTTTTTAAATATAATTTAGATAGCTGTTTTACTCTTGATTTCATTTTAGATACGGCAATTCAAGATAGGTATTAAAATTGTGTTTTTTGTCTGTATAAGTGGCCAACACTAGTGTCAGATTTTTAATGCTGCCTAAAACCATCTTGACGATTGCCATACTATGATGACAGCTGGGACCAATTACTGCTTATAAGTGCCTTCCGAAGTACGATGGAGCTCCAGAAATTTGTATGCCACTTGTGGTCACGCATGTTAATGGGTGCGGTGGTGTGGTGTTCACCCTTCCAAGTGCGGACCACGCTCGGTGTCGCTTTACCAGTGAAAATGCTAGTAATGCGCAACTCCGCCGGGCCACCAAGCTATAATTGTGACTTTATTGAACCTTTTCCTAATCCCGACTTGCACGTCGCTCAGCGACAATATTTTTTTTTAATTTCGTAGATTTATTTCCAATGTGCTCGATAGTCGTGTTAGGCACGAAATCTGTCTTTTTTAGTGTCACGTCACCGCTTTCTTTTTGGCATCGCAATATTGCAATTGTAATTATTTCTAAGACAATTTTGTTCAAAAGAAACCTCAGTATGTATTGATCTTACTCTTGAACAAAATTGTCTCAAACAAAACATTTGTATCTTAGAACAAAAAGTTCTATTAACACATATAAAGCTTGATGTTATATTTTGGTCGATACGTTAGTGTGTAAGGTCTCGTACAGAGCTCAACTCAACACTGAATGGTTTAGCGACATGGCTAACGAGAACAATCCAACGCAGACCTCTCCCGACAAAATTCAATTAGCCGACGTGAACCACTTATTTCATCTATTTTTGTTTCTGGGAAAACTCGTTGCGCGAAATTATCGCTTTTCACGAGAAAAAAGTGTTTTATTTTACATTTTTTACTAACACAGGTGTAAAAATAGTTTTAACGTTTTATGCCGTGAGGTTGTCGGCCTAAAACAGAACCACTTCATCTGGTTTACACTAAATGAGATAGGACCTATTTTGTGCATTTGACTTCAGACAACCCTTCTTTTCCGCTTCGTACGGGCTTCGGATAAATCACTCAAGGATAATAGGCAATACTCAATATTAAATATTGAGTATTGCCTATTACCCTTGAGTGACTATTGTCAAGTAACATGCATTACGACCTCCGTAGCAGTCGGAGGTCTCGGGTTCAATTTTCGGCCAGGGCAAGTTGGAAAATTAATGTCCTAGGTGTTTATCTATACATGTATAATATAGTCTTGTTGAGTTACTATCCCATAACACAAGTTGAAAACTTACTTTGGGGCTAGCTCAATCAGTGTGATTTGTCACGATATATGTATTATTTATATATCAGGTCATTATGCAACATTATGAAAATGAATCTGATTAATGATAGCAAAAAGGTTATCTTTTCAAAATATTAACAAAAAACTTGATACAACTTCAAAGCGATCCGGAAACAATGCCCATAGATTGCGGTACTTTTATCCAAAGCGATGTCATTAATTAAAAGTTGGGTGATTAGGGAGCGTTCGGAGTTCAAACCCCTTTGTCAACCACCTTTTCTGAAGTTAAGCGTATCGATTATTTGCTTCGCTAATTGTTTTAAGTGCTTTACATTTATCCAAAAGATTGCTTGCCTTAAAAACTTTGAACTTTCTTTTTTTAAATATTCTGCATCTATTAGAACAATCCGGCGTTTTTAACTAAATAATCAGATAGTTTGTTCGTTTACTTAGTAGTTTGTCTGAACTGTAAACCCGCGATTTCTTATCAACCTTCAATCTAGACATACTCTTGACTTATTTAATTGGCTTATGTTCGAGTATAAAGTTGATTTTTGTATTTCATTAAAAATACAAATATCAATTTTCATATTTAACTAAATGTACTAAAGTTTTTGTCGAATAATTCAAATATATTTTTTGGATAAAATTATTCTAGATAGGTAAAGTAAATTATTCGCAAAAATGTTTAACAAAATTTTTGAAAATTTCTGCCTCTAATTTTCTACTAATTTGATAAGAATACAAGTGTTTTCAGAACGATAAAGCCAATAAATATTGTAAAGGAATATTGAACTTGTTTGCTCCACTGGTTTTATTGGTAAACCCCTCATAAATAATTTATTGGGTTCGAATCTTTGAGACAATGCTATTACTTAACTAGCTTTGAAGCTGCGCGGTTCGGTCGTTGGGTTTAAACTCATTTTGTATAATAGGTAACCTAACATTTTACTTGATACAATAGTAATAAAATGTGAGATTTTTAGAAGCAATAGGTAATTTTGTTTAGCGAAAAGCAGCCATTCTCTTATAATTACAGACAGAGATCAGTTTTAGTGCGTTCTCTTGGGTACCTAATACGAGTATACATCGTATCAGACCCAATCATCATAGAAGTTTTTATTTTAATACCCACATGTAAACATGTAAACTTCTTTTTCCTTTCAAAAACAACACCGAGCACTTTTTTATTCGCATAAAAAAAGCTTTATTAAAACCAACCAGCTCCATTTATTAAAAATAAAATGTTACACATCATGATGTTCATTCAATTATAAAAACTGCTGACGCGAAAAACCCTCCCTCTTTAGGACCTACCTGTAGCTATTTTCCTGCATCTTTCGAGTCTCGGCTCGGGTATGATCGCGTTAGCTGCGGTCTTTTACGCGCACTCATTAAATCAGGAAGTTCTTATTAAATTTCTGAAAGAAACTCGTTCAATTTTAAAAAAAATATCTTTTATCTAATGTAAGATTTTTATTCCTAAGAAATTTTGGTTATGGCAAATTGTACCTATATAAATACTGGTTTTACGTTGCTTCTATCTTCAAAGATAAATCACTTATACCTTACAGATATTGTTCGTATCTTTTGACTACTAGGTATTTGTATTTTGCGACTCTTAGCAGAGCTAAGGATACAAGAAGCAAATAATATAAATCGCATATCGTATAAGTTTTGATAAATTACAACCTAATACTTATAATTTTTTTTCGTAGTTTGATAAAAAAATTCAACCATTATGCTAAAAGTAGCTTTTGAGTCTTGCATTCCTAGGCTCCGCTAAGAGCAGTGGTTCCCAAAGTGAGCGATAACGCCCCATTGTGGGCGCTGCAGGTCTCAAGGGGGGCGGTAAGAGACCCAGAAAGAAAATGTTTTTTTTTTGCTAGGAGCTTTATTTAGCTAGGAGGCCTCTTAAACAACGACTGCAAGAGCTCTCGACTCTCAACAACAACTTGTGAACATCAACTAATATGAATTAAAAGATTGCTCAAACTCGGTTCTATATTTCTCTCCGCGTAGTTCATATATCTGTCCTATTTTATTGAATACTAGCAGTCCATCCCGGCTTCGCCCGTGGTACATACATAGCCTATGTCACTCAGGGATAACTTACCTATCCAACAGTGAAAGAATTTTTAAAATCGATCCAATAGTTTCGGAGCCTATTCAATACAATCAAACAAACAAACAAACAAATCTTTCCTCTTTATAATATAAGTGTAGATAGAAAAAATGAAAATCATGTCAATCGGTCGCTCCGTTTCGTAATGAAAGTAGACACAAACAAACAAATAAAAAGGCAACAGACACACTTTCGCATTTTAATAGTTGTTAGTACTCGTAGATATCTATCATGTTTTAACAAGTTTTTGTTAAATAACCCGAATTGTGCATTCCTGTATCAGTTGGCTGGTTTTTAAATAGGTGAAAAAATGGGGGCGCTAAAAAAATATTTATTCTCAAAGTGGGCAGTAGACAAAATAAGTTTGGGAACCACTGGCTTAGAGTCACAAGATCACATATTTGTATATATATATCTACTAGATAAATAAAATCCTTCACTTTGAATGAAAACTGTGCGTGCCTCGTGCCAGGCTCCAAACCAACACAGTTAAGGATGCAATCGGGAACTAGCTAAAATGAGAAAACATAAAATTACTCCCGACCCTGCAACTCGCATTAAGAAGAGATGCGAAAACTATCTCCGAGCGCCATCTGTCTCGCTATCGTCTCCGCAAACGATCCAAGTTTGTTTCGACTTCGACACACCCGTTATTTTCGAGTCCAGTAATTTTGACCTCGCTGCTGGTATCTTGAAGTTTTTAGTAGCTTCGTACTTGAAATTGTATTAGTTATTGTATGAAAAGTTCCAGAAGACTTCAAGATGAACATCTTTACATAAGTTTCATTCTCACGGAGTACAATTGCTTGAAAACACCCGAGCATTGGCTTTTGTGTAGTACTTTAATTTATTTAATCTTATCTTAAAAACTTAAAAGTAAAACTAAAAAGGTTATTTTTTTCTTTTATTTTGCGTGAGTTTCGTGACTAGCGTTATGGAAGTAACTAAATATGAAAAGAAAACGCTTTTCAAACTCATGTTAGTTTTCTCTAGCGGAAATTTATAAAAACACTTCATAACGATGCCATGCCGAAAAAGGTAATGACCCTAAAGAAATTCTAACCCTGAAGAAATCTGGTGTAGTCCCTTTGCTTCTACTTTAGACTTAAGTAATTTAATGATAATCATTTAAATAAAATGAGTATTTTTGAAAAAAAAAATTTTTACAATATTTTATTGTGAGGCCAAATAATTATTTCAAAAAAAGCCCAAACTCAATGGAGTTGCGTCGCTTTATTACTGAGTTCCAGCGACCTTCCGTCTTCATGATCAGACCCTAGACATCGTCTACCATAAAGTGCTCGTAAAGACAAATCAAAGTCTTAGGTACTCAATGAGGCTATGTTGTTTTATAACTGAGTTCTGTCGAATATCTCCCGGCTCCAACATCAAAACAGCTCATTGACTCCATAATTTTGTATCCGACTTACACAAGTATGCGAAACTTCAGCTCAATCCGTTGTGAATAACTGGTTGAAAATTGAGTTGAACAAACCTAAACAAACATCCATAGACATAGTACATTATATGATGCATTGCAAGTTAAATAAAAGTTAAGGTTCGGTTACATTTGGAAGCATGAAACAGCACTTTTATATGCTGCTATCATTTTCTGCCATTCAGAACCGTTATTCGCTAGAGAGACGAAATGCTTCAGTACCGTAACCCTAAATAGTCCTAAGTGACAGCAACCGTCAATTCTTTTTAGTAATCAAAAAATATTAGATTTTAGCAATTCAAAAAATACTGCTTTTTAGTATGTACAGTAACCTTAAAAGTATTTTCAGTTGCTTTATTCATCTATTAATAAAGAGATTATTATTCTTACCACTAGGCATTAGACAGCCTTTTTAATTAGTTTATGAAATTATTATTTGTAGGTAATCTGTTTTTCTCAAGAAATAACTGCATATGGTGGAAACTCATTATATTTCTTGCTAGTGATACTTATAACTTATTGCCAAAATACCTCTTTAATAGGAGATCCAATGGGGAGAGGAAACACCTGGTAAAAGGGGGGGTTATTTAGTAGGTCCAAGGGAGTTACATCTCTGTAGTTTGTTAAAGCTATGCCGCCACAAACTACTGAGTTACGGATGTACCTATATTTGGCATACCATTTAAACCATACCATTGAAATACTTTTAGTATTACCATTTATTTTTAAGCAGTGACTAGAACGCGCTTGACGTCAGCCACTTTCGATCCATTATTTTAGAAATCCTTTAGTTAGAGCAACAATCCAGTGACGTCTGACGTTATTTGCTATGCATGACTTTCTCTCTGTACTACTAGAAGTACTATTATTTAGTCTCCATGTTTAGTCAGAGCAGCCAGAGGATTTCGCCTTCACTTTGCACGCTGGCCAAACGGGTTGAAGAGGACTAATTATCTTTATAAAAAAAACCATTGTCACAGAGCAATATCCAGCATTATTTATTTTCGAATTTCAACTACATTATTCTTTTTATTTAAATGCTCATAAATACAGGTAGATAGACGCACGATCACTTCTATAACATCTTTCATTTTGAAGTGCGGGTATCACGCGAACAGGATTTCGCACGTCGTAAATCATACCCTGACACGGAGCACGATACAACGTTATTTATTGACGATTCTACATCATCGTTATTCTTACCGTTTCCGGTACTGGGCCAAGTTGTCAAACTTGGAGCCTTGTTCCTTCACGCAATCTTTAAAAATATCCAATATGTAAATTATTATTTTATTTATGAATAGCTTAGTACTAGTTACGAAAAAAAAAACAAAATCAATACCTTTAGGTATTTATTTTGCTGATCCATTTCGTTTATATGTGGAAAAATAGATAATATTTGTTTTAAGTATAATACTAATCTTTTTTATCAAATCAAATTATCAAGAGTGAATTTACCTACAATTTAGTTATGCTGGCGGATTATTGATAATTTTTTTTGTTCATTACTATACTCATCGTCATCATCATCATTAGGTCTTTTTATCGCTACTGCAGGAGCACGACCTCTCTGTACTACATTCATAGTATTATGTCTGTTAATTATAATTTTTCAAATTTAAAAACCAACGTAACCCCTAAACTGCACAATCAATTTGATAAAATTTCTGTGACACCATCTTACAAATTTACCCTTCCAAAGTAAAATAGAATTTTCAAAATCGGTCCAGGCGTCTTAGAATGACCGATGAACATACATAAAAAAAAACTTGATGAATTGATAACATCTTCCTTTATAGAAGTCGGTTAAAAAGGCTTTTACAAGCAAGCATAGTAGATTCCTACATACATCTCGATACATCAATATCAAGGCATTAATTGATAAAAATGAGATTAAAATCAAAAGAGTTCCATTTATTTTGCCGTGAATTAGTGAAGTTGTAAAGTGGAGGTCGCAGATGTTGCCTCCAGAGATAGTCGAGGTCCATCCGGGGTTTTTTCACCCCGGCCGCCGGTGACATATGAGGGCACTATCCCTCGAAACTACTGTAATGTCTGAGATCAAATTCAACAGATTGAAATAAAGACCAAAATGCCGGCTCGTTTTGATAATTTCAACTGAATGACTATATCTTTTCGTTTATTGATTTTGTTAGAATAGATAAGTATTCAATGTGTAAGATCGGCTAGGCGTCCAGTTGGATGGCTGATTTAACCAGATGGCTGCGACAGATACACATTCATCTTCATATGATTTTGATCTATCTCAATATCAAAGGATAATTTGATAAAAAAGAAAAATAAAATCAAAAGAGTTCCATTTATTTTGCCATGAATTAGTGAAGTTGTAAAGTGGAGGTCGCAGATGTTGCCTCCAGAGATAGTCGAGGTCCATCCGGGGTTTTTTCACCCCGGCCGCCGGTGACATATGAGGGCACTTATCCCTCGAAACTACTGTAATTTCTGAGATCCAATTCAACAGATTGAAATAAAGACCAAAATGCCGGCTCGTTTTGATAATTTCAACTGAATGACTATATCTTTTCGTTTATTGATTTTGTTAGAAAAAATAAGTATTCAATGAGTAAGATCAGCTAGGCGTCCAGTTGGATGGCTGATTTAACCAGATGGCTGCGACAGATACACATTCATCTCCATATGATCTTGATCTATCTCAATATAACAATATCAAAGGATAATTTGTTATAAAAGGAGATTAAAATCAAAAGAGTTCCATTTATTTTGCCATGAATTAGTGGAGTTGTAAAGTGGAGGTCGCAGATGTTGCCTCCAGAGATAGTCGAGGTCCATCCGGGGTTTTTTCACCCCGGCCGCCGGTGACATATGAGGGCACTTATCCCTCGAAACTACTGTAATTTCTGAGATCCAATTCAACAGATTGAAATAAAGACCAAAATGCCGGCTCGTTTTGATAATTTCAACTGAATGACTATATCTTTTCGTTTATTGATTTTGTTAGAATAAATAGTATTCAATGTGAAAGATCAACTTGTGAATCCGCTGTAGCACCGCGTCCTTGGATTTTTAACCCCCCAAAAATTGTAGAAGTGTTGTAATTTTGACGCTAGTGTTTGTCTGTCTGTCTATGGCATCATAGCGTTCGGACGGATAAACCGATTTTGATGCGGTTTTTTTACGTAAAAGCAAGTTTCTTAGCTATGTTTGATGAAAATCGGTTCATCCGTTTAAATGTAATTGAGGGTTAACGCTTGAAAGTCAGGGTTTTCCCTAGCAAAAATAGATGAAGTTAGCATTTACTTTTGTATTGGTATCAATTCAAGTCGTATCGGTAGTTCTGCTACTCATCACTAGACTGCGTTCTTGACGGTTGGGTTCTTTTTTAGTTTGCTGTGCAAATAAACTTGTGTTAGTATATGGCCCAACGCAGATGACAGACTATCCGTGACGCACTTTTAAGTCTGTGATTGCATGTGATGCAGTAACGCTCACGACGCGCACAAAGTCCGGCGCGCGTCGTGTGCGTTACTGCGTATGATTCCATAGGTTCTATTTTCAAAGACTAAAAAGTGCGGCACGGATTAGTCTGACGTCTGCGTTGGGCCTCACTCAAACGTGTGTAAGGATCAGTATAAATATTTAACTAACTAACAAAAAAAAACAAAATAATAGGTATACGAATTATTTTTAAAGTATAACATTTCATAAATGGATCTTTAGACAAAAACAAGTTACATCATAATTCATTATCATATCAATCACAAGGTATGTAAATACTAGTACGGTAGTAACTAAGTAATTATCTTATTATAGTTGCAAGTCAAGACAAAAGTCATTTTTTCACCACTTTACGAGACACATGAGGTTTTTCATTGTACCTATGTACTCAAAGGTTGCATTCGTTGATTGCCTATCGATTATGTAGGGGTTATATAATTATCACAGTTATAAAAAACATGTTATCAAACAACTGCCTCTGATATTCGTAATGAAGATATGTAATATACAAATACTTGCAAAGTGAAATGGAATTCTCCGAGACTCAATATTTTAGTCCAATAACGTCTTGTCGTTACGACTGTCACCTGGCAACATATTGACTATGACAGTTTTATTGAAACCCCGTGAACTGGAAAAACGAAGTTATCTCAACAGAGTACACGCACGCTCCGCTATTTGATATTCAAGTATAATATTCTAGCATAAATTCCAAATGGAAATACAGCGTGTTTTGGAAAGGTTAGGTAGGGTTAACTTTTATCTATATAGCGTATATTCATATCTTCCACGTGTATGCCTCAAGTGAACTAGGTGGTTGGATATGGGCGGTCGATGTTAGAAGTTTACGGTTTCTGCTTGCTTGTTATAATGTAGCAATCAATTGAATGATTATCACCAGAAATGTATCGAAAAATGTTTTTTTGATATGATCAGCTAAATAGGTTTAAGGACAAATTGTATTTAATTATCTTTGTAAAAACTCTTTCTACTGCAAATAGGGTAAATCCCGGAGAGTTGCTCTGGTGGAATAGTTGCCTTGATTTCAATTACTCTAGTTTTGCGAATGAAACACACAATATTTTATTTATCTATCGAGAGACTGCAACTTTGACTAAGTTTACCGTGTTGCATGTCTCTGTACGATTGCATGGGACGGCTAGATGCGATCAAAGTTTTTGCGGGATAAATTTCCTCTTTCTCAACAGGGCAACTATCCTAATCGTAATTTACATGGATTAGGCAACTATCCCCTACATGGGATAGTTATAATTTAGAGGTCCGCAAAAATCGACAATACTCTGGAAATATCAAAGAATTTCTATATTCCTTTTATATATTTAAAGATAATAAGAAAAAGTACCTACTCGTTTAACAAATAAAGAATCTTGCTTTTTAGACAAAGAGATATAAAGTAATTTCAAAAAGTGGGGCAGCTATTCTGGTTTTACCCTAAATGAATTGAATTGTCGCTCGCCGCGCAAACTCTTCTCCGTAAGCAAACAGCACAACCAGTATAAGTTACTAAAAGGCCACTCTAAACGAAGGCTAAGAATGGACTTCACCTACATTCGTAAATGGGTGTGGGCGTCTAATGAAGAGGTACTTAATCTTTCATGTCGGATTTGTACTAGATACATGATCATAATCTTAGTTTTTATGTGCAAAATATGTTTCACATATTGCAAATTAAGTGAACACTTAAAGATGTAGAATTTTCGTTGATATGAATTCGCGCTCCAGCCTAATGTATAATTTATATGACAATTCCTTAATTGTAAGTAGGGCCGAACATAACAGAGCCGCCCTAGATAAACAAGGCCCTTATAATAACGATACAAGAACACCTCTAAACCCTTTTTCAAGACATCGGAACCAGAGGGAGCAATTTATCAACCTCAGATTATATTTCTGACGTGGCGGCATCCAAAATTTATTTATTCCAGAAATTTCCAGTACCTAATTGCGGTTTTTGGTTACCAGCTGGTTTCGGCGTAGACTTTTGATAATTAATGATAGGAGCGTTTGCCGGCGTGATAGCAAGCTTTTTCATTTCCCTTGATTCAAAGGAGGTCGTTTATAAAACTTAGAAACGGTTTATTAAGTGTTTTATATTTAATCTGATACTTGGGGAGAGATCGCTAATGGAAACGCTGCAGATGAAATGTTCTGTGCTACTCAGTTAATTTTTCGCCATATACAAATTATCAAAGTAATGATTGGGTTGGTTTAAATTAAAGTGAGATAATAACATTATAAATATTTGAAACGGGTTACTGACTTCTATAGGTAGTTTGGGCCAACCAGGTTCCCTCTCAAATGATTTATTTCAAATAAGGTTAGCACTGGACCCCGGAAAATTCAGTTATGGCCTTAATATGATTCAGATTTTCGCCCATTTCCTCAAACGGCTTTTACGATCTGCGCGTTAAGATAAACAGTTGGCACATTTTTTGTTTTTTCTCTTTTCCAAGACTGGCATGAAAGATTAAACTGGCAATAAAGTTAAGAAATAATAAAATCGTCAGTCAAGTAAAATAAAAAAAAGTCCGGGAAAATTTCAGGCAGACTGTACCACTTAACTCTTTGATTACAAACAACACAACGTTAATTATATATTTTTGTTTCGGATGATACTCGAGTAATTTACGTGGGATGTTTTTAGGTGAAATAAATGTGCGTAATAAGTTTGCGGTAAGACCGCTTGTATTTCTTTGGGCATTATGAAGGAAGATTTGTTCTAATAACATTACTTATAGGCTGACTGGTAGAGAATGATTAAGTATTAAGTCCACCTTTTGTGTGAAACGAAAGTATGTCAATTAAAGATGATAAATAAACACGAGCACGACCCTCTCTGTACTACCAGAGCCATACTTGGCCAGTGCAGCCAGAGGATATGGCTTCCACTCTCCATGCTGGCCAGATGGATTGGAGAGGTCTCATTGATATTTATAAGCTTTGTTTAGCTTGTATTCCCTAAGTCGCCTTCCACGACATCTACGGGAAGACTTGGAGTGGTCCTATTCTACTTTATCGGAAACCACGGCGAATTATAAATAAACTAAACTGTTCATACGTGTAAATTGGATTATGTCCCAATTTAGGAAACCCAAAAAACAGACTTGTTCAGTGGTCGAGCCGAGATAAACGAATGTGTACAACCGCTTTGGGGGCAAACGGGGGTAAACTGACGTACACCCGGACCACCGAATCCGCAACTCCCAAATTGAAATGCCAATCATTGTCCCCTTGAAGAATATGGCTGTACCTACTTCAAGTTATGTCGCTTTTTGCTTTGTTTTGATTTGTTGATAGCATACAGATGATTATTTTTGTATATTTAACTGCTATCGAAAGCTTGCCCCTTTATATTTTTTATGACAACTTTTGTTTTTTCATTGTTCTTGCCCCCAAGAGCAATGAACGTAGATATAAGCTGTAAATTATTTACTCATTTTTCTTCTAACTTCTTTATTAAATATTATTATTTTTATTTAGGAAATAAGTTGCCTATATGTGTAGTGTTCCTATAAATGAGATAAGTAGCAAAAGTAGTTATGAATACTCTTGCGGGCAAAGAAGCGAATAAAATAAGTCATTGCTAAGTTACGTATGTCAAGAATAAAATATCAAGTTTCGTATTTGATAAAAGCTTACCGCTCCTATGCTCGTAGCTGGCCGTAGTTAGTTATCGTAGCACGCTAAGACTCTACGACGCTACGATGCTACGACGTTTCCCTCAACGCCGTACTGTGGTCGTAGCACATCACACTAATAATTATGAAGTCGAAAGTTTGCGAGTGTGTGTATGTGTACGTGGTGGCTGGACCAATTTTTATAAAATTTGGCATGCAGGAAGCTGACACACTGGATTATCACATGGGCTACATTAAGCGCACGTAACACCGCGGGGCAGCTAGGAAGACTTTAAACAAAAAGAGCAACGCGCGCGCTTCTTAAATTCTATTCTAAAACTAGGAAATATTGTACATACACGTATGTAAGTATATACCGTATATTATCAGTATCTCGCAACGACGTTAACGATGAAATTGACTCTCATTATCTATATATTGTTGCCATCTAATATCGGAAGTTCATTTATACTTTATACCTTTGCAATACGACTCTGGGGCATGATTCCACAAACTGTAAAAGCAATTTGTACTGCTTTTACAGGTAGAAAATGGTCAAAGTCACAAACAAAAAAATGGTAATCCGTAAGATCAAGGTTTGGCAAGTACAGAAGATAACGTATGGTTTTTAACTGCAGTCCCTGCAGAGTAACAGAGTTACAAGTTGTGAAGTCTTGCGTTATCATTGGAGCAGATCAATTCACGAGTGGAACTGAGTAAGGAGTCACTGTTTCACTGTAGTGCCATCATGGTTCGAAGTTCGGCTTAAGCCATGCTACTAATTACTGGGTAGTTTTACTCGGATCGGCTTCCACCATCTACTTAAATTCAACGTTATTCACCTGTGTGAGCAGTCTTCCACGTGGTTCGTTCTTCAAGTCGAAGTTTCCATTACGAATACGTTTAAAAGAAAAACGCACGGTTCTTTCATTAGCCGTCTCCTCTCCATACGCAGCATTTATGTTGCAAGCCGTTTTTGCCGCGTTATTTCCGCGTCGGAACACTTATTTAAAACCACTTCTTATTTGTAACCACCTTTTCGTCTAAGCTGATTAAAAAATTTAAAGTGGATTGAATGTTGTTGGTTTTTTAAACAAGAACCTCATAGATGTTTTCCCAGCATCACCTGTTGATTGACTGGTAGGAAAGACCTCAGGCCTTAAGTCAACCATTTACATGTATTGTAATAAAGTTAAATGAATAAAAAAATGGTATCACGTGAACAAAGTTTCACTCAAGCTTTTCGAGTGAAACTTTGTTCACTCGAAAAGCTCGAGTGAAACTTTGTTCACGTGTTTAACACACTCATTTATGTACTACTATAAAATGTCAATTGTGTTAAATAAACTTAATTAAAACGAAACATAATTAAATATAAACTTAATTTAAACTAACTTGAACTTGTTTCATTACATTATAGATCATCTCATTTTTACACTTTTAATAACACATTCACAAAGGAGAAAAGAAAATCAACTAATGAGAAAACTGTCTACGTTATTTGATCTTCCTAGAAAAAGCTCTGTTTATGAATATCTACATAATATTAGTGTCTAGTCATAAATAAGTCATTTGTATTCAGAGTAGGTATTACTAAGATGTATTTATGTTCGGTTTTTTTATTAATACAGCTTTTTCCTATCGTCCATCACTAGTGTCAGATTAATTTTGGAATGCAAATTTACATTAATGACTACACTGTGAGTACTTCAGTATTTTTTTATTTAACTGTATGACAGAAAAATACTTTAAACAACATTTTGAGGAAAACTTACATTATTTATATAGGGTTTTTAGGCATTCAAGACGTTGACGTGATATTTTTAACCATTTATTTTATTTAGTTTGAATCTTGAAGTCACTATACTAGACCATTTAGCTGCGGGTTTGGACGGAGCCAAAAGGTGGTCGATGGAACTAAGTAATAAAACGACGCAAATCCACCGAGTTTGGGCTTATTTAATTAATCTTAGTAAGATCTTTTTCCTCACAATAAAAACATGTAAACATCTATGTTTTTCAAGAAACCTATGTGATCTATAATTCTGTATCATTAGGTATGTTTTGGATGCAAGCCGCTCTAGATCGTTCATTTTGGAAATCTTTGGGAGGGGCCTATGTCCAGCAGTGGACGTTATGCGGCTGAAATGATGATGATGATGATTATGTTTTGGCGCAATAAAGATTTTAACTTACTAAAATTATATCTTACGCAACAATACGTGGGGCAATTAATTACATAAAGCATGTAGTGGAACAAACACACAGAGCAAACTAATTATCAAGAACATGAATTCAGGCGTAAACATGTTTGTTGGACCGTGGTTTTCTGCCAATAAACACGTCTAAATTAATTTGGTTACAACCAAGAGTTGTGCAAATTAATAATATACTAAGGCTACAGAAATGACGCATCACATTGAGGTAGTACATCAGACTTAAGAAAATAGATAAAATGCTATGATTGCCGTGTGACTATGACACGCAAGTTAGCTGCGTATCATGTTTCGAGACTTTACCGGTGCCTATGAAAAATGTATGTAATTAAGATATTAAAATAACTTAGGCATATTTTTTTATAATATTGACTCAAATAATAAGCTCGGGCACAGAATTAATATAAGTACCTATTATAATACAGAACGGAATCTTCTAAGGTCTCGCGCAATACGCTTTTCCGTTCTCCGTCCTCGCACCTATCCGGGGTCTCCGGCCTTGTCAAGGATGTTGACCGGACGAACACACACACAATGCCGTATGCACGGATATATAGTTTTGTTTGTAGTAGTAAGCATAAATGATACTCTATGAAGTGCCATACTGTTGTCCGTGGCCTACTATGGACATCTGATTATAGCGTACCTTTTTATTTGTAGGACTACTAAAAACCTAAAGAAAACTAAGTAGGTACATTTAATTAAATCCACATAGTCACTACACGCCTGCGTCTGGTCTGTTTAGTATCCAAAAACGTAACTTAAAAAAAATAAGTACGTAAATAACACGTGGTATATATATTAACACTTTCCGTATTTTATGGTTGTGTAGTGGCCGCAAAGAATTTAATTAAAAGCCTCTGAAGAAATTTTGAAGATATTAAATCTGTCCCTTCTTGTTAATTAGAGAGAAAGTAATATTTTTAAATTCCTTGCAAGGAAAAGAGTTTTTCATTACTTTTCCTTCTAAAATATATATGCGAAAGTAATTTGGTGCGTAGTATTTATTGCCTATTTATTTTTCAAAGGAGTATTGGTACCACTTATGATAATACTCATGTATGCTTACGTATTCCTGAATGTTTTGTTACCTATTTAATTATTTCACAATTTTTTTTTCTTTAATATTAGTAACAAACTTCATATGTGATTTTAAAACTACAGTAAAATAACAAGTATTTATTAATTCTATTGTGGTTGTACTCTGTGGATTATTAAAAGAGGTTTTCTACCTTCTTCTTTCCATAAAATAGTTTGTAACTTTACACCAATTAGAGTATTGTTTAGTAGAAGAACCTAACTGTTGTTAACAAGTTTACTTAATTACGTAAACAGGGTAAACGAAGTATAAAGTTCCCTACAATTAATTACTCGTTGAATATTTTCAACTCATTGAAACCAACGAAGGCTGCCTGCTATTTTGATGTGAAACCTAATACCAGTTTAATTAATTGAAATTTGCAGCCATTAATAGGCTTCGTCAAAATAAAATTCAAACAAATTGCAATTATAATCTTTTTTAATTTATTGTTTCATTTTTGATTTTGACTTTCTCTTCATCGTCATTTTGTTTAACGCGGAATTATAAATTATTAAAAAATGTAGTTAAAGACCTCTTGTTTATTTTATTAACTTACTCGTATAGGTAGATATTATATGGCCATAAAATTACCGTGAAAGTATTTTCAGTGTAAAAAAAGAGAGTACAACAATATTTACATTTAATATTAAGTAAATTAAATAACTAAACTAATTAGGTACCAATACTCGTTTAAAAATTAAATATCACTTTTTACTATTAAGTACTATTTTGATTTCCCTTTACCACCTCTACTATCATTTTGGGTCCTATAGTCTTAGACATTATCTACCCCACTATGGATAAAATCGTAATAGCGTGTCCGTATAATTTGTAACCTAAGTATAGAGAGAGAAAAATTAAAAAAAAAGAAATACTACGTGGAGTCCTATTAGTAGTGGTAGAAAAAATACGAGGCCAAACAGCAACGCAGGCTGGCTGGAATGGTGTAGAATCACTAATTACTACACATAAACTGCTGGTTTGTTTAATACCGCAATCCAGCCATTAGCCGCAAACGAAGCCCTATTTATGGCAGGCTTAACTGCACTTTATGGCGTAGCTTTTTTATTGTTTAAAAATACGAAAGGCAGACTATTATAAAGCATAAATACTAAGAGAGGTGCCTTATAAGGTGCCTAGCATATTTTGTTTATTTATTATATGTTATGTTTGTGCTATCGTAAGTCGCCATTAGAAGGGTTATATATTATACCTACTTACTTTAGTGTGACCCACAGGCGGCAGCTGAAAATCAGTGCCTCGCTCTTGTATTGAGATACGCGCTGAACTTCTGCCTATTTGTATCACGGCGACACATGATCACAGCCTGACTGGTTTGTTTGTGTTAATTTCGTTGTTTTAATGATTGTATTGTGTTGTTTGTCTTTTTTTGGTACAAATAAAGTTTATATCTATTTATCTAAGACGATGTAATAGTTCGAAAATAGTCTGTGGTTGCAAGTGGACATTAGCAACCGCAGCGCAGGCTACTTTCGCAATAGGTTACAGTATTCTTTTAATAATTGAAAAACAAATTTAAACTTAATATTTTAAATGTTGGGTGAGATCCATGTCCAGCAGTGGACGTTATTCGGCTAAAATGATGATGACGATGTATCTTTTATTACAAACTTGTAGGTTAGATTTCTTGTGACCAAGACACGAGCGAGTAGGTTAGGTTCGTTAGGTTTTCTGTACTATATTATGAATATTATGGATCATAATATTTATAGCAAAAAAATTATAGCACGTTGTATTTCGGGATTACAACTTTCGGGCACGTGATATTATGCGATATTATGTTAGGGCTAGGCATGGAAAAAAATAATGTCCGTAGACCCAGCGGGACCCTATGCCTGATTGTATAAACACCTATTTAGTCTGATTAGTATCCATTTCTACCTATCGATTTGTATATGTTTAAATTTCTACCTCGGTAGTGTCATTGTCAAAATAAAAAAAATCTGCATCATACAGTCAGCGGGGCCCTTTTGCCGATTAAAGGGCAATTGATTTGTGAGATATATTTTTAATGAGCCTTTTATTTCTACCTACAGGTATATATTTTTAATGAGCCTTTTATTTCTACCTACAGGTTTATATACTATTATATTGCTACTATATTCCTTTACTTCCAGCGGGGCCCTTTCTGAATAGAAGGCGTACAGCCTAAAAAAATACATATTCGTGGAGCCTTTTATTTCTACCTTTCAAAAGTTATATTTCTTTAATCAAGAAAAAAATAGTTTACGTGATAATTAAGAAATAAGTTTTAAACTAAGCGGGCAGTCAGCTGGGTCCTTTGCTTTTTAGTAATAACTGTCTACAGTGATATAAACGTAACAACGATGCCTACATTTAAGTATTGAATACAACTAGCCTACTACCCTATAAAATCTCCTGCAATCCATCAATATCTAAATATTGATGGATTGCAGGAGATTTTATAGGGAAATCTTTTGGAGTAGCAATATAATAGTGTAAAAATCTATAGGTAGAAATAAAAGGCTCATTAATAATATATCTCAAAAATCAATTGCCCTTCAATCGGCAAAAGGGCCCCGCTGACTGTATGATGAAGATTTTTTTATTTTGACAGTGAATCTACCGAGGTAGAAATTTAAACATATACAAATCGATAGGTAGAAATGGATACTAATCAGACTAAATAGGTGTTTATTCAATCAGGCGTAGGGTCCCGCTGGGTCTACGGACGTAAAAAATATTATAAGATCTTAAATTATGGATAAAAAAATTATGAGACAAAATAGAAAACCTGCACACTGGCATTCGCTTGATAGCTTGAACTTAGAGTAGATTACTAAGAAAACTGCTATTCTTTTAATCTTGAGCGCTATAATAATATTAAGTTAAAGAACATATTTTACTCAATCTGGTGTACAATAATTTTAACTGATGAATGATAAACATCCGCGAATAACCTAAGATTGACTTAACTTATTTTAGTGATTAATCGTTATGCCCAGTTAAGACACTAGCTGTGTACATAGAGAAAATTAAATCTCTTAGTAATTTTATTGTTAGCTAGCCTTCACACAAATCCCATACTAAATATTCAGCTAAACCATTCATTCCATAATACATGAACCCAATGAAACATAAACGCAATGATAACAGGCCTGCCAACATTTCATTATGATAAACTTATTACTACTTCATTACATGTTCCGTCGTAAATCAGACCTCAGTTTCATAAGCAAGATAAAATGGTGCGATAGCAGATGCTTTCTGCACAGAATATGGAGAGTTACAGATGCGATGTGACGATTCAAGACGACAGCCAACAACGTGCAAATACAGATAATACTAGTGTAAATTTAAATAAATCCTCGCTTAAAACAGCTAACAGGTGTAACATATTACCGCCCTGTAGTATGGCATAAGTACTAATAATTTTCAAAACGAATTCACCACCAAACGGACCATCAACAACAGCTATGCGAGATGGTCCCAATCTCGTGAGTATACCTTTTCAAAAAAAAAGAATTTTCTCAATTAGTCTATTTAAATTGGTAAACAAACATAAAAAAAGATCGTGACGAATTGACAACGTTCTCTTTTTTTTAAAGTCGGTTAATAATTGCAATTTCATGGGTAAGAGCCTCAAAGACCTATTGATATTTTGATAGACCTATGTTTTTTTTTTATTTCTCGTAGCACAAGAATGCTTGACCAGGGCTTCTCGAATATCTCTAGAAATTTTGAAGTTTCTTATAATAATATTTTTATTAGTTTCAGAAACACAAAAGCATAAACAGTATCATCGTAAAAGTGGTTACAATATTTTCCAAGGAAGTTATGAATTTTTAAGAACCACGCTCTTGAAATTATGTATTTGAGATATTCTCCTGTTTCAGTGTTCATTTTGTAATTTCTGCGCCAGTAAATTACCCTGACTCGACTATCGGATGTACTCTTGTCGTGTAATTTACGCTATAGAGGTTTTATAAAGGTCTCAAAATTAGGGGGTAGAAATAGAATCACAGACCCAAGAGTCACCATAAAATTTATTACATTATTATCGCAGTGTTACCTACTTACTTGAAAATTATTGCAAAAAAATATTATACTTGAAGACTAAAGTCAGGGATAATAAGTGCTCTTCGTGGAATAGACCAGGAGCTATTCATCAGGTGCCCTAAGTGGAATACCTCATTCACACTTACACTTATCAAAATAAACACTTACCTTAAACAATATACGACTTCCCAGTACAAACGCTGACTAAAAGTATCTAGGACTGCCTCCGTGGTGTAGTGGTTAAGGCGGTCGGCTCATATCCATAGATCGCGGGTTAGATTCCCGGCGGGGGCAACGACTTTGTGTTGTTGTCCTAGTTTGGTTAGGACATTCTAGGCTGATCACCTGATTGTCTGATAAGTAAGATGATCCATGCTTCGGAGGGCACGTTAAGCCGTCGGTCCCGGTCTCTGTCTTTGACATTAGTCGTTACCTAAAACCATGTCAGAGGCAGTTTAAAAACTCTGACACTAGTGTTAGTCACTAACACACACGATAAGAAGAAGAAGAAGAAGTGTCTAGGAGAGGTCGTCATTTATTTTTACGATTTAGCGTAATTTTCTTAGCAATATGCCATTAATTTCCTAAACGACCTCGTAATGGTCGTGTTATATTTAACCCGCGAACATTGTCCACTATAATACATAGCCTGATACCCCTGAAGTAAAACCGCAGTGCCCTCTAATGCCCATAATCCTAAATTCCGACATAAAGGTCAACCACAATCCGAACTCGTCTAATTTAACGTAATTTATTCCCTTAAAAGTTTTTATATTTCGTCAGGGAATTTGTCCCTTTGCGCTACTGGTGATCTCTTTAGGGCATTATCATGAAATGTTTTTGTTTGTATAAATCACGTCTTTATCCCTAATAAAGCAGACGGAGCATTTTGTGTCTTGTGGCTTTAAGCAGACAGAGCCCAGGGCCGCAAGATTTAAGAATCCACTATTAGCGTGATGATGGGTAAGTAAGTGAAAAAAGGAATCAAAATAATGATGGGGTTCTAACCCTCATTTATGCAATCGGTTTTTACGATCAGCGCGGGTAAAGAAGCTGCTGGCACTTCGCATTCTATGTTTTGGTTTTAATCCCGACAAAAAAGAGCGGTTTATAACTTTTACGCTAACGTCTCTCATCGTGGCGTTGTAGCGCTCATACAGAGGAATCGATTTCTATGATTTTTTTTTTACGTGAAAGTTTTCTTGCAGTAGTTCATAGCTATGCCTGATGAAAATCGGTTGAGCTATTTAAATTATTAATAAATTACCATAGTACCGTTTTTGGGGGTTAACGCTTGTAAGTCAGGGCTTTTCGTAGCAAAAATAGATGACGCTACGGATATCAAGTCAAACTGATAGTTCGTAGGTAGATAGCTTGTTGACAGCCGGGGACCTTATTTGCTTAGGAATTACATGTCTCCCAGATGAGTTATGAAGGAATTTTTTAGATAAAGTATTTGTTGATAAAGAAGTATTTATATTTTTTTTAACAACTAATTTATTATGTAGCACGCATTCTTCACGTTATTCACGTCACGCATCCTTATGTTTCATAAAATCATGTAAGTATGATTGTCATAAGTTGTTGCAGAATTATTTAAATTTAATTTATTCAATTTATGTGCTCACAATTTATTCTGCTCACAAAATATCACTAAAATTGGTTATGAAATGCGACCTGTAAACGAGAATAGACGGACGAAAGCATTTTGGCCCATCTCGGTCAATTAAACTCAATCACCAATCGGTACCTAATTACTAACAAATCTTAAAAATAAATAAAGCGATTAGTTTAGCTAGCAGGATACTGGCTGGGGTAGGTAATGTTTAGCATCGCATTAAAGAAATCCAATTGTAATTCATATTGCCTAAGATTCGTCAAGCAAACATAACTTGAAAACACTCAAATCTCATTATGGAAGGTAAATTTATCGAAATAGTCCGAGTAGCATTGCAATTAGGCTGTTGTTGAATAGTCCAGTCTTCCAATAAGCAGCTCCTTTGAAGTGAATACGGATTTGAGTCGGCATTCACTCTCTATACAACTACCGAAGCACACTGATTAACAACGCTGAGTGACTTTGACTGTGGCTTGATAGTAGCCATGGTATTGACATATAATATATATAAGTATATGAGGACGTGTATATGTTACAATTAGGCTGTTGAATTAGCTCAGTTTTCCAATCAGGCGTTGGTTTCAAGTTGAGTTGGCACAATGAACAACGCTGAGTGACTGACTTAGTTTATTATAGTGTATTAGGTTATATTGACGTATTTTATGTGGACAATCCAGCGCTTGAATTATAAGGCCACTGAACATAGCTTGCTCTAATTAGTAGCTGCTTCGTGTTAGTGCGGAATTACGTCGGCGCCGGTGTGCACTTTCTATACAACTAGTGAGGCACACTGATTAACAACGCAGAGTGACTTTGACTGAGATTTGATAGCAGCGGATGGTATTGACGTATCTAACGAGTGCGCGTGGACAATCCAGCACTTGTATGTATGCATATTTATATGATGCAATTAAACCACGCCCACAAGACTCAAAGGGTACAAAATAAATATAAATAGCCCAGTCTTCTAATCAGCAGCTGCTTCGTGATTACTATGGAATTGAATCCGTATTCAATCAGTGTGCACTTTCTATACAACTAGTGAAGCACACTGATTAACAACGCAGAGTGACTTTGACTGAGATTTGATAGCAGCGGATGGTATTGACGAGTGCGCGTGGTCAATCTAGCGCTTGTATAAATGTTTATATGATGAAATTAGACCGATAAATATCCTGTTCTTCCATTCAGCAGTTGCTTTGTAGTAAATACGGATTTCAGTTAGCTTTTTTGCTTTTTCGTGTGCGCAAGTGGCCAACACTAGTTTCGCAGATTTTTCAAGCTTCCTAAGACATCTGATATAGCTTGACGCCTGCCATACAGTGATGACAGTCGGGACCAAACAGCTTATACGTGCCTTCCGAAGCACGGAGAAGCTCGAGAAATTTATATGCCGCTTGTGGTCACCCATCCAAGTGCGGACCACGCCCGGTGTCGCTTTACTTGCGAAAGCGCTAATAATCCGCACTCCCGCCGGGCCATCGAGCTTCTCAGCTCAGTTTTAATCAGAGTCAGCGTCGTCCACTTTTTAAAGAACTACTAAAGCGCACTGACACTTCTTTTTCTGCCTTATCCTTGTCCTACAACTTATGGAGGCTCGACACAGCATGCATCCTACATTTCTTTGGTCTCCCTCTGTTCCGATGTCTTTTGACATATATTTTCAGAACCTGCCTAGTTATATGGCTTTCCTCTCTTCTCTTAACATGTCCATACCAGCCTAACCTATTACTCCTTAATTTTTTATTATAGGTGCCACTTTTACAGTTTCTCTTATATAATCATTCCTAATCTTGTCACTAACACCTTGACTGAGATTTGATAGTGTAATAAGTGGCGAACCTTACGTGACTAAACTTTATTGAACAAGAGCAAAGCAAGTTAAGTTCTCCGAGTCTCTTGGATAATCCGGCGTTTGTATGGACCAACCTATATTGTATGCGAGTTGCAATTATACCGCTGAATAGCCCAGTCTCAATCACCTGCTTTGGAGTGAATACGAGTACTGTGCATACTGATTCACAACGCTGATTGTGTCTATTGCTTGGGTCGAGAATGCTTTTGGTTAATTTTTTTATGTGTAGGTAAGTACTCTGTTACTAATTTATGTTTGTTAGATATTTAAAATATTTGTACCAAAATTAAATACATAAATAATAATGCGTGATTTCTTATTCATAAGGATAGTGGAATACTAGTTTTGTCTCCTCACGATTGCTATGCCCTTGCAAAGCCATCATATTAGTCAATCAGTGATTTGCAATTAATTCTGGTTTTAAACGCAAAATCTATTTATTTTATTTTATTTGGATACTTTGCATTAAGTAAGTGTAGCTTTACAGCGATGTATATTGACTTTCAAAACCGAAGATCCCTTTTATGTAATAGATTTCAAAAATATGACACTAGGTATTTGATGAGCTCGTGGTATCGTTTAATTAAATTTCAACGCTGTGGAGCTGGAATCCCGACTGCCTGAGACGCCTTGGCCGATAAAAGCAAAGAATACTAATAAGATTAGATCTTATACCTTCATCTGAAGACCTCCGTGGTAAGTGGCGTATTGGTATAACCACGAGATTCTGGATACGATACTCAGGGCAATTTGGAATGGTCTTTTTCAAAAAGAGTACCGTTGATGACTTTTTTTATAGACGATAAAAAAACTGCAGTTAATAAGCATTGGGTTTAAAGAATCTTATAAATCATAGACAATAAATTTGTTTCTAGTAACTCGAAGTGTTTCAGAAAAACTGCTATCTTCTCTTGCAACACTTCGAAACATACTGTGCGCAGACACGACCAAGAATATTGACTTTATAGTACGAGTTCTCAAAGAAATTGCCTGCAATTTATTAGGAGTACGTGTGAATGTGAAACCTACAGTCGTTCCGCTAATGTAACAATCACTTACGAGTACCTACCTACAAGGCAAACTTTTCTTGTTGTTTTAAAGGCATTTTATAGTTAAATGTTTTAAAACTTTATTTATGAAATCAGAAAGTTTTTTTGCTTTTAATATAGATCTCTAAACTTTTTATGAAGGAAAACTGAAAAGTCAATTCTTTTACAAGTATAATGATTTTGAATGAATTTTAATATTACCTCACTTACGATTATGCATTTTTATTCTAACTGTTGTTCAAATCTCCTCAGTGATTTTAAGATACCATTTCCTATTTTTCAGGGTGTCATTCCGTCTCATATTTATAAAACATTTGATAGAAGAACCCTTGTTTAAAAACATTGTCTGAGAATTCGACTGCGCGAGAATCGACATTGTTTTCAAAATATTTTTTTTATGTAAACATACGGATAGTTTCCTACATACTAATCTAACATAGCAACTGTAAAATAGATAACTTTTATCTTTTAATAGTTGCCATTAGATAAGTCAATTGTTTGCTTTAAAATAAGTCAGAGACACTACAGACTGGGGTTTGAGTGTCTATTAGTCAGTATTTTGTAAGTACCATTGCAATTCAACTACACACTTCAGTATACACGACTGAACTGTAAATAGGTTACCTTATCAACTAGTATTGTATTTTTGTTCATAACTCATTCGTAATCTTTGTTCTGACATTGCGTCACAAACACTATCAACCACTTCCATCGTAAAATTAATCTTAATGATGTGGATATGAAAGTACTCAAACACAAATAGAAGACAAATAGCTACTAACTTGCTCTGCTTGCATATAATAAAATTTTCAAGTTCTTCTTGTCTTTCTTTAATTATATATGTCTAACTCTATTCCAACAGTAGAACGAACCATACCTAAATCACATAAACAATTATTTGACTGATGAGATTGTGAATCATGTCGTTAGGAGAAGCGGTTAGCTAAACACCACTATTTTATTCATTTATAACCAGCTGCGCCCCGCGGTGTTACCCGCACTTATAGTAGCCTATGTATTACATCAGAGTGTCAGCTTCCTGCATACAAAATTTTATCAAAATTGATCCAGCTGTTTGCGCGTTAAGATATATCAAACATACACACACATACTTACTTCGCCTTTATAATATTAATGTGATTTTTTGAAACACAGATCTGCACTGCAGATACCGAACTTGAGTTGCAAATGTAGGAGTAAAGACTGCCAGTTTAAATTGGAACTGGGCTGGGTGGGCCCATCTGTCATATGGGCCCGTAAAGATGGACGGAACAGCTCCGTCGAAATAGAGGCAGACCTAAGACAAGAAGGCGGGGTGACCTTGATACTTTTGCCATAGAAGAGAAAGAGGTTGCAGAGGACAGAGACAAGTGGAAGAAGGAGACCATTTCCCAGCAGTGGGACACAACACCGACAGGCTAAAAAAAGTATATTCCACCTTAATGCCCACTATCAGGCTAAAAGTGGCCTTGGGATCTTACGGCCCTAGGCTCTGTCTAACCCGTTAGGGATAAATACGTGACAGTGCATTTGCTACGCTTCTAACCGAATAAACAATGAGTTCTTCATCATCAGGTCTTTTTGTCTCCACTGCAAGACTCAGGTCTGTACTACTGGTAGTACTAAGAATACAATTGTTTACAATTGTTTGACAAAGTATGGCTCGAGCCATACTTGGTCAAAGCAGCCAGAGGACTGAGTTATTTTTAAATGAATACATTTTACGTATACAATTAATAATGGAAACAATTGTA
Organism: Acrobasis consociella; assembly: GCA_963555685.1. Lineage (NCBI taxonomy): Eukaryota > Metazoa > Arthropoda > Insecta > Lepidoptera > Pyralidae > Acrobasis > Acrobasis consociella. The sequence continues at coordinate 9,505,735 of OY743115.1, forward strand.
TTCTTAATACTCACAACATGAAAAATATATACTTGCTTTCTCTACAACCACGATACTGTCTGTTTTTTATGATACGAAAATATGGCTTCGGCTACAAAGTTCACCGTTTTAGTGCCACTAGGGATGGTATTAAAAATTATATATTCAGTTACTGAATCATCTTTATGGACAGAGTTACGAGTATATCTTAGTTTAATAACAAAACTTTCGTCCTTATAGTTCATTTTAGATTGATTAACAAGGAGGACACAAAATTCTTCTGTTTGGACAGAATCTCTGTTTCCTTTCTGCAAGAGCATAAATAACTATTACTATTTTAAACCAACTTCAAAAAAAGGAGGAGGTTATCAATTCGAATGTATACTCATGTTTTTTTATGTATGTAATATTCGAAGACGACTGGACCAATAAGAAAATTTCTTTTTTATTTGAAAGGGCATACATTTAGTGGCGAAGTTGGTTTTTAGTTTTAAATAAATATATTTAATACATCTCTTTTATTTTTGATACGAAGAAGAACTGCATAACATTTTTTTTTAATACTCATAAAGAATATAACTTACCTACATGGAGATAGGCTATTTAATTTTATATAGATGTATGTCACAATGTGCAGATTTGCGTAAAATGACAGAAGCACGTACATTTATCTCAATAATGAAGCTCAGAAAAACCATTTTAACGTTTAAAGGCGAAAATACTGCAGTGTAAAAGACAAAAGAGGAATCTAATTTAGGCCAAAGTAGGACTCGTTGGATGGTCTAACGTGACAAGAAAATGTTTCATTAACCGAGGCCGACACTCGACATGGTTTCAAAATAAACAAAAGCCGATGTTAACACTTCCCTCATCGAAGAGGTTTATTGCATTTTTCTTTTAGTCTTTTCATTTTAAAACGAGCATTTCTTCGCAAATTTATTTTTAAACTGTTGTGAGTACTTATATGAAGTCTATGTTTAAGGGAGAAATATTGGTCAAAGCAGCCAGTTTGGCCTACACTCTCCACGCCGGCCAGGTGGGTTGGAGAGGTCTCATGATATTTATATGCTTTGCTTAGTATACCTAAGGCTGCGTTTCCTCTCCGCTGTTTCCATTGAAGCGGAGCGGAGATTTCGAGCATTGTGATTGGTAAATTCATGCACCGCTAAGCTCCTCTCCGCTCTGCTCCGCTTCAGTGGAAACGCAGCCTAATTCCTAAGTCGCCTTCTACGACATCCATGGGGAGACTTGGAGTGGTCCTATTCTACTCTGCTAGAAACCAATGTACTTATACGTTTTTTATTTGATTATGTTATTTTTTACTTGATGACATAGAATCTAAAAACATCAACTAGGAGCGCCAGTTCTTTGCCATGTTAGAATACTTGCTAATATCAGAATTGCTTGTTCAAACCCTATTTTGACTTTCTTAAGACATGTTATGTCAAAGTTAAGTTGATGTCAAATTGTAGACTGTATTATGTTGTGTATGTGTGTATATCTACACAAAGGGTTATGAATGTTTTATCTGTGTAGGTTCCTGCGTATACCTAGAATTTAAAACTAGTATTTCTGCCAACGGGCCATAATTTAAAGTGATGAAGAATTCCTAGAATATGAAAACGTGCTTGCAGATCCTAAATGTGATGCATGAGCCCGATTAGATTATAAGTAATAATTCAATTTTATAACGTGCCTCAAACCGCTGTTGGGAACGAATTTAATTAACTTTCTTATGAATTATTCCCTTCAACAGCGGTGTGGAGTTCGCAAATCCCCGGTTTTAATTATATAAAAGTTTGTTGAAACAGATTTTACTGAAAATAGAGGCTTATTATTTGCATAATTGATATTATCTTTGTAATACTTAGAGTTTGTTTGAGATAATAAGCATTACTCTTAATATCTAAGTTAAAGGCCAGTAAATCCATATCTATACATATAATAAAATAGTAAAAAAATGTGGAAAAACCTATGTCCAGCAATGGACGTTATGCGCCTGAAATGATGATGATGATTCAAATTTAGGTTGAATATACACAACTATTTATCAACGTATGGTATAGCATACCTCTAAAACCGAACTGCTTTGTTATGCAACTGCAGTGTAGTCTTCGCTAGACACCAACAGTTCAACATATTGTTTAGAATCATAAATTTAAATTTAACCTAAGAATGGCGTCTTGTTTAATATACAACATAGGTATTTGCTAATTTGGAACACACTGCAAAATCTTAAGAGTAAAGTGGCGTAAATGTAAGGTAGCGTTGCTCTATTGCTACGATCTGCAATGCAAATCTACCATACCATTATGATACACCCTACAGATTTCAAACCTTTTATGTAATTAAAGTAAGTAGGTAGAGAACCTATAGCATAGATTTTGCGTTTTTAATATATTTCTAACTAGCCGAAGTCCGCAGCTTTGTTGGTGTAGTCTTTATGACTCCGGAAAATGCTCATCAGGTTGAACAACTTTTGCTAAGGCGTACTTTTTATATTTCTTATAGTTTAGCTTGACCATTATGGTTCTGCACCAGGTGTTCCATTTTCCACAATCATTTATACCCTACATTTTGTCCAGGCTTATCAGCTATATAACAAAAAAGTTTCATTCTAATCCGTCTTGTATTTAGCGAGAGATTAGCGTGTACAAACAGACAAATGAGTCCGCCTATAAGATATGTAATAAAGTTAAATAATAATTAAAAAATACTCCTCAAACATACACGTACGCCACTTTTACTCGACATGGATTTAGTCTTTATACTGAAGGTTGTTGTAAATCTGTGACACGCTACATTGCATTTGCATTGCAGATTGCAGCAATGCTATCTCACACGCCGCTTCATGCACGTAATTTAGCACGAAGATTAAGCTGCAAATTAGCTTGATACTAGCGACAATAGTTTCATTTATAAGTTTATATATTTTATCTAAGTAGTTTAAATCATCATCAGCATCAGCTTCTAAAAAAAACTGCTGGGAATAGTCCTCCCTTTGTCTGCGCCATCCCGTACTGTCCGCGGCCACTGCTATCCAGTTCTTACCAGCGACTTGCCTGATATCGTCGACCCACCGCGCCACTGGACGTCCCACACTGCGCGTAACATTTCTGGGATACCACTCCGTAGCAGCACTCCACCTACCATTGTTCCTTCTACCCAGGTGTTCCGCATAGTTCCACTTAAGAGCTGCAATAGTAGTTTCAATACTCGTACGTTTTTTGATAACTACTTATAGGGCATGAAAGCTACAAATGTGTAGACGTGTAGGAGAAGCTTTCAAGATTATTTAACTTTAGTTTATACATATATCAAAAAATATATACGGACAAATCGCACAGATATAGCCCCAAGGTATGTTTGGGACTTGTTTAATGGTATACTAACACAACGATACTATATTTTACAAGAAAAACACATACATAGATTAACATCCAAGACCCAGGTTAATCTGGAAAATATTAATTTCCATCTTGACCTGACCGGAGATTGAACCCGGGACCTCCTATCCTACGCGACCGCCTGACATGATAAACAACTAGACCACAGAGATCGACATATAAGTAATAAGAAATTAGAAAATTCTAATGGATAGTGTAAAAGTGGGTTATATAAAATCGTTGTAAATCACGACACGCTCCATTGCATTTGCATTGCAGATTGCAGAAACAGAGCAACGCTATCTCACACGCCGCTCCATACCACGTGCTGGATTTAGTATGTACGTTATGTTGCAAATTAGCTTGCATTCTCAACAACTTCATAACATGTTTTACTGTGGTAGGGTTAGAAACACATGACTAATTACATATTAAGACATTTTCGGAATCCAAGTAGTTGTAGTAATTTAATTATCATTTTTGGACCTTAAAACCCTCCTAGATAAATTCACGACATCTTCAAATTATAATTCATTGTTTGCTATTTAGGCATACCTACTTTGTGTACAAAAATTTAGGCCCATTTATACTGTGCAACTTACGGCCTGTTGCATATAACTAAATTGAAGCAATTGATAACTTGCACGATGTAAACGAATAGCCAGCCATCATCTATTGCTTCAATAAAATAGTATTCAACAGGTAAGAAATTTACATCGTCTAAATCGGGCTTTAGAAAAAAGCGTTGATATTAACTTATACACTAGTGGTTCTGTCAGCTGTAGACCTCGCGAGACACCCTTAACCCGTAGAAGTTTATCCTGCTTCCTACTATTCTACTATCCTACTTCCTACTAATAATATTATAAATGCGAAAGCGAGTTTGTATATTTGTTTGTTTGTTTGTTACCTGTTCACGCTTTAACTACTGAACCGATTTGGATGAAATTTGTTATGGATATAGTTTGAGACTCGGGAAAGGACATGGGGTAATATTTATCCCGAAATTCCGACAGCGAGCGAAGCCCGCGGGCTCATCTAGTCAGATATATTTTCTCAACACTAAAAACCGACTTTGATAAAATTTGTATGGGTATATACAACCTGACAAGTTTGCCCTTTCAAACAAAAAAGTCCATGTTGGTCTAGGCACAGAATATAGCAGAAGTCTTACTCTAAAAAAAAATTCAAAGAAATATCTATTCAATATTGATAGCGATAAGGTATGTAAAGTATACTATTTATTACACGTACTACATAAAACAGTATTTAGCATCATTATGTTTTAAATCAGCAAGTTGTACTGATGTAAACGGTATAGGTAATCCCATATAAGAAGCTCTTACTTCAAGAGTAAAACATTTAATTACACGTTTTATTATAATAAGAAATCCGTTGAATATCTTATATCCTACTATCCTATCCTCCTAATATTCTAAATGCGAAAGTGAGTTTATATATTTGTTTGTTATCTTTTCACGCTTAAACTACTGAACCGATTTGGATGAAATTTGGTATGGATATTGTTTGAGACTCGGGGAAAGATATAGGGTACTCTTTATCCCGAAATTTCCACTTGGAGCGAAGACCGCGGGTACAGCTAATTTTAAAATAAATAAGTTACAAGTTTAAGATTACTTTATCACATGTTTAGCATACTATACGTATTAAATTCATATAATCACAATGTTGAGCAGTTCAGATAAATGTTTCAAATTAGCTAGCCTTGTTATAAAGGTAAGCTAATCCTGAACTAGATGGTCATAATTTTGGAAAATAAAACGCCTGATGCAGAACCGTAATGGTCCAGCTAAACTATAAAAGATATAAAAATGTCGCCTTAGTAAAAGTTGTTCAACCTGATGAGCATTTTCCAGAGACATAAAGTTCACGCGAACGAAGTCGCGGGCTTCGGCTAGTACTAAATAATAATGTACATTACTTAATCACATGTTTAGTATATTCGTGTTAAATACATATAATCACAATGTTTAGCAGTTCAGATAAATGTTTCAAATTAGCTAGCCTTGTTATAAAGGTAAGCTAATCCTGAATTAGATGGTCTCACTTCGAACACAAAGCACTTCATTACATCTTCATTACTAGTTTCGTTGTGTTGGGAATTCACTTGAATATTTTAGTATGTTTTAATAATAATAAATAATAATGTACATCCCAGGTAGCATTTATACGTCATTATGTCGTCCGTTTACGGTACTGCTCGACGTAAGAGACGTCATGTCTTGACGTCGGGGGGTCCCAACAGATGACGTCAATTTGTCACAGCCTCAAGACGTCAGTTTATAGACGTTAGAGAGACGTCAGTTTACAGACGTTAGAGAGACGTCATATAGGGACGTTACTGGGCCGTACATATTAGGGCAGCCACTGACGTTTGAGTGACGTCATATACTGAATTCATAGGGACGTTACTGGGCCGTACATATTAGGGCAGCCACTGACGTTATACACACACGTTACTAAGACATACAAGTCAGGAGTAGGACCTACGGGAGCTCATGATATGTACAGTGTGTCTTGGGTGTCGCTACCGTCGCACACCGATGGTATGGAAATTAAACCACACACTACTGCTGAACTCGATAATTGGAAATATGCACCAAGTAATAAGAATGTACATAAAAGAAACCATAACCAGTTTTAATTTTGAACAGCGCCATCTAGGGATTTTCTAAGAAACTAACACTTGCATACAATATTACACAAAATAAAATGTTTTATGGTTATGATTAGAACTATTACTTAATGCTTTTTACGTCTTAATTTTTTACGGAATGGACGAAGTCTAAAACTGCCTAATTTAGAGGAAATAAAATTAATTAACAAAGACTACACGAATTTGGACAACGGATATTATATAGATTGTAAGAATACACTTACAGCTGATATCGTTAGCATGGCAATATGCTCCCCTTAGGTAGTTTGGGTGGGTAGTTTGTAAAAAAAGAGAACCGCCCTGGCTATTGAGTGAAATAACGTGTTGGCAAAACTGGCACTAAAGCCTGAGCTGCGCATTTAAGCTCTACGACGGTTCTAAGCTATTGGTCAGGGGCCCTAGATCAAAAGACTACGGTACGTGTTATATTCTATCCCTCTTCACTCCATCTCGCAAATCCTTACGCGTGATAGTAGGATAGAATTTAGTGCTTAGCATGTAGCATTTACGTTTGCAGGCATCTTACCTACGTATCTTGAAGAGACTCAAGAACTTTTATGGATGAAACTAAAAAAACACAATGTAAGTAGTATAATCTATATTTAACCCCTAGGGGCCCCTCAGTGCTTATAAAGTGTACGTAAAAGTGATGTCACATGTGACATTGCCGGCCCATGGAGGGCGATGCAATAAAGGACAGTGGGACACAATTGCCAGAACAATGATACAGGGACCATGTTTTTTAAGACCATAGACTTAAGGACATGGAAAAATGATTTAAACCGTACTTTTACTTAAACTTAACAGGTGGCCAACTTCACAAGGCCTTTGCGTCTACCACCGATTCGGTTCCGCTGTTTTTTTCACTTAATTGTATCACTGAGTACATCTTACTTTTACCTTAAAAGTCTTGAACAAAAAAACGTCCACGTTGGAACGAATATGGTAGGTACTTACGTCCATATACTGACCCTAAATTTACTTCAGTAAAACGTCCTCGTGGCGTCGTATATGATACGTCCTGATATTGACCCTAAATATGTGTCAGTAAGACGTACACTTTGTGGCGAATATGGTACGTCCAAAAACTGACCCTAAATAGACGTCAGCAAAACGTCCTCTTGGCGGCGTATATGGTACGTCCTGATATTGACCCTAAATATACGTCAGTAAGACGTACACTTTGTGGCGAATATGGTACGTCCAAAAACTGACCCTAAATAGACGTCAGCAAAACGTCCTCTTGGCGGCGTATATGGTACGTCCAGATACTTGCCTTTAATTTGACGTAAATACGACGTCCTGCGCAACGCTGACCCTAAACTGACGTCATTTTAACGTCTGCTCTCGACGAATAAATGACCGACCCTATTATGACCTATAAGTGACGTCGCTTATACGTCGCTGACGTCAGTTTGCTACCTGGGATTACTTAATTATCACATATTTAGCATACTATACGTATTAAGTACATATAATCGCAATGCTTAGCAATTTAGATAAGTGTTTAAAATTAGCTAGCCTTGTTATAAAGGTAAGCTAATCCTGAATTAGATGATCTCACTTCGAGCAAAGCACTTCATTACATCTTCATTACTCGTTTCATTGTGTTGGGAATTCACTTAAATAATTTAGTATGTTTTAATAATAATAAATAATAATGTACATTACTTAATTATCACATATTTAGCATACTATATGTATTAAGTACATATAATCGCAATGCTTAGAAGTTTAGATAAGTGTTTCAAATTAGCTAGCCTTGTTATAAAGGTAAGCTAATCCTGAATTAGATGATCTCACTTCGAGCAAAGCACTTCATTACATCTTCATTACTCGTTTCATTGTGTTTGGAATTCCCTTGAATATTTTAGTATGTTTTAATAATAAATAATAATAATGTACATTACTTTATCACAAGTTTAGCATATTCGTATTAAATACATATAATCACAATGTTTAGCAGTTTAGATAAATCTTTCAAATTAGCTAGCCTTGTTATAAAGGTAAGCTAATCCTGAATAAGATGATCTCTTTTCGAGCAAAGCACTTCATTACATCTTCATTACTCGTTTCGTTGTGTTGGGAATTCACTTGAATATTTTAGTATGTTTTAATAATTATAAATAATAATGTACATTACTTAAATATCACATATTTAGCATACTGTACGTATTAAGTACATATAATCGCAATGCTTAGCAGTTTAGATAAGTGTTTCAAATTAGCTAGCCTTGTTATAAAGGTAAGCTAATCCTGAATTAGATGATCTCACTTTGAGCAAAGCACTTCATTACATCTTCATTACTCGTTCATTGTGTTGGGAATTCCTTTGAATATTTTAGTATGTTTTGAACTGTACCGTTTGAGAATGTCGCGGTAAAGTCGCGAGGATGATTTTGCAGAGGCCATAATATTCTACTAGTTTAAAAAACATCCGTACTTATTTTGATGATATTCAAATTACCTTTTTATTCTATACTTTTATCATATGGTCTTTTTAGGGTTCCGTAGTAAACAAGGAACCCTTATAGTTTCGCCATGTCTGTCTGTCTGTCTGTCTGTCCACGGTCCTACAGAGAAACTATAAGTACTAGAAAGCTGTAATTTGGCATGGATATGTATATTGATTATGGCGAAAAAGTCGTAAAATAAAATATGGAAAAAAAATTTTTTTCAGTGTAGCTGCCATACAAGTAAAGACGTAGTCAATATTTTTTTCTCGACAGACACATTGAGTGGGATATAGATCTTTCAAAAATATTGTTAGCGTGTGAACACTATTTTTCGATTTAGGGATCCGTTTCTGAAATATTTGGGTTTAAAGTTCAAATTTTTGTTCGAGTCAAGTGTCCCCCCCCCTCTATCTGCTAAACGGTTATATATGGCCACGTGAAAAAAATCACAATTATAGCATATATAATGTAGTTTGAAGGAAAACTATCAGAGCCAAGTAGGGTATACAAATTAAAAAGTTATAGGCGATCAACTTATAAAATGTACTTGAAAAAAGACATTTTCATACAAATTCAATAGATATTAGTTTTTAGACGTTTTTAGTGGCAAGAACTTAAAGTTGGCATTCGCAACTACGGAACCCTACACTGCGCGTGGCCCGACACGCACTTGCCCAATTATTTACACTACAATTCTAAGACAATCACTGTTTTTTGATATTATTTTCGCCGAATCGTCCAACACGAGTATATATAAGATCCAAAGTATACACATAAGAAAGGCGTCTAAATAACAGAAAAAGATATAAAGCCAGATATCGTCATTACATATATGATACGATAAACATACATACATATATATGAAAAGTAGTAAGAAACTATGACTTCTGCTAATTCGTTTCTTATTATGCACTTTTTTTTATACATGTCTAGTAGAGATTTGTTTGATGTCCTCGGGCAATGTATTTCTTTTATAATTATTTGTTTTAATTAAATATGGTAAAAAAATAAAAACCTACTTTAAAAATTTCTCACATTACTTTTGCTAAAAACTTTGACTATGTACTTGTATTTCCATTATCTCTGCCTTTCCCTTACGTAACAAGCTTTCGTGGCTTATAAAATACGTAGCTACCCCATCTTTATCGCTTTATCTCGATCAAGAATACGTAATTAAGCGAAACAAAACCACTTAAGGAGAAATACTTAGGGTAAACTAACACCTCGGCACTCACCTCCCGCCTCTAAGCTGATTATTTACTTTGGGCAAGCTTGTTTTGCCTTTGTTTGGCCCTTTCTCTATCTTGAGTTTTAAACATCTGGCCTAAGTAACTGCCCACGTAATCTACTTAAACAAAAGCCTTTTTAATTTTGCATGAAGTGATTTTTGGAATTACCTTGACAAAGGATAAGTACTCGTAAGCCATTATTTTTCTTTTTCCAGAAAGAGAAGAAAGTTTAATTATCAAAAAAGTTCTTAAAAGTACATTTTTGGTTCATTTTATTCGATTTTAGTATGTTTACTAGATTGGGTACGAGATATTTATATTTGATAAATATCTCGTACCCAATTTTATTTTTTTAATATGTAGGTATGTAGTTACTTACTCATCATATGGTAAACAATAATAGGTCTAATATAAAAAAGGCAGACGGCGACAGTTCGTTCACATTTTGAATTAATGCATACGAACCAAGACTCCATTGCAGCTGAGTGAGGATGTGCTGTATTTTAACAGTCATATGATTCTGGTGTTACTAAACAGTTTTTTTTTCGATGTACCTATCAGATAAATTGTCAGTCTAATGATTTTTGAAACACAGTAGACTCCTTGTTATGCTTCAATGGATTGGATTAATTATTGAGTTTCATATCTATAAAATCTATAAAGCACTTTTTGCTTTAGAAAAAAGTGTTTTATTCAGCTAACAGACAGATACCTCTATCCATAGAGCAAATAAAACACTTTCTTCAAACCCAAAAGAACAAAAAGTAACCGATCACCCCACACGTGTCCCCCCGATCGTTACAGGAATTTATCGTGACGTCGTACGAAAATGAAATTCATTGTATTCAAAAATCGTTTCCCTGCGTCCCGTAAATCACGGGATTAAAAAGCTGAAAACGGGGCGGGAGCGGATCAGCTATATATTATCACGGTGAAGGTTGATCGTCCAGTGAAACAGGAGTGAGCTCGGAAAATTGTCTTGTGGCGCCATCTGCTGACCCTCATTTATTAAGCGATCGCAATTTTCGATTTGATTGAATAAGTTATTTTGCTACTAAGCGAAGGTTTAACCATTATACGTTTTTAATAAAATAAAATTGATGTTTATATTGTATATTCTATTTACTTCGACAACGTATTAAATAAATATTTAAGGGTATTTCCATACAAGTAATCGATATCAATAATGGCAACAGGTAGGCACTTGAAATATTTAAAAAATACATTTTTATTTTAATCTATACATATAATCTATACATATAATAAAACAGTAAAAAAAGTGTGTCTGTACATTAAATATATTTCCAAAAAAAATATTGGGGGCGATGGAGACATAGTAATAGAGTAAGAATTTAAAATAAAATGTCTGTCTGTTTGTCTGTATGTCTGTTTGTCTGTTTGTCTGTTTGTACACGCTAATCTCCTGAAATACTGGACGGATTCGAATGAAACTTTTTTTGTTATATAGCTATTAAGCCTGGGCAACATATAGGGTATAAATGATTTTGGAAAATGGAACGCCTGATGCAGAACCATAATGGTCCAGCTAAACTATAAGAGATATAAAAATGCCGCCTTAGTAAAAGTTGTTCAGTCTGATGAGCATTTTCCAGAGACATAAAGTCCACGCGAACGAAGTCGCGGGCTTCAGCTAGTAATAAATAAATTTAAAAAAAAATTTACGGCGGCTCCCATACAAAAAAAATAATTTTTATAGATAATGGTACAGAACCCTTCATCCGCGAGTCCGACTCGCACTTGGCCGGTTATTTATTATTTTTAATCTTATTATATTAAGTACTGGTTAACGGATACATGAATTTTCTGGGGTACAACCCCATATTTGAAATAATTCATCAAAAGGCAACTGAGAAATCATTTAAAATTGTCTAGTTTCGGTGAATACCGATATCAAACCATCAAAACATACCTACTCGTACGTGCGTATGAAAATATAAGGTAGAAATTGCAAGGTTTAGGTCAAGCCTAGGTGTTTACACGGTCTCACTCTAATAACAACTCGCTAACGCAATAAGGCTAGAATAGTTTTCTCGGAAACACCTAATCATCCGGCCGATGCGGGTGTAATTCAGACCCGGACATGACCAGTTTACTTGAAGCCCTCATGTCAACACAGCATCCGCTGTGCTCAGACATTGGCAAGTTTCAAGAACCATAGGTAAAGTCGCATTTTCTTTCAACTATTAAGTAATTTATTTCCCATACATTTTATTAGTATCTTCTATGTCCTTCATTTCATCGTGTGTTGTGTATGCCATGTGTTTTTATTGTTAGCATTTTTATAAAGCTATTTATTGATGTGTGTATCATTGACTAATAGTGATTAATATACATACCCATGCCAAATTACAGCTTTTTAATACTTACAATCTCTGAGTAAGACCGCGGATGAACAGATAGACAGACATGGCAAAACTATAAGGGTTCCTTGTTTACTACAGTACCCTAAAAACACAGCTATGGTTCTCCCTTTACTATTCTTTGAAAACTACCTAATAGAAGGCTCTTCTAACGGTGGTCAGTTTCAGCCTTTGTTCCCGAGGCAATAAGTACGTTTTTATTGCAAGTACTTAAGTAAAACAAACATCTGGCCCGCTAATTACAAGGACTCGCAATGCTATAAACTAAAATGATTTTACGCTGCATAAACCATCGATGTGATATGGTGCAAATAATTTATTACTCGTATAATAGTTACCTATTCTTATCCAAATACCTTAACATATTTACATAAATTTATGCAACCAGTATAACTGTCCGTATTCATTTATTCTTATCGATTTATACATAATTTCACTAAACCCTGATCGAATCTTTACCATTTGTGTAGGTACCTATATCCCTTTATACATTATGATTTATTTAGTCCGAATAATTAAAAGTGACAGAAAATAATATTTTAAATAATTGGTGAAAAATATAATTACCTTGAGGTGAAAGAAATTTAACAGCTTCTTAATTTTATGTGTCAATGAAATAAAATCTCAAAGAAATCAACTGAAATGTCTATACTACGAATCTAAGAATACTTATATAGGTGCTTATTTGGGTATTGCCACAGAAGAATAAAATAATAATACTTGACTTAGTATATTTCAGAGACAAATCCAAAATATTGCTCGACGGAACCCCTAACAAAGGCATCAAGTGCCGCTTAATCTAAACTTATCTGCCCTCTTGGAAACTTCACAACAGGGAAATTTATTTTTCCATACAAGTGGAGTTGGGCAGGTATTGCAGTACCATGGCATCAATGATGTTATATTTTGTCTAGATACACAATTTAAACGCTGATATATTAATTAAATAATTATTATTATAAAGGTTCTACAAAGGGTCTTACTACTTAGTCCAATCCTATTACAAAATAGGATTGGACTAAGTAGGAAGACCTTGTTATGTAATTTTTTTTTTTGAAGTTATTTTCAGCGTAAGCGTTTGGTATTAACATAATCACATAAACCCTAGAAATTTTGCAAACAAACACGTTTTATTCTTCTCACACCTGTATTGTAAGTGTACTACTAGGTACCAATTTTGCCACCTTGAGTTCGAATCACCATGACGAATTTCCTCATCGCATATTGTTCACACATTTGAAGCGTGCGTAATAATTTTTCGTCGCATATTTATAATTTAGATATTGTACTGCGCATTGTAAATTCCCACAGTATATAAGAAATACACTTATTTGTCGAGAAAATATTTTAGTGCTTCATATCTATAGATTTGCTAATCATTGCGTCAAACTCGAAAGTTCTGTGTAAGAGCAATTTTGCAAATCGCTCGAACGAATACGCACGCTCCAAACTTGCGAAGTTTACCGATGGCATTTTAATGCCTTTTAGTGAGAAATTGATTGCAAACGTTTGCTTTACTGTTCTAGGAAAATATTTGCTGTTATGTAAATCATTTGTTCGGAGTCTGCTTGTTGACTATTATTTATTTTAATTCGCTGCTGTAGTATTTTCATCATCAGGTCTTTTTATCTCCACTGCAGGAGCACGATCCTCTCTGTATTATCAGAGCCATACTTAGCCAGAGCTGCCAAAGGACTTTGGCCTACACTCTCCTTACTGGCCAGATGCGTTAGATAGTTCTCATTTATGTTTATAAGCTTTGTTTAGCTTGTATTACCTAAGTCGCCTTCTACAACACAAATAAAGATTCTTTAACCACAACATCCACGGGAGAACTTGGATTAGCCCCATTCCACTCTGCCAGAAACCACACGGCTGACGGCTGTAGTATTTTATTTTTAAGCTATTCTAGCTGTTTTATGGTCAAGCAGTAATTCGTTGAGTATCCTTTGGGAACCTCACATCTTTCTGGGATTAAAATAATCATAAGTACTGATTCAGGAAATTATTATCCATAAGTTTGCGTTAATATTCAACACGATTCGCATTTTCGCCCACTCTTGATCGGGTTTTACAATCAGCTCGTGAGGAAAAGCAGCTGCTATATTCGAAGTTTCTTCTTTTCTCATTGACCAGCATGTTAAAAGAATATACAAATTTGCATTTATAATATTGTAAATAAAGATTGATGACCTTCGTGGCGTAGTGTCACCATGCTAGTCCGCCACCCAAAGGTTCCGGGTTCAATCCCTGGTCAGGGCAAGTAGGAAAATAGCCTTTTTCAAATGGTCTTGGATGTTTATCTATATTATGTACTCGTTATAAAATATAGCATCGTTGAGTTAGTATCCCATAACACAAGTCTCGAACTTACTTTGGGGCTAGCTCTATCAGTGCGTGATTTTTCCGTATATATATATATATATTTATTAATTCCTTTGAAAAAAACATTTGTTAACAAGCGGAAAAGACACAATTTCGAACATCCCCTGGCTACAGAAATATGGCGCGTTGTAAGATTAAGCTTGGTATTCAGAATGAATGTTGCAACTTCAATATCCGCCGAAAGTTTGTCTCACGTACTAAATAAATGAACAAGTAGCAAAGACGGAGTTTGTCAAATGAGTTAAGTAATCAAACAAACTTACTCGCGGAGGAAACGAGTAAAGTCGATCAAGAATTCAAGATGTAACATAAATCAAATATGGTACTTTTGGCACGTCTTGCCAGTAAGATTTATTGCGGTAAAAGACTATTTTGTCAATATTTCATCTCTATACTTAAGATTGTGTCGTACCCACAGTACCCTGTCGCACAGCATGTTAGTGAAATAAATATGTTAAAATAAATAAATTAACTAAAAATACAATAAATAAATGTATCTTCAAACAACATGAGAATAAAATGCAATTAATTTATTAGTATGTCGTGCAGAACGAACTATCTCCCGACGTTTCAAAAAATACACACTTAGTTGTTCACGTTTTCACTTCTCTTGGCTCTCCCGGAGTACTTCAGTCTTTTTTGAAGTTTTAGAATAGAATTAGATAGTCAAATCGATCTGAGAGTACCGCTAAAGGCTTCGGAGCAATTAAATATGGACTTAGAATAATTTATTTATTTATGTATTTATTTAGTTCTCCGAGGCTTGTGGAATGGGAAGGATTTGACCACAACATCAATATATCGCGAGCAATATAGCTGCAATATATAGAGGCAAGTTTCCCAACCCCTGTTGGGAAACAAGAAATGAACATGAACAAAACGAAATTATAAAGAATATCCATGTCGCGCCGCTACCTGTTTGTGTTGGAAGCTTCCCTCTCGAAATTGTAGACCAGCATAACTACTTGGGTCAATTTATCCATTCAAGAAGTCTCACCTGCGAGAGCAAGAAATCTTTTGACGGATCCGACTCGGCTGGGCAGAGTTCGGGAAACTACGCAGTGTCTTCTCGTCTAAAATACCTATGAGTCTTAAGACTAAATTCTACAACCAATGTTTATAAGTATAACTTATGATTCTGAAACGTAGTCCCTAACTAGAACTAGTAGGTCTCATAAGAATGCTCAAGGTTGTTCAACGCTCTATGGACAGGGCTATGCTCAAAGTTTTTCTACATGATAGAATCAGAAATTAGGAAATTCGTACGTGAACAAAAGTCACTGACATAGCCCAGCGGATTAGCTTATTGCAGTAGTAGTAACACATAGCGCATAGCAGCGATAGCCGATAAAGATCCTTGATTGGCGACCACGTACTGGCAAGCAAAGAACACCCACCCACAAGGTGGTTTGATGACCTGACCAAGGTCGCTGGAAAAAGCTAGATGCATTCCTATGTCCAGCAGTGGACGTTATATGGCTGAAATGATGATGATGATAAAAACAATACAGAAATTTTCCGGCATGTTTGAGGAAATAGATCAAAAAATTGTTCGTTGGCTGAAATAAAAACAGCCGGCACAGCATGTGGCGTACGTCATTAGCGTTATTACCGTGGTTATTGCCGCTATTTACATCCGGAATTAATTTCTATGAAGCGCATCCGCACCGCAGTAGCCTAATATTGCCAACTGTGTAGGAAAAATACAAATTACCCGATTTGACATAAATTTAGGTATGTACATTACTCCACTTGTTTCAGACTCTTTATAACCAATAAACCGTATCAGATGAGCTGCTTTAGTGGTGATATGAATGAAGACAAACCAAAAACGAACACCGTAAAAGTAGAGACTAAAAGAGTTCATGGTGATGGTGGTGGTAAATTAAATTTGTTTTTGACTAAAATTGATTTATGAACAATCCTTATATATGTCAAAGTGTAAAAATCTAAGCTTTCAAAATTACTAAATAATTTAAAATAAGTTATCAACGAAAAATAACACAGAGTAAAAATACATAACACTAAAAAATTAAACGCGTGAATGAATACATATAGAACCCTGCTCATCCTGCATAATATTGTTTCCACTAAGGAAATTGTAGGTTCATTCCAAGTATCTTCTGCATTTATCCTCCTAACTAAATGCATTTTCAAGTTATAATGAAATTGGCGGTATTAACGTTAAAGGCGTCGATCTTAACAGCCCGGATGAACTCAACTAAAACCTATTATGAAATGAAGTGAAAGTATTTTACAAAACAATTACGGTAATACTTGAGAGAAAAGCGATCCCTTTGGATCCCACCCATATTTCGCTGCTGAATTTTTGTACATTGTACATTTTTTTATAGCAAGTTCAATCTACGATAAATCTTTTACATCCAATAAGAAACTCTATGGAAATATACATAAAATATTTAATTTGATCAACCTTCGATATTTATTCGCTGAGAATTTTCTGCACTTACAACAATTTACTCACAAAGAAATTTTCAAAGTATCTTAGGAACCTGCCACTCACTGTGATTTCCTTACATCGCTCTAGTATCAGTTCTCAACGTCAAACATACTTACCAGAAAACTTATATTGCAACTTAGTTAATAAAAATACAGTACCTACTAAGAATAATCCAAAACGCCTATTATATAAATAACATATTTTTTGTTAAAATCCCAGTGAAAGATACAAACGAGAATACATTTAAATAATTAAGTTTAGAGTTTCCAAAACGACTTAACAGAACGGCCAAGAAAATTAGCCCAGCGCTAGTGTAAAGTTTTTCACTTTTGAGCGGCAGGGCATAATTTTTAGGGCTTACAACAAGGCAAGTTATAAAAACAAACTTGTATCATAATTCAAATGGACAATTCCTGTCTTGAATAACAATGAATGAAATTTATTACTCGATGAGCTGCGGATTTTGCGAGAATCTCTAGGGAACTTTAAACTCCATGAAATGATTTGCGGGTTCCACTCTAGGGAAATTTTCAGTTTGTTACCGGGATTTTTTAATTAAAGATATTTAAAGGAATGCATAATTAGCTTTCTAAAACAGCTCAGCTAAACCGCGGCAGGATAATGTAAGATAGCGAGTAGAAGATACCGACATAGAGAATGTAAGAGTTTCTAGTGTAAAATCCTTCTGTAAATTATACAAAACTACGAAACTTAACTAGAACATTTTTATTGACAAGTATCTATTCAATTGAAAATTAAACTTAAACAATATGAAATATTTTTTTTTCAATTAAATTTAAAACTCAAAACATAACTTATAATATAACTAAAACTACAATAATATAAGTTTTTTATTTTTAAACATCTTTATATAGTACGTACTAAGTTTTCTCGTGTCGCATGAGATTTCATTTTAGAAGACATTATTTTTTTTGGCTTTGTCATTGTCATAATGGTTTTTAGCATTTGCATTAAAATAATATTTAAAAAATGACCTTCAATAAGAGATAAGTTTATCCTTTAGAAGAATTGACTTTGACTTTGACTTCTGTGAATCGGTGATAAAATTAAGGCCATTTTTTCGAAAAGTTTCGTTTCAAAGAATAATTTTAGAGGTTATCTTCGTACAGTACCTTAATTCTATTGGTCAATAAAAATGTAAACTTCTTCCTTATTCCGCAATGAAGTTACAGGGATTTCAAAAGTGCCTTGAATGTTTCGAGAAAAGTACCTATGCTATGGTTATATCGTTGTTTGTTAGCGTTTGCTCGACTTGGCGAGGGCATCGCCGTGGCCGTTCAGATTGTCCAAAAGTAAAGGTGTGATATGGGACTGCCATATCTCTGGGTGTGACATTTAATTTTCTAACAATACAAAATAGTTCAAGTCTCTTACCATACGAAGCGACAGTGCGTTTATGCCTATATCCTAATCTAACCCAACCGTCACCGACAGGTTTCGCGGGCAGAAGGTCGCTCGTCTGTTAGAGCCCACTTCAATTTCAAATCTACAAAAAATAGGAATACCGAATGCGAAATTTGTGATTTTCAAGCTTAATTTCAATTCTACCACCGAAATTCCATTTCGGTACCGTTTTGATTCGTTGTACACAGCAAGCTTGGATCCAAGAAAAGCCTCAAATTTCGAAAATTTATGCTTTTTTTCTTTTCCTCATTATAGTTCAAGGCTTCACACAATCTACACAGATGATAAGACTTGGTTCCGAAGAAGCCATGTTCATTCGTTACTTTAAAATGATTTCTCCACATATGGTAGGACACATAGTCGTCTACATTTTGGATAACGCGTATTATTTTTGCTGCAAGTTCTTTGTACGTGTGGTAGTCTTCATAGTATATGTAAGAGTTAGGCGGCAGTAGAGTTATGCAGTCTTGTAACGAAGATCCCACTACTATTGGAATGGCGCCTTTAGTATATGCGTTGAAGTATATGTTTTCTGACAGATATTGACGACACACTGAATTTTCTATAACCAAATAAAAATAATATTTGTCTAGTAGAACACAGTCGGATTTCAAACTTCTTGGGCACCTAAAAAAATAAAAGTATTATTGATACTATGGAAGGATACATACCATTATGCTTTGCTAGAGCAGGTTGCCTAAACAACGTAATAAGTTAGGTCCCTAGTCCTAAATTGTCATAATCATCATCATCAGGTCTTTTTGTTTCCACTGCAGGAGCATGACCCTCTCTGTTCTACCAAAGCCATACTTGGACAGAGCAGCCAGAGGATTTTGCCTTCATTTTCCACAATGCTATTAAAATTGAGACTGGTCCACCAATGTTATGTTAAAAAAAAATGTGTAAGGGGTGTTCAATAAATAGTGATGATGCGATACATTTTCCTTGCAAAGAAAAATAAATAAATACAAGCAACCATGGCCCCGACATAAGATATGGTGTTAATTATAAAAATCAATGAATTATCTTTAATTTGTTTCAAATAGAAGTTATTTGTTTGCGTCGCGTTGCAACGTATTCTAAAAATGGATAACATTCACAAAGTTCGCGCTGTAATAAAATATCTCTGCATGAAAACGTCGACGAAGAGAGGCCTTTGCTCATCAGTGAGCGGAAGAAGGGCTGGGATGATGATGATGATGATGATGAATTGTGTCATACTCATTCTCATTTTTTATTGAACACTGTAGTAAATACTTATAAGTATATAGCATAATAATACTATCTTACTCCTGTTTATATACTTTTGAACACTTTCCATACACATCAATTTTTATGTACTTTTCTAATTCCTCCAAAAACTTTACTCTGAATGGCACACCACAGTTTGTCAATCGTGTAGTAACAAGCACGTCTGTACGTTTGAACTGGTAGTTTGGTATCAACTCTGCGATGGCTTCATGAGTAACTGTATATTTTAAGGGTTTCCTGAATGGCACAGTTCGGCCATAAGGCACGGGAACATCTGCGTTGGTTCTGAAATATAAAGAAGCATGCTTTTATAAGCTTTTAATTAATTTAAGGGGACGCACCGTGAAAATGGGCATTATCTTTTTCTTATTTCTCAGCGAATATCAGAAATTTAAAACTGATACTTGCTAATAGCAGACTAGAACGCTTTTCTAGCATAATTGTGGTTGTGGATACACGATTAGCTAATTTTTGTAACACAAACTTGCTCATCAAAAACACCTCTACCAAAACATATATGGTCTAATTTCTCACAAACGAGAGGGACTTCAGCTTTGAAACTTTTTATGCAGATTAGTAATTATGTAATCTTTAAAATTGTGGTACAAATTTTTTTTTGATGCTTTAGTTTTAATTTTAGAGCCATTTTTCTATAATTCATCAGTTTTGCGTGGCTTTAGATTTCAGTCATATAAGCCCTTTTGCCTTCCTGAAAAATATTGTTCTGGCCGTCTCGCTTTTTCGTGAGTGTATTTAAATAAACTGTTCTTGTTGCACAGATTTTTGACAGTTATACATCAAATTGTCAGATGGCCGATGGGCCTCACAAAGCAAGGACGCGTCGCTCTTCACAAAAAAAATGACATTTGATTTCGTAAAATTTTTTTTAGCGCCCCCATTTTTTCAACTATTTAAAAACCACTATAACTTCAAATTAAATTAATTAATTATTGTGAACTATATATGTATATTAACGGAGAGTTTTAAACGAAACTTTTACTATAACCCGCAACTTGAAACCTGAGCGCAGTAGGTAACATACAACGGCGCTTAGGTCTCAAGTTAACTCTTACGGGCTCCACCTGCCAATAAGATTACATTGTTTATATAGGAATGCTTAAGCAGCACGCACCGACAGGAATAAAACAAACATGCATAAACTCGTTTATCTCATTCGACGCTCAATCGTACTCAACAAGTCCGAACAAGTATTCAATGAACCAGCCAACTGATACAGGAATGCATAATTCGGGTTATTTAACAAAAACTTGTTAAAACATGATAAATATCTACGAGTACTAATAACTGTAGTGTATAAAATATTATATAACTATTAAAATGCGAAAGTGTGTCTGTTGCCTTTTTATTTGTTTGTTTGTGTCTACTTTCATTACGAAACGGAGCGACCGATTGACATGATTTTCATTTTTTCTATATCCAATAAAATATGACAGATATATGAACTACGCGGAGAGAAATATAGAACCGAGTTTGAGCAATCTTTTAATTCATATTAGTTGATGTTCACAAGTTGTTGTTGAGAGTCGAGAGCTCTTGCAGTCGTTGTTTAAGAGGCCTCCTAGCTAAATAAAGCTCCTAGCAAAAAAAAACCATTTTCTTTCTGGGTCTCTTACCGCCCCCCTTGAGACCTGCAGCGCCCACAAGGGGGCGTTATCGCCCACTTTGGGAAAGACTGGTGTAGAGTATCGTTAAATAGGTCTTTCAAAATATTTTGAGCTTGTTAACAACATTTTCCGATTTAGGGATCCGTTTCTGAAATATTTGGTTTTATTAAAAGTTTAAAGAAAACTATCAATCCTAATTAGGGTACACGAATTAAAATTAGTTTTTAGACTTTCGTATCGATATGGATAGTTGTATCGATATTGTGAAGGTTTTTCGAGATCAATTATCGATAGTCAAATTAAAGATAGAGTTTATACTATACAACACTTGTAGAAATATTTTTAATAGACACATCTTCCTACGAAATGTATAGATTTCAATTGTCTGTCTATCACAGTTCTCGAGAAAAAGCCTGGTGACGCAGATAGACAGTGAAATCTTAGTAATAGGGTATCGATTTTACCATTTGGGTATGGAACCCTAAAATGATAAATGATCTAGTTTAACTTTTAAAGAGTGGGTAAAAATAAACGACTGAATTACCCTTTCTTGGCATTTGTTTTAAATTTTGCCCATTGTTTACTGTAGCATAACAGCCAAATAAACGTGTGTTAAGCGACAAATCTGATTATATAATATTGCTCTCCTAGCATTTACAGTACATAGACGCTCCGCAAATTCGACGTCAGTTTAGAATAAATGTAGTGCCCACAGTAGTGCCAATATACAACGTGGAAGGGGCATACCCGTAATAAATCGAACCACGGGCTACACTAGACCACTTGATTATAGTATAATGACAGTCAAAAACTTTAAAAAAATATTCGGCCCTTCCATACAAAAGTGTGCAACCGCCCGGCCGGTTTGTATGGGAATGTCGAATTTATTTTTGTTTTTTGAAAGTTATTTTAATATCGTTATAATATAGTGATCTAGTATAGCCTGTGGTTCGATTTATTAAGGGTACGTCCCTTCCATGTTGTATATTAATTGTTTTTTCAACATACTTGCTCGTAAAGTGGATCTCATTGAATTTCATCGGCTTTAGACATATACAAAGTAGCTCATAAAACACGCTTGCGTTATAAACGCAAATAGTGAAGTTATATTATGCAACAGCAATATTTTAATTTTTTTTCTCAAGTTCCGAACACGCCCACTGCCCTGTGGCACCAGCTAGTAATGGTTGGCCAGCCGCGCTGATTTTAATAAGTATTACGGTGGGAAAGCAGCCGTGTGCTTCACAGTTTTATGGTTGAGTTTATTTAACCGTTCCTTTACCGCTAATACCAGACACAATAGTAAGACAATGAACGTAGACATTTATAAATATGGTGCGGGTCTTTACCGGTTAAAATAAAAATCAGTTTAGATATACGTGTGTTGAAAAACGTGCGATATCGTATATTGGTTAAACACTCTCAGCCTCCTGTGTTATAAAATTCCGCCTCCTGTGTTATAACCACTATATCGCACATATATGGTAATATACACAACTATTTTTAATATTACTTATTTTAATTTAAGGAATTGAATAATGCAGCTCTTTTTTATATAGTTACGTATTTACCCCTTACTTATTTTGTACAACATGCTGACTTTTTATTGGTTTTCGAAAAAAAATCGTATTGTGAATAAATTCCTCGATCCATATACGTAATCCAAATTGGTGTATGACATAAGATAAACAAATCGAGACCACGTAGTTATGTCCGACCAAAACTACCGCATGACCTCGATGAACTCCGGCCGGCCGGACGGAGGCGGTGCCTGATCTCACGATTTTACTTTGTTTTTGAATTTTTATTTTGACTAGCTAATTAAATTGTTTTCTGTTTTATCTAAAGGCTGACCGGTAGACAATGCGTTAGCATTAAGTCCACCTTTTGTACCATTATGGTCATTTAAGATTTAATAAATAAATAAATTTTCCCATTGCGATCTTTTTCTCCACGTGTCGTTGGCTCAAACTAATAAATATTGATCTTTCATTATGAATTTCGAACATTCTAAACTTCCCTCCAGAATGTTAGTCATTGTTCAGATTTCTTATTGAAAGCCAATACCTCTGGTCCATTGATCTAGTAGTAGATAAGTCTCAGTTTCAAAAATATAACGTAACTATTAGATTACGTGACATGACCTTTTTCAATCCTTTACAAAAAAATAACATTTTACAAAAAAAGTAAACACACTAGAGATACTTTTCATTACGTCATGTTTTTCATACTGTGACCTCTATATATTTTTAACTCTATTTGCATTGCGTTTAGACATTACTACAAACCTAGCGGAAAAGAACGGACAACTTTTGAATCAATTTTGACAGATTTTGAAAAATAAAAACGTAGAGCCAAGCCTTAAGGTCACAGCACACTTATCAACTCGGAAAGGGATCGACACCGTATCGCCTTTCGCCGCGCGGTCAACCAGGCATCAACCTGACGTAGGCACGTAACCAAACAGGCTCAGCTTCGGTACGTCGACTCGACTACGACTGGGCGACGCCGCGCTTACCGCTCGCCGGCCGCTTTGGTCTGGCAGGCACTAGATAATTTTAAACGTAAAGTGTAGCGCACGGTTATGTCTTGGTTCACAATACGCGAGTTGGCAATCATAGCCATCAATTTTTGTTTATCTTTAAATAAATAAAACGCGGGTGTGAGGAAACGGAGAGACGTCAGCTCGCATACGGAGAGGCGTAAGCGCGCGGACGACGAGCCGCAAGCGCGGGGACCGCTAGTTGACCGACCAGCAAAGCGGTTCGTGAGCTGGGTCCCGAGGCGAGGCGTTTACGTTACGAATCCGAATAAGTAGTGTGCGTTGCAGTAGGAAGTTTCATACAAAGAATACTGAGCTGCTCGAGTTGATATCGTTTACGTTCCGTTTACGAGTTGATAAGTGTGTTGTGTTACCTTTAACCTGTCTCGTTGTTGATTTTCTGTAATCAAACCATGCAAGTTAAATTTGACCCACATTTTGCACGCATACAATCCAATATTATGATTATATGGAGCTGATCTGATGATGGAGCTGAAGAGTGGTCTTAGCATCTCTGTGATAAAACAACATAACCCCACCACGTTTGGGCTCGGTCGATTTGTCTTTAACATTTTTAAGTCATTGATAAAAGCTTGTTTGAAAAATATTTCTTTTATGTAATGACTTGTTTATTAGATTTAATTTTTGAATATTTCTGAGGTACCGCGCCTACCGAGAACCACTCCCGCGGTACATGTACATATCTTTCGTTCGTACCAAGTAAATAATTATAACATAGTGACTTGAATAAAAACACTTATATTTCAGTTATGAACATTAAGAACAACACATCAAAAGTTATATTAGACAAATGTTAAATATAATTGACTCATATCGAAAATATACAAAATGACTTCCGTTTTACTAAAAAAAAATTACTTACCTGTAAGTCATAGACCAATTAAAAACATTGCTCCATAACTTTAATTTTGGTTGAGTATTATTATTGGTCCTACTAAAAGCGGCTCGGGGTGATTCATCATTGAGGAAAACCCAAAGCTGTTCTGGATTTCGGTTTTTTACTTTAGGCAACATCCCATACATTATTTGAATAAGAACAGCATCAGCCGTGTGTAAACTATTATTATCTCCAGTAAATACACAATTGTCTACACTGCAATCCCTAAGCACATCTTTGACATCTCTGAAAGGATGAAATAATTTTATACTTTAAATCAAGTATGAACCTGTACGTTATAGGTAAATATGTAATAAAGAGGAATAATATTGAAAAAAATTAGGAACAAAAACATTTAAAATTAAGAGGAAACTGACCTTATTAATGGACTATTACGAACATACCGAGCTTGAAACCACTTCCAATATTTCCAGACAAATATATTAAAACTTTTATCTCTTTTCTTAAAGGTATAATTCTCATTTTTGAATAAAAGTGTCCCTAGGTTTGATGTCTTCAAGTTCTAAAAATGTGCAGTTTAGATTACTGTAAAAGTATAGTTTCTAGACGAATAATATAATTAGAAACTACGCTTGTTGAACCTTACAACTCAATTTAAAAGCGACAATCATTTAATAATGCCAAGTGCATGTCAGGCCACACGCAGTTCCGAAGTTACACATTACAACATAAACTTTATTTTACATACCTGATGTTAACTAGGTATCCAATTTTAACAAGTTACAAATGAGTTATTATTACGATTAGGAACGATTTTTTTAAATAGTTTATAATTATAATAATAAAAAAATTCTTTATTTATTTCTAAGTTAGGCGACGGTACCTACCTCAGCCGTGATCGTTTTCTCTTTAAGTTAAATACCTATACTACGAGTACACACTATTATATTTTTAACTAAGAGCTTTTAAAAAGTGGATTGCTTATCTTAAACTAGACTTATTTTAACAGTCTAAGTTAAAATTTGCGGAATGGGCAGAAGAATAATGAATGAAACATGCAGTAAATGAAACCTGTACAATATGCAGATTAAATAGTAGAATACCTAATTGAAAAGTCCTCTTAATTATGAGTAGGTTGCCTACTCATAATTAAGAGGACTTTTAGTGGAGTAAAATAAAAACAAGACCAAAATATAAAAATTTTAATAGTCATCTAGTAAAAAAATAAAACTGGCTTTTGGTCAAAATTTGTCAGAAGTAAACAAATGACAGGACCTGTATTATATGTCGCTACAAAAAACTTTGGGATGATTATAATAATGATAACTTACCTTTCTCCTGTCGAAATATTGTTTGACAACCAAGTCATGATCTTCAAGATTTGTTACTCTTATGATTTCTGATCCAGAGCCTAAAATGTTATCTATCCGAAAGTCATAAAGACAATATTTATAAACAGTAAGTATAACTAAAGTTACAAAATAAAAAATTGTAACATTAATTATAGTTTTCCTTTCAAGTAATTTTGTTAAACCCATTTTGATTACTAATAAAAAGCATAATATTTTAATTTTTAATGCAGTCACAACACGTTCAATCATGATGAAGATTAATTGCAAATAAGAGGTAAAATATAGCATTAATTGGTTTCCATCGCAATTAAACGAAATTTAATTGCATTAAAACCTAAAAACACATTATTAATCAGAAGGAGTTTTGCTAAAATCATTATTGGTAATCAAACAATTTCAACATTTATCTGTTGAAGATAAGATTTGTTCCTAGATCTAAATGCTATATTTGGCCATGTGGTGACGATACAGTAGAATAAGATTTGTCACCACCCCTTCCCCTTTTGTTCTAACTCTGTGATAAGTGATAACTTAAGTAAGAGGTGACAATTATATTGTAGGTAATAGGTAGATAATGCAAACCGTCATTTGTGCAAATACTTTTAAATATTCATTGCTGCCCCAATTATTTTGCCCAGCGTGGTGATATGTGCAAATCCTTCCTTACTTAGGATAAAACTAACGTGAAATGAAGACATTATAATTATTTAATTATTTAAATGTGTAAACACCTACGCGGCGTCTTATATCAATTTAACAATTCGGTAAGGTCAACCAAGGTCGCTAGAAGGCGCTGGATGCAAGCCGCTCTAGATCGGTCATTATGGAAATCTTTGGGAAGAGGCTCATGTCCAGCAGTGGACGTTATGCGGCTGAAATGATGATGATAATGATGAAGGTCAACCGGAGCTGGCTGCCGGTTAACTTTACCGAGACTGGCAATTATACAAAAATAAAATATATTGTCACGAGAGCGGGTTGACTATAATAGGTATTTGTATATTTGATTTTATCAACAAATTACGATTTTGTACCTGTGGCTGTTGAAACTGCTGACCCGGGGTGTCCAAAAGCAAAAAGATTTATAAGTGAGAATAGGACGCCGCTTAGCAGACTAAGGTTTCAACCCTTGTTTCAGATGGTAGGTATGTGGTTTAAAGAATTGCTATCACCATTGGAAAAGGGTAAACAGCTTGCTTGATGGTGATGGGCCTTTCATCCAGGTATTAACCGACGCGGAATATTGGGTTCGTTTTAGTGACATCATTTAGTTTTAGTTATTATTTTGTAGTTTAGTCTAATATATTATATATAATATATAATATATAATTTCACTTGTCTTATCTTACATTTTTTAGCATCTTCTGTATACTATGTGTTGATTTATCATGAATAAAATGCTATTGTTTAATTACTTACACACATAGTCAGCTCGGGCCAACCGGCTTCCGGCTTAAAATTGGAACACTCCATCTCTTTCTGTGGATGTTGTACAGGCGACTAAATGACTTAACACAAAATATCTCGTATCTCGGCGTCGGACCATGATATTTATAAATACCGCCTACGTATTAACATCTGTACCCGAAAGGCCATTTACGATAAATCTGCAACAGCTAACTTAAACAGTAAAAAAAGTGTGTCTGTACATTAAATATATTTCCAAAAAAAATATTGGGGGCGATGGAGATGTAGTAATAGAGTAAGAATTTAAAAAAAAATGTCTGTCTGTTTGTCTGTTTGTCTGTTTGTCTGTTTGTCTGTTTGTCTGTTTGTCTGTTTGTACACGCTAATCTCCGGAAATACTGGACGGATTCGAACGAAACTTTTTTTGTTATATAGCTATTAAGCCTGGGCAACATATAGGGTATAAATGATTTTGGAAAATGGAACGCCTGATGCAGAACCATAATGGTCCAGCTAAACTATAAGAGATATAAAAATGTCGCCTTAGTAAAAGTTGTTCAGCCTGATGAGCATTTTCCAGAGACATAAAGTTCACGCGAACGAAGTCGCGGGCTTCGGCTAGTCTAAAATAAGGTTATAAAAACGATCATCATCATCATCATATCAGCCACAGGAAGTCCACTGCTGGACATAAAAACGATGTTATTACATAAATAAAACCGGCCAAGTACCTATTTGAAAATTCTCATTTTTAAATCTTTATTTATTTACTATATTATTTATCCTAATAATGTTATAAATGTGAAAGTGAGTTTGTATATTTATTCGTTTGTTTGTTTGTTATCTCTTCACGCTTAAACTAC
This sequence comes from Acrobasis consociella, assembly GCA_963555685.1. Taxonomy (NCBI): domain Eukaryota; kingdom Metazoa; phylum Arthropoda; class Insecta; order Lepidoptera; family Pyralidae; genus Acrobasis; species Acrobasis consociella. Next base: position 9,534,013 of record OY743115.1, read on the forward strand.
AGAACCGATTTGGATGAGATTTGGTATGGATATACTTTGAGACTCGGGGAAGGACATAGGGTACTCTTTATCCCGGAATTCCACCGGGCAGTGAAGCCCGCGGGTACAGGTAGTAGTTTATAAATTAGTAGTAGTAGTAAAAACAAAAAGCTAGTTTGATAAAAAAGAGTATACCAGCTGCTTATCGTCCCGCACAGATCATAGAAAACCCGACAAAATAAATAAGTTTATTATTTAATTATCTTTTTCCGCATTCAAAGCCTACTAATAGGTATTCTAAACATGGCCTCTGGGTAATACAAAAATAGGCTAAAATATCTATCCCCTATGGGATAAATACGTAGTTTATATAAATATAAAGAATCTCACTGAGATATTTTAATATTTTATATATTTTTAATAAAGTGAGTAAAGAGATGATAATCAGATTTCAAAATGTATAAAGGTTCACATTTTATTTTCCTTTAAAAATTATTTAGATGATAATCCAACTTGTTACTTGCCAATTTTCACCCTTAACTTATTGACTCAGTATTGCATTACATTAAATTGATTAACAATTAAGTACAACAAAACACCCAAAAGCAGTAAGATAACAATATCACGTTTAAGTAAAACAATGTATACTTAAAATTTATAAATACTATATACTGACCGACTGAAACTCAATTTTCAGACATTTGAGTTAGTCTGACCAAACCTTACCGAAACCGAATCTACGGCTATCATCAACATCATCAGGTTTTTTTGGCACCACTGCAGGAGCACGATCCTCTCTGTACTACTAGAGCCATACTTGGCCAGACCAGCCAGAGGCCTTTGGTCTTACCTAACCTAACTTAACCTAACCAGAAATTCTAATGATATTAATTTAAACTCAAATTAAACTCAACTACTTACTAACTAATCTATATCTGCACTGTGTTCATACATCATGCACAGTTTCCTTGGATCCAAGAAAAGCCTCAAATCTTTGAAACTGAGGCTTTTTTCCTTTTGCTCATTATAGTTCAGGGCTTCACACAATCTACATAGATGGTAAGACTTAGTTCCTAAGAAGCCATGTTCATTAATTACTTTAAAATGATTTCTCCACAAATGGTAGGACATATATTCTCTTATATTATTGAAAACATTTGATATTTTTGTAGCAAGTTGTTTGACCGACTGATAGTTATCGTAATGAATATACGAGTTTGGCGGCAATAAAGTTTTACAGTCTTGCAATAAAGGTCCCACTACTATTGGCACTGCACCTTTGGCGTATGCGTTAAAAAAAATCTTTTCAGTTATATATTGACGGCATTTTGAATTTTCCATAACTAAGTAAAAATAATACTGATCCAGTAGAACACAGTCCTTACTGTAATGTCCTGGACATCTAAAAAAAAGTATGTTTAGGAAATTTAACACTTTTACTATAAAAATAATCAATTTTCATTAATTTGAACTTTTTCAAAAAAGAAAAAATTTGAATGTATTAGCTACTTCTTTTCCCGTGTAGATATGTTGAATGTGTAAAAATAAAAATCATGTTGAAAAGGGATGCAGACGACAACCCATCACCATTTTGATACCATTTTTCACCCTTGGGTCTTGCGGCCATGGGTTCTGTTTACTTAAAGCTGCAAGATCCAAATGCTTCGTCTGCTAATTTAGGATAAAGAAGAAAAAGTGATAGCAAACACTGTTTTACTTTTTACAATAGGGTTGGTCAAAAATTATGACTGAGTCAGAAGAATATTTATTCTATTTCATCCAGCAGTGAGTGAATTTTCGGGGGTCTAGTGCTGCCCCTATTTGAAATAAATCATTTGAAAGGAGACGGAGATATAATTTAGACCAATGCCTAGATAAAGTATTTTAAAGTATTGGAACTACAGTTTAAAGTGAGAAAGTACAACTTTTCTACGCACTTTTGTAAAAAACGGCCACTTTTGGCTAATGTGCGTAGAAAAGCTTCACTTTCTCACTTTACACTTTATAAAGTAGTTCATAAAATAGTTTGAAAGGTTATCTAGGTCTTGATCAAGGCAGAAGTTTAAATTATATTTCCATTTCCTTTCAGCTGATTTATTTTAAATTGGGGCAGCACTGGACCCCGAAAAATTAAGAAAAAGGTGTAATACTTGTATTTATTTTCCTCTGAACATTTTCCATATACATCAACTTTCATGTGTTTTTGTAGTTCCGTCACAAATTTCATTCTGAGTGGGACAGCACAGTTCGATATCATTATAGCAACGAGCACGTCTGAACGTTTGAACTGTAAGTTTGGTATCAATTCTGCCATGGCTTTATATGTAACAATATTATTTAAGGGTTTGGTTAACGGCACAGTACGTCCGTAAGGCACGGGAACATCTGCGTTGCTTCTGAAATGTAGCACAATAAAACAAAAACTTTTTTACTAGATAATAAATCGCAACTTTTATTATTCCCCGTTAACTTTAGCTTTTAACCCTCATATTCATACAAAGTAACAAACTTTGGCTAAACTTATTTTAGTCAAAATATGATTTGTCTCGTTCTTTCAATGACATAATTACATTGAATCTCTCTTTTCAAAAAATGTGTTTTTTCGAAACTGAAACGCTTCGCTCGCTCGGTCATAAACCCTTTATAGTCACCTCATGATAAGTTATTGACGAAAATTGTTTATTACCTGTATGTCATAGACCAATTAAAAACATTCGCCCATGACTTTAATGTTGGTGGAGATTTGGTTAAAAAGAAACTTTTTGAAGGCGGCTCGTCGTTGAGAAAAACCCAAATCTGTTTTGGATTTCTTATGGTAACTTCAGGCAACAACCCATAATTTATGTGTACAAGAACAACATCAGCCGTATCTAGACTACTGTTTTGTCCAGTAAATACGCAATTTTTGACGCTGCAGTCACTTAATTCATCTCTGAAAATAAACAAATAACAATGTTAATAATTACCTTCTGAAGATATAAGTATAGGTACGTATGTAATATATATGCCATAAAAGGTATGTAGTATAAAATGTAGTAATTATTATTTCTGTACTAGTTGTGCCCGTGGGCTTCGCTACCCGTAGGAATTTCGGGATAAAGAGCACCCTATGTCCTTCCCCGAATCTCAAACTATATCCATACCAAATTTCATCCAAATCGGTTTAGTACTTGAAGCGTGAAGAGGTAACAAACAAACAAACAAATATATAAACTCACTTTCGCATTTACAATATTGGTAAGAAGTAATAAGTAAGATAGTAAGAAGTTAGATAAGAAAGGACAGGATTTGTTGTTTGTTTCAAATGGATACAAACGTTTACACTTATGATATGAATAGACTAAGCATATTATATAAGACACTTTTGAAAACCTCACAAATAATATTTATATCATAATATTTATAATATCTAAATAGAATCAAAAATTCGGCCTGGGATAGTACTTGGTTCAAAGGTGTCCATCACACTAGCTGCGTTCCCTCTTTGTATTGCGATGGCAATTCTTTGAACCAGATACCATCTAGAGCGAGGATCGAAACCTTTGTCTGCTTAGCGGCGTCATATCTCACTTATAAAGCTTTTTGCTTCTGAACACCACGGACCAGTAGATTCAATATATATATTGATATAAATAAATAAAAAAAACAACTGACCTTATTACTCGGCGATAGCTAAAAACATGACGACTTCGAAGCCGTTTCCAATAATTCCACACTAATACAACAAAAGTTTTATCTTTTTTCAAAAAACTTTTATTCGCATGCTTAAAAATTAATGTTCCAAGGTTAGAAGTCTGCCAGTTCTAAAAAATAAGCAATATTAGATGCACGTATTTATCACCTTTGAGTTTTGGGAAGCGGAAAATAATGATAAACACGCTACATTAGCTGTACAAGGTGCATTTGAAATCAAACATGTTAACATACTCACTTAAAGCATATTTTATACGATACTAAAATTACAATATCTTTTAATATGTATCAATTATGTTAGGTTGAATCACCGTCGTCAATCCAGAGCGCTTACCAATATAGGCGCTCTTACAGTAAGTTTTTCCAAGTTTCATGAAACTTGGAAAAACTTGTCACTAGCAAAACAAATGAATTCAAAGATAATTTACCTTTCTCATTCCAAAATATTTTTGTACAATTAAATAATGATCTTCAATAGTTGTTACTTTTAAAATTTCTGACTTATGTTCCGAAATGTAAGTTAACATAACATTGTCAATAATAAAGTAATTCGATACTAAAAACATCACTGAAGTTACACTAATTATGACGCTAAGTACAATATTCCTTTGAAATAATTTAGAACAACTCCATTTGATTACTAGAGAGTAAAACATTTTGGTTTTTATTGCAAAAAATACGTTTTAATCAACATGAAAAGTAATAGCTAATAATCACAAGAGAGTTAAATAGCGTATGCAATTACTGTTCTTCTATTTTTAGGGAAAAAATGGGTAATGTATTTTTTTTTTGACAAAACGAAAGAGATTTGCATCGTAGCAAATGGAGATCCCATGGAGATCCATAACCTCAGTGTACCCCCATTAGAAACAAGCATGAAAATATGTATATTTATTACGTATATGTATGTTTTTACGTAAAATTTTCACGAGTTACTAATTCTTCTAAATGTTCTTTAATGTGACTTGCGGAAGAAGTCGTTATAAAGAAAATGTAATTCATAAATAATAAAAAGACGAAGATGAAGAAGAGGTACCCCTAACGTTTTTTGAAGAAACATTTTTTAAACCGACCGCATATTCAGTTTGCTCATTAATAATTGAATTAAATTTTCTGTAAAATTGACCAAGTTAAAAATCTTATTACGTAACGTAAACGTATTTTTCTAAAAATCTTTTCTTGATGCAAGTCATTCTTGCACTAAGAAAAGATTTTTAGAAAAATACGTCATCTTTGGCAAAAAGTTGTGCTTTTAGAAGATCGTGGTTTGAGCTGTGCGTTGATCTATTAGCCAATATACTTACCTATAACGTCTTACAAAATATAGTGAAACTATTTAAAGTATGAACTCAGTCCATGAAACTAAACAACTTTCCCCAAGAAACATTTATCGAAGTATGTTTTCTTTTTCACTCAAATCAGCTGATCGGTCAATTGGTACAGGAGGCCAAAATTTTTTTTTTATCATTCCGACATGCCTACGTTCCTTAGGAAAAGTTGTTTAGTATCACGGACTGAATTCACCCTAAAAATAGTTTCAGTATTAGGTCCTGTATTATACAGTAAGTAACTGGTAGACATATACAGGCTGTATATGTCTACCAGTTACTTTCTTCTTTTATATTATACTAGCTGTACCCGCGAGCTTCGCTACCCGTGGGAATTTCGGGATAAAAAGTACCCTATGCCCTTTCCCGAGTCTCAAGTTATATCCATACCAAATTTCATCCAAATCGGTTTAGTAGTTTAAGCGTTAAGAGGTTACAAACAAACAAATATAAAAACTCACTTTCATATTTATGATATTAGTAGGACTAGCTGTGCCCGTGGGCTTTGCTCCCCATGGGAATTTCGTGATAAAAACTATCCTTTATCCTTTCCTGGATATCAAACTATATCCGTATCGAATTTCATCTGAATTGATTTAGTGGTTGAAGCGTGAAGTGGTAACAAACAAACAAATATACAAACTCTCTTTCGCATTTATAATATTATTAACATAGGATAGTAGGAAGTAGGATAGATATCTTTGCTCAAAAAAGTAGACACTTAAGCCGAAAAGAAGATGGAGCTAGAGAGTAACGGAATGAAGACCGAGACAGGGTCACAGAAGCGTAGAAATAGTAACCTTTTGATGGGCCGACGACATAACCTATTTTATGGGAAAGACCTGGATGAGAAAGGCGAGGAGATTGGCATGCATCTAAGGTGACCTATTATATACTTGGCAGTAGATGGAGACAGGTTAAATAGGAGGATTTATAAAAGTATTTCAAAATGAGTATAAGTAGATTAATAAAGCTCATTCAGGTCTATTTTATTATAACTTGGGGAAAAAGATATGATAATTAGGTTTTAATTTTAATTCAATTCCAAAATTTCTTAAAAATGTATGTAAAATGATATATTTTCATTTGAAATATTACTTCTATTTGTTAATAATTTAATTTACTAATTACAAATCAGTTTCACCGTAAATTAAATAACAAAACACACAAAAGCAGTAAAATAACATCAAATTTTATCTCTTGTTCTGTTGTATCAATAGCCAAAACGCCAAAACTTATTCGAAGTAATAAAAAACAAGTTTTTTAGGATTAAGAGTTTAATGGCAACAAAATTTTCATTAAATATGGTCTTATCTAATCTTTGGCCGAACGAATTCAACCAAGCTTGCTAAAACCGAATCTATGATCGGTTTCTTGTCATAAATGCTGCAGCGATACCCACTTTGATCGTATAAAGCATAAATGACAATGAACCCACATACAGCTTTCGAAATCATGCAGTAAACCCGAACAAAAATCGTAGAAGTTAAAATTAAAAAAATATATATAATTAGCTATTGAACTAAACAATATTTGCACTGCGTTCGTTTTCGTAAGTAATGCACTGCATTTTTGGATCCAGGAAAAGCCTCACATCAAGAAAATTTATGCTTTTTTCTATCTGCTCATTATAGTTTAAGGCTTCACATAATCTACATAGATGATAAGACTTAGTTCCTAAATAGCCATGTTCATTAGTTACTTTAAAATGATTTCTCCACAAATGGTAGGACATATATTCTCTTATATTATGGAAAACAATTGATATTTTTTTAGCAAGTTGTTTGACCGACTGGTAGTCATTGTAATGAATATAAGAGTTTGGCGGCAGTAAAGTTTTACAGTCTCCTGATAAAGCTCCCACTACTATTGGAATTGCACCTTTACTGTAGGCGTAGAAAAATATTTTTTCGCTTATATAGTGACGACACATTGAATTTTCCATAACTAAGTAAAAATAATACTGATTCAGTACAACACAATCGTTACCGTAAACCCGTGGACACCTAAAAAAGAAATATTTTGTAAAAAAAAACAAATTTTATATTAAGCCAAAGAATATCCAGTACGAGTCAGAAAAATATCATTTTTTTGTTTATTATTCGTCATTAAGATTATCTAATTCTAACGATCCAGAGCAAAAGCTCTATACTATCTACTACGATCACAAATCACCAACCCAACTGCCCAGCACAGTGATTGTTAACAAATTTTGCCTATAAAGCTTCTTTATAAGGACAAGTAGGTGCATCTTACTTGTATTTACTCGTATTTTCCTCTGAACAATTTCCATAAACATCAACTCTAATGTGTTTTTGTAATTCCGCCACAAATTTCATTCTGAATGGCACACAGTTCGATATAAGGACAGCAACGAGTACGTCTGAACGTTTGAACTTAAAGTTTGGTATCAAATCTGCGATGGATTCATATGTCATAGTATTATTTAAGGGTTTCTTAAGCGGCACAGTACGTCCATAAGGCACGGGAACATCTGCGTTGATTCTGAAATTTAGAACTTAAAATTTCATCCCTAGTTTCCGATTGAGCTGAAATTTTACAGGCGTACGTATATCGTGTGACAATGCTACATTATGATCGAACCAGAAGGTAGCTATATAAACTCTGTGATGAAAAGACGCAACCCTATCAAATGAGGGCTCGATTGATTCCTCTCGGGGAGCACTTTTAACTTTGAAGTTAGACCATTTATTTTTCCCGAAAGTCTGATGTTTGAATAAAAGCTAAAAGTGTACGCTTTAAGAGTTTGTTTTGCACTTACACATACCTATAGTACAAACCGCACTGCTCACTAAATAAATGTTTTGCATAAACAGATACCTATAGTATAAACCGCACTGCTCACTAAATAAATGTTTTGCACTTACACATACCTATAGTACAACCCCTGCTCACTTACCCCTTAAATTATTACTGTTATTAGTATTACGCGACCTACTGTTGTAATAATTACAGTAATTGTGAACGTGAAACTCTAAAACTTTGATTTATTGATGAAAATTGTGTCTTACCCGTATGTCATAGACCAATTAAAAACATTCGCCAACGACGTTAAATTTGGGGGAACGTTGATGAAAACAAAACCCTTTGAAGGTGGTTCGTCGGTGTGAAAGACCCAAATCTGTCTTGGATTTCGTTTGTTTACTTTGGGCAGCAACCCATAATTCAAATGTACAAGAACAACATCAGCCGTATCAAAACTACTTTTTTTCCCAGTAAATACGCAATTGTCAACGCTGCAGTCGCTAAGTATATCTGTAACACTAAAATGATGAGGTTTTATAGAGCTACCGAAATATGAAAAGATGAGTTTTACTATATTGAAAAGACCATGAAGTTTTGTATTTCGTTTCTAGGCTCTGTAGTCTATTTTAGACTAGAAACTGTCCGTCTTTACGGACTGTAAGTAATACCTTAATGTATTATTATTTCATTTCCTTCTAGTGTAAGCTGCTCAATACACATGCCTTTCAAATATTATTTTGCCTTCCTGTGAATACCATATTTCTCCTTTTAAACTATACACATTAATTGTTTCAGCCTCATAACGTCCACTGCTAGACATAGGCCTCTCCCAAGGATTTCCAAAATGACCGGTCTAGAACTGCTTGCATCAAGCGCCTTCCGGCGCCCTTGGTCAGGTCGTCAGACATACACATTAAATAAATTACTAGGTACTTTTGGAAGCCTCACTTCATATTTCTGAAGGAAAACTGTTAAAATGAAAATCCATTAAAACTAACAAAATATAACTGACCTTCTATGACCAAAACTAAACACATGACGTAATCGTAAATATCTCCAAAATTTCCACACTAATATGACAAAAGTTTTATTTTGTTTCAAATATGTTATATTTTCAAACTTAAAAAGAAACGTTCCAAGGTTAGATGTCCTCCAGTTCTAAAAAATAAGCAAAATTTGAGGTTAGAGGTTTTCGGCTGCAGTAGCTGCTATGCTCGCTTTAGACGCTGTGGCTAAAAGGAGTGACGGCGCCAGTGTGTCAAAGCATGTAGCATCCCTTCTTAAGCGGCTGACTCAAATTCCAGGGCACATTAGAGTTATTCCGTTGGGTCTCATGACGGCATCCCGCCCCAAAGCGCTTGGTTACAAGACCGCAAGCAGATGGATGCTGGCCCTTCCATTACTGCTAATGTTGATAAGGGCCGCGTGCCGCGCCAAACGGCACCTTTACGGCATGAGAGACCGTGGTATCCTAAGATTAGGACCCCGTTGCATATCATCAAATAGAATCATCATCGTCATCATCATCAGATCTTTTTAGTCTCCACTGCAAGAGCACAACCCTCTCTGTACTACCATAGCCATAATAGACCAGAGCAGCCAGAGAATTTGGCCTACACTCTCTACGCTGGCCAGACGGATTGGAGAGGCCTCATTGATGTTTACAAGCTTTGTTTAGCTTGAAATTGATTTCAATCATTCGATTTTGTTTAGGCGACTTAGCCTAAACAAAATCGAATGATTGAAATCAAATCTAAGAAATTCGCTGTATTCTGATTAAGTCACACAACACACCCAATTTACAAGCTGTATGGCAAATTTAAACTTTCTAGGTCATGTGGAAATGGATTAAGTTTTTGATCTACATGTCAGTCATCAATCAATCATTAATATTATGATTTATGGACCTAAATGCCTTAGTAAATACCTATAACTTGTTGAGAGTGTGTTCATGACATTTGGGGTTATATAGTTTATGTAAGGGTCTTAATACTCTCAATATATAATTCAAACGATATGACACATCATTGCCATACGCTGAATGGTGCCATTTTGGTGTAAAAATAGTTTTAATTATTAGGTTATTAGATAATTTAAGTCATGTAAATTTGCACCAAATATATATTTATTTCTTCCTTTTTTTTCAAACATGCGTACCTATGTTAAATAGATTTTGATTTAATATTTATTACACACGGGTGCTACTTCACATTTTCTGGGTTTGACACGCTTCCGCGTAATTGTTTCGTCGAAATATTTTTTATAACTTAATAGCTCTTAAATATTGACTTATCTTTTATATCTTATGACGACCCGGATATAGATTCCGCTGCTTTTGACAGCACGGACTCGGGTTTGATGCTAGCAACGATCGATGGCCCCGGAAATCTTCTGAAAGTCCCTAAACCTTCGAAGATTTATCCTTGAAGATAAAATTTATTCTTACTGTAATACTGAAGGCCTAATTTAATTATTATACTAACCGTCACTTGATGAAAAGCTTGACATTTACAAAACAAATGCATTTATAGATCAATAATTACCTTTCTCATTTCGAGATATTTTTTTACAATTATATAATGATCTTGAAAACTTGTCACTCTTAAAATTTCTGACTTATGTTCTGAAATATCATTTAACATAACCTTGTGTTTAAAATAATCTTTAGAAACTAAAAGCATCACAAAAATTATACTTATTATAATGCTAAGTACAATATTCCTTTGAAAAAATTTCGCTAAAGTCCTTTTGAGTAGCACAGAGAGAGACATTTTCATTTTTGATGCAATTAAAATACGTTTAATCACGATGCAGGGTAATTTATGCGTGTATGTAAGTACCAATTACTATTCATCAGTTAAGCGAAAAAGAAAACCCTTTTTTGAGTAAAATGAAACATACCTACAGATAAGCCACCCCAGCACAGCAGCGCAGCGGTTGAGTTGGGTAAAATGATACAAACGGCTTAGTTCATGATTATTGACAATTCTGTTTATAATGTACATCAGAGTTGTATGACAACTGCCTACCTCACTATATACAGGTAGAGTTTCATTATACAACTCTACCTCTATATATAATCATGTATTCTTTTTATTTTGCTCAAAGAAAATAACCAGGTAAAAGGCCCATAAATAGAAGGTTATTAGACAAAAAATACATCTAAAATAAAAAACATCCAAAAATTTTCTTCTCATCTTTCATTCACTTCGAAAAAAACAAAAGATTCCGACATACTCGTAACCTTTTCTGAAGTCGGTTTAAAAAGTTGTTCAGACTATAATAGTATATTATGCAATTAGTAAAAAAAAGAAGGATTTAAATCGAGGGCCATAGATGAATCACAAACAAGTGAAGGATTCTAACAATTGAATGTTTCATGATCATCATGAATCCTGAGCGACGCGAGTGATTCACGGCCCTCGATATAAATCCGTTTTATTCAAGAGTTGCATACTATAACCATGACTTCGAGAAAAAGAAAGAGTTTTATGCCAAAAATAAAAAATTTATGAAGAAAAAGGAAGGTAAAATTAATTACAATCCACATTAAAATTGGAACAATTACTGAAATTCAAAGTTATTGTTCTGAATTCCAACACCAAAATAGGGATAAAAAGCATGCATTTTATTCACTTTTTACATTGAATAAAATAAACTTTTTGAAGGGGGAATGTTATAAAATATTTTTTTACTGAAAATGTGCCCACCTAACTGTTCATCAGTGGCATATAATCGGCTACGACGATAAAATGTATATCATTAAATTCTTCAGCTACCTTTTAAATAAGTATTTTTTGGTTTATTACATTAATTTGTATTATTTTTACTATGAAAAGTTTTAACTTCATTTTAATTTCTTTTATATAGTTTTAACCCTTGTAAAATGCCTGTAGACAAGAACAGCCGGACGGACAAACTGAGGGACAGCCGGACAAAAGCATTTTTGGCCAATCTCGAAACTGAGATGCTTCGATCGCTCGGTCTGCTCTAGCCTGGTCTCAATTCTCCCAGTTGGCTCATAATTTGTATAACTTAAGGGTCCTCCCCGCGCTAACGACCTTGAAAACACAAAAAAATTAATTTCTCTTTCTGTAAGTGAGATTATCAGAAACCCTCGTACAACTTTTTAGCTAGTATCCTTAAGTTTCATTAGAACCTCGAAAATCATTGAAATAAAATACCCTGAATTTTCCTTTGCAAAAAATACTAAAAACGGATATTTTTGACTCTTTTTGTAAAGGTTTCTAAACCGGATAGTATTTCAATGACTTTCGAGGTTCTAATGAAACTTCAGGATACTAGCTAAAAAGTTGTACGAGGGTTTCTAATAATCTCACTTACAGAAAGAGAAATTAATTTTTTTGTGTTTACAAGGTCGCTAGCGCAGGGAGGAGCCTTAACCCTTCACTGTCTACTAATAAAAATAAAGTAATTACTTTGGGCGCATACGTGCATTTACGGTTAACACTATCATCATTATCACCATCAGGTCTTTTTGTCTCAACTGCAGGAGCACGACCATCTCTGTCAGCCGCCAGAGTACTTGGCCTACACTATTTTCTAAGTCGCCTTTTACGACATCCACGGGAGGACTTGGAGTAGCTCTATTCTTCTTTGCGGGAAACCACCATTAACACTAGTTGACAGATTATTAAAATTAAACACAACTCGTGAGATTATCAGAAACCCTCGTACAACTTTTTAGCTAGTATCCTTAAGTTTCATTAGAACCTCGAAAATCATTGAAATAAAATACCCTGAATTTTCCTTTGCAAAAAATACTAAAAACGGATATTTTTGACTCTTTTTGTAAAGGTTTCTAAACCGGATAGTATTTCAATGACTTTCGAGGTTCTAATGAAACTTCAGGATACTAGCTAAAAAGTTGTACGAGGGTTTCTAATAATCTCACTTACAGAAAGAGAAATTAATTTTTTTGTGTTTACAAGGTCGCTAGCGCAGGGAGGAGCCTTAACCCTTCACTGTCTACTAATAAAAATAAAGTAATTACTTTGGGCGCATACGTGCATTTACGGTTAACACTATCATCATTATCACCATCAGGTCTTTTTGTCTCAACTGCAGGAGCACGACCATCTCTGTCAGCCGCCAGAGTACTTGGCCTACACTATTTTCTAAGTCGCCTTTTACGACATCCACGGGAGGACTTGGAGTAGCTCTATTCTTCTTTGCGGGAAACCACCATTAACACTAGTTGACAGATTATTAAAATTAAACACAACTCGTTTTTATAACTTATTTTAATAATTGGTATATTACATGCTTATACATTTTTTTTAATAAGTACCTTCTGCAAACTCTTCTGTAAACTCAGTTAGGTATAGCCACCTAACGCGGTTTTATTAACCACAGAACCCTATTTTTTAGCTTATTGGCTTTATACAACGTGGAAAAAACACAGCCGTATTAAATCAAACCACGGGCTATACTAGATAAATATAGCATAATAAAATTAAAATTACAGTAAAAAAAAACGACATTCCCAAACAAATTGCTTGGGCGGCTGGTAGTATGGTAATGCCAAAAATGATTTTGATATTTAACCATCATTTTCATTCCATTATACTCAAGTGATCTAGAAGCCCGTGGTTTGATTTTTACGGGTATGTCCCTTCCATGTTGTATAAATTCTTATGACCAGACCTACCGGCTTCAAAATCAATAAAAGAATAATACATTTTTATTTATTTCCTCCACAATTTAACTTAAAACTAAGCTAAGAACTAATATAAACATAAAAGGTAAAAAAATCATGCGTTAAAAGATTAGGAAGAGTGTAAAGAGTGGAGAGCTGGTGCCTGTGCTAGGTTCCCGAAGAACCTGTATTACACAAGTGTGTGGTCACAAGAATTCATTATTTACAAAATATTAGACCAGAATTGTACTGCTGTTCTTAATCGTCTGATAAACTTATATATCTACAATACTTATATATATACAAACAAGCCAATCGGATTCCAGTTATTAAACATAATGATGTTTATGAACTTATTTAGGTATAGAACTTATTCATGAATTACAAATTTTGAGTAGAAAAACTTATACCTAACTATACATACCTACACGAAACCTTTGCAAGTTTAATAAAAGCTTATAAAAATAAAATTTAACAGAGAAACTATACCTCTAATTCTCTACGCTCTTCATGCATCATACACATCATCTTTGGATCCAAAAAAAGCCTCAAGTCTTCGTAACTGAGCATTTTTTCTTTTTGCTCATTATAGTTTAAGGCTTCACACAATCTACACATATGATAAGAATCGGTCCCGTAAAAGCCATGCTCATTCGTCACTTTAAAATGATTTCTCCAAAAATGATAGGTCAAATATTCTTTATAATTATAGATAAGGCTTTTTATTTTGTCAGCAAGATCTTTGTACGAGTGGTAGTCGTCATAATATATGTAAGAGTTTGGCGGCAGTAGAGTTTTACAGTCTTGTAAGGAGGAACCCACTACTATAGGGATTGCACCTTTACTATATGCGTTGAAGAATACGTTTTCTGTGAAGTATTGTCGACATATTGATTTCTCTATAACTAAGTAGAAATAATACTGATCCAACCAAACACAATTGTCAGCTTTGAAATGTATGGGACAACTGAAAAAAAAATAGATAAATGTTATACTGTGTTTCAACTACGTAGTAATGTTATCATTAATCACTACAAAACCAAAGGACGTATTTTTGGTTATAACCAAAAAAGTGCAGAAATTTTATATGAAATGTCATTGTTGTACTGTTTTTTATTTAACTTAGATATAAATGAATACTGACCATTAATAAAAAAGTTATTTTTTCTTTATGGCCAATATTAATTTATATCTGAATAGAGAGAAACTTATAAAATTATTATTGAAATGCAACGTGGAAGGGACATACCTGTAATAGATTGAACCACGACCTATACTAGGTCACTATAGGATAATAATAATAACAAAAGAATAGTCGTAAAACCAAAAAAAAATCGACAGTCCCATACAAATTGCCTGGGCTACTGCACACTTTAATTTTGGAACGAAGTTCCTTATCGCGCGTTGCTAGCGCGTTAAAAGGAGGCTAGACGGAAAAAATGAAGACCAGAAGTTGTAACTACACTTTTTGCTATAGTTGTAAACCGTGCGGCGTGCGCGTGTTTCTCTGTCTGTCTCTCTCTCTCCTCATTAAACAAAAGGAATTTCGTTCCATCCGGGTGTCCCTTGACACCTCTCAAGTTTTTTTTTAGTTTTTGACTGTTATTTTAATTTCATTATACTATTATAGTGGTCTAGTATGCCCGTAGTTCGATTTATTACGAGTGTGTCCCTTCCACGTTACTACTGATATATTTATTTTTTCGCATTCATATTATGTATTAATAGTTAATAAACATCTTACTTGTGGAGATCTTCCTTTGAACATCTTCCATACACATCAACTTTTATGTATTTTTGTAATTCCTTCAAAAACTCCGTCCTGAATGGGGCATCACAGGTTGTTATCAGTATAGCCACAAGAACGTCTGAACGTTTGAACTGTAACTTGGGTATCAATTTTGCAATAGCTTCATATGTCATTTTATCTGTTATGGGTTCTCTGAACGGCACAGTTCGGCCGTAAGGCACGGGAACATCTGCGTTGCTTCTGAAATTAGAAAAAAACAGCATTTATTTTCTCCAATTGGCCAAAATTTTGATAAATTTCTAATAGATACAAAATTAGAAAATAAAGATTGAGTAGTTTCATATTCCATTATGCTTACAAAAGAACAACTTAAGTTTAATTTGTAAGTACATTCATATAATAAGCTTAATAAATATTCATTTTAATAAGATAAATTGATTATGAATATTTATAATGTATAATTTCAATCGGTTTAGATGAACATTATCAGGAGGATCACTGTCACTGGTGCGAGCGGCAACCCGAAGGATTCGTTGTCAACAAAGCATAGAGAGTCACCTCACGTTTGCTAAAATTTTACTTTATTTATATACATTTGTTTTTATGCAAACTGCCTCCGTGGTGTAGTAGTTAGAGCGTTCGGCTCATACTCGGAGGTTGCGGGTTCGATTCCTGGCGGGGGCAACGACTTTGTGTTGTTGTCCTAGTTTGGTTAGGACATTGTAGGCTGATCCCCTGACTGTCTGATAAGTAAGATGATCCGTGCTTCGGAGGGCACGTTAAGCCGTCGGTCCCGATTACTGTCTTTGACATTGGTCGTTACCTATAACCATGTCAGAGGCCGCCTTAAAGGTTTAAAAACTCTATCACTAGTGTTAGTCACTAGCACACACGATAAGAAGAAGATTTGTTTTTATTAAATCATTTCTCACCTATATGTCATAGACCAATTAAAAACATTCTTCCATGCTTTTAACGCTGGTAAATTTTTGATACTACCGTAAGCATCTCGAGGTGCCTCTTCGTTGAGGAAAACCCAAATCTGTTTTGGATTCCTTTTGTCAATTGCAGGCAGCAATCCATACTTTATGTGAATAAGAACAACATCGGCCGTATGTACACTATTGTTTTCTCCAGTGAATACACAATTGTTTACGCTGCAGGCACTAAGTGTGTGATTATTACGTCTAGAAAAAAAAAAATTTTTATACGTATTTATGAATGAGAATACAGTCATCACTTTATTTATTAAAAAAAATAAAAAATATACTGTAGATGTAACAAATGAATATGTACTAAACTAAACTACCAACCATGTATATTTTACAATAAGTGTTTTGAAACTGAAATAAATATTTTTGATGTTTTGATTTTTTTTTTTAAACTATACATATACATAAGACTAATCTACCTACAATAATTATATATAAATTAAAAGTAAATTATGTCTAAACTAAACCTTATTAAATCTAAAATTAATAAGATAATTATTTCTACTTTAAATAAGAAGATATACAATATCCATTACATATTTAAAAACTATTTAGATAACGAAGACATATTCCAATGTTGAAATATAAAAACTAGAATTAAAACTAACAGAAAACTGACCTTTTTGTTTTAAGAGCATGTCTTGCTTGAAACAACCTCCAATATTTCCAAACAAATATTACAAAAGTTCTATTTTTTATCGAAAAGGTGTTATTATCATTTTTGAACAGAAATGATCCAAGGTTCGATGTCTGCCAGTACTAAAAAAAAGCAGTAGTAATCATTGATAATTGTATTGTTAACAATTTTAATGATATAGACCAAAATATTTAAGTTTAATTTAGGTAATACCTAGACATCTACAAACAGACGTAATGGTAAAATTAAAAGTCCAGGGCACAGTAAAAACATGAGCTTAGATAAATGATTTCTACAAAAATGTCTTACCTTTCTCATTTCGAAATAATCAGTTACGATTAAATTATGATTTCTAAAACTTTCAGGTACTAGAATTTCAAACTCAGTTTCAGAAGTGTTAGAAAACTGAAGGGTGTCTTTGAGATAATAATTATAAACTAAAAGCGTCACTAAAATCATACAGTAAATAAAAATACCATTTATTATTATTTTTAATCGAAATAGTTTAGCAAACCCCCTTTTGATTGCTAAAGAGTAAACTGGGCATTGGCACTTTAATGCAATCAAAACACGTTTAATCATTATGGGAAATAACTGCTAATAAGGAGTGAGTTAAAATAGCGAAGCAATTACTTTCATCATGATTAGGTAAAAAAATACATAATATTTTTGGCATTTATTGATTATGACAAGGTTTTTAAAATTTACAAGTTTTTGAAAATTACCGTAATTCTTCTTGTCGTGTGTGTTAGTGACTAACACTAGTGTCAGAGTTTTTAAACCGCCTTAAAGGCCTCTGACATGGTTTTAGGTAACTACCAATGTCAAAGACAGTGACCGGGACTGACGGCTTAACGTGCCCTCCGAAGCACGGATCATCTTACTTATCAGACAATCAGGTGATCAGCCTGCAATGTCCTAACCAAACTAGGACAACAACTCAAAGTCGTTGCCCCCGCTGGGAATCGAACCCGCGACCTCCGGGTATGAGCCAAACGCTCCAACTATTACACCACGGAGGCAGTTATTACCGTAATTATTACGACATAAATAAAAGTTTAGTTAGGTAGATACACGAGTGTGTAAACATACTATGCACAATTCAGGTTTAGTTGTTCATGAAGAAAAAAATTGCCGCGGGCCTATTTTTATTAATAATGCTAAAGTTGTGCTACTTTAGCATTATTAATAAAAATAAAAATAAATATTTTTTGTACAAGCTTTTTTCGAAAGACCAAAGTACTCATTAAGACATAAAATCAGTCCAAACTCGATAGATTTGCGTCGTTTTATTACTGAGTTCTCTTCTGAAAACCTTGAAAACTCTTGAAAAACTTGACAATTACTACCAAGTAAACAGTTTGAGGCATTGGATTACTAATGATTGACCAAAAATTGATTGACAAATGGTCATTCGACAAACAAAGTTTCGCCAAATGTTCATTTGTCAAACGATACATTTGACAAAAGTATCATCTTACAAAAACTCACTTAGCAAATGATCCATTAGCAAACACTACACTTGTTAAATGTGTTAAATAATAAAATGTCAATTGACTTTTTATCATTTCACCAAATACCTAATATGTTTCGCAAATTAAGAATTTGTCCAAATGTCATATAACAAAATATTTTTTTATAAAAAGTACTTCATTTTTCAAACATCACGATTTAGTGGTTCTCAATTTTGTCTCATAAATTTAATATCCATAATTTAAGATCTCATAATATTTTTTTCCATAATAATCATATGTTCGAATGATGCCTAGCCCTACCCTTCACGGCAAAGTGGTTTTTGTGTCTGTGTTACTTTTGCCCTAAGCTTGAGTCGCTCGCTCGCTCGTGTCTTGGTCACAGGAAACCTAATGAACCTAACCTACACTCCACTCCACGGCAAAGTGGTTTTTGTGTCTGTGTTACTTTCGCCCTAAGCTTGAGTCGCTCGCTCGCTTCGCTCGCTCGCTCGGGTCTTGGTCACAGGAAACCTAACCTATACTCCACGGCAAAGTAGTTTTTGTGTCTTTGTTACTTTCGCCCTAAGCTTAAGTCGCTCGCTCGTGTCTTGACCCAAACCATATTTATTAATAGATTTATTAATAAACGAAACACTTGTAAAATAATACATTTTATCAAATGTTTTTAGACCAATAGTAGTTTTGTCTAATAACGCAGTTGCTAAATGTTCATTTGTGAAATAATTATTCGTAAAATGTAAATTTAAGTGTTGATCATTTAAAAAAGTGACTCGTTTGTAAAACTAGTAGTTCGCCACGAACCTAGACCTCGCGATTATTATTTCAGAATGATGTACCTGATTTGGATGAATTATCGGTGCAGGTTTACCGATATGCGGATTCATGGTTGTGACCAAATTTCCAAAATAGTTACCAATCACAGCCCTTTCTTCAAATGACTTTCGATCTAGCTCTGAAATGTCAGGAGCACCTTCCAACCATACAATCCCATGGATATGAGGTCTACCGTGATGCTGAAATTCAGTTCTGTACCAGTAGTCTTTTACCGAAAAATGACCCATCATTTTTCAAATGCCAAGTCAGCTCGTTGTTGGAAAAACCAGAAAATAAATGCTAATTTATATTGCCATGGCTCTATGCCGCTGCTCATTGGTTTCTTACTCTCTTCGTAAAGCTACTTCGCGGGCTTTGGTTGCTGATGATCTCTTGTTAGTTCGTAGCACAATTACTAATACCACTACAGAAGCACTTTTTTTTTAAGTCGGTTAAATATGATAAAATTTTTAGAACTACTTATGAAACTCAAAATAATAACCATAATAGTTATTCAGAGAAATTATTTCGTGGACCCCAGAGGAGATATGTATTTTTAAGAAAGTTGTTCAGTAACCCGGACTGTATTCACCCTTAAATAGTTTCAGTATATTTTGTAAGAAGATTTGTATTGTATATCCGTCACGGCTCTAGACTTCGCGAGTCACCCTAAACCCGTTTAAGTATAACGTATAAAAAAGTTGTTCAGACAAAAAAGTTGTTCAAATAAAATCGTTTTAAATATCGTTTTTATAATGGCAACAAAAAAGTCTAGTGACATTTTTGAAAATATTTTGAAATGGCGGATATGTAACAGTTTTAAAATTTTAAACACCCATATTTCCGCCATTTTGAAAAATTTCTAAAAACTGGCTCGACAAAAAAATTCTATTTAGTTGCTGAACCTGCTTACAAAATTTCAAGAGAATCGGTTAAGAAATGCGACCTGTAGGCGAGAACAGACAGACAGACAGACAGACGGACAAAAGAATTTTTGGCTAATCTCGAAACTGAGACGCTTCGCTCGCTCGGTCAATTATTAGTAGTAAAATGATCGAACGTTGTTTGTTAACTGTAATTTTGCCAAATGACTTTTGGTCAAACAACAGGACTCCCTGATCCACGAATACCGAATCGTGCGAATTTCACATTCTAAACAAATCACCATCCCGCACATGACATATAGACTGGAAAGGAGTTTAAATAAGACACAATAGCCATTCTACGTACATGTGCGTGACCCCAGACAGAAACTCAGCAAGCAAAGTATATACACTTACAACACCAAAAAAAGATAAGTGCTAGAAAAAACTCCACCGGCCTCTGCCGCCTCACCTCTCCAAATGGGGTGCCTCTCCTGATGTTGTGCGCACTTCCGGCCCTTTCTTCCATTTTGGTAACTAAACTTTTCTGACATGGCTTTGGGCTTCTCGGCCGGTGATTACGCTTGCCCAATTTGAAGTCGGTCTGCCCATAATCATCAGATAGATATAACACTTATTGGATTATAGATATGAAACTTATAGGATGCCTTAAACCAACTTTGGCAAAAATGCTATATCCACTTGCTAGAGTTGCAGAGAGTTCGAAGATAGGGTATCTTGCGCTGCCGAAAGCATATTCCAGAAGCGGGACCCCGCCACCCTTTATCTATCTATTGTCCAGCTCCCCAAAGACTGAAATGTCGCCATAGTTTTTTGTCAAGCGTAGGCGCATTGGATGATGATGCCGAGACAGTAAGATTTAAACAATGAGATAATGTCAGAGAGACAACACTATTCACAATTTTATCGCCCCGCGAGAGAAACTTCCACATGGCAAAGATAAGCCCTGGCCTATTTGGAAGACGTTAAATAGACTAAGAACGCAGGTGGGCCGTTGTAAATATAATTTGTCCAGGTGGGAGATTAGGCCTTCGGATGAAGAAAAAGAGGCTAAATTCGCAAAGCGTGATGTAGGTAGTTCTGCATTTTGGTATGTTGTATGGATCTGTTATGGTAGTGTGAATTCAAATCTGCAATTTCGAAAACCTGTGGAAACTAAGAAAACCTTTTTTTTCTCCAGTTTTTTTTTTCCAAATTATGGAATTTTTTATCACTAGTAGCTCTACTTTGCAATTTTTGCAAACAATGTTTACACTTATTTAAACTATTTTAAACCTACAGTTTGAGCTTAATTGCAGCTCTATTGATCCCAATGGAGGCACATTGGGATAACTATGGCACTTCAAAAATGCCAATATTTTCTCGAAAATTGTAATTTACAGGTTTTATTTATTTCGCAAAACCACTTACCTTACGAAAAAAAATACTGAAAATATTTTGTGGTACATTTTACCTCTGGATGTTTGGCTTTACAGCTAGGTTTTGTAAAACAGCTGAAAAATGTTCAGCTGGATTGTCAGTGTGTTACATTTAACTTACGTTTAGACCATGACTCCTCAATGTCGAGCCTAAACGACTGAATGGATTTTGTATCGCATGTAGATATATTTTTCCTGAAAATGTGAAGTTTGTGTGCGATTGTCAAGTAAAAAACTTCCCCTTGGCTCCAACTAATTTAAACTAAATAAGGAAAATTTAAAAAAAATTGTACGGTAGTCAAGGTTTTAAATTTATTTCAATCAAAGGGAATTACACAAAAAAGAACTCATCATAATCAAAAACAGTGGTATTTTATTCATTTGGACATAATAAAAAAAACATAACTAAACGCTATGTACTTATAAGTACCAATATTGTAAATTAGATTTTTTTACTATTCAACAAGTGCAATTCAAAGTAATGCTTACTTATTGTTTATTACAAAACACATTTATGCCTACTTTTAAAAGATCATATTAAAAAGTTTTTTATTTTTTAAATAACTCAATAGAGTGTAAGAGTTTTAGGTTTTTAAAAGTTAAATCCATCATTACTAGCTGAAAATTTGCAGACATCGATAATCCTTCGAAGCTCATAGCTAGGTGAACACTGGAGATAAATAAAAAGTGTGAAAGCCAAAGTTGTAGAAAATTGTATCACCTTTCATTATGTGGTACAACAATTTGGTTGGCATGTAGGAAATAACAACAGAATTTTCAAGCTTGTTGGGCATCAAAATCGGCTCAATAATTTTGTCCATTGCGCGTTCTATCTTTGGATAGCGCCATCTAGGTGTTACTTAGGGAACTGAAAAGCGAATAATAATCGCGAGGTCTAAGTTCGCGGCGAACTACTAGTGTATAAAAATAAGACTAACTTTGTTACTAGATTTAAACCATTATCCGCCCTTATTAAGTTGACATATAGCAAAGTGAAACCATAAAGTAAGAGGGCAAAAGAGTGAAACTAACTGATCTGTTAATGTCAACTTAATTTGGGTGGATAATAGTTTAAACTCAGTAACATTTCCTCCCTTTCCTCTCATAAGCATGCCTCTATATAATATAAATCTATTATGATATGACAAAAATTATAAAAAGCGTCAATTACCATGACGAACTTAGAGAGTTGACAGGTAAAATCTGACAATTGACACTTTTATTAAACAGGTTTTAAGTCTTACAATTATTTTCAATCATGTTTATTAAATAGGCCATTGTATAAACCTTCGCGGGCCATGCTGTGCCTCTGGCCGATGTCTTCTACTTCTTCTTCATCTACACTAACTCTGTGTACACACACAAATGCGCAAAAATGAGCTTACGTCTAGAGAGCTGTATCTACTACTAATTTTTCTGGCGATAGTCTGCATTACTTTAAATGGTAAAATACCTACTCACTATGTTTAAGTTTGCCTGATTAAAGAAGGCAATAAGTCACTGCGGTAGGTAATAAAAATGTGACAAAGTTTAAAAATTTCTTTCAATAGGAGACAGATTTCCGTGGATAGATACATTTTACCCTTATTGCTTTCTTTTTCTTTTGTATTATATTTTTTGTTTCTTGTGAAAAATATTGTTTACAAAATTTTGCCCAATTTGTTACCGGAAAACTTATTCGTATTCACTAACGTTAAAAAAAATTATATCTTACTCTACGAATATTATTCGTAGACCTTACTGCAGCACTAAACAATATCTCCACGCTCTTCATGCATTGTACACAGCATTTTTGAATCCAAAAAAAACCTCAAATCTTCGAAACTGAGGCTTTTTTCCTTTTGGTCATTATAGTTTAAGGCTTCACACAATCTACATAGATGACGAGACCTGGTTCCAAAGTAGCCATGTTCATTTAATACTTTAAAGTGATTTCTCCATAAATGGTATGAGAAATATTTTCTTATATTTTGAATAACGCTATTTATTTTTGCAGCAAGTTCTTTATACGACTCGTAGTCATCATAATGTATAAAAGAGTTTGGCGGCAATAAAGCTTTGCAGTCTTCTAATGGGGGCCCCACTATAATGGGAATTGCTCCTTTACTATATGCCTGGAAGAAAACTTTTTCTGTAATATATTGACGGCACATTGAATTTTCTATAACTAAATAAAAATAATACTGATCCAGCATGAAGCAATCAGATTTGAAATGTCCTGGACACCTGAAAAGAAAAGGTTTACCATAACTATATCGATCGATTTGACATAAATATTTTTAAATATTCGTTATTTTGGTAGACTTACAAAACACTGTATTTTGTAGACCTGGGTAAAATCTGATTGAAACTTGTTGAGAATATAAGAAGAAGAAAAACTACGATAGCTATAAAGAATCCAGGGCTAATAACATTATCCTACTTACTACTAATATTATAAATGCGAAAGTAAGTTTGTATTATTTGTTTATTTGTTCACGCTTAAACTACTAAACCGATTTGGATGAAATTTGGTATGGATATAGTTTGAGACTCGGGGAAGGACATAGGATAGTTTTTATCCCAAAATTCCCACGGGGAGCGAAGCCCACGGGCACAGCTAGTTTCTTAATAACTTTGGTGGATAACCGTTAAACCAAGTAGGTATCCCGTTTTACCCTACATGGTTGGAAGTACAAATCACTTTTGACCAAAACATAATGATGCAGATGTTTTGGCAGGATTAGTACTGAACTGCACTAATAAAACTAAAGTAATATGATAGAGAACTCTAAAAATACGATTACAAATAAATAGATAAGGACAAATCATATAATTAGATTAAGCCTAGCTCAAAGTAAGTTTTAAGTCCAACTCACTCACACACTGACATGCATAATCAAACTTCTGATACACTTGACCCTCCTCTCGTCAAGAATAAGATAAGTATGTACTTATAGTTAGGTATATTTATTATATCTTACTTAGTTTTGTAGTTCTTTGAACACTTCCCAAATACATCAATGTTTATGTATTTTTGTAATTCATTAATAATCCGTTTTCTGTATCGCACACCACAGTTCGATATCAGTATAGCAACCAGTACGTCTGAACGTTTGAACTGCAAGTTTGGGATCATTTCTGCAATAGCTTCGTATGTCATATTTTTCTTTAAGGGTTTATTTAACGCCACAGTGCGGCCATAAGGCACGGGAACATCTGCGTTGGTTCTGAAAGATAGAAAAACAGGAATAATAGAAAAAAAACTTTTTGGTTTGTCTTTGAGCCATTAATTACTCTCTGGTTGCATAATATGTAATACTCTTATTGCCCCAACTCCGCAACATGTTTTTAATCTTCTTTACCCAAAGGTTTGCTGGAAAAATCCTTACCCTAGACTTCTCCATACAAACGTAGTCTACGTTTAATTTTGAAACCACATGTCAGATTTCGGTAAAAGTTGGTAATTTTAAATAAATTGCAATTATTTAGGGTAATAACTGGTACTGGAAAGAAAATATAACGATTTAGAAGTTTCCCATACTGATGGTCAAAAATGATATAAAACACTATATTCTATTTCAAGTTCATATTTTTACAGTCCGAAACCAGTTATTACCCTAGATCATTGCAATATCTTTAAAATTACAAAAATTTGCCGTAATCGGGCATGTC
The DNA here is from genome assembly GCA_963555685.1 of Acrobasis consociella. Classification (NCBI taxonomy): domain Eukaryota; kingdom Metazoa; phylum Arthropoda; class Insecta; order Lepidoptera; family Pyralidae; genus Acrobasis; species Acrobasis consociella. The sequence continues at coordinate 9,559,061 of OY743115.1, forward strand.
GTTTTGAAATAAAACGTAGAATATGGAAAATAGTATTTTGGTCTAGGGTAAGGGGACTCTCAAGTAATATGATAAGCCCGCCTTTGTAGCTACTATATTTTAAATGTAGTTTTGATTATTGTCATACTTACCTACTTGGTGCAATAAAAAATACATATCTTATGCTAAGATTTTTGTCTCATCGATACCTACTAGGTTACACAGATAAGAGCTTAGCCCTTTAATAAGAAAAAGAAGAAAATCCCTAATCTATCAGGAAGAAAATTATTCTATCAGTTGATAAGATGCCGAAAAATCATGCTTATTTTAAAGGTACGTTGCACAGTGTGTTATTTAGCCTTAAAAGTTGGCCAAAAATATTTTTTGGTTTCAGGACCTTATATATATACTTTTTATTCGATTTAACATGAAAGTACAATAAAACAACCATTTATTTGAATATATAACTATTTATTCGTCATCACTTCTGTTGTCAACAATATTAATATTTGTAATGTCTGTCGAATTTTGGGCAATGTCATATAGGTATTTCCGAGTAATCATCTTCATGCCGGAAGGTCCTATAACAATTAAAACGAATAATGTTAACAAAATAAATTTTTACCAAATAGTATAGGCCGCTAGGAAAAAAAAAGAAAAAAAAGAGAGGAGCGGTTTCGTGCGGCTACTTTTCTTATGAGTGGACATAAAATAACAACCTCATATTATAACATAAATTTTAATGTTTAGAAATGTTCAGAAATACAACAAAACCCTTTTTGAAATGAAAATTAATTATTTTTACAACAGTTAATTAGACCTATGTTTACGGCTATAAATACAAAAATCTACAATATATTTTTTAATAGAATTATATAAATCAGAAAGTACATACCTGGAGTAGACCCATCCATCACAAAAACTGCCACAAAACTACTTCACCAAACAAAAACAAGAGTTTAGAAAACACCGAAATAACAGCAGCGTATCGAAAAATCACACGTCAAAGCGAGCTGTAACTTCCGACTGGGCGCACGAGGCGCTGTATTAAGCTAGCGCTTTACGTGTTTTAATATTGGTTGCAGTGACTAATAAGCTTTTTGGCCAGGTACAATTCTAGGTAGTTAGCAGAAAATGTAAAATTCCATTTTTGGCCAACTTTTAGGGCTAAATAACACACCGTGCGTTGTTGGTATACCAACAACAACAACGTACTTTATAATTGAATCGTTAGGGTAGACATTAACTTAAGTTTTATTTATTTACCTTTTAAAGTACTTATTTCTTACCTGTATGTCATAGACCAATTAAATTTATTCGCCCATGACTTTAATTTTGGTGGAGACTTGGCCAAACTGAAAATGTTTCGGGGTGACTCGTCGTTGAGGAAAACCCAAAGTTGTTTTGGATTCCGTTTTTTAACATTGGGCAGCAAACCATGCATTATATGAACAAGAACAACATCAGCTGTGTTTAATGTTCTATTGTCTCCTGTAAATACGCAATTGTCCACACTGCAGTCAGAAAGTATATCTCTATAGCCGCTGAAAGAAAAACAAGAATATGATTCTTATACCTAAATATGTATCTAGAGGTACTTAGGTGTACAATGTACATATAAGTACGTATCCTACTAATATTATAAACGCGAAAGTTTGTAAGTATGGATGGATGGATATTTGTTACCCTTTACGTAAAAACTACTGAATGGATTTCAATCCATTCAGTAGTTTTTACGTACATCAGAATAACACATAGGCTACAATTTATAAAGATATTGTGTGATCCTGCGCAGACGAAGTCGCGGGCACCAGCTAGTAATGTCATATTTCTAGTTTAAATTAAACATAATACTTATTGGGTTTACAAGTACCTAGATACATTTTAAACCTGATTATCTAATGAAGAAGTCTATGTATTTGCAGTCTTATTCTTATTTTATAGTTTAGTAATTTAGTTTATAGAGTTATACCTATACAAAATTGTTCTCTGTACGCCTCTACGACGGAAAAATAAAGATTTTTATTATTTATTTATTATTACATACTATTGCTAAATTAAAGATTAAAACTAGCAGAAACTGACCTTATTGCAGGACCATAATTAAAAACATGTCGTGATTGTAACCAATTCCAATATTTCCACACTAATACAACAAAAGTTTTATCTTTTTTCGTAAAGGATTTTTTTTCATTTTTAAACAGGTATGATCCTAGGTTAGATGTTCTCCAGTACTAAAAAACAAGATAAAAGTACTTAGTTAAAAAATTAAAACTAGACTACGGGAAGTTTTGTTGTACTTAGCAGAGTGTAACAGCAGATGAACATAAATGTGAATATGAGAACCAAGTTCCAAATCCAAAGAATTGAAATCTAAATGGCCGCCAAGTTCTGTAGAGAATTCTGAAATTTATTTAAAAAACCTTAATTTTTGACCTGGCAACTTTATTGCCAGCTTTTCTGATATTTAGAAGAGCAGGACCTTACAATGAAAAACAATAACTTATAACATAAAGATTATTATTTAGTTGATTAGCAAAATATAAGTAGGCATGCTAAAACTAGATATGTCAAAGGGATATCATTACTTTTTGCACCGCAGTATTAGAAAAAATCAGAAAGAAGAATTTTTTGATCGTATAATTTTAATAGATTACATAAAACAATTGTAAAGTGAAAAAATGTTTCCTTTATACATATATTCTTAATAGTCTACCTAGATGCCAAATATCACGTTTCCAGGTCATATGGAAGTAGGTAATCATTTTGATTATAAATAAACGGGAATGATAATATTGTTTTTTTTTTTTCTTGAAGCTAAAACTGTTAATAAACAACAGTTTTAGCTTCATTATTAAAATTTTAGATTCAAGATAATCTAGGGGACTTAAATGTAGGTGCTAATTTTATGTTTTTAGGTTAAAAAGATTTCGAATTGTAAATGGGTTAAAGGCCGCTCGAAATGGATGCTGCGTCAAAAATCGCTTTCTTTGAACTTGGCTTTTAGACCGACGTTCAGATAGTAAGCTGTTTTCATCAAGTGACATCAGGGACATGTTTGTGATTTCATACTGCAAAACATAGAGAAGAATAAAGCAGACCTTAAGCATGGTTCCCATAATCTTATTACGCCTTGTCAATTTGTCCCTATATATTTATTTTTTATTATTTATAATGAAAAACGTAACCTTCATCCATATGACCTGAAAAGTTGATATTGGCTAGAAGTCTAGGTAGACTATGAGGCGAAAACGAAAAAAACACAACAAAAACAGAGAATTCCATAGGTTTTTTTTTTTTAATTAATCGATATAATTGATTGTTGTGCCTAACAAAATCATGTTAGAGAAAAAATAATTTTTGAGACGCAGATTAAGAGACCATGGACCGGCGTCCACAATCTACATCAAACACGTATTTTGAAAAATAAATTAATGTCGTCAAAGTGACTTACCTTCCTCAATTCAAAAAAATTTGATACTGTCAAATTATGGTCTTCAAAACTTGTAAATTTTAAAATACTATCTGACTTGTCAGAAATAAAACCAAACTGACTATTGTCTTGTGGATACCATTTATAAGCTAAAACTATCATTAAGGTAATACAATAAATGATTATACCGTTCATCACAAATTTTCTTTGAAATAATTTACCAAAACACCATTTAGTTACTGAATTGCAAAATTTGTTCTTTTTTAACCAAACTAATACACGTTTAATCATGATGGAAACTAATTATTACTATTACCTAATCAGAGAGAGAGTTAAAACAGCTTAGGTTGCCTGTAGTTAAGCGTCGCCGCACACGGGCCACCGGCCACAACCACAAAACGCCGCCACTGGCATATTTCCTGTAATTTTCATACATTTTATATGGACTCGCCGCACACGGTTGGCGCCGGTGGCGGCCACACGCTTCAAATCGTCGCAGCTGGCATCTTGTGGTTCGCACCGGCCACTAAACGCCGACACAAAAAGCCGCCACACGCCACTCGCGCGATTCCGCGTCCCTCTCTCCCTTGCCTCAGTTAACCTGTGTAAGTCGACGCGCACACTCGTAGTCCGTAGTTCATATAGGTAGATAAATATGGATATAGAATTATTTATATCAGAGATACAATCCCGTCCTGCGATTTGGGATTCAAAAAGTGATAGTTATAGTAATAGAGGAGAAAAAGTGAAGGCCTGGGAAGAAATCTGCGAATTGTTTGTGGGAGATTTTTCGAATAAAACTGCCAAAGAAAAGAACATTGAAGGTAAGTTTAATAAAATAATATAAAACCATATATTTATACTCTATTTTCTTGCCACGGTATTGCTCCTTCATTCATAAAATAATCTTTTAACGTATCTCTTGCCGTAGACGCTCGTGTTACTGGCCAGCCTGTATTTTGTATATTTTCGAGTCCCACTATTTTCAAAGTGTGCCGAAAATTGAAGCCATCCCTTTTGCGAATAAAGTTGTGCAAAATGCAACAAGCTTTCACAATGTCTTCTGAGAAATGAACAGAAGTGTTTAATGGGCGATGTAATATTCTCCATTTGTTTGCTAGTACGCCGAAGGTACACTCAATGCAACGTCTGGCACGGCTTAACCTATAATTGAAAACTTTTTTGTCTAAGTCCAAATATTTTCCAGCATATGGCCTCATCATATTTTCACTGAGGCCAAATGCTTCATCACCAACAAATGTGTAGTTCAATGGTTGTCGATTACCGACCTGTCGTGGTGAGGGGATATTTAATGTCTTTCTGTGTATTTTATTACACAGTTCACTTTCTCTAAATATTGTAGAATCGGATGCTTTACCGTATGCCCCAACATCCACGAACGTAAAAAGTAAATTCGAGTCGCAAGTTGCTAGAAGTACTATTGAAAAAAATTTTTTATAGTTAAAGTACAAGGAGCCGGTATCGAATGGATGAATAATTCTTATATGTTTCCCATCTATGGCGCCTAAACAATTAGGAAAATTAGTATTTTGAAGAAATCCGCTGGCAATTTCTTTCCACATGTCTTGGGTCGGTTCTGGAATACAAACGGCTTTTAAATAGTTCCAAATTAGTTGACATGTTTCTTGTACTATTTTCCTTGCTGTAGAGGCCCCACGGTGGTAAGAGAGTTCAAAATCCTCAAACGAGCATCCAGTTCCTAGATACCTGAAACAAATTATTTTTTTTTAAAAATAAATTAAATAAATTAAAATTATATGTTTTTGTTGTTACAGTAACTAAATTACAGAGGAAGTGGAAGAGTCTTCGTGACAGTTTTAATAGAGAAAATGCAAAAAACAAGAACGTTGCGAGTGGTTCGGCAGCAACAAGCAGTAAACAGTACATTTATTTCAATCATCTATCGTTCTTGAATTCCTTAAAAGAAGTGAGACCGCCTACCGATGTTACTAATGCAACTAATGATGCGGAAACATCTCGCCCGAAAATAAACAGAAACATTAATTTAAAAAGGGCCGAAAAATCAGAAAATGAAATTCTCAGAACACTTTCGGAAAATTTAAAACGTAAACATGATCAAATAAGCGATCAAAATGACCCCGATAAGCAATTTCTGATGTCGCTGCTTCCACATGTAAAAAAAATTGACGAAAATTGTAAACTTGATTTTCAATCAGAAATATTACAGTTAATTAGAAAGTACACGAATAATCAAAATTATGAAACCTATTCGGCACAATATTATGGTTATTCTTCAGGAAATGCCAACATACACTCGACACAAAAAGCTTCTACATCTGTTCAGCCTTCTCCACTTCATTCACATTATTCCGACAAGTCTATGCTTGACATGTCATACTCTACACAAAACGCTTCTACATCTATCCCGTCTTCACCTATAATTCAGCCTTCTCCAACTCATTCATATTATTCTGACCAGTCTATGGACAACAGTTCTGTTATCGAAGACATGTTCCGTGATGATGACGAGTGATACCAAATTATAATAAAGACATAATAACTAAATACAAATACCTACGTGTTTTATTTGTTAACTAGCTATTCTCTAGTAGAAAAAACAATGCATATTGATTATAAATAAAGTATAGATTATTTTATCATAGTGTTCTGTGGAGTTTTATGCTAGTGATTATTTCCACTTACCTTAATGTGATAGCTAGTCTTTCCGCAGGTGCGATGCTTTTCCGCATGTTGGTATCGTGGTGCTTTAATCCAGCATATAATAGAGCATGTAGTTCCCAAAACGTACGTATGCTTAAACGAAAATGTTTGAAAAACTTTTTAGGATAGTTTAGAAGATTATCGAAATGTTCGTTGCATTTGTGTAAATTCGTTAAAATTGGATGTATCCAATAACTACGGTTTCGTCTTCTACGACGACGTCTTTTTATCAAAAGTAGCGCAATTAAACCTTCTTCGTCAGAGTCCATTATGATACTGCACGCAAGGGTAGAAAAAAGTAGCAGCCACCGACCGCAAGTGTCGACCACCGGACACAAGTGGCTGTCGCGCGCTTCAGCTACCTTTGTAGCCGCTTCTAGCTTCTCGTGGCGGCGTTTGTGGTTGTGGCCGGTGGCCCGTGTGCGGGAGCCCTAAGATAAGGTTTTCACGAATACAATTTCCTTAGAATATTTTTTTTTACTGAATTAATTAGGCACTGAAATACGTTCACTGTGATGCGCGAAGCGATTACACTCCGTCACTTTACATACTGTATTGATGACAGTAAATTCTAGTCAGCCGCCCGGATCTAGAGGGAGGTAAGCTGGGGCCTAAGTCCCGGGAGGTAAATTAAGAGGGGCGGCAAAATCTGATTTATTTCGTCCCTCATCTCTGCGCATCTCGATTATTGGTTTAGAATAGTAAACTGAAAACTATGAACTGCGTTACTGCCAGAACATAGTAATGTACGTTTTTACTAAATAGTAATAAAAACGTACATTTCATGCATAGGAATCGATATGGTGTAATAAAATTTCAGAAACAAATAAAATTGGGTTAGATATTGTATTTTGCTTCTGTAAGAAACTTTACGTAAAGCATAAAACATTGACATTTAAACTTGTAATTTAACCGGTAAAGACCCGCACGACATTATTATATTATTATGTCCACGTTCATTGCATTACTATTGTGTCTGGTATTGGCGGTAAAGGAACGGTTAAGAGCGTGCTCTTGTCGGTGGAGTTAATGCCTTAGCATTCTCTTCACTCCGCCATCCTTTTTAACCGACTTTAAAAAAAGGAGGAGGTTATCAATTCGCTGCGATCTTTTTTTATGTAGTAGTAGGGTTGAGTAGTAAACAAGGAACCTCTATAGTTTCGGCATGTCTGTCTGTCTGTCTGTACGTCTGCGGTTTTACTTAGAGACTATAAGTGGTATTAAGATGTATTTTGCATGGGTATGTATATTTATCATGCCGAAAAAGTAACTATAATAAAATCGAAAGATTTTTTTTTAAATTAGCTTCCTTAAACAATTAAAGTTGGAGTAAATTTCTTTTTCTCTACTAACCCATTGTGTGATACCTCACACAAACTCAAAATAATTTCAAAAGACCTATCTTTTAAAATTATTTTGAGTTTGTGAATACCATTTTTCGATTTAGGGATCCGTTTCTGAAATATTTTTTAATTTGTCATCCTCTTATTTTAGAAGTTACAGTGGAGAGGGGCACATTTTACTTTAACTTTGGAAGTGTCTCTCGCGCAAACTATTCAGTTTAGAAAAAAATATATTAGAAACCTCAATAGATACACGTCACGTATGGGTTTGATGAAAAAAAAATGGGTTTCAGTTCTAAATATTGGAAATCCCAAAATTTTTTGTTTTTATTTCCATTTCCATTTTTGTGTGAAAATCTTGATGCGGTTCACAAAATACATAGCTACTTACCAAGTTTCAACAGTATAGTTACTTATAGTTGGGAAAGAAGTGGCTGTGACATACGGACAGACAGACAGACATTACGAATCTATAAGGGTTCCGTCTTTTGCCATTTGGCTATGGAACCCTAAAAAGGACAGTTTATTGAAACCGTCAAAAATAATTCGTCGTATCTGCCTTCAGTTAAATTAATTACACAAGAATCCTTTATATAATAATCATTATCACAAGTGACTTATAAGGTACAGCCGGGTGACAAGGCCCACTTTTTTACAAATTGAAATAAAACCTTTATTTTACCACCCTAAAGGAATAAAAGGTTTACAATAACAGCTAAGATTATTTCAAAATCCAAATAAATGTAGTTTTTAAAGCTATGATGACTATATGTTCGTTTTTTAAACAATTTTAAAAACCTCTATTTTGGGCTTTACTGAACATGGTCTGGTTAATAAGGCCCTTGGCGTTTTCAAGCCGTTTGGCGCAAAAGTAAGTATTAAAGACATCAAAAAACTATAAATAATGAAGAATGTTATATTCATGAACTTGATAACAGCAATCAGTTACTAAAATTATCAACATTTTTTTAGAAACATACTCTTTTACACTGTGTAAGAAAACAGCCCAGATATTTGATTTTTAGGTGTTAAGTGTATAAATGTTAGTATTTTACTTAAAAATAATGTTATTCCTGCTAGAATTAAGTAATTATAGTCAAAGATTTTTGATTTATAATTTTCATAAATGGGGCCTTATCACACATATATGGTTAAGAAGGCCCCTATTGTGTGTAACAAGGCCCTGCAAATTAGTTTATTCTTTAATATTAATTAAGTTAGTCAGGATCGTAGCACGAGGAGTTCCATAGTCTCTGCCTACCCCTGTGGGAAACAGGCGTGATATTATGTGTGTATGTATTATTAAGGGTAGTCTGTTTTCCTATTAGTTTTGAAATAACGCGTGATTTTAAATCATTTCTTAAAGTTCGTCTGGGAATGTAGTATTTTTTAGCTGCAGCGCGTTGAGTTAGACAATTTGTTTGAACTGCTTCAATAGCAGATTTTAAATTTCCTTCACACCAACTCCTCCGCTTCTTCTTCGGGGAAAACATTTAATGATCTAAGAACAAATAAATAAAAAACATAAATGTATCTATAAGTTGTGTGTATCTATAAGTAAGCACTGTACATCAATATTTTTTTTTTTTAATTTATCACTCATATTATAACAACATTAAGGGGCCTTGTTAGACTGCAGTAGGGTTGGAAGGCCCAGTCGAGTTTTGTAAGGCCCCAAGCAACAATTTTGTTGGGCCTTCCTAAACGCGTGGGCCTCGCAACACACATTGATCATTTTAGAAATAAATACATATATAATCGCACATGGCTATGTTAATATCAAAAGAATAATGATCAAATAAACGCAATTTATAAAAATTTACTTACAAATCGTAGTATAAACAAGTGAAAAGTAACGTTTTGTGAGAGCAATAATTAGCTAAATGAGTGGCCGTGACCAAAGTCAGCGAACAACTGGCCGTCACTGGCGAAATGGTGGCCACGCGCTGCCGGCTGCTGCATTCTTGCGTTCCTATTGGTCTGTTTCACACGTACCATGAATTTGGCGCGAGTCAAATGTATTTTAAATGGTTTTCTGCGCTTGGGCCTTGCAAAACTGTGGGCCTTGTCACCCGGCAGTACCTTATATAGTAAAAACTTTTTGATAATAAATTTAATAAACATTTTTCGTACAAAATTGTAAACGAACAAACATTTGTAAAATACCTATTACTTACATTTGTAAATATACTTATCTAAGTTATCACCTTAGCTGTTCGCCAGTCTAGATAGCAACTTTGCACATCCTTATACTAGCAACGGATTAGACCGATATTTTTTGTATTTTATTTTGCCATGTACCTTCCTACTTCGTTGTCTTTGAAATGTCTTTTTGAGTAATGTGAATGTTAAATAAATAACTTAATTAATCATTTATTCAAAATAATTGTATATCTACTTAGAAACACAAATGTTAACCCATAAATAATGTACGTAATACTTAAGTACTTATTTATTAACGCAACACACTACTGCCTCCGTGGTGTAGTGGTTAGAGCGTTCAGCTCATTCCCGGAGGTCGCGGGTTCGATTCCCGGCGGGGGGCAACAACTTTGTGTTGTTGTCCTAGTTTGGTTAGGACATTGTAGGCTGATCACCTGATTGTCTGCTAAGTAAGATAATCCGTGCTTCGAAAGGGCACGTTAAGCCGTCGGCCCCGGTCACTGTCTTTGACATTGTGACATTGCTCGTTACCTAAAACTATGTCAGAGGTTAAAGTATAAGGGGGTTTAAAAACTCTGACACTAGTGTTAGTCACTAACACACACGATAAGAAGAAGAAGAACGCAACACAAAACTGTTGTGGTACTGAGATCCGAATAGTACATTTTTCTTAAAACAGGCACAACGGTTTTTGCGGCACTGTTTCTGCACTGGTTTACAAATATATTTTCGAAAAACCCGGACCGCCGAATAAATATTGTACTGTAGCAGAGAAAAACAAATATTAAAATATAATTAATTGACGCGAGGTGGAAATCTAGGAAAGAATTTTACGTAAAATGTTGTTATTAGCAAAACACAAAAATTATTCATACGGTGAAATCTGTGCCAAGTGTCTATAGACCAGTAAAAATAGCGTAACCTGGACATAATGCTATAACCGTAAGTTTCTTTTTGTATGATATAAAGTAATGTTAGTTATAGTTAAAATAAACCGAATTAAACAATTCAGGGCTCTGCGTCAGTGTAAAAAAACCAAAAAATTGAAAATTGAACAAATTTTGATTTCATAAGTACAGCATAATTAATAACTTTGGAAAACTACCTCTACCATATTATAACGTGTGCATTCTAGTTGAATAAATCTAAATTAAACAAATTAATCAATTAGCACTATCGTTAATAAAGAAGGTTCGGTATGTTACAAATTTTCAGGCTTATCTCACCAGAAATTATAGATTACTGTCTTTCAACAATTTATTCTAAATATTATATTATGTGTGTTGATAAATTATTAAAAATTAAACAAATTCATTTTATGCATATCTACATTTACAAATTTTTGTATTTTTTGTAAAGCCAAAATACATAACTATTTTGAAAGTGTTTAACTTATGCCGTCAACATATTTTTGATACTATAAGGAACATATCAAACAAAAAATATCTATGATTATATTTTTTTTCTATTTTTTTTTTTAGTTACGTTTTAATATGAACGTTATTTCTTGCACAATAAGGTCGTCATTGGTTTGTGCCTCAACTCCCGACCGTGCTGTAGCGAGTCGCGAGTGATTCTCGTGTACAGTAGTTTCGTCGCGTCGTCTTATGCATTTATTTGTAGTCAATGATTGTCAAACTTTTATAAGCACGTGGGAACTTTTACTAACCATGGATCGGCTAGGGTGGAGATTTATTGAAATATTGTGTTTATTAGATCGATAATAACTACATTGTTGAGCGTTTATTGGTTTGTTTTTAAAGCTTTCGGTACATAATAAAGAACACAGACACAAATCAGAAAAGTAAACGTACAACTGCGGACTTATCCCCAGGGTTTGTTACTGGTACCAAATTCACATTTTAAGTACCAGTAACAGAATTTTCATTATGTTAAAATATTAAGCGTAATACTCGTATAGTACGGGTATTGCTTATGTAGTAATAGTAACGTTATAGGTATTGTTAAAATTTAAAGGTAATTTTACCGGTACGTACCTACGCGTTGTTACCGTTCCGCATGAAACTCGACTGCGAAGAGCCACATTCCCGTACCTACCGAGTCGCGATCGCGACGCACAACACTGCGATGACCAGTGTTGCCTCTCTATAATACACTATGGCTAGTCTATCGATAGACTATCTGTATTTTGAATAAAACCAATATTATCGATAGTATTGATTCTGACGACGAACAAACTATCGATAGTATAGCTTTTCTAATAAATAAATAATCGATACTATGGATAGTTTATGAAATGCAATACTATAGTTAGTTTATTCGTCATCAGGATCGATACTATCGATAGTTTTGTTGGTTATCCATATTGTTGCCCTAAAACAGGAATTACTATCAATAGTACACAAACTATCGATAGTATTGTTGGTTATTAGAGATGTGTTGTTCCTTTAATCTTTAAGGTCTAAACCAATACTGAACTGTTGTGAGTAGTCGATCCGGGTCTTCTGATTCTGACCCATTCAATTAATTGATGGGTTTTCTCATGAAAGTTCACGAAACAATCGTTAAAGCCGGGTATTCCTACAAGTGTAGGTATTTAATGCTGCCCCGGCCGCAATTTGCATCGCGTGGACGCTGCGTCGGTGAGCTCACATGTGACCCCACCAGCGACACAGTATAGAAATAAGCAGTAGAATAGTTTTATTTCGATTAAACTTTGTTTAAAGTAGTGTTCGATACAGCTACATTATCTTATATTAATGCTGACGGGGTAGACAGAGTCCAGGGCCGTAAGACCCAAAGGCTTAGCGTGAACAAAAAAATAAATCAATAGTGATGGGTTGCTAGCCGCATCGCCTATTAACATAATTTGACAGTAGCGATTTATTAATAAACAATTAATAGAAACAAATAACCCTTCAAAGTCGTTATATTTTCGTGTCTTTGTTTATTTTCAACCCCCGACAAAAAGAGGAGTGTTATAAGGTTGACGTGTCGGTATGTCTGTGTATCTAGGTGTCTGTTAATGGCATCGTAAGGCCTGAACGAAGATTTAATTTTTTTGTTTGAAAACTGACTTTTCGTCATAGTTCTTAGCTATATTTATTAGAAATTGGTTCAGCCGTTCAAAATTTATTAGGAGTAAACACCTTAAAGTCGGTTTTTATTATTTTTCTTGAATATAAACTTATGGGTATTATGTTGTTTTGTTATTTACTATCTATGATACAACACTGAACCTAAAAAACATGGGTCTCACCTAGATCCCAGTATTTTTCACACGACTTGCAAAGAAGGAGATTACGAATATATAGTCTATAGGGTGCAATTGAAATCATTAGCATTGATTTAACTTATCATCATACTCACCTAAAGGATATTTTGTATGGTAACAATACTGCAATTAATGCAGTAGTTAAAAAGTATCAAAAAGTAAGAAAAATGAATAAAGTATCAAAACACTTCGAGTCGTGCGCGCGTACTGATACCTACGTGCCGCGAGGTCAAAGACCTTGGACGGATACAGCCAAACGGCGCGACCGACCGGCATACAAAAGTAGACCTTAATTTACGTGAATAAGGTTTGAAGTCGAATGGGGACGGGTCGTGTCACACGAAAGCTTGAGGACAATAGGTACGTTTGAAGTAGGAACGAATGTTAGGGTACCAAGACGCAACGAAATTGATACTATTATAATTAATTTATTTTTCGTTTTAGTTTTTTTTTAATAATTGCAGTAGAGGTATGTATCAAAGAGTCTGACGCATGTTTAGAGGTTTTCTTGAATATGAAAATGACGACTTTTGATTGAAGTTTTATTAGTCTTAAATTACTTTGTATCATGGGTATAGTAGATACTTAAAATATTGCCAACGAATTCAATTCCACCCTGTATAGTATATGCATGTATGTATGTTGAATGTATTTGATTTTCTTTATTCCTTAATGTCGCCACGGATTTGAATGTATGGCCACAGAGCAGATAATAGTTATACATACAGAACGGAAACTCGCACGTTTTTGGACCTTGTAAGCGCCTGTAAAATAGGGTTGTTGCTAGTCGCACGTTGACGTTCCCCGAGTCATTTAGGGTAATTGAAATAATATTGGTGAGAAACTGCACATATTATTATTGCTTATCCACAAAAAACAACAAAGAACGAAAATTTTATAGATTTCCGAGTGATGAAAACAGGTAAGCAAAGCAACAAATTCTGTGGTGGCGACCCTGATTGTTTAACTCACACATTTGACGTATGCACAGATATATTATTTCGTTTGTAGTAGTACTAGGTATATTTGTTACTTCGTATCTATTAAGTGCCATACCTGTGGAATGGCGTTTCGTTAGAATCCTTACATTTCAAAGTGACATGAGCTAAAAAGTATTTTTATTGTTTCGTACCTAAAGGTTAGAAATTAGCCCAAACTCGATTGTGTTAAGTTGTTTTATAACTGATTTCTATTAACCACCATCCGTCTGCGTAATCAGATCCTAGATAAGCATCGTCTTCCAAAAGTACTCGTCAAGACAAATCAAACGAGACCTACTCGATGAGGTTATAACTGAGTTCCGTTGAATATCTCCCGGTTCCATCATCAGAACAGCCCATTGACATCATAATATTGTATTATCATCCGACTTACAAAAGTATACAAAATTTCAGCTAAATTGGTTGAGGATAACTGGTTGAAAATTAAGTTCGAAGATTCCACCCGAACAAACATACTTACATTTATACATACATTGCAAGTTAAATAAAAGCTTGTAAAAACATGTAGCGATCTTTAGTTGTTTTATTGGTCCAATGTTAGTAAGCGCTAGCACGCGTCTAATCGGACCTGCCAAGTTCAAGTCGTCGCGCTCGCGAATTTCATATAAATATTAAGAAAATAATTATATCAAGTCAAACTCAGCGAATTTATCTGTAAATAAAAAATTGTACTTAATTAAAGCCACTTACTTTAATTAAGTACAATTTTTTTATGTAAAATATCAGTATTTTACTCGTAGTTTTGAAAAAATATCCCAAAAAAGGGTTACTTTGGGATTTTTTTCAACCGAATGAAGTTTATAGGATCTTGTAACTGAATGCGAATTTTACGAGCCTGGATACTTAACTTATACATACCTTTTTTTAAGAGTTTAATAGTAGATTGTGCTACAAGGCGTAAAGGTAATACTTTTAAGTCGAGTGCGCTACTTTGAATTTAGAGCAAAACGAAGGATTCCTCACTTGAATCACGAGCGTAGCGAGTGATTCTACGATGGAATCTTGAGTGAAGCGAGGGATTCATGTATAACGCCCGAGACAAAAATATGACCGTACGCAAGTAGCACACATTACATCGCCATCCATAAGAAAAACTAGCAAAAAGATACAAAACAGAATATGGAGAAAGTAGAACAACTACGATACCTAATCAAAGCTCTGACAAGAATTAACCTTTATTTAGTGTCGTTTTCATTCAATAAATACTAAGAAATAATTTTTAAGAACAAACTTCTAAAAAAAATGTTTGTTCACGCATAAACTCGTAACTTTGTTTGCGTGGACCTACATATTTTAAGATTTTTATAATAACAATAAATTTAATGTGCACTATCGGCTTAAACTTACGAAAAAGGATTTAAATTTACACAAAATAATTAATTTTAACACAATATAACCTAAAACATCTGTAATTACTTTGAATCGAAGACAAAAATTGCGCTAATTATTCTTTTTTCCTTTTTCGAAGCAAAGACCATAAACATTTTTACCTACATTCACGATGATATGTATTCCAAATTTAAAAAAATACGAAGTCTGTTCTAGTTATTTAATGTATTAAAACTTAATTCTTTTGTTTTTAGCTGATTTTACATAAATAACATCGTGTTCAATTTTCAAATTGTGTTTTAATCCCGTAAGATTTACTTTTTCACTTTTTAATCCCGAGAGAACTAGCAGTAACTTTAGCTCCAAATGTTTTGTGATGAAACCATCGTTTTTTGAGCAGATGGATGAAAAAAACACTTTTGTCTATGCCTCAAATGGTTTCCAAAAACTCTAAAGCACGGCCTCTGCGGGAATACCTAGCCTTAAATGTGTCCAATCGCTCTCGTCATTTTTGGTCTAAACCCAATAATTATTTTATTGAAATAATAAATTTTTATGTGACTGTAATTCTACTTTTTTTAACTAAAAACTCATTGAACCTCATTACATGATACCTAGATGAACCACGCTAGGAATTAATTGGCCATGTGATGAAGTCATACTGAACAAGCTGGCCAGTCGATACTTAGTGACTAGTGTCGTGTAGTGGTTTGAAAATAGTATCTTATACACATAAAAATTAAAGTGTGGTTTTCGTTTTGGTTTTTACTGATTATATTTATGCATTAAAAAGCAACTGAGTTTAACTTCCATAGCGCTTATTATAATACGACATAATAAATAGTAATAATACTTTATTAAATACAAAAAAATTTTATTATTTAAAATGTACATAGCACACAGAAAAAGACATTAAAATGTCCAATGGGCGTGGGTGGTCTTATAGCTAATAGCGATAATTTCTTTCAGACAGCTGATGTAGAGAAGTGAAATGCTGCCATTTCCCATAGAAGTCTGATAGACAAGGTCTATGTTAAAAATAAGTCTATCTATGTCAAACATTTTAGTCCTGCTCTCTAACACTACACGGCCTCTGTGCGGGCACTTGCGAGCACGTGTGCAGTGCGAATTGCGTTGAGACGTAACTTGGGCGTCGCATCGTGTAAACGGTGGGTAGAAATTGTGTAAAATGCTATTGTTAGGAAACTGGGTTCGAGATTTGGAGAAAAACGCCAAAGTTCGTATGAGGGTTTTTATTCACTACGGAACCCAAAGGTTGACACGTGAAGATGGTCTTCCTGATGTCCAAGTCCAAGTCGCGTAGCATCTGAGGTCCAGGTATCTCGCCAAATTAGTCGCAGGTACTTCCACTTGTCGCACTGAGGTAGGTTTCCTTCGCTTCGGTTCGCTTCGAAGTTATCGCTTTCGTAGCTCATACTGAACTGGCGGGACGGAAGTGGTAAGTCTTCCCAACTTCCGCCGAAGGCGAAAGTGGGGATGCTGATCAGGGCTGTGGCCCTCTACAGCGAAATGCTGCCGCCGCCTGCAACTACAGTCGTTGCAGGCGGGTCACATGGTAGTGGCCGTGGCGGCCACGTCGGGTGTCTCAATGCTGGGGGTTCAGGTCGGGCGTCGCTGCTGTAGCGGCGCCTCGCTCGGCTGTCGACGGGATGATGGCATCGCGGGGCGAGGGCTTGTACTTGCGGTCCGGTGGGCGGGCGTGCAAGGGCGCGATCCCCCTGAGCGGCGACCTGGCGGGACGTGCACTCGATCGCCTTTTTATAAGCGCCGATACAGCGGTCTACATTGTTCTCGAATATTCTCATATCTTGACGAATGTATTTCGATTGACGGGAAACATCGAGACTAGTGGTGATCATTATTACAATAGCAGTTACTATAACGCATTATTTTCAATTAATGAATAACACTGTTATTGGATATTGAAATAATGAGCTTTCATTATTGCCTGTTATTGCTATTGGATCTTGCGCCCTGTTGCCGTGCCGTGCATGCGCTATCGTTATAGTTAGTATTAGACAGGCGTTCCGCGTCGCAATCGTGCGAGTTAGCAGTTAGCACTAAAAATTCGCGCTGTTGTTGCCATATTTCCTATAATACTCACTCACTTACCTGTTACTATAACGAAATTGACAATTAATTTATTTTACATAATAAAAAAATAATTCTGCCAGTCCTAAGACTCCTAAGCCTGTGCAAAGTATGAAGGGAAGTTCTTTGACTTTTTATTACAAATTAACAGCTCACGACGTAATACATAACATAACATACCTACATTGTTATTTCAGTATTAGCTGTTATCTTTAAAAAATGAATGAACTATTTGACTATAAAAAATAACAGGATAGCAATAACAGTTTACAATAACAGTTATTGGCAAATAATGTAGCAGTGTTATTCATTATTTTGAAATAGCCGTTAATGCCATCACTAATCGAGACGCCGGTATGTGTGTGTGAGTGCGACTAAGCCGACGACCATTCAAAGAACTCTAGCCTTTATGCTATAAGAATATAAGGCCTAGTTTCGCTTGCATTATCCTGACGTCTTTTTTTTACCATTCCGCTCGCGAACATTCCGAGTCTATCTCGCCAGCAGAGTTCTTGCTCGTGAATATTCTACATTTATCTCGTTCGCGACACTATGTAAGCGCATAACATAATGAAACTTAAGTTGCACGGCGCAACTTGCACTCTGTAAATACCCAACTACATTTTAGTACGACAGCATAAAAACTTCGTTATATATTTATGTATTTAATTTTTTCTCATGTTACATCCCATTAATATGCATTGTCATGGGAAATGGAATATTGCAGCAGGGGCCCATTTTTGGAACGGTATTAGTCCAGGGGCTGTCATGTTGTACGGGTTTGCCGTGACAACAAGAGTGTTACCAGACTTGTATTGTTTTTAGAGTTTTAAATTGTTCATTGTGTCACCACGTTAACCCGTAAAGACTCGGACGGCATTAAAATGCCCACGTTCATCGTCTTTCTATTGTGTCTGGTATTGGCGGTTGCGAATGGGTTAAAGTTCAAAGCACAATCAAAACAATCCTACAATTAGCAAAATTCCATATTTACGAGTTATATGTTTTGTAAGCACACGGCGCGATCGGTTGAAAACACGTATAAACTCGTTCGCAGCCGCGCGCTCACCCGGCTGGTGCCTCGCTCTCTCTCCCCGCACCGCACCGCAATCACCGCAAGCATCCCGCTGCACGACATGCTCTCGCGTATTTTCAATCAAATATTTTTTGTTTTAAGTAAGACGTTAATGTGTTTAATTTTGATGAAAATGTGATTATAGTACACAAAAAGCTATAATTAAACAAAAATAACACAGTTACTATTTCTGGCTACTGAAAAAAACATTAATTTTAAAACATTAAAAAATGATGTTTAATTTTGGTCTTTAATGTCTAAAAAGACACAATATAGCTTATAAAGATATAAACATTATGGTTATCATTTTGGCTTATCTAGATATCGAGATCAGGTGAAAACTGTGAAAAAAAATGTATAAACAAAAATGGGGTCAGTTTAATTTTGCTATTAAGTGATCGCATTTGAATGCACCTAAAAGTTAAACTAACAAGGTCTTTGGTTACCTATTATGCTTTTAGGGAAAAGTTGAGTAGTGTACAAAATCTCACGATTTTTATATAATACGGTTGCGACCGCGGATAAATTACATAATATATCTAATTAATATTTGATACTCAATATTGATATCCGATAAAATATTAAAAACAACGAGTTTATTATTTATGTCCAGGTTGTGCTATTTTGATTGGTCTACTACCGCTATGGATAGAGCGATCGTAGAAACATCAAGGGTGCAGATAGGACACCTGGATTAAAAAACTTCAAATCATGGAAGTCTAACTGGTTGTGATAATTGGAGCCTTGGAAGTTATTGAAGGAGATATAAACTACGAAGTTATTGAAGGTAGGAGGAGATATAGACCACAACAACCATCGACAGATTCCGATTCTGTCGTTAAAATAAAGTTTGAAAACAATTACAAGAATTTACGAATATTGATAGTGCCGTCTTAATTCTCGTCACGACTGATATGAACGATGAAATCATGTCATGCGTCTGAAAAGTTCACAAGAGGTATGGGAAGAACTAAATAGATTATATGGAGAAAGTAGTGAAGATAAAAACTGTGATCTGTCTCTACGATTCTTAAGTTACAAAAAGGAACATAAACATAATATGGCCTCAGAATATGGCAAATCATACTTCTGCTTCTGCGTTAAAGAATATCTAGTATGAATTGAGCGGTCATTTAGACTCAAAATTACTAGACTTGCTACCTATTATTGTTTTGCAAGATTTGGACAGTTTAGCGACAGAATATTTCGCTTTTAAATCAAGTTGGCTACTTATGCCAAAGAAAGAAAGGTTGATAATCTTATCACCCAACTATGTGCCCATGAAAAATCCCTGATGAACAAACGTGAGATTGCGACCACATCAGAAACACGTTATGTAAAACAAGAAAAAGATTGGAAATGCAAATATTATATCTCATACCTTTAAACGAGCAATTCTTGTATATTTATATATTTATAAATTTCTGTAATCTCAAAACGGCTCTAACGATTTCGCTGAAAATTGGTATATAGTCTTATGTTTGGGAAAACGCGTGTTTTCGAGTTTTCATTCGTTTTTCTTTCCACGCAGAATATGGTCGCTAATTTCGTCGCGCCGGCCGCCATCCGCTTAGCTCAGCGGTTAAGGATGCTGACCGCTAGAAATAGTGTTACGGGTTCGAATCCTTCCGGTGCCTTACTTTTGTTTTTTTTTATGTTCAAGTTTATACATAATTTTTTATTTTGTACTGTTTGTAGACAAGTTTTAAAAAATGTAGTTAATGTTTGAGATGTAACCGACCGAGCAAAGCTCGGTCACCCAGGTACTTGTGGATTGAGCGGACATAGCGTGCGTGAGTGCTGGAGGACTAATATCTTGGCAGAATTAAGACAAGCTACTGTTGCGATCTCATCAACAACAACTTGCAACTTTATACATTGATAATTGATAAAAAAGTGACTTTTGGGTCTTGCGGCCCTGGGCTTTGCATAGAACCACAAGACCCAAAATGCTCTGTCTGCCCCATTAGGGATAAAGACGTGATAGTATGTATGTATGTATGTATAATTGATAATGAATCGGCATTAAGACTAGCCAAACATGCACCATAGGATTTCCACCAGAGAATGAAACACATTAGAATTAGATCGTTTTTTATCATAGAATGTGTTAGTCTTGATATTCTAGGCGTTAGCAAGGGGCCAGCATCAAGACAACTTGCAGATGCTGATTTCTAGCTTAAAAACGGAGCGGGGTGTTA
Organism: Acrobasis consociella; assembly: GCA_963555685.1. NCBI lineage: Eukaryota > Metazoa > Arthropoda > Insecta > Lepidoptera > Pyralidae > Acrobasis > Acrobasis consociella. Next base: position 9,579,635 of record OY743115.1, read on the forward strand.
TGGTTTAATACCTCCTTTTGTACTTGCTTACTGCAAAACTTTGGTAATTGGTCATGCACATTCAAATAAGATAGGTATTCTTAGATTTGATTTGGACTGTCATTATGTTAACAACTCAAACTTTATTTTGTCACTCCCCAGTTTTCTTTGACACCCTAAAATAAATAGCACTGGATTATTAAGCGATGTTGTGATAACAACGGGAAACAAAGTACATAACACGGATACTACTCAATAATAACAGTAAACTAACCTTGATGTTCAGTTGTTGTTCGTATTTAGTCAGATTACAGTCAAATTTTTCACAAAAACTTGCAACGCAATATATGGCACCTCCATGATGAACTTGATGATGATGATGATGTTTCATCATCATCATCAAGTTTTTTTGTCTCCACTGCAGGATGACAACCCTCTCTGTATCTGTACTACCAAAACCATACTTGGCCAGAGTAGCCAGAGGACTTGGCCTACACTCTCCTCGCTGGCCAGACGGATTTGAGAGGTCTCATTGATGTTTATAAGCTTTGTTTAGTTTATGTATTTCCTAAGTCGCCTTCTACGACATCCACGGGACGACTTGGGGTGGTCCTATTTCTACTCTGCTGGCAAACACACGGCAATATGATTGTTATGGCAATATGATTGTTGCTGTTATACTAATTTGACACATTTCGCAAAAATGCTGTTAACGCCATATTACGCCGCTGCGCCCTTATGGAAAAAAACGTAACAAAATTTGAATCACTTGGCTGGCTGGGTCTTGGTCAGTCATCTTGAAAGTAACTAATAAAGCCTTCTTCTTAACTACCTCCGTGGTGTAGTGGTTAGAGCGTTCGGCTCATACCCGGAGGTCGCGGGTTCGATTCCCGGCGGGGGCAACGATTTTGTGTTGTTGTCCTAGTTTGGTTAGGAAATTGTAGGCTGATCATCTGATTGTCCGATAAGTAAGATGATCCGTGCTTCGGAGGGCACGTTAAGCCGTCGGTCCCGGTCACTGTCTTTGACATTGGTCGTTACCTAAAACCATGTCAGAGGCCTTTAAGGCGGTTTCAAAACTCTGACACTAGTGTTAGTCACTAACACACGATAAGAAGAACTAATAAAGTAAAAATAATAAAAGTAACATAGCCCATCAGGCTGGGTAGGGACCAATACTGAACTGGGTTTCTTTCGGCGTAATCTTCCCAGCAGTGGTCGTTCCGAAACGCTAGTAGTTTTTAGCTTTTGCACTAAAAAAATTTTTTAAAAAAATGACCTTCAATAAGTGATAAATTTATCCTACATTGAATAAAAATTTTTGACTTTGACTTTGACTTTGACTTTGACTTTGACTAATAAATCCAATTGGATGCCTGCTTTTTCGGGCTAGGCGTCCAGTTTGATGGCTGATTTAACCAGATGGTTTCGACATACATAACGACGTTACAACAACAAGACAACTATAAGAGCTAAGTAAGGTTTACACATTAAAAAGTTATAGGCGAATAACTTATAAAATATTCTAGGCGAAGGAAAATTTCATACAAATTCAATAGAAAATTAGTTTTTCACTTCGCGGCCTCTCCCAAAGATTTCCAAAATGACCGATCTAGAGTGGCTTGCATCCATTTAGGTTATATCTTAACTAAATTACGACATATGTATTACTATCTAAATACAAATTTACGATTAATTCAGGCGTGCTTTGACGTAAAAAAATATAAAGCAAATATTTATAATAAATTGGCATTACGGCTCAGACCATACTTATTCGAACATGACATAGTTGAAAATTAGAAAAAAAACAAGGAAAGTTGTGTGGCAGGAAGCAAACTTCATTATCAAACAAAACAAGAAACTAGCTTAATTAATTTAGTACATTTTCTTGTATATTCTTAATCCTTGTTTTATTTTATTCCCATGCTGGTCTGTATCTCTTCCCGCGCAGATCGTAAAAGCCGATCGAGGGAATGGGCAAAAATGCGAATCATGTTAAGGCTCCTCCTTGCGTTAGCGACCTTGAAAACACAAAAAAATTAATTTCTCTTTCTGTAAGTGAGATTATTAGAAACCCTCGTACAACTTTTTAGCTAGTATCCTGAAGTTTCATTAGAACCTCGAAAGTCATTGAAATACTATCCGGTTTAGAAACCTTTACAAAAAGAGTCAAAAATGGCCGTTTTTAGTATTTTTTGCAAAGGAAAATTCAGGGTATTTTATTTCAATGATTTTCGAGGTTCTAATGAAACTTAAGGATACTAGCTAAAAAGTTGTACGAGGGTTTCTGATAATCTCACTTAAAGAAAGAGAAATTATTTTTTTTGTGTTTTCAAGGTCGTTAGCGCGGGGAGGACCCTTAACAGGCGATGTGGCTAGCAACCCATCACTGTATTGATTGCTTTTCCATCTTCTCGCCCAACATGACGCTAAAAGTGGCTTTTGGGTCTTGCGGCCCTGGGTTCTGCATAGAGCCGCAAGACCCAAAATGCTCTGTCTGCCCCATTAGGGATAAAGACGTAATAGTATGTATGTATGTATGTTGTTTTATTTCCTTGCAATCATAATGAAAAAAAACTCGAGTACCTATAAAAACCATTTTACCCTCAACGTGACTAGGTATATAAAATGGCCCGTTTTACTCTTGTTGTACGAATTGTACAATCTACTATAATATTAAGTATAAATTTTATTATCTCCTGCCGTAAAATCAGTTCATGGTGACCTAACGCAAATTGCAGTATTACAAACAATATTCAGAGGTACGATTGTGTCAGCCATTGACACACTAGGTACCTACGAGAATATGAAACTGATAGCATCGCTCATTGTTTCCAAAACCATCAGTTATGTTGTGTAATCAAACCATTACAGCTAAAATCAAATCTATGATGAAATGTCATGCGTGATGTGCACGGTATCAATGGAAGTGTAATTAAATTGAAATCATGTCTGAAACAAGTCAGAAAAAAATAAGAAAAATATTTAATTTTCTTAATAAAGTTTGCAGCCGCCCGAGCACTTTGTATGGGAATGACGATTTTTCTTTGATTTTTTGACTGTTATTTTAATTACATTATACCATACGTGGAGTGATCTCGTATAGCCCTCGTGGTACGATTAATTACGGGTATGCTCCTGCCACGTATTTAATTTATTTATTGACACAAAATCCATCCATCTCATACCTATATAATTTACAGTATTAATTATACTGCTTCTCAGCTGAATACCGATATTACAATACTAACGAACGACAGTCCTTTAAACAAAATCAATAATACCTTTACTATCGATAGTGTTGTCGATATTATTACTGTTTTGGTACCTAAAAAAATAGATGTTTTTTATGTGAGTGTATCGTCCAATTAGGACAGTGAAAAAATCTGAATTAAATATATATTTTAATTGACTATATACCTGAAATATTGATCAGGCTCAAAACATATTAGCATATAATTTTCTCGATACAAAATAAATCCAAAGTTCCCTCTCCTTTTTCTTTATGTGAGTGCAGTATATAAAAGAAGCATGTTTTACCAGCAAATATTTGTTTAAACCAACGACCACTGATGTATCTAGGGAACAGTTAGAATAAAATTATTTTAAAAAATATATTTATAATTTATTAATATCTGGCCACTAATATGATAAAGTGCACGAAATAACCCAAGCACATTGATATCCCCTGCCTCGCTCTTCACTATGTGAAACCCATAAACTTATCCCTTTCGCAAGCGCCGCCCATTTGCCCATTCGATGTTGATGAGGTCGGACGTGTGTCCAATTTTGTCAGCCGCGAAATTGTGATTTTTACGAAAGATTTCCTTAGACACACGTGATCTTTAATTTCGACCATAGTCTTGAAGCAGTAGTGGTGTCGCGGTCTATTTTGCGCGACAAATGAATGCGCCCCGGGTTCGAATCCCAACACGTGTTTTTCAATTTTATATTTTTATTCTCTTTGTTTATTAAGTAACATACATTAGGTTTTTTTAATAACATAATCTATCAAAATATTACAATATTTTTATATTATTGTGATTTTTAGTAAGAAATTTATTATTTCTTTCTTTGATAAATCTATAACTTCTGCTAAAAACATAGTAAACACATGTCATTAATTTTAATATCATAATTAAATTTAAAAATTATCTTGTTAGCCGCGTATTCTTCTTTCGAAAGATTTTTTTAGGCACATGCAATCTTTAATTTCGTCATGTAATGCGTAATAATACTGGAATTGTGGTCCATTCTGTGCGTCATTATGAGCGCAGCTTACAGATTCCGGGATCGAATCCTAGCACGTATCATACAATTTTATATTTTTTAATATTGTGATTTTTTGTGGGAAATTTCTTATATCTTTTTTTGATAAATATATCACTTTTGCTAAAGAAAATAGTAAACATACATCATCATTAATTGTAATATCGTAATTAAATAAAAAATGGACACATCACCTGGTTCACCTGGTTCCGTGGGCATTTTTCCGCGCCTAGGCTGTTCTATTAAGCCCCTTGCACGTGAGGGAGACAGCGACATTCTTCTGTGCCTCCCCAAAGTGGACTGGAAGTTGTTTTCATTCGAGCCAGCCCAGCTCGTCGAGGAAGCGGAGTAGTGCAGAGGGTGAGCTGCAGGCCTCCGGCATCGTACTTGGTGATCCCAGGTACTCCTCTCGTGTTGATGCAACGCACGGACACTCTAGTATCACGTGCTTTGCTGATTCTTCTGTTTCCATACAGCCTCTACATAGAGGGCTGTCGGTTATACCTATAACGAATAGATGTTTATTAAGAGTACAGTGTCCTGTTAGTAAGCCTACCATTTTTCTAATTTTTACCCTTGGAAGTGCAAGAAGTCGACGTGAGTAGCGTGGGTTCCACGCCGGGATGGCCTCCCTTGTTTGCCGACATGTTCCTAGGGTATTCCAGGCTTGTTGTTTTTCTTTGTTGGTTTTGGCTCTGATCCAGGCACGAATCTGGTTGAATGGAATGGGGGCTTGAGGTGGTGGTCCTATCGGTACCATGTTCGAGCCCCTCCTAGCCAGTTCGTCCGCTGCATCATTGCCAAGTGAGCCACTATGACCTTTGATCCATTGGATAGTGATATTGTTTTTATACTTACAGAGTTGTTCTAGTGCTTTATGGCATTCTAGGATTAATGCAGAGTCGATCATCGGATTTCTCAGAGCATGAAGGACTGCTGCGCTGTCGGTTAAGATACGAATAGACATGTTTGTTACCTTTAACCTGTTGATTTTTACCGCAGCATGGGTTATAGCTACGCATTCAGCTTGGTAGATGGAGTTATCTTTACCCAGAGCCGTGGTGTAGTGAATGTTGAGGTCATGTGAGAAGACACCGGCACCCACTCCTGAGCTCATCTTGGAGCCGTCTGTGTACACTCTTACCTCATTGATGTTAGAATTGTCGGTTTTGTCCTCGTGTAATTGTATTTTGTATTTCTTGTCGAACACAAATTGTTTCTTGATTCTGTCGTTTATTGCTCCCATCAGATTAGATGAGTTCATGGCTAGCGATAATATTTTTGAATGAGGAGAGTTCGAGTTTTTATTCCAGAGACCTAAGGTCCAGAGTCTCATGGCTGCAATTTCTGCCTCTTGTTTTATGTGTAGGTGTAATGGAGTTATATCCAGTATTATTTCTAAGGCGGCAGTAGGGCACGTTCTCATCCCGCCACTTATGGCCAGGCATGCCGTCCTTTGGAAGCTTTGCAGTTTATCCTGAGCTGTTTTTAGGTTTGTGCGAGTCCACCATACGATCGCCCCGTAGGTTATGGTGGGTCTTATAACAGCTGTGTACAGCCATTTCATGATTTTTGGACTTAGCCCCCATGTTTTTCCCACCATTCTTCGGCAGTGCCATAGTGCCAGTCCGGCCTTTTTCAACTTATCGTCCAGGTGTTTCGCCCAGATAAGTTTGCTGTCTAGTGTGATTCCAAGATATTTCACTTCTTCCGATAGTTCTAGTTTTGTTCCGAATAACTTAGGCATGTTAAAACGTCCTAGTTGTCGTTTATTTGTGAACATCACAGTCTCTGTCTTGTTTGCATTGACGTTCAGTTCATGTTTTTTGCACCATTCCTCTACAATTTTTAGAGCTCCTCTGGTGCGGTTGCAAGCTGTGTCCGCAGTTTTCCCTGGGATCATTATTGCCAGGTCGTCTGCATATCCTACCGTGTGGTAGTTGTTTTTGTTTAGATCGGTAATGAGGTCGTCTACTACTAGGCTCCATAGGATTGGTGAGAGAACTCCTCCCTGTGGGCATCCTCTTGTGGGTAGGGCCTTTGTTGTACCGTTCACCGATGTTTGTATATTTCTGAGCCTTAGCATGTTGTTTATCCAGCCGATTATGGTTTCTGGAACCCCATGGCTTCTTAGGGCTTCACAGATGCTGTCAAAGTTGGTCTTATCGAAGGCTCCTTCGACGTCAATGAATGTGCCAAGGCACAAATCTTTGTTTTGTATGGTTTTTTCGGCAATGTCAACCACTTCATGTAGGGCTGACTCTGTTGATTTTCCTGCACTGTATGCATGTTGTTTTGGATGTACAGGATTCTTTTCCAAGACTGTGTCTCGTATATATCTGTCGCATAATCTCTCTTGTGTTTTTAGAATAAATGATGACAGGCTGATTGGTCTAAAGGATTTTGCGTTTGTGTAATCGGTTTTTCCTGGTTTAGGTATGAAGACGACTTCTACTTCTCTCCAGGTTGTTGGTATGTATTTGTGTGCTAAGCTTGCAGTAAGTAGGGATGTGAGGTGTTCCACTATTACCTCATCTCCCCATCTTAGCAGACCTGGGAAAATCCCATCTGGTCCTGGTGCTTTGAACAATTGGAAGCTATTGATTGCCCAGTTGACTTTACTTGGTGTTACCACTGTTTCTGCTAGTTTCCAGTCTTCATCAGTGGCTATCTGTTGTGTTACACCCTCTGCTGTTGGTGTTAGTTCTGTGATTTGACAGCCGGGAAAGTGCGTGTTCAGTAAGATTTCACCGACTTCGGATTCGGATTTCGCATATGATCCGTCTGGTTTTGTCAGAATGCCAATTGTTTTGTTATTTTTGTCTCCGCTTAGTACTTTCCTGACCCTGGAGGCCTCTGCGGTTGTTTGAATATTTGTACAATATTTACACCAGGCTTTGCGATTAAACGCTCTTATCCTGTTCTTGTATTTCGCTCTCGCTCTGGAGTAGTTGTCCCAGTCATAGTCGCTGCTGGTGTTCATTGCTCTATTAAAGAGTTTGCCAACTTGCCTTTTTCTGCGTTGTAGTTCTGGGCCAAAGACCCTGTCTTTGTTTTTTCCGCATGTTGGAATGCCTAATGGGCATGTTTGTTCGTAGCTGTTCGTTATTGCATTTGATATTTTCTTTGCATATTCTTCCACCGCTTCATGATTGTCCAGTGAGTGAGGATCAACCGCTGGTCCCAGGGCGTCACCGAGTTTAACTTTGTATAAGGTCGTGTCGGTTTTCCTGGGGTTCCTGCGGGGTGTTGGTGTGGTTTGTGAATAACTAATATCATACCTTAACCATCTGTGATCAGAGCAGGAGGACTCGTCTGATACGAGCCAGTTCGAAATGTATTCGGCAGCTCCATTTGTCGCTAGTGTTAGATCGATGATTGTGCGGCAGCGCCTGGTGATAAAGGTTGGTTTATTACCTATGTTGATTACATTTAAGTCTGTTTGAATGAGATAGTTGACAAGGTCTATGCCTCGGTCATTTGATTCCTCCATGCCCCAAAGAGGATGGTGGGCGTTGGAGTCGACCGAGATAATGAGTTCGAGTTTTTCTTTTTCGCAGTAACTTACCAGTTCTGTGAATTCTCTGGTTGGTACCTCCATTTCGTAGGGTAGATACACGGAGGCGATGACTGTATTTGTTATTATTTTATTGTTTTCGTGGTTTGAGGAGACCCGTACGGCTGTCAGATCTCTGGAACATAAATGTGTTAATGGCATGGCCTTGAAATTTTTGGGTAGGTAGATGCATGATCTAGGACTGTCGGCTGTTTGGTCATATATCAACTTACCTCCTATAACCTTTAGACCGCAGATGTTGTGATTCCTGATCCACGGCTCCTGGATCAGGGCGATCGTATTTGTATTCTTCTCCAGCTCACCCCGCAGGTTAGCCGTTGCGGTCTGGCTATGCTGGAGGTTTATCTGGATGACCTTAGTCATCCTGGTTGTCGAGGATGATGGGGTCATTTTTATTTTTTTCCCTTTCGTCCTCACTTCTTGTCGTTTCTTCCTGCTTGTTTATTGGTCTCCCCGAAGGTTTTTCTTCGGCGGTAGACGGCAGGCTGTATGCGAAGACGTCTGTCCACGTTGGTGGAGTTGTCACCGGGCCAGTCACTGTTTGTGCTGGCTCTGGTTGCACTATTTCTATTTCCTGTTTTTCGTCTTTTTCTCTTGGGACGCTGTTATTACTCACCGTTGATTCGTGAGGTTCTTCGGCATATGTTTCTTCTTCCGGCTCGTCCAGTTTTATCTGGAGGTACACAGACCCGAGACCGAAGGAGAGACATCTACCTTGTTCCATGATCATGGGTAGAAGATCGTTCGGAACCCCAACCGTGAGGTATGTTCCTGCGTCTTGCTTGCTGACGTTGTATAGGCTCCAGCGGTTGACGCCCGCCCATGGGTTGAGCCTGTCCAGCATTATTCTGATGTGCGACAGTTCATTGGTTCTGCTTGGTAGGAATATGCCGCACTTGGTCTTCTTGGGTAGATCCCCTTGCAGTACCACGCATAGGGGTTGGTTTTTGGCGGTCGGTGGTAGATTGGCCACCACATCCTCAAGCCACCGCTTCGTAGTGTCATCCCTGCATAAGAGTTTCAGGACCCCGTCTCCATGGACAGGTTTGCCCGCAAATGCAGGGATAACCTCGTTGCTAGGATCGAGTATGTGGGCCATCTGTCGTTCCTCCACTGTCGCCTCGATGTTCTGCAGTTCGGTTGGTAGCAGGTCGGTCCTGTTTGCCGTGGTGATGGCCACATGTAGGCTGGAGAGAATGACTCCAGCATAGGTGGTGCCACTCCTGCGTTTCGCGGTCTCCAGCTTGACCTTCTTGTTTTCTCCTCGCGGAGAGATGGTGTCGTCAAGGCGTGTTCTCTTGGAGCGTTGCTCGCTGGTTTGAGGTAGGTTGATAGGCTGTTGCCTTTGTTGGTTCGGCTGACGCCGTTGTTGTTGACCCTGGTTTGGTCGGCGGTCCGATTTCCCGGATGGCCTCCCTCCCCGTTGGGTGTTGGTTGACGAGTCACCAAACCTGGTCCGGTTCGCCTCAGCTTCCCTCGGGTTCGCTGGCTCCCATCCGGGATCCCGCGAAGACCTTGGGGCTTCGACCCTACTCGGTCCTGGTTTGGAGCTGTCCGATGGTTGTTTGTTGGTGTCGGAGGCACCTGTTCTTTGCCTCGGGCTGTCTCGTTCCGAGTCTGCCCTTGGCCTCGATTTGGTGTCCTGCGACTGTTGTTCGTTGCGTCGGTGTTCGCGCTCGCGATCGCGGGACGTGTTCGAGTGTCGCGGGTGTACCGACTGTGCGCGGCTGTGTGTTGGGAGTTTTCTAGAATCGTAATTTTGATTCCTGTTTCCACGTTCCCTGTTAGTGTGCTGGCTCCTCGAGAAGTCCACTGAGTACGCGCGGCCAGAGCGTTTGCCCTTACCCCTGCGCCTCACCGTTACTTCTTGCCAGGGTTCCAGGAGGGCCCCCGATGCTCTGTCCGAGAACGGGGTGCTCTCTCTTGTATGAGTATCCCCACCGTGGGGTTGTTGTGTCTCCGTTCGTGGTTCGTCACGTGCGGAGGTGTGTTTGGATTGGGTTTTCTGCTTGTGAGTATCCATGCAGTGTGTGTAAATACTTCATCCCTCGGGTTCATCCACCCACCATGGAGCCCACATCTGGGGGTGCAACCTAGTGTTGTCACCAGAGATACCCTTAGGATATAGCACCCCGGGAAAGTCAGTCGAACGCATCCAGTATGCGCTAAGTAACCATGACCCAGAAACAAAAGCCATGGCACCGAGCACTACCAATGGCTGGCCGAACTAACCCAGGGCACTCGCTTGACGGCCATCTGACTGGACGTCTCAGCCGATTGATCCGGACTAGCTAGGTCACAGACCTCCCGTGTTATGTCAATCCAGGGCCAAAGTGGCGTGTTGCCTTGGCAGGGTTTATAATTCACCCTACCCCGCCTTGGCTCAACCACCAGGATCCCCTTTTCGACCGTTACGGGTCCCCACGCACGGCACAAACACGTGGGTGGACACCCTCCCTCCCGCTCCGTATTAGCATATTTTAGCAATGCAGAGCCCGCGGTATCCTGTCCACATAGTACCGCAGCTGATGGTTTGGGTAAGGATAATTGGTCGGGAGTGGGGAAGGTGGAAGTGGATCTAGGTTGTAGGGTAGGTAGTTCGACTGCTAGTTTTAGTTGTATCTGTTTCAGAGGGAACCAGACCAATAACAGGCGGCAACCGCGGGAAGGATAATCTATCAGTCTTATCATGGCTATCTTTGCGACTGTTGCGCTCCTGCCATGATCATTCGCCAGATTGTGCACTGGGACAGGTGCACAAAGTGAGATTCTCTGTGTTACAGTACCATTTGGAAGTTTATCTGTCTCACCTAGAACCTCGCCCAAATGGACACATTTTATAATATTTAATTGTTTTTATGCTCACTTTGCATCTTACGCAGTAGGTACTTATTTGATTATAATTTGGGTGCAGAAATAAAATGCCTTTACACACCAATTTTTATACAAGTACATAGTAAAAGTAGAATTTAGAAGGTGCTGTTGTATATGTTACGGCTAGAACTAGGTGCAGCCTGCGATTGGCCGCACCTAGTTCTAGCCGAAATGATAAAGGCTAAACCTAGTTCTAGCCGAAAATAAATAGGATACACCTAAGTGTAACCATCTGAGACCGGCTGCACCTACTTCTAGCCGGCTAAACCTTGGTGTAGTCGCATTTCGGGTTTTAGCCGTAACATATACATACCTATGTCTATTGTGTCAATTGTGTGTGACCGGATCACCGAACCGCACGCACGGTGCACCGCATAGACAATTTTGATCATGTTTTACCCACTCCGCTCCGTAGTCGTCCGTCGCCGCGTCGCGTCGACCGAAGCACGAAGGCAACAGACAAGTCTTTCTAATTACCTACGCGTTTTGTGTTCTAGTTATTGAAATTGCAGATTTTATATTATAAATAGGAAATTATAATTACATTGGTTTTTATGATAATATCCAATCCATAAGTAAAGGCAAAGATAATATAATTACTAAGGTAAGTAAGTTTAATTAGGGTTAGGTTAGATTTCTGTAAAATATTTTGTCAAATTCTTGGGTATATAAATAACCGGCCAAGTGCGAGTCGGACTCGCGCACTAAGGGTTCCGTATCTATAAAAATCAAGTTTTTTGTATGGGAGCCCCCTTAATTATTTTTTTTATTATTACAATGAAAATATAACTGAGTATTTTGTGAATATTTCAAGTGCCTACCTGTTGCCATTATTGACATCGAGCAAAAAAGGGCAAAAAAAATCGTGTTTGTTTTATGGGAGCCCCCCTTAAATATTTATTTTATTTTATTTTTAGTAGTTGTTGTTACAGCGGCAACAGAAATACATAATTTGTAAAAATTTCAACTGTCTAGCTATCGCGATTCTTGAGATGCCTGGTGACAGACAGACGGACAGACAGCAAAGTCCCGTTTTTACCTTTTGGGTACGGAACCCTAAAAACTAATTAATTAGGTAATCAAAATGGGAAACAAAAACAGATACTTTTCAAAAGTTAAATTGAAGCAGAAATAAGCGGCCAAGTGCGAGTCGGACTCGCCCATGAAGGGTTCCGTAGTAGCAAATAACATATTATAAAAGTCTTGTAGTATGTTTTTTTAATTTTTATATTTGATTTGATTGAATGAAAGGTAAATTGCCGTTTATGATTTATGTATGACGTATTAAAAACTACTTACTGGATCTCGTTCAAACCAATTTTCGCTGGTAGTTTTCATGATGATGAACATCATATATTTTTTTTAGTTTTATAATTCTTTTATTTTAGAAGTTACGGGGGGGGGGGGGGCACAAACTTTTTTCCACTTTGGTAGTGTGTCTCGCGCAAAGTATTCGGTTTAGAAAAAAATGATATTAGAAACCTCAGTATCATTTTTGAAGACCTGTCCATAGATACCCCACACGTATGGGTTTGATGAAAAATAAATTTTTGAGTTTCAGTTCTAAGTATGGGGAACCCCCAAAATTTATTGTTTTTTTCTATTTTTGTGTCAAAACCTTAATGTGGTTCACATAATACATCTACTTACCAAGTTTCAACAGTATAGGTCTTATAGTTTCGGAAAAAAGTGGCTGTGACATACGGACGGACAGACAGACAGACAGACATGACGAATCCATAAGGGTTCCGTTTTTGCCATTTGGCTACGAAACCCTAAAAACAGCTAGCACGTGAGATGAGGAAGAAGAAAACGTATAGTACTTACCTACCTAACTACCTAATACTTTACACTTATATTACAGGTACGTGAATAACTCGTAATTTTATGATGTACGTACCTACATATACATACTTATATGTATGTAGCTAGCTTGACATTATTCATAATGCCCGGGTATTATGAACAATGACACGATTTATCACTTGTTCCATAACATGTACTTACATTACCTAGGCATTGTAAGTCAAAATTGACCGAGACTAGGACTATGACTTTGACTTTAGATTTTACCAAGACTCTTAACTCTTGACTTAGTAGGCATCTACCCGGGTATTTACCCACGCTTGGGTATTTACCCGATATGCAACAGGTATATACCCGTATCTACCCGTTTGGGTGGGTAGATGGGGATATTTATTTAAAATTTAGTGCGTGTCCACTATTTATGTGTAGAAATGTACAAAAAAGTTATTTAATGTATAAAACAATGAAGAAAATAACAAAGATGAAAATCACGGGTGCTATTCATATTAAATATACAAATTCCATCTTGTTTGTTTTCTGATTGCTTATTTTAACATGTGATTAGGTCTATAAACATACGGGTAAATACCCGGCATACTGTTTTTTAGGCAACGTTATAACGAGTTGATGGGGGATCGAAGAAGTCGTCGATAAGAATATATTTTGTTGGGTCTACCTTTGATGGTAGAACTTTTTAGTTAAGAATAATAAAATGCATAACAGCGTATGTTAGAAACCTCATTTCGTAGAATTTAGATTGTCATTTCTCATACATTTAGAATCCATAATTTTTAAATTAATATTCATCTTATGGCATAAACTTGATAGCTATAATAATTAAAACGAAGAATCATTATATCGCAGACAGTTCACAGCTAGAATGGCATTTTAGCATAAAATCAATTTCTAAATAAGGCAGAATCGTCATATCTTGGAGTATGTACAGTAAGAATCATCATTTAGCTTAAGGCCATACCCAAATTTTCCGGGGTCCAGTGGCGCCGCCATTTAAAATAAATCAATTAAAAGGAAACGGAGATATCATTTAAAATTGTGTCTTGGTCAAGTTCTAGATACCCATACATAGACTTAATGGTCTCAAAGTTCTACGAGATAATAAATAACATAATATCTGATTTTATTCCAGTTAAATTACATAAACATAATACACGCTTTCCACCTTGGTATACTCCAGCTCTTATCAAAATTATAAATGAAAAATTAAAATATCATAAAAAATGGAAAACATACAAGAGAAATAGTGATTTTGAGACATTTAAGTTGTTGCGCGAGAGGCAGTAAAAGGTCCAGTTAAAATGCTATGACAGTTTCATACGAGACTCTGAGAACAAAATAAAACTAAATAGTAAATGCTTCTGGACCTTCGTAAAATCCAAGAAGGCCAATTCTGGTATGCCTGATTCAATGTTCTTTGATGATAAGACAACAACAGATGGTGTTGAAATCTGTAATCTATTTAATAGATACTTTCAGTCAATGTTTGAACCTGAGCGAAATCATTCAACGCAGTCTACTCATTCGGAATCTCATAAATCATCCAGTACTCTTTCTATAGGCTCTATCAATATAACTGTGTCAGATGTAGAAAAACGTTTAAAGCAATTAGATATAAGTAAATGTTATGGACCCGACGGCATACCCCCAATATTTCTGCAGAGATGTCATAAAAATCTCGCTGTACCACTAACACTGCTGTTTCAACATTCATTACGAACGGGAAAAATGTCAGAGATCTGGAAACAATGTTATATAACACCGATTCACAAATCCGGCGATAAACATAACGTAAGAAATTACAGACCAATATCCAAAATAAGTGCTATACCTAAACTGTTTGAAAAAATTATCTATGATAATCTTTACCCTTTACTTAGACCAATATTAGTAAACCAACAACATGGATTCGTGGATAAGAGATCTGTAGAAAGCAATCTCTGTGAATTCACACATAAAATAGCAAAGTCGATGGATGAGGGCTTTCAAGTAGATGTAGCATATACCGATTACTCTAAAGCATTCGACAAAATTCCTCATTCTATTCTTGTGCGTAAATTGAGTGATCTCGGAATCCACGGCGACTTGTTGCGTTGGCTTGAATCATATTTGAGACATCGAAGTCAGGCTGTTTTGGTCAAGGGTTATTGCTCTACTTTTGTTCCGATCTCTTTAGGTGTCCCACAAGGTGCTCATTTAGCTCCTCTTCTTTTTAATATATATATTAATGATCTCATCATAATGTTTAATCATAATAATATTATTTTATATGCCGATGATATGAAAATTTTTAGAACTATAAAATCTGAATTTGATTGTGCCGACCTGCAAAACGATTTAAACGCCCTAAATGAATATTTCAAACTTAACGGTCTTCACCTAAACACAGGAAAGTGTAATATAATTACATTTACTAGGAAACTAAAACCAATACTATATAATTATAAATTAGATAATGAATCACTTAAGCGTGTTTCTGAAATAAAAGATTTAGGGGTAACCTTAGATTCCAAACTTACTTTTAATTCTCATGTCATTAACATTACAGCAAGAGCTTTTCGTATGCTGGGCTTTATTATTCGAATTGGGAAAGACTTCAAACTTTGTTCGACTATGATTCTACTTTTTAATTCATATGTAAGGTCGATCTTAGAATATGCGTCAACGGTTTGGAGTTCGCAATATAAACTGTATATCGACAGCATAGAAAAAATAAATACAAAATTTATCAAACACCTTAAATACAAATCGTCACGCTATGGTTCTGATCTCAATCCAAGGATTGATATAGACATGACACTAATGGATCGCCGCATTCAAAGAGATCAAATGTTTTTATACAAAATTTTGAATAATCAGGTAGACTCTCCCTTCCTCTTAAGTTGTATAAACTTTAAATGTCCCCGTATTAACTCACGTCATCATAAGTTATTTGTTTTGCAAGATACCCACACAAATTATGCAAGTAATATGTTTTTCAAAAAGAGCTTGTAATTGTTACGATATGTTGTTTCAAGAACTGGATCCCTTCATTCTCTCACCTGCTTCATTCAGAAATGGGCTGAGAAGAATACTATCAACAAAGGTGTAGGATATATCGCTATAATTGTTTGATGTATACTTTTAGTTTAGTTTAATTCTTCTTTAACTTATCTTCTTAGTGACCTTTTTATGTAGTTCCTTTACACTGCTCAAAACGTTATGCGTTAGTTATTAGAGGAAACTTTACTGATGTATGTTTAAGTAGTTAAGTTATATCTGTCTGTACAAGGCTAACTAGGTTTGTTTCCCAAAAAAATAAAAATAAAATAAATACCCATTCAAAGTATTTTTTAAACTACTATTTGTAGTTTAAAGTGAGAACGTGAAGCTTTTCTACGCACATTTGCGAAAAACGGCCACTTTTAGCTAATGTGCGTAGAAAAGCTTCACGTTCGCACTTTAAATTATAAACAGTAGTTCATAAAATAGTTTTAAGGGTTATCTAGGGCTTGACTAAGACACAATTTTGAATGATATCTCCGTTTCCTTTTAAATGATTTATTTTAAATGGCGGCGCCACTGGACCCCGGAAAATTTGGGTATGGCCTTAAGTGCTCATATTGTAGATAAGGTGTAGTAAGAAAAATGTGTATTTCATGATAGGTACTGTAACAAATCAATTGCAACCGTTTTTTAACAAACCTAACCTAAACTCCACGGCAAAATTGTTTTTGTGTCTGCGTTAATTTCGTCCTAACTTGAGTCGCTCGCTCGCTCATGTGTTGGTCACAAGAAACCTAACAAACCTAACGTACACTCCACGGCAAAGTTGTTTTTGTGTGTGTGTCTACTGATCGAAAATTTTGCGATCCGTTACACGAAAAAATATAATTTCAAAAATTTATATAAAAAAAGGAGGGAGTACCGGCAAAAAAAATGCTTGGGGGGGGGGGGCATATCACTATACTCAAATTCGGGTAGCACGTTTCTAATGTTGAGCCCGTGCCGTGGTGTAGTCACAGTTCTAACATAACCTAACCTATATTTTTGCCCTAACCGAGTAAACTCGGAATGCTATTTTGTGTAGATTGTAATAATTATGGTTTTCATTATTCCCTGTATTCGAAAAATATCATAGTATGAAAAGGCTGTCTACCTTGTGGTCGCACATAACCTAACCTATATTTTTGCCCTAACCGAGTAAATTCGGAATGTTTTTTTTTTATGTTGACCAACAATATTATCGAATTTAATGACTATGGTATTAATCAATTATTATGCTTTTTTATTAGCGTTGCAGATGAATTTAAGCCATCTTCTTAGAAGGTGAAAAAAATACTCAATAAAAGTAGTACTAATTAAATATTATTGTAAACAAATTATACGAAAGTTAATGTATGTAAATGGTCATTAAACTAAATGAAATTGTGACATGTTAAAAGTATGCTATTGTTCGAATATATAAAAATTCGACCAAATGAAAATTATATTCAATATTTTTATGTATTTGAAATGTTCTATTAAATAAGATTCTGCCAAGTATGTTATGCCAAATGAAATTCGGAGCATCAAGATTCTGCCAGATAGATGGTACCCATTTTGTTCTGAGACCAGCCGAAATCAGTAGTTTTGACTCTTGGATGAGCAGTCAAAGATACCTACTCTCTATATATGTATGAGGGTGCTCATATATTGACAACGCATTTGATGTCTGATTGCTCATTTTAACATCTAATTAGGTCTAAAAACATTTGCCAGCAAAAAATATAAACTTACACCTGTCAATTTGTATATTCTCATACAACGGGTAGATATGGGTAAATACGCGGCATGGCGGGAAATGTTATAATAAGTTGATGGGGGATCAAAGAATTTGTCTATACGAATATCTTTTGTTCCGATACCAACCCCGAAATCAGTAGTTTTGGCTCTTAGATGAGCAGTTAAAAATCTACTCTCTCTGTATGTTTGAGGGTGTTCATATATTGACATCGCATTTTATATTTTGTTACTCATTTCACCACTTATAAATATGTCTTACGCACCTCCCAGCAAAAAATGAGTATAAGTCAAAGAAGCCTACTTTCAAAGTATGATTAGTATGGTGGTTTCATATACTTTTAAGTCAGATTTGACGTCTACCTGCATTTTAAACATATTATAAACTTAATTGCAAAGTCATCTATATTGTTCACGACGAAATAAATAACTAGTACCTAATGTATATAGTTGCCCTTTTTTATTGTTCATTTGTAAGAACAAATATATATTTGAATAAGTAGAATAGGTAGGACTAGGATAAGATGTGAAATGTATATAAGTTTAGTTATGGAGAAATAAAGAGTATTTTGTTTTTGTCTTTTACTGTTAGGTACCTTAGACCCAAGCTAGGATAGCTAGCTTTGTTTGCAAGAGAGAAGTAACGTAAGATAGGTACACATTAGAAGTGGGTACTTCATACCCACTTATACAGACAAATAGGTACACTATCTTGTATATAAGTAAATAACACTTGATTTAAAGTTCATAAAACTTACAGGGGTCTAAAGAAATAGGATGGTGTGATTGCTCGCATGCATAATATCGGTCGAAATTAATGCATAATTACAAATTATTTGTCAGAGTTGTATCAACATATAATATTAATCTTTATCCAAATAAATGTGTTATTAAGTAAGAGTAATAAACGGTGAACAAAATTGTCTTTGACATCACCTAATTTCAATAAACATCTTATAAGATAATACAATTTTAAAATAACTCCACGCGGACGAAGTCGCGGGCAGAGCTGGTTACTCATAACATTCAATCTACCCACCAAATGGGTAGATACGGGTATTTATCGGGTATTTACCCAATGTACCGGGTATATTCCCGAATGGGTTAGACTGGGTATTTAACTATTTACCCACCGCCCATCTCTATGAGCCTTGACTTTTGACTTTGTGATGGTATTGCACTGTTAATCCATACCACCTAACTTCCGTGACTGATTCAGGGTATGAAATAGGTATATCACAAACAAATAATTTCATGCATTGCCTAACAGTTATTCAGGCGTTGTAGATAAACATTTCGTAGGAAATGAATTTAACGTAAGTAACGGATCTAGTATATTGTTATGGATGAAGTGATAAATTAGACATTGTAATAAATGTCCGCGCCGTGTGAAAAATGCCCAATATGAGGAGGCAGTTGTGGTAAAAACTTTTAAAATTATCAAATAGTCCGGGCAATATCATAATACCTAGCCTAGTGAAGAATTAAATTTCGACCTAACAAGTGCAACGAAGGGTGGACTATTGGTTAGGTAGGTGTATTGTTTTTACAATGACAGTTATTGCATATCTGCGAGATAGGTTCGATCTTTACCGATAAATGTTTCGTTTTTAGGGTTCCGTAGCCAAATGGCAAAAACGGAACCTTTATGGATTCGTCATGTCTGTCTGTCTGTCTGTCCGTCCGTATGTCACAGCCACTTTTTTCCGAAACTATAAGACCTATACTGTTGAAACTTGGTATGTGAACCGCATTAAGGTTTTGATACAAAAATAAATAAAAAAACAATAAATTTTGGGGGTTCCCCATACTTAGAACTGAAACTCAAAAAAATATTTTTCATCAAACGTGTATGGATAGGTCTTCAAAAATTATATTGAGGTCTCTAATATCATTTTTTTCTAAACTGAATACTTTGCGCGAGAGACACTTCCAAAGTGTAAGTAACTTCTAAAATAAGAGAATGATAAAACTAAAAAAATATATGATGTTCATTACCATGAAAACTACCAGCGAAAATTGGTTTGAACAAGATCTAGTAAGTATTTTTTTTTAATACACACGTCATAAATCATAAGTGGCAATTTACCTTTCATTCAATCAAATCAAATAAAAATCAAAAAAAAAAACATACTAAAAGACTTTTATATTATGTTTTTTGCTACTACGGAACCCTTCATGGGTGAGTCCAACTCGCACTTGGCCGCTTATTTTTTTTATTATATTATGTGGATAT
Source organism: Acrobasis consociella (assembly GCA_963555685.1). NCBI lineage: Eukaryota > Metazoa > Arthropoda > Insecta > Lepidoptera > Pyralidae > Acrobasis > Acrobasis consociella. Next base: position 9,599,152 of record OY743115.1, read on the forward strand.
TAAGTTTGATAAGTAGGTATAAAGTGAAAAATCGCGCTAACAATTTTTTTTAGGGGAAGGGAGTCATTAATTGATGATTTTTTTAAAGATTTGTTTGAATGAAGTGGCATCCAATATTTCGAATACGTAATTCATTATAAAATGTCTATATAAAATATAATACTTTTCTGTCAATTTTTAATATACATAATATATATATCAAATTCTTGTATATTTTAGATCTTTGTATCAAATACGAAAAGATTTAGGAAAATATTTTGAATCATAACTTTAATTTACGCCATCTATCACAAAATTTTCGACGACTGATAACGACTTATCACGTTCGGTGTCGGTTCTGATAGATTTACGGAGATGGCGCCACTATCTTTCGATTCAATAAAAGAAAGCCAGCGAAAATGAGAAAGCTATATCGGAAACCACGACTGGAGACGAAGCGGGGAAGGAAGGCGTGGCTTGTGATTAGGTATTTTCGACTCATGACTGCCCTTAAGGCCAAATATCGGAATACTATCGATATTTTTAAACTATTGCTTGCAACACTATACGGGACGCAAACGGCAACTGAGTTTTTGGCGGGAAATCAAGGGGTCCAGTTGGAGTTTGTTTGTTTGTAAATTCTTTATTGTACAAAAAGGACACTACAAAAATACAGTAGATAACAATACAAAGGCTGACTTATCCCTTTAATTAAGAGATCTCTTCCAGTCAACCCAACGCCAGAGGAGATAATGCCATTAATTAGGGTGGAACACTGTACAATACTTACAATTAAGCTAAAATACAAACGAAAACCTTGTATATAAACATAAATAAATAAATAAAACACATACATAAATGTATATATATATATAATATAAATATAAATTAGGACAGAATACATACATATAACTCAATCCAGGTCAGGAGTCTTTGTAAAAGTTTTTGACTGACCTAGCTTTAAAGGAATATAAAGAAGTTGAGGCTTTAATGGTGGGTGGTAGTTCATTCCATAAATGAGCAGCCATGATAGCAAAAGACTTAGCATAAGCTCGAGAAGAGAAAGTGGGGATGTCGAGAATGTTATTACGAGATCGAAGGCGGGGGTTAATGACTCTAAATTGGAATTTGTCTTTAAGGTATTTGGGAAAGATAGGATTGTGAAGGACATTGAAAAGAAAAGTAAGGATATGTAGAATGCGACGGGTTCTTATAGTTAACCAACTCAGGCAAGAACGGAATTCAGATATATGATCGAACTTACGTAGACCAAACACATACCGAACACACATGTTCTGAAGTCGCTCTAGCTTGTCAGACAATTCTTCCGTGAGATCCAGGAAGGCCACATCTGCATAATCTAAGATAGAGAGCAATAACGAGCGAGCCAGAAGCGCTTTAGTGTCAGTCGGCAGTTGCGGAGACCAAGATAGAGTTTCGTCCATGACAATACCCAGGTTATTAACAACCGAAGAGAGAGGGATGACATCATTACCCAAGACAACGTTAGGGAATGCCATGGACTTAAATTTGGCGATGAAATGAGAACTTCCTATCACGATGGCTTGATATTTTGCAGCGTTGACCATTAGCCCGAAGTTCTTAGACCATTCCGCGATAATCGCGAGGTCGGAGTTAATGGTTGTAATAGCCATATCGAAATTACTGAGAGGAGCGGCTGCATATATCTGGAGGTCATCAGCATACAAATGATAGCAGGAGAAGAGAGAGGCAGTAATGCTATTAATGAAGATAGAGAAAAGGATAGGTGACGAAATTCCTCCCTGTGGGACACCTGCCCTGAGATCACACCAATCCGAGCGCCCATCATCCACCCTCACCAACTGTCTCCGTCCAGTCAGATAGGATCGAAACCAAGCGATAGTGTCAGGGGAAAAGTTAAATGACTGCATTGTTGCCAGAAGCAACTCAAAATCCACTGTGTTGAACGCACTGGTAAAGTCCAGTAATACGAGGAGAGTAATTTTTATTATTATTATTAATTATATATATTATTATATTATATATTATTATATTATTATATATATTATTATTAATTGAGTTTATTGTCTATATTCCAACGAATGTCGTCTGTGATTTTTAATATGGCAGATGTCGTACTATGCCCCGCACGAAAACCAGACTGAAACTTTAAATATATTTGGAGTTTGCTTTAAATTGTTTAGCTAATTGATTCTAATCGACTTTATAATATGAAATTGATGTAGTTTGGTGTTATAAATGCTCATTCTCATGGACAATATGTGAAATGTTTAAAGTGGACAATCATAGTGCGGTTGTAGTGATATTTATTTGCGGACTGCGGTGGACGCCTTTGGGCGCCGTCCGCCTTTCAATCGGCTATGAAAACCAGTGGACTCGTATAGATTTGTCGCCAGAAGCTCCCATGAAGCAATCAAAGGACCTATACCAACTTTTAATTGTATAGTTAAGGGTTTAGGATTAGAAATAAAGAAGAGATAAATAAATATTGGCTCTAAAGGACCAGTATTCAGAGCCGTAAATTAAATTTTAAAACAGCAGCTCACCACAGAGCATATAATCACTACGTTTTAAGAGTCAGGAGTGCTATTTTTCATTGAGGGACTCAGCGAAACACAAAACGTGTAGTTTTGCAACTCACCGCTCGCGTAAAATACAAATTGATCGTATTTTTGTAACCGTCGTGTCAACGAAAAACAATATTGTTTTTACGCAGAAAACATCGATAGTATATCTATGCTTTTCTAAAAATTCGAACATGAATTAAAAAGCATCGTGAAATGAAACGGATTTCTCATGATTGGTTTCGATGACATATCTACGCTACAAATGTCAAAATTACGAGTGGTCAACACAACTCCACAGATTAGACAGATTATCACCACTCGTTGCAAATCCTTCGCAAACTACCGATTCAAAAATGCGCCCGTTTGGAAACGCTCGCGCAAACCCTTCATAACGTGACAAGTGATTTATATAATAATAATAATATTTTTTATTTGCCAAAAACATTTTAACAGAATGTAGTAGGTAATATTATAGCGTAGGTATAAAAGGTGGAGATACATAAGCTAAAAGCGCCCAGTCCGTTCCCCATCCGGGAGTCCATCCCCGAACTAGACATAGTCTATATCTCGGGTGATGAACAAGCGGAAGGTTTACGGAAAGAGTGTGGTACATTTATAAATGTAGTATAATTACCTACACTACACTAACGGCAGAAGGCTACATAAATTAAAAGATGAGGTTACAAGGCCCAGCTAGTCTTATCTGTGATTGGGCCTAAGTATACATTTTGAATTTGGACATATCTATACATAATACATTAAACAAGATAATATTGGTACTGGTGCCTATAACATAATATATTATGTATATTAGAGGTGAGCGAGAATGGAATGAATGTTTAGGTATGTGTAAAGTGCGGTTTGTGTATGTTTGTGTATCCTAAAGGTAGGTGTGGATGAATGAATGGACATGAGTTTGAAGCTGAGGTGTGTTTTGTGTTATAATAATATTAAAGTATATTTACATACATTATAAATAAATAGATATACCTAGATAGATATGTAAGGAAACAACTCATTGTCACTGTAATTAGAGTAGGTGTCAATTTTATACTTAAATCATGCCAGTTTTTATTTTTTTATTTTATTCATTGTTTTTAGGTATGAGGGATTCTGTTTCATCATAGTTCAGACAATTTAACCAATTTTGAACAATGGCTTTGCATTTATATTTGGAGCAAGGATATATATTAAAAGTTTTGTTTATATTGTCACGAGAGTGGGTTGGGGATAGGAAAGGAAACACCAATCCTATGGAATAGTGCCTTTATTTACAACTCTAGGGTACTCACAGTTGTCACAGGTACGTACGCGGGAATGTCACTGTACTGTCACACACACAGAAACGTCACTGCACTGTCTTGCGCGTGGAAACGTCACTGCACTGTCACGCGCGGTAATGTCACTGCACTGTCACACGCGTAAACGTCACTGCACTGTCACGCGCGGAAACGTCTCTCGCGCGTATTTACTGCACTGAACACTTCACTTCACTCACTATTACACTTTACTTTTTACTCACTACTTCCACTTTTACTTTTCTTCCTTTTTCTTCTTCCTTCTTCCTTCTTCGGATTTTACTTTCAAACTAAACTAAACTGGCGTAGGCCGCGCCTTGTTCTGCTTATATACCCCCCGGATGCGAACAATATCGCATCAAAGTTCTAAACTTAAGTCATAAATTTTCTTTTGTCTTCTTTTATTTCTGGCCCGTATTTTCATTCCAATTTAATCTAGAGTTATCTAGAAACTTGTTACAAAACTTCAAAAACACTATACGTGACTGTGATTTGAACCTGGGGTCTATGGATTCACAGTCCAACACCAAGACCGCTAGGCCAATCGTGTGCTGACGTGAGTGACGAAATTTCCCTTTAGATGAATTCTCCTAGTTTGAATTTGTGACGTTGACATTGTCATTATCACTTATCGTCCTACGCGACACTGCCCCCTCTCGAGACATGATCGTCCCGATCATTATTGCTTCCATGATAACGTGCCAATCGATCCACATGAACTATTTTGAGAGGACTGCGAGGATTACTCTGAATCCGGTAAGTCACGTCGTTAATTCTGGTGACAATTTTGTAAGGTCCTTCGCAACTTGGTTGTAGCTTTGGAGATTTTCCTTTTCTCCTCACCGGATTATGAAGCCAAACCAGTGTTCCTTCCTCGAAGCTGAGGCCATTAGCTCTTCGATCGTAACGAGTCTTCATCCGTTCACTAGCTTTAAGCCCAGCCTCTCTAATCTGCTCATAGACGTCAACCATCTTAATCCGAAGGTCATTAGCGTAGTCGGTTATTCTTTTTGGGGTATCTGGTGGACAACTTGATAACAAATCAGCTGGCAATTTCAATTCTCTTCCAAAATTGGCATATGCTGGAGTAACTGTAGTGGTCTCATGCACCGCAGTCCTATAAGATAAGAGGAATAGCGCAATATACTCGTCCCAGTTTTTCTGATGGCTTTCTACTACTTTTGCCAGATGCCGTTCCAATGTTTGGTTAAACCTCTCAACCATTCCATCTGACTGCGGGTGATACGGCGTCGTCCGAGTCTTATGGATTCCCATGATTTCACAGACTTCTCGGAATACTTGTGATTCAAAGTTTCGACCCTGATCACTGTGCATCTCCAATGGCACACAGAATACTTCACAAATCTACAGAATACTTCGTTCACAAGCTTTGTCGCTACGATGGTAGCCTCCTGATTAGGTAGTGCAAATGCTTCAGGCCATTTCGTAAAGTAGTCCATAACTACCAAAATGTACCGGTTGCCAGCATTCGTAATCGGAAACGGTCCGGCTATGTCAAGAGCTACTCGTTCCCAAGGAGCTCCGACATTATACAACCTCATAGCTCCTCTGCTTCTAGTCTGTGGTCCCTTAACTGCCGCACAACTCTGACATTTACGGCACCAGTCTTCTACATCATCTCGGCAGTGTAACCAGTAGAAACGTTCTTTAATTTTTGTGAGGGTTCTTCTTATCCCCAGGTGTCCGCCGGAAGTACCATCATGAAAAGTTTTTAAAATCTCCCTTACCTTCTCTCTGGGGACGACCAATTGTAGATGGCAATCTTTACCTTGAGTACTTTCCCATTTTCGGTAGAGTAATCCATCATGTAACACCAGGCTGTCTCATTGCGCCCAAAGACTTTTTGTAGCCGTACTGTATTTGGCCACTTCTGACCATTTTGGTTTAGTTCCACTTCTTAGCCAGTTCAATAGTGGTTGAAAATCTTTATCATCTTCCTGAGCCTTTTTCATGGCGTCGTCAGTCCAATTTTCATCTATGGAATCAGTACGGATTAGCCGGATGTTTACTTTTTCCTTCTCTTCCTGCCGATTGCAATGTTTACAGTCCTCCAGGCAAGGTCTTCGAGACAGAGCATCCGCATTGCCATGACTCTTCCCTCCTCGATGTTCAATTTCAAACTCATACTCTTGGAGTAGCTCAATCCACCTGGCTACCTGCCCTTCAGGATTTCTGAATTCCAAAAACCATTTCAATGCAGCGTGATCAGTCCTTACCAGAAATTTGCGGCCAAGCAAATATTTCTTAAAATGTTGCAATGTCTTTACCACAGCCAACAATTCTCTGCGAGTTACGCAGTATTTCTCTCTGGCCTTGAAAGAGATTTGCTGAAGTAGGCGATTACTACTTCCTGATCTCCTCTTTGCTGAGATAGAACACCTCCAATACCGGTGTTACTTGCATCAGCGTCCACAATAAACTTGCCTTCTATGTCAGGATATCCAAGGATAGGGGTTTCACATAGACGCATTTTAAGGTCTTGAAAAGCTTGCTCACAATCTTCATCCCAAGAAAATGCTCGTTTCTCTTCTGTCAACCGATGTAATGGCTTCGCGATGTCGGAAAATCCTCTTACGAATCTTCGATAGTAAGAGCATAGACCCAAAAATGCTCGCACCTGTGTCTTATCTGTTGGTGTTGGCCAATCTTTTACTGCACTTATTTTAGTCGGGTCAGTGGCAATACCTTGTTCCGAAATAACGTGACCCAAGTAGTTGACCTGACTTTGAAAAAAATGAACATTTCTTTGGACTTAGCTTCAAATTTGCGCTCTGCAGTTTTGAAAACACGCTTTCAAGCTTCTTGAGATGATCATCAAAATCTCTTCCCATTATAATGATGTCATCTAAATAGACCAAACAGGTTTCTCCTAGTATACCTGCCAGCACATGTTCCATCAACCTTTCAAATGTTGCTGGCGCGTTACATAGTCCAAATGGCATAGTTTTGAACTGCCATAAACCCTTGCCGGTTGAAAACGCAGTCTTCTCTTTATCCTTAGGATCCAAATCTACTTGCCAATACCCACTTTTTAAATCAAGAGTAGAGAACCAAGTCATGCCACAAAGTGAATCCAAAGTGTCATTAATTCTAGGAAGTGGGTAACTGTCCTTTTTAGTTACATCGTTCAATCGCCGATAGTCTACACAGAACCTAGTTGATCCATCCTTTTTTTTAACTAATACAATCGGAGAGCACCATGGGCTTGATGAAGGTTCTATCACGCCGTTCTTCTCCATCTCTTGGATCATGTCCTCAACTTCCTGCTCACGGGCAAAAGGAACAGGTCTTGGTCTCTGCCGAATGGGTGCTGTATCTCCGGTATCAATTTTATGTCTTACCAAATCGGTTCTGCCAATATCTCCATCATTTTTAGAGAATAAATTGCTATATTTCAACAAGAAATTTCTTGCTTTTATTAATTACAATTAAGTAAGATTGCCCTTACAACCCTCCAGCAGCTTTGCTACACTTTCTTCCTGATTCGTTATTTTTCGCTGTTGTCCCTCTTCACACTTCCTCAACCAGACTACTTCATCAGAGTTTCCGATAACTGTTCCCTTTCGCAGTGTTTGCACTACGTCATGAGGATTGAGAACAGGTACCAACGCAACTTGGCCACTTCCCACTAAGGTTCGGGCCGGAATCCATGGTGCGTCTGAGATTTCTCCATCTATAATGGCACATCTCCGCGGTACGCTACCATTATTAGGCGGTAGTATAACAGGGACCGTCGTCTGGGATCTTGGGTTAAGGATAGTGTCCCTCAAACATAACACCTTACCAAAATTTCCTCCTTTCATAGGAATTTCATCATTGCCATGTTTTAGAACACCATTTTTCAAGTCAATATTGCACTGATGATTTTGTAGAAAGTCTAAACCAATAATGCAATCGTCGAAGATGCCTGCGATTATCACTCTTTGCCAATAAAGTGTTGCCCCGATCTTAATGGCTACGATCTTTTCTCCTTGAGATGATATTCGTTGGCCGGTAGCAGTTGTTAACGTGAGATTATTATTCGTTTGAATATACCGACCTCCAACGTCCCTAAGTCTGTGGCTGCTGATGACCGTCCGTGAAGCTCCAGTATCTAACGTCAACTGGCAAGGTTTCCCATTGACTAAACCATCTATCACTAGAGTATTTCCGTCGCTAGTCTGCTTCACAAGAATTTTTGGGGCTCTAATACTACCGGCCAGCGCCGAACCCGCCGCCCTGTCTAGTTTTTCCTGTGGCTGCTCTGACGTCGAAACCGCCTCATCCACTTGACGTAGGAAAGCTGTACGTTCACGTTTCGGGCAAGTGCTTCGAATATCCCGTTCTCCAAATTCATAGCACATCGGATTATAGGGTCGTCGTTCACTGTTTTCTGTGACTACAACTTCCCGTAGCCTCTGAGCTCGTGAGTCATGTCGCACCGCTTCTACTTCCAAAGCGTGAGCCACTGCTTTTTTCATAGTGGTGTGATGACCTAGTCGCACAGCCGCCCTGACTTCGGAATCCCGTATTCCATCAATGAAAACCTGTAAGAGCATCTCCTCCACGACGGATGGCGATGATTGATATGCCTTGCGTACCAGTCTTTCGACTTCAACAGACCACTGTTGTAGGGTCTCGTTTAACCGCTGACAACGATCTTTGAGTTGCGCCCTGTATACATGCTCCAGGTGACTGTCTCCGTATCTGACTTCAAGAGCACCTATGAGTTCATCGTAGGTCACCTCTTTCTTTCCAGCGCCTAGTGCTTCCAACACGGAGAGAGCATCATCTCGAAGGGCTAGAGCCAATGCAGACTGTGCCTCTTGTTCATCCCAGTGGCTAGCCTTTTTGATTGTCATGGGCTGCCTTTAAACTACAGTTAGACCGTAGTTTAAAGGCAGCCCAGGAAGATTTACCGTCGTAGGGTGGCACCTTAAAATTTTTGGTTAAAGGGGCAGCCATAGAGCTAGTGACAGGTCCAGATATTTTGAGAAGTTTTAGTTCCTTACCAAGCTGTTGAAGCGTCCCTTTTACTTCTGCAACTTCTTCTTTTACTTCTGCAACTTCCTTCTCGAAATCATCCATCCGGGCTGTGGCAGCCCGAAACGCAGCCAAAACATCTTTGGAAAAGGACTGAAGCTGCTCCTCCCGGCGTCGTGCTTGTTCCTCCTGAAGTGCACGCATTTGCTCCTCCTGGCGGAGTGCTTGCTCCTCTTGACGGCGTGCTTGTTCCTCCTGAAGTACACGCATGTGCTCCTCCTGATGGCGTGCTTGTTTCTGCATCATAACAGTAATCTGCTGCAGGAAGGCGTTCATTTCCACTGAAGTGGCTGGTGGGACGGCCACTGATGTGGTTGCAGCGCCCCCAGAATTGGACTCGTCGAGCAACTGTTCCTCTGCCGCTGCAGCTACCGCTCGAGTGGTCACCCCTCCCTCATTTCTAGGCACGATCGGCATCTTTCCTATCCCACTTCTGACACCAATTGTCACGAGAGTGGGTTGGGGATAGGAAAGGAAACCAATCCTATGGAATAGTGCCTTTATTTACAACTCTAGGGTACTCACAGTTGTCACAGGTACGTACGCGGGAATGTCACTGTACTGTCACACACACAGAAACGTCACTGCACTGTCTTGCGCGTGGAAACGTCACTGCACTGTCACGCGCGGTAATGTCACTGCACTGTCACACGCGTAAACGTCACTGCACTGTCACGCGCGGAAACGTCTCTCGCGCGTATTTACTGCACTGAACACTTCACTTCACTCACTATTACACTTTACTTTTTACTCACTACTTCCACTTTTACTTTTCTTCCTTTTTCTTCTTCCTTCTTCCTTCTTCGGATTTTACTTTCAAACTAAACTAAACTGGCGTAGGCCGCGCCTTGTTCTGCTTATATACCCCCCGGATGCGAACAATATCGCATCAAAGTTCTAAACTTAAGTCATAAATTTTCTTTTGTCTTCTTTTATTTCTGGCCCGTATTTTCATTCCAATTTAATCTAGAGTTATCTAGAAATTTGTTACAAAACTTCAAAAACACTATACGTGACTGTGATTTGAACCTGGGGTCTATGGATTCACAGTCCAACACCAAGACCGCTAGGCCAATCGTGTGCTGACGTGAGTGACGAAATTTCCCTTTAGATGAATTCTCCTAGTTTGAATTTGTGACGTTGACATTGTCATTATCACTTATCGTCCTACGCGACAATATTATTGTAAAGTTTGCCACTTATTAATTCCTCTCTGAAGTTACGTTTTGCCAGTGTTGTTCTTGATTTTATGTGTTGACAAACCATGTACTTCAGCTGTTTGCATTTGCGAAATTTTTGATCTTATGATTTTAAAAATACGTCTCCAGGACTCCCATACTAATAAAACGAACACCATTTCATTAACCTTTATTTAGTCTGAGTCATGGTATGAGCTCCATTTGCAATTTGCAGCCCTGCAGCAATGAGGACTCAATTAAAATAAAACAAAGAAATCTTTCATTGACATTTATTTTCGATTTTATTTATTACAAAACCTATCAATGAAGAATATAAAAACATGAATTGCTGTTTATTTCACTAAAACTCGAGAACGTAGTTAGTTTCGTAGCTACTTCGTGGTTATTTATCGATAAAGATGGTGTCCATCACTAGTCAAACAAAATGAAATTAAGGCATTTTACATAATTTCCCTTTCTCTTGGACCAATATCTTTAAATATGGGTCAAAAATATTTGAAAATATAATTATACATATAGAAATTTCACTGCCTACCGTGCCTCCTCCAAGGGAAATTTTGTCATAAACATCCTTTTATTGTCTGTCACCCATTCGTTTGGTGTGTTCCGTGTGTTTACCACAAATTTTGCAAGTATCGACACGTTTTCGTGGAGGCCTTTCAAAACCACCTCAAAAAAAATTTCAACCTCTTGGCGGGAAAACAAACTTCGTCAACTGAATGAATGAAAGAATGAACCAAAGACAAATTTTCCTGTGCAAAAGAGAAACTCTACTGTGAGAGTGAGATGACAGTAGCCTAATGGCCGCCAATATATAAATGTTGCGCAAATTCCATACAATCATACAACTGTCTATGGCACTTTCGACAGGCTGCAGCTCACTGTCAAGCCGGGTCTCCTGCACCTAAATTTTCGAAACATTACACAAAAACATGCAAACAAAGGGGCGTGGCTATACACAATTGTCTATGGCATACACATGTTTCTGCTTTCCAAAGCAGATGGAAAACATGCGCTGCGCGGGGCGAGAGGGGAAGGGTTTCTTTTTTAATTATTTTATGGTTTTGGGTACGAGTCCTTTGGAGCCTATCTCTATTATCTGCAATTGGTAAAACGCAGAACACATCTTCTAGTTCTTCGTCTGGCAAAAATGATGATAACAGTAATCAGAAATAAAAATTATTAGGTATCTGAAGTGTCATTTTTGAAACACGGAGTCACCTAAACGAATGGTTTTTCCATACAAAAAACCGTTCGTTTAGTGACTCCGTTTGAAAAGTAGCACCTCATGATGAAGTCAACCATAAAGAAATGTTTCATTGAAAACAGAAATTATTTGCAGGAGACGGTTTGTGTATGAAAAATAATATTTTTGTTTTTTTTTTGTTTCATGTTTTTTGTGTAAAGGCGGGTCTCCTGCACCAAAATATCCAAAACATTACACAAAAACACGCAAACAAAGGGGCGTGGCCATACACAATTGTCTATGGCATACACATGTTTCTGCTTTCGAAAGCAGATGGAAAACATGCCCTGCGCGGGGACGAGAGGGGAAGGATTTCTTTTTTAATTATTTTACGGTTTTGGTTAAGAGTCCTTTGAAGCCTACCTCTATTATCTGCAATTGGTAAAACGCAGAACACATCTTCTAGTTCTTCGTCAGGCAGAAATGATGATAACAGTAATCAGAAATAAATATTATTAGGTACCTTAAGTGTCATTTTTGAAACGCGGAGTCACCTAATCGAATGGTTTTTCCGTACAAAAAACCGTTCGTTTAGTTACTCCGCGTTTGAAAAGTAGCACCTCATGATGAAGTCAACCATAAAGAAATGTTTCATTCAAAACAGAAATTATTTGCAGGAGACGGTTTGTGTATGAAAAGTAATATTTTTGTTTTGTTTTTGTTTCATGTTTTTTGTGTAATGTTTCGAGATTTCTGGCGCAGGAGACCCGCCTTAATGTTTCGAGAATTCTGGTGCAGGAGACCCGCCTTCAGCCTGTCACTGTCATGTCATCATGTCATTTCTTATATTACCTATCTTTACTTTATTCCATCTCTAGTCTATGTTTGTGTACTTTTCTAGTTTTCTCTTCTAATCTTCTTCATGTATTGCATTGCATGTAGAATTTTCCATTATTACGCATCGCATTCATAAATTATATTTATAGTGCCTGTAAGTAAATTTATTTTGAAAAGGTACATATTTTGTTTGATCGATAGGGTACCAAGTACCATTAGTGAAAAAGACAAACGCCAAAGACTCTAAAATATTTTCCAGCTCGTAAGTAACTTAACAGTATTTCGTATTTTGTAAACAATTACATAGTACACTGTTAGGTAAATAACTATTCAATAAATGTAAAACCATTTGGTAGATACCTATGGATTCTAGCGTAGTCCTGGTTTCATTGGACAAATAACCATGAATATTTACTCCAAAGTTCACTCAAACTAAATTCCACAATATACTTCAATATTTCGCAAATTTTATCCTCAATTACTATATCTAGGCAAAGTATTCGTAGTATCTCTGTTCTATGCTTATCTTTCGAAGTACCTACTCTTGTGATCACCACTTTAATTGTGAAACACACCTGTTCAGCAGATATCCAGCTTATCACTAGGTAACATTGATACTTACTTACCTACTTTTAAATAGGTTAGGTAAGTCATGTTTACAACAGCCTTTTTTTAACATAGGTACTTAAAGTAATTTTATTTGCTAAATTGATGAGCATGCCGGTGAGGCTCAAAGGCAGAGTCTTTGTCAAAACCCATGCCGCATTTGAAGCGCCCCGACAGCATGCAAATCAATTGAAGGAATACATTTCTGTATATTTTTTTTTATCATTTTTGCATCACAGAAAATGGATGCGAATCAGAAATGTAATGGGACAATGTTAGTGTCTCCACATGCTGCCCTGTTGCCAGCAGATGATGGCCCTGTAGAGAGCTTGCCATGTTTGTCGCCAGTACAGATACAACAGGAGTATTATGAAAACTTATCGGATTGTGATTGGGTCAAGTAAGTAGAATTATTTTGCCTCTAGTTTTAAAGCCGCAACTTCAGGTCCTAATAAAAATCATCACTCAAATTTATACTATAATAAGATTTAGGATCAGTTTAGCATATTCATATACAATGAGAGGAAAGGAAAAATGGTCAATCCCTAGTGATCTGGTTCACAAGTAACAGAAAACGGAAATGAGGCGACCCATCTTGAAGTTGGGTGGATGACATCAAAGCTGTTGCAGGCAGCACATGGACCAAAGTGGCTAAGGATAAAAATAACCTATTGCATATAGACAGAGGAGGCGTAGACAGTATATAAGTATATAGATCTAAGCATAAAATGCAAACAGCTGTCTGAATAAAGTCAATATTATTATTATTAATAAGCATATTCAAAAGAAAAATTTCTGACTAAGCACAGTGCCCTGTACTATGTGATTTGAATTTCTTTAAACGATTCCAATACCAGTCTGCTGCATTTGCTGTGGCTGCAGCAACATGGGAAGTCATATTTGCGACACGTGTTTCGCCTCTCCACGAGGCTTCCTAAGGTACCAAATGAGTTGTTGATTGTTTTGTGGCCAAATGTCGAATGTCCTTCGACATTTGACTGCCAAACGTTTGGGTATGTAACTTTTACTTCCTCAAAGTAACACCTGTACCTATTTACTACCACAGTGCCCTATGCGACTGTGAGGCACAAATCCAAACTTCAGGTGACAGATGAGATTTTATACATCTACGAGATCTATATCTTATACCTTTAAATTAGCAATTCTTGTATATTTAATTATATAATTATAAATTTCTGTTATCTCGAAAATGGCTCTAACGATTTCGCAGAAAATTGGTATATGGGGGTTTTCGGGGGTAAACAATTGTTTTCCCAAACATAAGACTAATCTAGATCGATTGATCTAGATTAGTCTTATGTTTGGGAAAACGCGTGTTTTCGAGTTTTTTATGGGTTTTTCTTTCCACGCAGAATATGGTTGCTAATTTCGTCGCCCCGGCCGCTATAGGTTTTGGCTCAGCGGTTTAGAGATGTGGACCGCTAGAAAGAGTGTTACGGGTTCGAATTCCACTCGGTGACTTACTTTGTTTTGTTTATGTTCAAGTTTATTTATAATTTTTTATTTTGTATTGTTTTTAGACAAGTTTAAAAAATGTAGTTAATGTTTGAGATGTAACCAAGCAAAGCCCGGTCGCCCAGGTACTTATACTATATATGCTAATTATCAGTGACCACCACCTGAGAAATGAATAATAAATAATGTATTTTTATATTTTTAGGTATGAGAAATCAGACAGGAATCATTTGCTGCAAAATATAGCATTTGCGCTTTTTGGCGGGCCCAGCTCAGAAGGAGAGCTAGCGGAACTCCAAAGCAATCAAAGTGCTCATTTAGAAGGCTACACATCAAGGCAAAAGGAACAGGTCATGAAAGTTTACGAAAAGTTGTGTGAACAGAGTAAGTTTGTATTATTAAAAATATAGAAGCAATATTGTTTTTACAGATACTATAACTATATAGTTTATTTCTTCTCAACAATCAAAACATAGTCTATGTAAAATTATTGTATTTTCATAATATGTACTGTGTTATCTTTATCAAGCCAGTGGTAAGAAAAAAATTACTATTCATCCTTTAGATGGGGAAAAAAATTTGTTTTCAGAAGTAAATTTTAATTGCCACTAGATCTTACCATGACTATTATAGTATAGAACTAAATGACGAATTATTTTTGAAGCACATTCATTATTTTATTTTTATAAAGTTTATTTAACAATTAAAAGCTTTTTCATTTCTCAGGTAAATATTCACACAATGACGAAGACATAGTTATGTCAGTACTTCTCATAGTATGCGCAAGACCAAAACCAGTGAAATTCTACCAGTTAGAGCCAGCTAACTACTGGGTAGATTTGCACCAAAGAACTGACATTGATATTTGGTGCTGTCCTGTTTTTCGACTGCGGAAGTGCATCCCTACCACAGTGGGTGGTATGTAATATTTCTGTAGTATTTCGTACTGGTGATTTAGTCAATAGACATTACTCGAGGGTCCAAAATCTATTTCAAAAAATGAGTATTAGTGTATTTTCCTGTATCGGGAGTTTTACTCCACAAGCAATATAGTTTAGGCAGACTTATTTATTTATTTAAGCTTTTTCTTGAGAGTTTGAGGCCGAATCAAGGTTTTTCTTTTATATTATGCAATTTCCTGTACAGTTGAAAACAATTAATCACAAAGGCACAAGCTCAGTGAAGCTGAATTTATTTAAAACAATTTTATTATAGTGCCTAGTCTTGTAGCAAAGTATCTGCATAAATTTTAATGTCTCTTGGAAAATGCTCTTGGTACATGTTAGTAAAAAATATATTTGTTTAAAGTACGTGTCACGTCGCTTCGCTTTGCGGCTCGGTCTGAACTCACCCTAAGTCCCCTGGATGGGGCAGGGGGCCGCTACACACTATAATACTTCTCCATCTCGTTTAGTCTTGAGCAAAGCGCTTAACTTCAAGCCAATATAACCGGATTGACTTCGTTTCCGCTGTCATTATAACTACTGCCCAGTTTCATTTATTCTCTTGTTATATTTCATTAAATTGTTTAATAATGTTTACAGCCAAGTCATGCCGAGTCTACATAGACGATAATGCCAGAGTTTATCACGACTGGGAGTCGTATTTGATCGATAATACACAGCCGAAATGTGTCCTTATTGTACCAGAAAACGGAGAGTACAATGGAACTATTATTGAGGTAAGTACTAAAAACCACTACTAACGTAAATGTCTTCATATCTTAAACATAATAGGTAGGTGTGTTAAAACGTGAGCGTATCTAATCTATACAGGGTGGAATTGAATTCGTTGGCATTCTTCTAAGTATCTCCTATACCCATGATACAAAGTAATTTAACACTACAATAGTAAAACTTCAATCAAAAGTCGTCATTTTCATACTCAAGAAAACCTCTAAACATGCGTTAGACTCTTTGATAGATACCCTTACTGCAATTATAAATAAAAAAACTAGTCGTCATTATTCATTAAACTTACGAAAAATAAATTAATTATAATAGTATTAATTTCGTCGCGTCGTGGTACCCTTACATTCGTTCCTACTCCTACTATATATGGTACATTATAAGTAATTGGTTTATTGATATGTATGTATTATTTGCATGTATGTATATGTATAATAGTATTTGTGTAGGTATATTGGATATATGTATATACTTCTGCGCCATATCCAGTTTATTTTACCCGAAGTCCTATTAGTGTGGTTGCCTGTAAGAAATTGCTTTTGCGATAAGGCCGCCATTGTACATCGCATACTGTGTTTGTTACATTTACTTTTCTGTATTCTTGGGGCAATATATTATTACTATACTCAAGCGTTCGTATGACACGACCCGTCCCCACTCGACTTTCAACCTTATTCACGTAAGTTAAAGTCTACTTTTGTATGCCGACCGGTCGCGCCGCTCGGCGTATCCGTATCCATCCGAGGTCTTTGAACTTGCGGCTTGTAGGTATCAGTAGGCGCGCACGACTCGAAGTGTTTAGATACTTTATTCATTTTTCTTACTTTTTGATACTTTTTAATTACTGCATTAATTGCAGTGTTGTTGCCACCAATGATTTCAATTGCACCCTGTATAAATATTAACATTAACTTTTAAATATTGGTAAAGTGTAACTATAAACTAGTATCAACACTGTTGATAATAGTTAAAGTGTAACTAACTATTATCAACAGTGGTTGATACGTTAGTTACACTTTAGGTTTGTCTTGTAGGTGTTGATTTAACACCTACAAGACAAACTGCATTCCTTTTAATGATTCCTCTATTTAGATCATTTGTACAAAGAAAAATCTGAGACCAGTGATGGCCAAACTTACACACACGACAACCATCAACCAACCAAATATATAGAAAACTTAGTTTGTAAATTCTGCCATATTGCGAAAGAAACTTGGGTATAACAACATTGTTGTTATATGTATGTTGTTATTTAGTGTCATTTCCATAAAGGCCGAGCCAAACGAGCGTCATTTTATTTTCCGTTTCAGTATAGCACGAACACTGAACGGGACTTTTGAGTAAAACTGACTACATCCAAAATAACGCGACTCTCACCTCAAAAATTTTTGCCCATTTAGCTTAGCCGTAACACAGCTCAAAAATGATTAATAAGATGTCAAAACAGTTAGATTATCGACCTTTATGTGACATACGTGACGAAACTATTATAGCCTCTTGGGATGCTCGCGTAGTAGATACCAAGTTCTTTTTATAATGTAAGTCAAAACTTAATACTATCTCTTTTCATTCATTTTATCTAAAATTGACCTCTTTCAGGGGGAAGAAGCATTTGCAGTTAAACTGTCCGTCGTGCCATCACCTACACTTGGTCTCAAAGCGCGAGTACTCAGTTCTGCTGACACAGCCAGCACAGTAGCGTCGTTGGGTGCACTTGGAGTGTTAGGAGTTGCTGCTTTTACTCCCGTGGGACCGGTGGTATTGGCTGGTGCGGCGGTAGCATCAATCACAACAGGAATCTATGGCCTTATGCGATCGTCAATGCATCTACGGGATAGGAGTGTTCATGAGCAGGTAGGTTTTCGGGCGTCTGTTAAGTGACGCGGGCGTATGCGTGGGTTTCAGTCTATCTCTGTCACAAACTCTAAGTGCGAAAGAGATAGCAGAATCCTTCGCGGGTAATCTCGGTTTGTCTCTGTCGCACGTAGCGTTTGTGACAGAGATAGACTGAACCCGCAGCGTGCGCCCGCGTCACTTACGACAAAAATATGGGTGTGCTATAAATTTTACGCCAATGTCATTCGGTCTGTCTGTCTGTCTGTAGCGCTCGAACGGATGGACCGATTTCGAATTGATACCAAAAGAACGTTGGATCGAATGTGTAAAGGAGGATATGCGAAAGAAGGGGGTGACGGGAGATAGAACAAAGTGGAAGGAACTCACATGCTGTGCCGACCCCACATAAATAGTGGGACAAGGATAAGGCAGAAGAAAAATGTATTGAAAACAATGAACGTCTTTCGCAGACCATAAGCCCCACGGACTCCGAGGCGCGCGGCAGTTGGCTGAACATAGCAGCGTCTAGCGTGGGGCTGGCGGCCGGCGCCGCGAGCAGTCTGCTGTCGCGCTCCGCCGCCGCCGGGACTAACCTTACTAAGGTACATTGACTTTGTACATCTTTGACCGCACTACGTTGATTTTGCTTTTTTTATAAAGTTTTTTTTCCTCATTGGCTTTGCATTGGCTACTTGTTAAAATCTGATGACCAACTAGATAACTATTTTACAATAGTAGTTTATGATACAAGTAGGGTAAATTGTTTATTACAACAGTCAAAGCCGGTTGACAAACTAGCGGGCGAAGCCCGCGCGTTTTTCTATGGAACCTAGACTTGTAATGGACATTACCACACGTGTGTCATACTACGTTTTTCAACACATTAGTGAGGAAAAAAGAACTTTAATAATAAAACAATTTAAATCTCGCTAAAGATTATTTTTTTCAAACGGCAGATTTATAAATTCATTTTAGTGTTGTTACAAGAATTTTACTCTTATATATAAAATTGAATAATTTGAGTAAAACAAGGTTTCGGTATGAGTCTAGGCTGGCTGAATGCAAAGATTTTGTTTCAAAAATAATATATGATATTTTGGATTTATAGAATCTTATTCCTAAAACATTGAAAAAACACTTTACCGCACTTGTGTGGTAATATTTACCGCATGATTTCGAATGTGTGCGTAATGAATGGTAATATATAAGTAAATTCAGTGTGGTAAATAGCACTTTCCGAGCTAATGTGTTGAAAAAAGTATTTCGTCATTATATGATTTATGAGTTTCGCGGTAACAATGACAATAATAATCGCGAAGTACCGTAATACTAATAACAGTTTTTGTTGCATTGACTGTTTGTTAAAATCAGATCTGATGACCAACTAGTGCATAAATAATTTTTGATAACTAAAATCCGACTTCGCCCCCAAACTACACGACCATTTTGATAAAATGTGCAAAGAAAAGCTTTACGTTTTCACAAAAAATAATAATTGGTATTTCCATACTAAAGTGTGCAGCCGCCCGGGCAATTTGTGAGGAATGTACATATATATATATATATATATATTTTGGTTTCTTTACTGTTATTTTATTTTTATTATGCTATAGTGATCTAGTATAGCTCTTGATTTGATTTATTACTGGTTTGTCCCTTCCACGTTGTACATGCTTGTTGTATTAATTCTTCATAGTATAGATATTTGCGATCATATAAAAAATAAATAAATAAATAAAAAGTTTTTATTGTGGAAAGGCACTCTACATACGCGGATTATACAAAATTTTAATGACAAAGTGGTGGTGGCGAGGTGGGAAGAACCAGGTGAACAGACAGCACCAGAGCCAAAACTAGGTCCAGCCTGTATTTTGAGGTCTGCCTATCCACCAGGCCCCACACCATCCCGCCCCAATTCATACATTTGTAGGTAGGTAGGTAGGTACCTTAATTCTTAATATGAAATTAATGTTCACAAATATATATTTTTTCAGACAGGCCAAGCTCTCGCAGTGTCTGTGGAGGTGCTTCGCCACGCCAACATTGTCACTGGCGGAGCCGGCGTCGTCAACAGCCTTGTGCATATTATTCTCAAGGTAAGTGCCAAAGTTGTACTGTGTTCTATACTTTTCTATGTAAGTTCATTAGCTTGGACTGTTAGGTAATGTAATAAAGTTCAAAGATCTATTGTTATTTCAAATATTAGAATAAACCACACAGATTGAAAAGCTAGCCTCAAAGTGCAAGCGTGTCAAAATAGTGCTTTTAAGCTTTTGACACGCTTGCACTTTGAGGCTAGGCCAAACTGTGTGATTTATCCGTATATATTTATTATTTAAAATAACAGTAGATCTTCTCTTGAAATATCCTCACACACAACCAATCCTACACTATTTAAGCTCTTGAAATATCTTTACACACAACCAATCCTACACTATTTAAGCTCTTGAAATATCTTCACACACAACCAATCCTACACTATTTAAGCTCTTGAAATATCTTCACACACAACCAATCCTACACTATTTAAGCTCTTGAAATATCTTCACACACAACCAATCCTACACTATTTAAGATCTTGAAATATCTTCACACACAACCAATCCTCTCTATTTAAGCTCTTGAAATATCCTCACACACAACTAATACTACACTTTTTAAGCTCTTGAAATATCCTTACACACAACCAATCCTACACTTTTAAGCTTTTGAAATATCCTTACACAAAACCAATCCTACACTTTTAAGCTCTTGAAATATCTTCACAACACAACCAATCCTACACTTTTAAGCTCTTGAAATATCCTTACACAGAACCAATCCTACACTTTTAAGCTCTTTAAATATCCTTACACACAACCAATCCTACACTTTTAAGCTCTTGAAATATCTTCACACACAACCAATCCTACACCTACACTTTATTTAAGCTCTTGAAATATCCTCACACACAACCAAACATACACTTTTTAATGATTTTCTGTAAAACAAAGCTTTCATTTTGCAGTACCGCAAGCACGGCGAGAAACCAACGAAGCTGGAACTGTTCCAATTCACGGCCGCAACCCTCTTCTTTTGCAATGCGGTGATGTCCAACCGGACCGCGCAAAACATCATCGAGGAGGCTCAAGCTGCCACTATTAATGACTACCGGGCTTCTCTCAGGAGTAATCGACACAGGTATTGAATTATTTATACCTAGGGGTACAAGTTTCAAGTTATCTAATGATAGGTAAATTAATATAGTTAAGTATTATCTTTAAAATCAGTTTTGCCTACTTTGGCATAAGCGTGTTTTCCATGCATTGAAATCTGAAATTAACAGATCCCATCTCTTTTTCTACTATACTTTTATAAATCAGATTCAGTCAAAGAAATAAAAATATTGCAATTTGTAGGTACAATATCCTTGCATTTAATTACAGGAAAATATTCGACAAGTTGAGCGCAGAGTCCCGCAGAGTCCAAGGCGACGTTCAAGGAAACACAGAAGTTATACGAGGCATCAAGAACATCGTCAACAAGGACCAGTACTTCTCCGACGTGCTCAGAATCAACAAGGACGTCAACCAGCACAAATTGAGGATCTCAATGACCGCAGACGGTGAAGTTAACATAAACGCACAACATAAGTTTAACCCTTCAGAGCTGTCTAGTCTAGGAAAAGAAGGTAGATCACAACTTTTCAGTAGTCTAGGCCCGGCTTCGGTTGCGACGCGAAATGTCCCCACACGGTTAACGGCTTCCACGACCGCTGTGGGAAGATACGAAGAAGAAGACAGGAGTGTAATGGTCGGTATACATCCCGGAGAAATTTTGCGCATTGGGTCACTGCTTGTGCGTGTGAGCTCATCCGGCGCTGAAAATGTAGCGTTGTTACTTGAAAACCTTAGCCAAGATGTTTACGCTAATCTAATGACGGTCACATTTAACATGCTCTCCAAAATGCTGCCTGAGGAGATAGCAAGACTAAGGTTGCTCAGTCCCGATGAAGATTTGATCGTTCAAATAGTGAAATTCGTTTTTAATTACATGAAACACGAAAGGCCTTTGGGAGAGGCGTGTCGGGATGATAATGGTATAATGTTAGTGCTCAGAGAGTTCTTCCAAGAAGGAGTTGTGCGTCAAGATACGATTTTACTCTTGAAAGATCGCCTTATGATGTATATTGACAATGAGATGGACCAAAGGCGTCAACTATATCCGAATAAAAAGCAAATAATTTGCGCTATGTGCCAAGGCGTCAGGTTTGCTTGATTGCTCTTTTATCAGAATGTTTTTGGCAAAATATAGTTTTATGATTAAATCAAAGATTTTTTGGGAATATAAATCTTATTCGATATAATTTAGTAGGTACTTATTAAAAGTATAAAACATTACATACAATAGCTCCCATTGGTTCTATCACAGAACTAAGAACTATTTAACGGAGTTGAGTATGTTTAGTATGCGATCTGATATTTTGTCACCGCCCAGGTGAAAAGTATGTAGAATTTTCGTCTTCTTACCAGAAAGTTATAGATAGCAAACTCAAGGCGCAAATTGCGAAGGGGTAAAATGCCAATCTCAGTGCTTAAATAGATCAGTTAGGATCGTCTCATCTATGTATATCAACGTGCTTCAGTAAGCAGTGGCTTTAATCACCCCTGGGAAAACAGGCGCGATAATATGTATGTATCTCAACGCTTTCTAGCAAGTTAGTTGTACAAAACAACACCTAAAGATGCTTTAACGATAACCAAACATATCACATTTTGAAAATTATATAACTTTTATAACTATTTATACTTCACAACTGATATATTAATATTTTTACTAGTATTCATATACTAATGTTGTATTATTAGGTATAAAAATATAATCTTATGAATATCTGTTAGTAAAGAAGTTATATGATATTATGTAAGTATATGATGCAGTTGGATTGTTTAATCCGCTGTTTGACAAAATATCTAGCTGTTTACCATTACAGCTAGGTTTTGTAAATCAGTTGAAAATCTTTTAGTTCGTTCGGACCACGTGTAGGTTACCATGATTAAATAAAACTATATAGTGAGTATCCAACAAATATATGACGGGAAAATAGTAGCTTGTTAAATCACGCGTGGCATGAAAATAAAACATTTATTCATCTTCTTACTTATTCTTACTATGTAATCCAGTCTCCAACATCATAGAACCCCAACAAGAAAGATAATCAGCTTGATGCAATTGGATATCATCATCATTTCAGCCGCATAACGTCCACTGCTGGACGAAGGCTTCTCCAATTGGCTATCGAAATGCTGCAAACTCGACATCTCAATGGCATAGCGGTTTCTTACATACTTTTTTTCCTTTACTTGTTCCATGTGAATTTTCTAGACATGGGTAACTCCGGACTAGAAGATTCAAATGAGCCGAATACTAAACAGGAGCCGATAACCCAATCAGCTCCGAGCAAATGTTACCGACTCTCGCGAGTTATTTGATCCCCGTCGTAGATACTTAGCTCATCGGCGCTCTTCGGCTCGCGTCACTCGCGATCCGCTAGTCATTCGTTTCGGCTCAACCGCGTCACGGGTGTCAAGATCTCGGGACTCGGAAGGAATCGGACGGATTCTTCGGTTATTCATCGTGCGCCGCCAACCAACGGCAAATTATATTATGATAGAATAAGATGCGAATATTTTTTCTATAAATAAGAACAAGACAGATATTTGTTACATTGTTTGCTCCAATACAGCTACAGACAGAGCCCGGTATCGGTTTCAATATATATTGAAACCGGTACCAAAACGGACGTGTGTATTCTTTCGATCCAAGATCCGATAGCGAAACTTAGCAGATCATGCAGCCGGAGTCGGTAAGGGAGTAGGAATAAATAAGATGAGTCGGTACCGAATGAGGATTCAGATTAGGTGAGCCGAAACGCACCTCGGAGTCGAGATTATCCATGTCTAGAATTTTCTATCGTGCCGGATGACGGGCGTCGAAAAAACAATATGGGAACCTAGAAAAATGTCTGCTTTAATTCTTCTCATTAATTTGCAGTCCTAAATCATAGACGATGTCGCCGTTGTCTCTCGATAAAAATGAATATTTCCGGAACGCGGTAAAGAATTTACCTTATCGGAGGCTATATTTATTTGTTTCTGTGGTACTGACAGCTACAAGTGGCAGAGTTCCGAACTTACAAGTTTTGCGCCCAGTTTGCGCCACGACATTGATGACACGTGATCTAAACTTTAGCGTTTTGTTAAGAGGGCCCTTCCCGATCCGTCAATCGTCAACGCGAGCATGGTTGAAAATGCTTGTTGTTTCATCCAGCGCAATGATAGAAAAAAAAGCAAAGTGAAAAAAGAAAGATAGCACCTGAGCGCTCAGTTTGCATTATATTGTACGAAATTAGTATTATTATTTACTATTCATTGAACGAATATTAACTTTTCATAGGGTGCGGAAATTTCATAAAACTTGTTCCACGTAATACGTGTTTTTCAGTAAGCCTTACGAGTGTGTGAAATAAATGTTTTTTATTGAATCTTCATTACATTTGCAAGGTTTGTATGCAAATATTTTTTTTACTTTTACAATTCATGAGTACTCGAGTAGATCGGCTGAAGTTCAGGTAAATTTGTACAAAAAAGCAGATTTTTGAAGACTTATACCGAATTTGTTTTTCCAAATTTTAATTTTTAATTTCTATAGAAACCTAGATATAGCGCACAAGATTCCTGTTAGTTCAAAACTTTCAAGAAAGATCTGTTACAATTACAACGCTATAATCACGTTCGAGCGTTTGTATGAAAAGTAATGCGGGTTTGCCGCTCTCATCCAGCTGAACGATTTTCATCTATTTTATAAATTAGTTGTAATGCCAAACAACTAGAGGTTTTGTTAAACAGCGAATTATACAATCCAACTGCGGCGTATACATTATTCCAATATTTATTATTTATCATTATAGCCCCTCACTAATTGGTTTTGTATGTTATATTTATTGTCTGTGCGTCTATTTACATAATTTAATTATTTTCCAATTAGTATTGGAATTGGAAAATATCGTTACGACAGGTAAGTGTCGTATGTATTATTTGATGTACTTTGTATAGGTACAAACCTTCCTAATTGTTGAAGTGTTCGTGTTGATGCTATATTTTAATCTTATTTGGTATATTATATCCAAAAAGCTATATGTTTGATTGCCGTCTGGTCGAAGGTGGCCAGTATGCATATTAATATGTTCAATTGTATAAAAAAACTCACTTTAACTTAGACGATCTATAGTGCATAGAATATTAGGTCTA
This sequence comes from Acrobasis consociella, assembly GCA_963555685.1. Taxonomy (NCBI): domain Eukaryota; kingdom Metazoa; phylum Arthropoda; class Insecta; order Lepidoptera; family Pyralidae; genus Acrobasis; species Acrobasis consociella. Next base: position 9,624,159 of record OY743115.1, read on the forward strand.
AAAATATGCTGAAACTATTTTAAGGGGAGATTCAGTCCGTGATGTTGAACAACTTTTCCCAAGGAACTTAATCAAAACATGAAAAATATTTCTTTGCTTTCCATGCAAACATCAGCTGATCGGTCAACTTGTATGTTATAACCAAAAATCACTTTTCATATTTCGATATATGTTCCTTGGAGTTGTTCAGTATCATGAACTGAATTCACCCTTTAAATAGTTTCAGTATATTTTGTTAGACCTTATATACTCGTAAGTACGAAAAATCTAAAATCAAAAAAGCTTTTGTGAGCTCCCATTGGCACAAATTTAATATTAGTTTAAACTTTAGTCGCAATCCTATCGCTCTTTGACTCGTGCTAAAACTACTGTTTAAAACTGTGAAACTACTTTTTTTATTAATTTAATATCTTAAAATATTAATAACATACATTGTTATTGATAGGATTGTTTAATTGGAGCACTGTTCTGTGATATTTAGATAAATTAGTAAAGCAACGGAAATAAATGCACATACATATATCATATACGTCCACTAAACAAAAGCTTATGGCCTGAAAGTCAGGCTGTATATTTGATAGAATTTATAGGTATGAATAAGACATCTCGTTACCTAGATATTGTTGGTCATTTAACAAGTCATATGGTTGAGCTATCCTCATACTATACGACTGCAAGCAGTTACACAGGCATTTTTTATTGAGCACTTTTTAAAAATAGATGCTAATCAATTTGTTTCTTATGCCAGACACAACTTCTTATATATTGACATGTGATTATTTGCTTAGTAGATCTACTTTTCGTTATAGGCCTTTGAACATTTAGGTATTGGACTAAGTATATTATTAAAAGCTTTTTGTGGCGTTCCTTTTCATAAAATATTTTTATTCTTTTTAATCCACATCGAAAACTAGTGGTGTGATATAAACAGAAAACGGTGGCTCCCTCTATTGTAACCGTATGGTACGGAGGCCATATGCTATATCCAATCCATTCTACAAAACATCAGCTACAAGAGCTATTATCTCACGTCAATTTCTAACTACTCGACTTCTTGGACTAATAAGTGTAAGGGAGATCTGTAAAATGAAACGACAGTCGTACGATAATGTAGTCTTAATGTTTTTGACAGTGCAACGCAGCCCCGTAGAAACGTACGTACGCATGTCTTGTTGTTTTTGGAGTAAAGGTCCTAAATGAGGCACTACTTTTACATTCTTACCATTGCTAAATCTATTTTAGTTAAGACATATTTTGTCTCGTTCTTCATTGTCAAATATTGAAAAGAGGGAAAGGGACAAAACATGTTTTACTAAAATAGGTTTAGTTTGTAAATTTTTATGTAAATTAGAGGTACATGTTTGTGAATGAGGCCAGACGACAAGGCGTTCGCTTTGGCTAGGTTTTGGTCTAAAGACATTTTTTACTCGATAAAAAGAAGTCTCACGATATCGTGTCACCTAAATAATTCTGGAGGTACTTACCTCTCCATTATAATATGATGGTTCCATTGCCACTGGATCAATAGATGGATCGGATGGTGACATTTGAATAAAAATCATCAACAGCATACTCGTTGCGACGTTATAGAATAACTATTCTCCGTATTAGAAGAGCTGTCACGTTTTCGATGTAGTGATTCTAAAAATCTCATCACAATTAGCAATTTGTAAGACTGCATTGAATGTACAATTGGTAACACATTAAACGTAACTGCCACAGGTTTTATTACGTTGGAATAAAGTCAATTTCTCAAAAAGTTTACGTTTATGTGTAGCCTTGTGAGCGATCGGGGACTTGATCACGTCATCTAGACGCTCACGAGTCCTAACTATAAAAATATATGATTTGTGCTTACTGTGCCTTGTGATATTGATAAATCTATAAACACTATTATCTTATAAATAAATTATATTTACCTGGATATTAATGTGTTTTTTTTCAAGAAGTTTCCGTTTTATTTGTACCTACCTATTTATGATTAATTTTAAGTTCATTTTTAGGGTTCCGTACCCAAAGTGTAAAAACGGGATCCTATTACTAACTTCGTGATGCCGCTATAAGAAAAAGTACTAAAAACAAAATAAAGTAAATATTTAAGCGGGGCTCCCAAACATCAAACGTTATTTTTTATAGATAATGGTACGGAACCCTTCGTGCGCGAGGCAGACTCGCACTTGGCCGATAATTAGAACTAGCTGCTTGTGCCCCAATGCTGGGCAAAAGCTTTCCCTCCCTACTTTCACAATTCTCTATCCTGAGTCTCTTCCCTCCAATCCTTGTCGTAACAAGTCATCTGACCATCTTGTTCTAGGCGTTACTCGTTATCTTTTCGATCTTTTGATACCCATCAGTGGGAATCCAGTTAGTCATAGGTACCGTCCACAACCTTTGTGATGTTTTAGGTTCGTGTTGTGTGAAAATAATTGTAATAATGTTATTTATGTAAATTATTAAAGTAATTTATGTAACGGTAAAGTGATTTATTGCGTATCGGAATTCAATTATCAAGAACTTTCATAAAAGTCTCCTTGTCTAATGGGTTTTCGGTTAGTGGTGGTGGTGGATTGTACTCGAAAAATTTCGCTATGAAATACCTGTGAACAAAACAAGTTTATTCAATAATATTTGTGTGTCAAAGATTACTTTCCATTTGTTTACCTATAAAAGAAGCTTAAAATGATAATTACATTTTATGATGATGATGCTTCTATAGAACCCCCGAAGGGCCACCACCGATACCCAATCAATACAGATTAACACAAGAGAAAGGTCACATTGCCATACTAGTATCTCAACAGTAGCCAGCATTGCATGGAATCACAATTAAGCGTCGGGTGTTGCGTCCAATAGTACCCCGAGATACACCAAATGACCAAGTCAATATTGAAACAGAAAGTAAAAGAAACATTACCACACGAGTATCTCAACCGTGACCAGAACGGCTGCAGCAGTGGTTTGGGCAGCTACTTTGGCCGGCTCCGACGATCCTCTCAACGCAGCAGCCAACATGGCGTCTCCAGCGTCGGATGCTGCTTCCAGAGCTGCTACCAGGAGTGCTGGGGCGGCAAGCCAACGGGCGCCTCGTCTCCACCAAGATTGCTGTAGATTATTTGAAAATTTGATCGTTTGGACCGTGCGAGAATACAACTTGAACGAGAATACACCTGCAATGAATACTTGTAGATTCACACAAATGATCATGTCGTTCAGTCTAACTTACCTATATTTTAAAAAACTTAGATACTAAGTATGTACGTTCACGTATATTGGCGGCATTAACATAAATTAGAGTGAAAAACATTGTGGACCAGATACTAAACATTTTAACCGATTTTTAGCTCCAAAGCACAACGCGACCTGGAAGCGGTTTTAACCAACCGAAGTTAGCTTATATAATTAAAGTAAACTTACCTTGGACATAACAGCGATAAGAAGCAGCAAAGAGCTAGCAGCAGTAACAAACGCGCTCAGCTTCCCATAACCCATTACCAGGCGAATGGTAGGTTTGGTAATGCTGTTGAAAATACACATTTGTTACAAAGTTATTTTTTATAATCAGTATAGTATTGAAAAGCTAAGACTATGTAGGCAGCATGCACAGTATCTACGCAAAGTCATTTTATTTAGGCTACCTTTACGTTTATTCCTAGTAGTTCCTTTTGACTTTACTTACTGGTACTTTTTTTTGTCAAAAAGCACTTCTGGGATTAGGTAAACACTACATTGAGCCATTATTTTCCACCCAAAACGAGTAAGTATGTTATTATAGGCTTTCGACGCGATTCCGAATTAGATTCAGTAAACTAAAACTAAAATGGAACTGCCTAAGCTTTCTTTTTGTAACTTGTTTTCATAGATAATGAAATAACAGGTCACAAATGGTCCTACACTTACCGTCGAGCAAAGCTGACATTGCTGAGTTTCTGAGCTACATCATCGTCTTCTAACTCCAGCTCAACCGGCTGCGAAGCAAACGCGCACGCCGACATCGACACGCCTAGTAACGCCACTAGTAGCGCCCGGAGCTTCATGCGAACCCCCTCAGAGGTGTCATTCATGCTGTTCATAGCATTGATCTGTCATTACAAAAGAACACAGGATTAAAATTATCATCATCATCACCATCAGGTCTTTTTGTCTCAACTGCAGGAGCACTCCCTCTCTGTACTACCAGAGCCATACTTGACCAGAGCAGCCAGAGGACTTGGCTTACACACTCCTCGCTTGCCAGACGGTTTGGAGAGGTCTTATTGATGTTTATAAGCTTTGTTTCCTAAGTCGCCTTCCATGACATCCACTTTGAAGAAAGGAAGACTAAGTGGTCCTATTCTACTCTGCCGGATATCACACGGCATGAAGCCACGGAATAAAAATTATACCAACTGCTTATGACGCGTTAGAGATGCGTAACATGGATAGAGATAGAGAATTTTTAAGGACGGACTTAGGCCCTGATATGGGATGTAGGAACTTAGGCAATCAACCTTGTCACAAATATTTGAAGCGGAGATTAAGTCCGTCTAAGTATATGCGTACATGTGCACAACGCCGTTTTGCTTATTTTCAATAAATATTTTTACCTTTTTTTCATGTTTAAAACGGAGCCGGTCGAGGTAATTGACGCTCTCCGTTTCCATCGTTCAGTACAAATGTCAGAATATAATCATGGTTTAATAATTAACTTGCATTTGGCTTCGCTACAAGATTATCGCATTATTACATATTAAATATTTGAATCTTAATTAATTTAGTTGACACTACATGGCAGTCATATTTTAAAACCAAAGAGAATAAACGTGCAATATCTATGAAACAAAAATCAAACATTAAGTACCTATACATAAACTCACCAGTATTTTCAGTAATTTTGTGAATAATTTTTTAAAACTTAAAACTAAGTTCGCCTCTAAACTACACAGCCGATTTTGATAAAAATAATATGAGACCACCTCGCATGTATACCCTTTTATACAAAAAAAGATTTTTTTAAATCGGTCCAGTCGTCTTCGAATAATCGGTGAACATACATAAAAAAAGAACGTGACGAGGTGACAACATCCTCCGTTTTTGGAAATCAGTTAAATAAATCTTACTCTCTACTCTTTTCATAGAATCTACGCAAAAAGGTCCTGTTTGTCTCTTCCCCTCACAGTGCATCCCCTGCAAAAACGAGGCGCTTTTGTCCGCAGAGGTATATAAACCCCTGCATCATCAAAAAAGTCTCCTCTGAAGACTTGCCCAACACAACACACGCGGCGCGCGGACATTAACATACTAGCCGAAGCCCGCGATTTCGTTCGCGTGGACTTTATGATTCAGGAAAATGCTTAAAAGGCTGTACAACTTTTGATAAGGTGTCATTTTTATATTTCTTATACTTTAGATGGACCATTATGGTTCTGCACCAGGTGTTGAATTTTACAAAATCAATTATACTTACCCTATATTTTGCCCAGGCTTATCAGCTATATAAAAAAAGTTTCATTTGAATCCGTAAAGTATTTCCGAAGTGGAGGAGTTCCATGTACAAACAGACAGTCATTTTAAGGGTTCCGTACCCAAAGAGTAAATAATTGGCCAAGTTCGTGTCGGGCCACGTGCAGTGTAGGGTTCCGTAGTTGTTAATGCCAACTTTAAGTTCACGTCACTAAAAACGTCTAAAACATCTAAGTATCTATTAAATTTACTTACTTTGGGGCTAGCTCAATCAGTGTAATTTGTCCCTATATATTTATTTATTATTTATTTGTATGAAATTTACCTTTTCGAGTACATTTTATAAGTTGATCGCCTATAACTTTTTAATTTGTTATCCCTTCTTAGTTCTGATAGTTTTCCTTTAAACTACATTATATATATATACTATAGCTGTGATTTTTTTCACGTGTCCATATATAACCGTTTAGCAGATAGATGGGGGAGACACGTGACTTTAACAAAAAAAAACACTTTAAACCTAAATATTTTAGACACGGATCCCTAAATCGAAAAATGGTGTTCCCAAGCTCACAATATTTTGGAAAGACCTATTCAAAGATGCCCCACATAATGTGTTTGTACAGAAAAAAATATTGACTTTCTCTTTACTTGTATTGCAGCTGCCCTAAAAAAAATTATTTCCATCTTTTATTTTACGACTTTTTCCCCATGATTGATATACAAATCCATGCCAAATTACAGCTTTCTAGTACTTATAGTTTCTGAGTAGGACCGCGGATGGACAGACAGACAGACAGACAGACAGACATGGCGAAACTATAAGGGTTCCTTGTTTACTACGGAACGCTAAAAAGGGACCCTATTACTAAGACTTCGCTATCTGTCCGTCTGTCCGTCTGTCCGTCTGTCTGTCACCAGGCTGTATCTCAAGAACCGCGATAGCTAGACCGTTGAAATATTCACAAATCATGTATTTCTGCTATAACAACATATAGGTACTAAAAACAAAATTAACTAAATATTGAAGGGGGGCTCCGACACAACAAACGCGATTTTTTTGCCCCTTTTTGCTTGATATCAATAATGGCAACAGGTAAGCACTTGAAATATTCAAAATACTGTTATATTTTTGCTTTCATAATAAATTCATTTAAATAAAAATTATATATAAGCTCCCATACAAAAAACTCGATTTTTATAGATAATGGTACGGAACACCCCGTGCGCGAGTCCGAGTCGCACTTGGCCAGTTATTTTAAATTAGACTCTATTACTTGTCTCCATCGCCCCAAATATTTTTTTGGAAATGTATTCACTGTACAGACACATTTTTTTTACTGTTTTATTATATTTAACATATGATATAAATATCTATACATACTTACATAGGTACAGCGATGCAAAGCGTGTCGTGTCCGTTGCTTCACCAGCTACCAAGTCAGTTTTCTTTTTGGGGTCTCCGAAAAGAAAGGAAGGACAAAAGTACGCAACTTTTGTCTATTCCGTTCGCTTAGTGTCCTCTCCTCGGTCATTCTTAGTACTTTATTCTGTTTATCAGGAAACTAAATAAGTATATTGAGATACCCTATTAATAGTCCTTAGTCCTGGCAGGAATCATCACCAGGTCTTTTTGTCTCCACTGCAGGAGCACGACTCACGACGCTTTTTGTAATACCAGAGCAATACTTGGCCAGAGCAGCCGGAGGATTTTGGCCTACACTCTCCTCGCTGGCCAGACGGGTTGGAGAGGTCTTATTTATGTTAGCTTTGTTTAGATTGTATTTCCTGAGTTGCCTTCTACGTCGTCCACGGGAGCACTTGGAGTAGCCCATTTCTACTTTGCTGGAAAACAACCGGCAGACATCAATATAATTGCAATAGAGATTTTAGGTTCCCATGTTTTTCTTATTGATGTAAACTATCAGGTTGTCAGGTAGTTCTAAAGAGACTACGGTTCGGTGGGACCAAGGCAAACTTGATATAACTTGCATGGGAGCGCCTATATACTTACATATAAGTTGGAATATATGTCTATAGTTATCCTATAAATACCTTTCTACTTACTGTGTCTATTTTTACTTTTAACAACTCTTAAGTCTTTGCCTTGCCCTCAGCGGTTTTCCATTAAAAAAAGTAAACAATTATTCATAATTTTTTTATTTCATTTAGGCACGCAGTCAAATGTTTCAACCTTACAAGTCGCAAATACACAAATATTTTCGAAAAACACAAAACTCCTGCAAACAGTTGAATATCATCAGCAAAACAGCTGGTACTTTGTGTCGAAGTCTACACAACGATTTTATATTTATTTGCGAAAATATGAGTAACACATTAATTATTTCTACTGCAATCAAAAATAGCTGCCCCACCAGATGTGGCAAAAACAATGCCGGATTCTCCTGAAAAAAAAACCAATATTTTTTATAACTAAAATAATCTTATCTCATACCTACGAGTGATCTCGGAAACGGCGCTAACGATTTTGCTGAAATTTGGTATGTGGGGGTTTTCGGAGGTAAACAATCGATCTAGATAGTCTTATGTTTGTGAAAATGCGTGTATTCGAGTTTTCATGCGTTTTTTTAAGACCTGAGAATGAGAATATGATACCACCGAGCAAAGCTCGGTCGCCCAGGTACTAACTCCTTAAACAGCAAAGCTGATTTACACTTGTTTCGGATTTTTAAGATTCGTGAGTAAACTTTAGTTAGTTATTTGCTTAAATTAATTTAAAGTTTTTACGTTTTTAAGTACAACCTTTTCTTGATTCTATGATTTTACCTGTAAAATCAGTATTTTCACCGATATGGGGGTCGAGTGAATGGGCGAGATTTGAATCATAGTAATAGGCGATGCGGCTAGCAACCCATCACTATTTTGATTCCTTTTCCATCTTAACACCCACTATCACGCTAAGCGTGGCCTGTAGGTCTTACGGCCCCGGGCTCTGTCTGCCCTGTCGGGGATATAAACGTGATAATGTATCTGTATCTGTATAGGGGCCGAAATGTGACCAATTCTTAAAATTTAACTTTTGGAATATTAATCAATTTTGAGATCTGTATCTCCGTAAGTATTGAACCTCAGAGCTGGTTCTAGAACCATTGTAACAAATCTAGAAGAGGTATTAATTAATTTTATTCAGACAAAAAAATATATACACGCTGACTTTTTATTGGTTTTGGAAAAAAAAATGTCGTATAGTAAATAAATTCCTCTATTGTAATCCAAATTTCTGAATTTCATAAGATAAAAAAGTTGCGTAAATGATTTTCGATCGAGACTAAGTACGTAGTTTTGCGCCGGCCGCCGGCTGCGTAATGTCGATGACCCCGGCCGGCCGGCGGGCGATGTACGGCGGCGGTACTACTCATGGATCTCACAATTTCACTTTCGAGTTTTGGGCAACATTTTTGAAGTGAAAACTTCTTTAGCGGCGTTGTGCACTTTTTTTGGAATGGGTAAAAAATCTTAAACTCGCGTCAGGACACGTGACCTGATCGAAAATTCGTAAGACGGCGCAGGGCGCTTGCGCGAATGTTCGTGTGTGTTTATGTTACAGCGTGCTACGCGCATCCATGGATGGTGACAGCTGATGGCTCGACCGTCTGTGTAGTGGCCATACTGCTGTGTATTTGAAAATGATTTTGTTGAAAATGAATTTGGTCATGCTTATGACATTTGTGACAGACTGTGGTTCAGAAAAGATTTGAAATATTTTATACTGACACTAGTTTACATGGTTTTTGTCCCTAAAATGAAAAGTGTTTCTTCTTATGATTTGAGATGAACCGAGTTTTAAAAAAAATATGAAAAAAATCCAACACGTCATGTTTCCCAAATATTTATTATTTTTGATTTACAAAAAAATGCGTACAAAAATATTAAAACTTAATTGCTTTAAGTTTTTTTTCTTATATTTATTTGAGTCTGTGTCTTATAACAGACCAGCAATAATCATCTAACATGGATTAGCACTAGTATGCTTGATAATTTTCTTAAAAAAAAATTAAATGCTGATAGAAACGCTCTCCATGTTCGTCACTGACTTCTCCGAGGTTTTCAGGGAAGAAATCAAGGTGCGATTGAAGGAAATGAATTTTCAGGGTCATGCTGACACCCATTCGTTGACAAATAATAAATCAGCAATTAACTGTCTGCAATTTACATTTTTTTTTGTTGCTCAATAAATCTTTTCTAACAAGAGGTAGTGAATTCCAAGCAGATCTTTCAGTATTCGGAAGACTGTTTTTAAAAACTTCATCTTTCAAATTTTTTTTGATTTGCGGTCCAATAATAACCTTCTTTCAGTTTCGCCTTAGAAAGATTAGGAAAAATTGAGCACAAATGCTTAAAAGGTTGGTTGGATGTTTCCATTTTCCATTGGCATATTATAATCTTTTAGGACCTGCACCTGCACCCCATTAACTAAAATAAAATAAATAAAAAAAGCGTATTTCTAAATCTTTCACAAAAAACGTGAGGAGCACATTTTTTGTCCTGGTAGGAGACCGAAATTTTGAAATAACGAAAATATGCTTCTTTTAGGGATTCTGTTATGGGATATCCTTTGTTAGATATAATAAGTTCACCACAAACGTTACAAAAATGATCAGGATGTACTTCACACAACCTTTGTGACATTTTAAAAACAAATATTTGTTTAACTGAACACTACAATGCAGCAAAATTTTAGGATGAATTCAGAACCAACTTGTGGGTAGACTTAAAACAAAATGTGTTGATAACTTGATTCTTTGACGTCATAAAAATAAAACAAATATATGTTTGCGTTTAGTTATTTTCACTAAATAAAACAATGAGAAATTCACTGGAAGGACATGAAATTTTTTATATTTTGTAAACTAGTGAATTAAAGCAATTCGTGCAAAATTATTCCCTAACCATTCCAAAATATCAAAAATGCACAACGTTAATATTCAAGTTTTCACTTCTGCCGGCACTCCCAGAGTGCAACCCGTCGTTTTTTTTGTTTTTGAATTTTTATTTTGACAATGTTAATGAAAAATCACCGTGTATACATATTAAATTTTCATAAAAACTAAAGAAAGATTTTTAAAAATTTACTCACTACTATACACTACAAACTAATACTTAGTTACAAATAGAAAACTTTAAAGTTTGAAAACGCATTGTTTAAAACTTATATTGTGAATAACAAAAAAAGGAGCGAAATTTTTTCGGATTTACGTGTGCTGCAAAGTTAACAGTGGCATAATGGGTGAATGCACGCACACCTCCAAGTACAGCTTCGCGAATCATAATTGGAGCCTAGGCTTTACGGGTGGAAAATACAATGAGGAGAAAATACTAATTCAATAGTTATTTATACACAAACAATAATAACTCCATCATCATTATTGACTCAGATGTAATGTAAAAGTCAACATTAACTTATTAAGATACTAGCTGGTGCCCGCGACTTCGTCTGCGCAGGATTACATATTATCTTTAAAAGTTGCAATATAATCTTTCACAAAATTCATTCAGTAGTTTTTACGTGAATAACAAACATCTTATCTTATAATATAATACTTACAAACTTTCGCGTTTATAATATTAGTAGGAAGTAGGATGATTCAGTTATAGCCATACCCTGTATGTAACAATGGCAGTTCAAATTATTATATAGGTGGATAATTATCTAATAATAGATGTTCATAAATAATCTCTGCCCTCCTTTTATAATTTACATAAACATATTACATTATAAAATAACACATTACAAAATAAGCTTATAAACATCAATTAGCCCTCTCCTACCCGTGTGGCCAGCGAGGAGAGTGTAGGCCAAAGTCCTCTGCTCTGACCAAGTATGGCTGTGGTAGTACAGAGGGTCGTGCTCCTGCAGTGGAGACAAAAAGATCTGATTATGATGATGGTTATATTTATACTTACATGAATATATGTATTTAAATCAATCAATACATATAATAAAACAGTTGGAACCGCGTGTCTGTACATTTGATAAAATTAACAAAAAATGGATGTGGGCGATAACAAAAGAGTAAGAGAACCAAAAAAAGATTTTTTTTGATTTTTTGTCTGTCTGTCTATCTTTCTGTCTGTCTGTATGTACTCGCTAATCTTTAAAACTACTGAACAGATTTTCACGCGGTTTTCACTAAAATATTAACCTCACCCTGAGCAACTAATAGGCTTTGTTTCATCAAAATCTGATGACAGATAAAAAAGTTATCATCATATAAAGTTTAAAGATTTTTCTATGGGCGATTGTTTGTTTGTTTGTACATACTAATCTCCAGAAATACTGGACAGATTCGAATGAAACTATTTTTTGTTATACATATAGCTATTAAGCCTGAGCAACATATAAGCTTTAATTGATTTTGGAAAATGGAACACCTGATACAGAACCGTAATGGTCCGGCTAAACTATAAGAAATAGGTATATAGATGACGCCGACGATTTTTGGTTGAGATATAAAAATCGAAGATCTGGAGTCTGGAACACTTGATTCAGAAACATAATGGTATACGTATAATAAAACAGTAAAAAATGTGTCTGTAAATTGAATTGATTAAAAAAAATGGGGCGATGTAAGATGTAAGACTGTAATATATTAAGAAATAAAATAAAAATTCTGTCTGTCTGTTTGTCTGTTTGTATACCTACGCTAATCTCCGGAAATATTGGACGGATTCGAATGAAATTTTTTATCAACATATAGGCTATAATTTATTTTGGAAAATGGAAAACCTGATGCAGAACCATAATGGTCCAGCTAAACCATAATAAGAAATATAAAAATGATGCCGTAGCAAAAGTTATTCAGCCTGATGAGCATTTATTAAATTTATTTATATATTTTAGGGTATTTCAAAGGTCTGGCACACCTGATTCAGAAACATAATGGTCCAGCTAAACTGTTAGAAATATACATTAATGACGGATTAGCAAAAGTCGTTCGGCCTGATGAGCATATTTATACGCCGGAGTCATGGAGTCCACGCGAACGAAGTCGCGGGCATCAGCTAGTATATAATATTTACCTACTTATCACGTTTATGGTACCATAGAGTTAGAGCTTAGTGTCATACCAAGCGCCCACATTCTAGTCTGATAATTTTACTAGTCTACATGAAACAACTAATACCGTTAAAAATGGACTCTTTTGACTTACTGTGATACAGCCCACAATCAAACAAGCGTATTGCACCAAGCCCATAGACGTAGCAATAATTTTCAGGTCATGAACCAGCATAACATTTTTGTTTGAGGCTGCAAGTGTAGGATTTTTACCTAGATGCAGCCTTAGGTAATTTGCGCTGTAAAGCTGAAAAAGGAAAACCAGCGGTGCAGGGGTAAGACGAAGAAGTAGGAGATTCATTACAGTTGTATTAGCTTTAATGAATCTCCTAATTCTTCGTTTCCGGTTACATGCTTAAGCGTGTTACCGGGAACGCCAGAAGTGTCATTTTTGGAAAGCAAATTCACCGAAATTAATTGTTTTTCCGTACAAATAACCGTTCGTTTAGTGCCTCCAAGAAATGGCAAAAATGATCTTGACGTTTTTCTTGTCGACTTTCACTCGTATCACCTCTAAGATACCATCATATAGCTATTGGTTCATATAAGCATAGAACCATCAGTATGAAATTTTATGTCACGACGGACAATATCGTCGCGATTCTCTCGCCCATGGAATTAACGCCTCTGCTCCGGACGGTTTCCGGCAGTTTATTCTCCAAAGACAATTTACATGTCAATAGTCATCAAAAAATGGCAAAGATTATGCGAAGGAGAGAAGAAAAAAACGGAATCTTCAAAAGCATTTGGGTGTGCCTTACGCCTGGCAGGTAGTAGATACAGCTTCTGATCTACTCGTACAAAGAAAATAATAGCTGGACTGTTAGTAGCATATACCAGAAACTCGATAGCCCAGTGGGATAACGAATTACTAGCGCTTTAGCAAGTCAATCAAACTTTAGATGGGTGACTACAAGTGGCACAAAAAATTCTTGAGCTCTTCCCTGTAAGGCAGTCCTCATTGTCAAGCTATTTCAAATGCCTTTTAGACCTGAAAAATCTGATATCATTGTTGGCCATTTACATCTACGCAAAATAAGCTAAGTCCTTAAAGAAATTGCTATTTGAAGGTCATATAAGTGGTTTGGTAACCTAACCTAACCTAAGAACCTACTTACGTGAATTTTGAAAATATAGGAATTCCTAGAACTTACAAAACCGAGCACTCCATAAAAGTAGGTATATTGAAGACTTGTTAAAAACATGGGATGCTGACACAGCAGTCGCGTAGTGCCCAAATGTGGTCTAAGAACTGTTGATATAACCCCGCTGAATGGTAGTTTCATGTCTGCCAATTACTTTAAAGTAGCCTAGCATTTTGAATAGGTTCCTCTATCTCAACATAAACCTGCGTATGTGTTACGTATACATTTGCAGTGGGATTCTAAAAATTGTTGTACGAGTAACTATAACAAGAAATAGCCTCCATTAGAAGGCAACTATATGATTCGTGCCTCCACTTTGTGCATGTGGGTCGAAGTTTTGCTTACTTGGTGACATGTTGTGACAGTCAAAGAGAATTTAATACAGATAATGTATCATATGATAGGTACATAGATTCGTGAACTGATGTTCACAGAATACGTAGAAACCATGTAGAAACTGATGTATCTTGTAAACGCACTACTTGTAGGTATCATGTATATTCTAGATCTTCATCATGAAGTACCCTCTGACTTCATGCTTGTGTTGCTTTTGTGATTAGGTTGTGAGTTGTGATCTCCGTCAAAGAGTAAAATGAAAAGACAAACCTGTGGTCATTTGTTTTCAACCACAGACCTAGAATTTTTAGCCGTAATCCCTACTAGGTACTTGTAGGTGTATTCAAAATCGTCCTTTCTCTAATATTTAAAAGCTGATGATGATGATGAAGTATGGGTTTTCTACACCATATCGAATGCCAGTTGATCGGTGACCATTAACCGAAAACTCAATACTATATCGACATGTCTCAAAACACGACGGCTGCCTGAAAACTATTGGAACGTAGTTCCTTATCGCGCGTTGCGAAAGGAGGCTAGACGGAAAAAATTAAGACCAAAAATTGTAACGACACTTTCTATAGGTACATAGTATAAAATGAAGTCTCTCGCCGCGTATGTCTGTCTGTACGCTTATAACTAAAAAACTACTGAACAGATTTTGTTGCAGTTTTCACTATTAGACAGATCGTTTATTCCGGATGGTTTGTGTATATAATTTGCATGTATTTTATTTATATTTACTGAAGTTTTCGTCAAAAAATTGATTTCGGACACTGCGTCAGGCACTTTCAGAGCTAACGCTTGCTAAGATTTAAAAGTTACATAAAAACAAGGTATGAGAAAGTTGTAGGTCTTTATAAGGTCTACAAAAAAGTCCGCGATAGCATATGTCTATCTCCTAAGGTTAGGTCACAATAACCATTTTTAAGTTTATGTTACGCGTACAAATTTTAAATAATATTTTTACCGACAGGATATTAATCCTTATCCTTTTAAATAGTTTAGTTACCTTGGTTTTTTAAAGTAGATTAACATTGTCCTTTACAGTATGGCAATCAAATGTATAGTTTAGAAGATAACACGAAATCAAAATTAAACGAAATCATTTATCGGAACGTGATGATCACGGAGCTGCCGCTAGATGGCGTTTTCGGGACAGGCGATAGATCTATCACGACTTTATAGGTCATCAATCCAAAAATTGAATTTCCACGCTTAGCGTTGGCCATTCTGAATCATCAAGCTCCTCAGATGTAGATATTCCTACTAAGTACCTAACCTACCTATAGTTATCTTATATCTTTAAACGAGCAATTCTTGTATATTTATTTTATACCTTTAAACGAGCAATTCTTGTATGTATGTATATATATTTAAAAATTTCTGTGATCTCAAAAACGGCTCTAACGATTTCGCTGAAAATTTGTATATGAGGGTTTTCAGGGGTAAATAATCGACCTAGATTAGTTTTATGTTTGGGAAAACGCGTGTTTTCGAGTTTTCATGCATTTTTTTTCCACGCAGAATATGGTCGCTAATTTCGCGCGCCGACCGCCTTGATTTTAGCTCAGTGGTTAAGGATACCGACCGCTAGAAAAAGTGTTACGGGTTCGAATCCCACTCGGTGACTTACTTTTATTTTTATTTTATGTTTAAGTTTATATATAATTTTTTATTTTGCATTGTTTTTATACAAGTTTTAAAAAAATTTGTTAATGTTTGAGATGTAACCGAGCAAAGCTCGGTCGCCCAGGTACTCTTATACCTTAGGCTGGAGTTCATCAACAGTTTGTTAACTGTTAATGGGCCGTCAAAGTCATTTAACAGTCCGTTATAGTTTAACAGTGTTCACCAACACCTAAACGGCGATAACGTCCGGTTAATCAGCCGTTAAGTTAATGGAGCTTTAATTCGTCGATTATCTCTTGATTACGCCTGATTTGACAGGGTCATTCTGTCGTTGTCACTAGTCAAGTCACTAGAATATAGGTTAGACCGGAGCCAGCACATGCAGTATCTTATCAAAAAAATCTTTTATAATGAACACCGCAGTTGACTTTATTTTCGGAAACGATTATCTAAAAACTAGCTGTACCCGCGGATTTCGCTCCCCGTGGGAATTTCGGGATAAAAAGAACTCCATGTCCTTCCCCGAGTCTTAAACTATATCCATACCAAATTTCATTCAAATCGGTTCAGTAGTTTAAGCGTGAAGAGGTAACAAACAAACGAACAAACAAATATACAAACTTACTTATATTAGTAGGATAGGATGGGATGCTGAAAGATTTGCATTGGGTGTGGTGGATGGAAATTGGGAAATCCCTTATTTTATTGGAATTCAAAGCAATAAAAACACAAGTCTAGAAAGAAAAATATTAATATATATTATATAATACAACTACAAGTAATTCAATACTTCATATACATTATCACCAATAAATCAATTGCTTTTAGCACAGATTTTATGCCTGTAGTGATCACCAAATATCTATGGGAGACTTCAGTGGTTTTAAGGTACTACTGCTTATCGTATAATTCATAAAGTTACTGCAACAGTAGTCTCATACTGTCATCGAGGTACATAAAGTTTCCACAGACATCCACTGAAACGAACGAAACCACGCCATTCAATTTCTGCGTATCAGTCCACGCATTCAATTTCTGGGTATCAGTTGCAGCATCAGTTTTCTCATTTTCCACTGTATTCCTATATTTAAACACCAGTTCCGATAGTATCCTTTTCTCATCATCAAAACTTTTTGTCTCCACTGCAGGAGCACGACCCTCTCTGTACCATGAGCCATATTTGGTCAGAGTAGCCAGAGGACTTGGCCTACTCTCTCCTCGCTGACCAGACGGTTTGGAACGGTTTCATGTTTATAAGCTTTGTTCAGCTTATATTTCCAAGTCGCCTTTTACGACATACACGGGAAGACTTGGAGTGGTCCCATTCTACTCTGCCGGAAACCACACGGCATTATATCCTTTTCTCATCAGTGGTGAAATTGTTGTCTTTATTCTTGGCATCCATTTTATGTAATTTTCACAATAATTCACAAAATAAACAATAAAGAAAATCAAATACCACGCTAGCTACTTTGACATCTGACTGACACCATTAATGACAACCGAATTATGTTTTCAGTACAGAGGTGCTATTTTTCAAACGCGGAGTCACTAAACGAAAGATTTTTTGTATGGAAAAACCATTCGTTTAGATAACTCCGCGTTTCAAAAATAGCACTTCAGTTCATTTTTTCGCAAAAAAGGTTCAATTACGTAATCGACGTTTTATTTTGCCTGGTGAACACTCGTTTTCATAACGGCCGTTTAAACAGGCGTTACAATTTGACGGTCCGTTTACGTAATCGACTCTTTAGACAAAGTCGGTGAACTTGAGTCGAGCAATTCTTGTATATTTATTTATTTATAAATTTCAGTGATCTCGAAAACGGCTCTAACGATTTCGCTGAAAATTGGTATATGGGGGTTTTCGGGGGTAAACAATCGATCTAGATTAGTCTTATGTTTTGGAAAACGCGTGTTTTCGAGTTTTCATTCGTTTTTCTTTCCACGCAGATTATGGTCGCTAATTTCGTCGCACCGGCCGCCATCCGCTTAGCTCAGCGGTTAAGGATGCTGACCGCTAGAAAGAGTGTTACGGGTTCGAATCCCGCTCGGTGACTTACTTTTGTTTTTTCTTTATGTTCAAGCTTATATATAATGTTTTATTGGAACGAACGAAACCACGCCATTCAATTTCTGCGTGGCTTTTGAGTCTTGCGGCCCTAGGCTCTGGATAGAGCCGCCAGACCCAAAATGCTCTGTCTGCCCCATAAGGGATAAAGACGTGATAGTATGTATGTATGTATGTATTGGAACGAAGTTCCTTATCGCGCGTTGCGAGAGGGGGCTAGACGGAAAAAATTAAGACCAAAAGTTGTAACGACACTTTTTGCTATAGTTGTAAGCTGTGTGCGGCGTGCGCGTGTTTCTCTGTCTGTCTCTCTCTCTCTCTCTCTCTCTCTCAATAATCGAAAGGAACTTCGTTCTATCCGCGGGTGTCTCTTGACACCTCTCAAGTTTTTTTTTTATTCGCTCGCGTACAGGTCGCCATTTGGCCGTATTTTCATATCTCCTGGATTCTTCGCTGGATAGTGCCAGTAGAGCATAGACGCCTCTCTCGACCTTAATTTTTCTTCTTAAAAATTCATAATATACTACCTTTAATCTTCATTAAAATCGATAAAAAAAAATAATTTTTTTATTAGCAGTAAGTAGTTCAGTATCTTGGACAAGACTTTTATACAGGTAATTCGAGAATCTTTTTGTCTCTTCGGCCATTGGTTCGTCGCGCTAATGTATCCGCCCACTGCCACTTCTGCCTTTAAAATTGTCTTATCACAAAGTAAACAAGGTAGTGAGTGTGCTTTTTAAATAAATCCGAGATGGCTCCTCAATTTATACCCTTTAGGTACAACTATCCTAACTGTATGATTTATTCACGGACATCTTAGAAAATGAGAATCAACCCATGTTCAATATTTTTGCATGCAGTCTAACGGTATTTGATGGTATTGAATTAATTTCCTAGAGTTACACACCCCATTGATCAACACGGTGCGCCCACAACTCGGCCCAAGAAATGAGAGAATGCGAGGCGCGTTGCTCCATGCATACCACTGCTCAAAGCAACAAATAAGGGAAATACAGGGGAAATAGACGTAAACACTTTATGCATTTTATAAATATGTTTTTTTTTATTCAACAGAACAATAAACTATCTATTTGGAAACAGAACAACAAAAACTATTTGGAATCCGGACTACAAAACTGACTAAATAATAAAATAACATATCTAACAATCGTAGCTACTGTTATTATTAAGTTAAAAGATGTAAATATTATTACAATATATATCAACTTTATATAAGGTATTGCATTGATTGACGAAAACATTTTTAATTGCATACATAGGAGGCAATCTTCTACAATCAGTCGACATTAAATGGCCCAAAAATGGATGCATTGGAGAAGTCGACGCCACAAATAAACCATTTGATTCCAGTGTTAAAAAGTATGGCACACTCGGTAAAGTCTTTTTGTGTTTAATGTTAGGATGATCAGGTTGTTTTTCATTCTTAAGTAACCGTTCGATGTATTCTAGATTTTCAGGCCCAAAATACATGAAATCTGGATCGTCAGACCTTAGTGATATTTGGTAAGTCATCATCATGTTTGGCTCATTCATGATATCTGGCTCATTAATCGACTTTTCCGCATTCGACTCATATGTCATATTTGGCTCATAGTCAGCTTCATCAACTAACAATGGTATAACTGCAACCGTAATATTTTCTTTCTTGTTTTGCTTTTCAGTGATGTTTTCTTTCTGTCCCAACTCTGCTGGAACAGACTTTCCGTAACTGTTTTTCATCGTTGTTACAACAGTCGATGCATTCAAGTCAGATGGTTTTCGATCTTTTTGTGTAGTCACAGCAATTGTGTTAACAGTTGGTAATTTCTTTGTATCTTTGTTGTTGTTATTGATACTTGCATTATTTTTATTTATTGTTTGCTCAGTCGCTTCACGTTTATTTCTATGTGTCCTTACAAGTGACACATTCGTTTTCAATTCTGTTTCGTTTGCTAATGGTGGAAACCAGAAAGAAGTATTAAAGAAAGAGCTTGTTTCTTGAAATAACTGACTAAATAATTGGTTAAACATTTGGAAAATAGCAGAAACATATTCGTTTTCTTCGTTTTTCTGAATAAAATCAAGTGCTCGTTTATATTCATCAGGTTTAATACCATCGTTGTGTTGCTTCAATATAGTTAAGATTTTTTTATCTTTCATATGATTGCGGTATTTGTCTACATCATTCATCAAATCTATTGCAACTCCTCCAGTTTGCCAAACGGAAAAGATTCGAGCATAAAATGGTAAGTAAAGCGGCGGAATGGTTCTCCACTTATATCTCAATGGTGTACGTCCCATGAACTTGCTAAGAGGTATAATTGTTATGTTAACATTTTGATAATGATGCTGGAATTCTCGTATTGCTTGCATATTGTTGTAATCTTCGAAAGTCTTAAAACTTGGCAGTGAAATTAATCTGCCATATATTTTGTGACGAAGACCTTTATCAATCAAAAAAATTACATTGAAATGAAGCATGGGATATCTTTCAGCAATATCTGCCAAATAGTCGGAGTACACCTGAAATGAATCGGAATCCCACCTCGAAACTATACGATGGTAGTAAACTTCATTGTTGGGATTCGATGTATTGCATTTGAGGATCACTACTGGCTGTTTCCTCATGGTGCCAATCGTCAGAACGTACATTACCAAGAAGGATATTGCTAGCAGAATTCCAGTCATCCAACATGCTGTCAAGAATTCTGAAATTATACAAAATATCAAAGAGTCTGAAAATAATTACCTCGTGTATCAAATAAAGAAGGAGCAGGTAGATCTACCTCCCTACTCTTAAAAAATAATCATCATCATCATCATCATTAGATCTTTCGGTCTCTACCGCAGGAGCACGACCTCCTCTGTACTACCAGAGCCATACTTGGCCAGAGCAGCCAGAGGTTTTGGCCTACACTCTCCACGCTGGCCAGACGGGTTGGAGAGGTCTCATTTATGTTTATAAGCTTTGTTTAGCTTGTATTTTTTAAGTCGCCTTCTACGACATCCACGGGAGGACTTGGAGTGGCCCTATTTCTACTCTGTCGGAACGGAAACCACACGGCAACACTCTCTCTACTAATATAATATTTCTTTCTACTAATATATTACCAACTATTAAAATAGTCCTTCAAAATCAATTTCAAGATTAGGTACGTTATAAAAGGTAAACTAGGTACGTTAGACAAGGGCTTTGAATTTTCACTTTCAATATGTTTTGCATTACTGTATAGAAACGTACCAAAATGATAATGTCGATAGGATGACTTCACAAGAAAATATAAACAGGTGATTAGAGTAAGCCAGAGCAGAATGATCAGAAGTCCCTTCGGCCACTTCCGAAACCAAAGTTCGAAACCGGTTTCTAAATAAGAATTTTTTTTCTTCTTTCGAAATTGGTTTCGGTAAAAGAATAATATTTCTTATCTCGAAATTCGTTTCGAGATAAGAATATTGTTTCGTCTTTCGAAACTATCAAATCTAATTTTATTTCTTCATCTATCTCCATGTTGTTATTGTTCTTTTTAGTTGCTTTTTTGCTATTTACTATCCACTAACACAATATGAAACCTTTTTAATTAAAATGACATATATTGCCATTATCATCAATGATATACGTCAAGTCAATGTCAAGTGCTGATAAAGTACGGAAGTGCAACGAAGCTATTTTAATAGCATTCATTTACGTGGTATTCAGAATTGCAGTACCTATATACGGTTGGCCATTGCCTTGAAATTATTGCACCGTTTTCATTGCATTATTAAATGTTTTTTATTTTCTATTTGAATTAAATATAAATATTATATATATTAACTTTCAATTCTTACTTCTTATACATCTAAATAGATAGGATTAGATTACGATTTGATAGTTTCGAAGGGTTAGGATCTTTAAGACCACATCTCAATATGACTAGGTAGTGTTTATGACTAAATCGCCATTAGACTAAGTCTCAGTTGGACTAGATCGTGATGGGACAATATAGCGAATAGACCAGATCTCTATTGAACTATTAATCAGTATGACCACATATCGATAAGACATACAGTTGGGTGGAATCATAGTAATGAGTAGTATGCACAACTACGCACAATACTTCATAGATAGTACTGGCCACTCGCTTTGAACATTGATAAACAACATGGAGATAGATGAAGAAATAAAATTAGATTTGATAGTTTCGAAAGACGAAACAATATTCTTATCTCGAAACGAATTTCGAGATAAGAAATATTATTCTTTTACCGAAACCAATTTCGAAAGAAGAAAAAAAATTCTTATTTAGAAACCGGTTTCGAACTTTGGTTTCGGAAGTGGCCGAAGGGTCAGAAGTAACTATACAGTGACCTGCAACGGCTTAATTATTATTATTACCTTTGAGATATCAAAGGCGTACATAAAGGCTATGTTGGATAGAATAGCTTACGTATTTCGCGACTGTTTGTTTGCAAAATAGTCATGGAAAGTTACGAGGCACAAGCCTCAATTCTGGCGTCTCCAAGAATGATGTTTACCGTACAAAGCAGGCTTTCAAACGTAACAGTAAAGGGTTGTTAATGCGTCCAGGAAAACGATGTGATAATAGATATAAAGTGGTGTGAGGCCGTTACGTAAAAAAGACGGTGATGTACTTAGAACGTAGTTTCTGACCTCCAGTTTTCTTTCTCACGGGTGTAGTAAGAGGCAATTAGGCATATGTTTAGAAGTCTTTAAACAGACTCGGATCTGGTACAGGGAGATGACGAGAGAGCAGAGCCAAGTGGGGTTACTCCGACGACAGTTCGTGTGACTGTGAGGTCACTCAGTTCATGCAGTCCCAACTGCCAGACTTCTTTTATTAAAGCAGATCTGAATGTGGCCAATGACGACTTGCCGTGGCTCTGGTCTATCTAATAATTTTTTATTTGAGCCATTTCGACTCGATAAGATTAGGCATAGAACAAGGAGCAGCATGCCCTGCAACAATTTCATACCATATTCTGCAATCACCGGCCCACCTGCCCAACAACTTAATCATGCGCAAATCATTCCTTTATCGAGAAAGGCCTTTCTTTAATCCAACAAACTGATATAGGCTGTAAAGATGTATATGCATACCAGGCCAGCGGTCGAACCAAGAGCTTTTCGATGAGCAGGTGACGCTCCACGCCGGCGAGTTAAGAGGCGGCGGCTGCCTGCCGCTGCCATCGCCACTACCTCCTTCCACCTTCAAAAGTGGACACTCTTCTTCAATTTTTGTTTGTGGAGCAAGCTCCACCATTGCACCTTATCTAAACAATATATGATAACTTTAAAGCTTTTTTAAACACCGAGTAATATACTGTTTACTTACACCATCTCGGCTTTGTTCCTTACGGGGGAAACAAGAACTAGATACCTTAGGCTTGAAACCCGCTCACCTACTTAGGTACCCGGGGAGATTTTTAATCTGAGTTTTTAGACTTTACTTAAATGTTATACACATAATGCCTGTGGCTTTGCTGCCGAGCAAGCCGCTGTGCAGTGCGCCCGATGGTGATAATTCACCTTTAATCTACCGGATACCTATTTTCATTATCATCAGGTCTTTTTAGTCTCCACTGCAGGAGCACGACCCTCTCTGTACTACTAGAGCCATACTTGGCCAGAGCAGCCAGAGGATTTGGCCTACACTCTCGACGCTGGCCAGAGCGGTTGGAGAAGTTTCATTGATGTTTGCTATGTAGCATGTAATTCCTTAGTCGCCTTTAGTGGTCCTATTCTACTTTGCCGGATCCCAGATCTCTGCGGATACCTACTATAAAATGTAATATTTTAATAATTAACATTGTATTGGGGATATTATCTTTGTAGTGTGTAGTGGTAAGGAAGTAGTATTTTTTACTTGCAATGCAAGTAAACCTTTTAATGTTTCAGCCTCTACTATTTACACTATTACTTTTTAGGTACCTACCTAAAATAAATAGCTTTGGTAGTAGAGTACCTGGGCGACCTGGGTTACATCTCAAACATCGAAAATACGAGTTTCCTAAACATAAGACTAATCTAGATCGATTGTTTACCCCCGAAAACCCCCATATACCAATTTTCAGCGAAATCGTTAGAGCCGTTTTCGAGATCACAGAAATATATAAATAAATATACAAGAATTGCTCGTTTAAAGGTATAAGATATGGTGCGAATATTATAAAACATTTTTTATTTCTTACCTCCCAAGAGTGAATCAAAGGTTTTTCTTGCGTTGTAGCTATTATAATTCAAGTTGACTATTTGATTATTCGTAAAATATTTTGTAAAATAAAACAGTAAAATATGTGGCATAAAATTTTGCAATCAATTATAAGCAAATTCTATTTTTGAAAATACAAATGAGCGTAATGGGCATAGATAAATTATGTTTTTAATAAGAAACTTTTTTAGCTTAGTTTAAAGGTCGACCCATTTGTTTGTAGGCTCGATATAAGTAAGTTAGGTTAAATATATCATATACGAATGGTTTTCGGCAGAGTAAAGTAGGGCAGAATAGAGTAGAATAGGGCCACTCAAAGTCCTCACTGAGATGTCGAAGAAGGCGACTTAGGAAGTACAAGCTAAACGAAGCTTATATTCATCAATGAGACCTCTCCAACTATCCTCTCTCTGGCCAGTGTGGAGAGTGTAGGCCGAGTCCTCGGGGTGCTCTGGTTAAGTATGGTTCTCGTAGTACTCGGAGAGGGTCGTGCTCCTGCAGTGTAGACAAAAAGAAGTGATGATGATGATATTACGAGAAAAGGGAAGGACTAGACTACGGGAAAATTTTACGTTTTTCCGTTACAGCTACAGCACTGAGTGCTTAACTTGTAACTAGGTAGAAGGTACGTATACTTCACGCTGTAGCTATACGTTCCCGTAGTTGAGTTTCTGTTTTTTAAACTTATTCTTCTTAAAACTTATTTATTATTCTTCAGACTTCGAAAAAGGAAGAAGTTATCAATTCGTCGGAATCTTTTTTTATGTAAGTTCGCCGATTAATCGAGGACGCCTGGAGCGATTTAAAATTTTTTTTTTGTTTGAAAGAGCATACTTGTCACGTGGTCCCATAGAAAATTTATTAAAATCGGTTGTGAAGTTTGGGGTGAAGTCGGTTTTTAGTTTTGAATAATTTTATACCTTACCGATTTGAAAAAGCTTTGCCAAGATACTAACATACAGAATATAATACAACGAGTCTACCACTCAATGCCGACAGACGAAATCCCGGTGAACGCCGTGGAAGGGACTTACCCGCTATCAACAAACCATGGGCTTAACTAGATTACTATTACCATTAAAATCAAATAAACAGTCAAAACACAAAAAAATCGACATTCCCATACAGATAACCCGGGTGGCTGCACGCACACTTTAGTATGGAAATGCCATTTTTTTTGTTTTTTATTTTACTGTTATTTTATCTTCATTATACTATGGTGATCTAGTATAGCCCTTTGTTCGATTTATTACGGGGATGTCCCTTTTACGTTGTATGTGTGTAGGTACTTATGTAAGGTACTAAACCTTGACATAGCTATTTTGCAAATCAGCAACATTAAACAATATACAATGAATACTTCTAAAGTCAATACGTGAGACGAATGCTATGTTGATTCAACAAAATTATACCATTGAGATATACTTACGTGCTTCTCGCTTGAAACGATTCCGTATCGATTGTTTGGTATTAGTCATAAGTCATAATGCTATATCGTGAATAAGTGCGGTGAATTAATGTTCAAATAATCATTTTAGAAAAGTGCCACAGAAATAAGGTAAAATACTAGAATAATCAAAAGACTTCATATAAACACGCTTATATTTGTATGTTTGTTCATAAAGGCCCATTTACACCTTCAAGTTTCTTACATGTTGCTTACAATTGAACTGAAACAAGAAACGAATTGTATGGCTGAAGTTTTGTCTAGAGCATGTGAGTCATTATATTCTTGCAATTTAATTCAATTGAAAGAATAGACTTACAATTGTATGCAACAGGCAAGAAGCTTGCACTGTGTAAATAGATCTTTACTCCTAAACGTCTGGCTAGACTTTTAACATCACGTAAGAATTACTTAGTAATACACTATAGTCCCTACTACTGTAAAAAAAGCCAATTAGAGTCGCAAAGTAGAATATTTACTGTCTCTATTAGGTAGTTTTTTTTTCGAAAGAGTGTTTTGTAGCAGGTTAAAAAATATAGGTTGTTACCGAAACTATTTTAAAGACTGATTCAATAAAAGATACTGAATAATCCTCCCAGAGGAATATAATTATGTATAGAATCTTCTTGAAATTTAACTTAATAGTTTCTGAGATATTACAAAAACATAGACAGACATTCGCGCCGGATTAGGATCTTCAACACAAGACCTTGAGATTGTTTTACTTCATCTCAGTAGTTTTACTACATTATCATAGTCTGACATTAGTATTACGGGATTTGCCAGATATTTCGACGACTTTTCTGCTGTCATGGTCGCTGGCAGAGTAATAACAGTCATTGTGACCGCAAAACTCTAAAATCATATATCATCATCGTCATCTGCTGCATTATTTCAAAAACAAACATACACCACGAAAATTATGCAGATCTGCGCTATCTTATTTTTTAAAAGAAAACTCCTCATTGGCCTCACATTTTTTCCGCAATATGTCGAGGTCCACTATCTTATTTGTTACCTAGTAAGTGCGTAAATCCTCATTCCTATAATAAAACAACAATACTTAAAAGTGTCTTGACAACATCAATCAAAATCAACAGTTGTACACTGTATACGTGACAGTTCCCTATTACCAACATAACATTTTCGATTTGAAGAAACTACTTTTCGATTTCACCATTTACGCTTATTGTATGGCCAGGTATGACTGAAACACATCGCGAGCACCACCCGTTGTTGTATAACGACTTGTCTGAAGAAGAACATTTCAGCCCACACCGGCGTTTGCGTCCTATGGCATTTAGGAGTCGGGTCAGGAACAAAGTTAGAGGAGCCGCTTCTATCTTCAAACGTTGGCCAGGTTGGTAACGCTCTATTAGAAGATCATAGGACATTATTATACTTAGTGAACGGCTACTCACGTATAGAGTCAGCTACTGCCGACATGTTACGACCTCATCCGGAGGTCTTCATCAGGGCGAATGTGATTACACCGCACCGGCTTGCACACTGAGTGTGTAAACCCGTTTACTAAGTATAATAATGTCTGTGTCGCATGTTAGTTTTAATCAAAAAAAGATCATAGGAGGCTAAAGGTGCCTGCAAATGGGCCCGGGCAGGATTCCTCCCCAGAGCCGCCTAGCGTGGCTTCCAGATAAGACGTGTTACCTGAGATACCTACTTACCTACCTGTGACGTATCGTGTGTGTAGTTCCATTAGTGCATTATAGTGCTAACAGTATATCCAGGGAACAATACTCACTTATCAAATGTTGTTTTCATTATTGAAACTTTTTGTTTTGTTTTTCGAGTGTGTAAGTGGCCAACATTGGTGTCATATTTTTCAGGCTGCCTTATGGCCTCTGACATTGCTTGACGACTGCCATACAATCAGAGTTCGAGAAATGTTTATGCCGCTTGTGGTCACCCATCAAATTAAATATATCTGATTGGAATGCTCACACAAACAAGGCAAATACAAGTATATAGGTATACATAGAATACAAATAAGATACATTCCGCAAGAAACATAACTGACAAAATTTTAGCGAGGTCGAAAATCTTTTTTAGCATTTTGTCAATAATATTTTTAAGAAATGTATTTTTTTTATGTCTATCGTATTAATGTAGAAACAGTCCTGTTAACTCTTTTATGTTAAGTCAATCCATTTTTTGACAGTAATTATTATAATGAAATGTGTACCTTAGATACAACTTATTATTTGAAAAAATAATCTTTTTCTAATTTCAGGATACTGGTCTTCGGCCCTTATATACTGGTGGATAGGTCTAGGGATGATTGTGATCACTACGTTATTAATATACAATGGCTTAGCTGTTTTTGCAATGTTACCACCTGAACGCAACAGATCGCCTATGATTCGGACAGAGAATGTAGTAATGTCTCCAACCAAGCGCACTTCGTACTTACCTGAAGTATTTATACATGTCTTTAAAAACTTGGGCGATGAAATGAATCTGAATGCATACTTACCATACATCGAACAATTCAGAAACAAATACAACGACTATAAATATCATTTAGTTATCGTTTGGAACGACACTACCACTGAACACATAATAAGTGCCGAAGAAAGTAATGATATTGCTGTAAACTCAATTTTGTATGATTCAAACATTCATAAAAAAAATTATGTAAACGGAGTTATTACTGAACAAATCTCCCTAACGAAGTATTTGGATTCGTCACCTTTAAAAAAATATTGGAGAAATATCCCACATCAATTCATCGAATTTATGATTAGAGCCATCGCAATATGGGATAAAGGAGGTATAGCCTTCAATCCAATTATTTTAACAAATAAATCTAACGTTCTTTCTGAAAAACTACAACACATATTCGAAAAATACATAAAACAATCAAATCACGATGATATCATTCAAAATTTCAGTGATACAGTCAATGCTAAAGGCAATCTAAAGCAAAAACAGAAATTGAATAATATTCGTGATATCATTAACGCTATGGAACAGACTGATAAAAACGAAGAGAGAGAGAGAGAAAAAGAGAACAAAGATTTGGTTTTAGAGCCCGCTGAAAGCAGGTTCCTTAGTCCTGTCATTCTTAATATCTTAAATGGCACTAAAACAGTAATCGAAAAATTATCTGGATCACTTCTGCAATATAAAGATAAAGAAAATATAAACGAAAGTAATATTGAACATAATAAAGAACCAATAAATATCACATCAATTCCACAAAACGTCAATAGTAACAAATTAAATAATAGTTTAAAGAATAATGATATTACTAACTTTGGCTTTTTGCCTGCAGTTTTGAAATATTTATTATATGAAAAGAACGTGGACGAAAAATCAAAAACAGAAAATATTGACATAACACCATTGCCGTATGTAACAAGAAAACGCAAAAGTGTAATTAATACAAAAACAGCCCGTGACAACAAACAAGAAAATAAAGAAAAAATATCGAATGATTATGAAATAATAAACGATGATGTGTATATGATGCCAATGATTGTTCCAGCAAATAAGACGACTAAAAACATGCAAAAAGTAACAAAAAAATATGCAAGCATGTATGTTATTGATAATAATGATAGATCCACCGACCAATTGACAATAGACTTAAATGGAAATATATTAGCAACTAACACATCATGTCATGCTTTCATTGGTACTATATTTAGTAATATTATTCATCATGAACGAGAGGAGACTGTTACTGACCTTATTATAAAAGAGTTAACTTTGTTTTGTAAAGGATTACTCTCTTCTTGTAACGGTATTGATGTGATATTACTTTAACTATTAAATTATTCTTATTATTTTTAAATAAAACGAAAACTAAAATAATTACTGTTGTTTGAATGAAATTAGATAAAATAAAAGTAGATATAGACAGTTTAGGAATAATTTATTTCATTGCTGTAATGTTTTATTATGTATAAAATTATCATACTTGCTAAGATACTTACCCTATCTTAAAAACCTATTTAATGAGTCGTGCTCAAAATATTGTTTCTTTTCGCAATATTTTGTTCACAAGTTTGAACATACATTATTTAAACCTTATGGCAGCTTTAATTTACTGTCACATTTTAATGTTACACATTAATGAGACTAGATTATAATATCTAAATGTAGAGGAGTTATCATTACGTTATGTTACTTGCTAGTAACATAAAATTTGAGAGTATTTTTGTAACGCTGAAGAATTTACATACGTTGCATTTCGTTTCCTTATTAAAACTTTTCTATAATGCTACATTTTTACGCTCTATTGGTATCTCCCATCTTCTACTCCAATCATTCGTGGAAGTCTTGCAGTCTTTCAAACTTTCTTTCTTTTCACATCTCTTACTAATACTCCAGTACATGTATCCTTCAGGACATAGATGGACATATCCACGCAATTGACCAGATTTGGCTTTTTGGCACTTTAAGAAAGCAGGTGAACATTCACTAGTTTTCTCAAATGGATAATAGCCTGTAGATGGACATGAGTATTTTTCTCTTCCCACTACAATCTGAAACAAATAAAATAATAGTTAACAAATACAGTGTCAAAAATATATATTAATATTTTTACTAGAAAATCTTTTCGAAAACTTACTGGTTCTTTGTAATAAGTATTAAGTCGTTTTAATCTTCGGCGTTGAGCTATTTCTCCATCACACTTTTTCTGAGCTTTACTTTCTTCAACGCACTGGGTTTTGCTTTCGTCATATATTGTATTGTTTGGACAAGTAAATACTGCAATTTTTGGTTCATGACTGTCATCGTCTTCAGTACATTGATAAAACATATTGCAATATTTGGGATGTCTCCTAAATGATGTCGGACAAACATATAAATATTGGTCTTCGTCGGTATCAGGGCATTCTTTTCCTTCAGAGTTCGAACTCTCTGTTGTTGACATAGATTCTGTTGTCGACTGATTGTCTGTTGATTCTTCAGTATTCGTGCTTTCTGTTGTTACAGAAGAATCTGTAGTACTTGTTTGACTGGTAGTTGATTGTTGAGTGGTACTCTCATCAGTTGCAGTTGAACTTTCAGTTGTCGTTCCTTCAGTTGTAGTTGTTTGCTGGGTCGTTGTACTTTCTGTTGTCTCTGATACCTGTTGAGCTGTTGTGCTTTCAGTTGTCATTGAACTTTCAGTTGTCGTTGTGCTTTCTGTTGTCGACTCTTTAGCTGTTGTGCCTTCATTCGTAGTTGATTGTTGTGTTGTTGTGCCTTCATTCGTAGTTGATTGTTGTGTTGTTGTGCCTTCATTCGTAGTTGATTGTTGTGTTGTTGTCCTTTCAGTTGTGGTTGACTGTTGAGTTGTAGTGCTGTCTGTTGTTGACTGTTGCGTCGTAGAACTTTCGGTTGTTGATATTGTCGTGCTTTCCGTTGTTGTTGATTGTTGAGTTGTCTCTTCTGTTGTGGGCTGTTGAGTTGTCATTCCTTCAGTAGTTGATTGTTGCATCGTAGTGCTTTGTGTAGTTGTAGATTGTTGTGTAGAGGTACTTTCCGTTGTAGTAGACTGTTGAGTTGGTTTTTCAGTTGTAGTACTTTGTTGTGTAGTCGTTTCTTGTGATGTTGTTTGTTTAGTTGTAGACTGTTCAGTAGTTGTTGAATCCTGAGTAGTTGATTCTGTAGTTTGAGATGAAGCAGATGAAGAAGAAGTTTCTTGAGTATTCTCATTTTGAGATTGGGCACCACTGCAATCACGTGGTGGATAAACAGATTCTTCGTGATTGCAAGTATCTAGTTGAGGATCCCATATAGTGCCTTCTCCACATTCAAAATGATAGACAGAAAACCTTTCTCCATTTCCATCCCAGTCTACACACCGATAAAATTTCTTGCAATCATTTGGATTTGCATAATATCCAGCTTTATCGCAAGTTATGTTTTGGTTTCCTGGTTTTTTTGTTGTATTTTCTTGAGAACAATTAGATGAGCTTTGACTAGTATTTTCAGTATTACTAGACTGGGTTGTTGAACTAGATGATGAACTGGTTTCGGACTGTTCGGACTGCTCACATGAAGGATTTGTTACATCTTGAGGGTGATTGCATGTTTGTATGTCTTGGTCCCATATAGTTCCTTCACCGCAATCAAAATCATATTTAGTATAGCCACCATTTCCATTATCAACACATCGGTAGAATTTTGTACAATCTTGTGAATTACCAAAATAGCCTTCTCTGTCACAAGTATCCTTACTTGAAGGTTTACTACTTCCAGATGATTGCGTGGTTGTTTTTTGTGTTGATTCACTACTTTCAATCGTTTGGGATGTTCCCTCGTCATGCATAGGTTTATTCTGACTATCTTCATTACTTCCAGCATCACTTCGACATCTCGGCACTTCACTTTCATGGTTACATGTTTGTATATCTGTATCCCAAGCTGTACCTTCACCACAACTAAAGTCATATTTTGTGTAACTACCTTGTCCATTATCCACACATCTGTAGAATTTCTTACAGTCGTTTTTGTTCGGATAAAATCCTTCTGATGAGCAGCTATTGTCTTCTTTCTCCGATGTATTGGACTGATTCTCCTGGTATTCGTCGTTTGGTCTTTTTGTTGTATCGGATGTAACTGACGAAGTAACAGTTGATGTTGATTGATGTACCGTACTCGTTTGTTGATTCTCAGACTGTTGCGGTTCTGAAGTCCCTGAGCTAGAGCATTTTAACTCACCGTCATCATGATCACATGCCTGCAAATCTTGTACCCACATTGTTCCTTCCCCACATGTAAAGTCATATTTAGTATATCCTACTTTGCCATTATCAACACAACGGTAAAATTTTCTGCAATCCATCGAATTTGCAAAGAAACCGTCTGTAGTACAAATGTCTTTGTTGTTAGAAACTACCTGAGATGATTGATTTTTATTTTGTTCTGTGTACGAAGACGTTGTAGTAGTTATAACAGAGGAGGGAATAGTTTCAGTTTGAGTTGTATTATTAGAGCTAGTTGTGCGACATTTACTACTTGTTTCATGATTACAAGCTTGTATTTCTTGATCCCAAACTGTACCATCACCACAAGTGAAATCAAATTTAGTGTAACTGCCTTGTCCATTTTCTACGCATCTGTAAAACTTTTTACAGTCATTTGGATCTCCATAAAATCCGTCAGACTGGCATGTACCAGTGTTTTGGTTAGAAGTTTCTGTTTCACTAGTATTTCCATTTGTCGGATTTTCAGAAGAACTTGGTTCCTTGGTTGTATTATTATCAGAATGCATTTCATCATTTTCTGGTTCTTTTGATGTAGATGTGTTAGTAGTGTCACTTCCTCTACAGTTTTCTACTGCCCATTCATGATTACAAGCGTCTATTGAAGGATCCCACACGGTACCTTCACCACAAGTGAATTCATAACGTGTAAAGGCACCATTTCCATTGTCCACACATCTATAAAACTTTTTACAATTATTATTATCGCCCATGAATCCATTTGATTTGCATTTATTTTCTGAGGGCACTCCATTTTCTTCAATGGAAGTTTCCGACGACGAAATAACAGTCGATTGAGATACAGATTGTCCATAGCCTGTGTCAATCTCATTTTCCTCGGTCGTGGTAGATATTGACGATGAAGATATAGTAGTAGTTGTAGTCTCATGACTTGTGTCCCCTTGTTCCTTATTTATTTCATTGCTTATACTGCCACACTCTTTTACTGCCCAAGCATGATTACAAGCTGATATTTCTGAATCCCAAACTGTTCCTTCACCGCATGTAAATTCATAACGTGTAAATCCACCATTTCCGTTATCAACACATCTATAAAACTTTTTACAATCAAATTGGTCAGCTATAAATCCATTGGAGGTACAGTTATTGCTGGAACTTTGTGGTTGCTTTGATGTTGTAGTTGTTGTAGGTATAGATGATGTATCTACTTGTGGTGAAGGACTTTCATCATGTTGTATACCGTAACCAGTATCAGACTCATCATTTTGTGTATGTGCTGTCTGAGAAACATAAGTTGTGGTATCAATTGATAAAGTTGTTTGTTTTATTTTTTCTGTTGTCACTGATGAACTAACACCACATTTTGAAACTGCCCATGGATGATTACATGCATCTATATTTGAATCCCAAACTGTTCCATCCCCGCATGAAAATTCATATTGAGTGTAAGTACCATCACCGTTATCCACACATCTATAGAATTTTTTGCAATCATTTTCATCTCCTATAAATCCACTAAATGTACATTTGTGTCCTGGTTGCTTTGTAATTTGTGTTTCAGTAGAAGATGATGTTAATTCTGTAATTGGTGTTGTTGAACTAGACTCTTGCCCCTGATTTTCATATCCAACGTTTTCTTCGTCTTCTGTAGTTGTTTGAGATGAAGGTACATAGTTTTGAGTGGATTGAGCAGATGTTGTAGATGATACACTTGTAGTCTGTTGTTCTGCATGATGAGTTGAACCTTTTCCTCCACATTCTTTAACTGCCCATACATGATTGCAAGCATCTAAATTAGGATCCCAAACTGTTCCTTCACCACAAGTGAATTCGTATCGGGTAAAAGAACCACCACCGTTATCCACACATCGATAAAATTTCTTGCAGTCATTTTCATCGCCCATAAAACCACTAGAAGTACAATTGTTTCCTGGTTGTTTAGTTATTTGAGTTGTACTAGTTGAAGATGGTGACTTAGTTGTAGTCAACGTTGTAGTAGGATTTTGATTTCCATAACCGATATCTTCATTACCATCTATTGTAGTTTGAGCCTGTTTGGTAGTTGTTGTCGTATGGAAAGTTGTAGTAGATGTTGCTGTAGACGTGCTTGATGTTGTAGTTTCGGCATTTTGTGTTGGACCTTTTCCTCCACATTGCTTGACAGCCCATGCATGATTACAAGCTTCTAAATTAGAGTCCCAAACTGTGCCTTCTCCGCAAGAAAATTCATATTTAGTATAACTACCTCTGCCATTATCGACACATCGATAAAATTTCTTACAATCATTTTTATCCCCAATAAATCCACTTTCAAAACATTCACTAGTAACAGGTTCCTGTCTAGTTCCCATGTTGTTGTTGTTGTAACTAACATTGCTTTCTTCGTTTTCAGGAAATGTGACACGACCTTCTGTACTAGATGCATAATTTTGAGTATATCTTACATCCATCGGGTTGGCAGAAATTATAGCATTTGTTTTGGCAGTAGTTTTCATAGTAGGTTTTGGACTCTGTGTTATATAATTGTTGCTAACTTGTGTTTGTAATACTAATAAGGCTAAATTAGTTTGTTGTTTGTCTGGTTGCTTAGTATTGAATATTACTTTGTTTGTTGTATATTCTAGAGAAATACCTTCTTTTTTATTTTCTTGGATGTCAATAACCTCATTTATATTTCCTCGACCACAACGTCTACGTTTGACGGCCCATGCATGATTACAGGATTGTATATCATCATCCCAGATCGTAGATTCTGTGCACATAAACTCGTATCGTATGTAGCCTCCACGTAAGTTACTAATACATCTGTAGAATTTCCGGCAATTTTCGCTATCCCCCATAAAACCTTCAGTGGTACATAAATCACCATCTTGTCGAGTGGCAGAAGATGCTCTTGGAGTAGTAGACCTTAGTTTTCTAGTAGGCGAAAACGATGGTTCTGTAAAAATGTGACTTGAAGTGTCTTGCACGGGAAGTTTAGTGGCATTACTATTCAATTTATTATGATCATTCGTAAAAGTAAGCCACGGGTATGAAGTTGATACACCTTGTCGTTTTGAAGATGTCATCCAGGGATGTGCAGTGGAACTGCTTAAAATGTCTATATAAACTGGATTTTTTGTGCTGATTGGAGATGGAATTTCTTGTCGGACTTCCTCTAGTGCATTTTCATGTATTGGCTCATTAACTGAAACTGTGTGTTCTGTTCCACAACCTGACCTCTTCACAGTAGAAGGATGATTACAGACTTCAGTGTTTGGATCGTAAATTGTGCCTGGTGCGCATTGAAACTGGAAACAAAGCAATTTTTTTAAAATATTAAGTTATTGATTTTTATGTAAGTAAGTATTTGTTTCTACGTTTCAAGTCAAAGTATTGTTATAATAGATTTTTGTATGCCATAATGAGAGGAAATCTTTAAGAATTTGGTATTCGTGATACTTATTTCAAGGACTCCCATCTATTTCTTACCTTAAAGCTCATGAATCTTCCTCGGCCGGACTTCATGCAGCGGTAGAAGACAGCGCAATTTACTGGGTCTGCTTGAAATCCTTCTCCAAGGCATACAAGGGGCGGAGGTCTCGTTCCTGAATATAATCTTACACCTCTTCGACTGCTCCTTGGTGTTCGATACGGGTCTGTCGCTGAAATGTTTGAAATAGTAGGTAAGTACAAAAGATTGATGAAATTTCTGTGGAGCAGCTAAAGCATCTGGGCCCGATAGCAGTGACCTGGCTCCTGCATATGTTTAATAGCTGTATTGAAACCGCTAAAATTCCTAAAAGATGGAGAAAAACAAAGGTTATTGCCTTACTTAAACCCGGCAAAACTCCAGAAGACCCAAAAAATTTCCGACCTATCTCGCTTCTGTGCCACACATATAAACTCTTTGAACGTCTTTTACTGGACCGACTGACCAGATCTATAGACCATCAACTCTCTCCTGATCAAGCCGGTTTCCGGCCGGGTAGGTCTTGCTGTGGGCAAGTACTAAACTTAACGCAACACATCGAGGATGGATTTGAGCGGTGCCAAACAACTGGAGTGGTTTTTGTGGACCTAACCGCTGCTTACGACACAGTAAACATTAGGCTCCTTCTAAAAAAAGTACTCGTGATTACGAAAGACTTAAAATTTACCAACATCCTTGGTGAAATGCTGCGAAACCGGCGTTTCCAGGTTTATTTACATTCCCACAAAAGTAGATGGCGGATTCAAAAAAATGGTCTTCCGCAGGGTAGCGTTCTGGCACCCACTCTATTTAACATCTACACTAACGACCAACCCCGCTTCCCAAACACCAATAGTTATATCTATGCAGATGACTTAGCCCTAACGTCTCAATCAAAAAGCTTCCAAAATATAGAGACTAATTTATCAATGGCCCTAGAGCAGCTCTCCGACTATTACAGAAGCAATTCGTTGAGACCGAATCCCAATAAGACTGAATGCTGTGCTTTTCATTTGTATAATCAGGGAGCTAAAAAACAACTTAATATATCTTGGGACGGCGTAAAACTCAAAAACAATCCTACTCCAAAATACCTAGGAGTCACCCTGGATCGCTCTTTAACATATAGGGAAAACTGCTACTCTGTGAAAGCTAAAGTCGAAGCACGTAACTGTATTCTGCGTCGCCTCACTTCCACCCGATGGGGCGCCTCGCCTGATATACTTCGAACTAGTGGCTTAGCCTTATGCTACTCAGCTGGCGAATACGCAAGCCCTGTGTGGGCACGCTCAGCACATGCCAAAAATGTGGATGTTGCCCTCAACGTTACGTGCAGAATCATCACTGGAACTTTAAAGCCTACCCCATTATATCAGTTATATACGCTGTCTGGGATAGCTCCACCTAGCGTTCGGCGTGCGGTTGCCTGCGGTGGAGAAAAATATAAACAAATACATGACAGCAAACATCTGCTTTATGGGCAAGAACCTCCTCCAACGCGCCTTAAAAGCCGTAACAGCTTTTTAAGACAGCGTAGCTTACCACCTAAAGAAGTCTCGAAGACTAAACTCACACTGTGGCAAAATAAGTTTCCGCCTTCACCATCTGACATTTTACCTAACGAGAAGCTGCCACCGGGTAAGGATCTCCCATGGGATGTTTGGAAATCTTTAAATAGACTCCGATCTGGCACTGGGAGATGCCGAGAGAGCAGAGCCAGGTGGGGTTACTCTGGCAACAGTTTGTGTGACTGTGGGGTCACTCAATCCATGGACCATCTTTTGTCATGCCCCAACTGTCCGACTCCTTGCACTAAGGCAGATCTGAATGTGGCCAATGACAGGGCAGTCGCCGTGGCTAGGTTTTGGTCTAATAACATTTAATTTAAGCCATTTCGACTCGATAAGAAGAAGAAGTACAAAAGACTGTACAAGTAACAACACGAAAATAAAAATTCAATTATATACTTATTTGTTTTTATTCTCTCTCTGTAATAATTTGACACAGAGATAAATATATATATGTTTAATTTTCAGAAAAAATCATGTGCACAATTTTGCTTAATCTTTCTGGTATATCGCGCAATTACATTATAATTTGAAGTTAGTCGAAAAACGGGTACATTTCACTTGCACATGCGGTTGGCGTTTAAAAATTGTTCTAAGCGGCGTCTGTTCACACTTACCACACACAACGTGGTCGGGCAATATTTTGTATGAAGATTAATAGTATAATTCTTGGACTGGTTTCTACATATGCATTTGTTATAAAATTTGTTACCGTTGAGTTAGTTGCCCATAACACAAATCTTAAACTTACTTTGGGGCTAGCTCAATCTGTGTTTTTTGTGCGTATGTATTTATTTATAACTTAGGTACTTTAGACGACCTCCTTGGCGTAGTGGTCACCATGCTAGTCCGCCACCCAGAGGTTCCGGGTTCAATCCCCGGTCAGGGAAAGTTGAAAAATGACAATTTGATGTTTATTTACATATGTATTTGTTATGAAATATAGTAACATTGAGTTATTATCCTATAACACAAGTCGAGCTTACTTTGGGGCTGCCTCAATCAGTGTAATAAGTGCCTGAAAAAAAAAATAGTTTAAATAGTACCATGCTTTCTAGCAGAGACACAAAAAAAACTAACCATTGTGGTTGGACTCGATGGCTTCAACCGCTAGCAGCACCAGCAGAAGAGGCAAGCAGTGCAGTACGATGTGCAGTTCCATATTGGGCATGTACATTATCATGCCTCAATGCGAAATCTCTTCTACGCAGAATGCATTTTCCTTCGCGCCTGAAATCAATTTATTGTTCCTTATTTATTTGAATAATTCTAAATACGTATTCTTTTACCTGTATTCGGTATTTTAAATACGTTAAAAATAATTTAAGGATAGATTCGTATTCATAACTTACATGTTACCGAATCATTGTATCACAGAACATTGGGAAAATAGTTAAACAGTTTATACGTCAATTAAAATTACATTATCGTTTTCTTTCTCTATCAGAAAATTGATTTTAATAATAGGCCTTAGTCTTATATCCAATTTTTCTCTCACAAACGGAATTTTAGTTTTTATTATTTGTCACCGCAGTTTAGGTTATGGGCCCAGCGCACTACATAGATTGTATTTTTTTTTGTAAAATTTCATTTTCTTAGAGCTATTGAGGTCTCAGGCTAATGAGGTCATAGTTGGGCATAAGCCCCCTCATCATGTTTCCACTACTTCGATCTTTAGCTACTTGAGCGCAGCATATGTTAATGACACGATCTGTCTGTTTTACACCTAACAATCTGCGTTACATCTGTTTAGTAACCAGTAGCTTATTTTTTTTAAAATGCAATTTTTTTGTCAGTAACTAAGTTTGGGTAGTACCTTATAGGTTATATAAAGTATAACAAAATATACTGAAACTATTTTAAGGGTGAGTTCAGTCCATGATAATGAACAACTTTCTCCAAGGAACACGTATCGAAGTATGATAGTAATTTTTGGCCTCCGATACAAGTTGACCGATCCGAGTTTGTATGGAAAGCTAAAAACTATTTTTTATATTACGTCATATGTCCCTTAGGGAAAGTTGTTCAGTATCACGGACTGAAGTCACCCTTAAAATAGTTTTAGTATATTTTGTTAGGCCTTATATATAGGTTAAAATAAACATGTCCAAAAGCCGAGATCAGACGAATGTCGGATAGTAGATCGAAGCCTGTCATTCCCTGCCGGCCGTGATCAAAATCCTCTCACGTGCGATGTACAGCTTTAGCTATCTTTGCCAAGATTGTAGTCTTAAACGGGTACATTTCACTTGCACATGCGATAATGACCTTGTTTACGGTTTTGTATCCACGCCCTAACGAATAGCGGCTGATCGTTGGGATTTATTGTAGTATTAGATTTGGCCGTGTAGTTTCCGACAAAGTAGAATAGGACTACTCCAAGTTTTCCCATGAATGTCGAAAGCGACTTAGGAATAACAAGCTTAACAAAGCTTATAAACATCAATGAGACCTCTCCAACACGTCTGGCCAGCGAGGAGAGTGTAGGCCAAGTCCTCGGGCTGCTCTGGCCAAGTATGGCTCTGGTAGTACAGAGAGGATCGTGCTCCTAAAGTAGAGACAAAAAGACCTGATGATGATGTTGGGATTTATTTTTATTATTATCAGAAAAAATTAAAAATACCGGTGAGATCTATTAATTGAGAATGAAATTTTCAGTGTTACGAAATTCTTACTATATTCTGTGATAAAAGTTTCCGTTAGACCTATTTACCTAGTATGTTTATTGAGACACCTTTAACACCTTTAAATATTTCCGAGTAAGTATTTAGTAGTACATGTGTTCCGCAGCAAACAAGGAACTGTTCTGTCACTGTTCGTCCGCGGGTCTATTTAATTGACTAAAAGTACTAGAAAGCTGTATTTTGGCATGAGTAAGTTTATTATTCATGCCGAAAAAGTCGTAAAAATTAAAATTATGAACAAAAATCTTTTAGGGTAGCTCATACATGTAAAGAAAGAGTGTATTTTTTTACCCCCACTGACCCACTGTGTGCGACAATACATTACTGGTATTGATTTCTCTGTCCCTGCCTACCCAATAGCTGTGACGGGATAAAAATTGTCAACTTACGTTTGCATATTCTACATACTTCATACTTTCGATTGGTATGTAATTTGTCTATTAAACAAACCAGTGCCCTCTAGGGTTCATATTCTTTGACCTGTGCAATGTTAAAAAAAACATGTCCTAGGGTATGATTATATATATATATATATATGTATATTTATCATCACGACTTCTTCAGCAATTGCTCGGGCAAAACTTTTGGTTTCCCCAAAGAGGTCACCGAAACGCAGCCAGTTCACCGATGCGAGCTGATCCACATCGGGCCCTGTTAAGGCCTGATAGAACCGTCTGTGGAGCTCCTTGCTCTTAAATACTTACGTTCATGCGATTCTCGGTACTTAGCACCGTTGGTTTGCGCCAGTTCTCATTTGCTAAGAAGAGTGGTGAGAGACTCTTGTCTGCTGCTACAACATTATGATACAACCCACACTCTCTCTGTCATATCTCAATATTCCCTAAAGCTCACACCTCGCGGTTGTGGCGATTCGCCTCGATCTCAATGTTTCCGCGGGATGTATAGTCTCATAACAGATGAGCATGGATGTAGCACACGATATGTTGTGAGCAGTAGGCGGACCCTCCTATCCAGAGCATCTAGCTTAGTCTAAGTCCACCTTAGTATGCCAAAGGAGAGATGAGTAGGGGCATAAAGGCTCATGACTTATTTCCTCCCGAAAAAAGACTTATTAGTACTTTTGTCAGTCGGCAAAAGAAGCACTTCTTCAACGCCTTTTTATATCCCCATCCATAATACCAATACCAAGGTATTTGTAGGTTTCCGACTCCGAAAGAGTCTGGATAGTTATTGTCTCAGAATGTTCCAAATGTTTAGAATTTACAACCTCATCCCGCTGTACAAGCATAAAGGTACAATTATCTACACCAAACTCCGTCTTGATAGCAATACTAAAAACTTTAGTATAGTTTCACCAAGTCAGGTAATTGTTGTGTTTCTTTCAATTCAATTCAAATTATTTATTGCATTTCAATAAACTGTAAATAACTTAAGTTCGTTCATATACAGTACTTAGTTGAGAAATAACTTAACCCTCTTTTCAGAGCCAGGAGTTCAGCGGCTAGAGGTGTCTCCCTCAATCTGCTAAACGTTGTATAGACACGTAAAAAATTCACGGCAGTAGTATATCGTTACAATGAGGAAATGAGTTAAGAAAAACTATCAGAACTATGCAGGGTTCATACCGAAATAAAAAATTATAGGCGCCCAACTTATAAAATGAAGGTAGGTAAGTTTTTTCGCACAAAAGACAAATAATAATTCTACTTCCACAATTTATTACTGAGATAGCCAGGTAGGTCACGATCACGGCCGATGCGAACGACCTCAATTGGCCTTTATTGCATAAGCCCAAAATAAAGCCTTACAATCTAACTGACAATGCATTAACACCGCTTAATCATTATACAACAGTTTGTTAGGCACTTAGTAAGAATCAGAACAAAAGCAGCTATGATACCAGCTACCCAAAGTCGAATAATTTACATTCAATTTTTTTTCTTTCCTACCAGACTCCCAGCATCGAAGAAGAAAATAAGTTTAATCAGTCTGAGTCATTTAATTTACACACGGATACAACAAAAATGCTACTTTCATAATTTATGAGGTTTTGATATAGCCAGGTAGGTCACGATCACGGACGATGCGAATGACCTCAATTGGCCTTTATTGCATAAGCCTGACAATGCACATTGCTACACAGCAGATTGCTACGCACATAGTTAAAATCAGATGAAAATGAAGAAGCGGTTACCAGCTATTGCAAGTCGAATAATTTACATTCTACATTATTTGTGTAAAAATATTTAGCTCGAGTCATTTCTCAATCGCATTTTTATTTCGAATTCATATAAGTACATGTCTAAATCACGTCTTTATCCAATAAATAATACACGTAGGACTAATGTCTCAAAAATGATTGGTTAAATGTAATTGGGTAAGAAAACATACCATTCTTCAAATCAACTCTATCTCCGTAATTCCTGTTTATTTGTAGCAGGCATTAAATAATACTTTTTCAATTATTCTACTGTTATTGAATCCTCAAATTGAATATTACCTCTATTTCTACTTTATCCCATCCGAACGTAAACGCTTCTACTTGTTTCTTGTATTTCAACTTTTTGCATCCGATTCGATATCTAGATACTGCCATCGTCGGTAAAATATCGGACATATGCGATAAACCAATGGTATTCTCAGGCTATTTTATTGTAAACGACTTTAACCGAGTACGTAGACACAAATAAAGTATTTTTTCATTCCTTTAAGCAAAATGTTACAAAGAAAAATCTCAATAATACTACGTTCATCTAACAGGTATTTTATGTGGTTATTTTTATTGTGCAACACTGTGATTCACGTTTATAAAGAGACTATTATTAGCATTCCTCTTTCTTCTTTTTCAAGCGTTTAAGTCATTATGCCCCGCATTAAAATATTTTTTCTTGGTTCTTTTAGTTTGTTTAGTAATAAAATTGCAAAATTTGTTCCGTTGTTTCATGAGATTTGACACATTGATTCAAAGAATTATTTACTGTGCCAAAACACATTAGGTTAAGTATAGAGGTTTTTGAACCCTCTTTGACTTTTAAGTACGGATTACTGGGATCCGTATGCGACTGAAAATAAAAGTAAATACATTCTGATACTTATGTAAGTACAAATCGCATACAGATAGGATAAAACTTGCAATCATTATCCAACAAGTCTACTTACGTATCGGAATAACAAACGTGGTGAGATAAGCAAAATGCTCTTGTACAACTTCATACAACTTACTTGACTATTTCGTCCGGCAGAAATTCTTTAGGTAGTCCAATAAAATTGCTAGCTACAAAAACTTGAATGACCATCTTCTTCATCATTTCAGCTGCATCATATTCACTGCAGGACACATTAATCTTTCCTCCACGATTTTGACCATTTACCGTTAGGATATATTGTAATTAATTATTAGGATATATAGGATATTATAGTAAAGATCCAGATCGTACCTAAAATACTAGAATAACTATCGTCTTGATGTAAAATACTTATTTTTTTTAGTTTGCAAAGAGAGCCTACTTAAACATCAATGATTTATTAAGCTCTTAAAATTAAAAACATGTCTTATCTGCTTAATTATACTAGGTAACCCAATCTGTATAACCCTTGCTTGAAAAAATACCATTTACTTTTTATAGAGTTACAAAAAGCGCAAATTAAGACCAAGAGTCATCCCTTTAGACCCTGCCCCACAAATTCCCAGCGCATCTTCGGGTTATTTTCAAAAGGCCATATGTGAATAACCACGCAGCCTTCGTAAGAGAAAAACAACCGGTCAAGTTTAAGTTGAAGTGACCATTGAGGGTTCCGAACTTTGCCTTAAACTTCAATATTATAACGAAATTAGTTGAATTGCATTTTCTAGCACAATAAACCATGTGTAATTTTAACTATTTTTTGTATGGTATTTAATAACCAATGATAACATTCTACATAATTTTCTTACATAGATTTCTGTATGGCTA
This sequence comes from Acrobasis consociella, assembly GCA_963555685.1. Taxonomy (NCBI): domain Eukaryota; kingdom Metazoa; phylum Arthropoda; class Insecta; order Lepidoptera; family Pyralidae; genus Acrobasis; species Acrobasis consociella. The sequence goes on from OY743115.1 coordinate 9,667,816, forward strand.
TTGTACGTACCTAAGTACAAACTTAGCACATATCGGAAATTTTTTATTTTTTCTGTCAACCTATATAAATTGTAAAAGTATTCAGAAAAAATGTAAAATTTATCTATAGTTAGGACCTATTTCATTGAAATTTTATTCCCCATTTCAGCTATTTTGTAACGTAGGTAATTATGATCAGTAATTTTTTTTACGATATATATCATTATTACTTACTAATAGACATATGCAATGACAGACAGTGCAGAGCCAAGTTCTGTCTTACCACATCACTGAGGAACCCTAAAAATCGACACACAAGCCTTCTGGTTCATTGCCACGAATAATTACAACTCTGGTCCACAAATAGTATAAAACCGAAGCTGGTTTATAAAGACTGCCCCTAGGACGTTCGTTATGTATGTTATGTGAAATTAAACGGACTTGTGTATGTACCTATTTATAAACAAGCATCAGTACTTATTCTGAGCATCGTATTGCGAGGGTATTATTTAAGTTGCATAGTAATGCTATTTCATTGTATCGAAATAAACGCAACGGGCTTGCCACAGGTCAGCTATTCATATGTAGGTACCTATGAAATAAAGTTGTAAAGTTAGGTAGTTAACTAAGTTAGATTTAGTGGCAAAAAGTTAGATATACAATGTCCCTTTTTATTAAGTACAAATATTTTAAGGGGTGATTCAGTCCATAATTTTGAACAACTTTTCCCAGTAAATTTTTATCGAAATACAAAAAAATAATTTTCATTTTCCATAGTAATGATATCACGTGACTACTTCGATTTCTATGAAAACCTAAAAAAATTTTTTCTATTTCGATATACATTTATTGGGAAAAATTGTTCAAAATGATGGTCTGATTCACCCCTTACAATATTTGTACTTAATAAAAAAGGACATTGTATAGCTTAGTAATTAGATTTAGTAACAAATTACGTATGATTTGATTCACATTTTACCACAGGTATGGCATTTCATAGAAACGGAGTAACAAATATACCTAGTACTACTACAAACGAAACCATAAGTCTGTGCACACGTCAAATGTTTGAGTTAAACAATTAGGATCGCCACCACAGAATTGGTTGCTTTACTTACCTGTTTTTATCACTCGTAAATCTATAAAATGTTTGTTCGTTCTTTATTGATTTCCATGGATAAACAATGATAATATGCGCAGTTTCTCACCATTATGATTCAATAATCCTTAGTGACTCACGTAACGTTAACGTGCGACTAGTTTTACAGGGGACAGGGCGGCCCAACAAGGCGCAAAAGCGGAGGAGGTGTTGCGGGGACGCCAGATTACGGGGGACGGTGCGAGTTTCCGTTCTGTATTTAATACTATTATTAATTCTGCGATTTTACTTAGAGATGCATTATAGCTACATAAATGTATGGCATCCAGAATTCTAATATTATTTTCCACGTAAGTAGGTATATATTTAGATTTTGGCAAGCCTGAGTGTTTGTTAATTTAATTCACTACATATCCAGTTAAAATAGACCTCGGGCTATGACGAACCACAGCCATAAATACAGATGAAATTAGAGAAATATACCTACCTACTTAGTCTTAACTAATGTAGAGATAAATTACACGATAGACTCAAAGACGCGTAAACACAGTAAGAGCCCTTTTACTTTCAGTAGTTACTGCAGGTGATGCCAAAGATCCAGCTTAACTGGTTCTCGAAGATTCCCTTTCCAGAAGTTGTGGTCAGGACGGCATTCTTGTGGCCGGCGTGTGATGAGTCCTGATAATGCGTCTAGGAATAAATTGCAATCCTGCCGCGCCGACGACTGCCCATTTTACATAATTGCAAAAAAGACGCCAAGAGCGAGCCATTTTTAAGGTTTTATTTTCAGAAAATAAGCCAAGGATGGGTTATGAGGTTTTGTCAAGAGAAAAGGTAGTTATGGAAGACTAGCTGCGCCCTTGGGCTTTGCTCCCCGTGGCAATTTCGGGATAAGAAATATCCTATATCCTTCCCTGGGTATCAAATTTCATCTAAATAGTTTTTTTGTGGTTGAAGCGTCAAGTGGTAACAAACAAACAAACAAACAAATAAATATAAAAACTCACTTTCGTATTTATAATATTAGTAGGAAGTGGGATAGTAGGTAAGGATTATTTACCATTTTGGCCTATGTTCAGGAAATGACGATGATGATGATGATGTACTGGTTGTTTAATATTTATGTAAATTTCGAAACGGAATAGTTTATTATTAAGTAAAATAAGTGGGTATGGGTAAGGGGTAGGTGCTTTTAAGCATTTCTTTGTCTTTGTGAATTTAGACAAAATAACTCTTGCCAGCATTTCTTCCGTTTGTAAGAAGATTTTCATCTAACATTGGCGCGCCTATTACTAAGTGCCTAGCAAAAATTTAAATTGCAATACTCAAACGGATATTTACAATTTCTTTACAAAAATAAAAAGCCCAACGGAAGAAAAAAACATTCTCTAACTAATAATAGGCATAATCTATTCTTCGTGCAAAACAACTTTGTCAGATGTGTGAGTTGTAAAACCAAGGAGGTGATCTCATTTTTTTTATAAAACTCTACATTAAACAAAAAAGAACAAGAAAAGGAAATGAAAACCATTAGGTACAACATAGAAACATGTTTGGTTCTAACCACAAAGACAGATTTGTTGTGGTTGTCTGGAGATGAGCGAGCATCCATGAAACTTTAGATAATTTTCTATGTACTTATTCCTATGAGAAATAATATTGTACAGTGTATACAAGTGCCGATTTTCTATTTTATTCATATATTTTTATATATTTGTATATTATTTTCATATAGATTCTTTTAAACTCAAGATACAGTTCATATATTCTTGAACAACTCGTCGCTAACAGGATTTGACCATTTTTAACCAATCTTAGTTTGTTTTTTTTATTTAGCTTGTATAATCTCCCGTCAAGTAAGACTTAATAAAAACAATTCTTATCTCCTATATATTTAGAGCTTACTAGATATGTTTACATCGATCGCTTTTATCTAATCAAAAAGTTCTCAAACTTGCTTTGAGGCTAGCACAACCTGTATATATTTATTTATCTACCTATTTAAATGTTTATATAGATGTAAAGTAATCAATTATTTACGAACTGTTATTGAATTACTATAACTGTTTATATCTTAATTGAGCCAAGCCGCTGCTGGTTTTTACTTTATGTTTATATGATACTCGTAGTTACACTTATCTAAATTACTCTACATGTTGTGTGAATATTGATGGCATAACAGTTCTCCAAAAGAGCAAGAGTGTAATAAACTATGTGTAGGTTGAAAAAGGCAATCTAGGTTATTTATTACTTTAATTATCTTATTCTATAAGAATGCATTAACAGGCCAGTGTTGGTAACTGGTTATTTTATCAATAAACATTACTGTAATAAAAATATTCGCAGCGTTACCACCGGAAGGTAATCATTTAATGTAATCGTCCATAATTGATTTAATTGTTGCAGATAGATATCACTGTGTTACTTCATCACACTTAGAATGGTACATAAAATTACTAGTTAACATCACATAAACTCTACATTTTTCTCATACAGATGTGTATCTTTTATTTAAAAAATATGTTGATGACACTAACTAGGCAAACCCAGTTAAAACAAAGTGGGTATTTTTATGATATATTTTCATAATACAATATAATTATTTTTCTTAGTCAGTGCTATTTATTTGATATTAATGCTAATAGATACTAATTAAGAAAATATAGTTTTTTTTCTAGGTGCGTAAAGAAAATAGTTGTGTTTAAAAGATTAAAATATAATTGATCGAGCAAGCGAGGCTAGCAAAGCATCTCAGTTTCGAGATTGGCGAAAAATGCTATTGTCCGGCTGTCAGTATATTTGTCTGTGCGGTCTCGCCTATAAAACGCATGTCTCAATCGATTATTGTGAATTTTTAAAGATTCGAATACAATTAATTTGTCGATTCAGTTTTTTGAAATTTTTCAAAACTTGGTAACGGGGGTTAAAATTTTAAATACAAAACTTTTTTGCTACCCTTATTGGCTTGAACAACTTTTTATATTCCGATAAATTTCAACGGGTCGGGGCCACTCGCCAGACACAGAGCCACTAATTTTGGAAAAACCATCTCTTTCTCCGGTTCGTACAATGCTAGACAGCTTTAAATACTTAAGACATAAGTACTTAGTTGTTTAATAAATCATATGCTCGTAGAGTTATCAATAAATGAAGATGATGGAATAAAAATAAAATTCATGAAATATCATTTGTAGTTTTTGCCTATTTTTTTAAAACTTACCAGAGCATAGTGTAGGTATGAAAAAATAACTTTAGAGGATCATAGATAACAAAGAAATACCATATTTGCCCCTGTAGGTATTATCATGGATGAAATATTACTATTTCATCCGTATTATGTACGGACATAAGTAAAAAAATTAACAAAAGAATAATTTACCGTGACGTTTCATAATGCGAGTACAAAAACGAAGTATGATATATCTACTGGCTTAATGACATCATGATGTACATTGTTTTTGTGGTTAAATATGGATTTAGTTGTGATCGAAAGGAAGTATCTCGTTACAACTGAAATTAAAAGTATATAGGTATTCGTTTAATTTCCTGTCAATTGTAAGACATAATGAAGAGTATTGTTAATTTTTTATTTAATTTTGCCAAAGCAAATTAACCACCATCATGAAATTTATCAGAAAAAGAGACTACATACGCCCAATTTTTTTAAATCTCAAAAGTTATTTAATGACCAAAGCAAATGAACAATAGGAAAATCTAAGGTATCATATTCTAACAAAATAGAACAGTGTGTTTCGTAAGGCGAATAACATAATAATTAAGTACTTAATATATGTTATTTTGTTAAGTTTATTTTATCGATTTATATATCTATTACTGTTATAATTATTATACTTCTTAAGTTCTCGTTAAGTAAAATGTTCTTAGTACTTTTATTAACAACATTTATTTTTTTGCCTGGTGTTATGTCCCACTGCTGCGCAAATTTTAATTGCCCTTATTGTGAACATTATTTTTGTGTTTATTTATTTCAAATACTCTACACTTTTTTTTTATATTTCGAGCATAATAGTTAAAATTGTGTAGTTTTTTAAAATTCTAAAAACAAGAAACATTCCCAGCGGTCTTACTAACTACCAGTACTATCAGTTGTATAATAAAAGCGGTTCTATAGTTGAAGGAACTGAATGCCTCGTAGAGAGTTCGACATGGTTGGATAAGTAAAATATTAAAACATATTTTGCAGGGCTACGCACGTGGTCATCTATAAATCATTCACATTCTAATATAATTACAACTATATACTTCTCATGGATTCAACAGTGAAGTCATCGTTAATGTTTCCTCACGATATGCATGAAAATCGTGATTCCAAAGTGTAGGAAAATTGACTGATACCTTAATCACGGTACCCTGTAGTGGCTGGGAGGACTGTCAAGGTTTGCTGCATGGAATTATGCCAGAGTAATTATTTGCCAACAACACCCTACCTACCTACTACATTTAAGAGCCAGTCTTTTGTGAGTATCATTATATGGAAAGAGACTTGCCTATAACACAATTTGAATAAAAAGTATATTTACGAGTAGATAAGTTTGAAAAATGCTTACTTATTTAACAATGATGATTTTTATAATGTAAAGTGGAGACAAATTATGTCATTGAATAAGAATTAAAATATATGGTTAGGTTTTTATTTATATTTTGTATTTTGCTTATGTTTTGCTTATCATAAATATTTTATAAAACTTAGCATGTCTTTTTTGTCTTTGTCCTTTTTCCACAGGGGTAAGCAGAGACTATGGTCATCTACTTGTAACGATACTGTCAAACCCATGAAATTAGAGGATCTAACTACATGCTCAAATCTCTCTAGCTTAATCTACACATCACTTTCCTAACGAAAGCCGGCCGGTTAGTTGGAGGCCTTATCTCTAGCGAAACGATACCTATCTACTATTTTTTGTATCCACGGCACTGACACGAACTTCCTCCATTACATCTATTACCCAATTTCTATGTTTCCCAGACACATACAGGTCAAATAAGTTATAAATCACGTCTACATAAATCCTTTAGTTTGGCAACGGTCGTCACGGGCCGCGATCAGCTGATCATATCGGGTCATCCGGCGATTCTCGCGTCTTATCATTGCGCAATCGATATCTAACACTTTCTTATTGTTTCGTCTTAATTATATAGTTTAGGCGAATTTGGTTCAATGGCGAATGTAAAGGCCATGTCATGTAACAATTCATTTGCTAAAATCACGATAAAATTATGTAAACAATGCGTAATTAGTGTTTTTGTTTTTATGCTGTGAGCTTTTTGTTGGATAATTGTGTGATAATTGCTTATCACTCATATTTAAGTCATTGTACAAACTGTTTCCCTAGACGGACACTTATTTAAACATAATTAAATTGTAATAAATAAGTGAATATTTGGGGACAAATCATGATGATTCAGCTAGCCCCAAAGTAAGCTTAAACTTGTGTTAGGGGATAGTAACTCAACAAACTATCTATACTTTACAATAAATATGTGTATAGAATAAACACCCAAGACCCAGAACAATTTGAAACAGAGAGGTCGTCAATGGTGCCGAAGTTTTGATCCAAATATTACACAAAAAAAAAACAATACTAACAATACCTACATTTTTAATTGTGTTTATGTTGAGTTCATAATATTATTTTTTTTAATCTCGGTATATGGTGGTCGAAGTAAAATATTACATAGGTGATATCCACATTTACGTATCCATAAAATACCAATACACTTAAATAATCCATATTATTCTGGCTAGTATATATTAAATCCAGGTAAAACATATATTATTTTATTTTATATGGTAGTCTTAAAAGTAGGTAATAAATTGATTTGCATAGAACAGCCAATTCCCCAATTTTATTGTGAAGTCCAATTAGCAGTTATAAAATTAAAATTCCTTACGGTACCTACATTTTTATAATTGGCAGTCCCAGGATAAAGTTGCTTACAAGTTTAATAAACCTATAATTTAGACGCAAAATGATTATACATCTGCGTCATATAAACAAACCAACCGTATAAAAAGGTGTTCACATAAGCCATAAAAATATGTGTATTCATATGTATATGGTTGCTATTGCTATGTAAGCACTGCAAATTTTTATGACGAAGGCAGAACATATCTCTTTATATTTTTTCAAAGTACAGAAAATTTAGAAAAAGGTACATTTATTTCATTATATGAAACTGTGATATGGCTGAGCTGACAAAAGGCAGGCCAATGAAATTTTATAGGCCAGTAACTTATCTGTCTTATTCTCTTTATTTTTTATAAAGTAGGTAGGTATATCTATCGTATAAAAAATAAATAGCCTCGTCCGGTAAGCGTCAGATAAAATTAATGGATCCCTTAGTCTTCATTGTTTAATCTTCTGTAGTTTGATTATACTACCGAGAAACGCTATCTATAATAAGAATTAGAAGTACGATCTTCATTCACTGCTATTACATCTACTTTAGTGTGTGTGTACAAAACAAATTGACAAGCAACTCTATGTAGATACTTGTATTACTAACTGTTACTGTAGGCATATTTCAGTAATCATTGGCGTAGCTATGGATTTCCTCAGGATGAGGTCACAGAGGTAAGTAAAATTTTGGGGCATCCATCCAGCTGCAAGTATCTGCGAAATATCTGGCAATTAATCGAAAATTTAGATAAATAATCTCTACATACTCGTACATACATATTTTCACACCAGTTTTCCATGGGTGTAGGCAGACGTAACTACAAATAACCTCTACGATAAATAATATAAGCAATTCATATCAACAATACGCATTGAAAAGATAGAAATTTACTAAGAGTAGTAAGTGATTTCAGAAGATATAAAGACAAAGGTGCGAGTAACGTTAGCTCCAAAGAACTTCAAAACTAGACATTTGGAATGGATAAATGAATAAAAAACCGATGATAAATATAGCTCTCCCCATTTTCTAGCTACGCCCGTACAAATGATCAAACAAAGCTGTTAGCTGTCTTGATTGTTCTTATATTGCCTAATTAAGCAAGAGACAAAAAACGTTATTGTGCGCCATATGAAACAAGACATCCTCATTCGGTGTTCCGATAGTGATCTAAGTGTAATTATATTTTGGGATTACAGGTCGCTGACCGTGTCTGTAACAAAGGCTGGCAAAGGCTGTTATATCATGATGACGTATAATTGTGGTCCTTAGTCCTCAGGACTGGAAGTCAAGTTCAGTAATACTGTAATTAGAGACGATTTGTCGACAGCATTACATGTATGAAGTATAACTCATCAGTGATCAACAGCGTAATAAGCCGTGGATAATGATTGTTGCATGCACGAATTATAATAAACAACATTAATTTTTAAATTGAAAACTATTTAATTCAACACATAATATTTACAGGTTCTGAAAAAGCAAGCGCTAGATATTTTACACTGTGGAAGCATTATAAGCACCTAATAATTCAACTTGCGCACTCAGTATAATAGATTTTTTTTTACATATTTGATTCCCCTGGAAATGATCTAACTTTCCATAATATTGCATTTAGAAATTGGGAGTCTGTTGTAATAATTAACTGTCAAAATTGAGAAAGACACTATCGACCTTAATTTATGTAGATACATATCAAATAATAGCAACAAATAAACAAATAATACTTGCTACGTGACTTTTTGCAGTTAAGAAACCAGAGCAGAGAGTGACGTAGACGTTACGTGCCTTGAAGCTTCTCACTTTTAAAGTGGCATATAGGCATATCATTCTATAAATACTTAGATACATCTAACTATATAGCAGTAGCAATGCTACATCTGCGATACCTGTCGTTTCTTTGCGTCAGTGTAGTTCGGTGTTGTCCATTTATTTGACTTATGCAATGCTACGCCACCTAGCTGGCTGTTTGGATTTTTACCGCTGTATTAGTAAAAAAACTGCACTACTTAAGTCGGTTATATAGTATAATGCTTCTGATTAAAGGTGCTCTGTTTTTTCTGTCAACCTCGTCAAAAACCTGTACTCCATAAATTGGTAACGTTTATTAGAGATTAAACACTATTTGTTAGAGTTTAGTTAAAGGCCACGTTTACGCGACATATTTTAATAAAAAAAGAAAGAATACACCTGTCCATATTTTTTTAAGAAAAGAGAGTGGGAGTTATCCTTTAAACTTACATATCAGAAAATTGCCAAAGAGTTTTTTAAAACTCAAGTGCCTACGGAACCTCAAAGAGCACGTATCTTCTGAGTACTTACTTTACTTCTGAGTATCAGATCAGACCTGTCCAGATCAAGTCCAAATCGATGTAATAACATGTCTGCTACATAACAATTCACAGAATGCTGCTAAAGAACATACTCGATGTGTACGAAAAAATACGTAAAGGATACTTCATAATTGAGATAATAGGTTGTCGGAGGCAGTGATATGTCTTCCAGTAAGGTATTATGGACTGTAAACATTTTGTTCCAGTTATATAATTATTATAATACATCATTAAAGTTTTATTATGTCCAATTTTTTGTGAAGACTTGAATTTTCTTTTCTTCGTATATATTGTAAGTGAGGGCCACTGCCAATAAAAGGTTGTGAGTTGCGATTTATATTGTAGTAAATATATTTTTCAAATTAAGTTATTACTTATTATCTTTTATTTTTGTTAGATTAATGTAATGACATATCTTTGGGCTTTTGTTGATTTACATTATATTATATTTTTAAAACAGCAGAAAGAAAGCATAATACTTAATTCTTGAAAGAAACCGTTATCATTCGAATATGATAATTTAATCTGAAAGCAATCGATTGCTACTAAAGTTGCGATTTTCGACTTATAAAGCCGTTCCGATAAGAATCGAGACTCTGACGCATGGCATGTGTTACAGGCACGACAATGAGCAGCAACACTATGCCACATTGTGCGAGTAGATCTGCGAGTCGTAGATTGCCAAAATGTGACGTAGAGTAGAATATAATTTTTTTAGAATGTAATTTTGTCATCATGATGATGACAAATTATATTCTACTCTACGTCACATCTCGGCAATCCATGACTCGCAGATGTACTCGCAAAATGTGGCAGACTTTAAATCTCTGTCATAGTATCAGATACTATAACAGGCTTAAGGGCAGCAGCGTCCTTTATGTAACCGTTTTATAACGTCTTATTTATTTAATACGATTACTAATCTGCCTATCCAGCGTGGAATAAATCCTTCTTTAGTGGAAGAGGCCTTTACTTCAGTCTAGTCAGTCTTCAGTTTAGTCGAATGGAAGGAATAGAATAATTTGCACTTGAGGATAAGCTGTTGTCCAGCTTTGCATTGTATTTGATAGTAGTACGCGCTTTTACGTGCAAGTTTTTAGAGCTTACTCTAATAATTCTAAGCAACTTCAAGTTTGATTTGATTTATTAATATCTATGATCTAATAACTATTACAATTAAAAATTCTGCAAAAATATCTGACATTATTCCCTTATAATTATTTTATGACACATATTTTACAGGTTATATTTAGATAAAGTTTTCTAGATAGACCAGTTTAACTCGCTATATGTGAAGTTTGTGGTACAAACATGAAAACGACACGATCCATCAATGACATGCGAACGTGTGACACATCACTGTATTGTCTGACACCACCCTGTATATACCGTTACCTGACATGCCGTTTATCGTTTCATAATTGCGGATTCCCGATAATTTAAATTTTGGTTGGACAGTAATAAATCTGTTTGTCTTATTTTTTGATTGACTAAGTATAGCTTTGGCCTAAAACATGTCATTATCATCATTATTTTAACTGATGTAGACCTAAGTAAACATGTATATTGCTCCTAGAATAAATCTATACCTAGTTCTATACTACAGAATAAGTACTAGTCCTCTACCGAAGCCTAACTATCTATACCTAGCTTTGTGCTATTATCAAGCCTGCTGAGTCAAAGGCCATTTATTAAGCTGGGATATACACATTTAATACAGAGCTAGTGGACGTTTCAATTTAAAAAATATATTTATCGGCTCTTCATCCCAAGTTCGTTTTAAACATTGTAAAGCAAAATTACGAAGTGAGTACGTATAAATATACCTAATAGAACCTGAAGGGTTACTCCATTAAATATTAAGTTTGTCGTACGAAAGTGACGTCCTATTTCTATGTCAAAGCAAATTAGACTTCATCATCAAACGCTAGTGCTCAATGTTGCTTGGCATTGAAACGCGGATACGCAGTAACGTGCTTTTCGTGTAACCCTCCTGATCTCTCTTTATCGACAGCCCTACACTAGTGATGCGAGTTGGCATTGAACTTGAGAAAAGACCTACCCACTTGGCCAAAGCGCCAATTGTGCCGACATGCCTGCCCGACTCGACATGCCTATCTCACGTCACCGGTCATCAATCTTCAATGAGCTAAATGTACTCGTATTGAGAATTCGCAAACGTGTATTTCCAGAATAACTTGATATCTTCCGAACACTGAACTATAGCAGGAGAAGGAAAAAGACATGACAGGTGAAAAGACCTTTTGCACAAGTTCCGTTTTATGTTTGTGTGTCTTTAAGTGAGGGTTGAGGCAACAATATTTTTTAGGTCAGTGATAGCCACCCACGAAGGTTATAGCATCGTAGATAAATAGACACATATTTCTATCACTCTCAAGAACGTAACGGATGTACAAAAATCAAACAACCCTATAACTTTTTTTAACGTACTGTCCCACTACTGGGCAAAGATCTCTTTTCACTTAAATCTCAAAGGCAACCTGCGCTCAATACTTATCTTAAAAAAACTTCTTATTTTTTATTTAATTTTACTGGTTCATGTACACTTGAAAAACCTACAAATAAAACCTTATAAAAGTAAACATAGCAGTAGTAGGTAAAAATACCAAAACATCAAAAAACTATAATTAATATCATATAAGGAAATTATTATTTATTTATGAGAACTACCAACCAAGTTAAATGTAAGCTCTGATTGATTTACCGTAAACGTTTCCAATTAACACACGTTTCTAACAACTGATGATGCACAGATACGGGTAATTAGTGTGTAACGATTTAAGCTAAAACCTTCATTTGTTTATTACAAACAGGGAAGTGGGCATCACAAAACCCTTCCTTATAGGCTCTACGTGATCGATTTAGGAAAAGGTACTTATATGAATCGTAATAACCATAACACATCGCATCATTGATACTAATCAAACAATTTGTATTTTGTTCCTTGTTATGTAATGAATAACCTATAACCAAAAGATACCAGGTTCGATCCCCGCTCATATCGCTGAGTTTGCATAATAATGATATGCTTGACTTACAGTATTTTTTTTCTTACACACTAGTTTCTCTGGTATTTAAAATTTACTGTTTTCACTAATGACAGTCATTGAGCTAAGTCAGATGCCTTCAGGCAGCTCAAAAAAAGTAGTAGTATCAACACATTTGATAAAAAGAAGAATCATATTATTTATTGACCGAGCGAGCGAAGCGAGCGAAGCGTCTCAGTTTCGAGATTAGCCAAAAATTCTTTTGTCCGTCTGTCTGTCTGTCTGTCTGTCTGTCTGTCTGTTCTCGCCTACAGGTCGCATTTCTTAACCGATTCTCTTGAAATTTTGTAAGCAGGTTCAGCAACTAAATAGAATTTTTTTGTCGAGCCAGTTTTTAGAAATTTTTCAAAATGGCGGAAATATGGGGGTTTAAAATTTTAAAACTGTTACATATCCGTCATTTCAAAATATTTTCAAAAATGTCATTAGACTTTTTTGTTGCCATTATAAAAACGATATTTTTTTATTTGAACAACTTTTTTGTCTGAACAACTTTTTTATACGTTATACTTAAACGGGTTTAGGGTGACTCGCGAAGTCTAGCTGACTAATACAATACAAAACTTCTTACAAAATATACTGAAACTATTTAAGGGTGAATTCAGTCCGGGTTACTGAACAACTTTCTTAAAAATACATATCTCCCCTGGGGTCCACGAAATAATTTCTCTGAATAACTATTATGGTTATTATTTTGAGTTTCATAAGTAGTTCTATAAATTTTATCATATTTAACCGACTTAAAAAAAAGTGCTTCTGTAGTGGTATAAGTAATTATGCTACGAACTAACAAGAGATCATCAGCAACCAAAGCCCGCGAAGTAGCTTTACGAAGAGAGTAAGAAACCAATGAGCAGCGGCATAGAGCCATGGCAATACAAATAAGCATTTATTTTCTGGTTTTTCCAACAACGAGCTGACTTTGTCATTTGAAAAATGATGGGTCATTTTTTGGTAAAAGACTACTGGTACAGAACTGAATTTCAGCATCACGGTAGACCTCATATCCATGGGATTGTATGGTTGGAAGGTGCTCCTAACATTTCAGAGCTAGATCAAAAGTCATTTGAAGCAAGGGCTGTGATTGGTAACTATTTTGGAAATTTGGTCACAACCATGAATCTGCATATTCATTCATTCATGGATTGAGTTGTTTGCGTTGTGCTGGACGTTTGTCTCGACACAATGCAATTAATGATATAATTAGAAGAGCACTTATTTCGGCAAATGTCCCATGTCAACTAGAACCTCCAGGACTCTCCAGAACAGATGGAAAACGTCCAGATGGCTTGACTCTTATCCCGTGGCAGAGGGGACGCTGTTTGTTGTGGGATGCAACGTATGCGTGAGTACCTACGCGGCGTCCTACCTGAATAGTTGTGTACGCACACCCGGGGCGGCAGCGCGTGCGGCGGCTGGACAAAAATGCACTAAATATTCTAATTTAACGTCTTTATATGAATTTGTTCCAGTCGCTGTGGAAATGACTGGCCCTTGGTGCCCTGAAGCTAAAAGCTTCATTAGTGAGATAGGGCGCCGTTTGCGGGACCGCGGTTATGACCAACGTTCAGGATGGTACCTGGTTCAAAGGATATCCATTGCTATCCAGAGAGGCAACGCAGCTAGCGTAATGGGTACCTTTGAACCGGGGACAATCCGGGGCTGGATTTTTGATTAATATTTATTTATTTTTTAATCCACATTACAAATTAAATTTCACATAAATATGTCATTTTATTAATTAATATTTATATTTCATTTTTATTTTCTTTTATAATATGTTGTATGTATAAGTGTGATTTTGGTACAATCCGCATATCGGTAAACCTGCACCGATAATTCATCCAAATCAGGTACATCGTTCTGAAATAATAATCGCGAGGTCTAAGTTCGTGGCGAACTACTAGTTTATTATTATTAATTTTGACCGACGAGAATTATAACATATATTTTATTAAGTATGTTATGAAATAAAAATATAATTTGACCTAAAAATTCATTAAGAACATACTACATAAGATTTTGAAAAATCGTAGAATTGCCTACGAAGAATTGTTTAAAATGATGCTATCAATCTTCTTGAATTAAGTTCTTCTAAAAGGCGTAAAAAGATTTATTTAGGATCGGCAACACGCTGTTTGGTTTGTATCAGATGTTGGATTGTCTACCTGTCTACCTACTTATACATCTTTTGGTTCAATACAAGTGCCATACCTTTGCAGATTACAAATAGTTTATGTTGTAAATTATACATTAAGGTAGGCAAGTATTGATTTATAAAGTGTATTTTTCGATAAAAAGACATCTCAAGATTGTTCACATCTATTAAAATACCTAACCAAACGGAGTATATTTAATATTGTCATACAAACTAGTGATAGATTTCTACACTAGAATGATTAAATAGCCAGATATTCTTATATCTCAAAAATTCTGAGCATAACAAATTGAATGGTAAAGTAACGGATGACGAACTAAGATATGTTTCCCCTATGACACGCCCACGAGTTCGCTGATCGACCGATAACAAAACTATAATGTAATTTTAAATCATCGTACGGGGAATAGATGATTTGCATAAGCTTGGTGCGTCAGCGCAAAAACTGATACGATTGAGATAAACTTGCTTCGAATGTCAAATGAACTTTGATGGAAACTAAACTATTTTCTTCTTTCTTTCTTATCAAGTGTGTTAGCTAGCACTGGTGTCAGAGCTGCCTAAAGGCATCTAACGTAGCGTGGTCCTTAAAAATGACCGTGTATGATGGCATTTTACTACAAACTCAGCGGTACGAGGCTGGCTGAGCGAGAATTGAACCCGCAGGACCTTTTGGTTACATGTTGCGCTCTAAAACCATTAAACCACTACTGCCATATTTTCTTTGAAATATGCGCCATACCTCTGGCCGTGTCATAAAAAAAATCTAAGATTTCAAGAAACAAGCCGGGGTTTTGTTTTGTTTTTCGTGTAAGTGGCCAACACTGGTGGTCAGATTTTTCAGGCTGCAAGGCATTTGACATAAACTTGACGACTGCCATACAATGATAACAGCCGGTACCAACGGCTTATACGTGCCTTCCGAAGCACGGAGGAGCTCGAGAATTTTTTTGTACCTTTTGTCGTCACCCATCCAAGTGCGGACCCCGCGCATGTCGCTTTACTTGTAAAAGCGCTAGTAATGCGCACCGCCGGAGCACCGAGCTCCTCATCAATTCAAGTAAATCAATTATTATCAGTGGACTTCCTGTGGCTGATATGATGATGATGAATTATTATAGGAATGTTTCAGCTTAGAAGCGCGTGACCTAAGCCGCAAGTAAAACCTAGTTGAACATTATAGATTAATATGCACTTATCCAAAACACGTACCAAATTACGCACTTGTCAATATAATTTGCCTTTACACACTAAAATGCCTGATACATTCGCCTGTCTTTACTGTGGACATAATGTGCAAATATATTTATCATAAGGACGTTTTCTTTCTTCTTGTTATACTTATTGAAATGTAAATAACTATAAATGACATTAATCGAAAAGTGCTACCTTAGTCATATTTTATTTTACACACTCAAGAAACAATATCGTCGCATTATATAAAGATACAATCTAATCCTTGGGCACGGCAACGGGAGACCCAACCCATATCCCTTCTTAATTTGCGGTATGTTGACAGTCATCTTCTTAAGTCTGACGAAATAAATAACATTTAAAGTAAATTTGTCACGGTGGACCTACACAGTCAGTTCTACCTACCAGTTTCGCTAATGGAACTTTTAATCTCAATTGACATAGGTAAGGTAATTAATACCAGAAGTGACAAAAATATGTATCGTAAGTTAAGGTTAAAATGTCGGCTTCCTTGCGTTACCTGAGCATTCAACTTGCGTTTGTATTGATACAAACGAGCGTAAAAATACGTCGTGTGGAATCGTTAAATTTGACATACATAGGTACATGTAGTAAATAGTTTGAAAGTATTGTCTTCTGCTTTTTCAGGTTTAAGTTTCTACAATTGAAGGCTTACAATTTTTTTTTAAGTAAATAATTTAATACTTTTTTTACGGAATTTAGACAGAAACTGCAAATTAAGTCATTTTGAATAAAAAGATTTCAACGCGCTCTTTTATTTCCAATAGAAAAAATGTTGCAAACTAGTTAATATTTTCAACATACTCAGCATTGTACAATATTCAATTTATGTTTGCGTTGTGTATGCGTGGGTAAGTTATTATAAAATGAATTTAGCACAGATAAATAGGTAAGTCGTTAAAGTAATTGTCGATGCATAATTGTTTTCATAACAGTTTTGCCAAATAGGAAACGAATAGGAACTTATATGTAGATAATTACGCAAAGCCATACATTTTTTTTAGCTGTTGCGGTCATTGACATTTTAAATTTTGTGAGGTTCCGTATCTTTAGCCGACGTCTGCCAATACATGAAAAATGTAGTACGATGAAGTTTTCGTGTCGTATATCAACGTATATCGTGTATATTTGTTTTTGTGCTCAATTACACAGTGCAAGTTTATTGCCTGTTATAAACAATCAAATTGAAGCTATAATAGATGATTTGCATGTTCTAAACAAAACGTCAACTAAACATATAGGTGTGTCTTCAATTCAATTGTATAAAAAAGCAAGAAACTGTATGTAATGGGTCTTTATTTAATACAGAGATTCTATTAAAGAGATTATTTTCTTTAAGAATAAACGTTTGTTTAAATAAGCTATTTTACAGAAAGGATCCCTAGCTTTATTATTTACATATTGAGTGTAATATGTTATTGTGATGCATATTATCAAATGCAAAGAAATATAATTTAGACGCCACCGATTAGAGTACAAATAAATTTATGGTTGACACCACAGATATGTACCTATAGAAGTAAAATTTTTCTTTTGCTCTTTTGTTGACACCGTATTGGCAGACATAAAACCAATGAACCATTTAGTAATTTTTAACCAACTTTCAAAAAGAAGGAGGTTATCAGTTTGTTGCAATTTTTTTAAATATATGTTCACCGATTTTTCGGAGACGCCTAAACCGATTTGGAAAATTCTTTTTTTGTTTTAAAAGCTTTACATGTGGTCCCATAAAAATTTCAATCGGTCAATTTTTATTGGTTGAGTAGTTTGAGGGTAAAGTTGGTTTTTAATTTTAAAAAAAAATGATTTCCTAACTACTTAGTACTAAGTGGACTCCCGGACGTTGCAAATCCATAACCTCGGTAACCGATTTAACTCATATTTGTTCAAACTTAAACATTTTTTTGTAATCACCTATCTCCTTGAGATCAACGGTTTTGCATTGTTTTAGAGAACAGATGTTGAAAACCAAATTTTTAGACACCCATCCAGGCACAGCCCCCATCCATCTGTGCCTTTATGCTGCTCTTAATAAAATGGACTATATTATTATGGTCCTAGGACGTAAAACATAAACAATCAAGCAATCACTGACACTGGCATCTGATAACCACAGCGACAGTTATGTCATCGAGATCGCGATCGCGGGGACAATGCCGATGCAAATGACTGAGATCGATCAAATTGACACCGCTATATGACCCCCTGTCCCCTGGGGTTACGGCAAAGTAGTGAACTTGAAAAAAAATGTTTCTCCAAATTTCATTATTTAATTTCTTCTTTTATTGTGAACTATTTACGCATCGCGGTGTTACTCGCGGACAAATAAGCCTATATATTAATCCAAGGTGTCAGCTTTCTGCACACCAAATTTTATCATAATTGGTCCAGACTCCAGCCTTTTGCGCGTAAAGAAGTCACAAACATACACACATACACTCACAAACTTTCGCCTTTGAAATATTAGTGTGATGTGATGTGATTAACATTAAGGATGTTAAGGAATTGACTTTAGACAGAGAGAGGTGGAAGGAATTGGTTGCTCCACAGACAAGAGCTTAGCTCTTTAATCATAAGAAGAAGAAGTGATGCGTTTATACCTTAGTTTTTGTATTAGTTCATCAAAACCCTAATATAATTTTCTATAAGGATCATCTTGCAACTTTATCTTCAACCGCTTGTCATGATATG
This sequence comes from Acrobasis consociella, assembly GCA_963555685.1. Lineage (NCBI taxonomy): Eukaryota > Metazoa > Arthropoda > Insecta > Lepidoptera > Pyralidae > Acrobasis > Acrobasis consociella. Next base: position 9,686,278 of record OY743115.1, read on the forward strand.
TACTTAATTGAAAATAATTATGTTGATACAACATAAAAAACCAAGATCCATCCGGTTTGATCATCAGATCTGCTTGATTTAATGATGGCACTCAATAAACTAGTACTGCGTTTACTAGTAATACTTAAGTAAGGAAATAGAAGCCTTATAAAAATTAAGTTCAGTTCTATAACAACACATTTTTAAATTTACCTCTATAAAAGTTTGATTAACAATTTATAAGAAACTTTTTATAATTTATATTTAATCCATAGCTACAAACGAAGTACTTCCATTTCGGAATAACTACTGCTAAGGCGTTTGAGAAAACAAAATTTAGTACTTGCGGTATTTTAAGCAGGAATTTTTAAATAAAATACGGTTGACACATGATAGCTTTAGCATAGCGATGCTAAAGCTAGCAGTTTTTGTACATCTTTACATTGTGTAGAAGAAATATTTTCGTATCTGATTTCCTATTATACCATGAATCAGAATAATCATCACCATTACTATATTTCTCAGGATAAAATATATCATTTTTGACGTCTCAAATTACTCGTACATTTTTGATACTACGCGTAGGTACTTAAAGAATCGTGCTTATAATTGAAAAACATGGTTAAAACATCCGAAGATATGCTCTTTCGTAATTACCTACGATATATATAATCAAATATAATTACGTATTTATTAAGTGCTTTATTTCGGACAATGCCTACTAATTCAATCGTTACACTGCAATTAGTGGATATTTTACGACTCAGTATATGTTACAGTTGTAGACAAAAACAACAATAATTAGTAGGTATACACACGTTTATTTTTTGTTTAACAAGGCTTCAAAAATAGTATAGATGATGTGGCCGCAAGTATTTATCTACCTTAAGTATATAAGTAGCTACCTATCCATATTATGTTCACCAAAATACTTGACGTTAATTTTGTAGATGCTATATATTTAGGTATGATTTAGGTAATTTAGCGCTAACCGATGCTATACAAAAATAAAGTTTATTTTTAATGAGATTTTTTCTTATTTTTTTTTTCCAAAATAAGTAATATTGTGTAGAAATTAATAGACCTACTAATGCTTCAACCTTTTTTAGCCCTACCAGTTTATGGTTACTGATTTCACAGAAGTTTGCTAAACTAAATAATGTAGATTGCTATTTTTACTATATAACAGAACAGAAATTATGTATGTTATTGAAAAACATAATAACATACATAATTTCTGTATAAAATGGTATTAGTTTGCGGTAAAAAAAATAACAACAATGTAGAGTCGGTTAGCCACCGTTCTTGTTCTAGGGTTACCGTTCAATCGACCAACACATTGCTTCCTGATATGTCCGGATCTTTATCAACACAATTGCTTTATATTGGAAATATTCTAATCCGATTAATAGGAAAGTTTTGGTTTTTTTCTACTTACCTAATAATTATTGTGGCGGCTGGTCGAAAAGGTTTAGATGACAGAGAGTATTTGAAATAAACATGGTCATCTGATACTCGTAATTATATAAAAACAACAAAATTAGAAGGAGGAAAAATTAAACAGTGAAATATTTTCCCCTATTTTCTTGAAAGTAAAAATAACTGAATGAACTGAAGCTTTATTTACTGTTATTATTCTTGATAATTTACATGCATATTGAATGTACTTATAGGAATAAATTTATATGTCAAGGATGAAATTATTAAACAATTAACGAGAATTAAATTACTTTAATGATGAGAAATAGAATAGAAATAGAAATAGAAAAATGTTTATTCAGCGATAAATTATACACTTAAAATTTTTTTTTATAACTAAACTCTGAAAAATATACGAGCATACATTAACTAAAACTATAAAACAATTTATCACTGAAAGTGATGTCCACTCAGCATAAGCTGCTGGTCGCCAATTAAGGCAAACAACAGTACTGGTCTTCCGTGGAACCACAATTTAACAAACAAGGTCGACCTTTTGAGCTATGCTATGCGTAGTGTTAATGCGAGAAATATATATTTAAAATACACAATTAAAATATGGTTTAAAATTAGGATAATATATAAATGAAAAAATACAGTAGATATATTGTATCATTGAAATGTGAAAATTAATAGTAAAGATAGATAGGTACTAATTAATAAGTCTAACTATGAAAAGTGACATCTGTCCCACAGATATTTAAAGTTGAATGTCCAGAAAATGCGACATGCCTTTCACGAGTTTTCTTTTAATTTGACTGCTATACATTTGTGAAACTTACTCTCTAACTCTAACTCTCTTGATCAGATTTAAAAAAATGTTAATTTTTAAATCTAAACACTTTTCCAGAGTTCCTAACTATGCCATACCTAAAAACTTTTTTATACCTACTCAAGGTATAAAAAAGTTTTGACATGAACCTAAAAGAAACTGGTATTTTACAATACCCACTGCATTGTTACATTTGTAACCCTAGTGGTGCTATCGATCGCATTTACATGGGACTTGCGCCTGCGCATGCAATCCGAGCATCTTAGCGTAACTTGTAGAAGCAGTTTGTATCCGATTGAATTGCGAATAAGGGCGAAACAAGAGAACAACGGAGGTCTTTTTTTTTGCAAAATTCTCTTGAATTGTAAAACCTAGTTCTTGTTCCTTTTGTGCGGTCAGTGCCTATTTATTTCATGGATTTCTTTTGTTTCCGTTCTTTTTGAAATAAAACAGCTCAATTTAAATTATACACACACTACCAGCACTAGATTTTATGAGTAGCTGCTGTTGGGTAATATTTTTTGTTTCATTTTTTGATTTTAATTTTAAGGATTTCTTTAACTTTAATAAATATGACATAAACCAAATGTAGTACGTAACTTAACTAGTCTTGCTTATTCAATTCGCTCTTATTTTTAACTATATTTTTTATGTAATAATTGTACTTAAAATAGATATATTTTGTTTGTATTAAGTAAACGCGAATGTTTGTATAATAAATCAACATAATCAATATAAGATGTATATCAGTATGACACAAAATTAATTTTACAGGTTAATGAAATGCCTACCTAGAATTGACAGGCTTATTACTAAACGTAACATATTCATATTCTTAAACAATGCTCAAAATTGCTATTCCAAAGGATTTCACTTTTTATGTTAATTATTTTTACAATATCCATGTGTTACTTATTATCTATAAGTTTCTTTCTTATTTTCAACACTGCATAAGTATACATATACTTATGCAGGTGGATATATAAGTGCATATAAAGTCAGTCATAATTTACTTTTAAAATATCCTATAACAAAAGTAAAAAAATGTATAGTTTTATAAATATTATAATATAATATATGTATTGTGAGTAATTTTTTGTAAATTACTTTTTTGAACATTTATAAAGTTTAGCTCATTAAAGCTTTGTTCACATACGTATTATTTTATACACTGTTTGAAAAATATAGAGCTTTTTTAAAGACAGTCCCAAAAATACGCAAAAAACAAATTTTCTTTACTTACCTAATAAAATTTCAGTATCACAAAACAATCACTAATCACTTCTTTGACAGTATTTTTTAAATGAATACTGGCATGTTCTAAAAAAAGTTTTGAATCTATGAATAGAAGAGAACTATCCTGCGGGCGCGTTGGTTTGAAAATGGCGGGAGGTTTTTCGCGTAGGGGCTGTGCGTTGACCGTGTCCTTGCGTAGCATACAAGGTTGCGAGGCTGTATGTGGACGCACCGCTTGATTCCTTTGCCTCTTATAGCCACTCATTGTAGGTACGGGCCTTTTAGCAGACGTACGGCTATAACGGACTATCATGAAGATTCAAACCGAGCATCTGTTATCCTTTTTATCTTGTCGACAAATACCAATTTCTCTCACCGATGTAGGTAAACAACTTGTATCAGACAAATTATTGCTTTTTAAGAAGAACGTAATTATGGTCAGGTTGTACGTAAATTTTCGAGAATTGCTTGTAAAATGTTCTGAATGGCCTTTCAAATAATCTTTTATAAACATAAACATATATGTTACTTAGGTATTACTATATTAGAGCGATCCTTATTTATGATGAAAAGAGGTCATTAATCATCAAGCCACGTACATATAAATTTAAGACAGAACTTATTTGAAAATTTAAGAGATGTACCTACATTAAAAAATATATATATTGAGGACAGAATTTAATCATTTAACTTTGATATATTTGACTAAAACCCAGTGGGCTGTTATCACACAGTGACATACTTATACAATTTTTCCATTTTAAAATAAGGAGGCATCCCAACGATTTACGTTTATTGGATTAAAACCGTTATAATGCGGTATTTTCGTGACCTTCAAGATGCATTACTTCTGCTTAAAAACAGTGGTACTATTTCATTATAATCGCTTGCATTTTTCACACCATTCTTATGCGGTCTTTATGACTCTACATGATTATATAATAAGTTATTTTTGTTCTTACGTGTTACAAATTAAACTTGTACTCTTACCCCTAACGCCAAAATCTGTTTAGAGCCGCAAGACTCATAATGCTCCTGTCTATCCCATAGGAATAAAGATGCAGATTTTGAAAATCCTTTGGGGAGGACTATGTCCAGCAGTGGACTTCCTGTGACTGATATCATGATGATAGCCATAATATATAACACTATCGATCGATTATTCGAAGATATGATGTTACTTTGGCCTAATCTCCTTCCTTCTCGATTAATATTTTTTTGTGAATTGTCACTAATTTGATAAATCTAAATATATTACTTACTTGTCAATTATTACTGGATAATTCGAAGAACTAAATATAATAATATTGATTTGACTTTTGCATTCAATTCATAGATAGCTTTATTCATATCGACGACCTGCGTGGCTTAGTGGTCACCATGCTAGTCCGCCAGACCGCCACCCAGAGGTTCTGGGTTCGATCCCCGGACAGGGCAAGTTGGAAAATGGCCTTTTTTAAATTGTCCTGGGTCTTGGATGTGTATCTATATATGTATTTGTTATAAAATATAGTATCGTTGAGTTAGTATCCCAGACAAGTCTCGAACTTACTTTGGGCACAGATTACTAATAAGTTGCTTTGCGGCTATCTCAATCAGCGTAATTAGTCCATGTTTATTTATTTATATCATACTCTTTTTTATCATAAACGTATTAAAATCGAAATAACGAAAAGCTATAATTCTTTAAAAATAAAAATTCTAAATGAAATTAACCGCATTCTTGCATCTTAATGTAAACAAAACAACCCAAAAAGCGCTTACCATAATTACTCACCCAAGCGCTCATAAACAGTTTCTTGTAAAAATACGATGTGCAAAATGGTTTTTACTATGGTAAGGTCTATTTAAAATCTAAAGGCGGTTAAACACCCCATATATTTAGTACTGAAATGATTATAGTCAATTAATAGGGTCACATAATAAAAGTATAGCAAAGTTATGCGAATTGATGTGATTAATTTTATATAAGTACACAGTTTCTTGTAAAAATACGATGTGCAAAATGGTTTTTACTATGATAAGGTCTATCTAAAATCTAAAGGCGGTTAAACACCCCATATATTTAGTACTGAAATGATTATAGACAATTAATAGGGTCACATAATAAAAGTATAGCAAAGTCATGCGAATTGATTCGATTAATTTTATATAAGTACCTAATTTATTATTTAGGACTAAATGAAATATGTGTAATGGTATGCAGGTACATACTTACCATAAAGGGTGTCTCAGAAAATAATATCTACTTAGAAGCTGAGCATTTCTGACTCTTGGTAGTGTTGCTGAAAAATCGATAGTTTTATCGTTCGGCTACTATCGATAGTATCGATCGATAACAACGAGCAAATAATAAAGCATTATTATTAAATTCAATAAACGGGTAACTCACGTATAGAGTCAGCTACTGCCGACATGTTTCGACCTCATCCGGAGGTCTTCATCGGGGCGAATGTGACGAGAGGCCCGTATATATCGGCATTGATTGCATCTCACGTTAGTCAAAAACTAAAGCATTAGTATTGCGTTTCATTACTGACGTGTGGTTTCCAGCAGAGTAGAATAGTGCTACTCCAAGTAAGAATGTCGTAAAAGGCTACTTAGGAAATACGAGCTAAACAAAGCTTATAAACATCAATGAGACCTCTCCAACCCGTCCGGCCAGAGCGTGGAGAGTGCAGGCCAAATCCTCTGGCTGCTCTGGCCAAGTATGGCTCTAGTAGTACAGAGAGGGTCGTGCTTCTGCAGTAAAGACCAAAAAGACCTGATGATGATTGCATTTCATAAACTATCGATCGTATCGTTAGTTTATTCGTGGTCGGGATCGATACTATCGATAGTCTATAATTATCGATACGCTATCGATAGTGAACTATCGAGCAACGTCTAACGCTATACCTAGGTAAGTCTAGGACAGGAAAACAATGGATATTCGATAAATTACAACTTTATTTATATTTACAGTATGTATTTACCAACCTGTGAACTATATACCTGTGCACTTACTCCGAAAGCTTCACGACATCAATAAGCACCTCCTTGCAGCAGCCAAGTTAGCTATTAGGGTACACAACACACCTAACCTAATTTTGTAGCGCTCAAGCAGGTCATACTGTAGAGTTACAGGGGTGGTGTAAGTAAGTCTTTGGTGTAGATACCTTAATCGTTGACTCATGTCACGCAGCTTCTCTACTTGCAGCCGTTAAAAGTACTTTACTAGTCTTAGTATACGCACATTTAGCTTAGAAGAAAACAGTAGAATGTCAATCAATCCTATTTTCTTCTTCTCGGTGCTTCCATTCCATTTTCCCTACTTCGTGATAGATCTTCTCACATTTCAGCAAGAACTTCTATTCTTGGTTGACTTTTATTTCTTTGTGGGTTCAGGCCACTTCTTATCTTACTGCCACTTGACGACAAGGTTAGTGGTAGGTTATTTTAATTTAGTAGGTAGTATTTCAGTTTTTTCTGCAACCTGAAAATAGTCAAGACCACAATATGAAGTCCCGTTTATGTCTTTTTAAGCGATGGCGTACTCAACGGATTTTCATTAGATACTAACCGTCTTATTATAAAACACAGACTAACTTTGTTACTAGGTTTAAACCATTTTCCGACTAAATCAAGTTGACATTTTCAGATGATACAATGGCACAGAATTAATAATAGTGACAATGGCTAAGAGATGTTAACTTGATTTGGTCGGATAATGGTTTAAACATTAACAAAGTTAGTGTGAATTTTATAATAAGACTGTAAAAATTTAAACTTTAGTCGCTAACCATTGTGATTAACTAGAGTGATGTGATCTTCGCGGTAAAGCCGCACATCACCTGCTCGACGCAAAGTTTCGATTTTAGCATTGTTTCCTAAAATATGTGTCAGTGGACCAGAGATGGGCATTGTTTACATTAAAAGCGAGTGTCTCCATGACGCATATAAGTAACAATCTGTCAAAACATTGGGTTTCCGTGTCGCAAGTGTGCTATACATAGTAAGCAGCCGATCAGCCTTGACTTTGCAATACTTACCTGACATAAATTAATGAGAGCTACAAATGTGACGCCTATTAGGTATCGTGTAGTAGCTGTAGATGACCTGTCAACACATCGGATTTTTGTCATTTACAACAGGCCTTGTTTATCAAAATACGTAATATGTAATTCAGTAAGACTTACCGCATAAAGTGAGGCGCTAGAGTTTGCGTTGCGCCTGCTTATTACTGCATGTAGCGTAGCAACAAAAATTTGTTGTACTTACTTACATATAGATATTTAGTAATAGTTGTATTTAAAAGCATAAATAGCACTAAGCACCTTTAATCTATATGACCAACTAGGTAATACTATCAGTGAAGTATAATGTATGAACTTGTATCTATATAAATAGATCGTACTTTATACCGATGGATATTACACCACAGTCGGAACCAAGATAGACAAATGTTATCCGAACTGCATACTTCGAGTAAATAAGGTAGTTTTGTACTTCTTAACACGACCATGATCGCATTCATTCAATATTTACGATAGACTTCAAGCCTTCAAGCAAATGGTCACACGGAAAGTTGAGTCTTTCTGTTACATTTCTATTTTGTGTCAATAACCTCTTCGATATTGAGGTGAACGATCCTATTAAGATTTAGGTGGTTTCCCCGTAACAGGATGATCTTTTCGCTAACCTAGATTAGTTTATTTTTGACATTACGAAGCTATTTTGCAAGTAAATAATCCTGCAAAGAACTGCTTGATTAGCTTTTCTTTTTTTTTTAAATTAAGCCTACTTATCTATTTATACTCACTCGTGTGTGTATGCTATCTGAAACTAGGGTAAACCGGGATTCCCTCTACATCTCACCAAGCGGTGCCCGGAGAGTGGTAAAGGTTGTCAGACGACCTAGCTAGGTTTGAGAACGTTGGAAGCAATTTTCGTAGGTCGATCGTTTTAAAAATATTGGGGAGGCTCTGGTTCAGCAGTCACCGACACGGTACTTATTTTTTTATACAAAAATAAAATAAGCCGATGTTTTGTTTTTATAAATAAGTACTAAAGTCATGGGCTGTGTGGCTCTGCTAATTAAACTTTGATGGCCGTGAGGTCAGATAAATCAGAGAGCCTCATAGATATACCTATTAAAATATTTTTTGGTTGTGTCATATTGGGGCTATGTAAGTATACGAGTATGTGCTTATTTGCAATTCCAAAACTTACGGTGGATAAATCTAGATTGTTAGACTCGCTTTTCTTAACCATTATTGTTTTCGATACGGTCTTTTTTTTTAACAGTTGTAGGCACCTACCTAACAGTATTAAAAAGAGAAAGGTCACCAAATTGTTAAAAAAAAATATGCTAGTAGTATAGTAAAAAGTTTTTGATTCTACTAAAAGTACTTACCTTTTAATATGTAAGTCAGTGTTGGCTAGTACTTGCTCATAAACTGTAGAAGATATTTGCTTCAGCTAGATATAGCTAACTATATTATTGTACCTAATTTTTTTGAATTACAAAAATTAGGTTTCTAACTTCCGTCGCAAGGAAGTACACGGGTGTTAAAAAGTGGCTTTAATAACTTCCAGTAAAGTGTGGTTCGAAGAACCCTCCGATCTATTAATGTACAGGTAACATTAATAAATCAAGCCCTTTTGTTTCTTTTAGTGCCATATCGAAGTATTAAGCTTACTAAAAGAATCGTGATCCAAAACGTGTGTAACGTCGATCATTTTTTAGAGTTCCGTAGCCAAATGGCAAAAAGTATGTCACAGCAATGTATGTTTTTTCCGAAACTATAATACCTATACTGTTGAAACTTGGTAGGTAGGTATTATGTGAACCGCATTAAGGTTTTAACACAAAAATAGAAAAAAAAAACAAATTTTGGGGGTTCCCCAGATACGAATACTTTGCGCGAGAAACACTTCCAAAGTGGAAGAAAGTCCCCCCCCCCCCCCCCCCCCGTAACTTCTAAAATAAGAGAATGATAAAACTAAAAAAATATATGATGTTCATTATCATAAAAACTACCAGCGAAAATTGGTTTGAACGAGATCTAGTAAGTAGTTTTTTTTAATACGTCATAAATCATAAACGGCAATTTAGCTTTCAGATTTCAGTACCTGGGCGACCGAGCTTTGCTCGGTTACATCTCAAACATTAACTAAATTTTTTTAAACTTGTCACCGAGTGGGTTTCGAACCCGTAACACTCTTTCTAGCGGTCGGTATCCTTAACCGCTGAGCTAAAAACAAGGCGGTCGGCGCGACGAAATTAGCGACCATATTCTGCGTGGAAAGAAAAACGCATGAAAACTCGAAAACACGCGTTTTCCCAAACATAAAACTAATCTAGATCAATTGTTTACCCCCGAAAACCCCCATATACAAATTTTGAGCGAATTCGTTTGAGCCGTTTTCGAGATCACAGAAATTTATAAATACTTATATATTTATACAAGAATTGCTCGTTTAAAGGTATAAGATATGATTACTACAAGACTTTTATATTATGTTATTTGCTACTACGGAACCCTACATGGGCGAGTCCGACTCGCACTTGGCCGCTTATTATCTAATTTGATAACCCATTTTGCCCACTCTAAATACTTACATGCAGGTAGGAACTTAAGTACCTACGTATATCGAAATGATGCGGACAAATTTTTTTATTGACTCATCAGGTAGATTATAAAAAATATTTTATACACTATTTTTTTCTTTTCACTGCTTAGCAAATAATCACATTTAAATTTTGCATGACGTCACGGTCAAGTACGATTTTCATTTTCACTATACGGTGACGTGAATTGCCCCCACTCCGAAACTACGTTTAATATCTTTGTATAATATGTTTATTATGCTAAACGAAAAGCTCGAGTAATCACACGAGCATACACGAGCTTTTCTTTTGTTCGACACTTTTTCTCCAGCGAAAAAGTATCGAATAACAAATGCTTACTATCTTTAGTTTCAAATGTTTATCGATAAATGACATTCGTCTTTTCAGTAATTTTTGAGAAATATGGACTTGGTCATAGGCCTCCGAAGTTATTCAAAATTCCGCTGGGGAAATGTTCGGCCTTTAGCTGGATGAGTTGGATCTCACAAACGGTTTGGAATAAGTACAACAAAGTCAAAGTCAAATCTTGATTTTCCACATTTTGGAACGGGAAAGGGAACCAAAATCCTGTTAGAACCATTTTCGACTTTTACGTGGACAAAGTCACGGGTTAAAGCTTTAGTATAAATTTGGTGTTTTTGTATCCATGGAACGAATACTCTTGATTCATACATGATTTCATATGAATCAATTAACTTCGTTCCGTATATATATACAAAAACACCCAATTTATATTAAATATTACAAAATGGAGAATTTTTTTTATTTTTGCTCTATGCTCTACGTAATCTATGTTTATTTGGCAACACTGAGCTTTTTTTGCTCTTTGGTAATTTTATGGGTCTGTGTTGACAGTTCGTAAAAACTATCCGTTAAATAAGGAAAATCTAATATTGCAAAGCCCTCTAAAAAATATTATTTTATAAATCTTTCAAAATAAATGAATTATTCCAATCCATACAGCAAATTTTCGCGTGAAACTGGAACAGACATCCATACAAACTTTCGCATTTAAAGCTATTAATATTAATAGGATGTACCTATTTATGTGGGATGAGGTTGCTGGGAAAAAAAAGACTGCATTAAATATTTTCAAAAAAAATAATAATTGGCCATGTGCATCTCGGGCCACGCGCAGTGTAGAGTTCCGTTGTTGCGAATGCCAACTTTGAGTTCTTGCCACTAAAAACGTCTAAAAACTAATATCTATTGAATTTGTATGAAAATTTCTTTTTTCAAGTACATTTTATAAGTGAATCGCCTATAACTTTTTAAATTGTATACCCTACTTGGCTCTGATAGTTTTAGTTCAAACTACATTATCTAAACTATAATTGTGATATTTTTCACGTGGCCATATATAACCGTTTAGCAGATAGAGGGGGGCGGACACTTGACTCGAACAAAAATTTGAACTTTAAACCCAAATATTTCAGAAACGGATCCCTAAATCGAAAAAGGCCGACCTCGCCATCGTGAACACGTTTTTCAAAAAGAAATCCGAGCACCTAATCACCTACAAGAGCGGGGGTCACGCTACCCAAATCGATTACTTTCTTACCAGAAGAGACCAAATCGGCAAAGTAACCAACTGCAAAGTCATACCCGGCGAGAGTCTCACTGCACAACATCGTCTCCTTGTCATGGATCTTCGCGTGAAGCCTGCTGGCAAGCCCACTGAGCGCTGTCGTCGTCAAATCAAGTGGTGGCGGCTCGGTGAATCCAAGTCCCATGAGTTCGCAACTGCGAACTAAATTTAAATGTTACTTTGTTTAAGAAAAAATTTAAGTCATTTTTGATAGACAAATGTTATTATGGTATTAAGGATTTCTTATCTGATAAATTGTGAATTGATTTTAGTTTATATATAAGGTCCATAGATTAAGTATATTATTATAGTATAGTTATATAGGTAGCATAGGTATAGATGATAGCCTTTCTGACCACATTTGCACACCGGTGATGGTAAACATGATTGGACGAAATTGAATGTACTAATATCTTGTAACACATGTTTGGCAAATAAATTATCTTTATCTTTATGAGAGAGTGAGAGAGAGCGCCATTTTTGAAAAGCGGTGTCACCCAAACGACTGGTTTTTCCATACAAAAACCGTTCGTTTAGTAACTCCATGTTTCAAAAATGGCACCACTGTATTATATGTCACTGTCACTGTCATCTACAAACACAACAACTTGACTACAACCAACATAACGACGCTAATTTGAACAGTAGACATTGACAGTTGACAGATGTCATTGTTTTTTTACTGCAGGCATAGGAAAAATGTCACTTTCGATTGATGAGTATCGTAACTTCCGGTGTAATGTTTAAAATTAAATTAAAAAAAATCCTAATAACACGTAGATTTTTTTTTTTATTCAAATTAGTTTCTTAAAATTGTCTACATTTTCGATTAAAGGCACCTTTAACACTTTTATATATATTTAGTTGACTAACCAATTAGATATAAATTAGATAGTAGGTATATACCTATATTTATTCTCTCTTTCTCTCATTTATACCTCCCGATCACATACATTTTAGACAAGTCAATATAATAGTTTTGTTACCTAGTTATCAATAATTTTGTACGTTGCCGAATAAAGTTGACATGACGTACCTAATATGAGGCGTCCGACGCCGTGCGTCACATGTGTTGCTAATTAACCAAAGGCTGGAAACTAAAAACTTAGTATACGCTACATTACATAGCTTTTTTAGGGGATAACGGCAAACATTTTTTTAAATCGATGGTCGTCCGATACGACATGGTTGCCAAAGAAAATGTACTTCTTATAGAGAAATTCTGTCTGACATATTACCCATCTCGTGTCTCTTTCCCTTTTATTGGCATTTACTGTTGCTAGAATGGGGCTAAACCTTAAAAGTAAAAATGTAACATGTTAGGCCTAACTCATACGCTGAAACGTCTCTTCTCTTCCCGTGTTAAGTTTTGCTGCTTAATACAAAAAATTTAAATGACAATGGTCTAGTGACATTGACCTAAAAATATCGAACTTAGAAATATCGGGCGGCTTCATACTTTAATATGAAAATGCCTATTTTTTTTACCTTTTACTGTTATTTTAATTCCAAGTACCTGGGTGACCGAGCTTTGCTCGGTTAGATCTTAAACATTAACTACATTTTTTTTAAACTTGTTTAAGTACAATACAAAATAAAAAATTATATATAAACTTGAACATAAAAAAAACAAAAGTAAGTCACCGAGTGGGATTCGAACCCGTAACACTCTTTCTAGCGGTCCGCAATAGTCCGGATCCTTAACCGCTGAGCTAAACGGATGGCGGCCGGCGCGAGGAAATTAGCGACCATATTCTGCGTGGAAAGAAAAACGCATGAAAACTCGAAAACACGCGTTTTCCCAAACACAAGACTAATCTAGATCGATTATTTACCCCCGAAAACCCCCATATACCAATTTTAAGCAAAATCGTTAGAGCCGTTTTCGAGATCAAAGAAATTTATAAATATATAAATAAATAAATATACAAGAATTGCTCGTTTAAAGGCATAAGATATACTATAGTGATCTAATAGCCCGTAGTTCGATTTATTACTGTGGTGCGATTTTTCAAACGCGGAGTCGCTAAACGAACGGTTTTTTGTATGGAAAAACCATTCGTTTAGGTAACTCCGCGTTTCAAAAATAGCACTTATGGTGTGTCCCTTTCACCGTTGTCTATGTATCTCTCATATCTATGATGGTAGCTTATCTATTCTAATAAGCTGACAATAGGTTCTGCACGTACGTTCTGTGGTGCTATTTTTCAAACGCGGAGTCACTATACGAACGATTTTTTGTATGGAAAAACCATTCGTTTAGGTGACTCCGCGTTTCAAAAATAGCACTTCACGAAATAAAACAAAAAACGGGAATTCCCTACAAATTTCGATCACAATGTAGCCAACTAGCCATAGCCACCAATTTTATTTACATTCATGTGTTTTGTTGGTCAGGCATCGTTGACTTCCAGAGCTTCTAGACCTAGCCTATAGCCTTTCGGTAGCTGATTTGATTGTATAGGTAAAAAGACAATAAAGAGTAGGTTAAACCCTAAGCAGGGAGATTAATGCATTTGAGTATGGCAATATTTGAATTTGACATTAGAAATTTTTAATCTATCTGACAGCGAATGTGATTTCGTTTCCGGCTGTACGTCAACGCCAAATTTATCCGATTTTTACAATTATTTGCTGACTTGGAACCGACAAAAGCATCAAAACACTGTAAATTATAATCCCTAAATCCATTTTGCCCTCTACCACATCTGACTTCAAAATGCCTCGCGGTAAGTATCACGAATTTACGTATTGTTTTTCTCAATGTCGTCCAATGTTATGAGAATGTGCTTTTATTGTAAATTCGCCTTGTGTCGATAATTTTAACCTATTTAGTATGTGAAACCAGTCTAAAATTAAGTTTTTCAGGTCTATTATTGATTTGACTGAGAAATACTATTATTTACATCTTTATTCGTCGCTGTGGAAAACGCATTTCGTCGTCACTATAACCTGTTGTTGGCTGGCACTGACACTGTTTGTTTTTCAGGTAAATACACGAACCACAAGGGACGCAACCGTAAGTTCACTAGTCCTGAAGAACTTGAAGAGCAGAGGAAGCAGGAAGAGCTAAAACAAAAGTGAGATTTTGTCGATATTTACTTGGATATTTGGTCTATATTTAGATATTGCATTGCATTTAAATGGGTGTAGCAAGAAACGTAGGTACTCTTAACTTTATTGCAGTTTTCAGGAATTATTCATTGATTGTTTTCTTTAGCCTTGAGTATAAATAATTGTGATACTGTTGTTAACTTTAAACAGGTAGGTAGGTAGTAGGAAGGTACATTTTTCTTGACAACTTTCGGTTACTGCCTTACTGTTATTACCTACGAAATAGCAATAAGTGCATTTCTAACAGAAAACAAATTGTTTTGCACTCTCTAATACTGGTATGTCACCAATCTTCTGTATGTATATTAGTGCAAGTAGGTAAGAGGTAACTTTGAGTAGATGCTAAGAATGGTTATTGCAAGAAAATAATATAACATGCAGGAAATTTTACAGAATATAATATGGTATTTGTTTACTGTACCTATGTACATTCATCTACATTTAAGTGTCATATATATTGCAATCATATTTGTTGAGCTATCTAGATATAGTCTTTGACTATTTTCCATTCCATAGACTACGAAACAAGACAGAACTTTGTTTAAATAAAAAAACCTTTCTTCTTCAGGTGGAGAAAAGAACATGGTGGAGAAAGTTCCAGCGAGGAGGAGTCTGCCGAGGAGAAGTCTGGGTCAGGCAGCAGTGACGATAGTGATTCAGAAGGAGATGTAAGTTTTCGTTTTGCTTACCCCCATGGGAAACAGATGTGAAAATATGTATATGTATGTATGTAAGTTTTCATTTATTTGCACACCACTTGACGAATTGACAACCTCCGTAACATAGTAGGTCATCATGCTAGTCCACCGCCCAGAGGTTCTGGGTTCAAAGCCCAGTCAGGGCAAGTTGGAATATGGCCGTTTTCAAATCGTCCTGGGACTTGGATGTTTATATATTTAAATATTTGTTTTAAATATAGTATTGTTGAGTTAGTATCCAATAACAACTCTTGAACTTACTAGCTCAATCAGTGTAATTTGTCCCTATATATTTATTTACTTATTCATCCCTTCTTTTAGTAAAATATGTCTGGTAGATAAGCCTTAATTCATTTTTAGGAGACTTCAAAAAAGGAGGTTCATAATTCAAAGTAGTTCTTCAAGTACTTTAGTATACATATGTTTTTAGTCCGTAAGTATGGTCCTCAATTAATTCTCTGATATTTAAATAATAAAAAATATAAAAATTATACTTGTTAATTACTGTATTGTTTTTAATCAAAGATGTCAGATGCAATATTTTAGGCAATTCAGTGTAGCTAACTATTTTGTTATCTATTATATTCCAGCACCCAGCGAAAGCAAAAGGCGTATCCGGACTCATCGAAGTAGAAAATCCCAACCGTGTAGTAAAGAAAAACAAGAAATTAACAAACTTGAATAATTTAGGAGAAGGAGAGAAACCTCAGTTGTCAAGGTAATTTTTGTATTCTTGGCATTCACATTATTTCAAACTGGTGACTGAGTGTAACAGATGAGTCACTACAGAAATTAGTTACTCATGCTCACTACTAACTATTGAGTTGGTTTAAATTCTCGTTGAGATTGTCTCGCCATCGTTTGCTTCCCTAGAGGACTATGACATCCTCAGGTGAATAAAGACCAATAATATACATGTGTATTTATATGAATAATAAATATAATACAAACAAATTGAAGCTTAAAAGATAAATTGCAAGGTCTAAACGAAACATCATACAAATAATTTTTGCTTAAATATAATGATAAGCAACATGCTTGCACTGTCTAAATAGACCCTTAGTTTTAATTCTAGCTTATTTCCCGCTGTGTATTCTGCAAACTAGTCCTCTCCATTTGAAAAGTCTGTAGTACGTGGCAATTTTTGTCCCACATCAGCAAGTCTGGGACTGTTACTCCAGGAAATAACGTCAATAGTATACATTGTTACGTATACTATAGTCCACCAATCCGGAGGAAACAATAAATAAATGAAATTAAATGTAAACTATACCACAGAATACATAATAGTACAAGTACAGAAGATTCACTCTGAATAATCAATTAAAGGAATAGCGACTCTCGCTACGATACAATTAAGTTCAATTCAGATCGCATAATGCTAATAATCTACAGTTATATTCACCTAGACGTTTCATCTCTTTTCGTATCTTTCTATCGCGTAACGCTTAACTTTTCTGGCGCACTGATTAGCCACGCTAGCGTGGCCGCCGTACGTACTTGCGTTTTTAATACCTACCGACTTAGACAGGCCTGACTATACTTAATAAGATGTAAAATTGCCTGTAAAGGTCTTATAAACAACCATTCGAATTTTGATTTCAAAATTATTTTCCCACACATCATATTTTCATGTTACAGACGTGAGCGTGAAGAAATAGAACGTCAGCGCGCCGCAGCAGCGTACCAAAAGGCGCACGCGGAGGGCAAAACCGAGCAGGCGCGGGCAGACCTCGCCAGACTGGCCATCATCCGCCAGCAGCGGGAAGAGGCCGCCAAGAGACGCGAGCAGGAGAAGAAGGCCAAGGATGAGGTGCCGAAGAAGAGGTAGTGTTTTAGTTTTTAGTAAAACCGAGCAAGCGCAGACCTCGCCAGACTGGCCATCATCCGCCAGCAACTGAAAGTTCCACTCTCCTTTTATTCCCTTGGTTACTTACGCATTTATATATATTAATTAAGAAGTAAGGATAAGGATGGTGTATCTTTTACAGCTGTCAATAAAGCAAATATGCTGAATTTCGCGATAATACAAACTTCACCCCTGTCCCCAGGTATTCCTTTTATTATAGTAAAGATCATTTTAATCGACCGTCACTTGCTCTGAGAGAAAACATATTTCACTTGTGTGTTATAACGACTGTAGCCACTAGGTAACAGCCATTAAGCTGCGTCAGATTCCTTTAGGCATCTCGAAAGATCTGACACCAGTCAGTTAACACGTTCGTTATGAGACTACAGCCCTGGAGTCGTTAAATTCACTCCTAAACTGAGAAGAAAAACCTAAAACAAACAAATAGAGAAAAAATAGAACGAAAGGTAGAGTGTGGTAATTTGTCGATAGTAATTAGTATTATCTCTCTGTTTAGAAGTCTCGAACATGCCTCGTGTTCAGGTGAAATCGATTGCTGCTCACTTTCTGACAGAAACAAAGCAGAATAATGACTCCATGACGTTGTGCGTATGCTAAATTATTAAATTAGCTATTTTTATTTTTGATAGATACTTTATTACTCACTGAAACGCAAACAGCTATCATACGTACTGCAACTTCGTACTTACCTAGGTTATCGTCTCGTGAGAACAAAAAATGGTCCTCCTCGGAACAGAAAAAATGGTGGAAATGCAAGGAAAGGCGTGTTGTCCTTGTCATAATTTAGCAAAACTGCAGTAAATCGATGTCAGTCGTATTCTAGCTTTAAGAGATCAGACTTGTCCCAACGACTTAGTTATAATTGCTACTTTTGAAAATAACGCAATCGTAAAGTACCAGAATTTTTACGTAACTTGATTATACTGCAGATTGCAAAACATCGTAAGTACTTTTGAACCGCAGCAAAATAAATCTTACTTAATGAGGTCTAAAGGCCATTATTGATATTAATAAAACTAGTTGTTTATATGGATCATTCTCACTAGTTCCATCGGCAAATAGTTCTATAGAACTAGTGAGAATTTATCTGTCAGTAGAACTACTGAGAAAAAAATTCTCACTAGTTTATATATAATGCAAAAAGTGATTATTGGTTTACATGAGTGACGACAAAGGTTCTTATACTAATTTTGTGTACTACTAGTTTTATCTGTTCCGTGGATAGACCGTCAATATTGCATTGCCGTGTCAAATAGTAATGATTCTAATTAAAGTTTTTTCTTTTGTTACAGGTAGACAAATGTCCTATAAATAGACTGCAAGAATATTCATATTTTACTGTTAACATGCTCATACTTGGCTAGGTTTGGCTTTCAAAATCACTGACTTTCTAAACACACCGATATCCGCGCAAACGAGTTTATATCTGATAAGAAACGCATAATAAATATTAAACATAACTTCCGAAACTGATTTTGTGAAGCTTCCCTAGCTGTAAATACTTCGCATGTAACGCACTTTTATTTCAATGTTCAAAGAACTTGTCTTTAAATGTTCTCATACTGACTTTTTATACGAATTTAATACTTGTCTCATGATTTGTAACTAAAAAACTTAATTTCATAAATTCGTATTCTGTTATTTTAATTTGTCCAGCCAAACGCAAAACTTCGATTTGTATTAAATATAATACGAAATAGATTTTAAATTATTATAAAATTAAACTCAGTTGTATCAGTTTCATCCTTTTTGCCTTATTATGTACCTTTTGGTATAAAATGTTCATAATGCAATATTTTACAAGTGTGCATGATTTCTTGTCCTGTGCAGCTTTAGTTAAATGATCTTTAAATTGATGGACGTGCATAGGAAACTAAAGGGCGATTGTGGAATATAAACATTTGAATATTTGGTGAGAATTGAGTTTTTGTAATAAATAATTACTATAAAATACTCTTTCCGGTTCATGCTACTCAAGAACTTTTCCTGTACAGGTACATATTCATATAGCAAGATTGTGTCCCAATTTTTTACCTGTCCTGGCCCGTATGAGGTGTGTTACAGCTTCTACGAGTAAACTTCCCAGGCAAAGCAATACGTAAAGTTATACTAGCGATAATAATAAAGCATCATTCAAAGTTTATTACCCGTGCCTTCCATTCGCGTGGCCTTGCACTGAAATGTTCTTATTCAACGCCCTTGGTATTTGAAATACTATTTCTTATTTTGCTATATGGTATGTTCCTTAAGTCCATGTCACATCGTGAACCGAACTTGCTCTTAATTTGTTATTTTCCCGTCGGTCTGTATCTATTCTACCGTAGTTTATGCCACATTAGCCAAAAAAAAAAAATACATTGGTTCCATTAATGATATTAACATTCATATTGATTCATGAAAGATGTTTAAACACGCAGTTAAATAACAGAAACTTTGTTGTTATAAAACCTAAAACCATTTTATTGTCATAATTATATTATAAATATTATGTAATGATATATTATTCTATACAATGTAATATAATAATTAAATGAGCGAATACGATAAAAGGGTAGACTGTAATTTATATTTTCAATTCCACCAGATGTACCTAAATAAATAAATTTATGTATGAATCTAGGTCTAATTTTAGATAGTCTCACTTTAATATTTTATATGCCAATGTGTACCTATCTAAATAAAAATTGAAAATGTTTTTCTCATATATTGATTGTTTAGTCGAAAAAAAATTAAAAAAAACCTTACCTTGTTAGGGAAAGAGGTCGGCAGCCCTCCAGAATATAAGCTTTATAGGATATAGTATGTATGAAAAGTAGAAGAGTGGGCGTGGACAGCTGACCCAGGTGTGAACCTATAACTTTGACAGATATAATATCACTTGATTCGACACTTAATCACAATTAAATATACTTACATCAAACAGATTTGGATGTAAGTAGGTAAATACCTATACGGAGTAAGTATATCGTTATATCATACCATGATAAAGGTCAACTGCCCAAATATATATACCCTGCAGACAACGTCTCCGACCCTAACGGGATATAAACAGCAGTAGGCGGTGACCCAAAATCCGCGCTTACCGTGACGGCCGCTGTAAAGATGGACAAAGGGTACCAAAAAACAGAACGTGGAAGGGACTTATCCGTAATAAATCGAGCCACGGGCCGTACTAGACTTATAATGAAATTAAAATAACAGTCCAAAACTAAAAAAAATTGGAAATATCGTTGTTTTTTGTTTTTTTGTCTGTTATTTTATTATCATTATAATATAGTGATCTAGTAGCTGTGTTTCGATTAGCCTGTGGTTCGATTTATTACGGGTATGTCCCTACCTCGTTGTACATGACAGCTATACATATAATAAAACAGTAAGGCCCAACGCAGACGACAGACTATCCGTGACGTGACGCACTTTTTAGTCTGTAATAGTCTGTGAAAATAGAACCTATGGAATCATACGCAGTAACGCACACGATGCGCGACAAACTTTTTGCGCGTCGTGTGCGTTACTGCATGCGATTCCATGGGTTCTATTTTCACAGACTAAAAAGTGCGGCACGGTTTAGTCTGTCGTCTGCGTTGGGCCTAAAAAAGTGTGTTTGTAAATTAAATATATTTCAAAAAAAAAATTGGGGGTGATGGAGACAGCAATAGAGTAAGAATTTTAAAAAATTCTGTCTGTTGTACACGCTAGTCTTCGAAAGTGATGGACGGATTCGAATGAAACTTTTTTGTTACATAGATGTTAAGCCTGGGCAACGTATAGGATATTTGATTTTGGTAAATGGAACACCTAATGCAGAACTAAAATAGTCCAGCTAAACTACCAATAAGAAATATAAAAATGACGCCTTATCAAAAGTTGCTCACCTGATGAATATTTTACAGAGAAATAAAGTCCACGCGAACGAAGTCGCGGTCTTCAGCTAATATAAAATATACTAAGTTATAATACCATGATATAGATTTTTGTCCATTCCCTCGATCCGTTTTTACGATCAACGCGGGAAAAGCAGCTTGCACGCTTTGCTTTAAAGCAGCATGGAAGGAGGTATTGTTGGATCAAAGAAAGGCGTTTTCGGAGCCTTTCTAAGCGGCGGCTCCGATATTAACAACATAAATTTTGCGCGCCTTTGGTGGCTCCCAGATTTTCTCTTGTCCCAGTTATGGCAAC
This sequence comes from Acrobasis consociella, assembly GCA_963555685.1. NCBI lineage: Eukaryota > Metazoa > Arthropoda > Insecta > Lepidoptera > Pyralidae > Acrobasis > Acrobasis consociella. The sequence continues at coordinate 9,707,806 of OY743115.1, forward strand.
ATTAATTAAATATGCGCATACTTACATGGAAATCTCGCTGCCGTATACTAAACTGAGTAGGTATGAAGGTTTACAATCGTATAAAAATATGCACGCAATGGTGCGGCTGATAGTGGCAGCATATCTTGAGTTCCTCTATGCTCGTGAACTCATTATTTTGAGCCAAAACAGCTTTGTGACGTCTTCATACAGCCAAAAAAACATCAACGCGTGGGAGAGAAATTAAATAGTAGATTGTGCTACAAGGCGTAAAGGTAATACTTTTAACGCGAGGCCACTACTTTGAATCCAGAGCGAAACGAAGGATTCTACAGTTGAATCACGAGCGTAGCGAGTAATTCAAAGGCCCCTCGCCCACCGCGACTTTTTGTCGCGATGCAGTCGCGCGATTACGAAACGCGCGACTGCATCACTACTAACGCGCGTTAGTCGCATTTGCAGCGCGATACAGTAGTGATGCTAACGCGCTACAGTATCGCGACTGCATCGATACAAACGCGCGACTGTCGCGCGACCGTTTTCTTATTAAATGGATGCGTCCATTTGACGTTGCTTCCGTTGCCCACGCTTCGGCTGTCTACTCTTCGTCTGCTTACGTAAAAGCAGCACCAAAGATAACGTGACTGTTGCCTCAACGGAGTCCATCTTGCAAAAGTGACGATGACGCATTTTTCTGTCACGCGTTTGCATCGCGACAGAAGCGCGACAGTATCGCGTTGGTATCGCGACTGCATCATGTTTAGGTGGGCGAGGGTACACAGCTAGCGACTGCATCGCGACTGCATCGATGCAAATACGCGACAGTATCGCGTTTGCATCGCGACAAAAAGTCGCGGTGGGCAAAGGGGCCTAAGGTGCATGGGATCCTAAATGAAGCGAGGGATTCAAGTATTTCGCCTTAAGTAAAAATATTACCGTACCCAAGTAGCACACTCTACTATTCATCTCTATCTATGAGAAACTAGCAAATACAAAACAGAACTAAAGTAATAGAACACCTACATATTAGAGTTCAGATACTAAACGTAAATTGGTGTCGTTTTAAATAAAAAAAAATACTAAGAAATAGTTTTATACCATTCCCCCTCTAAAAAGTTTATTCACTGAAAACAGTGAATAAAATGCTTTTAACACTATTGTTGTGTTTGAATTCAGAATAACTAGGGCTCTTGCCGCGCCGTCACGACGCAAACCGGATACGTGGACACGAGACCTTACTTTTAATTTTAGTAGTAATTTAGTATTGTTCCAATTTTCATGTGGATTTTAATTAATTTAACCTTCCTCTTTCTTCACTAAATTTCTATTTTCGCTTAAATCTTTCTTTTTCTCGTAGTCATGGTATAAAGTATAGTATGCAACTCTTGAATAAAACGGATTTATATCGAGGGCCGTGAATCACTCGCGTCGCTCAGGATTCTAACACTTGAATCACTCGCTACGCTCGTGATTCAATAATCATAACCCAGGTAGCATTTATACGTCATTATGTCGTCCGTTTACGGTACTGCTCGACGTAAGAGACGTCATGTCTTGACGTCGGGGGGTCCCAACAGATGACGTCAATTTGTCACAGCCTCAAGACGTCAGTTTATAGACGTTAGAGAGACGTCAGTTTACAGACGTTAGAGAGACGTCATATAGGGACGTTACTGGGCCGTACATATTAGGGCAGCCACAGGACGTTACTAAGACATACAAGTCAGGAGTAGGACCTACGGGAGCTCATGATATGTACAGTGTGTCTTGGGTGTCGCTACCGTCGTACACCGATATGGAAATTAAACCACACACTACTGCTGAACTCGATTAATTGGAAACATGCACCAAGTAATAAGAATGTACATAAAAGAAACCATAACCAGTTTTAATTTTGAACAGCGCCATCTAGGGATTTTCTAAGAAACTAACACTTGCATACAATATTACTCAAAATAAAAGGTTTTATGGTTATGATTAGAACTATTACTTAATGATTTTTATGTCTTAATTTTTTACGGAATGGACGAAGTCTAAAACTGCCTAATTTAGAGGAAATAAAATTAATTAACAAAGACTACACGAATTTGGACAGCGGGTATTATATAGATTGTAAGAACACACTTACAGCTGATATCGTTAGCATGGCAATATGCTCCCCTTAGGTAGTTTGGGTAGGTAGTTTGTTTAAAAAGAGAACCGCCCTGGCTATTGAGTAAAATAACGTGCTGGCAAAACTGGCACTAAAGCCTGAGCTGCGCATTTGAGCTCTACGACGGTTCTAAGTTATTGGTCAGGGGCCCTAGATCAAAAGACTACGGTACGTGTTATATTCTATCCCTTTTCACTCCATCTCGCAAATCCTTATGCGTGATAGTAGGATAGAATTTAGTGCTTAGCATGTAGCATTTACGTTTGCAGGCATCTTACCTACGTATCTTGAAGAGACTCAAGAACTTTTATGGATGAAACTAAAAAAACACAATGTAAGTAGTATAATCTATATTTAAGATGCAATAAAGGACAGTGGGACACAATTGCCAGAACAATGATACAGGGACCATGTTTTTTAAGACCATAGACTTAAGGACATGGAAAAATGATTTAAACCGTACTTTTACTTAAACTTAACGGGTGGCCAACTTCACAATGCCTTGGCGTCTACCACCGATTCGGTTCCGCTGTTTTTTTCACTTAATTGTATCACTGAGTACATGTTACTTTTACCTTATAAGTCTTGAACAAAAAAACGTCCACGTTGGGACGAATATGGTAGGTACTTACGTCCATATACTGACCCTAAATTTACTTCAGTAAAACGTCCTCGTGGCGTCGTATATGGTACGTCCTGATATTGACTCTAAATATACGTCAGTAAGACGTACACTTTGTGGCGAATATGGTACGTCCAAAAACTGACCCTAAATAGACGTCAGCAAAACGTCCTCTTGGCGGCGTATATGGTACGTCCAGATACTTGCCTTTAATTTGACGTAAATACGACGTCCTGCTCAACGCTGACCCTAAACTGACGTCACTTTAACGTCTGCTCTCGACGAATAAATAACCGACCCTATTATGACCTATAAGTGACGTCGCTTATACGTCGCTGACGTCAGTTTGCTACCTGGGAAATCACTCCCCTGCGGTCGTGATAGAATCGTTAGAATCCTTCACTTGTTCGTAATTCATCTATAGCCCTGGATTTAAATTCGTCTTTTATTCACTAATTGCATAATATATTATTTTGGAGGGCAACAACTTCTGATAAAATTTTCACTCATATTTTTTTTGCGTGATCCTTCATATCTTTTTATTTTTAAACTTATATTCACTATCGGCTTAAATTTACACAAATAATTACAAATCAATACAAATATAACCAACAACTTCTGTACTTACTTTGAATCAAAGACAAAAATTAGCTTTTTAGGGTACCGTAGCCAAATGGCAAAAACAGAACCCTTATAGATTCGTCATGTCTGTATGTCTGTCTGTCCGTCCGTATGTCACAGCCACTTTTGTCCGAAACTATACTGTTGAAACTTGGTAAGTAGATGTATTCTGTGAACCGCATTAAGATTTTCACACAAAAATAGAAAAAAAAAATTATTTTAGGGGGTTCCCCATACATAAAACGGAAATTCAAAAAAAATATTTTTCAGCATACTCATATGTGTGTCTATGAATAGGTCTTCAAAAATGATATTGAGGTTTCTAATATAATTTTTTTCTAAACGTCGTTTGATTTATTACGCGTATGTCCCTTCTACGTTGTACATACATACATACATACTATCACGTATTTATTTATTTATTTATTTTATTTATTTAATGGGGCAGACAGAGCATTTTGGGTCTTGCGGCTCTGTGCAGAGCCCAGGGCCGCAAGACTCAAAAGCCACTTTTAGCGTCATGGTGGGCGAGAAGATGGAAAAGCAATCGATACAGTGACGGGTTGCTAGCCGCATCGCCTGTTAAAATGATTCGCATTTTTGCCCATTCCCTCGATCGGCTTTTACGATCTGCGCGGGCAGAGAAGCAGCTGGTACATTCTAAGTTTTTTCGTTTCTCCCAGACCAGCATGGTTCTACGTTGTATATAATTTATTTTAGACCTTACTTTAGAAGTTTTGTATCACAAAATCCTACAGTTGAAATCTTGATACTGTTTCAAATCACAGGTAGGATTTATATCTATTCCCCTGGGTTTCCCGGCTAGTTTACCTAACCGTGCAATTTACTTATCGGGCGTGTCGTGGTTGCAGATTTGCGGTATTTTGCTGTCTCTACGGAGTTTGGACATCCTCGGGGATTCGTAGGGATTTCATTGAAAAAGCTCTGGGATGCTTTGTTTTCCTGAGAGATTACAACATGGACTTGAAAAAGGCGGTGAAGAGATTTCTTTGGGGTCGGCCAATGCATCTTTAATTTGAAAAATTAATAGGACCGGGTTAGATACTAGCTGGTCTGTATGTATGAGCGTTTAGTAAATCATAAATCCAATGACCAGACTTATAGACTAAGGGGGGCCGTATGCAACCCTACCTCATCGAGTAGCAAAATTTGACATATGTAGGGTGTTACATATTAAAAAGATATGTCTTAATGTAAAGGGTTGCCTGGGCCTAACCTGGAGCATTTTGTACAGTCAGCAAAAAAGTGATATTTTTTGTCTCATCGAGTAGCAATTAGGTACGTAGGTAGTACATTCGATAGTCCGTATCAAGAAGTGGCAAAATGTATAGGGACGAGATGTATCTTATACCTTTAAACGAGCAATTCTTGTATATTTATTTATATATATATTTATACATTTCTACGTGATCTCAAAAACGGCGCTAACGAATTCGCTCAAAATTTGTATACGGGGGTTTTCGGGGGTAAACAATCGATCTAGATTAGTTTTATGTTTGGGAAAACGCGTGTTTTCGAGTTTTCATGCGTTTTTCTTTCCACGCAGAATATGGTTGCTAATTTCGTCACGCCGACCGCTTGTACTTACCCATTTTCTTAAATCACTGGAATCCCAGATAGAATTTATGGTTTTACTAGGTACATATACTCAGTACTCGCCTAACTTAACCAGCAGGCCATCCCCCGGGTATCACCGAATGCGGGCGCTTACCTAACAGTACGATTAGGGTACTATCAAGTCGTAGTTGGGATTTGGTTAGTCTGCAGTATTTTGCTGCTTTCCTAGTTTCGGGATCGGAATGGGAGGAAATCGTATGCGGATTCGTAGGTGCATTTGAAATGTTAATACCTAAGGTTTAGTTATATTTCTCTCTACGTAGCCAATGTTCAAGTTTTTTTTACAAAAAAAAGAGGAAAATTTTCTGTTCTTAATTTTTATGACTCCATTTATCTCTATCCAGAGCTCCTGACCAATGACGCTGGGAAAGCGTCCCAAGCCATCGCGCCATCATGTGAGTCCATTTTTCAGAAGACAATCTGCCACGTGACCCGCCCAATCCCACTTCAACTTCAATGGAGAAAAATGGTATATAAATGAGTAGTTAGAATTATGCAAGGCCAAAGCTTGACCTTACTGTTTTTCATATCCACCTACTGCCACAACAAGGGTGGGTAGGTTCATACTATAAAACCCACTCGATAGCATACTTACCTACAGTTCGGACTGTAAGAGGAGGTGTAAGTACTTACCTAGGTATGTTAAAATAAGCATAGTTTGTTGGTCTGAGAGTGAGTTAAGTAGCTCTTCAGTAGTTACATATAGATACTCTATCTAAGAAAATGGGACATCTAAGGGGAAGTAAGATTTGTGAGAAAATTTAAGTACTTATCGTTTGAAAAAGTTACATTCAATTCGTATTAGGTTTAGGTACCTACATCTATACATAAAGTGAGTTATGTAACTACCTACTATGAATTTCCAAGATAATTAAAATAGGTAACTTAAAATAAGTTTAACTGTTAGATTAGGAGGTCACGACAAATTTGGTAACGATAAGGGATATGGCTGACTCTGGTTTTATAGAATAAAGAGCACCTCTCTGATGCTAAATATGTTGGTCTGCCTGCGTGGAGTGGTTGCGTTACTTAAATATGGCGCCTGAAAAGTTGGTTATCGTGACCAAAAAAAAAATGATAAGGGATATGGCTGACTCTGGTTTCACAGGATTAAGAGCATCTCTCTGATGCCAAATATGTCGGTCTGCCTGCGTGAAGTGGTTGCGTTACTTAGATATGGCGCCTGAAAAGTTGGTTATCGTGACCAAAAAAAAATGATAAGGGATATGGCTGACTCTTGTTTCACAGGATGAAGAGCACCTCTCTGATGCTAAATATGTTGGTCTGCCTGCGTGAAGTGGTTGCGTTACTTAGATATGGCGCCTGAAAAGTTGGTTAGCGTGACCAATAAATGATAAGGTAAATGGCTGATTCTGGTTTCACATAATGAAGAGCACCTCTCTGATGCTAAATATGTCGATCTACCTGCGTGAAGTGGTTGCGTTACTTAGATAGGGCGCCTAAAAAGTTAGTTACCTGGACAAAAAAAGGAAATTATAAGGTAAATGGCTGATTCTGGTTTCACAGGATGAAGAGCACCTCTCTGATGCTAATGATAATAAGATATGTCGCTTGAAAAGTTGGTTATCGTGAACAAAAGAAAAAAATAATAACGTAAATAGCTGACTCTAGTGTCACAGAACAAAGAGTACCTCTCTGATACAAAATTTGTCGGTCTGCCAGCGTGAAATGGTTGTGTTGTGAAACTTAGATATGATGCCTAAAAATTTGGTTATCGTGATGAAAAAATAATGATAAGGTAAATGGCTGACTCTAGTTTTACAGGGTACTTCTCTGATGCTAAATATGTCAGTCTGACTGTGTGAAGTGGTTGCGTTACTTAGATACAGTAGCGTGCGTTCATACAAACACATGAAATTGTCTACCCTGTGTCACCCTAATATTGATGCCGTAGTTCACAAATGTACTAACTACAAAATTTTCGATTTGTACTTTTTTTTTTTCTCCCATGCTGGTCTGGGAGAAATGAAAAAACTTAGAATGTACCAGCTGCTTCTCTTTCCGCGCAGATCGTAAAAGCCGATCGAGGGAATGGGCAAAAATGCGAATCATGTTTAAAGGCGATGCGGCTAGCAACCCATCACTGTATTGATTGCTTTTCCATCTTCTCGCCCCCCATGACGCTAAAAGTGGCTTTTGGGTCTTGCAGCCCTGGGTTCTCATAGAGCCGCAGGACCTAAAAATGCTCTGTCTGCCCCATTAGGGATAAAGACGTGATAGTACTTTTTTAGTACCAGATATATTAACTCTTTCTACCAAAAACTTAGTGTTACAGTTGTACTTTTTAAGATTCCGGCGTTAACAATAATTAGTATTATTGTTAACGCCGAAATTTTATTTTTATAAATTCAATCTTCAAGTATTGACTGATTTCAACAAAATTTAAAAGTCTGGCGTATCATACGCATTTATAACATTTACACACGTGTTAAAGTTATGCAAGTGCATAATTTGTTACCGATTTTTTGAAATTGCCTTCACCGATTTGGAAAATTCTTTTATCGAAATCGGTTGTGTAGTTTGGGGGTAAAGTGTTTTTTAGTTTTGAAAAAATATTTGCCTGTTAACATAATGAGGTTTAGTGCACAAATGGACTAAAGTTTATTTTACTATTTTTGAAATTAGACAACTATAATACCACAATTTTTAGATATAATGCAGTCAAAGGAACTCTTGAATAGACGTGAAATTATGTAATTATTTTTGTGCCGTTCTGGACTAAACTTTAGAACACTTTCTAAATTAAATGCTCTTCTGAAAAGTTGACAAAATGTTGTTAGTACAATTGTGAACTGCGGCATGTATATATAATATCGGATACTAACGATAGATGTATTTTGCTCGATATGCAGCCGTTCAGAGTCAGTCATTTACCTTATAATTTTACTTTTGATCACGATAACATACTTTTCAGGCGCCATACCCATATCTAAGTAACACTAGAACTTCACGTAGGCAGACCGACCAAACAAACAAGACTTCACCGACAAATTTTGTATCAGAGAGGTACTCTTTGTTCTGTGATACTAGAGTCAGCTATTTACGTTATTATTTTTTCTTTTGTTCACGATAACCAACTTTTCAAGCGACATATCTTATTATCATTAGCATCAGAGAGGTGCCCTTCATCCTGTGAAACCAGAATCAGCCATTTACCTTATAATTTCCTTTTTTTGTCCAGGTAACTAACTTTTTAGGCGCCCTATCTAAGTAACGCAACCACTTCACGCAGGTAGATCGACATATTTAGCATCAGAGAGGTGCTCTTCATTATGTGAAACCAGAATCAGCCATTTACTTTATCATTTATTGGTCACGCTAACCAACTTTTCAGGCGCCATATCTAAGTAACGCAACCACTTCACGCAAGCAGACCAACATATTTAGCATCAGAGAGGTGCTCTTCATCCTGTGAAACAAGAGTCAGCCATATCCCTTATCATTTTTTTTTTGGTCACGATAACCAACTTTTCAGGCGCCATATCTAAGTAACGCAACCACTTCACGCAGGCAGACCGACATATTTGGCATCAGAGAGATGCTCTTAATCCTGTGAAACCAGAGTCAGCCATATCCCTTATCATTTTTTTTTGGTCACGATAACCAACTTTTCAGGCTCCATATCTAAGTAACGCAACCACTCCACGCAGGCAGACCAACATATTTAGCATCAGAGAGGTGCTCTTTATTCTATAAAACCAGAGTCAGCCATATCCCTTATCGTTACCAAATTTGTCGTGACCTCCCGTTCTATGTCTACAATATTTAGGTACTCGTACAATCCTTAGCTATACCTACAAGCCTGCTGTATAAGAGAACGAGACGTATATAATTTTTCGCTGCCATTTTCTATCGACCAAGAACATTTACTCACAAAGGTCGGTCGAAACAATTTAAGATTTCTTCTCAAGAGGAAAATAATTTATTTGAATTACGAAGTTTATCCAGGTACGCCAAGTTTCCCAGGCTCAGTACAAAAACAAGCTAATTGAATAGCTAATAAACGGGAGCATCTAACTTGGTCGACTGCGATAAATAATAGATAAATGAAATGGCCGGAGCAAACAAAATTAAAACTTCCGCTGATTTATTTCGCGGCACCGTGTCTCGCAGCGGCGCGGCATCGCGCAATGGATTTCCAAATTGTTTTAACTTAATTGATGCTACCTACATACATACATAAGTACCTAGGCTATATTAAACTTTTTTGAAGTTCTTCTTTTTGTTTGTGGCTGAACTTCGTCAATTATTATTAATTAAGATATTTTTTCGAGCTTTTTCATTGTTGTAGTCGCCTTTATAAATTAAATATAAAACTAAATTAGTAATAATTGATAAATTTTCGACATAAGGAAAAAAAACTGGAAAAAAGTTTATAGCCAATACGAAATTTGTGTTTTTATTTTTAACTTACTTGGCATTTCATGTGCATTGGGGTAACTTTTTATTAATCTATGTTGAGATCTCAAAACTTTTTACCAGGGCAAAAACTAAAACAAGTAATATAGTTTTGAAGAGATCTCATTTCTTGTTGTCTCATGATCACCGCAACAATATCTGCTTAATGTTTATTATTTTTTCCTTCTATTGTTTTAAGTTATGCTAAACACTAGTTACTAAATTTCATTAAAGTTTATGATCTCCTAGAATATCTAACCTTAGGAATAATGTTCGGTGCGCACGTGAGATCGTAAGAAAATTGAGAAAATATTAAATTTAGTAAAAGGGTGACATATTTACGTTTCAATCAAAACAAATTGAGAAACTTTGCCTGTAATTGTTTGCTACCTATACCTATGAGTTGAATTCGGAATTTTGTAGATACGAGTACCTTTATGTATAGTAAATACAAACGTCTTTTGATCGCAAGAAAAAGAGTTCTAACTTCTACCGCATGGATGTCAAAAGTGCCGCAAATGATTTCGAGAAAGGTAAGTGTTACGGACAACAGCAGCGGGGCCAGCGTACCCGACCGACCGCTGTGAGCAACTGGCGGCCGGAGTGGAGGGGAGGCCAGAAAGAACGGGACGCGTAGAGCGAGATAGACGATATTTACGCGTCCCTATTGGTACACGGAAAACATGAACCGTGTACTTCTGTTAGTGATAAGAAATTGTATATATAGTTGTAAGTTTAGTTAGTAAATGTTGTATTATTGTGTGTTATTGTGTTCTTCAGTTCATCGTGTTAATTTGTATACCTGCGTTGTCGTGTTGTCGCCTAGATAAGTTAATTTGTAATCAGCCAGATCGGCACAGAAAAAGTGATAAATAAATATTGTAGTTGCGAATTCCTTGTTTAATTTAAAGTCCATACAGTCCACTTATAGCGCGTGAGCTATCAGCAACAATCTCTGGTCCTTCGGAGCCGAATCAAGAACTTTGGCGATCAAGAACTTTGGCGATCAAGAACTTTGGCGATCAAGAAATTTGGCGTTCAAGAACTTTGGTGCGCAAGTCCGGTGCTCAAGCGTAGGCGTTCAACATGGTCGTCACGAGGAGCCAGGCCGGGGATGAGCTACGAGCTAGCGAGAACCGCGGCACATCTGCCGCCGCTAGTACGATCCCCGCCAGTGTGGACGTCCCGTCGACGAGCCACGAAGCCGCGCCCCAACCGATCGTTGGGTTACAGCGCGGGCTGGTCTACGACCTGCCACCTGCGTCACCATCACAGACCACCGGGACTACGCTACAACCGTCGAGCAGCATAGTCATCGGACCCACTGCGCCGCGCCCAGCAAGCCCTCCGCGATCTGTTGCGTCGAACCGGACTAGGCGGTCGAACACCAGCATCGCCCGCATCCGACGCCTTGAGCTCGAGACGGCCGAACGGCTATCCGAGATCAGGCAACAACAACTCGAATTACAGGCGGAGGCGCTGCGCAGGAGGCTGCAACACGACATTGCAGAAATCGAGGAGGAAAGCAGCATGGCAGAAGCTGAAGAAAGCCGATCACGGGTCGACCAATGGTTGCAGTCTGTACCGCCACGCGCCGTGGCGAACGACGACATCATACTTCGGCCACGGGAGGAGCGGCGTCTCGACGCGCCGGTCACGGACGGCGAGAGTCGCAGTCCAGAGCGACGGCCCAGAACGGCGGCCCGCTCTCAACCTGCGCCGCCTCTTCGCTACGAGCGACGCGAAGAGGACGATGTCTGCAGCCCGGACCGGCGGCCCCGAACGGGCCACTTGTCGCCGGTCCCTTCCCGCTACGAGCGATGCGCTGAGGAGCGCAATCCAGAGCGGCGGCCCAGAACGGCGGGCCACTCTCAACCAGCGCGGCCTCTTCGCTACGAGCGACGCGAAGAGGACGACGTCTGCAGCCCGGATCGGCGGCCCCGAACGGGCCACGTATCACCGGTCGCTTCCCGCTGCGCTGAGGAGCGCAGTCCGGAGCGGCGGCCCAGAGCAGCGGGCCGCTATCAACCAGCACCACCTCTCCGCCACGAGCAGCACGGAGAGGACGACTACCGCAGCCCGGACCGGCGGCCCCGAACGGGCCACACTTCGCCGGTCCCTTCTCGCTTCGAGCGACGAGTGGAGGACTGCAGCCCGAACCGACGGGCCCCAACGGGCCACGCATCACCGACGCCACGCCGCTACGAGCGACGTGAAGACGGCAACCGCAGTTTGGAGCGGCGGCCCAGAGCAACGGGCCGCTCTCAACCAGCACCGCCTCTTCGCTACGAGCGACGCGAAGAGGACGACGTCTGTAGCCCAGACCGGCGGCCCCGAACGGGCCACGTATCACCAGTCGCTTCCCGCTACGAACGACGCGAGGAAGACCGCCACAACTACCGAGTGCGGCTGCAGCGCTCACCAACGCCGACACAGCACCACAGGCGCCACTCATCACAGTCGCCGAACGAGACGCGGCGACGCACACCAACGCCGTCCCGTAGCCGCACCCGCGGCATCGAGCAACTAGCCCACGCCCTGGAGAAGATGGCGAGGACCCGGCCGCTGCCGAAGCAAGCTACAGATCTGCCTAGCTTCTCCGGCGCGGCCACCGAGTGGTTACCCTTCAAGGCGGCGTGGCGAGACTCAGCGGCTATCTACAAGTTCTCGCGTGCTGAGAACATGGCGCGCCTGCGCAACTGCCTGCGCGGGGAAGCGCGGGAAGCTGTGGCTGCCCTGCTACACTCAGCGACTGACCCAGAGATCGTCATGTCAACACTGCAGCGAAGCTTCGGGCATCCAGAGGTCATCGTTCGCAAGGCACTGGATGACTTACGCCGCCTACCCCGACCGGGCAACACCGCCAGCGACCTCAACCAACTAGCTGTGAGGTTGCAGAACATCGTGAACGTGTTGGAGAGCCTCGACCAGCGGGCCTACCTGTACAACCCCATGCTGACGCAGGAAGTGATGGAGAAGCTGAGCCCACACCTGCAGTCCCGCTGGTGCGACTACGCCGAGGTCAACAGCAGCGCAAGCGAGCCGTCAATAGTCACGCTATCGCACTTCCTGACTCAAGAAGCGGATCGAGCTCTCCGTCATGCATTCACCACGTCGGGCAGCATCACCAAAGCGGGGACTTCAACGGCAGTCAAACCAAGGGACGCCGTCGCAAAGCCTGGGCGTCGGAACGAGCGGCCCAGCCAGAGGTCACACGTCTACACCGCAACGGAGGCGAAGAAAAAACCAGAGCAGTGCGTGTGCTGTGGTGACCAACACGCCGTGGTCACATGCCGCAAGCTGCGTGACATGCCCGTCCACGAACGATGGAAGTGGGCAAAGAGCGCGAAGGTGTGCTTCCGTTGCATCGCGCAACGACACCGACGGGTCACATGCAGCGCGCCGCGATGCGGGGTCAACGGCTGTACCCGCTCGCACCACCCGCTGCTGCACGCTGAGGAAGGCCGGCTTGAGCAAGAAGCCGCCCCAGAACAACCGGCCAACACGGGAGGAGATGCTGAGGCGGTCATGTCGATCGCCAACGACGACCGCACGGTGCTGCTGAAGGTCTGCAGCGTCGTGGTCAACGGTCCCGCCGGCGAAGTTATAACACACGCCCTGCTGGACGAAGGATCGACGGTCACACTGATCGACAAGAAGCTAGCGGACGCGATAGGCGCCGTCGGAAGCCCGGCCCCCCTGACACTACGAGGGGTCAACTCGTCGAGACAGCGTGAAGACAGCCGGCGGGTCCAGATCTCGATCCGCGGGCGACACGAACGAGCCTACCACGAGCTGTCGGCCCGCACCGTCAGTGAACTGGAGCTGCGCCAACAAAGCGTACCCCGCGACATCACGCGGCGATACGCGCACCTCAGAGGCCTCGAGACGGCCTGCGCAGAGGACGCCAAGCCACTGCTTCTCATCGGTGCCGACCACTGGCACCTGATGACATCACACTAACTGAGGGCCGGCAAGAACAACGAGCCGGCCGCATCACGCACGGACCTCGGTTGGGTCATCTACGGGTCCGTGCCCCGCCTCCTACACCGACGTGGCGAAGACACGGTGCTGCACATCAGAGCAGCAGAACACGACCGTGCCTCGCCAACACCGAGCGACAACGACGAGCGACTGCACGAGCTGGTGAAGCAGCACTTCTCCATCGACGCGCTTGGCATCTCACTAGCCACAAAAGTGAGACCGGAGGACCAACGAGCCGTCGAGATGTTCCAGAAGTCTGCTCGTCGCGACAACAACCGCTTCGAGATGGGTCTACCATGGCGCACCGACAACATCGTGCTGCCGCCCACCACACCGAGCCGCCGTGATAGGTGGTTCATCAGGCCTGCCTTTCTCCACAAGCCAGAAGACGCCTGGCCTCAAGAACAGAAAGGCCAAGGAGCAGAGGAAGCGCAGGTTGCGCTCCACGCCCACGTGTACGACGAGCCTGACGTCTTACCGGACATAAGCCGCTTCTCCTCACACGAGCGGCTCATAAGGGCCACTGCAACAATCATCGCCTTCGTAGAGAGGTGTCAAAAGAAGACGACTCGCCTCGAAGTCCGCCACCTCGAACGAGCCGAACGTATGTGGGTAGCAAAAGCCCAAAGGGAAAGCTTCAGCGAAGAGATCAAGAGACTACAGGCCGGCCAACCACTGCCGGCAACCAGCCGCCTCGCCAAGCTGGACCCTATGATCGAGGACGGGCTATTACGCGTGCGCGGCCGAATCGACGCCGCCCGCGTCCCCACCAACACAAAGTGGCCGCTCATCCTAGATGGCCGCCATCCCCTGACTCGGCTGATTGTGCTGAGACAACACGCTGCTGCAGGACACGCCACGAACGAGCGCGTGCTGAACGACCTGCGGCAGCAATACTGGATCCTGCGCGCACGACCCACCGTGCGCTCTATCGCCCGCGACTGCGCCCTGTGCAAGGTGCGACGTTCCAGACCTCGCATACCACCGATGGGATATCTGCCGCCGGCCCGTCTGGATCCATACTGCCGCCCCTTCACGAACTGCGGGGTGGACTACTTCGGGCCAATGATGGTCACCATCGGCCGCCGGCGTGAGAAGAGATGGGGCGCACTTTTTACGTGCCTCACCACGCGGGCGGTCCACATAGAGATCGTCGGGAGTCTGAACGTTGACTCCGCCATCATGGCCCTCCGGCGCATGGCAGCCCGCCGAGGATGGCCGCGGCAGATCTGGAGCGACAACGGAACCAACTTCCGCGGGGCAGACACAGAGCTTCGTGCCGCCTACGCAGAGTGGGCCCCGGCGCTTCGCAGCTACGCGCAAGTTCAACGGGTGGACTGGCGCTTCATCCCACCAAGAGCACCCAACCAAGGGGGTGCGTGGGAGCGTTTGGTGCGCTCCATCAAAACTGCGCTGCACGCCACGCTCAACGAACAGACGCCGAAAGAAGAGACGCTGCACACTCTGCTTCTGGAGGCGGAGCATGCGGTCAACGGACGCCCCCTGAGCCACGTCTCGACGGACCCGGCCGACCCTGAGGCGCTGACCCCGAACCACTTCCTGATCGGGTCATCCTCAGGCCTGCCCCAGACGGGCCCCTGCGACCCTGCAGACCGGAAGACCTGGCGAGCCGCGCAAGGACTTGCGGACCAATTCTGGAAGAGATGGGTCCGCGAGTATCTCCCAACCCTGGTGCCGCGACGAGGGGCGCAAGACCGTCGCCAGCGCATCAAGAAAGGCGACCTTGTCTTGGTGGTCGACCCAGCGATGCCCCGGAACATCTGGCCTCGCGGCATCGTCCGGCGAGTACACACTGGGCCCGACGGCGACGTGCGGAGCGCTGAAATCAAGACCATGGGGGGCACATTCATCAGGCCGGCAAGGAAGCTGGTTGTCCTCCCGATTGCGGAGGCTGCGTCGAACGACGGATGCAGCCGGGAGGAGGATGTTACGGACAACAGCAGCGGGGCCAGCGTACCCGACCGACCGCTGTGAGCAACTGGCGGCCGGAGTGGAGGGGAGGCCAGAAAGAACGGGACGCGTAGAGCGAGATAGACGATATTTACGCGTCCCTATTGGTACACGGAAAACATGAACCGTGTACTTCTGTTAGTGATAAGAAATTGTATATATAGTTGTAAGTTTAGTTAGTAAATGTTGTATTATTGTGTGTTATTGTGTTCTTCAGTTCATCGTGTTAATTTGTATACCTGCGTTGTCGTGTTGTCGCCTAGATAAGTTAATTTGTAATCAGCCAGATCGGCACAGAAAAAGTGATAAATAAATATTGTAGTTGCGAATTCCTTGTTTAATTTAAAGTCCATACAGTCCACTTATAGCGCGTGAGCTATCAGCAACAGTAAGTTCGTCGAGTAAGGGTGTGTCCGGTTTTTTGTTCGACTTGGCACGAGCAATGCCGTGCCCCCAGATACATTAGGAACATTTATTTTCGTATTTATATAGTACTACCTACACGACACACGTACTATACTTACCAATCTACTAGCAGACTGATTCTGTTACAAGAACTTTATTCTTACTACGGATACGGACATTTTGCCTGTTATAACTCGTACGTACCACAGGGCTCCGAATATTTGAACGCGTCGGAGCCGTCCGTGCAAGCGGTAAATTCTCATTACTGCCCAGCCCGCGGCGCCTGAACTCCAACTGTGCTAATTTAACATACGCCTCCCTTGCCGTCCGATCTATGAACTGTATGTTTTTTAAGTATTTACGTACCTACCTAGCGTTGATTTACGGTATACCTGTATATAAGCATTTAATAATTTTCCTCTTGTTTTGTCACAAATTTTCACTTTTGCCTGACACTAAAATTATTCGAAAAATTTCCTAAACTGCACGCAGTCATGAATCCATAACTAACTAGGTAATACTTAAAATACATATTTATTATTATTCATATTATAATAAAACAGTAAAAAAAAAGTGTCTGTACATTAAATACATTTTCCAAAATAAAAATATTTAGGGCGATGGCGACGTAGTAATAGAATAAGAATTAAAAAAAAAAACTGTTTGTCTCTTTATCGGTTTGTCTGTTTTAACAAACACGCCTCCCTTGTTGTTCGATCTATGAACTGTATGTTTTTTAAGTGTTGTATTTACCTAGCGTTGATTTAGGATATAACTGTATATAAGTTTTTATTTATTTTCCCCTTATTTAGGGTTTCGTCGTCTTTTTCCTCCCAACACTAAAATTAAGTATTTGAAAAGTGATCGAAAAGGCACAGTCATTAATCTATAAGTAACTAATACCCAATTATCGATTTATAATAAAGGATTTTTGTAAATCTTTGGGAGAGCACCATAGGCTTTGTTTCATTGAAATCTAATATCTGGAAAAAAGTTGTAGTCATTTTTGAATTTCACGCGAACGAAGTCGCGGGTACCAGCTAGTAGATAAATAATGGTCAAAGCGCGCCAAACTTAATGAAAATGTCTCGGTCTCGCGGTCTCGCCTAAATCATATGGACTGATTTATTTCGCGACACCGATTCCCAACTGCGCTTGCATTCCTGAAAACATGTTGTTTGGTTGCAACTTTCATTTCAGAACGAGATGTCCCAGTATTGATATGTTAGTATATACATATATATTTTGTATTTATTTGTATAACCTATTTAAGTGATGTGTTACAGAGAGGCTAAATACCTAATCAATTCATTATGAAGGATATATCTACCGCTCGTAGTCAGTAATATGGTAAACCGAACAGCGTACCTTCTTGGGACAAAAAAAAAAAAGAAATGATAAAAGAAGAAGAATCTACTATGGTCAGGCTTTAGAAATGGAGTCATAATTTCTCATAATTAGTTTGATAGATTGTGACTCCATTTTTGAAGCGTACCTTACATTATATTATAATATATATATAAACCTACATTACCACTGACTGACTCACTGACTGATTGACATAGTTGTTTGCCCTGTTGCGGGGTTGGTGGGGTTAAGGTTGATGTGTGGTCGTATAGAGGGTGCTCCAGTGAGTACCAGAAAAATCTGACATTTGAGGATTTGCAGAAACCTGATGTGGAAGAGGTACGGCCTGCGAAAACGGTTGGGGTTAGGGGCGTGATTTTTTTTCCAGAATGTGAAGGGTTGTAAGCAATTTGACGACCGTCATTTGTTTTTTTACTTTTTTCAAAATCCAAGATGGCCGCCATACAACGACAATTTTCCTCCATACAAACTAACCCATTTTCTGAACTGGAAATATATCTTAGCCTACCTCAACAGCCCCACGATGAACCGCGGGCTGCTTGCAGCCCGCGCAGCGCCCGAAAAGCTAGTTATATTATATTATATAAACCTACAATACCACTGACTCACTCACTGATTGACATAGTTGTTTGCCCTGTTGCGGGGTTGGTGGGGTTTGGGTTGATGTGTGGTCGTATAGAGGGTGCTCCAGTGAGTACCAGAAAAATCTGACATTTGAAGATTTGCAGAAACCTGATGTGGAAGGGGTATGGCCTGCAAAAACTATTAAGGTTAGGGGCGTGATTTTTTTTTCATAATGTAGAAGATTATAAGCAATTTGACGACCGTCATTTGTTTTTTTATTTTTTTCCAAATCCAAGATGGCCGCCATACATGGACAATTTTCCTCCATACAAATTTCATACAAACGGCCACCCCAACTAACTAGGCGCAGCCAGAGGCCAAAAGCCAAAAGCAAAGGCCACCCCCGCGAGGCCGCAGGCCGAGCTGCGGGCGAGGGCGAAGCCCGAGCCACTCCCCCCTCCCCCTTAGACCCCCCCTAAGTAACCGTCACGAGGCCGGAGGCCGAGAGACGCGAGCCCGAAGGGCGAGCTGCGGGCGAGGGCGAAGCCCGAGCCACTCCCACAGCCCCCCCTTTTTACCCCCCCCCCCCCCCCCCCTCCAAGTAATTCACGAGGCCGGAGGCCGAGTGACGCGAGCCCGAAGGGCGAGCAGCGGGCGAGGGCGAAGCCCGAGCCACTTCCCCAAGCGCAGTAAAATTTTCTTAATTTTTGAAAATCCAAGATGGCCGCCGAAAGTCAACTGCTTGCGATTTGGCTGGATATCGATATCTATATGTAGTTTGAGCCCAAAAATCCAAATTTTATATTTTTTTTGGAATCCAAGATGGCGTCTAGATTTTAGAAAATTTAAATTATTTCGTTTATAACGTCTCACTGGGACTTCTTAGGGGTCTGAAATTTTATACATGGGAATAAAGCACCCCGCGGAACTCGGAACTGGAATCAGATTTTAGATTCAAGATGGCCGCCCCCACACATATTATGATGTTTCCTTTACTGACTGCAGTTTTTACCCATTTTCTCAACTGGATATGTTATTAAGCCCACCTCAACAGCTGCACGAAAAACCGCGGGCTGCTTGCAGCCCGCGCAGCGCCCGAAAAGCTAGTTATAATATATAAACCTACAATACCACTGACTGACTCACTGATTGACATAGTTGTTTGCCCTGTTGCGGGGTTGGTGGGGTTTAGGTTGATGTGCGGTCGTATAGAGGGTGTTCCAGTGAGTACCAGAAAAATCTGACATTTGAGGATCTGCGGAAACCTGATGTGGAAGGGGTACGGCCTGCGAAAACGGTTAAGGTTAGGGGTGTGATTTTTTTTCCAAAATGTAGGGGGTTGTAAGCAATTTGACGATCGTCATTTGTTTTTTATTTTTTTTCAAAATCCAAGATGGCCGCCATACAAGGACAATTTTCCTCCATACAAATTTCATACAAACATGCCAAGTAACTTTGCGCAGCCTGAGGCCGGAGGCCGAAGGCGAAGCCCCCCCGCGAGGCCGCAGGCCGAGCTGCGGAGCGAGGGCGAAGCCCGAGCTCCCCCCCCCACCTTTGACCACCCATCCCCCCCAAGTAACTTTTACGAGGCCGTAGGCCGAGTGATGCGAGCCCGAAGGGCGAGCTGCGGGCGAGGGCGAAGCCCGAGCCATTATCACAAAGCGCAGCGTCTTTTTTTTTTTTTTGGAAATCCAAGATGGCCGCCGAAAGTCAACTGCTTGCGATTTGGCTGAAAATCGATATCTATATGTAATTTGACCCCAAAAACCTAAATTCAATATTTTTTTTCAAAATCCAAGATGGCCGCCGTACATGGACAATTTCTCCCCATACAAATTTCATACAAACCGCACCCCCAAGTAACTAGGCGAAGTCCCCACGCGAGGCCGCAGGCCGAGCTGCCGAGCGAGGCCGATGGCCGAGCTCTTACCCCCCCCCCCCCTTGACCCCCCACCCCCCCAAAGTAATTTCACGAGGCCGCAGGCCGAGTGATGCGAGCCCGAAGGGCGAGTTGCGGGCGAGGGCGAAGCCCGAGCCACCATCACCAAGCGTTACGTCGTGAATTTTTTTGTGGAAATCCAAGATGGCCGCCGAAAGTCCACTGCCTCTGATTTGGCTGAAAATCGATATTTATATGTTTTTTGACCCCAAAAATCCAAATTCAACTTTTTTTTTTAAATCCGAGATGGCGTCTGGATTTTAGAAAATTTAAATTATTTCGTTTATAACGTCTCACTGGGACTTCGTAGGGGTTTGAAATTTTGTACATGGGGGTAAAGCACCCCGCTGAACTCGGAACTAGAATTAGATTTTGGATCCAAGATGGCCGCCCACACATTTTTTCATGTTTTCTCAACAGACTGCAATGCATACCCATTTTCTGAACTGGAAACATGTCTTACCCTACCTCAACAGCCGCACGAAAGAACGCGGGCTGCTTGCAGCCCGCGCAGCGCCCGAAAAACTAGTTATAATATATAAACCTACATTACCACTCACTCACTCACTGATTGACATGGTTGTTTGCCCTGTTGCGGGGTTGGTGGGGTTAAGGTTGATGTGTGATCGTATAGAGGGTGCTCCAGTGAGTACCAGAAAAATCTGACATTTGAAGATCTGCAGAAACCTGATGTGGAAGGGGTACGGCCTGCGAAAACGGTTAGGGTTTTGGGTGTGATTTTTTTACCAAAATGTAGGGGGTTATAAGCAATTTGACGACCGTCATTTGTTTTTTTTTTTTTTCAAAATCCAAGATGGCCGCCATACAAGGACAATTTTCCTCCAACCTGATGAGGGAGGGGTACGGCCTGCGAAGACGGTTGGGGTTGGGGGCGTGATTTTTTTTCTAAAATGTAGTGGGTTGTAAGCAATTTGACGAGCGTCATTTGTTTTTTTATTTTTTTCAAAATCCAAGATGGCCGCCATACATGGACAATTCTTCTCCATACAAAATTCATACAAACGGCCCCCCAAGTAACTTGGCGCAGCCTGAGGCCGAAGGCCGAAGGCAAAGCGCCCCCGCGAGGCCGCAGGCCGAGCTGCGGAGCGAGGGCGAAGCCCGAGCTCCCCCTCCCCCCCACCCTTTGACACTCCCCCCTACAAGTAATTTTCACGAGGCCGTAGGCCGAGTGATGCGAGCCCGAAGGGCGAGCTGCGGGCGAGGGCGAAGCCCGAGCCACTATCACAAAGCGCAGCGTGTTTTTTTTTTTTGGAAATCCAAGATGGCCGCCAAAAGTCAACTGCCTCTGATTTGGCTGAAAATCGATATTTATATGTGTTTTGACCCCAAAAATCCAAATTCAACTGTTTTTTCGGAATCCAAGATGGCGTCTGGGTTTTAGAAAATTAAACTTTTTTCGTTTATAACGTCTCACTGGGACTTCGTCGGGGTCTGAAATTTTGTACACGGGGGTAAAGCACCCCGCGGAACTCGAAACTGCAATCAGTATTTGGATCCAAGATGGCCGCCTCCACACATATTTTGATGTTTCTTTTACTGACTGCAGTTTTTACCCATTTTCTGAACTGGAAACATGTCTTACCCTACCTCAACAGCCACACGAAAGACCGCGGGCTGCTTGCAGCCCGCGCAACGCCCGAAAAGCTAGTTATAATATATAAACCTACAAATATATAAACCTACAATACCACTGACTGACTCACTGATTGACATAGTTGTTTGCCCTGTTGCGGGGTTGGTGGGGTTTAGGTTGATGTGCGGTCGTATAGAGGGTGTTCCAGTGAGTACCAGAAAAATCTGACATTTGAGGATCTGCGGAAACCTGATGTGGAAGGGGTACGGCCTGCGAAAACGGTTAAGGTTAGGGGTGTGATTTTTTTTCCAAAATGTAGGGGGTTGTAAGCAATTTGACGATCGTCATTTGTTTTTTATTTTTTTTCAAAATCCAAGATGGCCGCCATACAAGGACAATTTTCCTCCATACAAATTTCATACAAACATGCCAAGTAACTTTGCGCAGCCTGAGGCCGGAGGCCGAAGGCGAAGCCCCCCCGCGAGGCCGCAGGCCGAGCTGCGGAGCGAGGGCGAAGCCCGAGCTCCCCCCCCCACCTTTGACCACCCATCCCCCCCAAGTAACTTTTACGAGGCCGTAGGCCGAGTGATGCGAGCCCGAAGGGCGAGCTGCGGGTGAGGGCGAAGCCCAAGCCATTATCACAAAGCGCAGCGTCTTTTTTTTTTTTTTGGAAATCCAAGATGGCCGCCGAAAGTCAACTGCTTGCGATTTGGCTGAAAATCGATATCTATATGTAATTTGACCCCAAAAACCTAAATTCAATATTTTTTTTCAAAATCCAAGATGGCCGCCGTACATGGACAATTTCTCCCCATACAAATTTCATACAAACCGCACCCCCAAGTAACTAGGCGAAGTCCCCACGCGAGGCCGCAGGCCGAGCTGCCGAGCGAGGCCGATGGCCGAGCTCTTACCCCCCCCCCCCCCCCCCTTGACCCCCCACCCCCCCAAAGTAATTTCACGAGGCCGCAGGCCGAGTGATGCGAGCCCGAAGGGCGAGTTGCGGGCGAGGGCGAAGCCCGAGCCACCATCACCAAGCGTTACGTCGTGAATTTTTTTGTGGAAATCCAAGATGGCCGCCGAAAGTCCACTGCCTCTGATTTGGCTGAAAATCGATATTTATATGTTTTTTGACCCCAAAAATCCAAATTCAACTTTTTTTTTTAAATCCGAGATGGCGTCTGGATTTTAGAAAATTTAAATTATTTCGTTTATAACGTCTCACTGGGACTTCGTAGGGGTTTGAAATTTTGTACATGGGGGTAAAGCACCCCGCTGAACTCGGAACTAGAATTAGATTTTGGATCCAAGATGGCCGCCCACACATTTTTTCATGTTTTCTCAACAGACTGCAATGCATACCCATTTTCTGAACTGGAAACATGTCTTACCCTACCTCAACAGCCGCACGAAAGAACGCGGGCTGCTTGCAGCCCGCGCAGCGCCCGATAAACTAGTTATATTATAATATATAAACCTACATTACCACTGACTCACTCACTCACTGACAGAGTTGTTTGCCCTGTTGCGGGGTTGGTGGGGTTTAGGTTGATGTGCGGTCGTATAGAGGGTGCTCCAGTGAGTACCAGAAAAATCTGACATTTGAGGATCTGCGGAAACCTGATGTGGAAGGGGTACGGCCTGCGAAGACGGTTGGGGTTGGGGGCGTGATTTTTTTTCCAAAATGTGGGGGGTTGCAAGCAATTTGACGAGCATCATTTGTTTTTTGATTTCTTTCAAAATTCAAGATGGCCGCCATACATGGAATATTCCCCTCCATACAAATTTCATACAAACGGCCCCCAAGTAACTAGGCGCAGCCAGAGGCCAAAAGCCAAAAGCAAAGGCCACCCCCGCGAGGCCGCAGGCCGAGCTGCGGGCGAGGGCGAAGCCCGAGCCACTCCCCCCTCCCCCTTGGATCCCCCCTAAGTAATCTTCACGAGGCCGGAGGCCCGAGCGATGCGAGCCCGAAGGGCGAGCTGCGGGCGAGGGCGAAGCCCGAGCCCCTCCCACAGCCCCCCCCCCTTCCCCCCCCCCCCTCCCCGTAAGTAATTTTCACGAGGCCGGAGGCCGAGTGTCGCGAGCCCGTAGGACGAGCTGCGGGCGAGGGCGAAGCCCGAGCCACTTCCCAAAGCGCAGTACAATTTTTTTTAATTTTTGAAAATCCAAGATGGCCGCCGAAAGTCAACTGCTTGCGATTTGGCTGAAAATCGATATCTATATGTAGTTTGAGCCCAAAAATCCAAATTTAATATTTTTTTTGGAATTCAAGATGGCGTCTGGATTTTAGAAAATTTCACTTTTTTCGTTCATAACGTCTCACTGGGACTTCGTAGGGGTCTGAAATTTTGCATGTGGGGGTAAAGCACCCCGCGGAACTCGAAACTGGATTCAGATTTTGGATCCAAGATGGCCGCATCCACACATATTTTGATGTTTTCTTTACTGACTGCAGTTTTTACCCATTTTCTAAACTGGAAACATTTTTAATTTAAATTAAAATTGAAATGTAGGGGGTTGTAAGCAATTTGACGACAGTCATTTGTTTTTTATTTTTTTTCAAAATCCAAGATGGCCGCCATACAAGGACAATTTCTCCCCATACAAAATTACCCATTTTCTGAACTGAAAACTTATTTTAGCCTACCCCAACAGCCGCACGAAAGACCGCGGGCTGCTTGCAGCCCGCGCAGCGCCCGAAAAGCTAGTTATAATATATAAACCTACAATACCACTGACTCACTCACTGATTGACATAGTTGTTTGCCCTGTTGCGGGGTTGGTGGGGTTTAGGTTGATGTGCGGTCGTATAGAGGGTGCTCCAGTGAGTACCAGAAAAATCTGACATTTGAGGATTTGCGGAAACCTGATGTGGAAGGGGTACGGCCTGCGAAGACGGTTGGGGTTGGGGGCGTGATTTTTTTTCCAAAATGTAGGGGGTTGTGAGCAATTTGACGAGCGTTTTCTGTTTTTTTATTTTTTTCAAAATCCAAGATGGCCGCCATACATAGACAATTTTCCTCCATACAAATTTCATACAAACGGCCACCTCAACTAACTAGGTGCAGCCAGAGGCCAAAAGCCAAAAGCAAAGGCCACCCCCGCGAGGCCGCAGGCCGAGCTGCGGGCGAGGGCGAAGCCCGAGCCACTCCCCCCTCCCCCCTGGATCCCCCCCCTTAAGTAATCATCACGAGGCCGGAGGCCGAGTGACGCGAGCCCGAAGGGCGAGCTGCGGGCGAGGGCGAAGCCCGAGCCACTTCCCAAAGCGCAGTCCAATTTTTTTAATTTTTGAAAATCCAAGATGGCCGCCGAAAGTCAACTGCTTGCGATTTGGCTGAAAATCGATATCTTTATGTAATTTGACCCCAAAAACCCAAATTCAATATTTTTTTTGGAATCTAAGATGGCGTCTGAATTTTAGAAAATTAAAATTATTTCGTTTATAACGTCTCGCTGGGACTTCGTAGGGGCCTGAAATTTTGCATGTGGGGGTAAAGCACCCCGCGGAACTCGGAACTGGAATCAGATTTTCGATCCAAGATGGCCGCCCCCACACATACTTTGATGTTTCCTTTACTGACTGCAGTTTTTACCCATTTTCTCAACTGGACATATTCTATAGCCCACCTCAATAGCCGCACGAAAGACCGCGGGCTGCTAGCAGCCCGCGCAGCGCCCGAAAAGCTAGTTATAATATATAAACCTACATTACCACTCACTCACTCACTCACTGAAAGAGTTGTTTGCCCTGTTGCGGGGTTGGTGGGGTTTAGGTTGATGTGTGGTCGTATAGAGGCTGCTCCAGTGAGTACCAGAAAAATCTGACATTTGAGGATTTGCGGAAACCTGATGTGGAAGGGGTACGGCCTGCGAAAACGGTTGAGGTTAGGGGTGTGATTTTTTTTCCAAAATGTAGGGGATTGTAAGCAATTTGACGATCGTCATTTGTTTTTTATTTTTTTTCAAAATCCAAGATGGCCGCCATACAAGGACAATTTTCCTCCATACAAACTTACCCATTTTCTGAACTGGAAACATATCTTAGCCTACCTCAACAGCCCCACGAGGCCAAAAGCCAAAAGCAAAGGCCACCCCCGCGAGGCCGCAGGCCGAGCTGCGGGCGAGGGCGAAGCCCGAGCCACTCCCCCCTCCCCCCTGGATCCCCCCCCTTAAGTAATCATCACGAGGCCGGAGGCCGAGTGACGCGAGCCCGAAGGGCGAGCTGCGGGCGAGGGCGAAGCCCGAGCCACTTCCCAAAGCGCAGTCCAATTTTTTTAATTTTTGAAAATCCAAGATGGCCGCCGAAAGTCAACTGCTTGCGATTTGGCTGAAAATCGATATCTTTATGTAATTTGACCCCAAAAACCCAAATTCAATATTTTTTTGGAATCTAAGATGGCGTCAGAATTTTAGAAAATTAAAATTATTTCGTTTATAACGTCTCGCTGGGACTTCGTAGGGGCCTGAAATTTTGCATGTGGGGGTAAAGCACCCCGCGGAACTCGGAACTGGAATCAGATTTTCGATCCAAGATGGCCGCCCCCACACATACTTTGATGTTTCCTTTACTGACTGCAGTTTTTACCCATTTTCTCAACTGGACATATTCTATAGCCCACCTCAATAGCCGCACGAAAGACCGCGGGCTGCTAGCAGCCCGCGCAGCGCCCGAAAAGCTAGTTATAATATATAAACCTACATTACCACTCACTCACTCACTCACTGAAAGAGTTGTTTGCCCTGTTGCGGGGTTGGTGGGGTTTAGGTTGATGTGTGGTCGTATAGAGGCTGCTCCAGTGAGTACCAGAAAAATCTGACATTTGAGGATTTGCGGAAACCTGATGTGGAAGGGGTACGGCCTGCGAAAACGGTTGAGGTTAGGGGTGTGATTTTTTTTCCAAAATGTAGGGGATTGTAAGCAATTTGACGATCGTCATTTGTTTTTTATTTTTTTTCAAAATCCAAGATGGCCGCCATACAAGGACAATTTTCCTCCATACAAACTTACCCATTTTCTGAACTGGAAACATATCTTAGCCTACCTCAACAGCCCCACGATGAACCGCGGGCTGCTTGCAGCCCGCGCAGCGCCCAAAAAGCTAGTTAGATGATTTAAACTTAGCTAATTAATAACAGGGGTCAGGATAGTAAATGTGACCACACACTGGTCCATAACCTTATAAAAAAGCCATTCTGACTCGCTAAGAAGAAAACCTATCGATGGCTCCAAAGTATACTAGGTCAACTATACTTCTAATAACTTAACAGTACGGCGATAAACAGAGCGAATGGTTATATTTCAAATATCAATACAATTTAAAAAAAATAACTAATCATAAAAAAAATAATATAATAAGGTCTTTAAACTGTGCAAAGTAAATTTAATATTATTTTATTTATTTATGAGATAATGTAGATAGACTAGTATACATAGATTAAATGTATGTTAAAAATGGACTAACTACCACTTATATTTCTATACGTCGTATTATTAAATCTACGTTTTTGGGATATATTACTTACTAAGAATGATAAAAAATATTTTTATATACTTATTAGATTTCGTATGTATTATAATTTGTATCGTTTATTTATATTTTGTCAACATATAATAAGTTGACTCATTATACATGGACATAATTTTAAATTTGACCCATCATAATATTGAGTCAGGTGAGTATCAAAATAGGCAAAATAATTAAAAACACCTTTAACTGTTTAAACATTTTATTCTTATTAAAGAAATCTCAAGAAATTATAGGTAGGTAACATAAACAAAACTTTAGAATTTCTATTTAATAAACAAAAAATACAAAATTCTAGACAACAATTACAAAGACTTAGGTAGGTCTTAGGTAAAAAAAATAGAAAATAATCGTAATTATCAATTGCACGTTTCAGTTTTCTTTTTCGAAAAATAGAAGATAATATTAGTATTAATTATTCATGAAATGCTTAAAATCACAATATTTTAGGAACATTCATCTTAATTACTTATAAAGAAAATCACAGTAAGTATTCTATTCTTAATATCACTGATACTTAGTAATTATTTATGAAAATAAAATCAGTTTTTATTGTCTATTATATTATCCTTCTTTTTTCCTTAAATTAAGGTTTAAGAAGTCTCAATAATTAACTTAATAGGTAAGGTAAAAATCATCTAGCAAAAAAAAAAGAAAATTATGTTTTTACTTATTCTGAATCGCTTTCAACTCTATTACTGTCACTTTGAATCAAATTAGAAAAAAAACAAATGATATTCCTTAGTTTGTGGCACATGTCCATTAAATCTTTATATTTTTTTTTATTTATTGGGATTGGCCTATCGTAAGCAGGGCGAAGATCACTAAAATCTATATTAGGGATCGTTTTGTTACGTGTTACTTTAGGTTTATTAGCACAATCAATCCAGCTATAAGATTCTTCCATGTAACTAGTTTTATAATATAATTTGTAAGGATTTTCTGCTTCAATTTTTATTCCGGTTAGTTTATTCCATGCCATTTTAGATCCGTCACAGGCATAAGTCCAATTGTTTACTCTTTTAAGCACTCCTTTGAAGTTCATTACAATATCTTGAGACACTTCAGTGACCTTGTAAGGGTTTATCATCTGTTTTAGCAAATTGAAATGCCATATACCATTGAGCAGGTGTATAAAGTATTTTGTCTTTTGTCTGTCTTTCTATAAGTGCATGCATACTGTCTCCCTCGTTTTGTGTGTGACCAACAATCAAAAAACGATGACTAATATCAATTTTGTATTTATAACTTGCCATCATATACATTAAAAAAACGATCCTATTCCGATTCTGACCACCGCTGTTATCAGACCAGAATCTATCTATAATCTTTTATACCTGCTTTAACAGTTTGGTCAATAAATTTATACACACAGCTAGCAATTTCATTTGCTCCTCTTTTAGCAGTTTGTTGGTGCCAGGAAAAGCAATAACCCTGACGAGATCCTATATCAAAAATAGTAAAATTATAAACGGTAAGTTTTCTTTTATAATAAAATGTGTTAACATTCCCATGAGGTACATTTAAGCACTTTTGGAGATCATAAGCTGCTGTTAGGATTTCAGGTTTTTGTTGAGATAATTCTTTGTCTTCTGCTTTCAACTTTCTTGCCAAGTCTTTTTGTTTCAAGTGCAGTTCCTGCTTTGCTGTTTCTTCATCTGTATGCTGTTTATTGTTTTCAAAAATGTGACATTCTTCACACACATCTTTTTTCGGCTTGTGGAAACTAATGTTTATGTTTTTATTGATTATATCACGATATTGCCGCACGCTAGTTACTTTATTCGTATACTTATTGCGATCAAACCATTCTTCATACAATTTAAACATTTTAGGAAACAATAGAGATCCATCAATATAATGTTTGCTGGAATCTTTACGAGCATGATGTGATACCACAGGCGAAAAACTTTCAACATGATCAAGTACACTACGTTTCATGTCATCAGTAATTTTTTTCAGATGGTGAACATGCTTTCCTCGCTGATCAGACTGTATAGATCCTTGACCTTCTTCTAGTTTTAATAAAGCTGTATATAAAAAATTAAAACTTATAGACAACGTATTTAAAAACATAGTTTTACATACCGGAATATTCCTTATAACAACGTTGTCCGTTTCATAAATAGGTAAAGTGTAAGAAATAGAACTCAGTCTTCTAGAATTTTCTTTATCTGTTGTTATCCTTTTCTTCAAATCTTTCGTAGCATCTCGTCAAGAAGTCCCACTGCCTGGAATGATCTCCAATGTCCCAAAACATTTTAAATATCTTAGATCTGGTCTCTTCGGATATTTTTTCATAACATTTCTTTCTACACGTTGTAGGACATGGAGATTTTATTATTTTTTTATTATGCACTTTTCCATTTCTACTAATATATTGTAAGCCTCTGTTGACATTCCGTTTTCTTACTTCATCCTTCCAATCATTTCGACAACGTTCCCTCACTCTACCTTTCTTTTCTTTAATTTCCGAAATTCGTTTGCGACTCCTACATGTTGGAGTAGTTACTGGAGAGTCTGTGTCGTTAATAATAGTTGCAGGTGTAGAGATAGGACTCTCAAGACAAAAGGCGTCAACAAAAGTAGGTGAAGGACAAAAATCAACGCAAGGTGATGGCATTGGAGTATCATCGTAATTTTTTTCAGAACTGTTACTGGTACTAGCCTTTTCTTTAATATTTGATTAATCTTTATTTTTATAAAAAATGTATGCATTAGGTGTGTTTGGTCGAGAATCTTCAATTATTGATGGCGATGAAGAGGTGGTAGGTAGCAAAGTCCCAGTTTTATTACAAAGTTCTTCATTGTTAGTTGTTAGTGTAAGATCGGGAATATCGTTCGGAAAAATAGAAGAGTTGATTGGTAGATTATGTAAGATATCAGTGTCTTCCAAATCAATGTCATTTAATATTGATAACTCTTCGTGGGTAAAATTTGCACCTGAAGGCAAAGGAGAATCTGAAAGAAAAACATATATTTTATACAATAATATACAGATACAAATACACAATCACGTCAATTAGAATTCATAAAAATCTGTATAAAGAAACCAGTAAAATGAGTCAAGTTAATACTTCGTTAACATTGTTTATTGTATACTGATCTATCTACAGTTATACCATTATACGCGGTTACACATTTAAAATAGCATAATTATGAAATAAATTACGCAGTAACTATTTTTATAAGCTTATAAATAATTATTTCAATATACTTACGTCTTTCCGATTCATTTTGAACATTATCACAAACTTTAGAAGCATTTTCCTTGTTACCCATACAGCAATCATATTTTTCATTCACTAAATTAATAATTTTTCGAGACCTAGTACTCATCACCACTTTATATTTAGTTATGGTTCTAAATAGAAACAAATATAACCCAAGAAAAACTACTATTTACTGATAACAAAAAGTACACAATTACATCCGCACGCCGCGACTTTTCGACGTATACTGAGCTAGTTTCAACTTGTACCAAAATGACCGCATTCGTGTCCCGCGTATACTGGTACGGTACACTTGACTCAGTGTACTATGTGCAAATTAAATAAATCGTTTACTTGATCTAGTATACGCCAGTTTTTCTTAGTTATTTATTGACTTATAATTTTTTTAACACCGGTAATTAAAAAAATGCTATTTAATTGTTGTTAATATACCAAAAAGTAAAATTGTGGAAATTTGTTAGTTGACTCAGTATACTTAGGAGCCATCGCTATGTCTATGTAAAACTGAAGCCCTTTGCTAGGTGTGTCAATTTACATCACAGACTGATTGATCATGCTCCTAAAGGAACATGATGAGAAAGGCCAAACTTTCTGTAAACTATCAAGCGTACTTATAAATCAATAATATTTTTGAAGTATTTAAGGAGTGTTTAAATTGTAAATGAATTAAAAGTAAACAATTATAATTTCGAAAACATTCTGCCATTTCCAATTTCCTAGACGATAAAGTTATGATTGATTGCTTACCCTGAATTAAATATATCACTTGGACCCGATCACAAACGTTACGTAAAGATTACCAGCGTTTTCCGAGACGTATCACTTATTGCCTACTCATAGTTCTCATATCCAAAGAGCTTACGCGAATAAGTCTATTGAGCAGAATCGATGAGATGCGCCGAATGATTTATTGACTCGCTCGAATCGCTAATGGCCGCTGAATAAGCGGGGGTGTTTTCTTTTTAATCTCGTAGCGTAGACGCTCGCAAATAAAATTATGCAATAGGAAGTCGGAAATAGAATGTTAAAAGTAGCTTGTTTGTTGTCTTTTGTGAACTGAAAGCTATTTGGATTTAAAAAGTTGAGCAGAGGGTATTTGGATTAACTATTTATCATTATGTATTTATTTTGATTATTTACCATTATGTATTTATTTATAGATTATATATATATATATAAAAACTAAATTATACTCTAAATTAAACTAAACAAATAATAATAATAAAAAAGAAAAACCTTACAAATAGAAAACGTCTTCCAGATCATTGCCCTGCGGTAGAGTGCCCAAAAGGCTGGCAGCATTGCCACGTTGGATGGCAATGCTTATTCGTTATATGTATATGTTATTTTGATTATACTGTATTCATTTAAGTACGGAAAATTGTAAACTATATCGGTAAATAATATTTGGAGTAAGTAATAGGATTATAATTACAGGCGGGCGACTATTGCGTAATTATTGCCTTATCTTTAATTCTACTTTTCTTCTTTATTTGTTAGGAATTGAAACCTATATGTTGTTAGATATACAATCGGGCTTGGCCTATCAGATTTAGAACTATCAGATTAACATCTATGTTGGTATCAACTAAATGAAATGGTAGAGACATATTACTTAACACAAATATATTAAGCGATGAGTCGCAAAACTTTCAACCTACTTACTGGTATAATTTTACAACATTTCACAATGCTCACAGCGAAATGGAAGTCAAACTCAAGCTCAATTAGACTGTAGTTTGGAGTTTTGGAGGAACAAACACGATCTTGTGTGCATTCCGAGCAAGGTTGACTTCAGACAGTTAAAGTGCTCAAATGAACCGGGATGTTATGAAATTACGCCGAAATTCAATTAATTATGGAGATGCTGGAATCGCTCTTGAATCAATTTCGAGATGGAACGAATGCTTTATTGAATTTCATACAAGCGACGGCAACGGTGCGCTATCTACCTCTTGTCGTACTGGTCTCTATTGTTCAAATTAGGACTGCTACGAGTTAGAATTCATAAAAATGATGTTGAATAGATACAATTTATACAGATTATACTATACAGTGTAACATTTGTGTACATTTGAGAGTCAAATAAACAAATTTCATTTAATTAATTATCACGTCTTTATCCCTAACCGGGTAGACATACCCTAGAGCCGTAGTTAATGACACAAAGCTCACGCTTAGCGTAATAGCTGATTGGAATCAAAATAGTGACGGGTTGATAAAAATTAGTAAAACGACACCGATTCTTGCAAAATAGGAGAGCAGGACATAGATACTACAGCATCAATGTATTTATTTATTGCAATTTTTAAGTGAACTATTTATTTTTGAAAGTAACGGTATCTATGTACTAACCTACCTTAATTATACAAGAAAATTATATATGAAATAGTTTGAAATAATTTGTGAATTACAAATAGGGTTTACAATGGATACTTTCCATGCGGAAAGGCCAGTTGCACCCGTGGGATGAGGGATGCAGGAACCAATCTTTAAGAAATGCAAGTGTAATCTCACCCGCGGGGCTTCCTCGAGTCTTAAAGTATGCAGGCTGGAACGTATGGGGAAACTTGTATTCTTTTTCATAATTCTTAGTAACATATGACGACCTCCGTGGCGTAGTGGTCACCATGCCAGCCCGCCACCCAGAGGTGCCGGGTTCGATCCCCGGTCAGGGCAAGTTGGAAAGTGACCTTTTTCAAATTGTCTTGGGTCATGGATATTTATCTATATAAATATGTATTTGTTATAAAATATAGAATCGTTGAGTTACTATTCCATAACCACAACACAAGTCTCGAACTTACTTTGGGACTAGCTCAATTAGTGTAATTTGTCCCTCTATGTTCATTTATTTTGTTCACTTCTCACAAAGATTAATCAGACTCTGATCACAACTTTTTGAAATTTGGTACCATTAAAAATATTTGATAAACTGCTGCATTTAGAAAAATTAAGGCTACAATAATAGGCTATTTTACTGTGTATGTTTTTGGTTAAAATTTTATACAAAACAAAAAATACCACTGAAAAGAAATATTAGAATACCGTATCATAGAATTCATAGAGCGTAAGTTAGGCCTTACGCAAGATAACAATAGTTTATTTTTTCGTAACATGAAGTGCATAGTTAAAATAAAAAATAAAACTATAGGATCGAACACAAGTTATGCTAGATCTGTAAAAGATAAGTATACCTATTTCGTTTTCTCTTGACACGTTCAGAAAGAAAGGTCTTGCTGTTATTATAAATACCTAAGTACATATAGAATGTTGATTATAACATGACTGACAATATTTCTCTCTCTCTTTCTCTCACCTATCTAGGTAATGTATATATCTATTCTCCACCGATATATTGTCAAAATATTGACTTTCATGAGACTAAAATTGTTTCGGCCGACTCTCGGTTTAAGGGGGTTGATAAATACAATCAATCACCGATATCTGACAATCAGCCAGCCCACACATGTCTAAAATAATTGAGCTCCTGTTTTGCGTGATAAACAAAACTGAACTCTATTTTACTTAACTTTAAGAAGAGGGCACTTTTAATCTAAATTTGTGTACTTATGTACTATCTTTATTTACTAAAATAATACAATAGCTTTATTAAACTTAAACATGTTTTGGGCAGATTCAGTCTAAAGATATCAATCAAGATACTTATTCAAAATGTCTCCAAGGATCATACTCATTGAAGGTCGAAAAGCTAGGCCTAGAAAAGCTAGGCCTATATTTCAAACAAATAAGTACTTACTATAGTTGATAGTTATTAGAATGGAAGCCATTTTTTCATTTATAAGCTTTTTTTCACATTTAGATAAATGTTTCTTGGGGATAGATGTTAAGCATCACAGACTCCATTGCTGAAAAATACACTGTGTGTGTTTTGCAAAAACGACCTTACATAAAACGTATAAAATATTTGGTTTTTCAGCAGTCCAAGTATTTAAATAAAATCTCGTGAAATTAACGGCTAAGTTTGCGACATATCGCATGAATTGACCTAGTAAGTACCCAGCTTTACAAAAAAGCGACTCTCAATTTATAAGATCGGAGAAAATGTTGGTTGGTGATAATTCCTCTTGGTATCGAAAACGTTTTAAAAACAAAAATAAAACAATGTGACAACTTTTAGCAAATTGTTCAATTGGTAAAAAAGGTTTAGGAAAAAAAATAAAAAAATAAAAATAATAGTATAAAATAATTTCGGGGAATCCTCTACAGTCACCTACTACAGGTACTTACCTACTTATAGCTTTTACCGACAAGCGACAGTATACCCGCGACACCTGTCAGCGTCTCTCTTGTCTGTAAGAGCTACCTACTAACAAAGTGTAAGCTCTATTCAAGTGACCTGAATCTACTTACTTACTTACGATTCTGGAATTCGAGTAGGTAACATTGTTTCAATCGGTTTGTAGCAATTCTCCCATTCCAAATATAAATCGGAACGCTGATTCCGGGACAATGGTCCTCCGTAATTATATTGTAAAGCAATTTAGTCGCAGGATGCCGCCGATGGAAATCGTAGCGGATTAAAAAACGCCTGCAATGCTGAAGCAGGGCGTAATAAAGCGTAAATTATGTGAATTCATTCACATCTTTATACTTCATTTTCAGCGAAAGCTGAAGGAGGGTTATCATTTTCTCCGCTTTGGCTTTGTATGCTATGCATATTATATTTTTTTACTACGTGGTAGTATTAAATGTTTATTTTTATTTATCTTAATTTATATGCGATATGATTTTTTCTTTACTTCTCACTTACTTACTTCTTACAGGATTAGCAGGATCGATACGGTTCACTGTATTTTTGCTATTCATTTTATCTCATTTGCCTTTTAAGGTCACTTACTTACTTCTTCTTCTTCTCGAGTGTAAAAGCTATGTATAAGGCTTTGACTTACTTACTGCAGTTAATTTCTTCATTTATTTCTCATGTAACATTCTCACTAGAATTCTATAAAATTACCTGGGTAAATGTCCAGCAGTGGACGTTGTGCGGCTGAAATGATGACCTGGGTAAATACAAGTTGTTATATAAAACTTGATAAAGACTAACGTGTATTAAAATTTAAATAAAATGGACAAAACTAAAATGTAAGGTACATTTCAGTTTTTGTCCATTTTATTTAAATTTTACCTACCACATTTTTAAGTAAACACCTTCCTATAAATGGATCAGATATGTTAGGAAGGACTTTAACAAAACAACAAATTATTTATGTTTTCACTAAACTCTTTATTTATTTCTTATAATACAAATAACGTTATATACATCATAATTACACTATTATATTGTTACACCTATTAACAGTAGCAGTATCTATGTTACACGTCATAAAATTATAATCACTGACAGACTGTGACTTCTATATTACATCTTGTTCACTATATTTTTTGTCGCAAACAACAATTCTGAAAAACATAGGTACAGCAATATTTTTTCAGTGCACACATTTTTTGAAAATTTTACTCCATGAACAACTTATTATGGCGAAATATGAAATACACACGTATTCCGTGCGTAGCATACGCACAATATAATTGCATTAAATGCAATTTATTCTAATACGATCATTTTAATGTGATATAAAAAACCGAAATAAATAAAGCTTTCTAATTTTGATTAATAGATGATCGAGCATCAAAATATGGTTGATACTATTAATATAATATTAGAACTATGTAGTAAGTATATTAAAATTTCTTTAGTTGAATCAATAAGCTTGTTCAAAGTGTAGGTACTGAAAAAATCTTCCTATAAGTAAGTAACACCGATAGTCATTTACTAGTACTAGAGAAAATAGTTATTGACATTTACGTTGCTTAACATAAAATGCGATGTTGATATGAAATCTTTACTAATTTAGTGCTCAATCCAATATTTACAAGGCAATCCGACAAATAAAATAACGTAGGTATCTAGCGTTTCATTTTTGCATGAACCGATAATTTAGTTAGTTTGCATAAAATAAAATGTGTTGACAACAAATAATTAAAATACAATGCATTGAGAGATTCAAAATAAATCTTAAAATTTCTAAAGGCGGCCATCATGTGACTGTAAATGAAATAAAATTCTGAGGTGATAGGCAGATATAATATATGAACAAAGTCGATTGACTGTTATAATGTATTATACATGTTTATACTAATAACACGGAAACCTATGTAAATAAAGGCTCGCAAAAAGGACGTAATGTTATACCTAGCTCTCACTTTGTATAGGTATTAAAGATTGATGTAGGAACCCAGTCAACTAAACAGTTAAGAAGCTTTGCTAGACGTGAAGTTTTAAATAAGTATGAGTACTTATTAAATTAATATCATGATTATGAATAATATTTACAGACGAATTTATTTAAAAAACAATCATTGGCACTACATAAATTAATAACAAGAATCCGTTGTACATCTCGGCGAAAGATTTGGTTTAAAATAGTCGTCGTTCGTTGCTCAATCGCAATAAACCCTATTAACTCTATATTTTGTATTATTCGTATATACACGGCACATATTTTGTTAATTTAATACTTAAGCAAACGAAATACGTCAGTGCTTTTAATATTTACATAAACTTATCTACAATAATATAAGGTACTTGACGATAAATGGAAAAAATTAATACACAAGAACTGGTTATACATGGTATATTTTATTGTACCATGTGGTTATACATTTCCCGCCATTTTATATTGCGATATGGCGCGGCGGCATTTCAGCTGGAATTTATTAGAATTTCATCACTTTTTGAAATTTTTATTTTTGTGATGGAATTTGAAAGTGGAAAATGTCGAAATATGTTCTAGATTGTTAACTATCTACGCTCACGTGTTTGCATTTGTAAATGAATGGTAGTTTCGACTAGTAACATTTTATCGACAATTGAATTTCTGGATTTCAATTCATTCTCGTATTGCCAACGGCTACCTGTAGTAACTATTAATTTCAATGTTGTTTGAATCGAAATTTGTGTTTGTTTTGCTAAACTGCAACGTTGAACTTTCTCTTGTGTATTTATTTTCGGGAATATAAATGAGAATTACATTTTGTAGCTACGCGACTACGCATCAGCTTGATTTTTTTATCGCACTCGTTGCTTGGATCAGATAATATTCACAAGCCTTTTGGGGAATTTCGTAATACACTAATAAATATACTTAGTTCGTTATAAGTGTGCTAGAATATCGATCTCGGAAGGCGGTTGTGTGTGTGTGTCGTTGAGTGCGGGGGACCCAGAGACCGTGACGATAACTGGTTGCGCCTCAGTGTGCACTATGGTTACTAGATGTTCGTCAGGGTCTTTTTCCTGCTCTGTGGGCTTAGGAAGGGCTTCGATGGCGTCATCTGCGTACTTCAGATCGAGTGGGGTGAGTGAAGGTAACGCGTCTGTGACGGTGACAGGGGGGTCAACTCGTGGCGCGCGGTATGACGGTGGGCCGCTGTATTCGGAACCACACCATGCAGCTCCCGTCGAACCTCTGTGGAAGATTAAAAAAAACAATAAAAATACAACATAAAGAGAGGACGGCATGCACTTAGTTTTATTCAGTTTACAAGTAGCGACACGTAAGTTTAGCGCTGAGTGAAATTAGAGGGGGAGGAGTACTGCGCATGGACACTGTATTCATTTTTGACTTCTGCGCAATAACGGTCAGCGCTAAAGTTTCGTGTCGCTACCTGTATGTACGAATATGAAAAAATTAAGTAGGTACCTGACTAGACTGGCTGCGTTTGATCTGTACGTGGGAGGTGGGGATACCGTGGGCGCACTTCTGTCTAAGAGAAGTAACCTGTAATAAACAATAAATATATAAATTGTGTAGTCTTAATCTCGTATTGGGTAGAACGTCACAAATTTTTTGATTACCTACAGCAATCCGTAGAGTGGCTGTATTAATGATGATATTATGTTACAGCACAACCAGACATTCTAAACAATGCCCATTTATCTATATATTATAAAATTCGTCTTCACATTTAAAGTAACCAAATATAAGAAGTTATTGTTATTTGTGCAATGTTTATTGTTTTTCGTGTGTTTAAGTGGCCAACACTGATGTCAGATTTTTTCAGGCTGCCTCAAGGCATCTGACATAGCTTGTCGACTGCCATGCTTGATGATAGCCTGGACCATCGGCTATACGCGTTCCGAATCACGCAGGAGCTCAAGAATTTTTTTATGCCGATTGTCACCCATCCAAGTGCGGACCACGCCCGTTATCGCTTTACTTGCGAAAGCGCTAGTAATGAGCACCCCCGCCGGGCCACCGAGCTTCTCAATTTGTGCAATAAATAGATTACAAACAAACAAGCAAGGAGTTGGTAAACAACAGTTATGATTTTAGTAATTTAGAAGTATCTGCCCCGTATGGCCAAACAAAATGGTGATATACTAAAAGCCACCGAAGACCCTACACACGTCATCTCAAAACAGCATTTGATACGAGTCCCACTCCGCTGAATTATCATACGAGATGCTTTTTCCCGATAAGGTATGAGATCCCAGTTGGATTATAAAAGTGTGCGGAAAGCCCCCGAAGGAGTTCCTGTTTCCGGCTAAGAAAACCGGATATTTTTCAGAGAGAATACCTACATAACTTTTAATATTTTTAGGCAAAAAATACTTTTTGTATTTGGAGGTAGCGTCACATATTTCTGATGGTAACGTCAGCCACTGACATAAAAACGCTAAATGGTATTTAATTTTTCATATTGGCGGAAATATAGTTGCGCCATAGAGCTGGTAAAGTAAGTAAATTATTTATTTTCAGCAAAACTCTGAAATCATTATGGTTACATGGTGATATGGTGTTGCATAGCTCAGCCATAGTAAGGCACAGATTAATATAGAACGTGGAAGGGACATATCCGTATTAAATCGAACCATGAGCCATATAACTAAAAATAACAGTCAAAAACAAAACAAAAATTCGACTTTCCCATACAAATTCCCGATTTGTTTGACTGTTATTTTAATTTAATCTAGTATAGCCTGAGGTTCGATTTATTACGGGTATGTCCCTTCCACGTTGAATACGTATGTAGCAATGAATAGACGAAATAAATCCCATACCTGAGTCTATACTCTTGCATAGAAGCCTGATAAGTAGGCGGCGGTGGTCTATAGTGAAACTCTGGATACAACATGGCCGCGTAAGGGTGATGAGGCCTCGCGTAGCTGGGCGGGAGCCTGGGGACCAGACGGCGGCAGGAGGCCCGTCGCAGGCCGAGCAACGCGCACGGCGTGTCTCTCGCACCCAGCCGCCAAGCCAGCCCGGCGGCAGTTACTAGTACCACTCCTATTCCTGAAATATACATTTTTCAATTAATAAAACATGTAACAACTACTCCTACGTTTATGAGGGGGTGCAGGTCGAGCCTCCCCGAGTGACGATCGACGTCCGGCTCACCTGGATATACTCAGTAACGCAGAGTACTAGCGAACCAATCCCTTCACCACAATGGCTCAAATTATACTTCCTTCTGGTACAATTGCTAAAGGCCCTACTTAGGGCCGAAACCACCTCCCACACAAAACAACCGATTGCAAGCAGCCTTGGGGAGACCTAGGCCTAGCATTTCGTGTTGTTCATATGAACTGACTATGATTTTGCGGCTTTATAAAATAAATTATGTATGCCCACATGCCCAGGGTATACTACCTACTCCCATAACCTAATAAAGACGAATCGATTGACATGTCGCAAAGACTTTACCATTGTATATGCTACGTTCGTAAAACTTACTTTTTCAAGAGTTGGTAACATAAAAAAAAAACAAAAGGAAATAACTAGGTATATTTAAGTGCTACTAAGAAGCGATTGCTCAGTAAGATTACCCTAATACCTAAATTTACGATCGGTGTACCAGAAAACTTCAGAGCTTTCACAAAGTTTGGCGAGCCAAGTACTTACTTATATCAGTACTATATGATATGAGTAGGTACCTTAATTCCTGCACTTTTATAAACTAAAGATACTTTTTCAATTTTATAAGACGGTAGATGGTATGATTAAAAACATTATTATTATCATCATCATTATCTTTTCCTGGCCGTTTTCGGCTATAATAATGACTTGTATTTGTTTATACTAGTCCATCGTCAATATTTATGTCTTATTTTATTGCAGAAATAGATAATAACTAGCATTTGCCCGATTCATCTACTATTAGATACCAATCATCATCTATGATGCACTTTACTAATTCCAACTAATACTGATAAATCGGGGCATCAATCAGACATCTAGAGCTTGGGCAATTGAAATTTGTCCTATCAAACGACATTACTCGATATCAGAGTTTTGGATAAATCTTATTTTAAGGTCTTATTTTATTTGTCTTAAATAGTTTCTAGCCAACAAAAACGCACACGAAATACCTACGAGGTAGAAAGATTTACACGGAAAATACGTGCGCTACCTACTACCTACTTATAGTATAGATAGGTATATAATGTAGGTAAGCGATTACCAACTGTCGCAAACAAATGCTGTCCGACACAATACAATGTCTACAACATCATTGTCCGTAATGAAAATCCAATTAATTCTGCCTCGAAACTCATTTGAAGTTTAATTGAAAACTTCGGGCGGACACGACTACGTGGATGATGTAATGAAAATTTGGACAGTCTTGTTATTGTCATATGCATAACGAATACCAATGAGCGACCCGCAGTTTCACGGCTAATTGCCACCATCTGTTACGTGTAATGCCGCTGCGGTCGGATTTATGAATATTAGATTTTTTTGAATCCTGCTCGTTTATCATATGTTTTTGAATTTTTTTTTTATTGTAGAATTTACTATGAACTAGATGCTTGACACGTAGAAAGCGCAC
The DNA here is from genome assembly GCA_963555685.1 of Acrobasis consociella. Classification (NCBI taxonomy): domain Eukaryota; kingdom Metazoa; phylum Arthropoda; class Insecta; order Lepidoptera; family Pyralidae; genus Acrobasis; species Acrobasis consociella. The sequence goes on from OY743115.1 coordinate 9,748,674, forward strand.
GATCTCGAAAGAAAACGTTAATGAAGGGCCACTTTTGAGCAGCCGTTTTAAAAAATCTTGACGGTATGTCCAGGAGTGGACGTTATACAGCTAAAGTTAATGTGCTTATGGGCAGTTTTGGTAAGTTTAATAAAATGATTAATCAATAATCTGGGCGAATGTACGACTTGCATCGCACCTCAGTGGTTTCAAATCCGTGGATAAATTTGGTGTGACTGAATTAGACTCCCTAAGTAGAAAAAGTAAGAAATCTAACTTTGGATTATAATGTAACTAATTCCTGTAGTTCAAACAAAGGATTTTTAGATGGGGTGGTGGTGAAGACTATCCGTATAATGTTATTGGTATTATTCCATAAAATTATTATCTCTTTAATCGTCTCGTCTCTACACATAATATTCTGTAATTTTTTATTTATAATTGTAATAATTGTATATGTTTTTAAGTAATTTATTTTAAGTATTTAAGTTTATTTTAGTTAGTTTAGTTTTGTTAATATTTATTGATAATATTATGATTATAATCTCTTCTTTAAAGTTATTAGTAATAAATATTTGTTATTTCTTTTGCAGATTTATTACTCGTTTTTTCTAATAATTGTTTTCGTCCACGTCTACTTTCAGCGCTTTAACGATGATCTAATCCAATAGATTACTGCCCAACCTTTATTTTGGTGAGATGTTCATTAGACCGTATAACTTTAATCAGGTATGAAAAAATACGGTGAGCATGAAATGAGTTGCAAACTGTTATGATCAAAGCCTCCGAGGAATGTTATCCAATGAATAGTTCCCGGCTCCATTGAACGGGCAGAGCCCGCTTTTTGTATTTTATGCCTTTATCTTCTCATCGATTGACTGCGCCGATGGGCAGATTTTTAGTAGTAAAGTAAATATAGTACTAACCAATGAAGACCTCAAAAACATGTCGATTTCATTTTATCTGATGTTGAATGTTGATGAAAACCTACATTGAATAGTGTTTAGGCGGTGAGTAAGTTTATAAGGTTCAAATATGTTTAAGTTGACTGGTAGCTGAATACTATAAACAGGGTAAGTAACTGTTATATTATAGACAATCAGATGTAATATACCAATTTTACCTCAAGTAATGAAAAATATCGTACAAATATACGGTATTCAGATACCTTCAGGCAGCTTGAAATTTTTTGTACTTGTGACAATTACAAAGAAAGATTTTGTAGTATGTGGTACGTTTTTATAGGTATTCGTCATGTTTAGCTAGGTCACCTACGTATCTACATTGTCATTATTCGATTATTTCTCAAGTATTCATTTTAGGCAACCAATTGTAACAATACATGTATAATATTTAGGTCAACCCCCAAATCTGTGGCAATTAACCTAAAACATAAAATCGTTAATTTAAAACAGATATGAAATAACATTAAAACAATACGAATATGCAGGAACTTAAATACAAGCATATGGCACGTACTCCCTGTGGGTGATCCCTGAATGCATCCTATAATTACCACTCTAACAATATTAAGCGTCCAGAGAGCCGTGTCGAGAACAATGGACAATGCTTACCTATCATGAGCAGTAATAGCGTGAGAGGGGCCCTCGGGTGTGGCCTCAGGGCCCCGAGGACGGCTCCAGCGGCCACGAGGCAGGCCCCGACCACGCCGAGGAACAGCACACATAGCCTCAGGGGGGGTCGGCCGCAGCACGACTTGGGGGCGTTCCCTTCGCCTTCTGAACATGCGTACGCGGCCCCGCGACCCGATCTGTAATGGAAAAATCGTGAGCGTAAGACATACGAACTTTTTTCTCGCAATGGCCTGTACTAGCTAGTTTTAGATTAATATGCGGTTTATTTTTTACCATAAATCTTTTTGGGAGATTAAAAACATATTATGTATGTAGTGAACTTTGGACGCAAACATGTGGGTAGGTGATCTAATTTCACTATCTTATTTATACGTCCAAAAAAAGCTAAACAATATTCATGTAGCGAAAAGAGCTAAAATTTAGTAAAGTAAGAATAAATAACGATCTGTCATAAAACAAATGGTAATTGTAGCACCTCTGCTAAACACACGTACGACATCAAAAATTATAATGTTATTATCGTTGTAAAACGTACGTTAACCCAGTTACAAATTGACATCCAAGGCGAGTGTATTCAAGTTTTATATTCAAAATTTTACGAGGTTGCATGCTCCACAAAGGAGTTTGAATTTAGGAAACCGTTTACGCGAGCAATCGACTATATGCTGTAATACAGTTTGCAGGCGATGTTGGCGTATTTGAGTAAACACCCAGACCGACCAATGTAAAGGGGCGTCAAACTGGTTTTTAAGAAGCGTTGGATGCTGAAGAAGTTTTTTAAGTACCAGACGGACACAAAGGATAACCCGAATATCCTCATAAATTGTAACATTCTACCCACCCAATAGTTGTCATCAAACGATAAAAAGTAAAAAAAAAATTTCTACGTTGTAAAACCTTGAAGTACTTAATTTACTTTTATCAAAAATAGTATTTTTTGAAGTCTCTTCTCTCTTTGTTTATTTTTAATGTAGAGAGCGTATTTTAAATGAGGAGGTTTGCCCAAGGATACAGAGAGTGCTAAAACCATGCGTTGTCAGTTTGCTAAAATGTGATCGTATTTGCTACAAACGACGCCCGTTTATGCTGTGCTCTCGTTGTTTCCAACGACCTCTATGTATATTAGACGAGGCTCTTAGTATGCGCGACATGTTTTAATAAACCTGTGTTTTGCCCCACTCGCTATTATAAGCTATGAGATTATGGCAATACTGGCGTAAGTGTATTTTCAAGTTTTAATAATAGCTCTTTCTTTGTTACTTTAGCTCACGCTTCTCCGTAGCAGGGAGGCTCATATTTTAGAATAAAGGTCCTCCGTATAGGTCTTAATATAATGAAACTTTTCTTACAAGTCTATTTACTTCTTGACATTGATCAATCTTGGCCAGAAAACATATACCAATAGAGAATAATAAAAGAAAATATTTGCCCTCTTATACAAACTGATCGATCAGCTTATTTATTAGGTACTGGAGTGTTTTTCGTTACACGTAATTACAGACGAAAATTAATATGAAAGTCAGAGTCAAAAATCATTTATTTATCTTTGAATGTTTGTATCACTTAATAATTATCAATTTGTCTTTCGATCTCATAATAGGTAATTTTTGATGTCAGATGATTCACTTTCTAAGAGCAAGTACAGAAGAAGCGGCAACAAACTGTACTGCAGCATTTTCTCCAAACACGTTAGCTTACAATTAAAAAGCAGTTGCTTTAAAAAGCAGTGGTTTCCATACCAACTTGCATCAATTGGATTCATCTCTAGGTATCATCTACATATTATCATCTAGCGACATTAGAGTCGGTCTGATTCCTCGCTAGAGCTGTGTTCCTGTGATATGCAGCTTATTACTTATCTAAATCCTATTACAGCCATGCCGTCTGTACAGAGTGTTAATTGGATGAGCAATGTCAAGCCGTTTTAAACCCAAAGGAAGAGGATTATAATTTAATGGCTCTATCAGGCTCTACTTACATGTGTTGACGTAAACAGTCAAACGTAAATGTGTCAATATAACATTTTACATTGAGAACCTACTATGATCAATCACTTTAATAATCAGAAGCGAGATTTATTTTTAGATATGTATAGTGTAAGACATTTCATTTTCTATACGAAGGATTTGATGACGTCAAAAAAAACTTTGTTCATTTATAATGCGTATTATTTTATCAAAAGAACCCATATACGACCTACATTATACTATATATTACATTAGCTACCTCATCTAATCATCTCTTGAAGAACGTACTAATTGAATAACTTTTTTCATGACTGATCGCCATGGTTGGTTGACCAAAGTGTCCGACGTCGTGCATAATGCGGGAACCACATCCATTTCGTCTGGCTACCCGCATGCCATTAAAAAAATTAGATAAGAGACAGAAGCTTCTCTACATTTTCAGCAATCAAGCACGGAAAATTTAAAACCCTTTTGAGTTTTTTTAGGATTGTGTTCAAAAAATTAAAAAATCTGTCTGTCTGTCACAGTCAATTTGCTCCAAATTTACTGAACCAAATCGGGTGAAATTTGGTAGGATGGTAATCCTATGACCCACACAGATGTTTAAAGTAAATACATTTTTAAATAGGGGTCATTTTCGGGGAGCAATTTGGAAATTTAAACAAAAGTTTTACAAACCTTACTGTGTCATCATATCAAATGAAAGGGCTCGTTATAATGAAATCAAATATATTTTTGTTATTATTGTAAATAAATATTTTTGGTTTTGTTTAAGAAAGAAGACAAAAATTAACCATTCCACCCTTATCTTCGAAACTACTGAGATTAAAATTAAAAAAATATATATTGCTTGTAGATTACAAAAACACCTGTAACAATTCAGTATAAAAATATAATCAACTGAAAATAAAGTGGTAAACTCAATATAATATGTCCATTTACAGAAAACTGTTCACTTAAACACCACTTGACAGCGCTAGTAGTAGTTAACTGGCGTCTAACTGTAAGGATATCAAATGCGATTGACTTTGCCATTGTACGGAACCCTCTCCATGAGACTTCAACTCGCACTTGACCGGTTTATTGTTAAGCCTATCTTGCTTTGTCCAGTTCATATCAATCTATGTATATTGCACATGGTAATTTAAAAAAAGACTACACTATACAGCTAAATTCGATACAGTGTTTGATAAACTTTATAGGCTGGCCCTTTATATAATATTTACTGTTGCCTGGTCCATTTCACAAAAATTTGAAATAAACGGCGACTATTAAAAAATAGCTTATTTTCGATTAGAAGAAAAATGTTATAAAAAATAATGCATTCATAAGTGATTCTTTTGTTAGCCTATGTAGTTTATGCTTGTATGCTAATGGTCTTCCTCTGTTCACCCACATTTTTGCTCATCCTGCGATGTCCTGGGTCACTTTTTATCATTTTAATTTTCATCTAGCATTCTGGAGTGCTTTCAGTATTTTAAATAATCACATTAGAAGCACGTACGTATTTTAATTTTGTGGTTTGCATTCCTACTCTGATTTTATTTTAGCCAGTTCCATTAGCTTTGTTTATTTCTTCTGCGTTCTGACGTTGGTATCCTATTTTTATGAATAAACCTGATTTGCATTATGTAAAACAGAAGTCTGAAAGGAAATTGCAATTTACAATTACCATTAGCCTAAATGGATTTCGTCTAAATGAATTTTAGATATAAATAATGATATGAATAAATAATAAACGTAAAAATTAAAATACTATGAAAAAATATATAGGTAGAGGGTCATGTAGATTGATACTTCAAAAATGACCTGTAGAGTTCCATGTGTTTTTACGAGATGTGAGTTCCACTTGCCACTAGTACAAAAGCAACTGAGCGGTTTGCGTAGTATACCATTTCCACGTTTACGAGTAAAAAAGATATGTACAGTACACGTTTCACGTACAACCTATACATACCTATGGTTGACTGGGAGAAAATGCTCTTAGCATTAAGTCCGCCATTTGTTAGAAGTATATTTGTACTTTGGAACAATAAAGTTTGATAAAATAAAATAAATAATGCTCTGAACTGAGTAAGAGATTTTATGCATTACCACAGAATTAACATACCTATTTTATTTCAGTATTAATAAATGTCAATTCACGTTTATTTAAGTTACCAATACGTGAGTTTAAAGCCCTAAAGCCATTGATAAATCATTTGCTTTATAGTCAAACGGAATAAATAAGTGCGCTTGTAAAATCCCGATTTCAATATTCAGTCACAAATCCTTGCCCCGTATTCGTATTGGGTCTCTGCTCTACGGCTGAATGCACTCGAGTTTGTCGACCCCATATCAACTGACCCCAAAGGAAGAGGGTTCTTATAATGTTAATGGCTAATGTACACACAGACAGACGAAACGCGTACGCTTTTATCTGTGTCACGCTCCAAGTCTTTTCAAACTATTCATTACGTACATTACTGCCGAGATCCTTTCAAGTAGGATCGTGGCCATTGAAGCACGTTGAAGCAAAGTTAATATTAGTATTCGAGCCGTGATTTCATATCAAATTAGACAATTATTTGTATAAATCTAGCTTGTAAAGCTAGATTTAAGGACCATTTAGATGGTGCAAGTGTCTTGCATATCATTTTATTGAAGCAATAGATAACTTGCATGGTCTAAACGAAACGTCAGCCCTGCAAATCATTTGTTGCCTCAATAAAATTGTCTGCAATAGGCAAGAGACTTGCATCGTCTAAATATAAATGATTGCATATATGAAGAACAACCCTTTTTTATAAACACATTTTATACTTGTAGATTTTTTTTTGACGAGCAAAACATATTAAACAAACCGATTTAAAAAAATTGATTATGAACGTCCGGTTGTCTTAGTATATTCTCTGATAAGAATAACAGTGACACACTATTTATCTGACGTTTTAAAATGGTTGAAAATCGCGTTCGATGACTAAGTTAACATATAGGTGATAAGCTAATAAAAAGCGTGTACATAAAAAAGTAAATAACCTTAAAAAACATTTACAAATATGCGATGAGAGATTAAAATACTCTGAGTACAATTATTTGGCTAGATAGAGGTAATAAAAAACACAATAAAGGCCATTAAACCATTTACTCATCATCGTATTGTAATAGATTAGTATCTCGAGTCAAAGCGGCATCTCTCCGACAAGTTTCGTTTTGTGGTATGGTCGTCGGACTAAGACTGACATTTTGATAAATTACTTTGGCAGTCATAATAACATTCGTTACCTCGCTTGATTTTGTGTTTTTAATCTGTCGATTTATTTATATCTTGACCCACTATATTGTCCCAAATTATCCCGATTCCTGCGTTTGTTGACGCCTCATAATTTTTCTAGTAACGTTATTAACGTTAAAAAGTTTATAGATATTGTACCTTCATCTGGAGCGTGTGAGTATCTATGTATATGGTGCTAAACTGCTAACGCTAAGTCATTATAATCCGTCTATGAGCTCTTATCTGTGCAAGCATGATTAATATAGGTTTAACTGGCCAACACTGATGTCTGATTTTTCAAGCTACCTAAAGGCATCTGACATAGCTTGATGACTGCCATAGTAATGACAATCGGGACCAACGGCTTTACGTGCCTTCCGAAGCTCGGAGGAGCTCGAGAAATTTTCATGCCACATATGGTCAAACATTCAATAATTTCCAATTATATAAATATTATTAAATCACAAACGAATTTATTCACACAGATAAAATGTTTAATATCTATTTGTACGTTTTTTTTTTTGGCGTTATTATTTATTAAAAAAATTAAAAATACTATAAAAAAAGACAGATAGAAAAAGACCTTGAATTAACCTTATCAAGACTAAGGTTATTATTTTGAAATGACTGCTCATTACGACTATTATACGTCCTTCTTTTCCGTAAAATGTATGTAAGTACCTTTAGGTATTTTGTATTCACGTATAATATTGATAATAATATTTACCAAGTCAAATAAAAAAAATATTCGCCATGAAAAGTGTACCCAGAAGAAAATATGAATTTGTAAAATCATGCATCAGAAATGGGACAAGATTTTTGGGTCACGTTATAAATGTACGGTAGAAGTAAATCTGAAGAGTCATCGTGGCCTCGGCGCTTAGTTTAAAAACTCTTTCTACTTCAGTGGAAGCCTTTCAAGGTGTTTTTGTCATTGCACTACCATTCTGCCAGAACTCTACGTATATTTTTCGGCTTAATGAACTGAAACATCCAATAAAAGAAACAAATTGCAGATTGTGTGTTAACAAGCGCCATCTACATGGCTTACTGTGAACTTGGGTTAGGCGCCATCTAGCGGAAAGGTCCAAAACGATATATAGAACGCGATCAAGCATAAAGTACTAAAACTGAACTTTTAGTGTATCGGACCTCCGCACCGTGGCGCTGAACCCAAGTATATATAAGAAAGCAGGAGGCCATTTTGCCGACACTCTTGAGACTTGAGACTAGTACAATTAAACAAATCATTTTTATAATATCCTCTTTTATTGGGCACCCAATTTTAAATATGGTGACCCCTAGTGTTTTAAATAAGTATAGCAGAAGTCCGCGCAGTACAGTATCGATTTAGGGCAGAAATCATAGTATCGTAGGCTCCCCCCTGTTTTCAAGTTAGGGTCAGGTCAGGCCAAGACGAGGGTTTCAGCCAGCCGAGTCGAGGATCAGCGGACACGTGCCAGAAAGACACGCATTCAAGAGGTGGTCAAGACGAGAGGAGCAAGTACTGCGAAAATCCGGACGGCTCACAGCCGCGATCGACGAGATTGGCGCGGGTACAAACCGGCGCCACGAGGTCACACATCGTGCCCACAGCCAGCACACAGCCACGATAGCGAACAAGCTCAGCCGAGAACAACCAAGGGAAAACGAAGACAAGGCTAAGTACCTACTGATCGCGTGAGTTGGCAAATTCCTTATCTAATTCCTATAAATCCATTGTTTAGTATCCCTTTGATTTCAATTAAATAAAACATGACGGGTTCTGTTACTAGCGAGGACGAGACAGCTCGTTTAAAGCTGGAATCCACGAGACTAACTAATCTAAAAAGACTGCGTGGCATTTGTAAGGGCAAACTAACATTGTACAAAAAGTATTTAGATAACCTTACAACGCGACTCTCCGCGGAGCAAATAATCGACCTGGAGATGCGGTCTAGCAGAATTAAGGTCACGTTTGAGGAATTTAATCAATATCAGGATGAAATCGAAACCTTAAGTTTCGAATCTGATTATGAAACGCAGTTAACAGTTCGAGAATCTTTTGAAACAGATTATTACAAGTTAGTTTCATTAGCGGCGAGGCTTATCTCGAAGGAAAAACCGGAAAGTGAGCCCGCAACAAAGAAACAAGAAATTATTCGGTCAAATGAGGATGGGATTCGATACCCAGAGATCATTTTGCCTGAATATCATGGGGATATACAGCAATGGGTTGAATTTCGCAGTGTATTCGATGCATTAATAAATCAGAGTAACCTAAAGCCCATTCAAAAATATAAATACCTAAGGTCATGTCTCAAAGGTAGTGCACTGGAGGTTATTGCTTCACTGGAGTACAACGAAGACAGCTACGAGTTAGCGTGGCGATTACTATGTGAACGTTATAACAATCCGAGAATTATTATAAATAACCATTTGCGAGCACTTTTCAATAGCGAATCAGTGCCTGCGACTCCCACAGCTCTAAGAGGCCTGGTAGATAGTATATCCAAGCATCTGCGAACAATACAAACATTCAACGTGGATGTAGCAAATTGGGATGTATTAATCATATTTTTTTTGTCCTCCAAATTAGAATCAACCATTCAACGAAAATGGGAAGAAAAGGTGGGACTTAATGAGTTGCCTACATTACAGGATTTCAAACTGTTCCTGCGAGCGCGCGCAGATCTGCTGGACACGCTTAATGCCAGCCCGACAGCCGAGGCAGGGACAAGTAACACAAGCAAGGCGTTGGTAACCACGACCCAGTCGAGCCCGAAGAATGGTAACCTGAATAATCGATGTCCAAACTGTAAGGAGTCACATTTTATTAACCAGTGTTCTAAGCTATTAGCCTTAAATGTAGAAGCACGCGCACGCACTATCAAGAGGCTAGGCCTATGTCTCAACTGTCTCAGAGGGAATCATATCATCACAAGCTGCCGAGCCAGCAGATGCAAGTTATGCAATGGTAAGCATCACACAATTCTCCACAATCCTTTATTTAAATCTCGATTAAATAACGAAACAACAAGCACACTACACAACCAAAGTACATACCAACCGCAGTCACAACCACAAACAAATCAAAAATCAGCTGATCTGACGGTTGTAAACACGATATTAACACCGAGCCGCGAACAGGTCATACAAAAAACAATGATTCTGTCGACGGCCATAGTTAAAGTTCGAGGTAGAAATAACAAAATTCATACCTTAAGAACCCTTCTAGACTCCGGATCTCAGTCTAATTATTTATCTCAAGCAGCCTATCAAAGGCTCAACCTACCGAAACACAAAGTAAACATGGAGGTCCGGGGATTCAACGATAGTTTAACCGAGATTAAACACTATTGTAACACATCAATACAATCACTGGATGGTACATTTTCAACCAATATTATATGTTTTATTGTACCATCACTTTGCAAATTACCAAAGCTTGGAGACACTACACCCCTTAACATACCCAACCGGTACAAGCTAGCCGACGAATTTTTCTATAAAGCCGAAGAAATTGACATGATAATTGGTGTGGAATTATTTTACCACATCCTGTGTACGGGTCAGCATAGGTTGGGCAAGGGATTACCTGTACTACAAGAAACCCGCCTGGGGTGGGTAGTATCGGGACCAATATCTCCTACACTAACAACTAATTCAACAAGGTGTAATATGATATTAAACGATGACAGCAATGAGTCACCCTCAGGCAGTCTGTGGGACAGGGAAGAATGTGAGAAGTTATCAGATGATGACACAATGCGATGTGAGGAAATATTTAATACGCACTCACGTACCACTGATGGTAACTTCATAGTGACTATACCTCTTAAAAAGGACCCCTCTTTATTAGGAAAGTCACGACATATTGCATATAAAAGATTAAAATATTTAGAAACAAAATTTAAACATAATCCCGAATTTAAGAAAAACTATGTAGCTATTATGAGGGAATTTGAACAGGCGGGCCATATGATCAAATTGGATGGTCCGCCGGACGTTACATGTAATTTTTTGCCCCACCATGCTGTCCTGAAGGATGAAAAACAAACCACGCGTATGAGAATTGTTTATGACGCATCGTGCCCTACCGCTAGTGGCCGGTCATTTAATAGTATTCAATATAAAGGTAATGTCAGATGTAACCAAACTGATTTAATTAATTTATTATTAAAGTTTCGAATGGGCAAGTTCATTGTTGTTTCGGATATAGAAAAAATGTATACCAGGATATACATTAATCCAACACAAAGAAACCTACAATGTATACTCTGGAGGGAAAACCCTGATCAACCGATTCATACTTACGCACTTACAACATTAAGTTTTGGGTTGAAGTGCGCACCCTATTTAGCCACGCGTTGTTTACGACAGTTAGCTTGTGAGAATAAAATGCAGTTTCCAGATGCGGCCAGGGCCATCACCACTGGGTTCTACATCGACGACCTCATCTACTCGCATGATGATGAGGCCAGGCTGGCCGATACGGTAACGCAAATCGATGGTATTTTAAGGACGGCGAACTTCAGGCTGAGGAAATGGAGAACCAATTCCAAGAAGGTGTTAACCGCAGTGAGTAATAACATGTCTAACACTAACACACAAGACACAAACACAAAAACAAACTCATTGGTATCCTTCGGGGATAGTTCAGGAAAAGTACTGGGGCTCGCATGGTGTCAAAATAATGATAACTTAACCTTTACAGTAAAATCGCAACCGATAGAAAAACAATTAACAAAGCGGAAAGCATTATCCATCTTATCAGCCGTATTTGATCCCCTCGGTTTACTAACGCCCTGTTTAATCGTGGGAAAATTATTTATACAGCGATTATTTATAAACAAGTCGGGCTGGGATGAAACGTTACCAAATTGCATTGTCAAAGAGTTCGAAGCGTTCTATAATAGCCTTCTTGCTCTTAAGTTACTATCTGTACCACGACATGTTCTGATCGATAATCATGTCGAGGTGGAATTACACGGGTATGCAGATAGCTCCATAACAAGCTACGGCGCAGTCATTTATTTACGCTCAATAGATAAGCAGGGTAATATATGTGTGCGTCTGTTATGCTCAAAGTCGAGAATAGCACGTAAAGAAACAACACCGAGACTCGAATTGCGAGCTGCAGTACTATTGATAACCTTATATAAAAAAGTCAGGGATGCCATACAAATTTCTCTCAAATCTATCCATTTTTGGTCTGACTCAACCATTGTGCTATGCTGGATTAAGGCCCAGCCTAGTAAGTTACAATGTTTCGTAGCTAACAGAGTAAATAAAATCACATCTATAACAAAACCAGAGAATTGGCACTGGGTGAGCACTAGTGACAACCCAGCAGACATAATAACACGCGGGAGACCCGCTGCCGGACTATCCCAATGCAAATTATGGTGGCAGGGCCCCCCCTGGTTACAAAAGCCACAGTCTGAGTGGCCAAATACTGAGACACCACCAATAGTGGACTCAGAAAGCGATAATGATGACAAACTTGTATGTTGTTCAATTACACAACAACTACCGAACTTATTTATGCAATCTTTGTTTAAAAAATACTCGAGCGACATAAAACTATATCGGGTATTTGCATACATTATGAGATTTATTAATAATCTTAATCACAAAGCAGGACCTAGGGTCACAGGTTCCCTTTCAGTCACGGAAATTAATAGGGCTACGAAAAAGTTAATACAATATGCACAAATGGAATCTTTTCCAAGTGAATACTATTTATTACAACTAAGTAAACCTCTACTAAGAAAATCGAGTTTGTTAAGTCTGAGACCTTTTATGGAAGATAATGTTATGCGAGTAGGGGGACGATTAAACCAATCCATTTACTCACACGATAAAAAACATCCAGCTATTTTACATCACAAACATTCACTCACTAAACTTATACTAAGAAACTATCACGAACGATTAATGCACGCTGGGCCACAGCTGTTGTTAGCGTCAGTACGAGAACGATTCTGGCCAATTCACGGTAAGAGCCTAGCTATCAAGGTAGTGCGTGAGTGTGTAAGGTGCTTTAGGGCTAATCCTCAGACAACGACACCCGTCATGGGTGAGCTGCCGATGGCAAGAATTACCCCATCGAATTTCCCCTTTGAAACCACAACTCTCGATTATTCAGGGGCCTACACTATAAGGGATCGTAGAGGCCGTGGGTACAAATGTTATAAGTGTTACATATGTATTTTCGTATGTTTCAGTACCAAGGCGATACATATTGAACTCGTGACGAGCTTGGAGACGCAGGCATTTATCGCAGCCCTACGTAGATTTATTTCTCGAAGAGGTAAACCCCGGGTGCTGGTAAGTGACAATGCCACTACCTTTATAGGGGCTGATAGGGAGATGAGGGAACTATATCAATTTCTTAACGTTAATTCCAGTGAACTAGTAACCTCTATGGCAAACGAAGGTATTGAATGGAAACCACTAGTGGCCTACACCCCTCATCAAGGCGGACTGCACGAGGCCGCGGTGAAAAGTTGTAAATTTCATTTGAAACGTATAGTAGGTCAGGCACTGCTCACATACGAAGAATTCGAAACATTTTTAATTCAAATCGAAGGGATACTGAACTCTAGACCTCTTTGCCCGATTCCTACATCTGACACTGACGACATTCATATCCTAACGCCAGCTCATTTTTTGATCGGTAGGTCGCCAATTAGCCTTCCCGACTACGAGTATCAGGATGTCCCGGTTCACCTGCTAACAAAATTCCAACAAATCCAACAGATGCAGCAGAATTTCTGGCGGCAGTGGTCGCGCGATTACATCGGCCTACTACAGCAGCGCACCAAGTGGCAAGCGGCGAAAGGTGCGGGTCTCCGCGTGGGAACGACAGTCCTGATCAAGGACGCGAAACTACCACCGTGCTTCTGGAAACTGGGACGCATCGTCGAAGAACACAGAGGGCAAGACAACATCACCAGAGTAGCAACAATCCAAACGTCGCAGGGAAGAATCAAGAGGGCATTCAATAACATATGTATTCTACCAATAGAAGAAATTATGTAACATGTGCATATATATATCTGTATTGTAAATATCATATAGAAATTTTGCAAACCTAGACATCTATATTATACTTAACCTTAATTTGTAATAAATAAATACATCACCTAAACCCATAACCCGGTACCTAAGTAAAGTGTAGGCTCACAGAGCCGAGGTAAACAAGGTACACCTAGATGAAGTATGTATGCTCTGATCTTTAAGAACTTATCTAATTGTTCAAACGAGCCAATGCTTCATCTAGGGTGGTAACAGAAATCCTGGAACCTCATGAAATCTAATTACAATTGGGACACTTAAGTTCCCCAGGATTTCTGGAACTCATGGGTTAACTGCAAACATCCAAGCCTAGCATTGGATGTCATAACTATGACATCCAATGCTAGGTTTGGACATAACTATGTAGGCACAACTTTATATAATGTAAACGCTGGCGGCAATATGTTAACAAGCGCCATCTACATGGCTTACTGTGAACTTGGGTTAGGCGCCATCTAGCGGAAAGGTCCAAAACGATATATAGAACGCGATCAAGCATAAAGTACTAAAACTGAACTTTTAGTGTATCGGACCTCCGCACCGTGGCGCTGAACCCAAGTATATATAAGAAAGCAGGAGGCCATTTTGCCGACACTCTTGAGACTTGAGACTAGTACAATTAAACAAATCATTTTTATAATATCCTCTTTTATTGGGCACCCAATTTTACATTGTGTAAGAGCTCATCTGTATTAGTACTTTCTAGAATCGTGGAATTAATGTTTTAAAATTCACAACACGTTCGCGTTTTGCATTTCAGTTTCAGAGCGCTTAACCTATAAACATTTTCTATGGAAATTGCTTTAAGTATTTTGTGCTATTTTTTAACTTCGACAACAAACTTTTGTTAAAACCAATCGTTAACTGAATGTCCATTTTTAGGGTTCCGTAGTTATTCATATATGATCACTATTTCACAGAATGGCATTTGAACTGAATGTCGTACTTACATATTAATTACACATTATTGATTACGGGGTAAACAGAGCCTATCATGATTCTGAAGATGGGTTTTAAGATTTATAGCCTAAACCCATGTTCAGAATTATGGTTGGCTTGTAGATGGAGATGGAACAGGGAAATAAAATAATGGCGAGTTGGTATAGCTACATCATCTGTATAATTTCACGCTAATCAAAAATCGCTCTCACTAATCATCAATAAAAAATATGTGTCACAGCTCGCACCCATTACCCCACATTGCGTCATGAAAGCAATAAAATAAATGTGATAGTGCATCGAATGCCATCTGCGTTTGCGATCAGCGATAAACGGGGGATAGCACGATGACTCACATCTACCACGCGATAACGATACTACAAATTATAGAAGCTCAGAGAACTGGAGATTTGAGGTTGAAATCAGTTCTCTGGAAGAATTTCAGGCAAGCGCTATTCTTCTCTATTCTTCTCTGCTGGAAACCACATGGCTATCAGAAATCACACGGCACCGAAGACGATACTTCTTTATTATCTTCTCGAGTTGAAAGGCTACAAGTTATAAGACAAGAAGATACCACAAAAGAACTACTTATTAATAGTAATCGTACTATCTGTACGTATATCGTATATCGACAGGGCAAGTTGGAAAATGGCCTTTTTCAAATTGTCCTAGGTCTTGGATGTTTATCTATATTTGTATTTGTTATAAAATATGGTATCGTTGAGTTAGTATCCCATAACACAAGTCTCGAACTTACTTTGGGGCTAGCTCAATCTGTGTGATTTGTTCCTATTTATTATTTATTTCATTTACCCGTATTGGTGCATTTTCTATTTTAAACGCGATTTGAGATATAAGTAGGTATTAGTACAAATTCATGCTGTACAATTGTCGCATCCGTACTGTCTCTATTTGTCACTCGAGACTATGAGACCGATACAGGACTGCATTCCACATCACTAACTCTGTGTTATTACTTATGCGCATCTCGCTCCCGAGTCCCGCCCGATCAACTAATCGATTGCACTCGAATGAAAGTTTCCAGCACATTGCTTTCTAGGTTATAACCGACTTGCTGCTGGAAATACTAAATTGTGTTTAAAAATTTGCTTAAATAAAAACTTTTACGTTCAATTTTTATTGCTTGTAAAACGAATTTTAATTAATTGACTGTTTTCAGTATTCAACTCCCTACTAACATTTTACGCTAGACCTTACAATATGCAAATATAGAGGAGATCAGATAAAGGGATAAAAGCGATCAACTACCAGTACCTCTGATTTTTCTTTACTCTTAGTTTCCACAAACCAATACAATATATATTGTTGTCTTATGTTTTAAATTAAAAAAATATATATCTTCTTGTGAATGTCTTAATACATTGGTTACATTTCTGCTCTATGATATCCCTAAAGGCATCTCACGTAGCTCAATGACTGTTATCTAGTGACAACCCTCATTTTTACTCACGTAAATAGGTATGTTAATTTCCGCGCGATATGTTTTCCTTTACCAGAAGCAAGTAGTGGGCAATGAAAATTGGACATAGGCACCCACCCACCCAATGATTTTCAAAACGACCGATCGGAAGCGGCCTGTATCCAGCGACTTCCTGCAACCTTGCTCAGGTCGTCTGACCACTTAGCAGGCGGGTGTCCTACGCTGCTGCGCTTGCCGGTACATGGCTGCCATTCGAGAACATTTTTGCCCCATCGGTCATCGGTTCTTGGTTCAAACAACCCCGGTGTTGAAAACTTTAGAATATTATGCTCTAACATAAATCTTTAACATAATAACTAATCCTCACGGCTATATGAATAGTATAGATGTTGCTCTAAAAGCTAAAAGTAAGCCGTAAATAACTCAGGGCGACTTTGTAGTTCATTTTAATGTAAATAGAGTATTAAATCATAAATACGGGCGGCCTCTTTTCAATTAGGCATCTACATAATGTAAACACAACCGCCGAGGTTTCGCAGCGTCTTGTCCTCACCCACTATGACTACATTTAGGGACCCACACAGAAAGGCTTTTACCCGACCTATCAGCCCAGTATAATACCTTGCCAAGACCTATGTTTCTTTAGACAAGGCAAGGCATCTTTGCGGTTGTAGGGTCAGGAATATCTACTTAGTAGTTTGTAAGATCTTAGGAAATATATAGGTTCTTCCTCACATTTTTTGTAAGTTGTGATCATAACTTAATATGAAACGCATAGTTGTTTATTGCATCGCCAGCTTATTTTATGAAATTATGACGATAAAAATAATAATAACCATCATATGCCTACCTGTATTCCTGTATTCTAAACAAAATGTAGATCACTTTAGGTAATTCATATAGATTTAGTATTTAAATAAGCTAATAGGTTTTTAAAATTTATTACATCAGCGAAATATGGAGTATAAAATTTAACCTAAACTTAACTTCTTGTTCCAGGTTTTAATCATTTATTGCCTTCCATACAATGAACTACCGCTATCAGTTTTAACAAATTCTTGCGACGACGAAATCGCAATACTTTCCTTATCTTTATCCATTTCTTTATAAGTCAATTCTACGCGCATATTAAACCCACATCGCTGTGTTGCCGAGCGCGAAATTTATGTCGTTAATAAGGGCTAGGAGGGTTAATTAGCTGATTTATGCAGCACATATTGCGGTGCTCTAGCACACGCGCTGTTATGACCCTGTCATTGACAGTTTAATAGGCCCTTACGGTAGGGCTGTCATAAAGTTGCTATAATAAAGCCCGGGCGATTATTGATTCTAATATTCTAGCTGTTTGAGCCTGTAAAGACGTCTTTATAACGAGATCGCTTGCAGTTTTGATTGAACGGTTTCTCTTTGATCTGAGTGGCTTTGATTTAATTTGTTAGTTAATTTAGCAAACAGATACACACGTTTAACATATAGGTTTTAAAGCTTGTGTTGTGTTTCATATTATATTTGTTTTAGTTATTGCTTGTGTTAAAAAAAAAAAGATTTTTTAATAAGTGATTTCATATTTAAAGCTCGTATGCAATACAGAAGATCAGATCACAAGTAATCTCTGTCGTAGGATGCTACGACTATTTCGTAGCTTGCTACGATGTAG
The DNA here is from genome assembly GCA_963555685.1 of Acrobasis consociella. Classification (NCBI taxonomy): domain Eukaryota; kingdom Metazoa; phylum Arthropoda; class Insecta; order Lepidoptera; family Pyralidae; genus Acrobasis; species Acrobasis consociella. Next base: position 9,766,570 of record OY743115.1, read on the forward strand.
TAGGATGCTTCGATTATTTAGCTTTATTCTACTGTTGAATATTGTTTTACCAGAAAGCTAATTTCAAATTTGATGTTTGATGATTTGATGTTTTTACAAAAGAACCTAAACATTTTCAGCTAAAACGAGCCGTATCGTAAGTTTGAATATGCAAGGGGTCGTCATGGCATAGTAGCAACCAAAAAGAACAACCACTTATTCTCAGCTATGGTTATAGATTTTTTTCCAAAGGTTTCTGAAATTGTATTAATCAATTGCGAGTCAGCACATCTATTTTCAATATTCAATTTTTATTAATCAGATCAAAGACCATTATGTACAACTTCAGACAACTTGTTAATCCCAGAGCCGTATATTTTTTTCGGATTATTACGTAAAATATTTTGCTTTGTGTACATAATTCTAGCATTAAAACACAGATTTCTTTCGCCGTACCGAGAAACGAAGCCTAAAGTATAATAATGGCACACATCATTGTCACTCGTGCCATAAAACTGGCAATTTGCGAGCAAACAAGCGTGCCCGCTGCTCCCAGACGACGCATGCTCCATCAACTCACAAACACATAAAAGTTAACTAACTTAGATGTTTGCCAACTGGATATGATATGATAGCATGTTATCGATACAAACAACAAAAATCAGTCAAATGCTTTTTGTTTGCTTATTTGCCATTTTATAGTTTAACTGGACCATAGTACTGCATCAGGTGTTCTATTTTCAAAACTGACAATTTGCGAGCAAACAAGCTTGCCCGCTGCTCCCAGACGACGCATGCTCCATCAACTCACAAACACATAAAAGTTAACTATCTTTGATGTTTGCCAACTGGGTATGATATGATAGATGATGACATGTTATCGATATAAACAACAAAAATCAATAAAATGCTTTGTTTATGGTGTCATTTTATCACTTCATCGATAACTGAAATATAAAAAAAACACTACAAAAAGGATAGGTTTCTTTCACAACTAGATATTTAGTTGTATTTATCAAAACAAATTATTGCAAATTACAAATCATAAAATATTTTAATGATTATATAGTAAAAAAATGTTTAATTGTAATTTACGAGACTGCGATTTATGAGATTTTATAAAAGCATAATGTATATTTTTAACACATTAATTTGAAAATTATAATTTGCAAAGGTTTGCAAATTGCAAAGTTTCAGTCGGCAAAGTAGGTACTTTGCCGACTGAAACTTGATATTTTTATTGACATGCAAACGTTGAACTTCAGCACTTTGAGAATATTTCAAGTAAGTACAAAAAATTGTACGCTTGCGTTTAACTGTTATTTTTATTGTATGCTTCCAGTTATAGTACATCGTTAGAGAACTGCAATGTTAAACCGTACCGTGCGTGACGTCTGCTATCGCTGGTTTGCCGTCCGAACATCCTTCCTGTCGCATTGAACGCCTAGCAAACGCTGGCGTAGCTAAGGATTTTTCTAGAAAAGCGTATTTCAGTTTCATCCCACTATTGGACTACAGAATTACACTTAATACACTCTGTATATTTCCTAGTGTTTAAGATAATTATGTCCTGTATTTATTTATTTTGTGCAATAAAGGGTATTGTAAGTATATAAAAAGAGTTATGAGTGTTGACGACGCAAAAGAGGGATCGTAGTAAGTGGAAATCCATAGTCTTTGCCTACCCCCATGGGAAACAGGCGTGAAATATGTATGTATGTATGTATAAAAAGAAAATTTTACAAACTAAGTCATGCCGTAGAGGAGCTCGGTGGCCCGACGAGAGTGCGCATTAGTAGCGCTTTCGCGAGTAAACCGACAGCGGGCGTGATTCGCAATTGGATGGCATAAATTTTTCTCGAGTTCCTCCGTGCTGTGGAAGCCACGTATAAGCCATTGGTCCCGGCTGTCATCATTGTTTGACAGTCGTCCAGTCATCAAGTCAAGTCAATGTCAGATGCTGACACCAGTGTTCTTACACACACGAAAACAAACATTCCACAGAGGTCACTTCTGCCCGTTCACGGTTAGTCGCTTCGTCACTTCATTCGAAACCCATGGAAATATACCCATGGAATTCGTGCCTCACACGAATGTCGAGCACATTGAAAATGAATCTACGGAATTTGCAAAAACTGACGTTCTGACTTTTTGCCTTTTTTCAAAAAGGTTAGGCTACAAGGCAAACCCTTAAAATGATCGTCTTTGTTTTAAAATTAAATTGTAGCTGGTTAAATTACCAAAATGTTAATATCTTTCTTCGTTTTCAAAGTAGGAGCGCCAAAATCGAAAAATTCGGAATAGATTGAATTCTTTTTTTAATTATTTTGGCCATACTTTTTTACTTTCTCGAATAATTTATCGCGTCTAATACGCGTCTTTCATCATCATCATTATCAGCAGCTTACAAAAACCCACGGCTGGGCATAGGCCTCTCTTTGTTTGCGCCATCCCGTTCTGCCCGCGGCCTTCGCGTCTTTAGTATTTTTTAAATGTCATAATAACACATTCACAACTCTCCGAGATATAAGGAGATCGCACTTTTTCGTGAAATCGGAGCCTACACTGTAGCGAACGAAAAGAAATTTCCAATGTCAAAGGAAACAAAAATTACGGAGTGCAACTTGTAGTAAGGCCTCAATTTCCCCGCTGTAGCTACGTCGCCCGAGCTAGCAATAGAAACACACCATTACCGCTGCCTTCCAGCTACATGGTGCCTAACTAACTAATATACGATTATACGAGCGTTTATTTTATGTGCAGATTTTTCTGACCTCAAAATAAGCTCTGAAAGGACATTTAGGTATTAATTAAATAAAATTGACATGCCTGTTGGGATTTTAGAGATCCGTATCCAAAAGTTAAAGACGGGACCCTGTTACTAAGACTCCTCTCTCCGTTTGTCCGTCCGTCTGTCCTATCTGATACCAGGATGAGTATCTTGAACCGTGATAGCTAGACAGTTGAAATTTTTACGGATGATGTTGCCGCTATGCTATTTCTATTCTATGACAACAAATACTAAAAACAGAATAAAATAAATATTTAAGTAAGGCTCCCACACTTGATTTTATATAGATAGTGGTACGGACCCCTCCGTGCGCGAGTCCGACTCACTCTTCGGCGGTTAATAAAATATTTAATTTCAAAAACAATAATGAATATTTACTAAAAACGAAATTTTAAAACTAAATTAGTTACATTAAATTCAAAATCTAAATGTTGTTCACGTGCCAAAAAAGCTGGCTGCAATCTTCTGCGCGAGATATAAGTCAGCCCTTTGGTCACTGTTGGATTAACTTATTACATAAATGCAGAATAAGAGTGTTAACGTTAAAAGCTGTATTTAAATTTTTACTAAAGATTCTCTAGGCATAGGTACATACTTACATCTAAAAAAAAACTATATATTAGTAGCACTTTAAGTAAGTACTCAAAGTGTTATCTCAAAAAAGTAGCGGCTCGATGTAATATAAATCTTTAGCTACATAACAATATAATCGTGGGACTCTTCAGCTGCCTGAGGGCCTAAAGCTAGACGCTCAGTTCAAGAACAATTATCGTAAATTGGTTATCACTTACTCAATTAACTTTCGGCTTCAAGCGTGTGATTGATGATGAGCCCTAAAAATTACAACTTACGGTTGAAAGCATCATTTTAAATTATACCTTTACAAATGTATTTAGTTTCGAAGCGTCCGAGCGCCATTTTATAACGACTTATTTTTGAAATGGTTTTATCTTGGACTATAATATTTTAAAGTTTTGATGAGGACGACTTTAGTTTATTTACACGAGAAAGTTTTATGTATAAGTAGGGAAGTCGTACTATGAGTTGCGAAGTATCATCATCATCGTCATCAACAGGTCTTTTTGTCTTCACTGCAGGAGCACGACCCTCTTAGTACTACTAGAGTCATACTTGGTCAGAGCAGCCAGAGGATTTGACCTACACTCTCCACGCTGGCTAGACGGATTGGAAAGGTCTCATTGATGTTTAAGTTGCCTTCTACGACATCCACAGGATGACTTGGAGTGGTCCTATTCTACTCTGCCAGATACCATACGGCAAATAGTTGCGAAGTATAATAGGTACATTTTACAATGGAAACATTCAAGAGAGATATTTCAACCTTGTTCATAATCTAGTAAGTTCAAGCATTCTAATTGCTCTATAAGAGGAGTTAATGCCAGGTAATAATCTTCGACGTAGCAGCAACCACGACACGTTATCCGATATGAAACGCTTGCAGAACCTATCTGAGGAATTAAACCAATCGCCGACTGACGTAACTCCACAAAGGCTCTGGATTCAGAGCACACGTTTCAAATGCCTTATCAAGATAGAGGCATGGCTTTGTAATTGATACAGGAATCCAATTTCGTGTCCCGAATAGAAATTACATATTTGGTATCCATATTTTGAATGTTACCTAATTACTTACTTGTAGTAGTCATTTCCGCTTTTGAGTATCACAACTCCTAGCATTTTATTGTATTTTTTGTGAAGCCTCATCATCGGTCTTTTTGTTTTCACTGCAGGAGCACGACCCTCTCTGTACTACCTGAGCTATACTTTGCCAGAGCAGCTAGATGACTTGGCCTACACCCTCCTCGCTGGCCAGACGGGTTGGAGAGGTCTCATTTATGCTTATAAGCTTTGTTTAGCTTGTATTTCCCAAGTTGCCTTTTACGACATCTATGGGAGAATTTGGAGAGGAGATCTACTCTACTCTTTCTGAAGACTAAAAAACCATTTTTAGGGTGCCTAAAGACATCTGACTCAGCTTAACAACTCCAATTTTATGATTACCGCCACAGATAAACGCTCAAGGGCATTTCAAAGCACGTATAAACTCCAAAAGCTAACTAAACATACACTTGCCATGCCATGTTATATATAATCTAATAGGGATGGATAAATATCCACCAACTGCTTCTCAACCGATACTGAAAATAAAGAAAAGCATCTGCTTAATTTTCTCGTGTCCTTCGTCTAACGAAACGAAGCGAAAGTAACTGTTTAATTTAGCGACAGGAACCCGAACAAGAGCTCTCAAACGAGACTTAAATTAGCTACACTCTCCGTCACAGTTTAACTAAGATTAATTTGGGGATGATTTAATTAGTAATTAAACTGATTTAAATTTGTTGAGTGATAATAACGTCAAGAACGGATTTTTGATGTCGAACTTAGGAACAAAGATTGAGAACGATAGAGTCAAGTCTTACTTATAAATAAGAACTTTCAGGAACTTTAAACAATAACGTTAATGTTTTTTTAGGGCGCACATAATTTAGTTCGTTCCATTTCACAGAAAACAGTATAAAAACTATAAAATTTAACAAATCTTTAAGTTAAGGGACTTTCAAATACATTTAGTTATTAACATTTAGCCAGAACCAAAAAGGGATCTTTAAAAAATCTATCTACGTATACTAAACGCATATGTTTATGTTTATCAGATAGATAGATACATGTAGTTACTTATTGTTGTTTCGAATAAGCCAGTAAACACGATCATCCTTTCAAACTATGTATCATTTTAAAGGATAAGTGTTCTCTAATATGGATTTACGGCTGTATCTATTGAACTTGGCATTGTTAGGTATTGCAAACGTAGTAGTATCTCGTAATAACACACTGGTTTGTATGCGGGTTCACACGCGTAGGCCTTCAGCGGCGAAGGGCACTTTTTATTCAATTTTCTAACAGGTGTGCGTAAATAGAGCCGCGTTCACTAACGGCGTTTGCTTGATCTAAATTTTATAATCATTATTTTAATTTTCTTACATTCATTGTGATGATAAAAATCCTGCTAATGATAATAAGCTAGAAACACCATGATGGACTAACAATGCGCGACTAACTCATGCAGTCATATACTCCGCGCTGGACGGAATAGGACTCATAGAAATTCTTCAAGTTCATAAAAAAGTACATGAGACATTAATTGCTAGTCGTATAGATCGTATAGTATTGTAGTTAGTAGTTGAAAATTTCAATGACTGGCACGGATTACAAAATCCAATGAAATTACTTATTATGAATTAAATGAGACTTATCAGAGAGAGAAAACTCTATTCACCACCAATAAGAAGCATTGTATAGAGGTATAATGATACGTGGTATACTGGCTGCTTTCTTGCCACTAGTCAATGATATGCATATTTTAAATTAACCTATGTCACTGTTATACTTCATTGTAATACTCTCGAATTTGCTACGCAGTGGAGACACATCTCAAGTAGGTGGGTGTACCGAACTAGGAAGAGGAAGCGGGCCGATCACGACTCGGATCAACGCTCGTTCTCACGCGTGTTCGCACTATTAGTTACGAGTACGAGTAGATCAGAGTGACAACTCATTGTGCTAAGCTAATCGAGAACAAATGCTACAGGTGTTCGGGATGCCAGCTGTGAATATGCTTGCGATTTGTTGCGAATCGAATTGTTTATGGTATATTTGATGTATAAGTTCAAGTTTCCTTATTAGATATTATGGAGGTAAATGTTTGGCCTGTACGTGTATGGTGTAAGACAGGTGTTCAAGATTGTAGATGCAATAGTGGCTTTGTTTTTGATGTAACGTTATGGCAAATGGTTGTTAACCTAATTCCAAAAAGGAGGAGGTTATTAATTTGTCGCGTGCATTTCTTTTTAATGTATGTTTACCGATTATTCGAAGACGCCTAAAACGATTGGAAAAATCTTTGTCGTGGCATACTTGTTATATATTTTGTTTAATTTTCAACATTTTTGTTGTTAATCAAAAATATTTGTATAGTTTGGGCGTGAAGTCGGTTTTTAGTTTAAAAAAAAAAATGTGTTGCATCTACAAATATATAATGTACTTAGTATGAAACCATTATAGTAAAGCAAATTATACAAGTGTTCAGAATATGCTTTTATAATTAATTATTCGAATAGTTTAAGTTAATTAAATTGCTTCATTCCGATGATTAAATTTAAGTTTCAATGTAAGACGTAAATGATTGTTCAGTAAGTCTTTGCTTGTCTAATGTTCAATACACTCGTTGTATGTAAAGATATGCTACGGTTCATGTAAAGATTCATTCAGAAACGGCTATAATCTGTGTTTCCTAAGGTTGACTGGGCAGAAACATTATAAGCCCACCTTTTGTACCATTGTGTTCAAACGCTCGGTTCAATGATTTACAAACGCTTGGTCGTCGATTCATCAACAATTTATACTTCATCATAAGCTATGAACTATATCGTCCTAGCATCTGTGGTGATTCAGCTATGAATCATCAATCATCATAGATGCTGGGATGATATGGGTAAATGGCTAAATGTTTGTTTGAAATCACCATGCGCTTGGAGGGCCGGCCTCATAAATCAAGGGTTTAACACATAGATACCTACTAATCAAACATATATTAAATTAAATAATGTATATTCAGTTTAAATACAAAAAAAAACACATGGATGATATATTTCGAGTATTGTAAGTAATAAAATAATATTAAAATAAATGAAATCGTTCTTATTAGAAATCCGCTTACAATCCTAATATAAATGTGAAATATTAATAAATAACCTTCTATTAACATTTTTAATCCAATCTTAAACAAGTCCATCAACATTTTCAATCCAAATCGAAACGATTTTTAAAACATTTTTCACTGAAATGTTAATCCAATCTTAAACATGTCCATCAACATTTTCAATCAAATTCGAAACAATTTTTAAAATATTTTTTCACTGAAATGTTTATTTAATTACAGTAAATACTCGCCCACGTTCTATTAACAAGTTTATAAAGTAACAGCCATTTATTTGAAACTTTCGATCAACTATCTGCTCGGCAAAGTCAATAAAACCAGCGCTGGGACGTCTGAATGTTAATTAAAGCTTGGAGTAAAGCAATCTAATACAGTAATGGCTTCGAATCGTTGCTAACCACCATCGCTATTCATTTAAACAAACAGTTTCGATAAACAGGTAGACTAAGCTAGAATGTTTGAGGGTTTTTACATAAACTACCTTATGCACTCCGGAAGGGCATTCCATAGCCAGATAGAGAGGGAGGTAGAGCGATGAGAAGAGGTGTAAAGATGAGAGTGCTGGAGAAGCGAAGTATGCGAGAGTGTTGATGAGGTTAAATTTAGATTTAAGATAGCTAGGGGAGTGCGGGTTATATAAGATAGAAAAAAGCACGGAGAGTATTTTAGCGTTACGACGTATGGAGCCATGTTTAAAGCGAAATGAAGAAACCTGATCAAATTTACGAATATTGAAAATCTGCACTGGTCAATTTGTTCGAGAGAACTTGTGTTAGGTAGGTCACAATAACAAACATTCACGTAATCAATAATAGATAGAATTAAAGTTTGAACGTTACTTTAGTTTTGAGTGGAAGAAAGTTTTTGAGACGATAGAGAGAGCGCAGCGTGGCAGTTACTTTTCGACTAACCTCGGCTACTTGGGTAGTCCAGCTCAGGGTAGAGTTGATGTACAGTCCGAGATCTTTCATACTCTCACTATAGGCAATGTTAAGTATTAATAAATTGCAGAGAAGCAATAGTTTCATAATTTAATGTAGAGATTTGACGAGATCTGCCGATTACTATTGCGTGACATTTATTTGGGTTTACAGCAACACCGTATTTTGCAGACCAATCGGCGATATGCCGTAAGTGATTGTTAGGAAGAGCAACCGATGAGTCGATGTCACTGTAATTGTATATAACACTACAGCTGTAGAGCTGTAGAGCGTATAGGTGGTGAGAAGAAGAATGAAGGAAAGTTAGAAAATATATGAAGATTGAAAATAATAGAGGACATAAAATTCCTCCTTGCGGAACGCCGTAATTGAGAGTTTGCCAGCTAGAGAGTGATTGATCACCACGAACGGCCTTTTGTCGGTCACGGAGGTATTATGAGAACCAATTCAAGACTGTTGGTGATAGGTTAAAGTAAGTGCAAAGCAAGTAACATTTCGTGATCAACTATGTTGAAGGCGTTAGAAAAGTCAATAAAGTAGGAATGTAACGGTGGTATTGTTTTCTTTCTTTCTGTGGTGTCTTCTGTGACCGTCAGTAAGGCAGTTCTTGTGCTGTGTCCTGGGCGGAGGCCAGATTGAACTTCACTAATGAGATTATTTCGTAAAATAGAAGAAGACAGTTGGGAATTCACGACAGCCTCTTATAATTTAAATAATCAGAATAATACAAACAGGTCGAAAGTGATTCAAGGTACTGGATAAAGATTTCTTTCCTTAAAACATGAGTATCCTACAAATTAAATTAAATTAATTTGACAATAACTTTTGCGTCTCAAATATCAAAATATCAACGACTCAAATATCAAAATATCAACGACTCAAATATCAAAAGGTTTAACTATGCATATTTACTTTCACATACTGGACATACAAGTTCGGATATCTCCACATTCGTACCATACTCGATGTCCAGTTGGTAACAAACCCATTTGTGACAAACTGGGTGGCATACCGATTGGATTTTTATTTTGGTAAATGAATGTCGAAGCAATGAAATTATTCAAATTGAATTACCACCTACGTTGTTCTTTCGGATCGTTGCTTTTCATTGACTTTGAATATTTTCAGAGAGACATTACTCTGAATTCGTTTATCACGTTAGATCTTTTTGAGTTCAATTGGAATTCACATGAAAAGACTTACTTAAAATATTTCCATTTTTTGTCCAAGTAGGTATCTATTAGCAAAAAGTTATTCGTGAAATGAAATGAAGTCAGTAAACAATTTTCAACATTGAATAACATACTTAAATAAAATGTTATTGCTTAATAATTGGTAGCTATCACAAAAACAATATTACGGGCCTTTTGAAGGTGAATTATTGTAATGTTGGCACCTCATAGTTATTATGTAGGTAATGAGATTCATCATCATCAGGTCTTTTTAGTCTCCACTGCAGGAGCAAGACTTACTACTGACTCTTTAGCTATACTTAAATATACTTTATTTATATTATGTGGATACATATCAGGATATGAGTGATTTACTTACTTACCTAGAGAATGTTACAGTTACTATAGAACTTCATCATTTATCAATCTGTGAGCGGTCGCGCCACATTTGGGAAACCCGGGTAAAGGCCCAATTTCCCTGTTTATTGATGCGTATCCCTATAATTTGTCCGGGAACCGGCGTGTGGCGACGTAATGACACGTCTATGACAATGTCACGTGGAAATCCCGTGGAAATAAATTGGGAGCGACGATAAGCGCTCCCTTTGACGAGCCCTGTCTTCGGATTAAGGCGTGAAAAATGATAGCTTACATCGCGCTGTGAAGGGCGACGGGTTTGCAAAATGGGATAATAAGAACATACGAGACATCTTTTAAAGTTCACACAATGTATTTTGTAAGTCATTTGTTTTTCGTTTATTCGTGATTCTTTTATTTCTGATTGCTTGTTGAAACAAGCAATCAGAAATAAAAGAATCACGAATTACTTTACCATAACCCCATGGATTTAGTTTTCATCTATAAGTATAAGAACTGTATCTGTATTAAATATAGTTTTGTTTTAGGAAGGTTTGTTTAAATTAAAACCTAAATATTTCATACGACATTAACAGCAAGATCGTCGGCCTTGTTATGTCTACATTATTTCATAAGGCACAATGTCTATTTGTAATAACAGGCTTTGTTACTTACTTTGTTATTTTTTTGGGGCATCACTCTCAAACCAGATCTATTAAGTAAGTACACGTTACACACAAAAAAATTTGCTAGTCCAACACTAAGCGATAGAATAACAACGGGACCCACATATACAATTACATACATACGAGATTTTGTTATTTCTTTTCGCCGAAACGCGGGATAGGCCTAAATAAAAACACAAAGCCGACTAAATCACGGCATACCGTGAATTTTGGACCGAAAACCAATGAGAGGCCGTACGAACTGTGACATGTGTCATATTCGCAATTTTGAAGCTTTGACGAAATTTATCAGCGACGGTTTTCAGCAAAAATAGAGCCTTTATAAATGAAAAAGAAAACCTCAATTAAATAAGTAAATACGTATATGCCTATTTATGATAAATTGCTTTAGCTATCTTGGGATATCAGTGAAATGCATATCAAATTTATAGAAAAGAAAACTAAGAGCGTGGCAAGATACCTATGAACCTATGATAAATTAGTTATTCGGTAAAAAACGCAATACCCAGCATAAAACGTCTAGTGCTGGTAAAAACTTTGGAAATAATTCTTCTTTTAATTTAACACCTTTATACATTTTTAAGCCATAAACAACTGACAAAGTGCCAAAATGTTTTGACGTCATTTTCCTCGCTTCCATTACATCGTTCAGTTTCCGTTTCTGTGAAAAATCTTTTTCGACAACAGGAAGAGATTAATATTTTTACTTCATGCTCATGGACAATAGAACACGGATTATAAAAATACGCTGTCACGAACACTGATATAAACATATTTTATAAAAGAATAAACAATTTTTATTCATTTAAGCGATTCATCTTACTCAATTTAAGTTAAACAATATAAGTCGTCCTAAAATTTCGCTTTATTTATAGATCACTGAAGAACTATGCATTAACAGAATTGGACCGAACCCAAGACAACGAAAGACAGAAGCAATCTATCAATGTTACATAAACAACTATGCAATTTCCAACTTAGTTTGACCAAAGTGTTCGAAGCATCCAGTAAAATATTTTGTAAACAATGGATAAAATACAGCATCTGTTTTGTCTTGGAAACGCGGCATGTTCGCTTCAATTAGTGACAGGATGTTTACATGCGTGATTGTTTACGTTGGTTATTAGTGATTTTGCTATGCAGCGTACTGAAGTAACTACCGACCTGATGTTGCTCTAGCTAGCTTCAATATTATCTTGAGTATGAGCTGCATTACTCTTTGCATATAAGCTTAGTAATTTATTATACATTTATCTCCATCGCTGTTCGAGTTTTGCACCACCTTTCCCCACATCATCCGATTGTTTATAGGAGGAAAAGGCATGTAAGACAGCCATTACACTTATCTGTATAAAGAAAATAAAATAAATGAAGAATAGGGAATCGACTATAAAAAATGTCCTTTGTCCGAGCTCACAACAATAGACTCCCAGTTATTCTGTAATAAAGGTTATTTTCCCTGTGGTTGATTCAACTGTACAGAACAGATATAAATGTATTCACTGTATTTGAGTGATGTTATGTCAATTTAACTTTTAATATCAATATTTTTGGCGCCTCCTTTCTCAGCAAAATAACACAAAGAAAAGACTTAAATAACCATTTAACTAGTTATTGCAATAGTTTTGTACTGATGAATATTATATGTATAGATGATATATAATCAAACGTGAGCCGAGCGCACTAAAGAACATAAAATTATCCTTTCAATATTGTATTGATGTCATAAATGGACAACAATGAGTTATAGAATTTAAATGGAAAATTAATACTACCGATCACGTCAAAATTGTTACTTAAATGTTTATGCAAATGAAATATTCAAAGTTGTGTTAACAGAAAGCCGATAAAGCCCGTACCTTATAAGAAACTTTGCAACAGTCTGATTCTTTATTCATTCAGCGATTTCCATAGGAAACAGGGCGAGGGATATTTGAATTTCTTATGGGGAATATTTTCTATTGATACGAATATTTGTTTCCTTGATACGAATTTCTCAAATCACGGGGGATACATTTACAAACAAGTGTTTGGACGTTTACTAGCTCACCTTTTTATCACGCATAAATGTGAAACATCATTGAAAAGTTTAACATAAACAGGCTCTAATAAAATATTCTTATTGAAACGGTTTTACGGGTGAAATCAGTAAATGATACTGAACAACTTTTCCTAAGGAACATAAGTTTGAATATTGAAATACGACAACTATGTATTTGCCTCCCTACAAGTTAAGCGATCAGCCATTTGAGTACAGCCTCCGTGATGTAGTGGTTAGAGCGTTAGGCTCATACCCGGAGATCGCGGGTTCGATTCTCGGCGAGGGCAACGACTTTGTGTTGTTGTCCTAGTTTTGTTAGGACATTGTAGGCTGATCACCTGATTGTCTGATAAATAAGATGATTCGTGCTTCGGAGGGCACGTTAAGCCGTCGGTCCCGGTCACTGTCTTTGACATTGGTCGTGAACTAAAACCATGTCAGAGGCCTTTAAGGCGGTTTAAAAACTCTGACACTAGTGTTAGTCACTAACACACTCTATAAGAAGAAGCCATTTGAGTTTGTATTAAAAGCCTAAAATGTTTAAGTTTAATGGGCTGAATAGGTGTAGGAATGTAAACTAAAAAAGTTTGTGACTCATTAATTATTTCCTCAAATAAACAAATAATGACAAAGATACAGTGCATTTAGATTTTTCGTGACGTCACGAGCAGCTACGATTTTTAACCAAAGCTGACGTAATTCACCCCCACTCCGAAACTTCGAAGCGCTGTATCTTAATGATTTTTTACTACTTTACTAAACGAAAAGTACGGGTCCTTTATTTTTGGGTAATCTAATTTTTTATAAAATAATATATTTTTTACCCAGTTTACATCCCTATACATTCACCTTAAAATAGTTTCAGTGTATTTGCAGCATAAACTTTTTAATACGATTTCCAACGATGCTAAATGGTGAGTTGAAAAAGCCCTTATAAAGACTTTTAGGTTGACATTTTACGTATCTGGTTACTATCGTAGATTCTTCATACTTCAATGATTACCTGAAATAAAGAAAAAGGCACATTAATTCATTTGCAATTTTAACACATTAAAAATACTAGATATTTTTTGTGCCTCACAAAAAATCGATCCTATTGTCGCGTAGGACGATAAGTGATAATGACAATGTCAACGTCACAAATTCAAACTAGGAGAATTCATCTAAAGGGAAATTTCGTCACTCACGTCAGCACACGATTGGCCTAGCGGTCTTGGTGTTGGACTGTGAATCCATAGACCCCAGGTTCAAATCACAGTCACGTATAGTGTTTTTGAAGTTTTGTAAGAAGTTTCTAGATAACTCTAGATTAAATTAGAATGAAAATACGGGCCAGAAATAAAAGAAGACAAAAGAAAATTTATGACTTAAGTTTAGAACTTTGATGCGATATTGTTCGCATCCGGGGGGTATATAAGCGGAACAAGGCGCGGCCTACGCCAGTTTAGTTTGAAAGTAAAATCCGAAGAAGGAAGAAGAAAAAGGAAGAAAAGTAAAAGTGGAAGTAGTGAGTAAAAAGTAAAGTGTAATAGTGAGTGAAGTGAGGTGTTCAGTGCAGTAAATACGCGCGAGAGACGTTTCCGCGCGTGACAGTGCAGTCAGGCCTGTGTCACTCCCCGTTTAGGTATCGAAAATATACCTACGCATTGCGGCCTCTATATGGAGGCTAATCTAGCAAGGACGACTCGCTAGAGTCGCTAGCGAGCAGTGAGCAGTGACGCACGCGCGGTTTGTTCAACAGATTTACCGACTTAATCGTCATGGAAAGAAAAAGAAATAACCGGCCAAGTGCGAGTCGGACTCGCGCATTAAGGGTTCCGTACCATTATCTATGAAAATCAAGTTTTTTGTATGGGTGTCTCCCTTAAATATTTTTTTTTATTTATTATTAAAATAAAAATACAACTGAGTATTTTGTGAATATTTCAAGTGCCTACCTGTTGCCATTATTGATATCGAGCAAAAAAGGACAAAAATATTGCGTTTGTTGTATGGGAGCCCCCCTTTAATATTCATTTTATAAGGTTTTTAGTATTTGTTGTTATAGTGGCAACAGAAATACATAATTTATGAAAATTTTAAATGTCTGGCTATCGCGGTACTTGAGATACAGCCTGGTGATAGACAGACGGACAGACAGTGAAGTCTTAGTAATAGGGTCCCGTTTTTACCCTTTGGGTACGGAACCCTTAAAAGGCAAAAAAATACTGTGCAGTGTTTAATTGCTTAAACACAGACAGTGATCGAGATTTAACTTTTTTACGCCTAATAAATACGCTTCCTAAAGACGTTTCAGCGTCTTTAGGTAGCGTATTTATATTAAATTATTTATACTAAATAGGTACGGTACCTATTTAGTATATCATGAATTATCATATGATAGGTATATTATGATATATTGGTAACATATACACGATGATTTTTTATTGGTTCTGAAGCCGAAGACCACTTCATAGGCATCGTTAGTAAGACGTAATTAGCTGGTCAAAATAAAAATTCAGAAACAAAAAACGTTGACTAAAACTCGAAAGTAAAATTGTGAGGTCAGTTAGTAGTACCGCCGCCATACACCGCCCGCCGGCCGGCTGGGGTCATCGACATTACGCAGTAGGCGGCCGGCGTATAACTACGTGGTCTCGATCGAAAATCATTTACTCAACTTTTTTATCTTATGACATACAGAAATTTGGATTACGTATATGGATAGAGGAATTTATTTACTATACGACATATTTTTTTCCAAAACCAATGAAAAGTCAGCGTGTATATGGTTATTATTACGAAAAAAGATTTATATACGATATAATATATTACCTATGTATGTACAGCTAACAAGGTAGGTGAATATATGCGCAGCCAAAAACGCCTGTTTGTAATTGCCTGCGCTAGATGGCAATGTTAGTATCTTGACAACCCTAGGCGAACTGCTCACTTAATCGGTTTTGTGTAGGTACCTACCTATGATGAACCGTTTGTCTAGCGTAATAAGAATTAAATTGGCTTGCAACTGAAATTCTAGGTATCTAAACGAGTAGGCGTCGAATTCTGACGCGAGTTAAATTAGACCATATCGCTAACAGTATTGAATAGATATTTCTTTGAATTTCTTTTTAGAGTAAGACTTCTGTACGTAAGTACTAGTATGTATTCTGTGGTGCAGTGACGTTTACGCGTGTGACAGTGCAGTGACATTACCGCGCGTGACAGTGCAGTGACGTTTCCACGCGCAAGACAGTGCAGTGACGTTTCCGTGTGTGTGACAGTACAGTGACATTCCGCGTACGTACCTGTGACAACTGTGAGTACCCTAGAGTCGTAAATAAAGGCACTATTCCATAGGATTGGTGTTTCCTTTCCTATCCCCAACCCACTCTCGTGACAATTGGTGTCAGAAGTGGGATGGGAAAGATGCCGATCGTGCCTAGAAATAAGAGAGGGGTAACCACTCGAGCGGGAGCTGCAGCGGCAGAGGAACAATCGCTCGAGGAAACCAACTCTGGCGGAGCCGCGACAACATCAGCGGCCGTCCCACCAGCCGCTCCATTGGAAATGAACGCGTTCCTGCAGCAGATTACTGTCATGATGCAAGAACAAATACGGGCGCTGCAGGAGGAACAAGCACACCGCCAGGAGGAGCAAGCACGCCGCCAGGAGGAGCAAGCACGCCGCCAGGAGGAGCAAATACGGGCGCTGCAGGAGGAGCAAGCACGCCGCCAGGAGGAGCAAATACGGGCGCTGCAGGAGGAGCAAGCACTTCGCCAGGAGGAGCAAATACGGGCGCTGCAGGAAGAGCAAGCACGCCGTCAGGAGGAGCAACTTCAGTCCTTTTCCAAAGATGTTTTGGCCGCGGTTCGGGCCAACACAGCCCGGATGGATGACTTCGAGAAGGAAGTTGCAGAAGTAAAGGAGGAAGTTACAGAAGTAAAAGAGGAAGTTGCTGAAGTAAAAGGGAAGCTTCAACAGCTTGGTAAGGAAGTTAAACTTCTCAAAGAGTCTGGCCCTGTCACTAGCTCTGTGGTCGCTCCTTTTACCAAAAATTTAAAGGTGCCACCCTACGACGGCAAATCCTCTTGGGCTGCTTTTAAATTGCAGTTGGAGACAATTAAAAAAGCCAGCCATTGGGATGAGCAGGAGGCGCAGTCTGCATTGACCCTGGCACTTCGAGATGACGCTCTGTCCGTATTGGAAGCACTCGGCGCTGGGAAGAAAGAGGTCACCTACGACGAACTCATAGGCGCTCTGGAAGCCAGATACGGTGACAGCCACCTGGAGCATGTATACAGGGCGCAACTTAAAGATCGTTGTCAGCGGGCTAGCGAGACCTTACAGCAGTGGTCTGTTGAAGTAGAGAGACTGGTGCGCAAGGCATACCAATCATCGCCATCCGTCGTTGAGGAAATGCTCTTGCAGGTTTTCATTGACGGAATAAGAGATCCCGAAGTCAGAGCAGCTGTGCGACTGGATCACCACACCACCTTGAAAGAAGCAGTGGCTCACGCCTTGGAAGTAGAAGCGGTGCGTCATGACTCACGAGCTTTGAGACTACGGGAGGTTGTAGTCACAGAAAACAGTAGACGACGACCCTACAACCCAATGTGCTATGAATGTGGAGAACGGGGCCATATTCGAAGCACTTGCCCGAAACGTGAACGTTCAACTTTCCGACGTCAGGTGGATGCAGCAGTTTCGACGTCGGAGCTGCCACAGGTAAACTAGAGAAGGTCAGGGCTGCGGGGTGGGCGCTGGCCGGTAGTAGTAAAGCCCCTGAAATTCTTGTGAAGCAGACAAGCGACGGAAATACGTTAGTGATAGACGGTTTAATCAATGGGAAACCTTGCCAATTGACGTTAGACACTGGAGCTTCACGGACAGTCATCAGTAATCGCAAACTTAAGGACATTGGAGGTCGGTATATACAAGCAAATAAAAATATCACGTTAACAACTGCTACCGGCCAACGAATCCCATCTGAAGGAGAAAAAATTGTAGCCATTAAGATCGGGGCAACACTTTATTGGCAAAGAGTGATTGTCGCAGGCATCTTCGACGATTGCATTGTAGGTTTGGACTTTCTACAAAATCATCAGTGCAATATTGACTTGAAAAATGGTGTTCTAAAACATGGCAATGATGAAATTCCGATGAAAGGAGGAAATTTTGGTAAGGTGTTATGTTTGAGGGACACTATCCTTAACCCAAGATCCCAGACGACGGTCCCTGTTATACTACCGCCAAATAATGGTAGCGCACCACGAAGATGTGCCATTATAGATGGAGAAATCTCAGACGTACCATGGATTCCGGCCAGAACCTTAGTGGGAAGTGGCCAAGTTGCGTTGGTACCGGTTCTCAACCCTCATGACGTAGCGCAAACACTGCGAAAGGGAACAGTTATCGGGAACTGTGATGAAGTAGTCTGGTTGAGAAAGTGTGAAGAGGGACAACAGCGAAAAATAACGAATCGGGAAGAAAATGTAGCAAAGCTTTTGGAGGGTTGCAAGGGCAATCTTACCAAATTGCAATTAATAAAAGCAAGAAATTTCTTGTTGAAATATAGCAATTTATTTTCTAAAAATGATGGAGATATTGGCCGAACCGATTTAGTAAAACATAAAATTGATACCGGGGATACAACACCTATTCGGCAGAGACCAAGACCTGTTCCTTTTGCCCGTGAGCAGGAAGTTGACGACATGATCCAAGAGATGAAGAAGAACGGCGTGATAGAACCTTCATCAAGCCCATGGTGCTCTCCGATTGTGTTAGTAAAGAAGAAGGATGGATCGACTAGGTTCTGTGTAGACTATCGGCGATTGAACGATGTAACTAAAAAGGACAGTTACCCACTTCCTAGAATCAATGACACTTTGGATTCACTATGTGGCATGACTTGGTTCTCTACTCTTGATTTAAAAAGTGGGTATTGGCAAGTAGATTTGGATCCTAAGGATAAAGAGAAGACTGCGTTTTCAACCGGCAAGGGTTTATGGCAGTTCAAAACTATGCCATTTGGACTATGTAACGCGCCAGCAACATTTGAAAGGTTGATGGAACATGTGCTGGCAGGTATGCTGGGAGAAACCTGTTTGGTCTATTTAGATGACATCATTATAATGGGGAGAGATTTCGATGATCATCTCAAAAAGCTTGAAAGTGTGTTTTCAAGACTACAGAGTGCAAATTTGAAGCTTAGTCCAAAGAAATGTTCATTTTTCCAACGTCAGGTCAACTACTTGGGACACGTTATTCCGGAACAAGGTATTGCAACTGACCCATCTAAAATAAGTGCAGTAAAAGATTGGCCAACGCCAACAGATAAGACACAGGTGCGAGCATTCTTGGGTCTATGCTCTTACTATCGAAGATTCGTAAGAGGATTTTCCGATATCGCGAAGCCATTACATCGGTTGACAGAAGAGAAACGAGCATTTTCTTGGGATGAAGATTGTGAGCAAGCTTTTCAGGACCTGAAAATGCGTCTATGTGAAACCCCTATCCTCGGATATCCTGACACAGAAGGCAAGTTTATTGTGGACGCTGATGCAAGTAACACCGGTATTGGAGGTGTTCTATCTCAGCAAAGAGGAGATCAGGAAGTAGTAATCGCCTACTTCAGCAAATCTCTTTCAAGGCCAGAGAGAAATTACTGCGTAACTCGCAGAGAGTTGTTGGCTGTGGTAAAGACATTGCAACATTTTAAGAAATATTTGCTTGGCCGCAAATTTCTGGTAAGGACTGATCATGCTGCATTGAGATGGTTATTGGAATTCAGAAATCCTGAAGGGCAGGTGGCCAGGTGGATTGAGCTACTCCAAGAGTATGAGTTTGAAATTGAGCATCGAGGAGGGAAGAGTCATGGCAATGCGGATGCTCTGTCTCGAAGACCTTGCCTGGAGGACTGCAAGCATTGCAATCGGCAGGAAGAGAAGGAAAAAGTAAACATCCGGCTAATCCGTACTGATTCCGTAGATGAAAATTGGACTAACGACGCCATGAAAAAGGCTCAGGAAGATGATAAAGACTTTCAACCACTATTGAAATGGCTACGAAGTGGAACTAAACCAAAATGGTCAGAAGTGGCCAAATACAGTACGGCTACAAAGAGTCTTTGGGCACAATGGGATAGCCTGGTGCTACACGATGGATTACTCTACCGAAAATGGGAAAGTACTCAAGGTAAAGATTGCCATCTATAATTGGTCGTCCCCAGAGAGAAGATAAGGGAGATTTTAAAAACTTTCCATGATGGTACTTCTGGCGGACACCTGGGGATAAGAAGAACTCTCACAAAAATTAAAGAACGTTTCTACTGGTTACACTGCCGAGATGATGTAGAAGACTGGGTTGTGCGGCAGTTAAGGGACCACAGACTAGAAGCAGAGGAGCTATGAGGTTGTATAATGTCGGAGCTCCTTGGGAACGAGTAGCTCTTGACATAGCCGGACCGTTTCCGATAACGAATGCTGGCAACCGGTACATTTTGGTAGTTATGGACTACTTTACGAAATGGCCTGAAGCATTTGCACTACCTAATCAGGAGGCTACCACAGTGGCGACAAAGCTTGTGAACGAAGTATTCTGTAGATTTGGTGTGCCATTGGAGATGCACAGTGATCAGGGACGAAACTTTGAGTCACAAGTATTCCGAGAAGTCTGTGAAATCATGGGAATCCATAAGACTCGGACGACGCCGTATCACCCGCAGTCAGATGGAATGGTTGAGAGGTTTAACCAAACATTTGAACGGCATCTGGCAAAAGTAGTAGAAAGCCATCAGAAAAACTGGGACGAGTATATTGCACTATTCCTCTTATCTTATAGGACTGCGGTGCATGAGACCACTACAGTTACTCCAGCATATGCCAATTTTGGAAGAGAATTGAAATTGCCAGCTGATTTGTTATCAAGTTGTCCACCAGATACTCCAAAAGGAATAACCGACTACGCTAATGACCTTCGGATTAAGATGGTTGACGTCTATGAGCAGATTAGAGAGGCTGGGCTTAAAGCTAGTGAACGGATGAAGACTCGTTACGATCGAAGAGCTAATGGCCTCAGCTTCGAGGAAGGAACACTGGTTTGGCTTCATAATCCGGTGAGGAGAAAAGGAAAATCTCCAAAGCTACAACCAAGTTGGGAAGGACCTTACAAAATTGTCACCAGAATTAACGACGTGACTTACCGGATTCAGCGTAATCCCCGCAGTCCTCTCAAAATAGTCCATGTGGATCGATTGGCACGTTATCATGGAAGCAATAATGATCGGGACGATCATGTCTCGAGAGGGGGCAGTGTCGCGTAGGACGATAAGTGATAATGACAATGTCAACGTCACAAATTCAAACTAGGAGAATTCATCTAAAGGGAAATTTCGTCACTCACGTCAGCACACGATTGGCCTAGCGGTCTTGGTGTTGGACTGTGAATCCATAGACCCCAGGTTCAAATCACAGTCACGTATAGTGTTTTTGAAGTTTTGTAAGAAGTTTCTAGATAACTCTAGATTAAATTAGAATGAAAATACGGGCCAGAAATAAAAGAAGACAAAAGAAAATTTATGACTTAAGTTTAGAACTTTGATGCGATATTGTTCGCATCCGGGGGGTATATAAGCGGAACAAGGCGCGGCCTACGCCAGTTTAGTTTGAAAGTAAAATCCGAAGAAGGAAGAAGGAAGAAGAAAAAGGAAGAAAAGTAAAAGTGGAAGTAGTGAGTAAAAAGTAAAGTGTAATAGTGAGTGAAGTGAGGTGTTCAGTGCAGTAAATACGCGCGAGAGACGTTTCCGCGCGTGACAGTGCAGTGACGTTTACGCGTGTGACAGTGCAGTGACATTACCGCGCGTGACAGTGCAGTGACGTTTCCACGCGCAAGACAGTGCAGTGACGTTTCCGTGTGTGTGACAGTACAGTGACATTCCGCGTACGTACCTGTGACAACTGTGAGTACCCTAGAGTCGTAAATAAAGGCACTATTCCATAGGATTGGAGTTTCCTTTCCTATCCCCAACCCACTCTCGTGACACTATGTATCTACATAAAGTAAAAATTCATTTTTAATTGTACAAATAACATCTGATGCACAATTTAATAAGTATTCAATCTTAGAACCTCTTAGAACCCTTACAGGAAATGAGACAAATTTGTACCTATGTACATCATTTAAAAAAAAGGATTTGCGCACGACGGGTTTTGTACCATTATCTATAAAAAAAACACATGGTATAGCAGCCCCACTTAAATATTTATTTTTGTCTATTTTTAGTATTTGTTTTTATAGCGACAACATAAATACATCATCTGTGGAAATTTCAACTGTCTAGCTATCACGGTTCATGAGATAAAGCCTGGTGGAAGACAGACAGAAAGACTAGTTATTGATAGGGTCTCGTTTTTACCCTTTGGGTACGGAACCCTAATAAAACATAAGGATAAGTTATTCAACCAGTAATAATATATTACTGGTTAAATCTTTATCAAGCTCAATTTAATGAATAATAAAACATCAAAATTACTATTATTAAAAGTAGTCGGCATTGATTGCAACATAAACAAATACGTACGTATAGATAATTAGTATACTTACATAATTAGGTAAACACAGGTTAGATACGTTTATTCAAAATTCTCTTTCGTCCATTCTCAATATAGATTTTCGCAATCGTATTTGGGACCAAGCCTCTTTACCTATCAGGTATGGGGGCTTAGGTATTCGCAAAATTTCTAGTGTGGCTCTCCCAGCGTTTTTGTCTTCGATACATAGCATTGAAAGTCTTTATAAGAAAATTTATGTTAACTCTCCAAGCGAAATTTGCTATGCATCGGAGGCCAAGAGCACCTGGGCAAGCTTACTTCCAAATTCAAAATTTCCTGATTACCCAAATTCGCAGAGACACTGGGACAGCCCGCTTTGCAGAATTGCACAAGATCATTTAATAGAAACGTCGAGCAATTCTGTAGAGCGTGCCCGCCTTCTGGCTGTAGCGCAATGGGAATCTGGACTTTGGTTACATGCCTTACCATCCGCAAACCTGGGTACCTTTCTGCATAATGATGCGTTCCGCGTGGCAACTGCGCTTCGGGTAGGCGCTACATGTGTAGTCCCACATCCCTGCCCCTGCGGGGATACCGTCGATGGCCTTGGACTTCACGGACTTTCCTGCACCAGGAGTGCCGGCCGTTTAGGGCGCCATGCAGCCCTTAATAATATTATCCTCCGTTCTCTCGCCACCATCAATATCCCGGCGGCCCTAGAACCCAATGGTCTGGCCAGGGATGATGGCAAGAGGCCGGACGGAATGACCTTGGTGCCTTGGAGATTGGGACGGCCCTTGGTCTGGGACGCTACTTGTGTGGACACCCTCGCACCGTCCCATCTTCAGGTCACCAAGTCAAAGGCCGGCGCAGCAGCTGCCGCAGCAGAGAACCTTAAAAGGCGCAAATATGTAGACATCGGAGAAAACTACATATTTGAGCCTTTTGGGGTAGAGACTTTTGGTCCGTGGGGTCCTTCCGCCCATAGTTTATTTCATATTATTTCTAAACGTTTATTCGAGGTATCCCATGACCAAAGGGCTGGTAACTATCTGGCTCAAAGAATCAGCATTGCCATACAACGTGGCAATGCTGCCAGCCTTTTGGCCACGTTGCCGAGGGGTAATATTTTAGTGGGACTACATAATTTGTAATTTTTAGTTTTAATTTTAGTTTTAATTTAAATTTTAATAAGTTTGTATAGTTTTAATTTAAGTTAAATTTAATTTTTTCCCAATAAAGAATATTATACGTTATTAGGTAAATATGAAATTCAGTTGAAAAATGCACAATTTTCCTTAATTAAACGAAGGTATCTTTTTATCAATTTCATTGCTATAATTACATTAAACTGTGCAAAATATATAACTTAAAAGTTTGTGCAACATTCGTACAATATACATTTAAGTTCATATGAATTCATTGGTTAGTTTAGGTACCTTTATTTATGTAGGCTCAGGTAAAATTCTTTAGTGGAGCTACCTTTTGAACCGAGTAACAAATGGAGAGTCGACTATGTCAGCCGACCCAAGGGCCGCCTATTCACCTTTACAATTTGGTTTTTGTTTGCATCCATCTGTCGAAATTACGAAAACCAGATGTCCCACGCACGTAAAAAACGTTATTTACGCTTACAGTACGTTCTATCTGTTATCTTGCTGTGTCAGCCGCTAATTAATATTTATAATGTACGCTAAAGTTTGAGATTATTACAGTATAATGATAAAATTAGTTACGTTAGTAATTACGGATTGTTTTTCCATTGTTAACGTGACTTCATAAAGAAGTGAATTACTGCAGTTATATTAATGTAAATTTGCATTAGTATATTACGTGATAAGAATTATAAAGTACAATGAGCGCGAGAAATTTATGACATTATTAAATTGATGAAGCGCGTGACAACGGTATCAAATTCATAATTTGAAAGGGAAAATTTTCATCACCCTTGAGCGTTATGCCAAATTGAATTGAGAGTCACGATATCCGGACAGGCGTCACTTCACGTGGAATTACTTTAGGCGATGTTTTCTCGAATAAATTCGCTTGAGGTGAAAAATTGGGTTGTAAGAGATGGGAATCCTCAAGGCTTAATTTTTAGTCTATTCGAATTAAAAGCTCTATGCGATATTCGAATCTTTAAACGTAAAGTATTTCTGACAAACATGAGTTTTTTGAGTACTAAACTTTGAACCCTAAAACCGCAGACCAAATTGAAACTAGAAGACTTGAGTGTACTCTCGCATAGTGATATTAAATTTATTTTTAGGGGATCTTCTTTTTCTCTCAAATGGGGGCAGCACTGGACCCAGGAAAATTCAGGTAGCCTCTTAACCCCCGACGGAAAAGAGGGTGTTATAAGTTGTGTCTTAGTATCTGTGTGTCTGTCTGTAGCATCTTCACGTTTAAACGAATGGGCCAATTCTGACCTAATATTTGTGGTTTTTCTTTTATTGGTGTAAAAGTTATAGGGGTAAACGCTTGAAATTTGAAGGGTTTTTTGCCTGGCAAATAAGTAATCTTCGTTCAATTAATTTTTCTTATTTTTTCTTGAATTAACGAACCTAACAGTCACTTTAATATTCACGATTTGTCAGAATATTAATTTAATACACTAATCAATTCAAAAAGTGTTGTACTAATCTACCAAAATTCGAAATCAAATGTTTACTCAGTAATTAGACCTTTGCAGGTACTTTTACACGGCAATAAGTATAGTTTACATCACGCGAAATATTAAAATTTCGCAACGACCGCTGCTGAGAAGAAACTCATTTTCACAATACTGGTCGCCTATTCGCCAGAAGGGCTTTTTCATATTATTATTATGTCCTTTTAAAAAAATACTTTTAATATTGACACATAACATATAATGCTTGCGAACGAGTGACCAAACATAAATTAGGTAATATGAAAAACATGATCAGGTCTCTAGAATTCTTTTTAGATTTAATTGAAAAGAGACAAAGAACTAATCGTTATATATGGTATAGGGCTGAAATAATCAAGTGCAGATGAAAGCCTACAAAAAGTCGAATTTTGTACGAGCACAACACTAAAAATTGGAAGTCGTTGAAATTCGAGATGAATTTATTGTCCTACCCGGCGGTTGGATCTACCCCGGTTATTACATTATTATTTTTTTCGGCAAATATTTTTTGTGCCGAAACCGATGGTAGGTACCTCATTTGGTTGGAAAATATTAGCTCAGTACAAATTGCTGGCGGTAAGTTGGTTACCAGATTAGGGTGGGGTGGAGAGGGTTATATTAAAATTAAACACGATTTTATTATGCTCAATCCGTACCTTTTTTTCAGAAAATATGCATTTACTTCTTTATTTATCCATACCTAATTTTATTTCACCTAGTTACCTTAAACCTCAGATAAAAGTATATCATAGACAAAATTGATATGCGAAGGTAACAAAAATGTTGTAGAATGGATTTAAACAGAGACAATTACCAATTTTAGGGCTGGTAGTCAAATGACCAAGTGTTTAAAATAAACCTTCACCTTATGGCAACATGTGTGAAAGAATGTTTCATCAGCTTGAGTTTATAATATTGCTCCCGTTCCACTTAGGTCGGGATTACTATATGTAAGCGTATATTAGATGTTAGCGTCAGTCTTTTATTAACCAGCCAACTGTATTCTTGACGTGTGTTATTGATAGAGATTCAAATAAAGCCTTTAGAAATACTTAAGAACTGTTTACAATTTAGGAAGTCACACTTTCAAGTCATCTCACGTAAGTATTAGGTAATCAAATTTAAAGTTAATTTTGCCTGCACATATATATAAGGACCAATCTGGTGTATCGACGCGGTGGACTCCCGGGATGTTTCACTCGGATCGCATTAGGGCGGCACTAGACGAGGGTAGCCCAATTTGCCGACGTTTATACGCCCGTCCTACTTTATCTATAGAAAGGGCTGGATTTAAGGCACAGCTCACTCAAAGTGAAAAGTTTGATCAACAAAAAATATGCTGAATAAAATTGTTTAATATAAACTACATGCTGGATTTTGATTCGAAAAATGGCTCAAATTAATATAGTAATTATCGAATGTTATAAATGTTAAAACAATAAAATATAAATGTGCGAACAACCTGTCAATATTTCTAAATCCCGAGAAAATTGACAGGTTGTTCAAAGAAAAGAGTTTTTTTGTCAATGCTATCCTTTATTTTGTCACTATTTAGTACTTAGGTATGTGTTTTAGTTTGCCACAAATGCGAAAGTTTGCAACAAAATCTTGCTATCCATTTTATTCTATAGTTTCATATTAATGAATATTAATAAATTAATAGCAATGGCCTATTTGAATATAAATGACATTTGCCATTGTAAGGTAACTAACATTTTTGCAAACGTATTTGTTATGTCTCTTCTTACATTTAACTAGAAAAAGGATAACGAGGCGAGTTTTTGCGGCGTTTTCTGCGGCCTAATTTGGTGGCTCATTGAGATGCGTGAGCCAGTCACGTGGATTAACCTTCAGAATGTTTACACATTTATCTTTACGGTCTTTGTAAAGCCATGGAGGTAAAATTTATTGAACCTCGTAAAGTTAATTACTGAAACAAAGTACCTGTTTATGTATTAATTATGTATATTATTACAAAAATACAAGCAATAGATCTAATCTCGATTGTAGGCAGTACGTGAAGATATTGTTAGTCAGTGTTATGTGTTTTTAAAGATTAAAAGGTTGACTAAAAAAAAGAAATTTTTGTGAGAAGCCACATGGTCTCGTGATAATAATATTAATTGTATATTCACAATAATTTCTCTTACCTATTTTAAATCAATTTTATCCGTTACATACTCAAAAATTTTGCACAGTAGGCAGAAAGTAACGTAAAAGTAAAATAATTAAAGTGCGCTTTGCGGTTAGCCCAACTCTTTTCTACAATATCCATGCAATAAGTACATTGTTAAGATTATAAGTGCTAGTACCAACATTAGAGAGAGATCCACTGGGAATTTAGGAAATATCATGAAAGATGACGTCGTCCTGTCATCAGAGCTCTTCTAAATAAAAACCACTCTCATTGAATGCGAACGTAAAATCTGTGGAAATCCAAAGAGCGACGGAGTAGCAGCTAATTGGCGGCCCAATTCGGGATTTGCGACTGTCAACTCAATTTCGACACAAAGGGCTGCTAAGCAATCGCGTTGGTGCAACGTTGATCCGGGTGATATTAAATTGATTAACGCGTAAATAATCGCGTTTATATCGTAAACTGATACAAATTTTACGGCCCAAGTTGGTAATTTTAGTACTGCAATAAAAACATAGGCTTTAATAAAAAAATACTTGCAATCAAAGTTTAAAGTAGAAAGTTAGCCAAATAGGGGAAACGTACCCGTTAAAACTTACAACTTTTATTAGTATTCCTAAGTATGTGATCAAAACCAAATATGAGAAAATAAATTGCTTTTCGCGAATCGATCTTTTTTTATAATTAGGTACTTGTACCTGATAACACATATTGCTACATGAACAAAATGTTTGTAACTTTTTGAATATTCCATATGGCAGAATAAAAAACTACTCGTTATGCTCATAACTTGCGACCGTTCAGCCTCGAAGTGATGCGATATATTATTATTTTCCTTATAATGAAAATAGCCCGCATTTACCACGTGACAAGATAGCGTGACAGTTTCATAATACGAAGTTTTTATCGCCACTTAGAACAAACTTGGTTCGTAGAGAAAAACAGGTGTTCTGATCAGAGCTGTTTACGAAATGGTGCATGCTCGCGTGTGTCTGTCTAAGCCACGGATCTTGCATTGATATAATATGTATTAGTACTTATTGAATGAAAAAAATTAAAAACAAAGTATTTTTATAAAATATTTTTTTCGTGCGATTCCTCTCAACAGAATGTGGGCTGAAGCATGTATGATATCTATATAATTTACAATCTATGTGTTATTTGTAGTACATGTATAAAACATAGGTACTTAAACTTACATATTCGTAGCGTTATAAAAACGCTTACACTTACATTATTCTTCTTCTTATTATGTCGGTTACCTAATAGAGTTAACTGGACCAGAATCGGGCCACCTACATAAAACATAACATCAACTTATATATTTCTAATTATAAAGAAGTATTCTATTGTATTTTATCCGACTAAAATACCAATAGACAATAAATAATGGCGGCTTCTAAATAATTACCGCTAGATAGTACTTTTAAGGGTGTAATCCACTGGATAACAGGCTGGAACCCGCGGCGTCAATACCTAGAGGATGATTAATAGCCCCCAGATTATCCCTGCGGACCCCTGGCTTCGTTTTGCTGAGCTGCCTGCCTATTTTTTTTTTTCTTTTACTGAAAATGTATTAAAGTAATAGACGTACCTTTTTCTGAGTATTAAATCGTTATATTGTTTGTTTTTTTTTTTTATTGACATGAGAGATGGTTAAGTGACAAAATATTCAAATGAAAAAGTAGAGAAATATTGTAGCTTTAATGGGGGGATAGTTCGTGACTCGTAATTTAAAATTGATCAAAAGTTTGATACAAGTGTTGGTTTTGGACACAAAAGAAGAAAATAAAAAACCTCTCATTGACTCTAAAACGTACTATCCCACAGAAGAATGAAGATCAAACCTCAGCAAAGATTTGCATCTTGATTATTTAATTACAAGTCTAGAAATCAAAACATTACCGTATTCATTACATCATTACAAATTATAATACGGGCCCACACGCGAATAAATAGTATTAATTATTTACGCGAGTAAGCAAGCCAGGCCTAATGAGAACATTAGGAGGTGTTACGCGGTCGACAGTGCAGACGAAAAATATAATGCGAAAATATACTGAAACTATTCAAGGGTGAATTCACCCTTGAAATAGTTTCAGTATATTTTGTTAGACCTTATATAATTAAACAACACCATAAGTGTATCTACGAGTAGATCATAAATCTAAAGGATAACATAGCTATAGCGTAAAGTAAAATGTGACCAGAAATTAAATGTTTTTGTATGACCTTCAAAGGGTTGTAGGTAATTGTACCTACTACACGAACAATCACGGTAAAGCAGTACGAATAAAAAAATTCCAAGTAAAGATTATAAATCATATTTAATAAACTATACCTAAAACTAAAAAATGTTCTTGAAAATAAATATAAATTAACACAGTTTAAAATTTGAAAAACCTAATTGTGACGATGTTCGTTCCAGACCGCCAAATAAAAGGCTTCCACAGTTTGTACCAAAACTTTTCACATTGTCAATTTGATCGTTAATAATCTTTTGCTCCTGTGCGATTGACAGTTTTAGTATTATTTGACAAGGTGGTTTTTTTTACGCAGTAAAAAAATCTAGGTCTATAGTAGATATTTCTACGGGAACACCAAAATTTTCTTACGCTAAGTACGTAATGGATGTAGCGGCCATGTCTTGCTGATTCCAGAATGTTGTTTAATAATCATTAAAAGCCTGTATTTAAGAACGTCGGAACGTGCGAAGTTCAAGAGATAGAAAAATAATTTTTAGGGGATGGCTGTCACCTTTATGTAAATCCTTACATATTGGTGTAAGCTACTTTTAAACTTACTCTACAGCAGGAAATTACGACAAACTAAGTTTATCATTATTTTTTATTCTGAACTTACATACATACATACATAATATCACGCCTATTTCCCGCAGTGGTAGGCAGAGACTTCTGTATTCTGAACTTATCATCTATTTATATGATATCTGAGGTCCTAAGAAAACCTGTGAACAAAACTCATGCAGGAGTAAGCCATTAGCCGTCTGTAACGAGATGACATTTGTATGGGCACATTACTAAACCAAACGGGCTATGTATGGAGATAAACTGGTGAAAAGCGGATTTCTGTGTTTATTTGCAATCTAAGAACTCGAGCTGGCTTATGTTTTGTTGCAAATAAAGTAATATCCATGCTGATTGCTGGTCTGAACGATAGAAAGACATAGGATTTACCAGCCGATTGAAAGGATGACGAGAACCTAAATCATATTAATAGGCGATGCGGCTAGCAACTCATTACCATTTCGATTCCCTTTTTTCCACCTTCACGCCCACCATCATACTAAACGTGGCCTTTGGGTCTTACGACCCCGTGTTCTGTCTACTCAGTTAGGGAAAAAGTTGTAAATTATCACGTCTTTATCCCTTACCGGGTACACAGAGCCTATACACCGATACAGTAGCTGTTATTTTTATGATTGTTGACAGTCATGTCCGTAGCTGTGTTATTGAGGTTAAGTACACAAAGTTACACAGAATTCTTCTATTCCACGAATATCACACCAGGCATTTACGCTGGTGCGGGGACATCCGTGGGCAGCAGTCGTTGGTTGTCGGGAAGTGGCGTCCCAGTTGCGGTGCGCAGGGCCACGGCTCAGGATGTCTGCTTTGTCGGCCAGTGGGCAGGTGGTCATTATTTCGATATTAGCGACGGATCAAATTTTAGTACCTATATCGCAGCTTTGATTTTTTATTAATAATGCCCACCCTGCCTATACATACAAGGATAAGGCAGAAGATGATAAAAAAAAAGAATGAAGATTAAAAATATATTTTGTATGAGCCGTTCTCGTAATTGAGCCTACCCCTGTTATAAGTAGTAATACACGTCACTGTTACATACCACCAGTGACGTACACAAATATTTTGGACAGGGTAGGCCTAATCTTACCTAAATTAAATTTCAAGCAAAATATATTTTTCGCCAGTATCCAATATTATATTAGGGTGGCACAGAGTAGACAAATTCTATGTCTGTATGAATTTTTTTTAAAATCTAAAATTTTTCTAGTTCTATAGGCTATAACATTGAGCTATATGTATGTCGCAGTTGAATTGTATAATCCGTTGTTATTCAAAAACTCTAGCTGTTTGGCATTACAGCTCGGTTTTGTAAAACAGCTGAAAATAGTTCAGCTCGATTGTCAATGAGTTACGTAATTACGTTTAACAAAACAGCTAGCTCTGACATGACATAGGGTTACCATTATTGAATAAAACTGTGTTACCAAACAAAATAATGTATGAGGGGACAATAGTTGTTCTTTATTATTTTTATATTACTTGTGGGATGGAAATAAAACCTCAATTCAACTTCTTACCAAATAATTCGGTCTCCAACATCATAAAACACCAATGAAAAATGATAATCAGCTCGATGCAATTGAAATTTTGTTTATAACCAACAACTCAATGGCGGAGCGGTTTCCTACGATCAATTGATGCACGTGAATTTTCCATCTCGCCGGTAGGCGGGCGTCGAAACATCTATATGGGAACCAAGCTAAAGGTCTGCTTTATCTATTGTAGTCCGAAATCATAAATGATGCCCCCGATGTCTCTCGATAAAAACAGCTTAGTCCCGGAACGCGGCGAAGAATTTACTTTATGGGAGGCCATATTTGTTGTTATGACACTGACACTTCACAAGCCACAAGTGGCAGAATTCGAACTAATCGATCTACAATCTCACGTTAGCTAGTTTGTTAAACGTAACACATTGGATGATCTAGCTTAACAATTTTCATCTGTATTACAAAACCGAGCTGTAATGCCAAACAGCTAGAGTTTTTGAATAACAACGGATTATACAATCCAACTGCGACATGTATACTACAAAAAGCTTTAAACATACATTATATATAGCTCAATGGGTTACAAGAATAAAGGCCCATTTAGACGATACACCATTTTATTGCACATTCAAGTTATATGCAATTATATACAAATTCACATGAATATAAATAATTTAAGTGGGCGTTTATGACATTTATTTGTTAACCATATGTAAAACATAAAAACTTTTTTCATAGTCCGAGATTTAGATCTTGTTAACTAAAATAATTACATTCTTTACTTACAAAAAGCACAATTTTATTGATTATCTTAGAAGAACAAAAGTTATATTTATCCGTAATATATTATGATTATGATTTATGTAAGTCACGAACAAGTACAAGGCCTTGATATTAAAGTTTAAAGCATGTTTAAGATTATCGCTAATTTATGTTTATTACATAAACCGTTGTTACAGAATTATAACAACTAACTTCCTATGTACAAAAAATAATAATAAATCATTCATAATCTGTAGGTAGTTATACGTCTTTTTCTGCATTATAAAAAGCAGTTTATCAACTGAATGAATATTACAAACAAAAACTATAACAATGACATCGATGAATGTCGTTTCGAGGCTGACCAGTGACCAAATACAAAAGGGACTGTAGAACGTTATGTACATTTGTCAATTGACTTAAAAAAACAACAATGCAGTTTTAAGTCAGTTTCAATATCCTCCATGCTGCGAATAGCCATGTGTCCGACATTTGGACCTTGGAGAGGACAAAGGCAGTTCCACTGATCTTGACATAGATTTGATTATCCACGGACTATAGTCTGTGTTTTGATCAATGGCTCCATTGCCCATAGCTAGGACAAAAGGCGTAGCAGACGTAGATACAGTCTCGGAAAATTTACAAATTAAAATTAATTAGCTCAAGTTCACTGTCACAGTACCTACTTCAACGAAAAGGATATTCTTGTTGCATTGTCATTCAAATTCTTTAATAGCGGAACTAATATGGACCTAAAATTATTGTCTGTTCTTTGCTTAATTGTCGTGAAAACCAGAACAAGCATTTACAGCATACTAACTTTTAGGTACTTATATAATTATCATTATTTATGTAAGTACTTATATGGGCACGTATTTCTGTATGTTTCAAAGCAAAATATAAGGATATTATTGCAAGACCAAAAGTTTATTCTCAACAATCAGTAGGTAATGTATGAATAATTACAGAATTATGCAAATAAGGAATTTTCATATAGTTTTGTCATACCTACAGGAAATTCATTAAACAATATGCAAAGTTAACCACTGATTTACATTTACATGGTACAATATTCTAACTTCTTAGGTATAGATAAACAAAATTCAAAACGATTAACTTTACTGTTAGTATATGTAAAATTAATTAAAATTTTAACGTGTACGTACATAATAACTACATAGAATACGTATATAATATAGGTACGTATACTTATTCTTCAGTTTACCAATTTTTACTGTAAAAAAAATACTATCTATAACATGTGATCAGCTAATCGCAGTCGTAGGTAGGTATACATATTTCTATCGTTGGCAATTGCATCTAATCAAGTAAACAGTAACATAATATGTATATTTTTTTTTTAACGGGGAGACGGAATCCCATAAATGGCAAACTTAGCATAGATTTAGATCATATTATGAGGATGAATAATATCGACAGATAATGATTCTGGAGTTATTTCTTTATAAAAAGTTATTTTATTCACAACCTGCTCGATAGAGAAACATTCTCAAGATAAAGGTAATCAAATCGCTCGGACGAATAACTCGCGTTGCCTTGCTCGCAACCTTTGTCGTGGTCGTGGATTCTTGCCATTGACAATGATCTTGATGTTTTTTATATCGGTCTTGTTTTTTTTAAACAAAAGACAGCAAAAACAAGTAAGTTGATGAATAGCGTGCCTAATGCGATAAAATTTTTGTGTTACTCGTAAGAACGAATAAACAAGTGCGTGGCATTTGATTCATGAAATGCGAAGTAGAACACACACATATGTATATATGTATGTAATATCGTCCACAAATACCGAACAATTTGTATTCCACGCAAGTTATGATTTATGAAGCACTTGTTGTTATTATTCATCACATTTTATATCTAGATACATTCAGAAAACTTACAGAACGATGCGATGATTAGTAGTCTATTGTCACTAATATCACATAAGTATTTGTCACTTATGGGGTAGACCAAAATGAGTACCTATATTTTTGTAGTTCTTTTTCCCTCTAATCGAATATATCCTAATTTTTAGGTACAACTGTCTCAAATTGAAAAACCATTGTAGCTTTAGATAGCCGTATCTACTATCATTTTATCACGTTACCTAAAGTGCAAAAAGTAGATATTCTATAGAACAGATAAAAATATCCCAGTTTATATGCATCGCGAAAGTATAAAGCATATATATATATGCATAGACATCTTCATCATTTATAATGACATAATAAAATGAAATGACATATTCAGTACAAAAACCTAGCCAAATGACTTAATTTTCCTTAACATACTCATGATTACTTCGCAATAAATTGTATGTCTCTTCTCCTACCATATTATTACGAGGTTAGTAAAAAGTAATCCAGAATCGCTACTACTTGAATGTGACGAGAGCGTGTGAGTGTGACTTGTATAATTCGCTTCAATTTTCTCATGTCGTACGGCTATTCAAAGCGAATAGCCGGCTAGCAGCGTGTGAACGACTCGACCTTGCTTTTATGAGGCTGAGGACTTTGTACTAGGTTTTCCTTAAACCCTTGGGCTTGGCATTATCGAATATAGGTAGATTAATATAAGTACTAGTTAGGTGAAAAATGTACCTAGATAATGGATCTATCTACCGTCAATAAACCTAATTATTTGGTCAACAAAAGATATCTACTGGAAATAGATATGATGAAGATATAATTCACAGTAATAGCTAATTATCTATGACAATAGGTACTCCTTTTTTTAGTTCACCATATGGGTAAAATTACAAAATTTTATAACCGTCGTATTGTCTGTATATTTCAGGCTATTTAAAGGTATCTGAAATAGATTGACGACTACTATCTAAATATCTAAAGAAATAATATGATAATTTAGAAATTTTGTAATTTTACCTAGACTGCACTCCTTCTGCTATGTAGTAAGTAAGTACTACTAAGTACTACTACTATTTAATTATAATTCACAGAAATTAAAATTCCCATTTAACTACATGTAAATTAGGCGTTTATCTGTGAAACAGATTGCATCAATTCACTATTAACTTTGACCTAGGTGCTGGCTACTTCGCACACGCGTTCAAATTAACCTTGCCCTGATGATTGTTAGCACGCTTTGTTTATACTCGCAAATGAGTAAACAACGGCTAATTATACTATAAGCAAATTTTTGAAATCCATCAGTTCTAGAATACCAAGAATGTACT
Source organism: Acrobasis consociella (assembly GCA_963555685.1). Lineage (NCBI taxonomy): Eukaryota > Metazoa > Arthropoda > Insecta > Lepidoptera > Pyralidae > Acrobasis > Acrobasis consociella. The sequence continues at coordinate 9,801,868 of OY743115.1, forward strand.
CATACCCTGGTATCGTATCTGGTGATCGGTGCTAAATCTGAAGTATATATTTTCTCCTTCTTTATTAATTTATGAGCTAGGCTCTTGTTCCATTCCATGTCTATTATATGCTAAGCGATCTTAAAATACTATTATTAATTCTGTGTCTTAAGTTAAAACAAGAAATTAATCGATATAACAATACAAATTGCCAGGGCGGCTGCACACCCTTTTGCACGGAGAAAAAAAAAACCACCAAAAATTAAGAAACTGCTTTGTATTTTGCAGTTTTAGTATTATTTACAAAACTTTTGCTGTTTTTGCAACAATTATTATTTATAATCAAAATCTTAGTAATTGTAATTGTATTTTCTAAAAATAAGTATTAGTAAATGTAAAATATTACACATTTTATTTGTTCTTGCAAATCTTAGTAAATTTACGATTGAAGTTGTAATTTTTACAAACCTATTTAGTATTAATTAAAAAGATGATTTATAGTTTCAAGAAATGGTTTTAGTACATGGTAACATTACAAAGTTTTGTAATTTAATCTTATGATTTACTTCAAATTACTAATGTACACTTGATAAAAACTAAATTGCGTCTTATAATTCCAACCAACCATTTAGATTAGTAATCCCAAAGACGCAGCACTCTTGTCACAGGGCGCGTGTGCCGAAACCCACCGCCAAATGTCCGCCATTTAGTTATTGCACGCGGTCGAGATAATATAACACCAGTTTAGCAATTCAAGAAAATTTTCATGTAGTTACTATATAATCAGAAAATTTGATCAATTTAGTAAAATATTCTCAATTTATTCTTAATTATGGATTTACAGTTGTCGATTGTGTTAGATATATAGTCTCTTTCCGTGGTGGAAATAGTGAAAAATAAGTTAAATAAGTATTTAATGCACCACCCCAGTAAAAACCTTACCTTACCTCATTCAGTCTTATACCCCTTTTTTGTAACATCTGTAATTACTAAACTACTTACAACATAAATTACTAAGGCCCAACGCAGACGACAGACTATCCGTGAAGCGGCACGGATTAGTCTGTCGTCTGTGTTGGGCCTAAAACACTCAAAATAAATAATTACAAAACGATTAGTATTTACCTATGACGTCATCATTTTCTATATTACTAATGGACTCTTAAAATTACAAAACAATTAGTATTTACCTGTGACGTCATCATTTTCTATATTACTAATGAACTCATGAAATTACAAAAAATTAACTTATAATAATTACTAATTAAATTTACTAAAATGATTTTTTAATTATTACAACTCATTTGTTGTCCTCGGATTTATGAATATTTTAGTAAAAATTAGTGTATTTTTGTTAGATTTTCGCTCAGTGTGTGGAAATGGCGAATTTTCTTTTATAGTTTTTGACTTTTATTTTAATTTCATTATGCTGTAGTATAATCTAGTATAGCCCGTGGTTCAATTAAATACGGGTATGTCCCTTTTCCAGGTTGTATAACGCTGTTATAATTTAGGAAGCGAACTATTGCGCTTAAAAAAAATAAAAAAAAAATAAAAATAAAAAATCATTTATTGCCAAAAAAAAAGGACATACAGAGCAAACTTCATTAAAAACCTTATTCTACCTTTCTATACTACTCACTTATCCTAATTTAGGGCAAAGGAGTACCTCAGCTTGTGTTACCTCGAACCGAGGCTCGAGGTAACGCTGTTTTACAGGCACCCCTCATCTCCCTGAGATATTGTGCGGAAGGCTATGTTGTAATATGGGGCTAAAGATTATATCTACGTTACAAACAACTTATTAATATAAATTTGTTTCTAAAATTGTGTTTCGCTAGTCTGGTAAATGACAGAATTTCAGAAAAAAAATACCCCACCATACCAGTCCTAACAGTTTCGTATTGTGTCGTCAAATCAAAACTTTAACATAAGGTTAAAAAATAATCTGAGACTGTCGGGGTGCTTATAGTGACACTTCTTAATTTATTGATTTAACACATACTTTCTTATCTCTTTACAAAATGCACAAGGAAGTTATACACCCAAACTTTACTGAAATCAGAGGCGAAAATCTTCATTTATAGGCCATTCACAAAACGGTCAGTTTCTGCCCGAAACGCTATTAAACGCCGTCCGAAATCCCATAAAATTTATGTTCGCGCATGACGTCGTAAATGCAGCCGAAGTGAGGACGAATAAAGCACTCTATAAAAAAGAAAGGAAATTTCTTTGGCACATTCAAGTTAGAACGATCCTCTTCTGTATTTTTTGTACAATATTACATGTTATAATACTCTAGCAGCTGTAAGACTGTCATAAAACGAACTTCTTTATTGTAAGTACGACTAATTCACTCCGATATGGAAGCCATTTTGATTTAATTGAAGCGCAGAACCGCTTATATGTGCACTTAATGGGCCACCTAGATCTTCAAACCCAAAAGTAGGTAGTGCACATCTTGAGACTGAAATGATGACTTCCAAATTGTAACTCTAGATACTAATGTCAAGCAATAGACGTAATGACTTCTGAATTGAAACTGGGCAAACACCAGCCACGCTGAAATACTATAGGGTTTGTAAGACCTGTATAACCTGCATCATTAGACCATGGCCATAAGGAACAAAGGCTGTCCGTATCCGAACGTATTGCAAGATATTCGAATGGATTGCGACACACTCGTGACCGAGCTGCGTGCTGGTCTTACTGTTGCTACACACCGATAAAGACCTAGGTATAGCGCCCCAATAGACCTGTTGATTTCTTCATAGTGGCCTATTAATAAACAGATACTAGTACCGCTAACTGACTCATATGCCAAACAGTTGGATGGAAATTGAACCTTTTTTGTTTTGCCGTACTTTGTAGGTGTGTATTAGTTCATTTTTGCATTGCCTAATCCGCATGAATTCCGAACGTTTTAAAAAATATTATGACTAAATTCTGTATTCATTATCATCATCATCATCATCAGGTCTTTTTTGTCTCCTCTGCAGGAGCACAACCCTCTCTGTACCACCAGAGCCTTATTTTGCCGGAGCAGCCATGGGACTTGGCTTACAATCTCCTCGCTGGCCAGACGGGTTGGAGAGGTCTCATTGATGTTACTAAGCTTTGTTTACATTGTAAAATCAATTTACAATTTATTAAATTCCATAAAATAAATATTTTCTGTCATTTTTAAGTACACCTCTGTGAATGGAGAATAATGCAGGCGCTTACGTAATAGATGTTACTTCCAAAATATGCAGGTCCGGCTTTTGCGACTCAATTTTCGAAATAAGCACTTGATTTGCATGTTCGTTTAGAAAACAATAAACTAAACAGCTTTCCATTGAATCCAATTCCTAAATATAGATCTCCCATAAACATCAAACACTATATAAGCTGATGCATATTTGCCCATCCTTCTTCGGTCATGATATTACGATCAGGGTGATGCAAACAGGCGATTGCTTACTACGCAAATTGGACGCATAACAATCAGAATAGGAATAACGTCAACTCTCCGGCAAAGTCGGCTAATGCCTAAATGACATAGCTATTAAGCGACCGCGTCAACAAAGCGTATTTGCAATCATCACAGCTGCAAGCGTTCCGTACTCAGTACTGTCATTGCATCGTCCCATTGATAAACCTCGCGGGTCAATGACATTCAGTTAGCTTAAGTACCTAATTATGGACTTTCATCTAGGTCTATGATCGTAATCAATAAAGTTTTGGTACAAAACTAGCTTTGTGCTAATTTAGAACAAGCCAGTACATCACACCGTTTAAAAACATCCATTTTTTTTTCGAACCAATATTTGTCTCACTGCTTATCAAAACCCTCCCTCATAGTTTCAATTCTGTTCTTTTATTGAGTGTCATTTTGAAAATAAGTTTATTTACAGTAAATCTCTATGCAGTAGTGAAACATTATAAATAACAGTCAATTTATTGACGATTTCGATATGTAGATAACATACATTACTTGGATTCGAAAGCTAAGATATCTTTTTCAGATTATCTGAAATGTTACTATGACATAATATTACTCAAAGACTACATATAGATCAAACTTGGATTAACATTTTATAGATTACCCAACAAAATTACGTAGGAGATATACAATTTATTTAACTATTCTTTGCGCAACCAAATTCATAGAAAGCATGACGCTAATTACAAATAAATTGTGTGAAATTACGCAATCGAAGCCGATTTTGTTGTAAAATAATTTGTAGTGAATTCTGCCAATCGACAACGACATGTTATACCTGTACGAAAATTCGAATCTGTTCGTTTAGAGTTGATAATTATTATAATTCGTCTCAGACTATTACTTAATTATTGCAAACAGAATGGCGGCCGTCGCTCATCTCCCACTTTCTTATTGGCACGAAGTACGCAGTTGAAGTCAACCGCGGACCGGATGCGCAAGCGGACGCAGCGGCTATATATTGCTATTCCGTTCTGAAATGCGCTTCAAATGAGTCTTTTGGATTACTAATTGTTTAAAATTATATAAGTTTTTCAATAATTAGCAGGCCGCAATTTATAATGAGTTTAGAAGCCCTGAATTTATCAACTCTCAGCAAACAGACATTACAGACCAATGAAAACTTTGAAAAAGGTCAAGATATGTGTAGCATATCTTTCATTAAATCCAAAATTATGCCTCCCGTGAATAAATTCTTAAAGAAATTTCAGTTACGAAAATTGCCTAAAGATGTAGAAAGTATAAAACTTTTTCCTTCATTCGACATTTGCAGACCGGCTTCGTTGCGCTATGTTTAAAATATGATATTTAAAAAAAACTATAAATATATTCTCTTGTCCATTTGTGCTGTACACCTTTAATTTTCTTTTCATTTAATTCAAATTTTATTGATAGAGACGTTATTAACAGTATACATTTCTTCCTCTGCATAATCGATTCAAAGAGGTACGTTGCGTAACTGACGGATGGAACGAATCAAGACTAATGCAACACCGCGTTTCCTGATACGACGAGCATTGTGAAGCAGTGTCGGCCGGTGTCGGACTCTTTGAATGCTTTGCTTTCTTTCATCAACATCTGTTTGATGAAATTTATGGCTCTACACGTAGGTACTTTCTAGTAAATTTACGGTTTTTTATCAGGCAAGAACTATCATTTCTTTTTTGTAGTCTAATTCCTCCTCAGAAAGTCATAGAAAATGTTACTATAGCTTTCCTGTGACTGAATTTTAATTTCGGGATACTAACGTTCACTCTAAGTAATCTCCAAAGCTCACTTCTTCTTCACTAATCTTCAAAGGCATCCGATATATAATTTGTAGCTTAAAGTTTTTAGCATTCAAATGGCCATCGGACCACTTGATAATTGCAACTGGAATTGCGTTGCGTAGCATAGTCGTGCGTATAATTTAAGAAACTTAAAAGCGCTGCGGCATTTATATCAACGAAAATGGAGTGGAGATGGGCAAGGCACGTTTCACGTACTCGTATATATATGAGTGCAGAGCGATAGACCAGAAAATTGAGACTCATAGAGACAGCAAAAAGAAGAACCACCACAAAGATTTATCGATAATATCGGAAAATTATGGAGAAAGTGGAGACAGAAATAAGTTTGAAAAATCCAAAAGTGCACGCCTCATAAAGTTCTTTAAAAAAACAGTAGCCCTCCGAGAGTGCCTATAGAAGTGAAAACTCGAACAATAATCCCGTGAGTTTTTTTTTTAATCGTCAGAAAATATTGTCATGGGGCTTACGGATAATCTGATCATCATCTGATAATACACATAACAAACGCGTGATACACGCTCGCTGACCAAAAATAGGTCTACAGGTTTTTTTTTTTGTAAGTTATGCAAGACAAATATTTTCTACAACTATTATATGTCTTTATAAAAGGGTTTTATTCATATGTCCGTGTTTATATTGTTGTATTACTGCCTTTTGAATATAATAAAGACAGTTTAATTCCAGAAAAATGCTTGACCCTCACATGTTGAGAGTAGAGCACCACCTCAAACCAAAACCAAAGGCTGAATATAATGAAAAGCTACATGCGCGATGCATGTGGAATTGTGGAAACCCCAACATTATTGTTCGAGCGTGTACGATCGGAAACGTAATTGCTGCAAATTGAACGACCATGAAACACATTATTACACAGATCTGATGCAAGTACAGCCATGAGAACGTGGCCGGCTGGATCCGCAAAGAATATATTTTAGGCGTAACTGGTTGAAATTTGAAAAACACATTGAATTTTCCAGCACACCACATCCGGTAGTCAAAGTTTTAATATTTCAGTTCAATATGTAGCTAGCTAAACTTTAATTTTTATTTGTGGTATTTAACAGGATATTTGATTTATAACACACTGATATTTTCGCTGTATGGTTTCCGGCAATTGTAGAATAGGACCACTCCAAGTCTTTTCGTGGATGTTGTAGAAGTCGGCTTAAGAAATACAAGCTAAACAAAGCAAATTAACATCAATAGGACCTCTCCAACCCATCTGGCCAGCGTGGAGAGCGTAGACCAAATCCTCTGGCTGCTCTGGCCAAGTATGGCTTTGGCAGTACAGAGAGGGTCGTGCTTCTGCTATGGAGACTAAAAGACCTGATGATAATGATGATGATAACACTGATATTTAAAATTTTAAAAGTCCTAAATGGTTACACTGGTTTATTATGACCATTGAGCATGATACAATAACGAATTATCTTCAAAGCTATTTTATCCAGATATTTTCAAGTTATGGAATTACTTTATTCTCCTTCGTCTCTCCATCAGAAACCTAATGTTACATCTTTTTAGGGGTCTCGTAATGTACGAATGTACGTTGTTTTGTTCCTTGATTTAATAGTCTTATTGTTTAATCAATACACTCATCAGTAATCATCTCGCTCTTTATTACACTCCTGTGATAGAATAAATCTTTGGCCTTCACCTATAAGATTGTCCTCAGTCCCATATTAGGAGAGGGCGCGTTATCGGCATCCTAATGCGATTGCATTGTCATAATAAGGACGAGGTTTCTGCGCAATCAACTATAATTCAGAAAATTAATGGAGAATGAAAAAACTACAGATATAATTAACACGTCATAAATACGTACCTATAATAATTTGCTGAAGAAAAGACGTAGTTGAAACTGGGCTAAAATGGAACTCTGTAGAGTGGACCTGACAATTAGGCTAATAAAAAAATTTAAAGAATCTTTTGGATCTGGGTATAAGTAAACTGTACTAGTACTAGTAGCATAAAAAGAAAAGACTTGCTTGTTTGTTTGTAATTGATAAACTCAAAAACTACCTTTTTGACTTAATTTTTTATTTTATATAGTATACTTTGCATAACACCGGGAGAATCATGCTAGTTTACGAAAAAAAGAGAGTAAGATGATATGGCTATGCCAAAAATGGGACACAGTATAGCCTAGCAAAACTTAAAATATATATAATAGAGCTGAGGTTCGATTGACAGAAGTGCAAAAAACAGCACCCCAAACATAAATCATAATAAATAAGGTCATGATAACTTACGATACGACGAAAATGCTTTAACAAGTAGATTTTTATGGATATACACCCAATCTTTGAATTATAGTTTACCTGAAAATAAAAGAAATATTTGATTAGTATATTAGTTGAGGTCCATAGTCTCTGCCTACCCCTGCGGGAAACAGGCGTGATATTATGTATGTATGTATTAGTTAACAACTGCACACGCTAAGTGAAAACTATATTTTCTGTAGATGATACTCTGGAGCAAATAGTCTAATTAACTGTGTTTGTTTAGTCTTCCTTGGTTGCGAGTGCACTACAAAAAGTCCTTGGTCTCATAACAATTAATGTTGACGTGATATCCGATTTCATCTCCGTTTAAACACTTAGTACAATTATTCATAATTGACGTAGATTAAGTCAAGTGTTTAAATTAGTTAGTTAGCCTAGAACTGTGCTGAACCCCTCGGTAACCAGTTGACTGATTTTGCAGCTCATGTTCAAAAGAAAAATCTTGTTTATTGTACCCACCAAATTTCATCGAAGTGCCGGATTTTCCAAATAAGCTCCAAAGGGGTGCGCATTGTCTTACATAACTTTTTAACTCATATCATCGGAAGTCCGAAAATATTTCTCAAACCATTTTAAATCATAATGATCATTCGTCATAAAAAAAAAATCTAATGATTTTAAACTATAATCATTGGAATTCATTTCACACAGACGATTCAAAATGAGTTTAGTTGGGACCATTGAGTTCAAAGAGTTAAAGAACATTGGGTTTACATCGATGACCTTTGTGTTATACAACGTGGGGGGACATACCCGCAATAAATTGAACCACGGTCTATACTAGATCACTATAGTATAATGATAATAAAAAACAGTCAAAAAAAAACAAAAAAAATTGTCATTCCCATACAAATTGCCCAGGCGGCTGCACACTTTTGTATAGAAATGCCGATTTTTTTTTACTATTATTCTCTTTCTAGTATAGTCCTTGGTTCGATTTATTACCAGTAACTATGTCCGTTCCACGTTGTATGTAATACACCGAATATATGCCACTGATAACCTTGCCCTGTAGACACCTGATTGCGTGTAATTGGTTGTTTGTGTGTATGCATCGCACGTACGTTTTCCGACGTGTTACGCAGTGCAAGCGAGCGATTTGAATGATAATCGTGTTTAATTGATACGGGTCTATGTTTGTTGGCAGGTTTTATCTATCATGGGATCTACAACATAATCCGCTAGTTTCCAACAAGTCGTGACGTTATAGTTTATTGGAGTCAAATAGTGTTTATGATATCAGGTATTCTAAATATTACGGTGAAATAATATTTCTAGGTCTATTTTGAAAATAGATAGGATCAATGAACAGTAACAATATTTTTAAGTTTTACCTCATCATCATATCATAGCCCTATTTTGGTAGATATTTATTCGAATCAGCACTAGACTAGGTAGTTGTAGAAACAAGACTCGTTTGTGTTTGACACGGGTACGTTCCAATACTTCCAGTGGCTGTTTTTGGAAACAAATTGATAAATCATAAACAAGGTGATATACTTACTTTAAATTCTACTAAGGAAGAAGATTAAGATCACTTTAAAATTATTTTTCAAATAACCGTTGACAGTGTTATTGGTTTTTTGACTATTTATTACTCTGTTATATATATTAGTTATTGGAAAAATAATTGTTTCAATGTATTATACAAAATTACGCTTTCGTTAGTTTTGCGAAAGTTTACAATCTAGGTAATTTCTATTTTGAGTATGAAACCAAAATTACATTAATTCTACATATTAATGAACAATTGTTTCAATGTATTATACAAATTAACGTTTTCGTTAGTTTTGCCAGCATAATATTAAGCGAAATACAAAGTTTACAATCTAGATAATTTCTATTTTGAGTATAAAACCAAAATTACATTAATTATATATACTAGTTATATATAACAAAGAATAATTGTGTCAATGTATTATACAAATTTACGCTTTCGTTAGTTTTGCCAGCATAATATTTAGCGAAATACAAAGTTAACAATCTAGATAAAGAAATAAAGCACATCTAGGTTCGCGTGGCTAGGAACAATGAGTTGTTTATAACCCGGCTCTCGTCGGATCCAGGTCAAGTGTGAGCCGCATATAAACGGTATGCAGCAATTACTCCGACAGGTTTACACCGAATCTATGACGAGAGCGTGACCTTTCCATATCATGACTGACTATGCTAAACTAGTTATATGTTGGTATTATTATAGATTTTCTGTGCAGTTTTAGTTTTGAGTGGAAAGAAGCTCCCATGCTGGTCTGGGAGAAATAAAAAAAAACTTAGAATGTACCAGCTGCTTCTCTTCTGACGCAGATCGTAAAAGCCGATCGAGGGAATGGGCAAAAATGCAAATCATGTTAACAGGCGATGCGGCTAGCAACCCATCACTGTATTGATTGCTTTTCCATCTTCTCGCCCACCATGACGCTAAAAGTGGCTTTTGGGTCTTGCGGCCCCGGGCTCTGCATAGAACCGCAAGACCCAAAATGCTCTGTCTGCCCCATTAGGGATAAAGACGTGATTGTATGTATGTTTGTGAAAAGAAGCTTGAAGTCATGAGGTAAGAATTACGAGCAAGTTCAAATGTTATGATTCAAGAAGGCATTTTGAAGTAGAGACAATCATTTGAACGAAGTTTTATAAAAAGCTGGAAGGTTATCTTGTCATGCATATGTACTGTTTTTTAATATTCTAACAAAATATGCTGAAACTATTTTGAGGGTGAATTCAGTATGTGATAGTGAACAACTTTCCCCACGGCACATATGTCGAAATATGAAAAATAATTTTTGGCTTTCTATACAAACTCGGATGAACTGATCACTTACCTTGTATGAGAGGCCAAAAATTAAATTTCATATTTCGATACATTTTTCTTGGGGAAAGTTGTTCAGTATCATGGACGGAATTTACCCTTAAAATAGTTTTAGTATATTTTGTTAGAGTCTTACATCTACACTAATATTATAAAGAGGAAAGATTTGTTTGTTTGTTTGTTTGTTTGTTTGATTGTATTGAATAGGCTCCGAAACTACTGGATCGATTTTAAAAATTCTTTCACTGTTGGATAGGTATGTTATCCCTGAGTGACATAGGCTATGTATGTACCACGGGCGAAGCCGGGATGGACTGCTAGTCTTATATAAATAGGTCTGACAGTTAGACCTTATATAAGATGTTCTAAAACTGCATCTAAATTCCTTATACCTTTCCTATTTTTCATATATATGTCGGTCTTATGAATTGTTAAATCATTTTCAGAAAAATAAGTTTTTCTCATAGAGGATATTAAAAAACGATGTTTTTTTCATAGTTAGGAAAATGGGTTTTGTACATAACGTGCAATGCGCTTACATGTTTCCTATAACTGTCACACAAATCACCAAAATATTTTCAAAAATTAAATTTAATCTCATCAAACAGAGTACGAATCACTGTTTTGAGTATTATCTTATTCAACACGCGGTAAGATCACTTCAGCACACATTGTGACTAACAATAAACACCGAGGTCTCCGGGGAAATCTAATGCCTTCTTGCGGCCCAGAAAGTATCAATCAGGCGAGAGCATAACCGGTTTATCAAAATAAGGGTATTTCCTTTGACCATTCTGTTTTATTTTTATATGTTTTTATATATCTGTTTTATCTTACATAATGAAGATGATAATAAAAACTTTAAACTATAAATGTGTAAAGTTAATTTAAGTAAGTACTCGGAAAAGGAAAATTTCATTAAAATTTAAAAGAAATATGTTTCTAGACGTTTTAAAGTCGGCATTCACAACTACGGAACCCGACACTGCGCGTGACCCGACACGCACTTGGCCAATTTATTTATAAATAAAATAAAAATATACTACATTAATCTGTACTGTATTGTAGTGAGTTTTTTTTATCTTTAAGTATTTTAGTTTTTAAGAAAATTTATTATATACATTTTTTCTTATGTATTTTCACCACCAACAATTTTCCCCGATCTTATATGTATTATATTTTATTTCATTTTGATTGAATGTAGTTTTTAAGTTATTCCTTAAAATACTTATGTAATGTCATTAATTACATATAATAAAAAAGTAAGCAAGTTGTAGGATTTCATCGTATTAACAAATCATCATACCGACATGTCACACAATCCCTACTTAGAGCCCATACAAGTTTACGTAAATTCAATCAACGCAAATAAGATGATATAAGTATGTAGATGTTATAATTTTAGTATGTTTCTTTGGGTTGGATTTCCTAAAAGGTCAGAAATAGGTACATCATACATTTATTCCTTCAGATATTTTTTTGCAGTGCAAACTCAAGATTAACTTCTTTTTATTTTACGTTGCCAGAAATAACTATTAAAATACGTGAGCATGAAGTAGATCACTGCGATCGTACATTTCACACCAATTTGATGGTAGTAAAAGATTGTGTTTTAACTTTAACGTTACATTACGGGTAAATGCACGAGTCAATCTCAACCTTTACTGTCAAGGAACTAGGTCGCGTTTCGCATTCGTGGCGAATCGGTTCGCTTCAGACCCGCACTTCTTATTGTCTCAGTGGTCTGTGGCCAGTCCTTCCGTTTACATTAACTATTTTCTCGTTTTTTGTTCCGTTTTCAAAGTTTAAATGAATTCCGACAAAAAATTTGGAACCCGCTGTCGCTGACGTGTCTCGTTGATTATTCTAGTTTAAATCGCTGTGTTAGGTAATAGTATGCTTAACTTTTTATAAACAAGATAACCTAGATAGTTTTTTATCGTTTTGTTTTTACAAACTTTCTTTTGTTAGAACTAAGATTAACTTTACGTCTATACAAACTCTAACATCCGGTGATTTCTGCTACAGTTTGTATTTGTCAAATATTGTTCTGTCCAGTCAGCCGAAGCCTTTTTTTATCTTTAAGCAAACACGAAAATAATCTGTTTTCGTTGACTAAATAGTTACAAAAGGACTATTATCGATTTTACAGCACACATCGGTTGTTTACTTAGGACGTGTCGCCTAAGTTGTCACATCTGGGTCAGACCCATCACATATGGCAAAAAGGGATTAGTTGCTGAGTTACTATGTTATGTAGAGTGAAAGTCACCCTTGGACCTTGGTTTCTTGGATTTATTTGAAACATTGTTATTATTGTGTTCTTTATTTTCATGGCATGGCAAGTATATTATTTTAATTAAGCCATTCGAGAAGCCTTAGAAATAGCTTAGATATTCTGTAACTTTTTTGTAATACATTACACATTTGTAATAAAGTTCATGATAAAATAATGTGTTTTATCTACACGTACCAATATAGAGCAAAAAAATTTGGGTCGTGGCTTTGGAATGAGTGTATTCAGCATTAATAATTTTCTAAGTAGGTAGGAAGCTAGGTTTGTAGGTACCTACAGTATACATATAAGTAGCAAGCAGACTGTCACCACCATCCTTAACATGACGTCTGCAAATCTCCCTTGGCTCTGTCTTTACCTTAACGCTAGATCCTGTAAGTATTAACCTTAAACTATAAAACTTAATTATGTATTAAACCATAAAATATTTAAAAAAAATGATATTGGTTTACTGCGACGATATCTATGTCCGACTTTATTCAATTTACAACCAAAACAGTTTATGAAATCTATAACGCAACGCTATGATCATAACAATTTTCCGACAGTGGTTTACCGTTATGAGTATCTATTACGCCCGATAGCCAAAACTATTTCAATCCATTACAGCCGACGGCAGACAATATGGGCAATAAAATTTATCGATTAAAGGTTTCGAAAGGTTATGGATGTATCAAGGTGATAGAGCCACTTGTTGTTATTTTATTGATACTTAGATCAAGAAAACTTTTTATATCGTAAACTGTTAATTAATACATAGAAATACATACATACATGCATACTATCACGTCTTTATCCCTAATGGGGCAGACAGAGCATTTTGGGTCTTGCGGCTCTATGCAGAGCCCGGGGCCGCAAGACCCAAAGGCCACTTTTAGCGTCATGGTGGGCGAGAAGATGGAAAAGCAATCAATAAAGTAATGGGTTGCCAGCCGCATCACCTGTTAACATGATTCGCATTTTTGCCCATTCCGTCGATCGGCTTTTACGATCTGCGTGGGAAGAGAAGCAGCTGGTACATTCTAAGTTTTTTTTTATTTCTCCCAGACCAGCATGGGAGAAAATGTACATACATAGAAAAATGTTAAACAATTGATTGGCAGCATATACTTGCGTTTACAGGTATACAACGTAAAAAAGACAGACCCGAAATAAATCGTACCACGAGCTATACTAGATCACTTTAGTATAATAATAATAAAATAACAGTCAAAAACTAAAAAAAAAACATTGACTTTTCCATAGAAAAGTCAAAATATTTTTGCTTTTTTGACTGTTACTTTATATTCATTAAGGTGTAGTAATCTAGAGCATGTGGTTTGAATTATTACGAATTTGTCCCTTTCACGTTGTATGTGATGCTTTTAAACAAAAAAAGTAACTTTTTTCGGTAATTATTGGGTGTAATCATAGAGAAAATAAGATATAAAAAATATCTACAACAAAAAAAGCAAAAGTTCAAACGGAAAACATCATTATGATACGACCAGTCCAAAAGAATTGGAGTGAACAAAAAGAAATAGGAAAAAAGGATTGTGTGATATGAGTGATTGATTGACGATGGGTGTAGGGCATCTGTCAATAGTATAAGCAAATTAACGTTCTATGAGCCCATTTAATTAATCCTTATTAATATTTTAACCGTACATGGAATTTCCATGTAAACGTTTAATTTTTATTTGATTAATTCCACCTCACATTTTTGGTACAGGACATAGTCTTTTTGTTCTTGATTATGGTTTTTTTCAACATAATTTTTACGGACTTTGTTTCTTTAGATAAAATATCTACACACGAGCGAGAAAAAAAGAACTGCACTGACATAAAAACATAGAGTAAACATAGAGTATCATAAAGTGAAATAAACTATACAAGCTTCAATAAACGCAATTTTATTAACCGTAGGGTTAAAACTTACACGAGAACCAGGTCAGGTGGTTAGTACGCACCTGCCTGAGCATGCCGGTTAGCTTTCTTACGCCGGTACCCGTTATACTTGTTGGAAGCTTTGATACCATTCGCAAGTAACGTTACTTGTAGTAAGGCAGACGTTGTAAAACCTTTGCAGTGATTGCGAAGGGCTTTGAGCATCACCGTGTTCGAAACAGTCGTTTTTAAGTTCGAAATTAAATTGATTTGTGCTTTCCGTGAGATAGCGTCATTAAAAATATTTAATTTTATAATCAAATATTACGCGGTTTTTTAAATACATACATATTAAAAAAATTACGTAAGAACTTATACATACATCGTGGCTTAGTAGGTCAAAAACGGATGAACCGACCTTGTTCCTACATTTTTCGCTTTATATTATTGAATATCTTGAAAATGCATTAGGAATGTAGTTCAAGCTATGAAAAGAAAAAAGGGAGTCATTTTATGTTACATATAAGTTAAAAACTAACAACTGAGATTATCAAATTCTGCAGAACGTGCTATTAATCAATAAAATCGTATTGAGTGTACTAATCCGATAACTTCTTGTACTTACACGATTTATATTGCGAGGTAAAGTGCATTAGTCTAAATAACCATACTAACCTCATAGTTTCCATGACACATATACCCTTACGGGCAACAACTAAGTCTAATCACGAGCTTGTATTGCAACCATATAAAGAAAGTATTATTCTAACTAGATTCCAAATGACACTTTAAATAAGTCACTTTACAAAAATGGACTAATGTGTTGTCCCACTGGCTCTCCTGCACGTTGTGGCATTTTATGCATCACCGCTGATATGAAGAAGGATGAGGAAAATAAACCAAATAATGTGCTTTAAGACAAATATACTGGAATACAATGAACTATAGTATACTACATAATAAATTTATTTAACGCATTACTCATTTGTTTACGAGTTAGCCGCGTGGCCTAAGCGCAGATTTTGACAGTTCCACCGAAACCCCGCTGTTTTCGGGATACAGATACATTTTCACGTCTATATCCCTGACGGGGTAGACAGAACCCAGGGCCGTTAGGCCCAAAGGCCATGCTTAGCGTGGTGGTGGGCGTTAAGATGGAAACGGAATCAAAATAGTGATGGGTTGCTAGCCGCATCGCCTATTATCATAATTCAAATCTAAAATGATAATTTCGGGATAAAAAGTATGATTTATAAAATTAAGTAAACCAAGTTGGATGTAGTGAATGTGATTAGCTTTATTTTTCTTTAAATAAAACAATTTTAAAGTGTGTCACTATATTTTTGTTAAATAGTCAAAGTTTAATTATCCCATTGCATTTTTCTTTATAAGTTTAGATCAATTTCTACTAAAACTCAGTTAAAATCCAACAAATTGTCTGCAAACAATTACTTACAGCGCAAATAAATTGCTAAAACATAATTAAATAGATTTTTTGTACTTGTAAAAGAATAAAGCTATAAATCCCGGTAGAGTTCCAAGAGTCTGCAAGCTTTGGTGTGCTTTCATTGGCACCGTGGTATTGCTCTCATGGGATAGCTTTAATTTGCACAAATTGCTCCAGTGGGCCTTTGCGTATTTGAATCGCAAATTGGCTTACGTTTTAATGATTTTATTAAATTTTTATTACCGAAACAAATTGTTGCTGTTTAAAAAAAAAAAACCTGTTCTAATATCATATATAAGACACAATATTAAACTAATTGAATAGTAGAAAAAAGCTTGAATGAAAATGAATATTTGAATGAATATTCACGCCTATAATTAAACCTATTTACCTATGTATGTATAAAATATCTGCACTGAGATTAAGTGCATTGGTCAAAACAAAGGAGAAAATATTTTAATCCTGTTTTTATTATTTATTAGTTTATTGGTTGTTTTCTTTTCTTGGGATACTTTTGGGGTTAAACGGACAGATCTAAGAGGAAAACGGCTATAAGTTGTAAGGAACTCCGTTCGCTGTTAATTACTTTGTGCCAGTTAACGAAGTGCTAACTCGTAATGTGTATGCAAGTCTTTCTGGTTCGTTTCATAAATTGCTTCATAATCCTATTTTGTCTTAATATCCCGTCCATGGAGAAGTGTAGCTACATGTTTTGTTTGGTTACGTACCTACTTAAAATGTGACTTTTTAACCAACTTCAAAAAAGAAGGAGGTTATCAATTCGATTGTATGTTTTTATTTGTATGTATGTTACGCGATATCTTCGTCAGCAGAGGACCGATTCTGATGATTCTTTTTTTTTATTTGAAAGCCTTACTACAAAGTTTGGTCCTGTATCAATTTAGTAAAGATATGATGAAGAACTTTAGAGGTGTTATTGTGGAAGAAACTCCTGAAAGAAAATGAAGTCGGTTGATTTTATTTTTGTTAAAAAAATAATAATTATATCCTTAACCTATAATTAGATAAAGGCCATTTTCCAACTTGCCATGGCTAGGGATCGCAGAACCTCGACATAAAATTATTTATCAACTGTTTAAAAATAAAATGAGTTCTAAGAGCGTTTGCTTTTGAGACGTCTTAGAGGAATACTTATTAACTATCAAAAAAATAATCTTGTCAAAAAGATTCCTTTCCAGCATCACCTGTAGGTTGACTGGTAGAAAAGGCCATTTAAATGTATTGTAATAAAGTTAATTAAATAAATATTTTCATCTCCTTTTTTAATTTTATTTTTTATATTCAAGAATTAAGATATTCAGAATAAAAAATGTGGACCTAATTTAAAAACTCATAATCCGATTATAAATTAAGGTAAATTTAATAAAAAATGTTGGACTATTACCAAACCTAAGTTTTATAATAAAATAACATAAAATAAAAATAAACAAACTAAGTCAGCTGTGAAGTTGTTTCAAAAGTCTCTCCTGTTAGACCGGCGAGGCCGCCCTGTCATGCCCGTTATTAAGGGCCGCATGAAAATAGTACGAGATGATGAATGTCGGCACATGTCAAATTAGTTTGTGGTTAAAACTGGCATGCTTTGATATTCGTGCACATTAGCGTATATCCACTTCTTCAAATAAATATACACTATCGCCGACATCTAGCATAAACAAGTAGAGTCATAACTAAAAAGGAAAAAGAAATAAATAATCTGTAATCATGTTTTTTAAGAAGAACGTAAGTTGTGATGTTTATTTTATTTATTTATTTAACTTTATTACAATGCATGTAATTATCATTTAAAATTGAAACTACAGTTGTAACCATAGTCGATAAGAAAGAAAGAAAGTGCAAAATCCGAAAATAGAGGTTTAATTAACGATAGTCTATTTTGTATAATAAATCATTGTTCTAAATCTTATTAGATTTCTTTTAGTTCATAATTTGGATATTTCAGGTTAGGTATAAATATACACAATTTTTTCACGTATTCTAAGAAATATGACCTTCTAATACTGCCCAACGAAACGAATAACTTATGTTTTCAAAAAGAACAAACAAATGTGATTAAGCACTTAGCTGAATATTGCATCAACCGAAGGGCGAAGGGCGGATGTACTGTCAGTCTCATGCTCAATTAGGACAAGTTCAAGAGTTGAAAATTCCGTATTGTTCCGCCGCCGTGCCATTTATCATACATATGCCTACACTACACGCAAAGCTTGGCCATTTCACCCCTATGGGAATAAACAACGCTTTTACATTGTGTGGCGAAAGCTACAATTTTCAGCTTTTTTATTTTTGTTAGGATATAAGCTGAACTAAATAAAGTTGAATATATACCTGTATTTTATTCAACTTTATTTATTTAAGTTACATACAGTTACAGCAGGTATGTTGCAGGTTTCTTACTTTATTTTTAAAGTATTCATATATTATTTTTGTCTAAAAACATTTTAACTTTAAATTAAATAAAGAAATTTGCATAATTATAAGTTATTACATTTCCGCTGCACAGGTGCCCAAAACACTAGCCGTGTTATCATCACCCTGACGTGATATCTTTCGTATTGATGGTTTGTATAGGTATGCAGTTATATGTAAAGACACAAGCTTGCTTTGTTTTTATTTTCCCAACTAGCTCCGCGCCTAAAGTAGCCTATGTGTTAATCCAGGGCGTCAGCTTCCTGCACACTAAATTTATTTATTAAGTGAAGTAACAAACTTACACACACACACACACAAACTTTCGCCTTTATAATATTTGTGTCATTAAATTACACTTACGTGCTAGTATAATGTCGAAATGTTAATTACCTGTAACAAAAACATGCACATTAGTCCGTTTGTTTCTTTACCTATGTAAAAATTATATTTACTAATAGAACATTATTTATTGTCGATTGAAAACAATATTCGTAAGATATGAGCTTTTGACATATATTTTACCTAACCCGGAAAGTTTTTTACTAGTATAAGTTAGGTAAACATTAACCACCACATTTATAAAAATTATATAGTATAAAGCTCTTTTCTATGTCAGTTGATTCTTAAATTGGTAATAGATTAATTAAGCACCGCATTTTTTTATGAATATAAGTGTATAACTCTACCAGATTATTAACACACAACTACTAAAACTTCCTTTATACCACACTGATTAATAATCTTAACAAAAATAGAAATTAATTTAGAACTACATAATTTACCGGACCGATAAAGTAGGCTGTTCATAAATTAAGAGCCGGCGCGGACGCATATCTTTTATTACTTGTAGTGGCGCCTTCACGGCGTCAACCAAAAATATCCGCTCGTTAGTCAGGCTGTTCCCGGATTAAAATTATTATTAGTCAACAGTTTGTACTGTACGAGAATTAAAAGGTTATTTAGTTCAAATTTTAGGACGTTATCTTACATAGTCCTATGTGTGTGTGACTATGACAGCCCTTGAGAATGCAACATATTATAGAGTAAGATGGAGTTGTAATTTTTTTTTTGTAATTGTTTCTTTAGCCTTTTTAGTTAATAAGTTTATTTTAGTTTAGGTAGGTTATTTAGTTTTTAGTTAAATTAATTATTATTTTATGTTTTTTTAACTGTAAAATTATCGTGTCACTGCAATTGTTGAAAATATACCTATATCGTTGTACAACAACTAAAAAAATAAAATTTATTTACGTGTACGATTTTAACTCGATCGAACACTAAAATTAACACTTAGCATACAGTAAGTATGTAAGCGAGGAAACCTTTGGATAAGAACTAAATAACATATATACAAATGTAAGATGTAAGTCACTTTATAACAAACTCTATGTTGTAGTAGAGCTTAAGACGATAAAGTTTATTTTATTTTTATTATTATAAATTATTATACCTTTAGTTCAATTTATACTTTCGTACTCTATACTAGCAGCATAGCCAGTCTCAGAATTTACTCCTAACTCAAACTAATTATAAATGTTTCGAAAACACAATTAATAATTCAAACCCCGCATCAAATTCATGAAGTTGTGCTCTAATTCATGAAGTTCTATGGAAAACAGCTGTCAATTAATTAAATCGTACATTTTTGATGCTCCGCTGGCCGCTTTAGCACTCCCCACAAACTTCCAAGTATAACAACGAGTAACTGAGCTTAAATTTTTACTTTGTGCATTTAACTCGGGAGTTATGAAATTAAAAGATTTTCAATAACAAGTGAATCGAGAAAACCCGAAACCATTGGAAATCCTTGGAGAAAGCCTATTTCAGCTTCATGTCAAAATAATAAAGCCTTTAGAACCTATACAGAGCTATTTTTTTGTTCTACAAACATAGCCCATGATGTTTGACATGACATCAAATGTTATCTAAGACAAACAAAGCTCAATCCATCAAAAAAATAATCTTAAAACAATTCAGTTAGTTCTTTATTGCTACTAATTTTCAATTAAGTATATATATATATATATATGTAGAAGTTATACGTATAAATTTCATTAGAAATACGAAGCACCTATGTACTATATTTACTGTTAGAAATGTTTTCTTCGTAAATTTTCAAGTGTACATACACCAATAAAATCAAAATAAATAAATTTTTCATTAACAAAATACCTATAAAGTCTCATTCCACGCCGTCATTGTAATAAATTAATTCAAAACCATATCCTTCGACTTATGCAATAATTCGGAAAAAAATAATTTAAAATGTATAACACAGATTTCATTTAACATTTATGGCCATTCACTATAAATGTAATCTAAGAATTATCAAATCTAGCGTAACTGTGGACAATGGGCTGTATTGTAATGGCGAGCTGAGTTGTCATTACCTTCCTATTACCGGCGTTTAACGATGCAATCAAGGCAATGAACCGTGCCCATGATAAGCGTTACAGTTATTGCCAAGGGAATGATAATCAAAATAATGCCTGAAGCATAAATACTACTTATCCGTAGATTTTTTTAAAGACGCGTGTGCGGAGAACACTATTAAGAACGAAGTTACCCACTCAAACGTTGCGAGTTCATCGATATTATCGCCGAGCGCTAGCTGAGCGCACAATTTCTATCGGTCGACTCTTATCCTTACAAAAATTCATAGATTTCGTGCCTCACACGACTATTGAGCATATTGGAAATGAATCTACGGAATTCGAAAAAATACTGTCGAAAAAGTCGAGGTATGGAAAATATTAAAAAATAAAACTACAATATTGAATGATAATTATTTTATTCTTAGATTAACATAAGTATCCTCGACATAACGCCTGTGAATAAACAAATTGCAATCGTTGTCTTTTTTACTTTTTTCTAAAAGGTTAGGTTACAGGACAAACCCTAAACCCGTCCATCGTCTTTGTTTTAGGCTCAAATTGTAGGTGACTGAATTGTATAGAAAATTTTCTCTTAAATTTTTGATATCATTCCTCGTTTCCAAAATATCCAGCACTAAAATCAAAATTTCGGAATAAATTTGATGTTTTTTCATTTTTCACCATTTCGGCCATAACTTTTTAGGTTTTGACTTTCTCGAATAATTCTTTTTGCACCTTACACCTTTCATAAATACGCGTCTTTTGAGATTTCTTGAATATCATATCTTCACAACCCTCCGAGATATAAGGGAGTCGCACTTTTTCGTGAAATCCGAGCCAACACAGGAGCAAACGAAAAAAAATCCAATGTCAAAACAATTATGATATCAAGTAATGTAACATAAAGAATAAGCATACACATTTACTAACATTTAAATTATTAAGGCTTTTAACTAACTACTAATAAATCGAATCGAAACTCCTGTAGAATTTCTTGAAACAGTCATTGACTTGCAAGGAATTCAAAAATAATCTCGTCGTATATCATCATGTGATTCCAGAGTTTCATTGTTCGTCAGTTGCTATAGCTAATTACAAGTACCTAAGCATTACCTGAACGATTACAAAAAGATTACATAAAACAATTGCGTACCCAAGAACAATACAATCTTCGCATGGCCGCGTCACTAATCAACAGTGGAATTCCTCCAAAGCATTTGATGCATTCCTGACCCAACAGGTACCAAACAATAATTGTTTCGATACAGCTACCAAAAGGGAACACTTAGTTCACATAATAAAACCTCCAGAGGAATTTCTGATTAAAATACGTACGGACAGTCAGGTCGTGGTACTAGATTAGTTCCGCGTAGACTATTTTTCCGCCTTCCGTTCGGTACTAATAGAGTTTGGCGTAACGCATTTTTAAACGCGACAGGTCACATTCAGAGTGCCTCTTCAATCTTCTGATATCCAATATCTGACGCTTTGTAACACAACCGATAAAAGCATTTTGAAGCGAATTCGCTTGGCGTGTTTTTAACATACCGTCGACATGTTTTAAATTAAATTTGGACTTTACAAAAGTGCTTGTTCAAATTGAAAAAATATCTCGGAGCGAATCGTTCGCTAAAAAGAATTTGATCTTTTTCATTCTGCGCTGCATAGTTTCGTGGAACTGAATCAATTCGTATTTCTTTTTTTAATAACACTTTTATTTTATTGTATAATGTTTAAGTATCTAAAATATCTGTGCTACATCAATGAAAAATACATAAGTATGCGATATTTATTTTCCACAATTTTCAAAGAAAATTTTGACAGTAGCATAATATAAAAGAAAAAATATTTCAACCTATTATGTAGCTAGACATTTCTTTTAGGTGTTTGTATGGAAGGTGTAAAATTTAATATTCGCCATGTCTTTATGAAGGAATTCAATTATTATGTGAGCTTGCTGTATAATGCCAGCACGTGATAAATTATCTCATAAAATAAAAAATACCGTTTATGGAATAAAATACCTAGTAGGAGCGGTAAAGTGCATTAGCTTTGGTTCCCAAGACACTCAGATCTTAATAGGACGATGTGGATGTAAAGGCAAAATGAAGCACCTCTGCATTAGTGCACCCCATTTATACCACATGTGCGAGACGTCACTGCAAGACTTGAGAACTGTGGTTCTCAAAATGTCAATAGACTCAAATGTCAACAGTCAGTGTCGATTTACTTTCTTCTGAAAGGGCAAGATATGAATTCAACACATTCCGGGACACTTATACAAATAATTATTATATGCGATAGAAATAATTATTATTTATGTTATACAACCGTGATTATCCCGGAATCTATAAAGTATAATCGATATAAATTGTGTGCCCGGGCATTATTTAAAGTGCCCCCATTTATTACGTATTGTAATATAATATGTATAAAATAAGAGCAAATGGTTTAACAACAATTTCATTAATATACACTGCATTATGTGAACGTGATAAATAATGAATAAAGTACTTAAAAATCAAGATCGTTTTAGTTGTCGGTATATGGTTTTTGAAAAGAAAACATTTGTCTAGCTAGCTAACTTCAATATCAGTCGCTGTGCTAGTGCATTAAATGGTGATAAACGATGATGATACAATAAATATTATATAAATAAGTTATTTATTAAAATCTTGCTAAATTTAAGGAACATGTCCACATATTTTTGTTCGCCCATTTCTCTTAGTCGCTGACATTAAAAAAATGTCGGTTATTTTGATTAAAAAATTTTCAGCAGACTGGTTATTTCATTATTAGCAAAGGAAAGCGATATTTCACTCCACGGCTTATTTTGATAAATTAATACAACCGTCCTCATTTCATACTTCTAACTATGTTATGGGTTTTGGACTAACCGCTAGTTCACGAATTTGGAGGTTTTTTATTCGATTTCCAAGCCATGCCATGGCAAGATGGAAAATGGTTTTTTTCACATATTCCTGGGTCTTAGTCGTTTTTAATCCTATCCTATCCTACTATTTTACTATAATAATATTATAAATGCGAAAGTGAGTTTGTATATTTGTTTGTTACCTCTTCACGCTTAAACTACTAAACCGATTTGGATGAAATTTGATATGGATATAGTTTAAGACATAGGGTACTCTTCAACCCGAAATTTCCACGCGGAGCGAAGCCCACGGGCACAGCTAGTAAAATATAGTTGGGTTGGTATCATACAATAACACGCAAGTCTAACTTAGTCTGAGGCTATCTCAATCATTGTGTGAATTGTTCTTATCCATTTATTTATGTATTTATAATTTGGTAATTGCCATTTCATCAATGTCAAACAAATTGTTTTTACTTCTAACAGACTAGGCTATTATAGCTTAAATACTAATCTAGTAATAAAAACTCCACGTTCCTTTATCAGCATAAAGGAAGCAGTTCCATCCTTCACCCAGCAAAGTTTCACATCATCAGTGTAATAAATAAGATTTGTTGAGCCATCGAACTCAGAGATATTAACCCAATTATGATACAATAAAGAATTCGCAATCATTCTTGATTGTTCGTAAAAATTAAGACGTGATCTGCGGTTTCCTTCTGATGTAAAGCTACTAGATGACAAATCATGTTCTGTCTGTTACGAAATGGGTTCCGTAATAACATAAATTCGTGTCATAATTACACTTTACGATTCTTCATGTGTATTGACTTTTACGTCAGTATCCAAGTTATCGTATAGTATAGATGCTTTATTATCTAAACGTTAATTATGTGTAAGTTCCATTACTAATGTTAAATAACATCATCATTATCAGGTCTTTTTGTCTCCACTGCAGGAGCACGACCCTCTCTGAACTACCCAAGCCAAACTTGGCCAGAGCTGCCCGAGGTCTTGGCCTCACTCTCCACGCTGGCCAGACGGGTTGGAGAGGTCTCATTGATGTTTAAAAGCTTTGTTTAGCTTGTATTCCCTAGGTCGCCTTCTACGACATCCACGGGAGATCTTGGAGTGGCCCTATTCTACTCTGCTGGAAACCACACAGCAATGTTAAATAACGATTTAATGTATTTCCTTATTAATTTCTATGATAGACCGTATAAATTCGCAATATTTAACCAATATTGGAGATCAAACAATTAATCTAGAGATCAAGTTTATTAAAAAATACGTAAGAAATGTAAATACGCCAACAGACGTCAAAGTGGACTTCAATCTATTACACACAAACTAATCACTTATTTATCCCATTTATATTTATTGGACAGACTATAGCCTATAGGGGTAAGGTTAAAAGGCCACGGTCGGTGTGATGGTGATATAGTGGGCATTAGTATAAATGCCAAAAGCTTGTTAATCTATATATAAACTAAAACAGTCAAAAAGGTATATATTTCCAAAAAAAATATTGGGGGCAATGGAGACATAGTAATAGAGTAAGAATTATGTCTGTCTGTTTGTATGTGTGTCTGTTCTGTTTGTCTATTTGTACACGCTAATCTCCGGAAATACTGGACGGATTCGAATGAAACTTTTTTTGTTGTATAGCTATTAAGCCTGGGCAACATACAGGGTATAAATGATTTCGGCCAATGGAACACCTGATGCAGAACTACAATGGTCCAACTAAACTATAAGAAATATAAAAATGACGCCTTAGCAAAAGTTATTTTGCTGCCTGATGAGCATTTTCCAGAGACATAAAGTCCACGCGAACGAAGTAGAGAGCTTCGGCTAGTGAATAAATAAGAACCTGAATTCTAAATGTACGATTATGTATGAGACAGATTCTCCCTATGTTTTATTTGCATCCCAAACTGAACACTTATTAATGTTGACATTTGAGAACCTTATTTACATAAACTTCAAAGGTAATCTGCTAATATGTCGCAAATACATCGGTTTAAGCTCCCGCACGCAGTCACCCGAATTCGCTAATGTGAAAACAAACATTTGAGCAAATAGACGATCACAGTTTGAGAAGCGGTAGCGAGGTATAATTTGTTTGCGCGAGTGATGCTTCGTGTTCTTGTTTATATGACGGTACAGAAGTACCTCTACGACCCTCTTTGAAATATTATTTTACTTATAGAAGTCGACGAAAGGGATCTACGTACTCTAAAGTGGACATGATCATTTTTTAGATTTCTGATTATTGTTTTCAATTTGCATTATGGATCCACTAACTTGCTAAGAAGCGAAGGCTCTTAGGTCCGACGACCGTTGAATTTTTGAACTCCATAATAATTAAGACGTGATAGTATAAATATTATATATGATAGTATATATATTTATATATATATATTTATAGAGTACACCGTTTGAAAAGCGGTGGTGAGGTGTAATTTGTTTTCTTTGAATGTTGCTGCGTACTATTGTTTTTATTACCGCCCATAGTATTTATATTGAAGGATTAACACCTAATTTACGATCGCTCTTTAGAAATAGTAAAACTTTACTTTTAAACCCAACTTAGTTATTAATGTGTTAAAATAAAAGATTTAATTTTAGGCAAAGGCAAACATACTCAAGTTTGAAATCAATTAAATATTTAACTTACCATATCAATAAAATATTCATATTTAGGCATTTCATAACTAAAATAATAATATTTTATAATATTGGCTTGGCATTATTTGAAATAATATAAATGCCTAGCAGTGGGATTAAAAAATGAAATATATAAAATACCAAGATATATTTGGACTGCACCCCAAATACCGTGATTCGTTCGGTAAAATTCTATAAACGTTTTGATTTGGGTTTTGATGATCTTTTAAAAGCTGCTGCCAAATTCCATGTTTGTAGGGTTGCCATCCTTATGAGCTTAATTGTAAAGATACTTACTTTCACTTTAAATAAAAAAAGAATAGATACACATTACATTAAATAACGAACTCAATATAATATAAAGCAGTCCCCTGCCGATTTTTTTTTCTCTTTGCCTAGACCAAAAGTACCAAAACCCTTTACCAACGTTTCCAAAACGAATGTGGTTTGCTTTTATCCTACTTATTTAAAATATCTGAACAGTTTAGGAACGAATCTTTGTTAGATCACTCGTCTGTAAACAAACACAATTGCCAACCCTACTGTGTTAGAATGTTGTTTATTTACATCGAAATCAAATCAAAGTGTGAAGGTTTCTAAAAGGTATGTACTCCGTATAATGATCTATATTTAGAACATAAACAGGAGAAAATTGCTCCGAGAAGACATCAAAGGCGCCCAATGAAACCCACTTATTTGAACAGTTGCTATGGCGAGACACATCTGGGTGTAATAAAATAGACTGAAATAAACATGATTTGTCGCCCATAATTTATATGTTAGAGATTCTCCGGCCGTTTGATTGATACTTATAATGAAGTAATGTAGATTTTAGGTATCTGTAGTGTCTATTACCCACCATTTGTCGTTTATATTATTAACTCATTTCTTCCTCAAAGACCAAAGAGACCAAAAACGTTTTCTTACTTCTTCAGACTACTGACAAATTATGAAAAATTAATCGAATTTCCCAAATATGTACTTATATCTAATATGACTGAATATATTATATAAAAAATCGGCCAAGCCGATAAGTTCCGTAGTTGCGAATGGCGACTTTAAGTTCACGCTACTTAAAAACAAATTTCGTAATAAAACTGCTGCTGTGTATTTTTCACGTGTTCATTTATGGCTGTTTAGCAGATAGAGAGGGGGGAAACACTTGACACTGACAAAAAATTGCAAAACAGATTTTTAAAACAAAACATATCCCTAAATCAAAAATTGGTTTGAAAAATTAAATTCACAAGCTCACAATACATTTACGGTAAAGTTTATTAATATTTCACTCAACAGATAAACTTATAAGATAGAGTAAGACAAATTGAGATATGTTTACAGAAACTTCCACCCTTAAATAGGAAATAAGTATTTTCTAATTCTGAGTCCGAAGTTCGTAGTTGGAAGGCAATAAATCAAGTTTTGGAATGCGTTGCTTATTTCATTCGAATAAGATGGGATAAAATAAAAATAAAGTATCTTTGTAAACCGTTTTGAATTACTGTGGGTATAGTACATAAATTATCTGACGTTTCTTCATATTAAACTAGGTACTATTATTTTTCAAAACTAATAACCGACTTCACCCTCAAGATAAACCACCGATTTTAATAAAATTCTTTGGGACCACTTGTAAAGTGGTTTAAGATTAAGCACTAGGGAACAAATGCTAAATTTAGGACGTTGAATGGCTACTTTCGATTGCTGTCCATATATATTTATTTTACCACTAGGCAACGTGACGAGAGGAAATACTCACGATTGCGGCGCTGTAAAATATTAACGAGGCACTTGAACTGCGCCAGCCTAACAGCCGATAAAAGATTTAACAGGTTCCGCGGTGAAGACATCAAAAACGACCCACCACTCATCAATTTGGGTTAAGAGTACTTTTACATGACTGAAATTACTTATATAAACTGTGGCTTTGGGTAATTTTAATTTACTTTGTAACCTACTAAGGTCTTTGTCTATAAATGTTTTACGTTTTGTTATTAAAGGGGTTCATATTTAAGACATTGTTAGTACGACTAGGTAATATGTTAAGAGAGTAACAACTTTGTCTTTGACATTTTTCATGTTTTATTGATCAATATTTTTTATGTTTTTGTGAAAGTAATTTTTATTGCCTTCCTTAATATGTACTATTTTCATGTTTATACATACATACTATCACGACTTTATCCTTAATGGGGCAGACAGAGCATTTTGGCTCTATAAGCAGGAGTTCAAGGCCGCAAGACTCAAAAGCCACTTTTAGCGTCATGGTGGGCAAGAAGATGGAAAAGCAATCAATACAGTGATGGGTTGCTAGCTGCATCGCCTGTTAACATGATTCGCAATTTCGCCCATGCCCTCTATCGGCTTTTACAATCTGCACGGGAAGAGAAGAAACTGGTACATTTAGAAGTTTTTTGTTTTCTAACAGACCAGCAAGGAAGAGACCATGTTTATAGTACACATATTTTTTTTATAAAATTAATGGTTAATAGGATTTATTCTCAGAAGTCATAAGATCATTTATTTTTCTTATATTATCTTGATCTTTATAAAAAGATAAAAGTGTTTGTGGAATTTAGATCAATTACTCTGCCGTACAATATGGCTATGAGATTACCAGAACAAAAACATTTTCATACGTACTTGTAGCAGATATTGTACCAACGCTGCAAATGCGATTTGCGTTTGCAAAACATTTTCCTGGTTTTTCATCTCCTACCGTTGAGCCTAAAATATCACCATTCAGTTTCGCCGACCTGAATAAAAGTCTAATAAACAAAAAGTATTGAGACACAAAATGGAAAACACCAAAAGGGAAAAATAACTTCGAACATTTCGTATTGTATAAATCTAAAAGCGTCTCTAATTGAATATTCTCTTTGCGTAATGCCATCTTATTTCACCCTTTAAAATAAAATAAAGCCTGAAAGCGAAACATGTAAATTTTATCGTGTCTGGGCTGGGCGCACGGCCGCCCGTCGGGACTGGCACAGATTTTTTACCAGTCAAGGTAAAGGAGGAAACTTGGCTCGTATTTCTCGCTAAAAGTTCCCCTATTGCCTATTGTAGGGTTACCAGTACCACCAAATGTTGATAACATGATTCGAAATTCGGACATCATGTTCAACAGAACGCATTATGAGATGAGAGCATTGTTTTCTCAGTCATAAGTTCACGGAGAAATCATCGAAAGCAAAGTTTAGAGACCTACATTTTTCGTTTAATTAAACAAGTCTTCAAAATATATCACAAGATTCTTGACAATATTTTTTTTACTTAATTGAAATAAATGCTGTAAAATTTAGGCATTATCTTTTTGTATTGATTAAAGAGCTTGTTTTGTCATCAAAGACAAAGGCTTTTAAATCAGGGTTAGAATATCCAGCACTTTTCAGGATACTCCAAAAAGTACATGTCCCGAAAAAAAGAGGCAGATGGCTGCCCTCGCCTATTGCAATGTTCGTCGAGAAATACTTTTGTGACTTACGGAGCGAGTTATAAAAGAATGGCGTATTGTATGGACTCTGGTGGGCACCAACAAATCATTACAATCGCTGCCCGAGGAACTGGGCTGGTCAATGTCGTGCTGCCTAATGGAGCATTAATATCCCGATGATTTGTTGGGTTGCGTAACAGAAGCCGTAGTGCAAGTTCTCGACAAATACCTTTCAAGATGCCATGGGAAAGTTGGGTGGAATCAAAATCATCTATGGACGAACGATTTTATTTAATAGCCATTTATAAAGACGCTAAACTCACACTTATTCACATTTTGTGACTGATTTGCAGAAAGGCACTGTAACTATATATATGAAATTATAGTATCAGATTTTGACATAAGGTTCCCACTGAAGAATATATGAAACGAAGTATGTAATATTAGTAATAATAAGTTATGCGAAGCTCTGCAAATATTAACTTAAAATATAATTTCTCTGCGTACCTACTTGATCATTTGTTTAATGGAGTACAAAATTAGGGAAAAAGTGTCATGTCATGACTCATGACTATTGCATTATATAGCAGGAGCAAGAAAATGATAAAATATAAATATTTAACCAATTTAGCAAAATCGTTTCATAGGTCAGTAAAGTATGTGACGTATAAAAATCAAAGACTGGCTCAAAGATATTTATCTGAAAAAAAGTAATTGTTTTACAAATAAATATTGGAATCTATTCAATTTCGCTACTTTTCAACCAAATCTGAAGTTCTGAGTTAAAGAGTGAAGTATCTCTCAAGAAAAATATTAGTCAACTTTTAGCTTGCCTGAAATGCCTACATAAAAATCTCTACCAGTTCTTTGACATAGGTATAAAAAGAAGAAATATATTATGTACCCTTACTGAATAATTCTTAAAACTGCTTTGTATAAAATAAATAATCACAAAGGTAATATATCTCGCATACGCTCCAGAGTTTAATTTAAATATTCAAAGAAAACGTAAAAATAGTTTTCTTTATTATGATGTTTGACAGAAAAATTTCTTGAAACAGTTACGCCTGACCCGTAAGTCTCAGTCGTTTGTTCACTGTAAAAATGTCAATTTTACGGCGTTTGCTAACAAATTGCTTCTCATTCCCCTATTAGTGCAATCCTAATGGAAATAAAAAGTTATACTTTTATATGTACGTTTTTATGAGCACATTAATAATGCAGATGCAGCATTTTTGATCACTAAAGATATATTTAAACACAAAACTTCTACCTAAAACTTACTAAAAAAAATCGAAACTAGGTCTTCCTTGCACATTTTCACCTTCATTTTATTTAAATGTCTTAAAAAAATATTAATCTTTCGAAGAACACCACACGTCATAAATTAATTTATAAGATTCATCTCGGTTTAAGTAATTACTTAATTATACATTATGTTTGTTGTTACTCAGAGTATTATTTCAGTTACGTAACTATGGCAATTTAACATACAAACACTTAAATTGTAACAGACGCTGGAACACAGATAAAAGGCAAAGACAATGTTAATAACAGCATTTTGCTACAATTTTCCAGTTCTGTGCAGATTGTTATAAAGGAGACTTTACTGTACAGCCATAAAGCTTAGATTGCAGATGAGACTTGAGTGGGCCGCGTCGTGGGCTGCAGTTTGCCTTTCACTCTGCAGTCTTGTACTGCAAATTAAAGAGAGGACTAGAGGCGACTAGGAGGCGACAGGGAAAGAATTATGCCATTTACAAGATTAAGGCTCGTTAGGCAGAACAGCATGGCAAATGATGCATAAAAAATATGCATAATATTCATATAAGCATATTTTTTAACGGCAAACACATAAAATCATCGTCATCCGAGCGTATTTTCACGGTTGCATCCTCAGCAGTAATGCTTCAGAGCCTGGGGTCCGCTATCTAACCAATGAGATTAGACGAGGTAACTGGGTTTTTACACAGAGCGGCTGTCGTCTTTTCTCCTGGTTACGGACGGTAAACCAGAACCAATCCTTGGGTAGTTTGATGATCAAACGCTAGATAGCTTTTGACGCCCACAGTTAATACGTGCATTTCGAAACACGGAATCATCTTTTTTTCGGATAATCAGGTGATTTAAGCCTGCAATATCTCACAAAGTATGCTTCCCAGTTTGACTCGAAGCCATGACCTACGGATCACAAGGCGACGCCTTGACCACTGGACCACTGAGGCAGTCCTCGGCTAAAACGTAAAATATTTACCTATTTATGTACGCAAGGAAAGGAAGTAGAAGATAATATGATTATGACGATACGATTGTAGGCTTACGTGCCTAATAGTAACATTATGTTTACGATAAAACTCAAATGTTATCAAAGCCTGTTGATGTTGTAGAGCAGAAAACACGCTGAGAAAAATAATAACACCGCGCAAAAAATAACTTACAACATTCAACGATCCCATATTATGGTATTACTAGCAGTGGCCGTAGGCTTCGCTCCCCGTGGGAATTTCGGGAAACAAACTATCCTTGGTCCTTCCTGGGTATCAAACTATATCCATATCAAATTTTATCTTAATAAGTTTAGTGCTAGAAGCGTGAAGTTGTAACAAACAAATATACAAACACACTTTCGCATTTACAATAGTGGTAAGGTTTAGATGTAGTTCTCCTTACCTTTCCTGTAAAAATGTTTCATACAAAAATTAAACAGGTTCCACATGGGTTATCCTTCTGTTTCTTATCTTTATTTTGTTCTATTGAAGTGTAGGTACTAGGTAGGTCGGATTTATACGAAGTGTTACTTTATAACGGCTGCAAGCAGCGCATAACGTTTTTTGTTTAGCTGACTGCTCTAAGCGAAAAACGTTCTTAGACTTTGTTGTTTTATGCAAAGAACTATTGTGTGAATCGAATAGTCGATAACTCAAAATATATTTCCAAATATTTTACTATTATAAATATTATATTATATAAAGATAGGTACTTTTCGTTGGAGGCGACCAAGGAATGTCTTTTGTCTTACTAAAATAAAACTCAGTAAACTTTCGTATTTCCAAGTAAATATGATACTTGTTAAAGAAAAAGACATAAGTATGTAAAGAAAAGGTATAAAGTTTTAAATTAAACACGCAGATATACATACATATGAATATTTGTACAACAAATATGTAAATATTTACATAATTGTTGTACAAATTAGATTGCAATATAAAAAAATTAAAATACACATGAATTGAAGCACTTCCTATTAAACATTCAATTCGTAAACATGACAAACGAGTACATAGTTAATATTTTATAAATTAACTTTGCGGCTAGCGATTAATATCGTTATAACATAGTAAATTAATTACACGCAACATAATTCAATAACCTAATGCAAGCATGCCAACACTAAATGTCCATTACGCAACTGTCACAAAACAATTATTAAGAGTCAAATATTAGTGTTAGTATCGAATGGTCTTAATCGCAAATATCCTGAAACTATTAAGTTCATGATATCAAGAAGTATAAAATGTAACTCTTTAAAACTTTATGGTCATCTTTCATCTTTCAGTTTTAAAAAACGGTCTCCTGTCGGATTGTTCCTCCTCATTGACTTTTCATACAGAGGGGTTACTCTAAAAGTGGTGCGCAAGACGGACGTTACTGCGTATCCGCGTTTCAGTGTCAAGCAACATTGAGTACTAACGATACGATGAAAAATCGTAAAGGTAACGTAAGATCGTCACTTCACTTCAACCTATCTCTAAAAACTTTTCTTCTGTCTGTTACAGTGTTCAACTGACCGAGTAACTTTTATGACAATGTTTTTATTTGAGCTTTATTTCAAATATTTTTTTTAAAACCAAAAACTTCAACGTGTACCCAACTGAATAACCGATTTTAATACAATTTCTTAAAGATATGCTCTTTCAAACAGAAAATAATTTTCTAGTTTGGTTCCAGATTGCCTTCAAGTATATACATTTACAGCCTATACTCTGTTATATCCCGTAGAGAAAGTTATTCAATATTATATAACCCGATATGGCCGGTAAATCTGATACCTTTACCTAATCATAACCGCAGTATCAGTTGATGTTTGCTGTAGTAATGGACCCATCACAAACACCACCGGATACATTATGGCGCCTGATTGGATCCCTCAATAAATATTTCTTTATCGTATCTTTATTTTATCGTACATATGCCTACAGCTGTATTAGATACTTTTTCACAAAAAAAAACCTTTACAAAAATCGTACCAGGTGAACGTTAAGGGTCCCCCGACCCTAGACCAAAATACAACTTTCCATACAAACGTAGTCTACGTTTTATTTCAAAACGACATGTCCGATTTGGGCAAAATTTTGTAATTTTAAAGATATTGCAATTATCTAGGTTTATAACTAGTTTCCGACGGTAAAAATATGAACTTAAAATAGAATATAGTGTTTTATATCATTTTTGACCATTAGTATGGGAAACTTCTAAATCGTTATATTTTCTTTCCAGTTCATAATTTTACCGTAGGAAACCAGTTATAACCCTAGATAATTGCAATTTCTTAACAATTACCAATTTTTACTGGAATCTGACATGTGGTTTCAAAATTAAACGTGTACTACGTTTGTATGGAGAAGTCTAGGGTCGCCGGACTCTTAAGAAGAACATGCATCTAAATCAATAGTTTAGAACTATCATTTGTAATATATCGACCGACAGGTGAAAGAATAGGTTCTTAAGAGTCACATAACCCTAGATCAAACTACACTTTTCCATACAAATGTACATAATTTCAATAAATTATAACCCTAGATAATTGCAATTTCTTCGATATTTTTTTCCCGATATCTGTTTCAGTTGCTAGCCACTTCATTTTCGCCCATTCCTTGCGGCTTTTACGATCTGCGTGGTAAGAGAAGCAGCTGGTTATTATATTTTATTTATTTAACTTCATGACATTTACATGTATTCCTTTTCTATCAGTCAACGTCCAGGTGATGCTGAGCAAGTAATCTTTTGAAGTACCTACAACAGAAACGAACTAAAAAGACATAAAGAAAGAAGTAAACTTTTAATATGAAGTAAGTATATATAGTCGTATAATATATATCGTGGATAGACCTACACAAAAATATACATCATTTTTTTTTTAATAAACCATACTTACATTAACTTTATAAATACTACTTATATAGCAGTGACAGTTTTCGGAGATAATGTGCACGCACTGCTCTCTTAAACGCAACGCAAGACGAGATTCAGCTTTCCGGATACTGACTTGTAAGGCATTCCAAAGCCGTACAGCTTAAACGACAAATAAATTATTATAGAACGCAGTCCAGCAAGGAAGCATATCTGGTGCATTCTTCTTTTCTTCTAGACCAGCATGGAAGAGAAAATTAAAACAAGCGTTGCAGTAATTAATAATTGCATGCAACGTTATTCAATGACCTAATGCAAGCGTGCCAACACGGGACGCATGGCTTCCGCCGATAACACAGCTGCCAACAATACAATATATTACAAAATATACAAATATGGCCGTTAAATCTGATATCTTTGCAATAACCGGGCAATGGCAATGTTTGCTGCCGAAATGGATCTATCACAAACGTCCCCAATAACAATTATAGACAAATATAAATATATAAATAGATTATATTAAATTCTATTTGAAATTCTCAGCAAATATAACAGATCTCAAATAGAAAAAAATATTCGAAATTCTTAGTAAATATAACATTGGATCCGTGGATAAATATTTTTTTACAATGTAAAAGCAACAAATATAACATTTTTTTACTTTACAAAGCGTTATTAAGGTCTAACAAAATATACTGAAATTATTTTAAGGGTGAATTCGTCCGTGATAGTGAACAACTTTATCGATGTCAAAATATGAAAAATATTTTTTGACTTTCCATACAAACTCGTATCAGCTTATTGCAATCAGTCAACTTGTATGGGGTACAAAAAATTACTCTTCGTACATCGCTATACTAGATTCCTAGGGGAAAGTTGTTCAGTATCATGGACGGAATTCACCCTTAAAATAGTTTTAGTATACTTTGTTAGACCTTATATAAAAAATATGTTTAACTTACATTTCATTAAGCTACCATGTTTAATTAAATCTTATTTTTAATATAAAATAATTAAAAATTAATGATTGAATAAACGAATTATTAATACTATGTAAAATCTTACGAGGTTCGCTGCAGGTGGGCGTAGAATAAACCACGAATATCGTACATTTGAGTTTATTACAATATGTCGCTAGCTTATACAAGTTCGCAGGCGAGAATGAAGTCCTCGCATTCAAAACCCGACAGTACAACGATACATGGAGAGGCCATAAGCCCGTTTATTTCATTAACCTGATGGAGGGACACCAACACTACATGCATAATTTCCGATGACAGTGCAACCGCTGTCAACGGAACCCGTAATATATAGCTGATAAACCTGATATCTTTGTAACAATAACCGCAATATCAGCTGATATTTGTCGTTGATACATTATGGAGCTTAGTTATATATCCGATATATCTATCTAGATAGAATTAGTCGGTGAATATAACTTCAGTGTAGGTTTTTTTCTGTAGGTAATAAGTATACCTAATGCAGGCAAACAACCATAAACCAAGATTAAATTGTAATAATTTTAATACCTATTACAACGTGGAAGGGACAAACCCGTTATAAATCAACCACGGGCTATTTTACATGTTTACATAAGCTCCATGTTGTATGGTAGAACAGAAAAGAAAACAAAGAATGTACCAGCTGCTTCTTTTCCCGTGCAGACCATTGAAGGTGTGAACCTGAACCATGTCAATAGTTGATGCGACTAGCAACCATTCTGATTCCCTATTTTTACCTTCACGCCTGCTTATGCCAAAATCTTTATATACTTACCATAACGAACGGCCTCAGGCTTTGTATTCTCCCTTAAGAATAAAGACGTGACAGTGTATCTGCATGTTGACAATAATAACAGCTATATCAGCTGCTATTTACAGTTGTAATGGACTCATCACAAACACTATCGGAAACATTAGGGCGCTTGATTGGTTAGTATCCGTCGGCAAATATTGCTTCCCACTGTGTATGTGTATATACTATCAGAATTCCCTCACGTAGCAAAGGATATACAGACAGGTGTTACAGAAAGGGAAAATAATCCTAAGACCAATTCAGTTGAACGCGTAAAATACACGATTGAAGAAATTTTATGAAAAAGAGTATATCAAAGAATTAGAAAATACAGATACTGTGCAGTCAGTTGATCGAGTTTTTGTAGGAAATATTAATCAGAAAGGGAAGAAGTATAAACTAAACTAGCTTTTCACTACAAAATTAGCCGTGCTCAATAAGTATCTGTGTATTGTACAAAATATAAGATTTAGGTAACGCACACGCACAAGGGCAAAAAGATCAAGGTAACAGATACTCCAAAGATCCCAACAAAAACTAGTTATTTAAAGTCATTACGCGTTCTACCGCAATAAAGTGATATCAATTGAAACAATCGGACAGGAAAATCGTTGCTCAACGAAATCATAGCAGGCCTAGATTTCAATCATCATACGCTACGGTAATTTGATACAGCAACAAAAGGTCGCTTCCGATGTTATTTAAACAGCTGTCGATTCAATAATTCTGTATCCTGGTTGGTAACTACCCAAGCACAGATTTTCCCAATGTTTGTATAACAAATAAATCTGTCAAAATCGGAAAGTTTCACGCACAATTCTGCACGAATTTGTTGAACTTTCTTGTATCGATCCACTAACCGCAACTCTTTGATAAATTGCTTGCGGTTCCGTGTCATCTGAGAGATCGTCGTCTTTTTTTATCGCTTTCAAAATAAGCTTAGGGGATAAAATGTGTAGTGTAGTGTACGGGCTAGGCAGCGGTAGGCACAACGTTTACAAGTCGGCAGGGTAAATTGGATCCCTCGGGATTTACTGACGCCTTAATGCAAACGCTTGGTGCGCTCAACCGTTCATGTTAGCGCGTAAAATATTCACAGGCTCCGTCAAATGTATTTATAAGGCACTGAGATAGTTACTTTAAGAGAATGTTTGTCATTTCTGCTTCAGAACGGCTGGAGAATAAGCTAGAATGTATTAAATATTTCATGAGATTCACTTAGACTCACTGACTCTATTGTACGCGATATTACTTATAAAATTTAAGAGAAGACTTTCAATCAATTCATAAGCACTTGACGAGAGAACTATTGTCTAATACTAGTATCGAGTAGTGAACAAGGAATCAATCAGCAAAGGCATTTTAAGTGCTTAAACTTAAGTAGTAATTATTATATTAGAATTTACTCTTCGAGAATGGAGAGCTGACCAAGTACTGCATTTTGAAACTGGAATACTCAACTTGAAGTTTAAATTAAGCTACATAAATGTACCTCTGACAACTATTAAAATTCGCGAACACAGACTATCATCTCTGTCTGTGTCCGCGTGGGATTTTGTGTAGATCAAACTAAGTGGAAAGTTTTTAATCCTGCAAAGAGTTGCAAGTTGATATGCAGCAAGAGCTATGTAAACCTTTTTAATAATATTAAATATGATTGTTTTGCTTTTTATTCTAAACTAAGGGAAGTTATTAATTTTTATTTTGTTACGGTAAAATACTTAAAATATTCCGTCTACAAGTGAAAAAGGAAACAATATTTTTAAAGAAAGCAAAATAATTTTAAAATTACTAAATTTTGCAACGTAGCCTATTTCAGACCTAAGTATTAATTGTATCTTTATTGAGTGTAAATTACCAAAGCTCTTTAAATTAAATATGAAGTATTGCACCACTATTGCACCTGCTTTGCCTTAGATAAAATTATTAAATGTTCTTTGAATTAGTATCGAAAATAAATGACGATACTATGTATATTCCACAGCGACGGAATCAAAGTGCGTGTAGATTATTTTTAATTGGATGCAGTTTATCATACATAAATAGTTTTAATGGTTTGTTGCGTTATTAACGGGGTAGTCCATATAGTATTAATTTCTTACATCACAAGTACAGTTGCATATTTCCTCGGAATAACTACGTTACTGAACTAGGAAGCGGATGGGACGTGTTAGCGTAAGGATTTATGCATACGATGTTGTAAGACTTCAGTCATAAGTAAAGAAGCTAATACTTACGCTAGTATATAGTACTCTGTGCTAATACTATACTAGAATAATCAATACTGAATGATGTTTTTGCTATTATTATTGTGAATTGATTTACTGTTTTAGTTTAGTAAATATTTTTGCATTGTATGTATAGCTTTGATTATTTTATTTATTCATTTGTTCCATATATCATAAACCTTACACTTTTTTAATATTAACAAATTATATATTTTTCGATATAATTTTTAGAGATTCAAAGA
The DNA here is from genome assembly GCA_963555685.1 of Acrobasis consociella. Classification (NCBI taxonomy): domain Eukaryota; kingdom Metazoa; phylum Arthropoda; class Insecta; order Lepidoptera; family Pyralidae; genus Acrobasis; species Acrobasis consociella. Next base: position 9,841,001 of record OY743115.1, read on the forward strand.
AATTAAAAAAATTAAAACTAGGTTTTTAACAAACCTGCGACAAGCAGGTTAATACGTAGACACAATAGCCCACAAAAAGCAATAAATTTACAATTACATTAAGTAAATATTTTGAATGTAATCGTGATACATACATAGTCTACACGGACAGCCCGACGTCCACAATCAATTTTCTTAAATTTTTTTTTTTATATGTTATAATTAAAGTATTTTTCTCAACATCTTCATACTGTATTGTATTAAGCAATAGGAATATAAAAGATACAGTTTAAGTCCAGAAAAATGCTTGACCCTGACATGTTAAGAGTAGAGTACTACTCAAACACTCCGCCTATGAGTTGTACAATAAGTATTCAAGTATATATGCACGCGCTAGTAAGCAACCCAGGACATGCGAGCGTAGCAACCCAACCATAGGGTACTATAATATAACCCAACCAACACGAGAGATACTATGAATCTCATTGCGACTTGCGATTGCAACATCCTTTAAGTTTATGGAGTATTTTATCGGCCAGAAAAGCAAAGTTTATAAAAGTCACGTCGAATCAAAAGAGTTCTTTCAAACCATATTTCCGAACGATTTGCCCCGACATCGAGTACTCCGCAAAACGCATAGCGAAATACACAGGCGGATACGAGCAAAATGTGTTTTGTTATTTATTATTCACTTGATGAAAACTGGAAAGTGGAATAACGTCAGCTCGTACGTGACTCGGCGCCCCATCTCTCGCGGCAACCGCTTTATGCTTTCTTCTTGTTGCGATCATTGCCAACGCGACATTTCGGTTCACGTAAAGCTTTGTCTCAAATAAAATCTTATTTTCTTTTGCCAAAAATGAAAAGTTAAAAGGCCGATGGTCGCCGACCATCGCCGACAAGTGTCGCAGGCATACTGTCGCTTGTCCTGAAGAGCCTTAAGCAGCATAGCGATCTCTTTCTGGTTGTGTAGCTTTTACACTAATTAAATTAACTTTGAATAATAAGAACAAACTTTTACTGCTTATGATTATCAAATACAGACAGCCTTTTAACATAAATTTATAACGTAGGTGTATTATATCATAATAAAAGAACTAACAATCTGCTGCGACGCTAAACGCAAAAGTAAATCAAACTTTATACGGCGTTTAAGTCCATCGTCTCTACCTGTGAATTCTCCAAACGTAAGTGAGTGTTATTTTTGTAGACTACTGGGGTGTCCCAGAAGTAAAGAGACAAAATTGTCATAGCAATGTTTAATTAAAAATAATCACATAGAATATGCATTTGATAAGCAAATGAAAGTGGATCTAATTTATTTTTAATATCTATATCAAATTTGCTCCAGCGATACCTTTGTATCCAATTTTTCTCAAATTTATAGCAGCACGCTTCATGACCGCATTTCCAGATGTAGCTGCTACTTTTTTGGCCAGTCTAGTCCATCTGTTTTTGAAAGATGTCAATGTTTGTGGTCTATCAGCGTACTTTTTATACTCTTTTTTACACAGGGCCCAAAACATTTCAATACCACGAGCTTGAGGAACATTTGGGGCATTGTTTTGTCGAGTTATGAACTCCACACCTGCAGTCTGTAAATACTGAGTAACTTTTAACTCGTAATGGCATGAAGCCAAATCCGGCCAAAACAAAACATCTTCTCTCTGATAATGCTTGTCTATAAAAGGTATTAGTCGTTTGATAATGCACTCTTTTAGATAAATCTGAGAGTTCATAGACCCTGTATGATAGTAGGGCTCGGAAACATTACCGTTTTCATCCATAGCTTGCCAAACAAGGTACTTTTTGAAAAACTTAGCCTTTGGTATAATTTTTTTGTTATAATCAACAACGTCACGACACGTTGCATGGAAATATTGTTTCCCAGGAACGTCACTTGGGTCAACAGGTACGTATGTCTCATCATCAATTATAAGAATTTTTTTCAAAGTTTTTTCATAAACTTTGCGGCACCCTCGCTTGGCACGCGCCTCCTGGTCTTTGATGTATTTGGGAGCGGCTAATTTTACATAAGCTTTCAACCCTATATCTTTACATTTAATTCTAGATACACTGGATTTAGAAATATTTAGTTTATCCGCCGCAACTCTCACCGATGTTGAACATGCCTGTTCAAAAACCTTTTTTACTCGGTTTATATTTCTACTTGTAGATACTGTACGTGGTCTTCCCGGAATCTTTTTGAAATCGGTGTCTTCTGTTTCTACGTAACGTTTTATTATTCTGTACAGACTAGTTCTTCTTGCTCCCTCTTGAGTAAAATGGCGTACTGTTTCAGATTTCCCATGACACAAATAGTATTGAATAACTCTCTTTGAAAACAATTCTTGTTCAGCTCGTTTCATTTTTAAAATATGCAAGCCGACAATAAAACCCGCCTATTTTGACAGATATGTTATCTATGGTTATCATGACATCCATTCTTTTTTGTTTTTGATAACTTTTTTTGTGGCCAGTTTGATTTTGAAAATTGTCTCCTTACTTATGGGACACCCTTTATTAAGTTTGCAGTTTGGGCACAAAAAGCCTCCACATGTGCGTAATTTTAAAGCAATCCGAACCCAGCCCGGCTGAATGCGAACACGCGCGCTGCAGGGGGTGGCCCCAATTATTTGAATTGTAGACGAATACGGTTGATCGCAGGTATACGACTATTATACACGCAGACGAAATGGTGACTTTTAAAGGAACACGTTTACCTAAGAATCTTTCGATGTCAGTAGCGATCTTTTAGTGCTACTCTGATCAGGATGAAACTTAGCAAACAAAGTGTCAATATTATTTTATCCCTGTGTTATAATGTGGCACGCCCACTGATTACAGGATGTTAGAAAACCTTACAACTGTAGAAAACCTACCATATAATACATAAAAAGCTTGTTATATAGCTACTTAACTTATTTCAAAAAAAATTCAATGATAGTACCAATTCATGGTAATTACACTATAAGTAAACGTAATTACACATGCAATAAAGAAATCCCGGTGATCTATTCTATAATGAAACAATGCTATTGTGGTCTCGCTACAAATTCCTATTTAAAGTGCCAACTGCGATTACAACACACCGTTTCCAACTTCGACGTCCATTTTGTTCCACAACCGCTGGGGTTGTTCCACTTATCACCAGAATGCCTTCTATTTTATGTAAAAAAATCTATATGATGTTTACTTCTCTTTCTATGTTTTAATTGAATAGGCAATAGGCAATAGGAAGAAATGAATTTTTATATACCATTTTCAATAAGCAAAGGTATATTCTTACCGAAAATTTTATGCTGTTTATACATGTATGTTATAACCTTGTAGTAGCTTATCCTAAACTCTTCTTCTTTGTCATAGCTAGATCTAAATCAATCAACAATCTAAACTTTGTCTTCAGGGTAGAAAAATCTAACACTGTCTGCAAGTAAAGGATAAAAATGAAAATAATTACCTATAATTTTTCAAAACCAAAAACCTACGTTGTCCCCAAACTACACAACCTATTTTGATAAACATTCTAAAGAACCACATACGAAGTATGCCCTTCCAAACAAATAAACTCAACATACTGAGTTAAGGTAAGTGCAAATATTCATATTCGTGTTCAAAATTCATAGTAAAATATTTAAAGTGCTTTGAGATCCAGTCTCAGCAGCCAGCAAAATGTTACCTTTCTTATTTTTCCTGAATTTACTATATCAAGTTTCTTATTTGCAGGTTATGACCTAGTTTTAAGTTTTCATCAAAGTATTTTGCTTTTATTTTTGGTTAAAACCAAACAAGTTAAAGTTGGTTTTAAACAAGTTAAAGTTTAAATATTTTCATCGTAAGAGCTTTAATGAAAATTTTTAATTACTTTTAACCCGTTTTTTACTTGTGTCAGAAATGATAATTTAGAAAATATGTATGTACGTATACTACGAGTATTTTAAACATAACGGAACTTACCGCGACAGATTTTATATAGATTTTAACCAAGTTCTTTTAAGAGACTTTTTCAATTTGTAGAAAAATAAATCCATTTCATCGTTACTTTGACGTGCATTTCTTTGGAAGTTTTAATAGAGAACGAACCAGTAGCAAATATCAGTGGAAAGTTTGACCACACGATTTTATGAAAGCTCAGTAAGTTGAAGGCCTTTGTGTAGCAAACGAAGTCAGTGCGCCGTATTATGGCCTTTTATCGGCCTTCGGCTGGGAATCTATGCTAACGACGAACGGCATTGTAGCTCAGAACCTACTTCTTTTATGAACTGAAAAATAAATTGCAAGCTCAGTGACATTTAAAAAAAGACTAAGTTTTCGCTTGTTTGTACTGGTGCTTTGTATGGTTCGTCCGTTTTGTTTAATAACCGGCCAAGTGTGCGTCGGGCTACGCGCAATATAGGGTTCCGTAGATACAAATGCCGACTATAAGTCACGCGACTAAAAATGACTAAAAAAGGAATTTTCTGTTTAATTTGTTGATATTTTTCTTTTTGAGTATATTTTATAAGTTGGTCGTCGGTAACTTTTAATTTGTACACCCAACTTAGCTCCGATAGTTTTCCTTTAAACTTCGTTAAATATACTACTGCTTTGATTTTTTCCTTACATTTGCGCATATAGGGAGGGGGACACTTGAGTCTAACAAACATTTGCATTATAAAACCAAATATTTCAGAAACGTACCCCTTGATCGAAAAGTGATGTTTACCAGCTCACAGTGTTTTCTAAAGCCCTATTCAACAATACGCCACATGACGGAAAGTCAATAAAAAAATACTCTCACTTTACATGTAAGTATGGGAAATACACTAAAAAAATATTCAACATTTTATCTAACCACTTTTTGGCATGATTCATACACATATCTATGCCAATTATGCCAAATTATAGCTTTCTAGTATTTATAGTCTCCAAGTAGGACCGCGGACAGACAAATTGGTAGGTGGTCAGTATTAGAATCATTTTAATTATTAATTAACACAGTAATTTAAAAAATACTTACATTCTTGTATACATACATACATACATAATATCACGCCTGTTTCCCACAGGAATAGGCAGAGACTATGGACCTCCACTTGCTACGATCCATACAGACATTCTTGTATACAACATACATATCAGGATATCAGAAACGGCAACGATTTCTATGAGAATAGCTAAGTATTCAGGTTTATGGAGGTGAAAATAATTTTTACAGAACTGTTTTTTTCACTATTTTTTGTTTGTAATTTACATTAGACGCCTATAATTTTACTTACTTTTTTCATTGTTTTAATTTGCATTCGTTTAGTTTTAATCTTATTTTATCGAAGTCGCACAGGGTTTGTGTCAATTTGTTATGTGTTTATGACTAAAAAGCTAATTCATTGCTGTGACCCCAATAACAAGCCGGAGAAAAGTGTTTTGGTTTTGGCCAGCAGCACCACTAGTAGGAAACAGAGTTTTCAAAATAATTATTCTTACTGACAGACTTCGAAAACAAAAGCATACAACGACGTTACTTACAAAAGCCCGCAGATTTTTTGCAGAAACATTAGTCACAAACCTGGAAAAAAGAAAACAATAATTATATTTCATTGTATCATTTACTAAAAGCAAAACGTTAACGGGAGTGAACAGAGCCGTGGTAATTGCCTATAAAACCTCTGTTTCTGCCTTTACGATGTGAAGTCATTTGGAGCTTTTGACGAGTAAGCTTTTTATAATGTTGTACAAAAAATATATTCTTCCATGCTGGTGCGAAAAAAATATTTATATTCCTGCTGCTTCTTTTCCTGTAAATATTATTCTAAAATGTAATAAATAAATTGAAATAAAAAATTCCCGCGCAAATCATAAAAGCCGATCGAGAGAATGGCATACGAATTATCTAATTATGCAATGCGGCACCAGTCATTATTTTAATGCCTTTTTCCACCTTCACACCTGCCTTCACTCTAAGATTGGCCTTTGGGTCTTTCAAGACCCAAAGGCCAATCTTAGAGTGAAGGCTCTGGGCTCTGGAGCTCTGTCTACTTAGAGCCATACGAGACTCAAAATGCTCTATCTGCCTCGTTTTCTAACAGATTTTCATAACAGAAATTCATATACTCCCATAAACTACCTACCTAAATTTTCCGGGGTCCAGTGCTGCTTCTATTTGAAATAAATAATTTCAAATATTATAATGTGCGTTATAGAAAAGCTTTACGTTTTCACTTTAAACAATGAACAGTAGTTCATCAAATAGTTTGAAGGGTAATCTAGAGCTTGATCGAGACACAATTTTTAAGTCAGATATCCGTTTCCTTTGAAATTATTTGTTTCAAATGGCTGCAACACTGGACCCCGGAAAATTCATATATTTAAAACAGGCATGAATGAATCACCGACACCGGTATTTGTGATGATCCATCGGTATCAATTTCCCAAAAGTTACATTTATACTTATATTATAAACATAGATTACTAAAACCTTTGGGTGTGTACCTCTCTAAATAAGTGTCTGTTAATTTGGTCCAATTGGCCCTTTTTTCTCAAATAAATTGCAGATTTGCAGGCATGATAATTTAGGGCACGCACGCCACACGCAATTTTGCTGGCGTGTGAATTGATTTTTTTTAGGTCTTGGCCTGAAATTCGTAACTCTTTTCAACCTTTGACTCTGTATTCAGATTTTTGACGTATACATCAACAAAAGACTTTTTAAGTGACTAACTACTTTTTTGAGTCAAATTAATGAAAAATTTACTTACTATATATAAATAAGTAAATTTTTCAAACATCTCACTCAAATGTATGTCAGTTTACTGTCTTTCTAGTGGTATGTTACAAAAATAATAACCATCACACAAATTAGCGCTTGACTATTTCAGGAAAGTTATTTTTATTCATTTTCTCTGCTGCAGCCTTTGTCATATACCAATGATAAGAATGCTTATAACAATACCGGTATAAATACATATATTTAGGCTAGACTGAGTGGGACAAGGCGTAAATAAGCCAGTTTACAAAACATCTTCTGAGTCGTGATCGAATGCTCTCACTTTCGGCTACTGTTATTTAGCCATCATTTATGAATAAGCTTTTCTCACGGTTTGAAATTAACTTTTTACGAATTCTTTCGCTGTTTTTTTAAGGCAATACTTGTTAAGAACTATACGTGTATGATATAATAATATCTCTGGAAGAAGACAGCTATTACAATAAAATTATATTTACAAGTATATTCATTATTTTTCTTCCAAGGATTTCTAAAATGACCGATCTAAAGCGGCTTGTATATTGATTCAAATTCAAATATATTGATAAGTAGGAACAGAAGGCAGACAGACGCGATAGAGCAAAAAAACACACGACAAACCAACTGACAAAAGAACTGGGAAAAGTAAAACAAAAAAAGAAAGAAAAGTGAATCAAGATTCAAAACTTGTAGTGCTTTTAGTAGCGCAGATGCGAGAAGTTCAGTGGTCTATCAACTGGTGACAGATCGCTGCACAAAATGCAGCCAGCTGAAGATACCTACAGCGGTAACTGGAAGTGTCATTATAACAATTTGAAACAGTTACGAGACGCAACGCTGAATTTTTAAAGTGGAAAGTACTGTTTTGATAGATGTTATTGAAATGACACTTTAAAACTGAGTTTTAAATTAAGGTAATAAAAATAACCTCTTAAGGATATCGACTGTATATAAGTAATTTTAATTTAAAGGAGATGTGTTTGTTAGCATTTATGTATGTACGTTCTTGATTCCATCTTTACTATTTTAATGTTTATAATACTTTTCACACCAGCCATAAGATTAGTGTGGTGTAGGTGAAAATTAAGAAATATTTTAAGTTTTTATTATGAGGCCAGAGTACAAGTACTAAGACAAATAAAATAAGCCTAAACTCGACGGAATTGCGTCGTTATATTACTACATCGACCTTCCGTTTCCGTGATCAGACCCTAGGCATCGTCTACTATAAAGTGCTCGTCAAGACAAATCAAACGAGTCCTACTCAATGTGGTTATCTTGTTTTATAACAGGATAATATCCCGGCTCTATCAACTTAACAGCTCATTGACTTCATAATATTATATTGTCATCCGACTTACACAAGTATACAACATTTCAGATAAATCGGTTAAGAATAACTGGTTGAAAATTGAGTCGCAAGATTTGAACTAAACAAACATTCATACATACATACAAGATACATTGCAAGTTAAGTAAAAGTTTGCAAAAAGGCGCAAAATAGAAACTTGTTTGACATTGCACATTTTTATTTGAAAATATTCTTACTAACTTGTGGTCTCTTCCGTACTTAATTTGATGCAGTTATAAAATAAATAAACACATACTTGAAAAGATTTAATGAATCGATTTGCATAGTTTACTCTGTAATGTACTGCTGAAGCTAAAACAAAGAAAAGGAAAACTTTAAATATGTCATAATTATATTATCCAGTTCCTCTCTAGGCAGCGCCATCTGGCGGCGAGCATCGACCTCGGTACCGGTTGGCGTGCAGCCTGCACTTCTCACGGCGACCAGAGGTGCTACTCTTTAAACGCGGAGTCACTAAACGAACGGTTTTTGTGTGGAAAAACCATTCGTTTAGGTGACTCCGCGTTTCAAAAATGGCACTTCAACACAGGTACAAAACATAACATAACGTAGTACATACCTGCCATTGTTTACGCGTCTAGTGGAATTCATGGTAACGGTGAACGTAGTCTGACAAATCTAGATAATCTTGTTGATAATGATGCCTTTACAAGACAACCTGTACCTACGAATGGCTTTTCATCTTCTGTACGTCCCTTGGTGCTACCTATTCCGCTTTATTAGCCTAAATTGCTTAAATCACGTATTCTGTTTGTAAACATTTAGTTATAAGTATTAGAGAAATTCCATGCCTTCTTTTCAAAGCAAAAAAAAAACAGAAGAAGCCTGAAACTTGTTTTTGTTGTTGTTTCTTGGAAGAATCCTAGCCAGAACAAAAACATTCAAGAAAACGTTATGCATGAAAATAAGATTGATGTAAAAATAATAAATTTATTATTTTTCGGATTTTGGGATAAGCAAAACAGTGAGTGTTATTATATTTTTATTGTAGGTAAACAGACTGACTATATTTGTTTTTCTTTTTTTTCTTCTATAGTAGCGTTATTTTTATAAGAATATGAATGAATTATTAAAGATTTTAAAATCATAGCTCTTGAGGTTACCTGTGAATTTTAATGAAGTGACAAAACCAATTACTTAACTAAGCTAGACACTCTTTAGAAGAACAATCAAGAAGTGATAAAAAAATTGAAAACGCTTGAATTTGGTTCTGCTGTTAGGAATAACATCCGTCATTTCCTTACAAAAATAAACGTTTTCAAATTTTTCATCCCTTCCCTATTCATTGATCAATTTAAGTTAGTTAAGATAACTATACAATACAAAATGCAATATGCCATTGACATGACTATACAAGAACGAAGAAACGGCCTATGGCTAGCGACGCGTGGTCGTTCCGAAGGTTGCTTCCAGCTGACAGCTGTTACGACATCAGCTGAGAAAAGCATTTACATCATTTCCCTCGTACACGAGCATATTATCTCGTGCTCATAAGAAATGACGTAAGTTTTCAAAAAACTTTGGTAAATTAACTTATGAAAAGAAATAATTGGGTTATTTCTTTTCATAAGTTAAGTTTTTGCAGACACATCCTGTTAGAAATATTTAGGTAAATCCATGAATTGTTTGAGAAATTTAAACCGTAATCTCAATTTTTTCTGGTTCGTAAAGCATAAATAATAAACGTTATTCCACACCCCAAACTTCTTACTTCGAACAATAAAAGCGAGAACATACGCATCAGTTAAGAACAAAGGGCAATCACAGGCAGTAAAGCGAAAGGAACGCCACAAACCTTGTTTTCATCGGTTTCCCACGATAAACAAAGCGGTACGCTGCATCCTTTTCACACAAAATATTTTCTTATTAAAGAAAACCACACAACTAATGTCTGCTAATGGATAAAGCTGCCAAAGCAAAACCCTTCCCGAGACAACATGAATTAAACAAGGGAATTAAGGTCAAGGCAATAATAACTACAACATTCGACCTTCAAGGAAGCGACGAATTGAAATCTGCTTTGAAGTACCGTAATGTATAACGATTATTTTATGACCACTCAAGACAACAGTCACAAATAAGTAATTATGTGTTGTCTCCGAAGCAACCTTGGTACCTATTGTAGCCGGTACATCACAATAGACTATGGGAATTGAAATGTCTATTATAGGGGCCATTATTACGAAGACAGCGTAAAACCATTTGGACATCGCTGGGGGCAGGTAGGAGACCATTGTATTCAAAGACAAGGCTCAGACCGGGTTGATGCTATAATGCATATCTACGAAACCGATACAAATTGAATTCCGCGGGGTTCAGATTCCAACCTAACTATTATTGGCACACAAGTTCACACAACACTTTCGGGTAAGATTCTACCCTCGGATATTTATGCTGATTGGAAATCTATATCCTGCTCCTTAGGTATAAAGTTTGATATTGGGAAAATGTAAAAATACTTTTCTGCTTCTTCATTTATTTTTTTCTATTTTTAATGGTCAAAGCTTCTTCTTCAGCTAAATCTTGATAAATAATGCGTGCGTAGTTTAAATTCACGCATAGTTTTTCCAAGATACTTATTTTCGTATAAAATAATCCTATATAACTAAATGTTTATGAAATTAATTCTAAACTAAACCTTTTCCTTTTTTACCCGATTAGTGCGAATTCAAAATCTTACTTGCTACATTATACATACATATTTATCTTATAATTTCACGAGTAATGATGTTGATTACATTGAGCCTTGTAAAGTCGTAAAGCCATCATGTAAATACTCTATTTAAAAATCTCTCAATTACTTTGTGGTATTATAGTATAGAGTTTTATGATAATATAACGGCAATAACGTACAAGTTTACAGAGTTTACTCATCTCAACTTCAAAAACAAACATTGTATCTAGGCCACTTACCCGTGCTATTCGCTCCCAATCCACTCTCTTTGATGTACGTACAAACTAATCAGGCATGCAGCGATAAATTCGATGCCGGGACGGTACCAAATTTCCTATTGAGCAAAGTTATTGTTGCGTCGTATAGTCGGTATAGTGCCTTCGGCGATGGGTCGCATTCTATAGCAGGTAAAGGAATCCCTCGTCACATGAAATACAACAGAACATCAAGGCACACCAAAGTTATTGTAATTTCACCATTATTACCGTGGCTTAAAGATGCGTAAAGAGTGTCTAAACCTGGTTGGTTGTAAAACCACCACACACGTGTTCGTAAAAGAGATAAATCAGGGACGCAGACGCACAATGTCACCGTATCTAGGTACTGCGTTTTATGTATAGCGCACAATAGAGTAGAAAGTTGTAAACACAATAGAGGATCTGTGTCGTGTGTGAGATACCTTATTTGATATGCCTTTGGTTTATTTTAGATTTATTATTTAAAAACTTTACGCCGTGTGGTTTCTGGCAAAATAAAATAGGACCACTTCTAGTCTTCCCGTGGATGTCGTAGAAGGCGACTTAGGAAATACAAGCTAAACAAAGCTTATAACATTAATAGGACCTCTCCAACACGTCTGGCCAGCGTGGAGAGTGGCCAAGTCCTCTGACTGCTCTGGCCAAGTATGGCTCTAGTAGTAGAGGGTCGTGCTCCTGCAGTGAAGAATAAAAAGACCTGATGATGATGATGATTTAAAAACTAAATGGTGTGAGAAAAAGTGTATGGAAATCTAAAATCAATAAAAAAAAATTGCGGAAAATCACAAAAAAGTGCAACAGTTTATTAGAATCAGCTTAGTACAGGGGTAACGAGTAAATATGCATGTTTCCACTGATGCCAATAAGTAGAAGTTGGTAATATAAAGACGATAGATTAACTCTTCTACAAAAACGTTTTGCTTGAGTTCTTAGTATGAGATGCCATCGATTGGTTTAAAGAAACGTATCCATTTATCCCTTCTCTACATTAATTTAAGGAGTTATAAATATCATAAAATAATGTCTTATTTGATACCTCAGTCCGGTATTTTTATACCATTAATTTTGATTGACCTTTTCTGAATAACTTTACAATTACATAATTTGGAAAACATACTTAGTTTCACATCTTTTACAAACACTTATTTATCCGGAATCAAAAATATCAAATAAGATCGAACCATTTAATATCCAGGCCTGAGTCATTCCCTTTGTTGTTACAAAAACCAGTTCCACTACGAAAAAATGATGCGCCGAGCTGACCTGCGCCGGCGCAAGTTCACGTAGACGCTTGCTGCTGCAGCTGTGTGGGTGGAAAGTGGTAGTGTTTGTGGCAGACTGGGTTTAGCCGTGTGCGTGGAACGAGTCGTAAGGGACTGTTCAGACTGCGCTATTTTATGCCCCTTTATTCAAATACTGAAACTATTTACAGTGGGTATATATGTATTTTATTAGACCTTATACCTAACCTATAGTAGTTTGTGCAGGTGAAACGTGGTGATATTTATGGGAAGCTAGATCTGTTTGGAATTGTGCATATAGCTGCTCAGACCATACTATTCTAAGGACACTTAGAACAGGTCAGACAACCTGTCTTAGATGGCAGAAAAAGTCTGGGTGCCGCATGCCTTGCCTTTGGTGACCCATGACCCATGGCCAACAGTGACCACTTGTGGGTGATATGGGCTAGTAAATTAATAATACAAGCAAGTTTTTCATCTTGATTAACCCGTCAACGACCGGAATCGCAGACACAATAGATTTCTATTGTTAACGGGTTCACATGTGAACCGTCGGGGTTTGATAGATTAAGCAAAGGTAGTTGGTATCAATGGATTTTCGAGTATATTGGCCCTAAACTAACTTGATCTACATTGTACATGGAATGATAAATGGGGATATAGTGAAATGGAAAAATCGGTCCATGTAACAAGCTATTTTGTTATACTATTTGCATGCTATAGAGTTATAAAATGTAGGTGAACGATATCATAACGTGTTACGAAGCTATACAGTCTGAACGCCACTTAAAGTCGTAACCTGTTCGATGAGGCTGAATGAAGAGTGGCTCAAGACACCAGCTACTTTCTACCGGTCCGAACCACGTGATTTTACTATGTTTACTGGACTATACCCGTTTCAACCTTATTAGAGGTTTGTGGATTACCGCAAATATGATACAGCTCCTTGTTTAGCCAAAACGTGAGCTGCTTATGTAAATTCGTGTTAATATTAATGAATACTTAAACCCTCGATTAGATATTTTAGGTACTTAAATAAGTGCTTTTTCTTAGTAAATAAGTAACTATTTTAGTTCAAATATGAATAAATATAAAAACTTAAATGCAAAAATGTAGAGCAGAGAAGATAAAAGTTTATAATAAATCAAACAGTAATATAATAGAAAACAAAGTAAAAATTACAATGTTTACTAATAAAGAAATGTTCGTTCATGTTCTACCAAAATAAACGTTTCCTATGAGAGGAAAGTTGGGCTTTGCTGCGTAGTTCAAGTTGTTCTTTTTAATGAAATGAACATAGAAAGTACCTGGTCAGATTAACCAATCAGTCTATAACATAAATTGAAATGTGACACTGATCGAAATGTGAGAACTAGTGGCAAATTTAGTTCACTCACTAAATCACTTCTAATTTATACATTGCCAAAACCAATGAATTGACTTCATCTTCACAACCTGACCGGAGAAAGTCTTCGCCAAATGACAAAACGAAATTTTCTAGATTTGCAAGTTTTAAAGTAAACATATTTGGGAGATCGTGCCACATTCTTTCCGTAATACAATCGAAAGTTAGAAGGTCGTTATGCAGATTGACCAGTTGGCATTTTATAAAGATATTCACATTTCACACATATTTTGTAAATTTATTGTGTTAAGGTTAATTGAGAGAAACATCTTAAAAAGATTTCAAAAAACTGGTTCGGTATTTTGACATCTTGTGTGCTCAAGAATATTATGTTCGATCGACGTGATAAAACTCTATACTAAGCCACCTAATATCAGATTTTTTATGATTCTGCTTTCTAATATTAGACAAATGTCATTCAATCATGAGGTTAATTATTTAGATAGACTACACCCCTTTGGACTCCTTTCTTAGCGGTATAGTCGTATAAAGACCAGGTCACCGGTTCAAGTCCAGCTCACGTATTTTTCCACCATTTCTTATTTAATTATTTAATTTGAGTACTTTAGAACTGTATCTTGAATGCCTAAAATCCTATTAAAATACTTCTAGAATTTTACATGTATGTATAATAATTCAATTTGTATACTCCCAAGATGTGTTGTGCGCATGAAAAACTAGCTAAATTCGGGTTTCATGGAGTAAGTAAATAAAGTAAGGCATTTCCGATCCGGAAATTTGTATCCCTCGCTTCGTAATAAGGTTTGATCACACCCGACCTGGAAAAATGGCGGTACGAACCCTATTATGAGGCGCAGTCAAACACGTTTTTTATTAATGTACAAGGGTGAAATAGAAATAAAACGAAAGAATGTTTCTCATTGATTACATTTCTATTTGCTATGCGTTTGTATTTCAGATATATTATAACATTTCTATTATTTATGGAGTAGACACCGCCAAGGTCGCAGGACCCAAGAACTGTATTAAGTAACGTGGTGGGTACCACAATTTACTGTTTGTTATGTGACGATTATAGATGATTATTCTGAAACTTTTACTTTTTAGCAAAGAAAAATGGTAATCATTTTATCACCTTATCTTATGTAGGATGTATGGATGATCCACTCTAGCGTTGCTTTAGGTCAAGATAGTATGCTTTCCTAAGAAACTACTCGTATTATTGAACTTTAACTCGTGACGCATTGCATTATAAACAATGCTTCAAACAAATGGATTTCATACTTAGCAATGGAACAGATCATATGTCATGTCAAGTTTAGTTCTTTGTCTAGCTATATAAGTACTTTGTTTACTTTTTTATGACGATGCGTTTGTTTCACTAACCAAGAACCAAGAATGAATCATTGAAATATAGGCCACTCAGATAAGCCCAAAGGTTCTTGCCCACTATCTGAAAATATCCATAACAGTGACGTAACTGGAAACTTGCAGACAAAGAACGTGGCGTGATACAATCAATGCTCGTTAAATGTGAAAGGCTTTCGAAGTTTCGACATCGTTTACGACAACTGCTAATGGTGCAAGGCCAAATCAGAAAGCCAACCAGCTACTAACGGAATTTCAGATACATTCCCTGTAATTTAATGTTTAATCTCAATTTTAACATTAGACTTTAAACACATCAAGTTAGAGCTAACTTCATGATCTACACAATGTATCTACCTATATATAAAATTACTTCGTGGTCCTGTCTGGTCAACCTTACTATTGTCTAACTAGATTAAAGCTGCATATTTTACTTTAGAATTATACCGCCTTATTATAAAACGCAGACTGACTTTGTTACAAGGTTTAAACCATTATCCAACCAAATACTATATGCCATTATCTTTTCTGAAAAAGTCAACTTAATTTAATCGGATAATGGTTTAAACCTAGTAACAAAATTAGTCTGCGACCGTCTTATTATAAATAAAACTGTCACCGCCTTATTATAAAACGCAGGCTAACTTTGTTACTAGGTTTAAACCATTATCCGACCAAATAAAGTTGACATATAGTAATATGCCATTCTCTTAACTAAAAATGTCAACTTGGTTTGGTCGGATAATGGTTTAAACCTAGTAACAAAGTAAGTCTGCATTTTATAATAAGACGGTTAGAGTTTATCAAGTATATAGAGACGAACAGACAAATAGATACGCACAGTGGGGACTTTGAAACGGGCTTTTGATTTACAACATACTCATTTTTTAAATTAAGTAACCTTTATTATCCCACTGCTGGGCAAAGGTCTCCCCCATATCATTACTTAAAAAATTACTCTGTAGCTCGACGTCGTCCAAGTCGGTGATTTTTTTATGTGAGAAGCGTGAATATTCCTTACAAAGTTGATTAATTCGGACATTGACTTCCCCGTAATTGGGCTAAGGGTAGAGGGTGTCACACAAAGGATCTGTCCACGCCATTAGGCCCTATTGATACAGAATCCTGTAGGATGAAATATTATATGGGGTGTTCTGGGGGCGAGATTCTATGAACGACGGATTGGAACGTGTCGATATCATACACTCACACGAATTCACACGATATTGTTATATAAAGGGACGGACACACGTCTCGTAATCTGAATTAGTTTTCGGTAAAAATGAACTCAATTAGGTGTGGCTTTCTGGTCTTAGGAAAATCATTAACTATATTAGAAATCAGATACGGTTTGTACTAATATTATAAATGCGAAAGTGAGTTTGTATATTTGTTTGTTTGTTTGTTACCTCTTCACGCTTAAACTACTGAACCGATTTGAATGAAATTTGGTATGGATATAGTTTGTGACTCGGGGAAGGACATAGGGTACTCTATATACCGGAATTCCGAAGCCCGCGGGTGCAGCTAGTTGAATTATAAAATTAAAAACTGAAATTTTAAATTTGTAAATGAAATTTTATTTGTACGGTTATTTCAGTGACTTTTCAATATTTTACTGTTACTGTAAAATCACTCTCTAGACAAAATCCACTATGCAGCTAATTGAATTCTAAACTCGAACACTCGACCTAATTTAGCCACAAAAGTTAATTAATTCAACATGTCGGCAGCGACCGCACGACGACGGATGACACTGTCAATGAAAATACACGGAAATTCTACTAAAGTGGTGAAATAAAAGCATGTGGAATTGTGGAGATAGAGTTTCTAAAATGACTATTTGATAAAACAAGTACGCTCCATTGTTTTAAAGTCATGTCATGGGCTAAGTTTTCGCACTGGCAAAGGCTTCGTATACCTATGTAGAAACAAAACATAAAATGAATGTACTAATAGTACCTATTGAGGTACTTAGAAACTATACATGTATGTATGTTAGTATTAGTATCTGACTCTGTAATAACAGAGTATGTATGTGTCTATTGCTTTTTTGTTTTTTAGAATTAAAAAATATATATACAGTCAATTTTACAAATTAATATATACTAAACTAAACTATATTAAACTATAAATAAACGTTAAACTAAACTATGTCTATTGCTTTTACCTATAATCTTGCATCAAACTCATGAAACCAATTTGGCAATGCTGTCACGAAAAAATCATTCGTTACTTGGATGATATTGCACTACACAATATTTTTTCCACACTAAACACAAGTTACCACACTGCGGCACGCGTTACTCACACGTTGAATTGCGTGACCCAAGATAATTGGAAATTTCTATACTAACCACACTGTTTAAATAATGACGCCGGAGACAATAGGAATAATTTAGAATACCCGAATACGGCGACCCCTGCGATTAATATGGGCATAAATCTTCTGATGCTATAATATTTTGTAAGTGGGGTGGTATTGTTGTGAGTACGATTATAGATGCCACAAGCTAGCTGTCCCACGGTTGTGGAATGGTATCATTTTACGTGTTTTGATAATACTTCACATACGGAGACCGGTGTTACATCACATGTAGGTTTATGAAATGCAACGATCCTATTACAATGTTACGAGTTGTCGAGTTCATTTCTGATACTAATGTTAAAAAAAAAACTGGCAGCTGCCAAAATATTCATAGGTTAGTTTACTGTGTATGTTTTTGGTTTAATACATGTGTATGGTTTGGGTAAAACAGAAAATAACACTAAAAAAAATTGGTTGCCTGTAAAGTCGGTATACGGGCGAAAGTTTTACGTGACAACGACTTTTTATGTCTGTCTCTCTCGCTCTTAGGCGGGCTAACCATGCCCGAGTGGAAGGGACGCGTGCCTCTCACTCGCTCTCATTGTGAGCGCATAACGTGAGCGGAGCGTAACGCAGTTTCTTGAAGTGTCACCCGGCAAACCAATTTATAAGACGTTGTCACGTCAAAAGAAATCATTTTGAATTTAGTAAGTATACATTATATATTTAATTAAGTTATAGTTTTACTATGTAATAGTTATATGTAAAAATAATGGTCAAGCATAACATATAACATAAAACGATTTAAAATAATTGATCAAGCCCACAGACTACATATACGAAACATACATACACACAGACATCCAGACGGATGTCTGTGTGTATATATGTGCCACGATTACGCTTGTAGTTGTACCATTTTTTAATAGCTTCATCAAGACACGGGATTGTTCATTATTGAAAATTACTATCTAATTCGATGTTGTTTAATTATAATTAATAATATACTCATAAAAATTAACTGGCATCTTGTAAAATATTACAGAATGATCGTTCGGAAATTGTAAGAGAGAGATCGGAGATACTTTATTAATTTTTATTTTGCTTCTTTTTTACCTTTTTGGTGATAGTATTATAGAGAAATATTGCGTAAATCAGTTGAATAATACTTTCACAACTTATGTATATCAAAAGGCAGTCGCTTTTTGCAAATTTTTAATTATAATTTTTAATGTTATAAATAGATATATATCCTTTATATATAATATATATATCATAAGTACAAACATAAAAGCCCATTTGATTAACATATTTCAAACATCCGAAAACAGGATATACCAAATGGGCATGATCGTCCTATTCCACAAACAAAGGCTTAAACTAGAACTCCCATTAAAACAGCCCTATACAAATTAAATTAAATCTACGATGGCGGACACCCCTCAAATTTCCGTAGGGCTGTCGACCAAAACATTCGAATCCCCTGCGAATGGCGATGAACCGATGATCACGTGCGATGAGACTATCATATTCATTGTTCCCACAATCATATCTCATTTGTTACATGTTCCCTGTTCCATGAATCAGTCATGAACAAATCTATTGTTTTATATTTATACACTCAAAATAAATGGGCTAAGGGAACTAAAACAACTACTATCTTTTTTAACCTCCTAAACTGAACGTATAGACCAATTTAGATGCGGTGCCTCCCTTGCGGTTGTTCTTGTCTATGTAGTATCTATTCATATGTATACAGCTAAGATGCGAAAAATAGGAAATATTGTGCACCGAAAAAAACACTGATGCCAAAAAAGTATTTTAGTAAACGTATTTTTTGTAAAAGAAATATATTATACCTACACAAAAAATCACCTGCCACTCTGAGCTTACAGTACTCCTACTGCTAGAATAACAAGAAATGTACAGTAAGGTTTGACAGTCCTAACAGAAAGTACTCGTATAGTAGAAATAAAGTAACATTTTCTACAGCCGCTTAAAATTTTCTTAATAGTGTTTAAAGTCAATAACTTGCTTTTTGAAGACTCATGCAAGATTTCATCACAGACAAATTGCACACGTCGAGTGGCGATTGGTACGAGCACGGATTATTAGAAAACGTGTACTTGAATTTCTTACAGAATTTGAGCTTTATTTATTCGTATTCAGAATCTATTTTAGAATAATGGCTTTGTATTTAAAGTGCACGCGCAGGTCACTCGCACCGAGGTCACATAATACAAATGTCAAGCGGCCGGATTCGATTCATTGTCGCTGCTTTCAGAATGTTATCAATGCCTGTACAAAGTGTTCCTAACTTGGCTGGCGCGCGTTATTGTGTGCAGTTTCAAAGAACAGGACAATTTTCAATAATATCGAATCAATTGGTAGGTGTGTCAGTTTGTGTGTTAAATATGTTCAATAGTCTCACATATGATCATTAATTACTAATAAAATTTGTCATCGTATTCAGTACTGATTTCCACTTGTTAGGAACCTAACTGCTTTATTTTTATGTATCTACCTATTTATTAAAACAGTTAAGTGTTTAAATTCTACGAGTATTGTAAACAAATAAAAGATCATAGATGGGCAAAACTTATACAACAATGAGGCAAGTGATCGTAATGGGATTGACGACGGATCCTGAACGCCGCAGTATGAAGTAGGATGAACAAAACGTTAGAAATTTAACACAGGTACAAAAGGAAATAAAACTAAATAAAAGAAAGTCCATTGACTCTCTACGCCGACCATTTCGAGTGATAAAACTACTATTTTGGTCATATCAACAACAAGAAATGTAGATATGTACACAAATGGTAAAAAGAGAAATTGAATGTTACGTTTTCTACGATGTTTACGATAAAAGGCCAAAGTTCGCATCATTACAGTACAGCTTGACAGTACGATGCGTGATCATCGCTGACCCATCATTACGGCGACGATTTACAAAATGACCTTAGCGAATGGCAGTGAAAGATAGCCAGATTTCATCGCTCACAAAGCGGAGAAAGAAAGACCCAACAACAATGGTGTTTCGGAGTTGTTTCGTAACGACGGTCCACTTACAAATTCACCTTTCAGAATTCGTATCGCAGTGCCTTTCAACCTAGTGGGTAAGTCACTATTTAGAGATAATCAAACATACGAGTATAGTTTAATGGTGAAATGAATCGGTTATACTGACAAGATTTTATAAGAAATTCCTGCCTGTGATCAATACCTCAATATCAAATATTCTTTATCTTCACTTTGATTTATTCGTGTATTGTGCCACGATAGTGTTTTCAATGCTTCTGGTCTTTTACTTAGATCAGTTAAATTGTCCACATAATATATGATTAAACACAGGATATGATCAAATGACAGATTATAGATACAGTAAATTAATAATTCATTGGTGGTTCAATGTAAATATGTTAAATGTTCTACATCAGTTATTTAATTAACTTGATTATTAAAACTTGTTTATATTAATAGTGTTTTAAAATTTTGAACCGGGAGCATACGTGGGACTTTGACTAACAACTAATGAAATAAATTATATTACACATATTCGTAACACCTAATTTCTCCTCACGTCAATAAACAATAAGTACCTACCTACTTAAAAAGTTTGTCAATACGTGAAAATCAAAAGTAATTCTTTCGAGTTTAGACATTAGGCGTTACTTGTGAAACTTGTGGTAGCTCCACTCCTTTAGTGTAACGAGTATGTAGATAGTGACAAATGTGTTTAATGCGATGTTGGGTAATGTGTAATGTCACCTATTTGTACAATGAGTGAATGAAGAAAAGCATTTGTTTGGTGTTACGTGGCATCTATCGGTATTCAGTTGGTCTGCGTTTGCGCAAGGCTTTGTTCTTTGTTCGTCATAATGATGTGCCGCTATCAAAACTGGACTTAAGAATTTTGTCATACTTTTTATACTTACATGGAGTTGTTTTAACTTAAAATCCAGTTGTATTAACTTCATTTTTATGTCTTTTTTTATATTTAAGAGCTTATTGGGTTCGTGGTGGTATATATTAATTCCAGTAACCATTAATTTTGTAACAATACAAAACGATAATTTAAAAATAATAATTTAAAGCTGCCAGATTTTATATCCTCCAATGACTTAAGGTGTCTTTCTACTACCGAGTGAAGCTAGACATAGGTGTGCTTACATTGTACACTACTTATGATAAAAAAATAAGGTAGAACGACGCTCGGGTTATGATGATGCCTCAATTATAATAATATTATATGTGTTTTAGTGCAAGATAAGTATATGTATATGTATTGATGTTGACCTAGATGATTATTTTATGTAAAATCTTTTGTTGCCTGAAATAATTTTTAAATATATAACAGTCATTGTCTGTGTAATTAAAGCCAATGATATAACGTACTATTGCATTGCATCTCATGCAATTAAAGACATCATTAAGTCTGTACTTATGGTCTTTATTGATCACCATTCACCACATGAACTACAACAAAAGCTTCACATAATGAGGTAAAGTAACGGTATTTTTTAACATCCGTTTCTTAAGATGACTTACGCAACGTTGTTTAAATTCATGAAAAATATCAGATATTAGCTGTGCCCTTGGGATTCGCTCCCCGTGGGAATTTCGGGATAAAAACTATCCTATGTCCTTCCCTGGGTCTCAAACTATAAACATATCTTTCATATAAATAGGTTCAGTGGTTAAAGCGTGAAGTGAACAAACAAACAAATAAACAAATATACAAACTCACTTTCGCTTTTAAAATATTAAGAGGATATTATCATGTCTCAATCATCAGGCATTCAAATCTATATTATTGTAACAATTCTGTTATGACACTGGAATGGAATGTCGGTATTTATTGTTTAAATTACGAGGCGATGTTCTTCCAGTTGACGTGGACAATCCGCCATGTATTTTCAACGATACTGAGGACCAAAGTAAATAAGACCATATAATTTTAAGTTTGATAATGAGCGCAATCAATCAAGGGTTTGCTTTTATGAAATTGAATAGGGGTCGCGAGTTTACGGTTCAGGGACGTGTTTTCCCAACTGGGTCAGAAGGAGGGTTATGGTTTTCGAGTGTATGTATGTTTATTTCTATAAAAGAACGCTGTCAGCAGTCAGCCTAAACGGCTTGATGGATTTAAGCCAAGTCTTAATTCTAAGAGTGACACTGGATGTATAAAAAAGCAGTTGGGTGTTTTGTTTTTTGAATAATTACTCGTTTTAAATATCGATATCAGCCTATATTGGACCGCCTTGACAGATTTCAACGATCTGCGAAAAAGCAGCTTGTATACTGTACATAATTTTGTTCATGATCAATATAAGAACAAAAGAAAACACCAACAACAAACAATTAAAGATCGTAATAACAGCCCATGACATAGACTTACAGAGCATATCCAGATGAAACATTACTTCATAAATTCTGCGGGGGATTTACGTACGTTTCTTTAGACTTGCGGGATATAAACGGAGGCAATTTTTGCCATTATGACTTTTGCAGACGAATTATGTAGGATTCCTGAATCCTGGTGTAATATTTCGTGGGAAATATTTACCAAGAATTAATAATAAAGCAGGTAGTATTTTTTTCTTTATTAGTAACTTCCATGCTGGTCTGGGAGAAAAGAAAACACTTAGAATGTTCCAGCTGCTTCTCTGCCCGCGCAGATCGTAAAAGCCGATCGAGGGAATGTGCGAATATGTATCATGTTAACAAGCAATGCGGCTAGCAACCCATCACTGTATTGATTGTTTTCCATCTTCTCCCACACCATGACGCTAAAAGTGGCTTTTGGCTCTTGCGACCCTGGGTTTTGCTCAGAGCCGCAAGACCCAAAATGCTCTGTCTGCCCCATTAGGGATATAGACGTGATTGTATGTATGTATGTAGTAGCGAGATGAATGAATTTACACATTGTAACAAATAAAAACACCTTTTTACTTATGCATTAAACTCTTATAGAACTTTAGCTTTTACTCTTGTGCCTATGTGTATATCTATAGCAACGTTGAGTTTTATTTTCTTTTTTTATAGGCGTTACTAAAGAACTCTATATTTTAAAAGCTTTTATTTCGTTTTACCTGTCCTGTCCCTTTGTATGTCGGTCTGTCTGTGATCAAATCTTGCAAGTACAATTTGACCCACTTCCCGGTTCCCGATTGAGTTTGAAACTTTGAACGCGTATGTATATCACGTGACAATGCAATATTATGATGCCATAGAGCTAACCTGCATAGAGCTAATCTGATCGGAGCAACCCCATCGACTTTGGACTCGTAAGATTCGTCTTAAATTCGTCTTAAACACTTTAAATCTTTAATTATATTGTTTGAGATAAAATATGTTTTTTTTTAAATAATAACTTGTTTTATAATTTAAAAAGTCAATTTATTTACTTTCGATGTAAACTAAGGTTGACATTTTTATTTATTTACTTAGTAGGTATGAAAGTTCACTTAACTCTTCAGAAGCAACGTCCCACTCGTACGGTGGAACTTCTCTTACATATTACTTTTTGGCTTACAAGAACTTACGTGTGCCTTAGATAATACAATAATAGCAGTGTCATCGGTAATGACCGTGTATGACCATTGATTACGGCGGGTTCCGCATCATTTGCGTTTCATGCAAACGTGCGGATTGCGTGCGGCCGTCCAATGACATGTGAATCAATTCGGTATGCGGCGGAGCAAACATGCCACTCCGCTCTGCATATGGATGGAGTGGACTGACTTAGCACGTGTTTGAGCTATTTGTTTATTCAAAAATAATCATAGAAATCTGTTGAGATCCTTTTGAGGTGCGTCTTCGTAAAATATATGCGGATTATGCGGTCGATCATGCCATGTATGGTAACTGAAACCACCAGTAACGTGCACAAATATTTTTAACTGGGCACTAATCTTACCTTAATTACGAGAACGGCTGCATATCATGCAAAATAGGTACATTTTTCGTTAGTGTTCCATATTATATTACGATGGCATGGGATAGACAAACTCTATGTCTGTATGAATAAAAAAAAATTCATACTTTATTAAAATATTTAAGTTAATATTCTGTAGTTACCACAGAATATATAATAATACTGAGGTCTGAAATCAACAATATTTATTTGAATATTAGATCTCTTACATTGAAAATTACCTAAAAAGGATCATAAAATGACTAATGCCGATTTTTTTAACTAATCGTAAAATCGTTAAATAAAGTTCCAATGATTTCTCATTATCATCAATAATATTTAAATTAACGTTTCATCAAAGTTTCATGAAAATTTGAGATTATACTCAAAAAAATCTCGTTTCCAAAAACGAACTCTTTCTCAAGAATTTTTTCCAAGATTGATTTTCAAAAATTGTTTAAACAAATTGCCGTTAATCACAAATACTATAACTAAATGAAAGTAATATATTTAGTAAATTAAAAACTGTGACCTCCACATACATAATTACAGGTGTTATAATATAATGAATGTTAATTCGCAATCGAGAGAAGTGCTCGTACAATGTTGTTCTGACTAATTTAGCTCACAGCGCTTGGGAAATACTCGCTTGTACGCCTAGTATCCATGTCTAGTTATTCGATATTAAACTTCTCAAATAAACGAAGGGCTCTCTTGTTAGTAATCATATTTCTCTTCCTCTTCTTATAATATTCCATGCTGGTCTGAGTAAAAAAAACTTAGAATGAACCAGCTGCTTCTCTTTTCGCGCAGATCATAGAAGGTAATCGAGGGAATAGAAAACGAATACATATCATGTTGATAAGCAAAGCGGCTAGCAACCCACCATTATTTTGATTCCTTTTTCCACCTTCTCTATCGCGCTAAAAGTGGCTTTTGACTGACCTTTTGCGGCCCTAGTTACTGACTAAAGCCGTAACACCCAAAATGCTCTGTCTGCCCCATGGGGATAAAGACAAGATAGTATTATGTACGTAAGTTCTTCTGATCGTATCTGTTAATACCCAAAATAGGGTTCAAATTGCAGTAAATATTATCTGGGTGTATAGATTTTTAAGCCATTACTAGCTGCCATTTTAGTTTATCTACACAAAAAAATGATGGAAAAAGAAAAAATATAGATAAATCATTCTAGGTTTTTTTTCTTTGGCCCAAACTAACATGAAAGACCTTTCAATGAACATTCATTGATTTATTTTGTAAGAATTTTTCCAGCTCTAAAATCAAAGCATATCGAATGGTAGCATTCGTAGCAAATCGAATCAAAAGCCGACAAAGCACTCACTCGCCTGCTCTGTCTTTTGCAATGATATTTCATTTTATCGAGATTCGTATATTTCTTTTTGTTTGAGTTCTTTATGATGGTTATTTTAATGAAAATGTACCTATACTGCTCCTAGATGAATCTTAACTATCACTTATTACCAAATTACTTGTCAATACCCAACATTTCGGCAATAACATCGTATTTACATTTATTTTAGTATCAATTCTTATAACAAAAGCTATGTCGAGATACAGGGAACCTCTGGAATATTAAGAAATTTAATCTATTAAAATTTTAAATCTAGTTGTTCAATATCACATGAGACATTCAATGACACTGGCATCTATGATAATGGTAAGTTTAAAATAGCTTAGCTACATAGCAAGAAGTTATTTTCTCGTTGAATGGAAAGGTGTCATCAAAGATGCATATTTGTGCGTGACTTTGTATCGCCGGTGAAGTGGTGACTCTATAGGTTTCTGTATCTATGATCGTATGCCTTCGTTTCGACACCTGCCTGACACTTTCACCTCAGCTGGATCACGAGTCGCCGCTGCCTAACGAACTCATTTTACATACATTGGATCGCCAAATGAATTTTTGCAGTGTATTAAATTCCTAATCTATATTTAAATTTTTGTCGATATAAAATAAACTTTTATTTATCGAATTGTTCGAATCTCTACAGTTAGCGACTTTGATTAAAATTAATCATTATTTACGTACTCTAATTAATTCTTTTATTAAAACCGACCTCAGGCTGTACAATTTTTAAATTAAAAAAAAAAGCACTTCTCATAATTTTTTCGACTAAAAAAAATTTTGATGTGTTAACTATCTACTTATTAAACAAAAAATCAAACAAAAAAAGTATCTCCACTTAACACCACCAACAAGACAATAGCAAGGTATTAAATTACAAAAAGAATCAAACAAATATCTACATTTTCAATACCCCTGCATGTCATTAGTTTTTTCAGTATCTAATATTTTCGATGCTTTTATTGAAAATATACCATCTCTTTACAATATTTTATTTGTGAAATATTTTGACAGTCATGAGAGATAAATATTTTCAACTATCTACCAAAAAATACAAGCCATGCTAAAATACAGCTAGTGTTAGACACATCATTTTACTGCGTTCATAAAACGTATGTTAGTTATTCTATTGTATCAAATTTTACGTTGGAAAATGTTAAAAATGCAAAGTTTTCGTACGTTTTACAAAATGTTAAACTTTGCATATTATTATGTAGATAATATCAATTTACTCTTTATCGTTTACTGATGTTTTATATCTGAGTGTGTCTTATTAGGCATATAATAAAATACACTATTACAAAAAGTAGTATTATTGCTAGCTATTTTATTTAAGAGTTTCATTTGATTACAAAATACCTAATCAAAAACGCAATCACGCCCTTTCAGAACTTAAAATTAACTTGTAAATTCCATCAAACGAAAGCAAAACAATTATTAAAGTACTAATGAATAAGGATTCCATGGTCAAGAGTTAAGCAATTGCGACATACCAATTGAGCTAGACAAAATTAATACGCCAATTGTCTAATAACAATGTGGAATTGATGTCAAGATTTCGTAAGCAACAAGTACTTACAACATACAATAGTATGACCAATAAAACGCATATCACGCCACATATATCATAAAGATATAAATGTTTGATACATATATTGAAAACGCTAATTATTTTAAATTACATAGGACTATGAAATGAAAAGCATCTACAGTATGAATAGGTTATCATGAAAAACACAGATAAGTCTTTCTCACCGGATTTTATTTTATTTCCTGTGATTGAATTTTAAACTTTAAAAATATAACATTTTGAAGCGTTCCGAAATTTTTAGATTTCTGTACTAATAAAGAAATTTATGAAGTTATTCTTATTAGCACCAAACACCAAGATATCATTCACAAACAGAAAATACTGAATAAAATATAACCAAGAAGATAGTTTCGTTATATCCCCAAAAGCAATACATTTTAAGAGCATTCGTATTGAATGCACTTACTCTGGCATTTGATTCGACACACAAAGACATTCCCATTTACAGATATAGGGAAGCTGTTGAACAAAGTGAAGACTAAGTCAATCCACTTCAGTCAGAAGTTTTAGTTTCCAATATAGAAGATTTTCTGGCTTTGGCGTTAGTCCCGGGCCATTAGGATGTTGGACGGCTGCCAAAGACGAGGTGCAAGTGTATTTGTAAGCAACATTCAAGGAAGTGTGGAATCTTGGAATAGATCGCCCGAGTGACGGGTTATTCACTAACTGAGTATATGGACTGGACGAAGAGGATTTAACGTCCATCGACAAGAGCGCAGCTCTTAAATATAGAAAGAAGAAGGATTAAAACTGTATGCTAATGGTTAAGTGTAAGGAACTACCAAAAAGTTTAAAAGCGTAGTTATATGCGTATATTATTTACATATAAAACTAAGGATTTAGACTGCATAAATTAAAAAAATAATAGTTAAAATAAATTAAGTACACTGACAGGTACCATTCACTGTCATCATTGATGACGTGATACCAAAAAACATTGCATGGTCAGAACGTTTATTAATTTATTTATCGTTAGATTTTCTACTTGGCTAATGAACCCTATATTCGATATGTAGAGTCTCTAAACAAATTACTAGGTATTCGAACCTTTAGTGACTCTGTCTTTAAAAAACAGTGGTATTCACACATGCTACCACATTCGTATAATAGCGAATAACCCTGGACGACTTGCCCAGTAATAAATGATTGACATTATCTCCAAAAAGATAAACCGATTCGGCATCCGCTTCCCGATATAAACTATTTTGATTTTCAACACGCCAATAAAAGTGAAAGCTGCCAAATGTTTGTTTTGCTCGTAAAACTTTGATCCGGATTTAATTATTGTTGTTTTTACAGTGCGAAATTTATGGGGCTATGTAACAAAAACAACAGAAACTCAGCGTTTGTGTGCAAACAATTAATACATTTTAGAGTTTTAGACACTCTTGATGGCTACTATATATATTTTATCCATTGATGAACACGGCCGGCCAACGGTGGCGGCTTCTAGAGTGCTAGCACGCACGTATGCTTTTTAGTTTGGTTATTTCAGTACAAAATATTACTACAATATAACTACACATTTACGTGATATAACGACCTTGATTTTCTATAAAAATAACCGGTCAATATTCTCATGTAAGTAATGTTTTGTCATGCCTTACGCTAGAATAAGTTCAGTCAATCAGTTTTGATTTATGAGCGCTAAACAACATTAGATATATAAATATAACACTAGTTAAGCCTAATAAGAATTTTAAAAATCACTAGAAAGTTCTCAGAATTAGCATGAGTCGCAAAGTATCACGCTGTCGTAGCACGGATGCAATGTAGGCATGGTTCCCACCACTGCGCGTACGCCGGTTTCGCAAGCGATATTGACCGACAAACCACGTTTAGAGGACAACTCTGTTTACACCTCACATTTGGCTTACGCCATGCATGAAACTACCTTGTATTGTTGAATTAGCAAGTAATTTGTTAATGACCTGTTTATGAGCAAGGAGAAATATACAAAAAAAAATGAAAAATATACATCAGGCGGTGAGTTATTTGGAAACACCAGCTACTCAGTCTAGATCGACGTATGTTGATAACGGTCGTCCCGGTGTGTGTTAAAGGTTTAAAATATTAAAAAGATCCTAAATTAAACATTTTTCGAATCCGAATTGAGAACCTCCTCCTGTTTTGAGTCATGTAAAATATATACAAAAGAATGTTTAAAACCAAATTCATATTGACCCTACAACTATGTTATATTTTGCTACTATTTCCTGTACAACAAACCTCAGTACAATACGATCAACGCTACAATACTTTACTAAGAACGAGACCCCAACGAAGGCTACATAAATTCGAATCCGGTTTAAAAAAAAGTTAACAGCGGAGCCGCGAGGCAGAAAAAAAGATAAAATTGTGTTCGTAACAACGCGGCTAGCTCTACCTTGGTGCAACTGTACTTTCTGTGTTGTAATCTTTATCACAACCAATTTGTCGTACGGTTGAGTTCCATACTAAATTATTCATAGGTAAAATAGATATAGTTGTAAACTCCAAAAATATAAAAATAACTGATCAATGCTGCTTTAACTGAGCTTGACATTAGATCCATTTATGTTTTTTAGTAAACAATTCCTTGAGTTATACATTCCACCATGTTTTTTTCTTACTTCAAATAAAAAAAAAATGTAAGCACATTTATTTTTGATAACATGTTTGTAGTATAAATTCTGCAATTATTACCTCTGGTGGCTACTTTATAATTAACCTGCGACTTCGTCCGCGTTTAAGTCGAATAGTATAATAATAATAGGATTTTTAATGTTTGACCCCGTGGTTTTGGCTGTGCGTTGATATGTCAGTCAGGCACCAATCAGTCAGTTTCTTTTTTTCCCGTTCCCGCTCCCGTTCCCATTCTTTCCCATTCCCCGGTCAGGTCAAGAACTCAAGATGGAAAATGATCTTTATCAAATTGACCTGGGTCTTGGATTATATCAATATATGTATTTGTTGTTTAATATAGTACAGTCGAGTTAGTATCCCATAACACAAGTTTCGATCTTATTTTTGGGCTAGCTCAATCCGCGTAATTTGTCCGTATACAAATATTATTTATTTATGTTACTTAGCTATTGACAGGATTAGAATATATAATATAAAACGATATTAATAACTGTAGTTGTTATTGTTGTGATATTTCCCTTGCTTGTTGTAACTAATGGAAGGTAGGTATTTCATAACAAACTGAGTTGGTACTCACTAATTAAATCAAATTAGCTCGCAGTCTTGCTTCGGCCTTCGTATTACGCAATTTTTGTGACTCTACATCACGACGCAATGATTAAATGCTTGGGTTTACTCATATTTGTACTAATTTCCTTTGCACTAGGTGTTGTTAGAAGTTATTAGCTATATATTTTACAGGAAAACGTTAGATAATTTAAAGTAATACGTAGAAACTAAAATGTTATAACAATGTAGGAAAGAAGTGAAATATCAAGCACAAACTACATACACAAATATTTCCCATATTTACCCCAATTCCGTGAGATATAAAGAATTTATAAATATATAATAGTTTAATTTATATATTTATAAATTATATATTTTAATAGTTATAAAGTTATAATAGTTATAAATAAAAAGAAAATTATTTTGATTTACCTTTTTTATGAGTGTTAAAGCGCGAGTGCCCTGCAACTTTATAAATTTCAAATTGTTTAAATCTTACCTCAAGGCAATAACGCAACTATTACTATATTGCTGCTTTCTTCAGTGCAGTTGCACAAACAATTAATGTTGGTCAAGTTTGTAGTACTTCTACAAAAGATAAAATAGGTTCCGCAAGTTGATAGATAGACTGGTGAGATTGTAGAGCGTCACCTCTGTACAATAAAAACATAACAGTTCAGTTTCAAAATAAGACATTTCTTACATTGCAATTTTTTTTTGTGTCGATGGTTTTATGATTATATTTTATTGGACCAGAATCGGGCCACCTCTGATGCATTGACGAAAGCAGCATACAGGTGGAAGGGACATACCCGTAATAAATGGAACCACGGGCTAAACTAGACCACTATAGTATAATGAAATTAAAATAACGATCAAAAACGAAAAAATTCGGCATTTCCATACAAAAGTGAGCAGCCGCCCGGGCAATTTGTATGGGAGTGTCGAATCTTCTGTTGGTTTTATTACTGTTATTTTATTAACATTATATTATAGTGATCAAGTATAGCCTGTAGTTCAATTTATTACAGGTATGTCCCTTCAACGTTGTATATTACAATAACTTTAAAATACGAGAATATAGATACTTACGTGGACGTGATCTACATTCGAGTGTCAATGCAAATAACCAAGTTTAGAAAAAAGTAAAGAATCTAATTTAAAAAATGCTAAATAAAGTTCGACGCAAACGATGAACATTCCCAAAGGTAAGAAAAGCTAACCACGAGTTAAAATACACGATAACAAATGTATTCTCATGCGAGTTGAGCTCGGTGCAACACAAAGAGCAGTGTTGCGGCCCACATCGACGAAGTGAGGCCACAGATTAAACATAGTACAAATGCGACCATGCAGCAGTGACGAGCATAGAGATTTTAGTTTGGGTTAAAATTTAAGTGGTTTCGCGTCTCCTAAAATCAGTGGCCATTTGTGAGGATTGTTAATTGGTTTCTATTCAGTTTGAAAAGCAATCACTTTGTTACACTTCGTTTAAAAGGAGAACTTTGCACTGTCTTAGTATGTTTTAAATAAAATAGAAACATACAGGGTAAATCAAAAAAAGTCTTTATGTCTCTATAAAATGCACGTTTCTGCCACGCAGCAATATGGTTGGAAGTTGCACAGGTTATTCTCTTGTTGTGCAGTTAGTACTAAATGATATAGTCCTTCTCTACTACACACAAGTGTTACTTTTAATTTACCAGTATCATTAATCACACTATCACACTAATATTATACTGTGTGTGTATGTTTTTTACTTCATCACGCGCAAACGACTGGATCAATTTTGATAAAATTTGGTATGCAAGAAGCTGACACCCTGGATACTACATAGGCTACATTAAAAAAACAAATTCACATTGGATTAAAACTCAGTAAAATGTAGGACTGCATAGGATTCAAAGTTAATAGCTTATCGTAGGACCAGACTATCTGACTCTTAGCATCTGTCATCACTTCAAATAATTTATAGTGTAGGATTGCCTTTGCCTTTTGCTAAAAAGTTTAGTATGTTAAACAGTTATCCTTCTACTTGTATTTTTATTTGTCGCAGCCCGACCCACACTATACGGATCTCGTTAATATGTAGGACACACAACTCGGCGAGAACTTCGATTTTGTGATCGATTCTTTATAGTGTATTTATACAAAAGTACCTGTAGAACTAGTGTTTACTCATGCTTATGTTGATTTGTGCGAAATGTTTGAGTAGGGAGAGTTTCAGTTATTTACTTACTAAGAGTTCCCTTACCCTAAATAGAATCAGACGTTTCTATACAATCGTAGTCTAGCTTTTATCTTATCTATTTTTATCAGGAGAATATAGTTTATATATCATTTTTGACCCTCAGTATGGGAAACTTCTACACCCTTATATTTTCTTTCAAGTTCATATTTTTAATTTGAAAACTAGTTATATGCCTAGGTGAATGCAATTTCTTTGAAATTATAAAATAAAAGCTAGAATAAGTTTTTATGAAAAGGTCTATGTTTAGGCGACTGTTTTAATATGTATCATCAGTTGTAAATCAGACAAATGGTGTGCTTTTAGTGCTTTTAAAAAAAATTTAATGTAAAGAAAAATGGCCTGACATTGTGACATAGTGAACCGAAATCCTTGCTATGTTTGGTCAAACTTGGTAGGAAGTTGGGAGACAATGAGTTTGAAGCAGCCCGCATCGAGGGTAACTGGTCAAATATTGTAGTACTTAATAGGTCAGACACTAATTTGTAAGATTCTGTATTTAAATGATGTAAATGTTCTGGGTGGGGCCAAATACTGTTCATCAGCATGTCGAGTTTCTTTCGGCATTATTTTCAATAGTCGTCCTCAAAATAGGCTTTAAGATATATAGGTAATAATTCATATCTAAAACTTACCTGACATCATCATGCACAGACATGATAAGATGCTTGTATAAGGCCATATTTTTTTTTTTATTTAATTCTGTCGTAAAAAAATGTATAAGTGAAGTATTTTATACACACGAATAAATTAATAATGTTTTACCTTCCATTGCTTATCACTAAAGTTTATCGTGCAGATATCAGCAGGTGTACATTGCAACGCCTATTGCAGTAAATAGAGGTTTCAAAAGACGTGTTGATATAAACTAGGATAATGTGATAATCGTGAGCGCGATGATCGATGTGTATAAAGACCCACTTTTAATATTGTCAGCTGGTTAGCAATTATCAGATCATCTTTAAGATTAAACATAGAACATACAGCAGAATTCTATTTCCGTATCCGTATCACACTCCATAATCTTATTATCCGGTCCACTAACATCCTATCCACAGCCCAAACTAAGGAAATGCCTCCCTAGCAATATTTCCTTATATTATATATATTTTAATAGACAGTCCGTTAGTGTATCTGATTGATACATAAAGGGCTGCATCTATATGCAGTCATCTTACTTTTTAGATAAAAAGGTACTAAAAGACATCTTCATCTTCATGTCGGGTTTGGCCCCATGAACCTCGCAAAGGACCGGGTCCCCGTGGACCCATGGCTGAAAAGCGTACCAACATTTATTTGTCAAAATTATAAGTTTTCAATATTAAACAAAAATATGAAGGTATGAAGTATTTATAATATATTTTGTGTTTACATATGTACAAGGTCAATAAATGTAAATAAATCAGTTCAAACCGACCCGTTTGATCCAGGTAACCTCGTAGCCTGCTCAAAGAGAATGAAACCAGTCATTCAGTTTTTATCCGTAGTTCTTAGACAAACCTACATGCGACCACTTTCCACCATGTGGCGGCCAGGCCAAACCAGTTCTGCATCATGACTAGTTTATTAAACACAAGACCCGTTTAATTGTGTGTAGGCTGTGTGTGTTTTACTTATAAATTCGACATTTGAAAGTCGTTTACGGAAATTGGTAAACAAAAGTAAATTACATTAGTTGTACCGGTAATGTGATATCAAATGAAATTAGTTTAATCTATTTTTTGCCAAATGATTACGATATTATAAATAAAAATTAGTGAAAATTATTTTTAATATGGCCGTGACTAAAAATATATAATTATTGAGTGTTAATTACTCTTTTTTATATTTATTTTAAAAAGTATTGGATAAAATATTTATTGAAAATAATTTATATTATAACCTGTGTAAACCAAAGGGTGTCTGGTAGACAAGGCTTTTAAGGATATGTTCGTCTATTGTTTCTGTACAATTTGTATTTCATGAAAAATAAATAAACAAAGAAATAACGATAATTTGTTTTTCAGTTGCAAACTTTATATGTAAGGTATACGTACAATAGGCACGTTGCGTGCTTACACCAAGAAAAAAAAATTTGGTCTAAGGTTGCGTGATATATTGTAGCATAAGAATAATTCATTTATTGTCCTAAATAAAATATGTATAAAAGACCAAGCCATAGACATAAACACGCACAGGTTCAATCTAATTAAATATAGTAGGTACTGCCTACGATTTACATAAAGCAATATTTCAGATAGAAATTGAATTTTTTATTGTATATTAAGTTAACGCGTCCTAC
The DNA here is from genome assembly GCA_963555685.1 of Acrobasis consociella. Taxonomy (NCBI): domain Eukaryota; kingdom Metazoa; phylum Arthropoda; class Insecta; order Lepidoptera; family Pyralidae; genus Acrobasis; species Acrobasis consociella. The sequence goes on from OY743115.1 coordinate 9,875,869, forward strand.
TGCCTGGTAGTTATTATCTTTGCTCGCTTACCGATTACGTACATTTTCTTATCGTCTGAAAATATAGCCAAAATCCTCAAAACAACCTTGCGGAAAACAATAATGTTTTAGATTAATTTTTTACAATGAAAAAAGAAATACTGAACGTCCTTGTTATGCTGCATGTTTAAGACAAAGCTTACATAACCGGTAACGAGGCCGTCCTCAGGCGAGTGTGACGTGACTAAAACTATTTCAATTAAATATATTGCATTAAAACATAAAATATAATGTTCTAGCCTCTAGCCAACCAAATGAACGTTTATTGTGTTTTATTAAAATAACTTTTCTATCTGAATGTACCTAACCTACTAACAGCTTTCCTCATAGATAAAAGGTTCACTCAAGTTCGTAATAAATGATTTCCTTTTCCTTTTGGCTTGTATATTAAATAAAACTTATTGTTTTTAATTCTTTTTTGTGCATTTTTATGTTTGTACTGTTTTTTTCTCTTACTAGAATTACTTGTATTTATTATTTGAGCCTAGTGAGATAATTAGGTATTTGAAATTAAATAGAAAAAATACACTTGAATTACATACTGACGACTTTAAACAAAAGTGAACCTTACCCATTATCGAACGCGTTCAAGCCGTGAAATCTCTATCATATAAAAATTGACCTCAAACATAAACCATAAACAAATTATAAATGTAAAAGTATTCATCAGCTTTCATTCCCAAGGTCATTTTGAATTCGACCCACTTTGTATACTAACTTTCTGTCTGCTATATGCTTCAACATTACATTACACTAATGTTTCGGTAATTTACGGGTATGTATTATACTTAGGTGGGCACTTACTGTTATAAATTGTAATTGTTTTGAACGCATGCGGCATTATTGTCTTATGTAGAGCCGTGGTACACTAACTGAATGAAATTATGCAATGCCAATTAATTTTACTTAACAACTATCGTGCACTGTTTGACTTGAATAATTAGTAACTCATTCGCTTCAATTGTATAAGTGAATGATTACAGACACACGCACAAAAGACTTCAACGAATTCAAGCTACGAAATCGCATGTGAAACGCTACGACAGCGAGATGTTATGTATTTGTTTCATACATTACTCAGGCGGATGTACCATTTAACTGAGAATACTGAGATGTCAACTGTCGGTTCCGAGTGCTATCTCACCATAGCGCGAGTCGCCTTTCTCCAAATCTGCGAATGCTAGTATGATCGACTAACAGCATTGTGCAGGCGTTTCCATAAATTGTCAGTCAGTGCAGTAAACAGAGTGTTAATTCAAAATATTGTTATACCTGAGAGGGATCGGCTGGAAGGGGAACCGATGTGTCGGTGGATGCGGCGCGATGAGTGGTGCGGGTGCGTGCACGGGTAAGGGCACGGGCACCGGGTGCGCCTGGGGCGGCAGCGCGGTGTGCGGCGGCATGGCCGCGTGCGGCGGCAGCCCGCCGTGGGGCGACAGCCCTGCGCGAGCTGGTAGCCCGCCATGGGGCGGCAGGGCGCTGTGGGGCGGCAGAGTGCTGTAGGGCGGCGGCGGCACGCTCTCCAGCAGCTCGGGCACCCGCGGCGCCCGCGCCCGCCGGGTCCGCCGCCGCCGCGCCGGTTCCTCCGTTTGGCACTCCGCGCTGACCACACTCCTTTCTCTCTCCGTCTGCACCGCACTGTTCACATTACAACTGGATGGCGTATCCTGCACCTGCACTATGTTCACACTGGACACATTTTGTCGACTCGGCTCACCGGGTACGCGCACCGAGACCGAATCTGACTTGCGCAGCGGGGCGGGCGCCGGCACTGGCAGCCGCATCTCGTGGAGAAATGAAGCGCGGTACGACGCGCGCGCATGACGACCGCCGTTCGGCGACTGGGGCGCGCATGAGGCCGAAGCCCCCCCGCCGAAGCCGCTCGCCAGTGCCCCATCGGTGTGAGAGCGCGCGAAGGGCGGCGAGCGGCACTCGTACGGCTGCCAGAGGAGCGTGGAGAGCGCCTCGGCGGCGGACAGCGGCGGCAGCGGCGGAGCGGTCCCGACGCTCATCTCGCCACCGCACTACGCTGCCGCGCCAGCGCCGTCACCCGCCATCCGCCACCGCTTGCACCTGGAAACATCATACGAACAGCTGACTAAACTAATACTATTAGATAATAGTACATTATGGTACTAGTGTGTAACATTGGTGATTACCGCCGCGGCGCCATTGAGACCCGAGCCGTAGGCGAGGGTCTTAAGAGAGCCAAGGACGGTAATCATCAATACACACGTGTATCATACGACGTTTTTCAACACACTTGTGAATAAAATAACAATAAAAACTCATTTTATTTAGTAGATAAAAAGTTTATTTAGAGAAACAATTAGTAAATATGCAGTTAGTAAAATTATAATTAACTGTTTTTGATGACATAGCGGTCTCAACAGATAGATTATTTATTGAAATACTTCATGTTCTATTGTAATTTGAGATAGCTCATTATTCGTGTAGATAGGTGAAATCCAATCATTGTATGTAGGTACTTGGTGTTTCGTCAGTAGGAATCTTTTATAAATTTTTCAATATCGTCCGACGATTAAACCTTTGATTTCTTGCTTCTAAATCCATCGGATAGTCTCTTTAGATAAGCTGACAAATTAGAGTATGTTTTTGTCCACTCCATTCTTTGTTCGGACTGTACTTTTTAACATTGAGCATAAACACCACAAAGAGCTAGGTTTGTACTTAGAAGATAATTCTTTAAAGTACGCCATGAACACATTTTCTGAAAAAGAATGCGTATTCTTGCTGTTTTGCCATTTTATGAAATTTTGGTAGGTACGCTAATAGATATTTTTCCTTGGAGTTTTCAGGTAATAAACTTTCTACAACGTTAAGGGCTTCACATCTTATATCGGGCGGTGTACAACATATTTCATTTTCTTCGTAACTAGTACTTGTAGACATTTTAATTAATAAATAATTATAATTTCATCAGTGAAAACGAGTTGTAAAAAATGTTTCGGGCGGGAACAATTAATCAGTTTTCCTATGCGCGCGCATTGCGATCGGCCACAGACTAAAGAGATAAGTTTTTTTTTTCACGCATAAGATTTGCGCCTATTCTGCCACGTACAAAATGGGGAATTTAAAGTTTTCTTTTATTACAGAGAAAACAAAAATTATACTTGAGTTAAAATAAACACGTACGAGCTAAAATTATCTATTTAAATAAGAAGTTGCATGAAATAAGCAAGCAAGAGGAACATTAATTTGTTTGTTCTATTGAACACGATTTTTTTTTTTAATAAAAACTTTTTTAATAAGAACAAAGCAACTCAACGCAAGTACATACAATTCCATGAACTCAACCAATAAAATTTAAAAAAAAAATCTATAACTCACTAGTGAGTTATAGCAATGAAAAAGTCACAGTTTGATTATGGGTGTCATTATGTGCCTTATTGCGGTGACCATAGAGCCACTTTATGAGCAAGTGTGTTGAAAAGAATATTATTTCAGTGGATACGAGCTTTAAGTATTTAAATATTAATTCACTAGATTTGACTGGTTTTGATTTTCTTGACTGCCTCCGTGGTACGGTGGTAAAGGCGGTTACCTTGTGATCCGGAGGTCGTGGGATCCAATTCTACTATGAAGCATAAGTACTTTGTGAAAAAGTCGTTTCCAGACTGGTTAGGATATTGCAGGCTTGAATGACCTGATTACCTGGAAAGAAGGATGATTCCGTGTTTCGGAAGGCACGTATAAACTGTAGGTCCCGAACGCCATCTAGCGTTTGCTTAAACCAATCCAAGAATTTATTACGGTCTACCCTTTGGGTTGCGGAGGTCAGACGGCAGTCGCTCTGTGTAAAAACCGACTTCATTCACGTAAAATTTAAAATTGGTTCTAATTGAATTTTTAATAGGTTTTTACGTTATTAATTTTGTAATATCATAACATGAATGATTATGTAAAAATGTTTGAATAGTTATAAAATATAACAATCTTTTATAATAGTGTACGGATTTAAAGATCTAGCAGAGAGAGTGTGTTTTTTGTACAAAATTTTTATTCACTTTTAATAACATTTTTTATAGAAAGTGGTTCAGTATCATGGACTGAACTTGCTTCAAAAATTTGGCTGAGTATTAAAAAGTCATAATGTACATGCTAATAAATGAAAAAGAAATCGTAGTTACCTTAAATTCCAAGTCTCGATTTCAGGACAAATGCGTCAATCCCTTAAAAAAAGGAAATATTGAAACTACGTAGATATATTTTGTCTTATCTGTCCATATTATTAAAGATCTAACTTTTGCCGGCGGAGTATGAATTTTCTTCGTATCTTTTGTACAAAATAAAACTTTTTAATGAAGAACACACCTGTAGCCATTTTTACCTTAATTATAAAATTAATTAGCTTATTTAATCCGAGTAAGACCGAGCCGTTGTAACAGCTTAACTTGTTCAGTTTCCCAGGGTTGAACCATTTGCATAAATAGCCTCTTGCTTACCTTACTGTACCTACTCTACCCACCCCTGCTTAATGATGCATCTACTGCTTTCAAAACTTCTCAGTTTACTTTATGGTCTAATGTAGTAGCTTTTTTGATGATCTTTTAAGGTTGTTTGATTAAACAACAAAAAATTATACAAAATTTCTTCGCCACACGTAGAGTTAGAAATTAGATTTCAGGCGAGTACTCTGCCTGAGGTCATATCTCAATTAATAGTTTGCGAAGTTAGGTATAGCAATTATTATAACTAAAATAACCGTATTTTTTTAAGTCACGATATCTGACCTACTTTCATGGCATAAATATTACCGCACCTTTTTCAGCTTTAACCAAAAAGTACAAAAAAATCGAAAGCAAATATACAATGGCGGACTTATCCCAATATATAGGGATCTCTTCCAGTCCACCTGCGATAAATTTCTTACAAAATATACTGAAACTATTTTAAGGGTGAATTCAGTCAATGATATTAAACAACTTTTCCCAAGAAACACATATCGATATATGAAAAGTAATTTTTGGCCTCTCATATAAGTTGACCGATAGCTGATCCTAATGTATGGAGTGACAAATAATATCGAAACTTGAGCTTCAATACAAACTCGGATCAGCTGGTCGGTCAACTTGTATGGGAGGCCAAAAATTACTTTTCATATTTCGATATTAAGTGTTCATTGGGGAAAGTTGTTTAGTATCATTGACTGAATTTATCCTTAAAATAGTTTCAGTATATTTTGTTAGAAATTTATCGCAGGTGGACTGGAACAGATCCCTATATATTGGGATAAGATTTTGTTTTTTGGTAACAATAAAGTTATTACTAACAAACATATAGGTATTTTCTTACATATAGGTCTTTGCATAAGATCTTAACAAATAAATCACATATAAAGATATACACTATAGCACAATACATCTCATTACATATCTCCATAGGAATCGTCAAGAGACCATACACGAAAGCTATAAAGTATATTATTTTTTACATCTGTGTGAATATTTGTTACACGTGTGTGAAAGATATGTTTCACTAAGCATGTGATATTAAGTCCAAAGAATACTGATTTGCCCAACCAAACTCAATATGCGGCAGATCCTCATGTAACCAAGGTAAGCCTGAGACAGACAGCGCAGAAACTTTATGAAATTTTAATATCGCTGTAACAAAGCCCGGATTGTAAGTTGGTGGCTTCCGCTCGGTCAGAGCCGTATTTTCGACGAACATTCTCAACGTTATTGATAAAATTCTTCGTGATATTTTTGTAATATTTGAGCTTATTTCTACGTGCTTGGTAGCAGAATATCTATCTGAGTGAAAATTGGTCGCATACTACTTAAATAGACCACAGCCATTTCGATACAACAAAATGACTTGTTATCACAAAATGAGCGTTGTTATTATAATTTCACCGTCAATGATGTTATACGCTAAAATTAATGCTACTTTGAATTTACAGACAAAACTCCATGAACAATAATACACCTACATACTTTCATTCTCCACGTACGCGTGGGAATATCCTATGACAACTGATTGAAAGCTCTAAGTGTATGTCCCAAGCGTTTCTCAGTGTCACCGTATTGTTGAAAGCTAAACAGTATTTGTACGTTACAATATCCGTGCTGATCTGCCCTACGTAACAATAACGAGAGGGATGGCATTAGTCCATCGTGCGATATAAACTTTATCTTGGTTTATCAACGGTGCCATACTAAGGGGGCTGGAAGCAACGTATGACACCGTTTCTTTTTTTGCCTCTTGGTTTTAAAAATACAGTTCTGTATTATGCATGCAGCCAAAAGATCTAAATCTGTATAGACGTATAATGATTAAACTGAATTCATGAATCAATTAAAACAATTAATGTAACCCTAATAATACAGATGTAAATATTCTCGATTTCCGTTGAAAACCCGCTGGGTTTTGCAACCCATGGGTTGTCAGTCTGTATCTGATCGATCTGTCGATCTGTGGAGATATGCACTGGGGTGTCAGTTTAGTGAAACCACAGCCTCGAGATCCACTTTCACCAAGGCCGCGCCGGCGCCGTGGCGCCTGCCTTCTCACTATCATAGTAAATATTATATGTAATACCATAAATCCATGCATAACTAGTTTTGATAAATGTGCGCTATTAGTAGAGTAGCGCACTCTTAAAGAAATACATAATGAATATATTAAAACCCAAATAGACACTTCGACACAGAAAGCTGAGGGGAAAGCCACCGTATCTACTATTTTGGTTTCAATTGTACATTTTGGAAATCCTTGGGAAGTCGGCAGAAATTATGTAATTATAAAGTAAAAAATTAGTAGAATGTCCTCATGTAGGAACAACAGCTATACTATTAAAATACATACTAAAAATACTTTCGATCATTTTAAGTTTCATTAATACTTTTAACAAAATAAAGGTAGGTAAGTAATTCTTAAGTACCTATAAACAAAAACGGTATCATAAATGAAAACTGGAAATCTGTGTCTGTCTTATTAGAGTAAAATGAATCTTATTAGTCTTGGCGCAAAATAACAGCTTCTTCTGATCAATGAAATAGGATTAAACTTGATAAATCCTTCTACACCATCCATATGGAGTTTACTTTCTAAAAGTCTCATACTATGCTACACTGCAATCATACGCACACAAACACGGACGTAGTTACATCATACGTAATTATGGTTTAACCTTATGTTACGAGTACTTTCGTTTGGAGTGACACTTTGAATTGAGCTCATTTGTCATGTGCAAATTTTCGTCGTGCGCGGGTGCATGTAGTTTAGATAGGGAAACAATAGCATGTTATTAAATTAGATATTTCAAATTATATTTAACCATTTCCACGATTCCATTGATATTTATAAATTTACCTTCTGTTTATTTTTATGAGCATAGCTTCTAATTAATAAAACAGGTACATAATAACTGAATACCGCAAACAAAAGATTCAGATTTTAAAAATCAGAAAGCACAGAGGTTTTTGACCCAATGGATTTAAGATTTTACCAATTATGTATCAAGAATAATGCATGTCCTTATTATTAGTTCTAAAAATATACAAGGTCTAACAAAATATACTGAAACTATTTTTAGAGTAAATTCAGTCCGTGATAGTGAACAACTTTTCCCCAGAAACATATAGCGAAATATGAACAATTATTTTTGGCTTTCATACAAAATCGGATCAGCTGATCAACTTGTATGGGAGGCCAAAAATTACTTTTCATAATTCGATACGTGTTCCTTAGGGAAAATTGTTCAGTATCATAGACTGAATTCACTCTTAAAATAGTTTCAGTATATTTTGTTAGACCTTAAATACTTCTAGAAAAAAAAACCTGATTTATTTATTAAGTAAGATAAACAATAAGCTATTGAAAATATAAGTTCTCTAACAAAATATTCTGAAACTATTTTAAGAGTGAATTCAGTCTATGACACTGAACCATTTTCCCCAAAGCCAAAAATTATTTTTCATATTTCGACATATGTCACGGACTGAATTCGTCGTTCCCTTAAAATAATTTCAGTTTAATTTAGTAAACCTTAGTGAGTAGTTATATTGCAACAGCAAATAGAGTCAACTACTCTATAAAACGCTAGTAGGTACGTAACCACGGACGGTCAAGCTTTCTCTGAAGGCCGCTGTCTGTGACCGACTGTTTTCTTTCGTCAATTTGCCCTATGACTCTCTACAAAAAGTGGTGCAATTCTTTCACTTCGTGTTGCGTTGCGATCACTCTAATTACATAAAACTGCGTAATCTAAAATTAGGTAGTGCAAACAAGTACTAAAAAACAGCATGTTTTTAAGTTATCATTTTTAGTGAGATTATATTCCGTGAAAACCTCAAAAAATGAATACGGCCTAAAAGATGAAAAAAAGTTATTTAAATCTGTAAAAAAATATTTTTTGAGTATTTAGTCATCTCAAAATATTTAATCATCATAAATGTTAATAATGTCAATTGTAGAGTATAAAATTTTAATTAATAACCATTTAATACGAAACAAAGGCTTTCAAATAAAATATTTTACTGTAATTGTACTTTAGCAATAAATGGTGACATCCGTTATCATTTAGCATGGATATTTAAATGTTCAGTTGTGTAACAAAGTGGCCGTTCTCTGCAATAATTAATCTTCGTTTGTATGTCGATACGAGGCACGACGCACCCCGCGTTAACGCATTTTCGAACAATCTATCAGTCTCACAACGATATGTCCTCGGGCAATCTATTTTCATGAGTACTGATAGGTATATATTCATCATCATCATTATCATCATCAGGTCTTTTTGTCTCCACTGCAGGAGCACGACCCTCTTTGTACTACCAGAGCCATACTTGCCCACAGCAGCCAAAGGACTTTGGCTTACACTCTCCACTCCACGCTGGCTAGACGAGTTGGAGAGGTCTCATTGATGTTTATAAGTTTTGTTTAGCTAATATTTTCTAAGTCGCCTTTTACGACATCTACGGGAAGACTTGGAGTGGCCCTATTCTACTCTGCCGGAAACCACATGGCAAAGGTGTAGAGCTATATATTTAAAGATCTTCCAAATTTGCTGTGCCACGGAACTTCGCATTTCTTCTCGTGACATGTCAGAAGAGAAGACTAAAGTTCTAAACCCGAATACAAATGCATTCCCAAGGAGGACTGACGTCATGCATACGGCTGCCATATCGTTTTAATGATGCCGGCTTTGTCTTCTTTTCTTGGCAAGAATAAGCAGAAAAGAACGCTCTTCCGAGTCAGCACAGCTCAGGAATATAACTAGAAGATTATCTCATCATCTGAGCAAAATTCTTAGAAGTAGTTAAGTGTATATCTGTATTGTAATTGTAACATAGCCCATCAGGCTGGGTAGTGGGTAGGGACCAATAGGGAACTGGGTTTCTTTCAGCGAAATCTTCCCAGCAGTGGTCGTTTCGAAACACGAATAATTTTTAGCTTTTACATAAAATATATTTCAATAAATTATCTTCAATAAGACATAAATTTATCTACATTGAATTAAAAAAATTGACTTTGACTTTTAAGACGCAACTAATACGAGAGTGTTTCCAATACCGTTCCACATTCCATTTATTTAGTACATCGGTTATCCCTCGTCACGTATCTACACTTCAAACCCACTTCAATTTCCCCAAATACTACATCGAGGGCAAGAAGAGAGCTGGTTTGCAAACAAGAGCAATAATACTAAAAGGTTCGGCCGAATTTTAGGAATAACACCTAAAATACACAGAAACTTTCCGTACCCTCACAATTGCCAAATTTTATTTACTTTTCGTTCCTAACATCTGACAGAATGTTGGGTGAAATAACAAAAATTGGCATAACAAATTAATATGCGGAAAATTTTAAATTTTCCTTTTAAAATTGTATGTAAATAAAGTCAGGATTATTTTAAATTTATTATTTATTTGTAATACATAATACGTGTAACTATAATTATACTAATATAAATGTTCCCTTTAATATAAACTTTTTTCTTAACATTTCAAAATATAACCGTAGTACAGAATACCGATAGTAAAGGCAACAAATTTTGTTTCTTCCATTAGTTGAATAAGGTAGGAGATTATATACTCTTAGCATAGTCTATCTGTATACATTGTATATTTTTTAATAAATAAAGCTTTGTCAAAAAATTAATTTCACGTGACCCATAGAAACCAGCATAGCTCGAGGTGCTTCTTTACGTTACCTTAACAGGCAATGTCATCAAACTTGTACTTTCAAATAAAATACAAACAAGTGAACAATGAAGACAGGATCCAAGTACATACATAGTTTGTGTAAAAAGTCTGATAGTACATCTATGTGCCTAAGTTAATTTTGATCAATAATATACCAGACGGAACAAATATTTTCCAAGTTTGAAATTGTAAGTTCTTCTATCATGAAGTCTTTAATTTTAGTTTCAACTGCAGGGGCGCGACCTTCTCTGTACTACCAGAGCCATACTTGGTCAAAGCAGTCAGAGAATTTGGCCTATATTCTCCACTCTGGCTAGACAGGTTGGAGAGGTCTCATGATGTTTACAATCTTTGTTTAGCTTATATTTCCTAAGTCGCCGTATACGACATCCACGGGAACACTTGGAGTGGTCCTGTTCTACTCGCATAGTAACGTGCGCTACTCGCATTTTTTGACGCTTCTTATACAACTGCTGCCTAAAATACTATTATTCAAGATTAATAACAGAAGATAAATTGAAATTGACAATGATCATTGGAAGTGTATTCAACTCAGCATACTTGCTGAGTGCCTTGCATGGCAGACAGCAAAACTATTCTTTCGTGGAAATTAAGTAGCTATATACTTTCAATACCAGCTCCAGCTTAGCTTCATAGTATGTCGGATACTATGAAGCTAAGCTGGTCAAGCTATATATAGTCCGTTTTTTAAAGAGAATTCTTATAAGGAGAGGTATACTTTTCTGAGTTTAGCAATGCCACTTGGTACGAATATTATACACGTCTACCCAAGCCCAAAACGCCCGGGAGCCAGATTGAACTCCGCGTCATGAGGAGGGGAGGGGGGCCCAAAGTACAGAGCTCCCGGCGCTCAGAAAAAAAATTCTGGCGGAATTGTTTGGACATTTGAATTAAGTTTGGTGTCGTTTTCAGGTACCCAGATGATGCCCAGTTCATTCCTCATACCAGTTCTTTTAGGGTTCCGTAGCAAAATGCGGCGCAATACTTAAAATACTAAACTTTTTGTAGTAACGTAATGTAAACAAACCCTTATATTTTTATATTTTTGTATGAAACTTGGTTTATAAAAAATACTATCCGAGAGCCCGTTTAATGCAAATTATAAAAATATAAACAATAAATATACTTTTATCTATTTCCAATGTAAAATAAAATAATTATTGCATATACCTAATAGAGCCGCATAGAACGGTTTATCTTCGAACTACTATATGAAACTTTTCATATAGTATGCCAGAAAGGACAAATCCTTTCTGGCTATCACGACTGGTGGCGTTGGATTCCTTGTAACGCTCAAAACCCGAAACTCTCGGTTATAGAGTGCTTAAGGGGCGGAGGGGGGAGGGGGAGGCAATCAAAGATGGCGGAAGAGCAGTTTGGTTTTCACGCCATAATTCCATAAGTACTGGACTGATTTCCAAAATTTAAATGATTTCTCAAAGGCAATAATATGCTCCATGTTTTGTCTTTATACATCTTAGATGTATTTATTACAGTTGATGAGTTTTGTTAATTGAAATGTTGAAGCTACAGAATTTTTATTTACATCTAGAAGTGCCCGCGGGCTTTGATCCACATGGGAATTTCAGGATAACACTATCCTATATCCTTTCCCGGGTCTGAAACGATATCCATGCCAAATTTCATTTAAATCGGTCCAGTCATACACGCTTGATGGAGTGACCAAGGGAAATAGGGATTTATTTATACATATATAGATTTCCTCCACAATAACAACAAGCTAGCGTTTGGAGCGATTACATTTGGTACTGCAAGATTTCAAGCATCTACATCTAATCAATTCTAAGCATGCTTGAGCAGCCATAGGACTTTGGGTCCACAGTGGCACCCAAACTTCTCCTTTTCCCTGCCAACCCCATTTAGATACATACATACATACATACTATCACGTCTTTATCCCTAATGGGGCAGACAGAGCATTTTGGGTCTTGCGGCTCTATGCAGAGCCTAGGGACGCAAGACTCAAAAGCCACTTTTAGCGTCATGGTGGGCGAGAAGATGGAAAAGCAATCAATACAGTGACGGGTTGCCAGCTGCATCGCCTGTTAAAATGATTCGCATTTTTGCCCATTCCCTCGATCGGCTTTTACGATCTGCGCGGGCAGAGAAGCAGCTGGTACATTCTAAGTTTTTTCGTTTCTCCCAGACCAGCATGGGAGCGAATCAGAATATTCCTTACCCATATGAATGGGGTTGGCAAGAAGAAGGAAAAGTTTGGGTGCCACTGTGGACCCAAAGTCCTATGGCTGCTCAAGCATGCTTAGAATTGATTAGATAAAGATGCTCGAAATCTTGCAGTACCAAATGTAATCGCTCCAAACGCTAGCACCGTTTTTATTGTGGAGGAAATCTATATATGTATAAATAAATCCCTATTTCCCTTGGTCACGCCATCACGCGTGTACGGCTGAACCGATTTAAATGAAATTTGGCATGGATATCGTTTAAGACCATGGAAAGGACATAGGATAGTGGTATCCTGAAATTCCCATGTGGATCAAAGCCCGCGGGCACTTCTAGTTGTAAATCAAATTCTGTAGCTTCAACATTTCATTTAACATAACTCATCAACTGTAATAAATACATCTAAGATGTGTATAGACAAAACATGAAGCATATGATTACCTTTGAGAAATCATTTAAATTTTGGAAATCAGTCCAGTACTTATGGAATTATGGCGTGAAAACCAAACTGCTCTTCCGCCATCTTTGATTGCCTCCCCCTCCCCCCTCCGCCCCTTAAGCACTCTATAACCGAGAGTTTCGGGTTTTGAGCGTTACAAGGAATCCAACGCTACCAGTCGTGATAGCCAGAAAGGACAAATGAAAAGTTTCATATAGTAGTTCGAAGATAAACCGTTCTATGCGGCTCTATTAGGTATAAGCAATAATTATTTTATTTTACATTGAAAATAAATAAAAGTATATTTATTGTTTATATTTTTATAATTTGCATTAAACGGGCTCTCGGATAGTATTTTTTATAAACCAAGTTTCATACAAAAATATAAGGGTTTGTTTACATTACGTTACTACAAAAAGTTTAGTATTTTAAGTATTGCGTCGCATTTTGCTACGGAACCCTAAAAGAACTGGTATGAGGAATGAACTAGGCATCATCTGGTTACCTGAAAACGACACCAAACTTAATTCAAAAGTCCAAAAAAATCTGCCAGAATTTTTTTTCTGAGCGCCGCGAGCTCTGTTCTTTGGGCCCCCCTCCCCTCCTCCTGACGCGGAGATCAATCTGGCTCCCGGGCGTTTTGGGCTTGGGTAGACGTGTATAACATTCGTACCAAGTGGCATTGCTGAACTAAAAATTGGCGTACTTTTTCCCTTTAAAAAACGGACTAATAGGAACGGTTTAGCGGATCACTTGACCCGGGTCATCCACAGCTTATATAAAGCCACTGCGATATAAGTCTTCGTCACGTAGAGTTCGTTCTGGAGCGCATTTGTGAAATACCGTCAAAGATATCACATAGCATATTATTTCTAGTCTATAAGTTATAAAAACTTATATACCATTGCATTTTTGTCCCTTATAGGACATATACATACATAGAGCCCTGGGCCGTAAGACGTGAAGATGAAAATAGGGAATCAAAATGTTGATGTGTTGTTAGTGGCATCGCCCATTCACATAATTCAGATTCTCGCCCATTCTCTTACCCCTCCGTGGTGTAGTGGTTAGAGCGTTCGGCTCATACCCGGAGGTCGCGGTTTCGATTCCCGGCGGGGCAACGACTTTGTGTTGTTATCCTAGTTTGGTTAGGACATTGTAGGCTGATCACCTAATTGTCTGATAAGTAAGATGATCTGTGCTTCGGAGGGCACGTTAAGCCGTCGGTCCCGGTCACTGTCTTTGACATTGGTCGTTACCTAAAACCATGTCAGAGGCCTTTAAGGCGGTTTAAAAACTCTGACACTAGTGTTAGTCACTAACACACACGATAAGAAGAAGAAGCCCATTCTCTTAATCGACTTTTACTATTTAAGCAGCTTTTAAATTCTACTTATTTTCTTATCGCCCAAACAGGCATAAATAAATAGAAATTATATTTAAAATCAATTCCAAACATACCTCTTCGGCACAAACAAATGCATAGCCAGTGGCGGATTTACCAGCAGGCTGACTAGGCTGGAGCCTAGGGCGGCACATCTTAGGGGGCGGCAAAATCGAAAATTTCCCACCCTCCCCTTCCGCATACCCCCAGTACCCTGAATAAGGCCGGCATGATCAAGCCTTCCGATGTTTTTACTATGATATTCAGTAATCAGGGAGTCGTAACTATTTCAAGTGCGTAGGGGCGGCGAAAAATGAATAGCCTACTGGCGGCAAATTTGTAAATCCGCCACTGTGCATAGCTAAGTAAACATACAAGTTTGTCGAAATATTCGTGACCGTTGGTAATACAGAAGTCAGAAACCCACATCGATACAGAAATCTCAATCAAAGAATAAAGTACGTCGAATGCGCTCGCCCTTTGTCACGATATAAAACAACAATGGCGAGGCGCCGGAACTTGGTATAAAAATGAAAGTGGACTCGCCTGTTATTTTTATAAACCCGACAATCTTGTTTCTTTCTGTTCCGTTCTCATTAGCATACGCCGGCCGCACCGTCCAAGAGCCACTTCGCAGTTCTTCGCAATTGTAGAGCGGAACTCTTAACGCGATTTATGAGAATATGCTAGGGATGGGAATCAACGCGTGTACTAAATCTGGACTTAGACGTCCGGCCGCATACTTTAAGTGGATATCCTTACTATTCCTGTCTGTTACTCTTCACGCTCAAACCACTAAACCGATTTGGATGTTTACTATGAATTTTCATCTCTAATTCCCACGGGGAGGGGAGCCTCTTGGCTCAGCTAGTATTTTTATAAATTTACACTAATTAAAGTTATATCAAATGTCAGTCAGTACCTTCTTTACTTCCTTTTTACTGTGTAAAATAGTAATGATCCCTCGGGGGCTTCATGCCGTGAAAAACACAAAGTGTGTCGTTACTACACGAAACAGTCAATTCGATCAATTAGAAGTGAAGGACAACAAACACACATACATACACATTAGTTATACTATTAGGCACAAGAAATGCTTACACAGATAAACCAAAAAAAGTTCTATTCTCTATTTTAAACAAGTTCAATTAGATAATATGCATTAAGTTAGAACGAAATTCTAATGCGCCTTTACATAAGAAAAATATATTTGTGTCCAAAAACGGACAAAAAGTTGTAACAAATATTAGCCCACCTAGTTTCATTTTTGTTCCGCCTATAAATGTTGCACATCCCTGACATAAGCCGACGTGAAAGATCTCATAAAACTCCTGAAAACCAAATTAAGTTACGTCCTCTGGTGTCAGCTTCTCGCTGTCTCTCAATTGCTTCAAATGTTCTACTTTGCATTGATTTGTATGGCAATTAGCTCCATTAGATTAAGTTACCTGATTTCATAACTAGTCTGCTAGATCAGATCACATTCTAAAACAAGATATATCTGTCTGTGGTATAATACCAGACTATCTGTATTAGGAAAGTTTTAAAGCAAGCTGAGTAGATGCATAAGGCTGCGTTTCCACTGAAGCGGAGCAGAGCGGAGAGGAGAGAAATTGACCAATCACAATGCTCGAATTGTCCGCTCCGCTTCAATTCAAACAGCGGAGCGGAGATTTCGCAATTTCTCTCCTCTCTGCTCTGTGGAAACGCAGCCTTACATTTTAACCGACTTCCAAAAAAAGCAGCAGGTTATCAATTCGTCGCGATCTTTTATTTATTTTTTATGTATGATCACCGATAATTCTACTCTATATACTACCAGAGCCATACTTCGTCAGAACAGTCAGAGGATTTGGGTTCGAGAGGTCTCATTGATGCTTATAAGCTTCGTTAAGCTTGTATCTCCGTCTATGACATCCGCAGGAGGACTTGGAGTGGCCCTATTCTACTCTACCGAAAACCACACGGCAAGTAAGTAACTACTCTGCTAGTAAGAAGGTTTATTTGCATTTACTATTCTTAATTTCATAAACAGACGTATCAAATAATACTGTTACCATGATACATTATGTAATCCACAATAAAAAATATTCATAATATGTTAGTATAATTTATTTGATGCAGCACAAGTACGAAACAATGTAACTTTGATTGTATAGTAGATTACTAAACCACACGAATTCGACCACCACACAGTCTATACGCTTGAGTATAAATGAGTTTCTAATATGTGTAAAATATATTGTTGGATAATACATTACATAGTGAATTATATCAAAATATACCTACCTATCTCCGTTCAAAAAAATTTGGTTTTTCAAGTATGTACGTTCGATAACATTTACATCATAAATTATTGAGTAAAACTAAAATTAAAAATCGTATGTAAACAGATTAAATGATTTAGAAAAATTATTTAAAGCTTATGTGACAAACATATTATACATGTTTATTACATTTACAAACGAAATCACAATCTACCTATCTCTACACTAAAATTACTTTTTGTTAAGTAATTTAGTTACCTAGATGCTATTTAGGTTTACGAGTATGTATATTTGGAATAAAAAGTCACTAATATTTCTACCATAATACTTATTATGTGATGGATTGCACTTATGTATTTCCCCTCATGAAAAGCGAATTTACCTATGAGTGCTTTTACATATAGACGGGGTTAGACGGACGTGTTTCTGCACAGTAAAATTAGAGAAATTCCTTGAGTCGGTAAAGTTGGCACACTTGACCCATTTTATTACAAGCTATTATGCAACGTCGAAGGGACATACCCGTAATAAATTGAACCACGGGCTATGATAAAACATAAAAAATATATACGTTTTAATTTTATTAGAATTTAGTGAAATTCTAATAAAATTAAAACGTATTTTTTTTTACGTAGTTTTTTTTTTTAATATTTTGGCATTTCCATACGAAAGTATGCAGCCGCCCGGGTAATTTGTATGGAACGTCGTTTATTTTTTGTTTTTTGACTTTTTTTTAATAATCATTATATTATTATAGTATGTTTACATTCATTACACTAATAGTGATCTAGTAATATAGTATAGCCCGTGGTACGATTTATTACGGGTATGTTCCATCCATATCGTACAGATACACGACGTGTCGTATGTATTATATATTTTTAACTTCCTTATTTTTACCATCATATTATGTCATAAACATAAAAATTTCAAGCATTAAATGTCAAAAACCGTAACATATAGGTGCCTGCATTAAGTAGTGCCACACGTGAGTTGCCGACTTTGAACATTTTTTAATAGATATCAGTAGAAAAAAAAAGAGAACGGCCAGAAATGCCCCAATTCTTTTTGTGATTTTGGAAAGAAACTTTTTTATCATAAACAGGTACAAATAAAGACGATAAATGTAATAATCTTTCATCTCATTCATTTAGCGAAGAAGTGTCTCTCACAATGGAATTAGAGAACGTTATTTCATTACGCAGGATCCTTACGTCTGCATGCACGCTCGCCTGACCAGATTCAATTATTACGAATTGATTAGATGTGTCTGAGCTGCGGTCTCATCTTGTGCGCTGATTACATTGATTAAATCAGCTTCTCATCAATAGACGCTGGTAGACGTTCCTTCGTTAAAATATCTTTAATTTAAAATATTTTTGCTTCGAACCTCTTTCAGGTTCACATTTGGACAATAGAAAACTTTAATCCTGTAAATATCACACTAGACTAGCTGAAACCACGGCCTTTTGCCCGCGTGTGCAAATTTGTCAATTTTGATATTTTCCCACTGTTTAGCGGTTTATAGCTGAATTTCTTACAAACATTTACCTTTTACCCCCTTAGAGAATGAAATTTTTGAAAATAGTGATGCTTTTTAACCGTACGCTCGTAAGTAATTTCTAACATTTCTAGCTTCAAAATTTACCAAGTTTCATACAAACTTTCAACTCTCATTTCGGCCCCTTAGGGGATGAATTTTCAAAACCTTTCTTAGTGCACACTTACGTCATATAAGAAATGTTTGTACAGAATTTCATACTTCTAAACTCGGCGGTTTTAGCTGAAAGATCAGTCAATACTTATCTATGTCAGCCAGTTAGTTCCTTCTTTATAAATAGATTTTTTTTTTTTTTTCCTTTCCCTCTGACTTGGTCAGAGTCTATGTTTGCTATTCTACTCTTTCATACTAGTTCTCGCTTACATACCTCTCGTACTTCCATTCATCATACTAGCCAAGTTCATTCATCTCTCTTTTGCTCTGACAGGTGGGACTCCCGTCTATTAACTAACTTTTTCTTATGGGTCTTTTATTTCATTTCTTTATTTATTTGTTATGCTCTATGGGTAAAATAAATCATTACACTGTTTTTTCTTATTTTTAAGATACACTCTCTTACCTAACTTATTTTTACAAGCATTTCTACATGTTTCTATTTATTTATTTACTACACTTACATAATTCTTACATCATGTTTATTTATTACAATTTTTATCTTACATTTACTTCTGTAGACTATATTCTTATTCATTTTGTATTCCTTATGCTTTACATCTTATTTTGAATACTAATTTTATGCGATTCATTTTCATCTATACTAAGTACCAAAGATTCAGCCATGGAAAAGGGGGAACCAAAGTTTATTCTTGTCACAATGAGACATTTCCTTTTTCTTTTACTCCGCTTCTTTTCTTACTTTAATACATTGTTCATTATTTAATAATGCGCACTTGTATTTGATTACAATAAGGAGTATAGTCAGATATAATCTATTTTTTACGTCAAGTCTTAACGAAGGTCCGTTTTAAAAATAAAATATTAAGGTTAACACAGGAAATGTCTCATATGTTCCTTGTTTGTCACCATGCCGTTTGCACTACATATACACTGGTACGCGGCTAGGTCGCGGCGCCCCACTCTATTCCCATTTTCATAGCAATTTAACGTTTTACAAAAGTAATGTTGCATGCCCTGGGGTGTAGGGGCACCGAGCGGCTCATACACGCGCCCATGGGCACTTTGCTGATTGCGAGGTCAGGAATACGCAGTTGCTGACCTCGCAATCGCATCCCATTTCTTCCTTAATGTGCAGTCCTCGCTGAAGGCGTTGTGACTTGCTTGGTTTATACCCGCCTTCTTACAATTGCAGCACGATGCTGCCGTGCCAGCCTTGTGGTCCGGGCATGCCGACCTTAGGTGAGGACCTCCGCAGTGGCTGCATGAGTCCCTCTCCTCGCTACAGTACCTCCTGCTGTGGCCGTAGGCCAGACAGCGAGAGCACTGGACGAGGGGGGACTGATCAGCAACCCGTACTCGCTGGAGGTCCACCCGAAGGGTTCCGGCGTCCACAGCCTTCCTCCATATTTTGGGAGATGTGCTAATC
Organism: Acrobasis consociella; assembly: GCA_963555685.1. Lineage (NCBI taxonomy): Eukaryota > Metazoa > Arthropoda > Insecta > Lepidoptera > Pyralidae > Acrobasis > Acrobasis consociella. The sequence goes on from OY743115.1 coordinate 9,895,500, forward strand.
ACTATATGGCGCACTTGCGGGTTCCGTGCCTTTTTCGCGTACTTAATCTGAAGGCGATCCTCCTCCCTGTCGAGGCCGCAAAAAACTTCAGGGTTTGGCCTTCTCACCGCTCCGATGACGTCCTCGTCAGTATATCTGACGTTGACGCCCCAGAGGATGAGGAGGGGGTCCCTGTTCTTTACGTCCTCGACAACGAGGCCCTTGCCCGCCTTCTCGATTCGGTCCCTAAGTTTTTGCCGTTCCGCCTCAGATGAGCAACCCATGATGACCTTTTGATCCCGTGCCTTACGCACACGTTCCACTCGTACCCACCCATCCTTGGCGTCAACCGCTTCCCGAACTTTGTCGAGCACCTGCTCTCCCGTGTCGCACACATCCTTGGATGTGACCACCAGGGACAGCAGGGCTCCATGCTCGGTCGGTTTCAACAAGGCCGGGCGGGCCGCTGCGTGTGCGTAAGTCATGGGACCAGGCTGCTGCGCGATCACCATCTCCCTAATCTCACTCAGCACTCTTGTGTTTTCGCTGATCAGCCGGGCCTGCTCCTCCAACTGTTTGGAGAAGGCAGGCTCGGCTGACCGCTCATTTTCGGGGGCTGGTTTGCTGAAAGCCTCCGGGGACGTCTGTGTGCGGACGCTAGGATGGTAGCCCGGGGTGATGTTTTTTGGTTCGACGAACTCAGATAGGTCGATAATTTTATTTTCGAGAAGCTATAAATAGATTTAGCGGTTTGTGAAAAAGTTGCGGGCAGTCTTTCCAGTGAAGCCATCAAGCACAGCTGGGGTGCATAAATAATTTAGCCTGTCTTCGATACTTGTTACTGTGTCACCTCGAATTAATCTGCATGGACCAGTAATTTAGCTTGACAACCCATGATAGGAACTTCAAATATCGGCACAGCATTCATAGCTCCACAACAAACATAAATTCTTAATCCTGTAAATCTCATCCTAGATTTAGCGGCTTTGTGAAAACGTTGCGGGCAGTCTCACCTGCCCAGCCTCAATAGCCCCCCAGTGCCGCAAGTGAAGCCATCAAGCACAGCCGGGGTGCATAAATAATTTAGCCAGCCTTCGATACTTGTTACTGTGTCACCTCGAGTTACATCTGCATAGACCAGTAATTTAACTTGACAACCCATGATAAGAACTTCAAATATCGGCACAGCATTCACAGCTCCACAACAAACATAAATACTTAATGCTGTAAATCTCATACTAGATTTAGCGGCTTTGTGAAAACGTCGCGGGCAGTCTCACCTGCCCAGCCTCAATAGCCCCCCAGTGCCGCAAGTGAAGCCATCAAGCACAGCCGGGGTGCATAAATAATTTAGCCTGGCAATCCGCCGCTTGTTTGCATGCGGATTATCATATTAAAAGGATATCAGGGACGACGGACGCCGCCCGATACGAATGCAAACAATATCATGCAACATTTATTTTATTCGTACAGTAGCCGGTGCCGGTGCAATTCAAACCCTGGTAACATAAAATTAACTGTAAATCTTACAATTTCCATGTTCGAATTACATTTCATACACAGTAAATATCTCCGTATACATATATAAGGTCCCGTACGATCATATAAAAATCTCGAGCCCTTATATACGAGTCTATAGACTCAATTTAATATCAGTTTTCACTCATCCACAGAATTCCATAAATGATATAGCTGTAGAGTCTAAGCCAGAACTGTTCCATTTGATCTTATGACTTTTTATCTCCAAATGGTTGATATTAGATTTTTTACCTTATTTTACAGTACTTACTATAAGCACTCTATGTACTCGTATAAAAAAATTGTTGATAAGTGGTCCATCAATTTAATTTACGTCAATATATATAGGGTAAACTTCCAGTTATTGGACGCTAACAGTCAAAAGACAAAACACAAGAAAACCTTATGTATTAAGGTTGCTTTCAAAACGGAAACTGCAGCTACAGAGTATAATAAAGCGGCCAAGTGCGAGTCGGACTCGCCCATGAAGGGTTCCGTAGTAGCAAATAACATAATATAAAAGTCTTGTAGTATGTTTTTTTATTTATTTTTATATTTGAGTTGATTGAATGAGAGGTAAATTGCCGTTTATGATTAATGACGGATTAAAAAAAAACTAGTTACTAGATATCGTTCAAACTAATTTTCGCTATTAGTTTTTATGGTAATGAACATCATATATTTTTTTTAGTTTTATAATTCCCTTATTTTAGAAGTTACGGGGGGAGACACACTTTTTTCCACTTTGGAAATGTCTCCCGCGCAAAGTATTCGGTTAAGAAAAAAATGATATTAGAAACCTCAATATCATTTTTGAAGACCTATCCATAGACACGTATGGGTTTGATGAAACATAATTTTTTGAGTTTCAGTTCTAAGTATGGGGAACCCCCAAAATATATTGTTTTTTTTCTATTTTTGTGTCAAAACCTTAATGCGGTTCACATAATACATCTACTTACCAAGTTTCAACAGTATAGGTCTTATAGTTTCGGAAAAAAGTGGCTGTGACATACGGACGGACATACAGACAGACAGACATGATGAATCTATAAGGGTTCCGTTTTTGCCATTTGGCTACGGAACCCTAAAGAGATATCAGCTGCAGTGGACTGAACACAATAAAACTTTCATAAATTTTATTGTACTCTGTCCAATAGTGTCCAACCAATGACTGTTAGCGTCCAAGGACTGGAAGTTAACCCTACGTACATATGAATTATTTTCCTTAAAAGTGAATAATGTGAAAACTTGAGGGTCTCCCTTTATACTAATGAGGAGTTCGGCGTAATACCGCCTAAAGTTTGTTTGTTGCCGGATTCCAAACAAAACACGAATCCAGAATCCTGAACTGACTGTCGTTTCGTTCGCCAACTCTCTTTCCGTTCCCATTTCAGATCAGACAACAATGCGCCATGGTAATTACGAACACAAATAATACGAAGTTTCTAAGTACGACAAGAAATTGTTCTAATATCTGCAAGTTTCGCATGCGTTTTGCATATTTGAACAAAGGCCAGATTAATATGGAACCGTATTCGTAATATCTACTAGTATGTGGGTATCTATCCAATGGCGTATTTTGAAATTTAGCGGCTTGAGCCTACAACTTTACCGCCACAAATTTTGCCTGTAAGTAATTGCAAAATGTTTTAGTGATCTTAGTTTCCAAGCTTCTTTTTTGCGTGTCGATGGTTTATTTGTTTTTTATATAGTTTTCAAGCTACGGTTGCCAAAGATTTATTGAGATTTTATTTTATTATTAATAACAGACCGTACCTTTTTACAATATATACTACGAGAACCTATGCGAACATAGACTATATGATGTCTTTGATCAGGCTAAGCTCCTATTGGCCATGGCAAGATACTCCACTGAATGTACCCAATCTCGTGCAAAACAAACGATAGTAGACTAATCTCAGGACACGAGTACTTATTGCCACCACAACGATTCCCGGGAAGACGTCCCGACGGGATTTATAACTCTCGTAGAACAACCAAAACTACACCTCTATACTCGTAAAACACTACACTAGTAGATTGTGTACGAAATATACAACTCTGTATCAAGTTCGTTAGCCTTTTCCTACTTTCTTTAAAATCTTCCAATACCAGACACAATAGTAAAACAATGGAAGTAGCATTATATAATGCCATGCGGGCCTTGGGCAGAAAGATATCTTTATTCCGTATGAGGTGGACAGAGCCAAGGGCCGTCGAGCAACATGAGTTGCTACTACCGGTGATTAAAGATAGTTACTATTTTATCTACTGAATTAAAGTTACTCTTAAAAAAATCTTATTCAAAACAAGCTTTTATCTAAAACAATGAACTTAAAAGTTTAAAGTGCTGTTTAAGACGAATCTAATGAGCCCAAACTCTATGAGGTTACATAAATAAATATAAAGGGACAAATTACACTGATCGAGCTAGCCCCAAAGTAAGTTCGAGACTGGTGTTATGGGATACTAACTCAACGATACTATATTTTATAACAAATACATATATAGATAAACATCCAAGACCCAGGGCAATTTGAAAAACGCCATTTTCCAACTTGCCCTGACCGGGGATCGAACCCGGAACCCCCGGGTGGCGGACTAGCTTTGTGACCACTACGCCACGGAGGTCGATATAAATACATCCTTTAATTACAGAGTTCCTTTCGGCTCCATCATCAGATCAACTTCCATGTCATTATAATATTGCATTGTCACATGATAAACGTTTGTGTACGAAATTCCAGTTCAGTCGGAGATCGGGAAGTGGGTCAAATTTATCTTGCGCGATTTAATTACAGACAGACAGATAACGGGACAAGTAAAACTAAATAAAAGCTTGTAAAAAGCAACGACTCAACAGATATTCTTCAATTTATAAAATATAGGTTTAAAAAACAAGACACAAGACAAGTCAGTTCCATTTTTTCTTAACTTTAAAATTGAGTTTTTGTAAGCATAACCTTTAAACATTTTACTAGCAATCCCGTTTGACTGAACAAAAATCGGGCATTAGAAATAATGACACGAAACTTCACATTAAAACGGAATTTTGAAAATAGACGGTACTTTCTGAAACCCTAATCTAAGTCATAAATTAGTAAAGATCTTCAACGCTCCAGTGGCTGAATCCCTTTTGGACGACGACACAAAAGATCGCGAGCCACCATAACTTGCTCTAGATTTTATCTTGGCTTCTGCGGAGAACAATATTTTTACTGTAAACCGAAATCTAACCAATTTGAGAAATGCTTTTGGTAGCAAGGATTTTGTAAAAATGCTTCGCATGTCTTTGTTCTTAAATTCTTGTAACTTAGGCCCGAAGGCAATTCGGGAAATGCGGGCGATAGAATTATTAAAAATATTTCATATACATTCGCGATGCTTCACTAGAACTTAACGTATCTTTAAAGCTGTATCTATGTACTTTAGATTCATGGGTCTTTTTACTTCATATTTATACTATTTTAATTAACCAGCTCGTGCATCCTGCAGGAAAATATGTTTAAACAATAGTATAATTGTTATGTGTTAAATCAAAATACTTTATACTTACAAGTAATTTTAATCTATTCAATAGTTTTTATTCACAAAATAGGTAGGTACTTAAATTGTATATTATGTTATTACCTGTACAACGCAAAAAATAGTTTACCAGCATAGTTTAACAGGTATTAAAAGCAAATAAAAAACCATTCTTATTAACTTTGCAAACTTAAAAAAAAACTTGCAAGTATAAAAGGAAGGAAATAGCACATAACAGCTAAACTTATTGCTGCAAATTGTACCACTTTGTAATACGTCCGAAGCAATGTCTTTACACTGCAGAGCAGAAGCATTTAATTTTAAGAACACAATAACGTTGCCGCTAAATTCAACTAGGCGCTTGTAACTTAACGTTTGTTTTTGTACAAAGTAGTACCTATGCTTATCTATTTCTTAAAGCGTGTTTAAAAATTCATTTACCTACAGTTATTTAATGATATTTCTTATTCTTATTATTTTGAAAGAGAGCTAAACTCTTGTCTGTGGAGCAATCAACGCCTTTCATCTCTCTCAGATCAAAGTCAATTCCTTTATATCCTTGTAGGTTGAAACACGTGTTGTGTGTAATGTTATTTATAATCAACTAAACAAAACTAAATACATTTAATATGAAAAAGGCTAAGTCTACTGAGTATAGACACAGTAATCTAAACATACTCCACAAAATAACAGGGAAAAGAAAACGACTGATGAATTAAATCAATGAGCATCTAAAACATAGCTTCGCGTCTTTGTGTTTTTATTATTTATCAAAATTGTTTTAATTATTTATTACCTTAGACCATAATTAAATTCTAAAGATACATGTATTCTTTGATAATACTAATTTGTCAAACTTGTGACAAATTTACATAAAGATTGAAAAATAAATGGTTACCTAATTCAGAGGAACTATCTATAGGTATATGAAGCTATATCGGTACATCTGGGAATAATTAAGTTAGCTACAGATCCAAGTGAAGCAAGAAAGTTAGTCGGCGCACCGTAGAAAACTTCGGAGAGATTTAATTTAGCCAGATTTTCTGTCTGGTCCAGTTAGTTCGGAGTTTTAACACCTGACACGTCTTTCTGTTGCAAGCACCTATACAAACACCTCTTACGAGTGACTTTTCTTTTTTTGAACACTTTAAAACTTTTTCCAATGAGTAATGGTGGCCAAAGGAATAATCTTTTTTTTTACAAAATAAATGCCTAGTAGTTTAGCGTAATAAAGTTCGCTGATTATTTTTGGGTTTAACAAGACAGCTGAAATTATATATTTTTAAGAAGGGAAGATCTAGTCCATTAATTTTGAACTTCTTATGTTATTTTTACTTTAATTTTATTAGTTTATATGAGTTTTTTAACTATTTATGCAATTACAGTTTGCTTGTAAAATAACCCACTAACTTTGTTAAAGAAAACTTTCTTTTGTGACACAGGAAGCAAATACTTCCGCAAATTCCATCCCAAAGGGATCGTAAAAGGAAATACTCCTGAGAAAAATGCGGGAAATAGCCGTTATTTTATACAATACGGCGAAACCTGGCGAAATATTGATCATAAATCTATGACAAACATGAGTAAAAGTAAGTAGGTAGGTAGGTATATCCCGAAATTACGCAGGTGCCTTTATAGGAACCTACTCTCGTATTTTGTTAATGAAAGTACTACGTAATACTCGTAAGAAAAATAAAAGGCATGTTTTAATAATTAAAACTATGAACATCCTAATTTAATATTTTTTATCAGTATTTATCATACTCCGAAATATAAAACAATATTTTTGTAAAATGCTCTTGTTTAAAATAAAAATACATCACAGTACTTATAGCAGTACATTAAACCATAATATAAATTATAGGAAAAGTACTTATACGTTTTACTTCCCATATTCAGTATACAAACTGTGAATACCATTTTTTTTTATTTGAAGTTTTAACTACATAATACACATAATATTAAATTACTCGTAAGGCGTTCAATAGTTTCTATCAAGCTTTAGTTTCGGAGAGTAACAATGCGGACTATTTTAGCTAAAGCTCCCAATTCCCAAGCTGCCGTCGACATCTCGAAGCTTCACTCTCGATTTGAGTTTCACCGTGAAAGCTTCAAAGTCCGACAACTCGATAGTTGGACGGAGACGAGGAGCTTTTATAACAATTAACGATATTCCATGTTCAAGAGCTTTCTCCAAGTCGAGCTGATTGCTTTTACAGAAGTAATGAATAAATTACATGAACGATGATCTTGAAAGTCTAAGTGATGCTAAATGTCACTTTTTCTAATTTCTATCTCTTACGGGGTAGACAGACGCGGGTTGCAGGCAATCAAAGTAGAGAAAATATGAAGTTACTTACTAATCATGATCATCATCATGTCTTTTTATCTCCACTGCAGGAACACGACCCTCTCTGTACTACCAGAGCCATACTTGGCTAGATCAGCCAGAGAACTTGGCCTACACTCTCCACGCTGGCCAGATGGGTTGGAGAGATCTTATTGATGTTTATAAGCTTTGTTTAGCTTGTATTTCCTAAATCGTCTTCTATGGTATCCACAGGACGACTTGGAGTGGCCCTATTCTACTTTGCCGGAAACCACACGGCGAAAACCTACTCAACACTTTTCTTTCATATAAGTTGGTAGTCAAAACTTGTGCTAAGTTTTTCAAGCTACCTTACGGCATTGTATAAAGTAAGTATTCATGAAGCAATACTAAAATGACTCACCTTACCTAACGTGGCCAGTGACAATAACCAGGCCCCAATTTGGAGGACCAGCACACATTTTAAAATATTTAGTAAAGTTTAACAGACAATTTACAGATTTTTTGTTTTCAGCATTCAGCGCAATAAGTAGGGAATTTCAGCACAAAATACCTACTTAGATCACAATAAAGTTTTTGGCTTAGTATGGGCTATGCAGAAGGACAAGCGACAGTATTGTTTATTAAAATATAACATACAGACATACTGAATAAAATAAAAATTTCAAAGGTCAAGATTAATAAAAATACATTACAGTATGTCCGCAATACCTGTCGGCGACGGTCGTCGCTTGTCTGTCGTCGCCCAACAATTCCACCACAAATCAATTTAATTTCAGATTCCTCACCTACCTATAAAACGTATTTATTAATAGCGTCGTTTCGTCTGAGGATGGCTATGGAGTTCATTTGAACAAAGTTTAACCCGGAGTGGTGGTTATATCCTCGGTTTAGTAAGTATTTACATAATAGCTAGTATAATTTACAAGAGCATCAGCAAAACACAGTTTCAGCTAATTTATACCATCGCCGCAAAAAGTCCCCTCGTTAGACGCAAGTACAGTAAATCAAGCCAAACTCTCGTTCTCGTATCTACACGATCACTATCTCCAAATTACGGAAGGGTAGATACTTCCAAATTATAGGGTGTCTTTTGCCGTCTGCTTATCTGAAATTCGAACACCCATGTGACTCTAATATTATTTGAAAGCTACGGGATTGAACATTTTCTAAAAGAATTCGCAGTAAATGTTAAGTTGCTGAGGAAATCATTTTGGATTTTAAATCTTGGTATCTGCAATCTCCGAATTACTTAATATTCATATATGTTCTTACTATTTATATATAAATAAGATGTGTGTGTGCCTTTCGCTTTTTCGGAAATCGATCAACCATGTGATTCAGATCAAACAAGAAATGTGTTCTTTTAACTTTTTCGTTTTTATACACCAATTATAAACCCTGTTGATAAATATAAACTTTATATAGAGGTTAAACAATATTTTGACACATTTTTACGAAAAAGCATTTATTTTCATTTATTTTCATAGAATCATTCAATGTTATAAGCTTAATTTTTTTTATGTTTTAATTCCAATAGTAATAATATGAATAGTGCTTCGATGTAGGTACATAGTTCCTAAGCAGATGAATACTAATCTTATATTTTTTTTACGTTATTTTAAATACTACACAGCGTCCTCAGTAAAACATAAAGTACGAAGCAACATAATCGAAAGCCTTGGAGTTGGATCGAGAAAAAACAAAGAATGAATGGAAAGAGGGCAGACGACGTTCACTGATTAATTCCGCAACACGGACGGCCAGTTCTACTTGCTTCCATTTCTGTTTGTGTCCTTACAGTCCGTTCGCATAGACTATCATAGACAAAAGGACAAGTACGTACATTTCCATAGTAATTATTTTTATATAACAATTTATAGACTAGAAACATTTTAGGATGTATTTATTACAAAGAAGGACTTGAACGTGGAAGTTTTGAGCAAACTGACAGAATACTATAATAATAAAGAATCTTCAATTGAGGGTCGTGCTCCTGCAGTGGAGAAAAAGAGACCTGATGATGATGATGATTTCGATTGAAGTGAATTGACCAATCACAGTTTTCAAAATCTTTACTCTGGTTTATCATGAATAATATACTTAGCTTGAGACACAGCCAAATGCTCTTGTAATTAAAAACGCTTCGCTTAGTTACGTCCCAACATCAACACCATGTATGTATAAACTAATAGTTCGCCTCGAACCTAGACCTCGCGATTATTATTTTCAAATTTTTTTATTAATATTTCAAAAACTACTAAACCAATTTTGATGCCCAACAAACTTGAAAATTCTATTGATATTTTTTTACATGCCTAATAATATTCATCAAAATCGGACCATCAGTTCGGCAGTTATCGCGGTACAAACATACATATACATTGTGTTTTCGGCCCCAACTCGATTTAGAGACCTCGCTCGCTTCGCTCGCTCGGTCAAAAAGTTTTTTTCCCATTCAGCCTGAATGACTGACGAAATCCTTACTTGTTTCATTTATGAGAGGCAAACTCTTAAATATAGCCTGATGAAGTTCCGTAATGTATTTATTTATACAAATATAAGTGAATTCGACCTGTGGTTTATTGCTACACGTTTTTGCTAAAGCTATTACGAAGAAGAAGTAGTGAGAATAATCAAAGCGTAGTAAGACTTTCAGTAACTCTCGAATTTATTTCTATTACAGAATATATAGCACATAAAGCAATATCCGTAACGAGTCGTAGCTTTTACCAGATAGCACTTATAGCACTTATATTAGATATAAAATCAATACGCCTGTGATTTAACATAAATACATACATACATACTATCACGTCTTTATCCCTAATGGGGCAGACAGAGCATTTTGGGTCTTGCGGTTCTATGCAGAGCCCAGGGCCGCAAGACCCAAAAGCCACTTTTAGCGTCATGGTGGGCGAGAAGATGGAAAAGCAATCAATACAGTGATGGGTTGCTAGCCGCATCGCCTGTTAACATGATTTGCATTTTTGCCCATTCCCTCGATCGGCTTTTACGATCTGCGTGGGAAGAGAAGCAGCTGGTACATTCTAAGTTTTTTTTATTTCTCCCAGACCAGCATGGGAGCATTTAACATAAAGATATAAGATTTTTAGGTTTCATAGAAAAAACACTATTATCGATACTAAAAGATCTGAATCTGAAGAAGAAATAGCGTTAAATTTTGAATAAGAGTACCAGAATAATAATATGTGTTTAGACACATAAGTGTTTATCTACGTGGGTAGGTCAGTCAGTAATTATTTGTACGGTTCACATAATTTGTATGTTTATTATTTTTACTCTACAAAAGGCCATGAAAAGCGAATTTATACAAATTTGACAGTAAATAACCTTATTGAAAAAGTACTGTAATAGTAGAAGTTTCATACCTCTATAGCAAATACTTAAAACGTAGAATAAATTAAACGTTTAAATGGAAATATTTCCATCGCTCTTTCAGTTTCTATGGTAATTTCCATCTGGAGCATACTCCGATATTTTTTTTTACCTTTAATATCATGATAATGAGGCTCTGTGAAAGCCTCTGAATGAATATAGTTTCATTGCTGGCAGCTCGTAGCTTGACCATACTTTTAACTTTATATATGAAAAAGAGCATTTACTTTGCTATTTAAAAAAAGCTTTTGTAAAAAAATTATGCGAGCCGTTTTGTTTTGACAATTTTAATGTGCAGTTTTAAGGGTTCCGTAGTAAACAAGGAACCCTTACAGTTTCACCGTGTCTGTCTATTTTTCTGTCTATTCTACTCAGAGTCATTAGTACTAGAAAGCTGTAATTTGTCATGGCTATATTTATTAGTCATGCCAAAAAAAAAAAACAAAGTCTTGAAAAAAAATTTTTTTTTCCCATACCTGTAAAGTGCGAACCAAATTTTTTTCTCGACCGACCCATCGTTTTATTAGAGTGAATTTTCCCCCTCTATTCTACTAATATTGTGTATGGAGACGTAAAAAAAATATGGCAGTAGTATATATAACGTTTAAAAAAAGGGTTTACAAATTAAAAAGTTATATTCGACCAACTTATTAAATTTAAAACAAAATTAGTTTTTATACCTTTTTTTGTCCCGAAAACATTCTCATACACAACTACAGAACCCTAAACTGGTTATGCCTTTACTGCTTTTGCAAACTTGTCAAAATGTTAGATAGATATGTAGGTAATTGGGTATTTTCCTAAGCTAAAAATAAATTATTTTGTAGTGTTAACAAAATAAAACGTCGCAAAATCATGTCACATGTCTTTGAAAATATCCATTTTAACGTGATTTTAAATTTATTACTGCAGAAAAACTGATAATAAGTGCGTTATTTAACTTCAAAAAACTATGACGTCATCTGCCTGTATTTCATACGAAATCCCATAGAAACTGTTTGTTTTGACGTTTAGAAAAAAGTATCTGATTTGACTTGTTGGAAAATAGCCTATTCTAGAAAAGTAGATTATAAGTACGTTAAAAGAGCAGAATCTATGTATTCATTGTTTTCGACCGGCAAAATTAGCTACTATTTATTAATCTAATCAACTAATATGTTCGCTCATAAGCGAAGTTGCTCATTACACGGCATTTATTGCGTGAACCTTAATTTCTCGACCCAATAATCTCTTTTGAAAGCAACCTGTCCGTATAAAGTAAACACACACAATCTTCCTTTTCCTTGTACGTTGTACACACCGCCTAAATTGCACGCAACCCTGCCGGATAAATCATTTTGCTTGCTCATGCTGCCCGTTTATATTAGGACAGTTACTGGATCTTTTTTTAATTAATATTGACCCTGCGTATGGTAACTAACTATTTATTTACATAAGCTGCTATAAGATATTTTAAATCATTGTTTTGTTTACTAAACTTTTGAATCTTCTAGAGTAATAATTACATATTTTATTGTTCGTTTTAAATACTAATATAATGTGTAATTTTAAACAATAAAAAATTATTGTACAAAATAAATAAATATTTACAGGACACAATAATTATTTAACTAAAAACTAAATAACCTACCTAAATTAAATAATAAAACTATAAACTAAAATAAAATACTGGCGGCATTGCCTCGTTGTAACATATTTGAATTTACGTCTCTCAAATACGAGTATCATTTTCACGCCGTACCTACAACCCTAAATTAGTCCAGGTCAACTCTTCCAATCGAATTTACTGGCTCACCTGCAGTTAATCTAGTTCTCATGAAAACTTAATTTTAATTATGAGTAATTGTAGATATGAAGGTCGCATGATTGTTATATGTCATTATTTTGGTAATATGTAAAGTTTCAGGTTGCACCCTTAGCTATGTTGCTTCGAACCCTGGGTTATATGTTTCTCAGCTTTTATCCTTAAATTTGGACAAATTTCACATACATTTTAGCAATAAATAGTACTTAAAAACGACCATAAGGACATATCGTTCATAATGATTGTTTTGCATTGCGCTATGTATGTGTAATAAAAATAATCACATTTGTTTACTGCCCATAAAGTTAAATTTATTTCACCAAGGGCGTATATTAAATGAGTTCTGATGAGTTCTAAATGAGACTTCATATTGAGTTAACTTGTTGTAATATTGCAAACTGGAAACAATATTACATTACGTTACGTATTTCAATCCTAAATTGAAATTGCAGTTGCAAAATAGGTCTTATATAGAGGTAGAATCTATGTTACCGATGTGATAGAAGCTAGGTGCGGGTATTCGTGACATCCGCTAAGGAAACTAAATTAGGCGTGTTCTAGTGGCACTTACCTAAGCCATTAGTCTTCAACGAGGAACGCCAGATCAGATGCTGAACTTTGCTCAAAGTACTCTAATATATGTTGCTCCCAGAACGCTTAATTAGTACTGACTGAGTACTTCTCAGATCCCTTTGGAAAATGGAATAAATATATGTAATATTGACTGGGATCTGAGAAGTAGTGTGCCCTCGATCAACTTAGGATTTAACCATCTAGTCCTTCGTTTAACTATGAATTCAATATATTATATTATATAATTTGGTGTATATAATATATTATTGTAGGTATTTTAATTTTTGCATTTTGTCATAATACTTGTTTGGAATATAACAATACTATGCCACAAAAAGTGGGATGTAAATAAATACTATAATAATTGGTAACACCAGAATCTGATTACTGAATAAAAATATAAGAAAATGTGTAGTCGCGAAAACCCTGTCAGAGACGAAGTTCCTCCCGCTTTTTCGTAAATTAGAACGTAATTTGATATAAAATATATAGACATTTTGTATAGGTAAAGGCTCACTCTACTCACTGATGATCTAAGCAAGGATTACGGCCAGTAGTGCTTGACGATAATATCCGAATTACAAAGAACAGAACCGAACGTCTCACGTTTTTTCGACATCTAACAATTATTTTTTCCTTTTGTATAACAATCTTCACTCCAAATCGTCCTTACTTTCTCTTCCTACTTTTTCTTGTAAAATAAACTATTTCATATATTTGCTCTGTCTGAATAATAATGAGACTGAACATCTTCTGCAACCTCTTGTTTGAATATTCCATAAGAGAAATCCTACTCAAATTAGACATGTTTTTCCTAACACCTTCTTTAGCACTTCATAATATACTCCTAGTTTTTAAGTTTAAAACTATTTCGTAGAGTATAAGCATCTTTTTTAAGACACTTTTATGTATTCTAATTGTAAGATTTAAATCCAGTTGTGAGAGCACTGGTGAACTGTGTTGTAGGCCCAGCCTTTACGGTCACGTTTCCATTTAACAGTTTATTGTTTCAAATTAATATGTTATTTATAGATTTAAGTTTTATAAAGAAATTAAATACAATTTTACTTAACCTACTTAGAATATTTCAAACAATCTAATCATAAGTCAAATAGTATCATTACCACAATTTACAATTCGCTCGTTGTCATTGGCGTTTCTAAACCCTAAAATAAATTGAACCTCCTTTAATTTATCAGCAGCGTTCATCCATCAACTAACCAGCGCCCGCCGCTCGAAGCCTCCAAAGACAATTAATTGTATTCCGTTTCTTACAGCCGGAGTCACTCGGAAACAAAGAGCTCTATTTGTCATTATATCTACTCGTAATTGAATATCTAGTCTGTATTAATTGGCAACATCTTGACCTGAATATTGAAGAGAAATGTTCGCAAAATGAGTCTTAAAATACGTAACTACCAATAGTAGTTGACACCGAATTATGAGCTAGGGACACATCGTATTATGAAACGCAAATTACAGCAAGTGAAATGCAAACTAAATTGTAATGATTGATTTATATTTAGCACTTAAAATTTAGTACGGTTTTTTAGTTAGTTTTAGTTTTGTGTTGTATTATCAGTTAAATTATTTATATGAATATTGTATGTACCTAATAAATAAAGTTTGTTACAGAAATTCTTAAATATTCATGTATATGCTCAGTAATATAAAAGAGTACCTAAAAGGTTGTGTGTAGATAGGTAGCAAAGAAAATAAAGTTTATACTAGCGGAAGCTTTACTTCCATAATATAAACCGCAGACCAATACTGTGTAAACCTACTTTGATATTCAAATACATACAAAAATAAACTAAAATACTTGTTCGTAGTTTAGTAGAGAGGTTTAGTACGAGGTCAAAACCGCGTATTTCTGTGCGTCACAGTGCGGCTGTTTTTTAAACTAGAATCTTTTCAATGTTCATTAAATGAACCTCTTCAGTTCTCAAAACCTTGAATCAAAATCCTCAATTAGTCGAAAACTCCGCGGTAAAAACTCTGTATGCAAAAGGACAAAGTGAAACAGAGGTAGCTTACAATCAAGTCTAAATTAGTGAGTGCTAACGCCACGCAGGCCTACCCTCGCAAATGCGGCTTTCCCGTCCCGTCGCACCAATCAGAGCAATTAAAGAACAATAAAAGGAAAAATCGCTTCCCTTTCACGTGCGGAGGGACTGAATACACAAAATGGGAAGAGTATAGAGATAGAACTTCAAACAATAGACAATTTTGCATCTTATAAATGGACATCGCTTAGAAAGTCCCTACATTGGTTCAATATCGTAGTCATAAATCTGTTTACCACCTGGCAAGTCAATAACATAAAACACGTGAGGACGAGTTAGTATTTACTCGTAATCATCAGCTATCAGCGACCTACTGCTGGGCAAATCCGCAGACAAAAGGAGATAAGTCTCCTTTTGTCTGCGCCATGAATCCTATACCTAGCTTTAGATATCCAGTTATTTCCAGCAATTCATTTTATACCATCGACCTGACATCATGGCCTTACTCCACCTTCTATCGTTCCTTCTAGCCATGTGTCTTGTTCAAATCCATTTTAGGTTCGCAACCCTAGAGACGTGAACTTTCGTTCGACACTGGATATCCACATTGCGAACTCGGTCTTGCAATTTGATATCGAGCAAGTCTCGCTTCATGGCCCTGTATGTACTTTTACCAACCTTAAATTTTCCCAGAAATAACTCACAGGAAACCCTTTAAAAAAAACTACATCAAAAATCAAAGCATAAAAATCAATTTTACGCTGTACTCTTTTTATTTTGTGCCAAGGATCAGAGCAGTTCGTCAAGACCAAGGGAGAAAAAGTACACAGTCTTCTTCAATTAGATTTGTAAAATAAAGTAAGGTTTTCAAAGAAATTGAGTAAAATTTCGGGATCCAATTCTTTTCGAGGGAATAGGCGAAAATTCGAACTCATAACTATTTCGATTCCATTTTGCCACCACCGGCCTGTAAGTACGCTCTAGGCAAAAAATTTAAAATAATGTAGGTATCAGCACAGAATTGATTCTAAACTTACAATAAGCGTTTTATAAAATTAGAATTTAGTTTACAATGAAGAAAAGCAAAGTCGTGCATAAGCGTTTTATAAAATTAGAATTTAGTTTACAATGAAGAAAAGCAAAGTCGTGCAATGTCTGCGCAACGTGAGCCAACTTTCAGAACACTTTCCACGAACTACTCGTGTATTGGGCTCGTTACATTATCTGAAGTCCCATTATCTTGGCAATGGGTTTGTTTTCGGCAAGTCGAGGCTCATTTAGAGAGATGATCTCTATTTTTGCAGGAAAAAAGCGAAAGTTTGCATCACAACATCATCATCAAACTCATTATTCAAAAGTAAACTTAGCAAAACATCTGAAGCTACTTATACCGATTTACTTGTAGGTACTTACGAGGAAATTAGTCATTTTTAAATATATACATATACAACTTTTAAACCAGGTAGCTTGTGCTAGGTTACTATTACTACTATTAGATATACTAAACTCTAGATCTGGTTTGTTAACAACAAAACAATCACATAATATTTTTCTTTTTACAAAGAGAAGAAAGAAATCAAAAGAATAAACCCTAGCGAACCGCAAAAGTGTAAGTACTTGCTCGCATAGACATTTTATGTGACAAAAGAATCTTTCAAAATTAAAATTGATGCTTTCATATTGTAATTAGAACTCGTAATTAAGCCAGTTACCGTGGAGTTTCTAAACGACATATTTATTGTCCGATGCAAAGCAAACGCCTAGCGACCGCTCATTTTGAAGGCCATTTTCGGAGGACTAACGGAGGGAGCGCTTTGAATATAAAACACAGTCGCTAATGATGTAAACGATTACTGACGAATCGTTCAGGGAACCGGTCGATAATCGAAAGCGTCGTAGTTTTAAAAAATAAACTAAGAACATCCGTACATCGTCCTTTTGCGTTTCGACTAATCTCATTCATATTTAATTATCAGCCGCACATAGCTGATTGACATGCATTTGTAAATGTGGCAACATGATTAGCCTCTGCAACTAAAAGTCTAATAGAATTCAGCCCTTCTTCGGAAGATGGTATTGTGAGTGAGTAACAGTAAGTACACCAAAGTAAAAATATTCAGAAAAGTGATGTGATAATACGATATATGCGAATTTTCTCTTCTCTATCCATCAAATAAGTAATGAATTGCGACGTTTACATTCTAATTTCCCCTAACCCTTGCGGAATGAAAATAATTTTCCGAATTAGTCTATTTACTTTATGACGTAGTACTTACATTTACATTATATTTATTGACATTAACAAACATCGCTGTTGGTGGTGAGTAAACAGGTTTGATGGAACAAGTATTTTTGTTTGCACAGCAAATGTAAGTAAGTAAAATGAACAACGGTTCATGCTCAGATTGAAGAACGTAATGATAAAATATTCTTAAATGAAGATAGAGAAAATTTTTCAGTATCAACAGAGATATGAGTAGCTAGTAAAGTGTATTTCATGCTGCTAAAACTTTACATCCACAAGCATGCTACTTGCAGAATATTAAACCGAAAGGTGGAAAATCATCATCATTTCAGCTACATAAAGTCCCTTACTGGACAGGCTTAATTAACCGATCTTTTCGATCGAGAGTAGCTGCAACTCTCTGCCACAGAGATTTCTGGAAGTCTTTCCTGCCTAAAGACTCCAGGAGTAGAACTCTACTACACAGATACACATTTACAAGCAGAGCCTGTAAAAGATATTAGAGATGTAGTATCTCCATTTTTGTATATTAGCTATTTAAGTCCCTTTACTGGGCAAAACCTCCTATCCTTCCTTCCACAATATTTATCCTAAGACTTTTCAATCCAATCCCATTGAAAAAAGAAAGTCTTTAACGTACTAAGTGAGTGACGGGTTTTACTTTATAATAATGTTTGTAACCATAGATTTAGATTTTTGTTTAATCTAAATCTATGGTTTTAACTTAGTCCATAGTTTTGTAAAACCATTGTTCAAATAAATTAAACATAAAAAATCAAAATAAATGATTTTTAAGTTTAAGTAAGGTCAACATATAATCGCGAAAAGGTTATGCCAAATTACGCAGATACTGACCAAGGGCTAATTTTAATCAAACACATAATTAAACAAATTTTAGCAGTTAAAAAATGATGACTAGCCCAAGATGTACCAAAACTCAGTTTATATTGTTATCATAAAAGCGTTAACCTAATGTACAAAATCCCTTCTAATAAAACATCGTTGTAGATTATCTCTCTAACCTTTAGACCCGTTAACTAAGCTCAAAATAACATGTTAAATATAACACCTGGCGCAAAAAGTAATAACCTTTATGACAAAGGGCGAAGGTGTGCCTATCAAGACCTACATTAACCTGGTTAGAAAATAAGACCGCTGGAATATATCACTCTTAATTGCGTACCTCACAAAATATTGGCCAATTTTCTAACAAGTAATAGGTACTTTATCACGTTAATCTTTTTCAAGTGTTAAATCTACTAAAATATTTGTTAAGAAGGTAAGATAGCTTAGATTGTTACAGTCTCGTTCTTACATTTAATTCATAGTTGTGTTTCAAGATTCATCACGTAAAATGTAGTGTCAAAAAATTTTTTTTGTTTGCCTATCTTTTTTAAAGTTCGTAGCCAAGTAGCAATCTTCAAAATTGTATTATACTCATATGGACAGTTATGTAATAGAATAAAGCCTTGAAATTGAGTGTAAACGTTTAAAGTTTTCGGGAAAGCAGTGCACTAACGACAACTAGGGTAAAATAAAAAGTGCTGTACAATTCGACTTGCAAGTTGCATAAACACTGTAGCCATGTTGCGATGCGCCTCTTTGATGCGGTTAACCTACTTGCGAATTAGTGCAACCCGAAAATCCCGCTGCAAAGTAATTTACTTTTTTGCGAACAGGGTTTAAACGAATTAATCTGGACTTCACGAAATTATCAACGTCAAATTTCCTGTAGTCATACTACTCAATTATAGTAGCGGTAGTACATGTTCTTTTTTTATCGTAATTACATAAAATAACGATAAATTGATTACCTATCCTATCCTAGCGGGGTCGAATCCTGATTGATTTATTTTGATTGTTTAACCTGATTTACTGTTTTGAGGATGATCGACTGACTTATAGATTTGATATTTTTTTGGATTTATCAAAACGTATCACTTTTCTTAGCAAAATAAACTACTTCAAAAATGTAAGGTTTGTTTCAAAGCAAACGTTAATGCAGTGGAAATGTAAATAAATGTAAGCGTACATCGATAACATCTGGTCTCTGAGCGTGCCCCTGAATAAAAAGGGAGCGACTAATCGAGCGTAGAAGGGTGCCCAAAAAAACAAAGCATTTCGCTTTTGCTGAGCATTCGGAGAGAAAATAAACTCTGCCCCAAGACACTTAGCCGGGCTTGCTTTTTGGTACAAATGAAGTGGAGCCTCTGAATTACGGCGAAAACGCTCGCTCCAGGATTAAACGGCTGCAAAATGTCGGTGCGCCGTTGTTTGATATGGATACATTGGGTTTTGTTGATTTAGTGTACTTTTCCTTTAGGAGAGGAAAGTTAATGAAACGAAAGATACCTAATTATGTTAATAAATTCTACGTTTCTCTGTGTTACGATGGCTTTTTCATTTAAGTTTGCTTTTAAACTTTTACACCTATGTTGCAAGATTTTATCAGAAAATTAAATCGTCCATTCAAAAAGAGAACGATGATGATTTTTCTTTGTTTAAAACATTTTGGCTTTTCCAATTGAAATCCCTATCCGCCAATAGAGAAATCCGCGCACAAAGCCCGCTATCATCACCAGATCTCTGGCTCCCAAATTACATTCCCCGTCGGGTCTGAAGACATTCCTTTCGTCAGACAAATTGTCCTGATATATGTGACTGTCGGGCGTAGTAAGGGATCTAGCGATAGTGCTGCAAAGGGCTCGGGCGTGACTGATGTAAGGCAAACGTAGATTACATTGACGCGCGCAAGCCGTCTTCGCGTACACCGCACGGCTTTCAAGATGTTAATCGTCTCCTTTCAAACATACGACGTAGACAAATTTAATTAAACACGCTTTTACACTCTCTATAATGCGCCATTATTAATTAGAGTCGGCGTTCTGGCACAGCTTGAGTAAAATTTGGCTAAATAAATCAGGCTTGTTATTGTGCTTTTGCATTTATTTTTCAGACGACGAAGAGTGAACAAGTACGTAAGGTTGGTAAATGCTGGCACGCAGCTACAGTCACGTCATACAGGGTTAATATCGTTCATGGGTCGTTGCCCACCCCTGTAAGTCTTTCACGACCTCTTGGAAACCCCTATGCGTTTGTTGTAAAAGCCGTCTTATAAAATCTTTGACAAACCAAGCTCGTACGTTTGTCGAAGTGTTTTAGAATAACGTTGCAAGAACTGATTTCCGCAACACAAAAACCTTAGAACTAGCAATCCGCCTAAGAACGGAGATATACAACGTGGAAGGTTCATACATGTAATAAATCAAGCCACGTGTAACGTCTAGGCTGTACTAGATAACTATAGCATAATAAAATTAAATAACAGTCTTAAAAACCAAAGCCTCAATTTAAGTTAATTGATCTCTTTTGAATACAAAAGACTATCTTCACATTTTCGTATTTGCATGTAGGTAACTTTATTCTTACGTAAATCCACCATCAATACAATATGCCGGCTAGTAGGATGGTGAACATGGTGATCTCGTACTTTAGCCAGGACCTTAGGTCGCTTGATGCAGGTACGGAATATGTTTTTTCCTGTGATGAGATTTTGCCGCGTGGTTTCCGGCAGAATATAATAGAGCCACTCCAAGTCTTGGATGTCGTAGAAGTTGAATTAGGAAATACAAGCTAAACAAAGCTTAGAAACACAATAAGACCTGTCTGGCCAGCAAGGAGAGTGTAGGCCAATGTCCTCTGGCTGCTCTGGCCAAGTATCGTCGTCGTGTCGTGCTCCTGTAGTGTAGACAAAAATGCCCGACGATGATGATGTGATGAGATAGTATATTGTATCGTTAATTGAAATGTCAAAGTTTATACGCTAGTGTTGTCCCACCCGTCATCGCCATGTCTAAAAATGTCAAACTGTCGGAAATGTTATTTTGGTAAATGTCGGCTACGCAACGCACGGTACGCATTCCCAATAGACGATCAAACTCATTTCCCATGATTCCGGTTTGTAAGTGAAAATATAAAAATACAAGTTAGTAAGTGTAAATAAAAACCGAAATTGATGTCTCGATATAGGTAATGTTCACTCGGAATTATTTATTTGTAACGACTTCACGAAATATTTAAGTACCTATAAATAGCTACTGAAAACAAAATTAAACATACTGATATCACACTTATATATATTATGCTCTTACAGATAAATGACATTTTGGAACGAAGTTCCGTTTCGGTAAGGACTTGGCTTGCCATAAAACAATTTAAGATTTTTCCGTCACTGTTTTCCGTCACGTATATTTCTGCATATGTCATATATTATGTTCCTATTAAGTACATATTTACTAATAACGCCTTAGTATAATTCAACAACGACCACCACAATTTCAACTATAGTAAAAGAAACGAATGTAACTGGGTATGTTAGATAACTCAAATTAGATACAGCGCTGATGCTTTCAATAACATGTAGAGCTTCGTGCACTTCGTTGACAACTTAATCCGCGGTGTTGTTATTTATAAATCAGAAAACAAAACTATAAAAATGTTCCTTGCTTTTAGTTAATAATAATGCCAACACAAAAATACGGTGGTAAAATTTCCAAGGTCCATTTAACAGATCCGTGCGCGGGACAGAGATTAACGTGCCTGCCTCGTTAATAAATTTTCGACTTATCAAATCCAGAAACAAGAAATCGACGATAAAACTTTCCTAAACTTTATTGGCTTTTCTGAAAACACGCAACGCAAAACTCGCTTATGCATCCTGTGTTTATACTTCGTTTGAGTACTTTGAGATACTTTGGAAAGGTATATACTGAGAAAGTAGATTCTAGTAACTGATTCTGTTTTCTTGATGGCTGTAAAAGGAATCGTTAGCCTTGAGATTCTTCTATACCTATAGACCTATAGACAGCGGGCGAGTATCTATTCTTTTTTTTTATTATTTATCATCATGTAATGTCTTAGTAGTTACCAAACGAGGTTCATTTGAATGAAAGCTTGGCTCAGCTCAGCTTTCAATAGAGGTTATCTATCCCTAGTAGTTAGAAGAAACGAATTCGACATCACAACGATTTCCTGTGACACAACCATGGTTGTTTACGTAGAATCTGCATACACGTCCACCAAAAGTATATTCTGCCGCTATTTAATTTTCTGCGAATGCAGCGAACGCTGGCGACTAATTGATGTGGAAACAATATTAAAATTATAACAAACGGTGTAATTACACAGCCTGAAATACATATATTTCACTAAGAAAATTCAATTGGATTTTCATCAAAAAATGATCAAATAATATTCTATTAATAGTTATTAGTAACTTATAACTATTTTTCAAACTAAAATAAAAAATAATGCATACTGAAATTATGAAACCAATTTTTTTTTCATTTTCCCTAACGTTTCGTAACAGGTTACACCACCGTTCGTGGTCTCAGAATGACTAAAACAGGAGATGGCGTAACGTCGCTGCATACTTATCGATGTTATGATAATGTCAAAATATTTACAGTAATTTTCAGGAATCGCAATATGTACTAATACTTATTTTTCTAAACGGCATTATGAACTTTTTGAGGAAAGTAGGCTCTAATATTTTTACATCATTATGCCATTGTGTATTTTGTTAGATAAAATAAATAAATATCTATAAAATAAAAAATATCTTACAACATAAATATTCCTATTAAAATATGTATTTAAATAAACTCAAAACATGTACTTAGAAACATCAAATGAAACGGCTGTAGACATATACCGTACACATTGAGTACCTAAGTAACTTGGGGGAAAACGATTTCTTTGTTCAATTCGTTTGTCTTTTGAATTTCGCCGACTCGGGTATCCCTCGATCATTAAGTTCGCTTGTTAGGTGGCATTTTTTGCAACGAAAACCTTTGCAGAACCGACTGGCTGACACATATATGCTTGTGTATATATGTGGTGCTCAACACATCTGAATTTTACAAAATGCATAAAAAGACAGAGGTTTCCTTTGGAACAACGTGGTAGTCCTATTTAATAAAATATCTAAAAATCATTTGGATAATAATGGCAATCAAAGCAATCACAATAACCGACTATTTTCACTTAGTTTCTATAGTTTCTACCTACTTAGCTATAGAGGTAAATTTTTACATTGATGATCGTTTAGGATCATTATAACGGTAGGTATTTAGTTAAATGTAAACTAAATTAAGTAGGAATGTGAATTTTATTTGTGTATTTTTATTTTGTTTCTGCCGAAATAAATTTAAGTTTTTTTTAATTTTTTTATGAAACAGCTAGTTTATTCCTAATAGTATGAAAGTTGGCCTTTTAGTAAAAGTTCTTCCAGTGAACTATTTTAATTGTGCTATCAGTTACGACTAATGTGTAAATACTATTAAATTAATATTTAAATTAACATAAATAATTATGTAAAGTTAACTTAATAATAAGAGCTTTCAATGAAATTATGTCAACGCAAGTTAAAACAATAAACAATGTGGTCGGGTTCATTTTGGAGCTTTTGTGTAAAATTCCCACGAAGTTTTAATTGGTACCAAATCGAATAACACCCAAACAATGAACGGAAATAATTTCCTTGCAGGAGTAAACATAACTTTGACACCTTTATTCAAAAAGTATTTCATTTGAAATCATGACGATATTTTTTTTATTAATAAATCTCTACAGGTGCCTGGACTTCTGGTAATGATTTTCTATTTCAGTCCCAAGATTCATAACATATTGATACTTACCTAAAATTAGATGCACACCTACTGCCTAAATACAAATCTGCCCAATGTCCACTACATTTCGCTGCTAGGTTTTAAGATTATTATTAGGAATACGTGGCAGCAGAAAATTTTAGGGTCGTACAAAAGGTTCTAAATTACATTTGTTAAAAGTGTTACGTTGTTGGTAAGTCGAAAATAAACTCTGAAATCGTAAAAGCAAATAACATCACATATTTATCTCTTTGTCTCGCTGACACCAGAGAATGTCTGGTCACATTGGGTTTATTATATATTAAAACCTTTATTGACCACAATGTTACAAAAGGTGAACTTAATGCTAATGCATTCTCTAATCTAATCGAGATAGTAAAATACACTATATAACCAGTTTAGACAAAGTCTAGCTTTTGTTTTATTGTTAGCATGATTGACTATTCTATTGGATTTACATTTTAGTACTTCTAATCTTAATATCTTCTTAATGCGTTACCATGTCATCATGTAATAAATATGTACCGAGACCCGGAATGTTTACATAAACATACTTCCTTATTTTTTTATTTACTATAACACTATGAAAAAAATAGTATTAGACAGCCAACAAATTGCTAGTGGCTTTGTTATATAACATATTTGAGAATGATCTCGCCACATCTGCTCGGGTCTCACATTATGATCAGATCACGCAGTCTATACGAAAACTATTTCTCTCCCGCTCGGGGAACTTTATCAAACTATCACAATGACGGGAAATATTCTATTTTCATGAACTACACAGAAATGTATCTACGCCAAAGTTTGTACCTTTGTAATATGAAAGGTTCTGCGGGGTATTCATAAATACAAATAGTTTCTTAATATACGCTATGCTAAATGCTACTATCCTGGCTCATTGACCAAAAAACCTGTTATAATTAGTATAATGATTTTATTCTGCAAATATTTTATTATTTCATACATAATACAGATAATTGATACCGTTCGATATTCGATTAGGTTAATAATAAGTACATATTAAGATTTTCGCGGCTTGCAGCCCATTTAAATAACAATTTTATTCAACCAAAATATACATACATCCCCTAAACAAAAACACTTTTAATCTGTAGTATAATTGCAGATAAGGAACTTAACAAAGCAGTGTTTGCGCGAATTGCTTGCAGTAGCCTTATTTAAATTTCCAACGAAATGGAGACAGCGACGGGAGGCAAACTTCACAGAGACTAGTATAAAATTTCAAAGTAAATAAACGAGCTTTAAGATAAGCAATTAAGATTTTCCTACCGATAAATCGGTCTCCGTCGAACGTCTTTCGGATCCTTTGGTGAAATTTCTTTGAAGTTATTTCTTTGGCAGTACGTGTTGCGACATATTTGGGCGCACTGGAGCGTAGAATTCCCAATGAGTGGGATGACTGCTGGGTGGAGGCTGCGCTGGCCTCGGTTTATTTTAGACCTTCCTTATAAAACATGAAGCGGCATTGCATAAGTCATGTAATATCGTCACTGCCCAAAAAAATAAGGGAGGAAACGTCCTGTTAGAAAATATTGTATGATGAACGCAGTAGGCAGTTATTATCTTTTTAACTCTCAAATAAAGTGCTTACTGTTTGATTTTTATCCAGTTCGGTTTTTTTTAAAGTACTCAAGTATCTGTATTATTTATTTAACCGTAAATAGCCTACTGCTGATTTTAGGTCTCCTGTATAGATTTTTAAAAGACGCATGATTTTTCAAAGCATTTTTCAGATTCTAGGTAATCAGCTTATTTATTTAGAAAAAAGAAATAACAACAAAAAAACTAAACTAAGCTATATAATAAACTTATTTCTGATTTAATATTATTATCCTATTAACATTATCCCACCATTTCCATTTAGTTCTTGAATATCGAATCTATCTAAAACGATTTAGACTCTAGTTCGTAATTTGAATCTTAACACCTCATCAAAAACGCACCCCAAGCCGTTATAACCAGCGGCAGAACAATCCTTAATCCGAGTAGACCACGCGGTCAAAGTGATATTAAGCAATAAATCCGCCGCCGAGCTAAATGGTTCCGAATTACGGAGTGTCGTAATGACCAAACTTAATATTCACGAAAGGATCAGAACCAAGCACCAGCAGTTTCAATGGTGGACTCCTCTTGTTACCCAGTTTAAAGTGATGTGCTTTGTCTACCCCAAATATGGTATAAACTTAAACACTCAAAGCTATATATAGTCTATAGTCGAAATCCTATCGAAAAATTTCCGAATTTCGGACATTTAGTAAGTCGTTGAGCAAAGCTTATACTTAAAATGGTTATACTTGTGTGACCACTTTCCAGGAAGAGGCTGAAAGATCTGAAAGCTAGTTACCACTAAACTGCGGTATTCGATTCAAAACAATGTGGAAAGCTGGCAAAAAAATCTTTGTTTCTTTTTAGGTAAATGTCAATTGCCAATTTAGTTTTACCAATAATTAAAGTTGCTCTACAGGACCCTATAACTAGAACAACCAAAGAATCAGGACCAAAGAAAAAATCTATTGGTCCTAAATCTGATGTGATAATTTAAGGCGATAAGGCTGCCTCTTGTACCCCGCTACATGTTGCTATTTAATAAGTGTTCCAAAATTGTAAATTTCTTTTGGTGCAATAAAGTTTTTTGTATTGTATTGTGATGTCAAACGAAGTTGCGAACAAAGTCATAACGCCATCACACATGCCTGTTCCTAAGCTTGAATAACTGGCAGAAATGTTGGCTACTAACATTACGGCACAAGAAAATCTAAGTAAGTAAGTTAAATAAATTAAATATTTCTTTACTAGCTATACCCGTAGACTTCGCTCCCCGTGGGAATTTCGGGATAAAAACTATCCTTTGTCCTTCCCTGGGTATTAAACTATATTCATATCAAATTTGCATGTAAATAGGTTCAGTTGTTAAAGCATGAAGTGGTAACAAACAAATACTTATACAAACTCACTTCCGCATTTATAATATTAGTAGGATAGAATTAGTAGAATGGTGCAGAGTAACAGGGACAGCGGGAATATAACAGTCAAATGCGGGCGTTTTATCTCCTGTCGCAAAATATTCCTGTTTTTGTACATTACGTTAACAATGTATGGCGCGGATTTGCACTGCAAATGTTGAATGCGACACGCTGATAACACTAGGTGGAAACTAAACAAGTAATAGGTATATAGTTTGTTATATTTACTACTCGTGACGAAGTAAATATTATTTTCTACAAACATTAATCAACATGTCGACAGTAGCTGACTCTATACGTGAGTAACCCGTTCACTAAGTATAATAAAGTCTGTGTCTCACGTTAGTTTCAATTTTTAAAAGACATTACTCAACTCATGGAAGTCATGACATAGTGATAACGGGGCGCAAAACATGGCTAAGATGACCTGACCGAGTTTATTGCAATACAAGGCGCTTTTAGTTAAGTAGTTTTTTAAACTTGGAGGAGGTTATTGTACATTCCCTAGACCCCAGGAGAAGCAAAAAGTTTTCCGTCCTAAGCAGCCCTGTCGCCTCAATGCTGCAAATAAGCAGACAAACGAACTTACTTGACTAAGTAGGTAATCTGTCCAAATCGACATATCACACTGGATTTATTTAATAGTAGTCTATTTACATTTTCTCAAAAAAAAACACTAAGTAACTAAATTTTACTGCTGCTAAAGTATATTGTATCCTGTTTATTTTGATTAACTCGTATTTATTTGTTAAGCTGCAAAACCTAGATAAGTATCAAATCTTCTTATATCTTACGTAAACAAGTACACTTGAAGGATAAAAGTTAATAAATAAAAATAAATCTCTATACATTTGGATTAAGTACCTAATTGTTCTAACATAATGAAATAATCCTCAAACCTTAGAATGGTTAACCTTTGACATTACGCTCTTAAATATCCGAAATCCGCATAGGTCACAAAAACCGAAAAACAAATTAAAAAGTCATTAGAAAGCTTTTATCGCAATACTGAGCATCATTAGGAACATTGTAAACAAATTCCTTTGCAAACTTTGGATAAGCGAGATGAAAGGATACTCTGCAATTAACATTTAAACATAAATTTTAACACGAGTTGGAATCCTAAGTGGTATTAAATGTGGAGAGCACTTAACTAATTGTAAATCACAGATGTGTCACAGCATCACAGGAGATGCCAGAGTAAAAAAGGCATTTTAATAAATTCAAAAATTAATTAAATTTTGTTCAAAATGACATAAGATATATTATTTAATATAAAAAGTGGCCATATCTCCCCTATATTTAAATCTATTTTTTTCTTTCTACTCACCTTATCCCACTTTACGTGGGGTCGGGACAGCATGTAAGTCTTTTCCGTTTTTCTCTTTCCTTTGTCAAGGCACTTGTAATATTGTTATTGTCCATATCGTCCTTATTTAAATATCTAAACAAATGCAACAGACTAAAAATTAAAATAAAATTTTGTACTTGTCTGTACATGAAAAAATAATATTTACAAATTCATTTACACTTAAACTATTGATTTACATATAAACCTTGAAATATTATTTGATGACAACTGTTCTACGTGTATTAAATTGCAGCGATTGCTACTCAAACTTATGTTTGAAAGGAACCTCTTTGTACATAATAATTATTTAAGTAACACCATGAAAATAAAATACATTTGCATAAATACTTTTAATTTTATGTAATAATTTAATACTTTTTAAAAACCGTAAACGTGATAGATAGCTGATAAGTGAATCGCGCCACAAACGAGCGTCTCGCAGTGATAACTAACCGCAAAGCTCGCGTTAACCACAGTTCTAACTTTCACACAAATTGCTAATCTACATGATTAAAGTTTAACTATTTTTTCCAATAAATACATAACATATATAACTATGTACTGAATAGATAAATGTAATCGCAGTTTGGTCATGTGCGGGAAACACTCCGCAAACCACTTTGTGATGGGAGATAGATAACCGCAGAGCACACGTCAACCACAGCGCTTACTGCAGACAGATTGCTACTCATCACGAGTACCATATATCGAGTAGAAATATCATTAAAAAAAATGGAACAGCTCACTATATTACAGACATCACACCTATCTTGTTGGTTTACCTACTTACTAGTTGCCGTATGTTTGGTGGTGAACGGCAAAGTCTCTTAAAAACAAGGATGCCGTGGAGTATAGTACCCTCCATTAAGTCTCATGCCTCAAGGTACACGGGCAGCAGCGGCTTTTGTACAAGGTTTTTCTGCCAGCAACAGCGATCCTAAGTCCAACAGCGGACTGCCACTTTTGGACCAAATAAAGGATTGGTCCTTAATATTATACGCGCAGCGGGGGAGGCGGGTTTGGTATCAGTATATAAGCTGGACATCTACTAGAAAAATAGAACTAGAAGTCACTCGATACAGGATAATTACAATCGAAAGTTTCAAGAACTATTCTATAAATTTTAATAATTGAAATGTACTTAGTTTAAAAATCTTATAAAGATAGTCTAAAAGTTTAAATAAATAAAGGTACTTTAATCACGTAGTAAAGTCTTACTTTAACCCTAAAACAAATGCAGTCGTAACATGTTCATCCACCCATTTAATTTCCAGCGTGAGTTCACAATATTAATGTTAATTATTAATTACAACGCAAACAATTATGGTGCCCTTTAATTTGGAGACCACGAGTCGGTTCGAATTATTGCGCTAAATACGCAGCCCAATTTATCTTGAATCTCGCCAGGATCGGCGAAATTTAAATTAAAATGTAAATGTTGGGTGGGGTGCCCTTCTAATTGCGATCTGCGTCCGTCCGTTGTCAAACTTGCCCTATTTGAGGTTCGCGGGATTCGCACGTCGCGTCGGCGCCGCCTGTCGTTCGTGATTGCACTGTCATTCGTTAATTACTTTTGCGTGCACTCAAATTGTTATCTACTAGCGTTGTGCCATCAAAATTAAACACAAAAATAATATGTTTTAATTATTAAATGTAGGGGATTACGTGTCCTTTTTGATTGAGATCTGCGGCCGTCCGTTGCTAACTTACCTTACCCTTATTAATTAAATATTGTTTAAATTTTTTATTTATGCTACTATATATTTTATATTGGTACTCCTAGCTAGATTTTAATTAAATTTGCACTCAGATTGTAAATTAGCTATCTAAAATGTGTTTATACACGAGTAACAGGTGAAAGCAAAACTGTGAAGCTCTGTTCGAAGATAAAGGCGTGGTAATGTATATGTATACCTAGGTATAAACATCACAACAAAATGTAATATAGTACAATAAATATTTATATGCTATTATTGACAATAAAAATGAAATCTTTATTAAATTATGTTTTCCCCAAAAACTCGATCAAACAACCTTTAGGATTTTCATCAATATCTCGTTATTGATGAAAATCCTACGGTTCCGT
This sequence comes from Acrobasis consociella, assembly GCA_963555685.1. Classification (NCBI taxonomy): domain Eukaryota; kingdom Metazoa; phylum Arthropoda; class Insecta; order Lepidoptera; family Pyralidae; genus Acrobasis; species Acrobasis consociella. The sequence goes on from OY743115.1 coordinate 9,925,973, forward strand.
AGCATCAATACCGGCCTGCCGATAAAACATTCGATTCGTTAGTCGAAAAAAGAAAATAATGCAAAATAGCGGAGGATTGGAAAAGAGAATGGTTCTCATAGGCAGACAACAAAAGGAATGCGATGGAAATATCGCCCGTTTGATAGCGTGGTCTCGTTGTGGCGCGGATCGGGCAACTTGTGTTTTGATTGCCGACCGATGCTTCCTTTTGACGTGTACTTTAACACTGGTTGTTCGAATATATCCATTGCCTAGATGACTTTTAAATTGTAATGAATCAAAATCAATTTATAAATGCAGATTATAAAATTTAGAAATGTTTAAAAAGTTACATCATTTTAATAAAATTACCAAATATAAGTAAGCAAGTATATGCTTAGATACATTTAATATTCTGATATGTACAAAAATGTACAAAATACTAAACTAAAATATTTCTGTTCGATAAAGCATAGCTCAAATTGTACTTTGACATTGAGCATTGTTTTTTTCATTTTTATTGTCTTTCAAGTTTCTTTATATTATATATTTCATCAAGAGGTTTTCAATTATGTGTCAAAGCTCCCGAGAGTAAACCATTCATAAGTAAATATTATTCGTAGTCGTAGACACTCGTAGCACAGCGGCCATAAAGCGTAGCTTGCAACTTTTGTGTTTCTTACTTTTTTTATATCAAAGCCTCATTAAGCTTCAAGTATTATAACTTGTGACATATTTATTAATTACTGGCTCAGGCTATTGACTGCTCAAAAGCAAATATTTCGAATATTTTCATTTTTCGGCAGGAATCGTAGAGGCTCGTAGCAGCGGCGTAACGCGTAGTTCAGACGGCCCCACTATAATGTTTTAAAACTGAAGATACTTTTCTTTTAATGTGCCTTCGTGTGTAATGAGTTTTCCACGTGTCCATAAAGTAGGATTACCTTCTACTTTTTCCTAAAAGTAGTAAAGAAGAAGTCATAAATAAAATATTATGTAGACAAGCATTGTCACTAGATACCTGTCATTGAGCTGCATCAGAGACTTTTCCACATAAACGTAGTCTACGTTTTATTTTGAAACCACATGCAAGATTTCGGACATATTGCAATTATCTTTTCCGACATAAAATTATGAACTGGAAAAAAAATATAAGAATGTAGAAGTTTCCCATACTGATGGTCACAAATGATAAAACACACTATATTCTATTTCACGTTCATATTTTGTCATATGTGCAATATCTTAAAAATCACAACAATTTGCCGAAATCGGGTATGTCGTTTCGAAATAAAACGTAGACAACATTTGTATTGAAAAGTGTAGTTTGGTCTAGGGTAAGGAGACTCTCTTAGGGTAGCTCGAAAGAACTGACACCAGTGTTGGCTATTCATCATTGTCATAATTTAAGAGCGGTACTCTTGTCTTGGCTATTAACACACTAAAAAGGTATTAAGTAGCAATCTGTCTCCCAGTTAGCGCTGTGGGTGACGTGTGCTCTGCGGTTTAGCTATCTCCATCACACACTCGTTTGTGGTGTGATTCCCTCGTGTCCATAAACAAGGATGACATTTCTATTTAGCACTATAATTTGTGCCTGACAAAATAAGTAAAAAGTGTTACACAGTAGGTAAAAAAATATATGAAACATGATAAGTGATCTGTACAATTTCTACGATATTATATCCAATTTAAGTTGAATATTGTAATCTCGGACTCTGAAAGGTTGCTAAGAGGAAAACCAACATAAGCGGTTGGTGAAACACGATAAAAAACGTAACTCAAATGTAACTCAGCGGAATATGTGTGTGTATTCGACATAAAAAAGCTTTTGATGAAATATTCTATTGTTTAAGTAACTGGGGAATAATTCACGAACCAGAGATCTTTGTGAATTACTAAACAAAATGTATTTATTGCTGTAGTGTGTTTTGCTAAATTACTACAAAAAGCTATTTAATAATTATAATTTTTTGGGGAGTGACTGGCGGGTAATTTAAAATATTTCAAGGATAATCGTTTATTATGGCACTACAGTAAAGATCGCTCAATGTGTGGAATAAATGAATATTAGGTAAAGAAAACGAAAATTATGTGAAAATCCAAAAAATCAAGCTCTTCTATATATCTATCACTGCCGACTAATATTTGCCCAAAAATACGTCAAATGACCAATCGACTAGTACTTATACCGTATATTGATCTAAGTTTTAACTACATAATTGTAGACGAAAGTATTCCGACTGGCAAACATGCTAATTGCAGTCGGAAGGCGGAACTGACCCAGAGGTCTTTGTACTTATAATTATGACTCCGATCGATAGCTGAAACTATAATATGAATGTGGTTGATCTGAAGATGGTTTACAATACTCAGCGAAGGAATGTCTATTATCCAATTTACATTAATATTTTAATTATGTTTAAGTTTGCTCTATATTTAAACTATAGTTGTCGATTGAGGCGACGCAATGGGAGCGGCAAACAAACTTTTTCATTGCATTCGTAACTTAGTCATGTATACTTTATGTCTTCAGTGGATATAATATGTATTTTGGGATTTCAAGATGACTGAAATCAAACAACTATAAGCAAGGGAGTGGCTACTGCCCAACTTGTTTGCTATGTGTTGAAACTAGTTGTAAAGTTTAAAAAACGCAATAAATCTGTTTAATTGCAACCGGAACATAATCATGGAGATCTTTGAAAGTGTCTTCAATGGATGAAATTTGTGTCTTGTGGATCTGAAGATGATTAAGATTAAATAATACCTACTATGCAACTAAGTGGCTATTATCTACCCCAACTCAATTTCATGCCAAGTTTGCTCTGAACTGAAAGTAGTTGTCAAGTTGAGACGACGGAATCCGAGCGAAAAATCTGTTTAATTGCAACCGGAACATAATCATGAAGACCTTTGAAAATGTCTTTAGTGGATGAAATTTGTGTAATGTGGATCTCAAGATGATTAAGATTAAGCAGTATCTACTATGCAACTAAGTGGCTATTGTCCATCCCAACTTACGTTGATTCCCAAGTTTGTTCTGAGTTGAAACTAGTTGTCAAGTTAAGACGTCGCAATTCGAGCGACAAATCTGGTTAATTGCAACCGGAACATAATCATGGAGACCTTTGAAAATGTCTTCAGTGGATGTTTGTGTGATGTGGATCTCAAAATGATTAAGATTAAGCAGTATCTACTATGCAACTAAGTGGATATTGTCCATTCCAACTCACGTTCATGCCCAAGTTTGCTTTGAGTTGAAACTAATTGTCAAGTTAAAAAGACGCAATCTGAGTGACAAATCTGTTTAATTGCAACCGGAACATAATCATGAAGACCGCTGAAAATGTCTTTACCGGATGAAATTTGTGTGATGAGGATCTCAAGATGATTAAGATTAAACAGTACCTACTATGCAATGAAGTGGCTATTGTCCATTCCAACTTACGTTAATGCTCAAGTTTGTTCTGAGTTGAAACTAGTTGTCAAGTTGAGATTACGCAATCTGAGCGGCAAATATGTATAACTGCTGCCGGAAGCTAACTCACCCGGAGGCCTTTGTAAATTACTCAAGTGGATGTTATATTAACAGTATGGATCACAAGATAATTTATATGAAGCAGTACCTACTCAGTAAAGGAGTGGCTACTGTCAAACTTATATTAATATATTAATTTGCTATGAGTTGAAATTAGCCTGCTTAATGCAACCAGAACTCGGACCCAGAGGTAAATGACTCCAGTAGATTTAATATTAATATTGTGGATCCCGGGATAATTAACTTTAAGCAATAGTTAGTCAAGAAGTGTCTACTATCAAATTTACATTAATACCAAGTTTGCTCCATGTTGAAACCAATATACTTAGTTGTTAAGTTGAAACGACGCAATCAGAGCTGCGAATCAGTCTAATTGAAACCTTTGTAAATAATCACAGTGTACGTAATATGTATATTCTGGACCTCAAAATTATTAAGAAACAGGACTCTGTAAGAATTAAAATAAAGAGCTAAAATATTACTGTGGAAGTTGGACTCTATTAGAGTCCAACTTCCACAGTAATATTTTAGTTCTTTGAGTTAGAAACTAAATGTCAAGTAGACGAAACAATTTGGGCGGCAAATGTGAACCTAATAGATCCTGGAGGCTTATGTAAATTAATCTAGTAGTCCTCCTTCCCCAAACCCAATGTATATTGCATTTATGACACCGTGTCTTACAATAAGCCAAATATTAATTATTAAATAGTCTATAATTAATACCTAGGACCCAGATCAATATAAATAGATATAAAGTGTAAAACTTATATCTATTTCATATATATATTTATTATTAGTGTTGACTTTTGTGTTTTATATTATTTTTTAATAATCAAGTTACTTACTTACTAGCTTTTTAGTTAGTCCTTGAAGTAAGTATACTGAACAATCCAGTTAAAAAATAAGAAAATCATAGAGGGAGGTAATTGGTATTCGTGTATGAAAACACAAAGTCAATTAATACTTCTCAAAAGTTTTAAACGTACTTTAAATAATACGTTCATCATTGTACGTAAATACCTACTTGATAATTTTTAGTAATGTCTAACTTATTTAAAATACTTACTTATTTCAGTCATTCCAAATATCAGTAAGTCATCGTTTTCCATTCAATTTTTAACAAAATATTGTTTATCAACTTTGCTACCACACATAAACTGAATAGCTATAATTGACGTCCCGTTTCTTTTATTTTCATAAATAATCGCACCCACGTTATTGTTCAATGAACCATGTAAGCGGGTTTGACATATCGATAAGGCAGTCGAGTTTTCCGGCTGTGAGCGGCGCGGCCTCGCGCCCTGACGCGCACTTTCGTACTGCCGTTTTCCCGCGAGCAACACATGATTTTCTCTGAAACAACCCCTCGCCGTAACTCGGTCGAGAGTGCAAACCTTCACACAGTGACACGAGGGCACGTCATAATAGGCGTTCGTTAGCATAACCCCAAGGCACCCGTTCTACCTTAAGTAAATAATTGCCGTTATTAAATATTTTCGCTTGTCATGCAAAATCAGGCGCGCCAAAAATGAAAATTCAGGATGCTGCATTGTGAATTGCGTGCCGCGCAATTTTATTATATTAATAATTTTGATCAGAATTATTATTGTTTGCATGTTTGTTTTTTTCTTTTACCACTTTGGAGAGTAACTATTGTTTTTGGGAACTATTTAACTCATAATTTCGCAAACTTACTTCCACCACTGCTGGCACTTAAATTTCATCATCATTTCAGCCGCATAATGTCCATTGCTGGACATGGCCCTCACCCAAAGATTTCCAAAACGACCGATCAAGAGTTGCCTGCATCCAGCGCTTTCCAGCTCAAATTAAATTTACTTGATTTGAAAACCGAACGTGAATTTTCGGTCAAATATACTCGAACCATCAGGGCGATATACATATTTTAGAGCAAGAATGAACTCATGTATTCAAATCACGGGCGGGGCCACAGCTAAGTAAATTGTGTACGTGCTTGGCCCGCCGCCGACCAGGCCGGTGCGCCGCTCACCGCGACCGCACAGGCTATACAAACCCACAGAGTGCCACATTATACAAACCCGAACCACCCGAACTAATGAAATTGTCACGTACTGGAACATAACTTACATTTACTTACATAAGTTTGAAAGAAAGAAAGAAAGTTTGCTGTATGGTATCCGGCAGAGTAGAATAGAACCACCCCAAGTCTTCCCGTGGATATCGTAAAAGGCTTGGGAATTACAAGCTAAACAAAGCTTATAAACATCAATGAGGCCTCTCCGATCCGTCTGGTCAGCGTGGAGAGTGTAGTCCAAATCTTCTGCTCTGGCTTTTCGGACCAATTCTGGCTCTGGTAATTGGCTGCTCTAACCAAATATGGCTCTGGTAGTACAGAGAGGGTCGTGCTCCTGCAGTAGAGACTTAAAAAATACTAGAAAACGACTTACATAAGTAAAATATTCTTTAAAATGTACACATGTGTATTTAATAAGCTCAACTTTGATAATTCTGTATTTCCATACCCAAGGCCTATTTAGAGTAAGAATGATCCTAAGAATGTATTTGAATCACTGACGGGGACCAAAGCCCAAGAATCGTAAAAGCAACATAGTACAAAAGCATGATCAGATCGTTATAAAGGCTTACCCAGAAAAGACATTTCAGAAGACAAATAAGATTTTTAACCAACTTCAAAAAAGGAGGAGGTTATCAATTCGATTGTATGTTTTTTTTTTGTATGTATGTGACGCGATATCTTCGTCAACCGTGGACCGATTTAGATGATTCTTTTTTTATTTGAAAGCCCTTACTCCCAAATTGGTCCCATATTAATTTGGTGAAGACGTGATGAAGAACTTCGGAGATATGGAGGAAACTCCTGAAATAAATTGAAGTCGGTTTTTTTTTGTTAAAAATTTAATTATTAAACTTCTATACAAATTGAGTAAACAGCTGCTAGTTTATATAAAATATAACTTCAGTTACTTACGTCCGTATTTATCCTTTGATATTTACCTAAGTCATTATTAGGTAAGTATTTTAAAACTTCTTATGATGTTCTTCTTTTCGAGTGGAAATGGTTTAACTGTTAGTTCCAATATGTTAGAGTATATGATAAAAAATATAAACGGAATAACATTTTGCTAGCATCTAAAAATAAATGCAAACTTGCTAATGAAGGAGCAAGGCATATAAGCGGACTACTCTCGAGTGTCGAGTCAGACGTGAGGACGACAAAACTTGCAAAGTAAAGTTTGTAGGTGCTGTAACGAGAGCAGTTTATGACACGCGACTTACCTTTATTTTTTAGATATAAAAGTATGTAAAAGTAAGTAAGTCTCCCATGCTGGTCTGGGAGAAATAAAAAAAAACTTAGAATGTACCAGCTGCTTCTCTTCCCACGCAGATCGTAAAAGCCGATCGAGGGAATGGGCAAAAATGCAAATCATGTTAACAGGCGATGCAGCTAGCAACCCATCACTGTATTGATTGATTTTCCATCTTCTCGCCCACCATGACGCTAAAAGTGGCTTTTGGGTCTTGCGGCCCTGGGCTCTGCATAGAACCGCAAGACCCAAAATGCTCTGTCTGCCCCATTAGGGATAAAGACGTGATAGTATGTATGTATGTATAAAAGTATCTATTTGTTTTATTTTTATATTACTCTGTAATTGATGAATTTTCTTCTTGAATTAGATATCGCAAAAACATGAGGTTGTCAGTAAAATACGCAAGACATTACACAAAAACTTATAAAAGATCTAAAAACAACTAGAAAAAAAAAGATTCAGATAGATATTTTCACAGATATCTCATTTTCAAGAAAAAACAATGGCACAATATGTATGCACCTGCTTACTAGTAAAAACGTAGATAAAATTGAATGAGTATTCAAGACTCTACATTTACTTACATAGCTAATTTTGAGTTAAAATATATTAATCATATTTCATCAGAAAATTGACATAAATTACATTAGAAAATTCTGAAGAGCAGCGCCATTGCCATGGCCATTGCCTGTCAAAATTGATAGCTTCTATTGAAGACGGCATCAGAGCGTGTTCAAAGAAAAAATATTATCTTGATGAAATGTCTAGCAATAAAGAGAGAACGCCGCGTTGTCTCGTCTCGCAGATGTAAACTGGGGCGTACTTTGATTGAAAAAATACGTAGATTCAACGTAGCTCAAAAATCATTTCAGCAATGACTGCTTAGTTTTTACTGAGCAAAAGTTATCCTTTCCGCTAAGCGAGTATACTTTTTATGCATGCATAGCATAACCAACTAGCAAAGTTGTCATAAATGGGTATTATAGACAGTAAATAACATTTGATTATTAAAAGGTTACCGAGGGTATCTTAGATTTCATGGAATGGTTTAGGTAGTATTTTATAATATTTGAAAAAAATATTTTTGCTAAATATTTACTTTGATAAATTACTAATCAAAGTTCAATGTAATCACTGCTAATTAAATATCAATATCTTACTTATAACGGTTAAAACACCAAAATACAGATAGTAATCTGTAAATATATGCAACCAATTATTACAGAAATTTTATAAATAAATATACTTACTTTTGACTGCAAAAAAGTAAAACGTCAAATGAAGCAATATGTGACACGCTTGTGACACGTGTGGACTAGAATGGCGCTTTTCTTTCTCCTTAACAATTTCCTGATTCGCTTTTCCTTATAGTTTGGCTAATAATCGCGACTGTCACAACCGCAACTTGGCACAGGCATGACCCAGTCTACTAATATTTTGGTCATTTAATTTAGTCGAGAAAAAGTTTACACGATCAAATTATATGACTATCTTATAAAGGCTGTTTTATACAACTGTGTTGTTGTGTTTGAATGATTAGTAAAATAAACTATTATAATATAATCACATAAATTGACATAATGTAGTGTTATTTAGGATTCCGTACCCTAAGGGTAAAAACTGGACTCTCATTCTCCGTCGGTCAATCACCAGGCTGTGTCTCATGAACCGTGATAGTTGAAATTTTCTCGCCATAAAAACAAATACTAAAAACAAAATAAAATAAATATTAAAGTGGGGCTCCCATATAACAGAGCTGATTTTTAAAATATGAAATTATGGTAGGCACCCTCGTGCGCGAGTCCGACTCGCACTTGGCCGCTTTTATTTTAATAATCAATGGTTCATCATCATCATCATGAAGTCTTTTTAGTCTCCACTGCAGGAGCACGACTCTGTAGTACCACAGCCATTCTTGGTCAGAGCAGCCAGAGGATTTGGCCTACACTCTCCTCGCTGGCCAAATGGGTTAGAGAGGTCTTATATATTATGATGTTTAGCTGGTATTTCCTAAGTCGCCTTCTACGACATCCACGGGAAGACTTCGAATGGTTAGTTCTATTATAATCTACCGAAAACCGCACGGCGTAATATGGTTCATTTATATCTAATAAAACCTTGATTTTGTTTTTATGAAAAATGTTGACTGACTCTACTTTTGGCGCTCACTCCCACTAATGCAAAGCTGTGCTTATGCCTTGAGGACAGCACCTACGTAGTAAGACATTAAAATGACCTCTATACGTGTTAAAGTTATATAATTTCCGCTTAATGCCCGTCATGGATACATTAATTTTTCGTGATCCAGTGCTGCCACATTTGTAATATACTATTTAATAGGAAACGGAGATATATGTTTAAAATTTTGTCTTCAGTATGTCTTCAAACTATTTTATGAGAAACTGTTTACAGATTAAAGTGAGAACGTAAAAATTTTCTTCGAACATTTACCAAAAGTGCCTGTTTTTCAAATGTGCGAAGGAATGCTTTACGTTCTCACCCTATACAATGTCCTTTTTAATTAAGTACAAATATTTTAAGGGGTGATTCAGTCCATCATTTCGAACAACTATTCCCATTAAATTTAAATCGAAATACGAAAAATAAATTTTCATTTTCGGTAGTAATGATATCACGTGACTACTTCGATTTGCGACTGCGACTGAACCACCCCTTAAAATATTTGTACTTAATTAAATAGGACATTGTATAATGTAAGTGTAATCAGACCTAAATAAAGTCGACTAGATATACGCACTTAATCTTAAAATAGTATAGGTATTACAAGATATATATCTTGAAAAAATATAACATCATTGGCGACATGGCAGAAAGCTAAAAACTTTATTTTCATACTAAGCCTGCAACCGTTATTGTCTCTCTTAATAACATCACTCAAGCACCCTATTCTGAACGCGCGCACTAATGAGTCTTCTTTTTGTGTTTCGGTTTAGAATGTTTTTCACAAAGACTAACGTCTTCTAATATTTGTTTGTTTTTCTCATCTCACATTTAATAAACCCTTACAAAATCTTAAATTAATTGTACAGAATCACGCTTGTATTCCAAAGCCAGCCTCTGATCTGAGCCCGTTTGAAACAAAATTATCCCGCTATCTTACTTCTTTTAGTTTCAGTGAAAATGTTTTACATGTTGACACTTGCTTGCATTAAAGAGACCATATAAGTACATACACTTTTAGCAAAGTGTATGGTTTTGAGTATAATTATGAAACTACTTAAACTCGTACACGGCGTTCTAACACTACAGAATAAGCTCAAGTTAACCATTTACAACATCCATTAAGATGTGCCTTTCACAAGTAAATGTCATATGTAAGTCCCGCTGAAACATAATCCATTAGTTTATCTGCGTAATAATGAATTAAAAGGGTGCACAGAGCCCCACTTAGCAATCTGCGGGAGCAAACAATGCGAACTTTGGAAGTTTGAATGTGTAGTGGGTGCGATTTTGTCAACAGGAAAATGGCGCGCCCGCTGTCGCGTTGGGATATTTATGACTTCGAGTCGACAAATTTTTGCATCCTTTTACAGCCAGCGCCGGACTAACGACACGTGAAGGTAAACACGATAAAATAAACTGAAACTGTAAACGGTTATGAAACTGGGAGATTTTTATGTTCGTTTGCGATCGAATATTGAAAATAATATCACTGGTAGAAATTCATATCGGTTCCTGTCGGTATTTTGGATACAAGTTGCTTATGATTGTCAATAATATTTTTACTCCATGCACGAATCCATAAATCCAAAAGCATCTCTTCAATTATATTTATATACTTATTTTATTACTATAGATACCTTATTTTATTACTATACAAGTACCTATTACATACTTACATATAACTAAATATATGAAACTATGTTGTTTTCTTCCGAATTTAACGGAAAGAATAAACATCTCCAAACTGTGTTCAGCATGACTATTACCCGAAGTTTATGCGTCTCAGCACCTAAAATTGTAGCTACAGACATAACTCTTGCCAAAACTTCGCTACAACTACAAGGAAATTTTTCGAGAAAACTTTTGTGCAGAAAATCCCTGAAGATTCTGCTGAAATACGTCCCTGCGCTAGGTGTGTTCGGGAGGAGTGGCCGGGACGACGAGCGTACCATTAGGCGAGCCATTTCTCCCACAGCCAAACTTGTATCAAACAAAAAGTTTGATTTATAGCAAAGGCTTTTAATTTCGGCCACAGTCAATGTAGATATCAGGAGCAGCAGCGGTCTATTGATTAGGCAGCTTCACCTGCAAAAATTTATCTGCATTGATTGAAGCCAACCCAGCTAGATTTATACCGCTGACTCTGATCCTGAATATACCTATATAAATATATCGTTAGTTTATAGTAAAATACTACAATTTTTTAGGAGTATTCCATTTACATAATTATCTATCTTTAGAGTCAAAGAGACACAATCTCTAAACTAACGTCTAGGAACCAAACTTCTTAGTTTACGTCAAAAATTGTTTCAAAATCTATCCCTCAAAAAAACTGTTATTGTAAATATCGTACAATAAATAAAATTCGGATCATTTTTGTACGCAATTATCCAATGAACCAACTCAGGTGAAAACTTTTACAGTTGGATTGCTTACCATTTTGTAAAATTATTTTTTTTTATAATTTTATGTACATATAGGTACACACATTGTAAAAAATGTCAGTAGATGTATGAATTCAAGCTAGAAGTTACACAAGAGAGACGTTCCGTCCAACCTCCATTCAATACAATGTTTGTCATCCGTAGTGGATTACTCGCAGCTATAAGCTAATGGACAGTATAGTGACCGACTTTAAAAGCTGCGATGTGATCGATTTTATCTGCTATGATTTAACTTATTTAAAGTAACGTACCTATTGCTTACAAAAGTAAATTGTTCATTTAAACAATCATAAGTTCCGCATTCATATGATGCCTTACCTTGATATGCGTTGCACTGTATTACAAAAAAAAAGTATCTACAATCTTTTTAGTAAGCCTCGATCAGCTGGACCAACAGCCTCATTTTACAGCGTTTAAGAGAAATTTAGAAGACCGGTATCCCTCAAACATAATTAAAAGAAACCATATTTAAGGCTATGGCCTATTCCCTCCGTCGGCTTGTACCTAAAACCAAAACGAGTACTTCATTTTTGAAAGAATTGTGAAGAATAATAAGGAATTTTTAATTTGATTTGATTTGAAGAATTCTTTTTGCTGTGCAGTCTCTCGGAAATCTCGTGATAGTAATAAATACCACTTCCTATTATGAGAACATGCTATTTAGACAATGAGCGTTTTAGACGAGTTATTGTTTAAATACCTCCATAGAATCACGAGTTCGTATAACTTCTTAGGATGTTCTTCTTATCCAGTTGCTACATAGACTGCTTGCGTTTAAGACCATTCGAGAGTAACTCGTCACATTTTTCAACCTCAGAGTACTTAAACAGAAAGATATTCTAAAACCACATAGTACCTATACTCGTAGCATGCAGAAACTATTTTCGATCCATGATGTATGAAGTATGATGGATAAAATTTGGATACTTGTAACGTTGTTATTTATAACTGAAAATGCTTTTATTGTAGAGCTGCTGATAAAAAAAAAACTCTGCGAATTAAATGCATTGGACCGTAAAAACAAAGCAGAGTAAGTCACAACAACTTCCGAAACGCGATACTACCGAAAATAAATTGCGATGAAAAGATTAGTGTACTCTTGCCGCTTTGTTTTTTTTTTCTTTTCCGTGTATTCGGCGTTTCTTTGTAGTGGTCATTTGTAATATGAAAATTCGACAAAATAAAAGCAAAACCGATGACTCACCTGCTCGACATTGTCTTTTAATATCATAATGAAAATGAAATGACGCACCTGACCAAATACGTGAAGTATATTTTCATTATTCGGGCTGGAAAATACTACAACTATATTGTGAGTGGGATTATCTTCAGAACTAGGAAACTGCGGATTTTTATTTATGCATAGTAAACAATCTGAGCACAAGGCGGCAGAGATAATTAGATAATGTGATAAGATGACCGCTTACGCTTGGCTGTTATTTTATGGATGAACTTAACTAGAAATAACTGACTTCGAAGTGCCTCAGCACAGTTGCTCTCCATAACGGTGGCTAAATTCCAAGCCGACGTCGCTCGAAAACAATCCCACGGTTCAATACACATTAATAACCCCGCTCCTGGCACGGTCCAATTCCCAAATATAGGATGCGCTAAACACTCAACTTTCTAGCTTACCTTGTCTACCACTTAACCTGGATCAGCACTTAGTGTTCAACAAGGTATAACTATGTTCCTGTAATGTGAGTTCTTGCAGTGAAAGATCAACGAAGCTATATATCTAATGCTAACCGTTATTCATTGCTTTTATTTATGTCTAAATTTATTTTTACTTTATAAATTTTTAATACCTTGTAGGTCGACCGAGAAATACTTGGAAAGAATGTGTAAGAAAGGACATATTATTATGTTAAGGAAAGGTGAATGACAGAAAGAAGTGGAAACAGTTGACATACAGAGCCGATCACAAATAGGGAAATAGCGAGGAGAATGATAACAGGAGGTCGACCAAGGTGCAGCATATACCTAGTCATTATTATCTTAAGAGCTATGCTCACAGCTATGCTCTTGTCGGTGGAGTATAAATCAACTTCATTTCGCTCGTCCGCCAGCTGTTTTACTTCGCTGTAAGAAAAAACATTCACCTTTCATGTAGCTATACTCGCAAAAAGCCCCAATACGTTCAATCAAAAGTTCACAATCATAATGCCAATTAGGTCTGGATTTAGAGCGCAACTGGTGCGGCATTTTGGTATGGCAGTAGATTTACTACCGAGCGATACAGGAACTAATGGCGGTGCTGGCGGCGCGTGCATTTTGTGCATGTTTATTGCAGCTAGTACCTGCGCGGGAATGTAGATGAGGAACAGCTGCAGGTTATGACTGCTTCATACGTTTGAATTTCTAAGGCCTGTAAGCTTGGGAAAGAAAAGGGTACTTTTAATGTACCTACTTATGTACTGATCTTCATCTGCATATGAACGGAAATTTGATTGCTTATAGCAACTAGGTCAAGGTCAAAGTCAATATATTTTTATTATCATAGGATATTTATAATATTTTCCACTGCAGGAGCACGACCCCCTCTCTGTGCTACTAGAGCCATACTTGGCCAGTGCAATCAGAGGATTTGGCCTACACTCTCCACGCTGGCCGAACGGGTTGAAGAGGTCTCATTGATGTTTATATTATAACCTTGGTTTTGCTTGTATTTCTTTTACCTAATTGCAATATTCTTACTGACTTACTCGTACCTCGTACAATGCAATTGTTGGAGAAAATAACTCAAATTGACTTACATAATTTCAGCAAAAAAATCGATTCGAGCGGGTTGCTTTTTCGAAACTGGAGAGTTTGTATCAACCCTATTGTACCGACTCTTTTCTGTATATTAATTAAGTTAATTTTAGTAACCATTCTCAACCACCGTAGGTACGAGTAAGTTAGTATAAATGTTACAGGTTACAGAACGACAGCCAATAGATAGAATATTTTTGAAGTGATAACTTCTTTAGGCGCGTTGAGCATGCACGGAAATGGTATGTACTAAATCCATGGAATTGTAGGTACTGCGTACACTAAATCTATTGGACGGTAGGTATTTTTTGGGATGATGATATCCTGTCAAATAAACATTATGTCAATGTAATAAGAAAAATATAGGTTGGGTCTAAATAGTATCCAGGTTCTGATGATGAAGCTGGTAACTCCGTAATAAAACGACATAACCCGATTCGGTTTGGGCTCGTATGATTTTTCTTGATGAGTACTTTGGTTCTAGATAATATGCATATGCAATATGCAAACCTATCAGATTTAGGAAAAAGTACGTTTCTTGTTTTAAATGTGAATTCTGTTTGATTAGATGGATGACCCAATGCTAAGGTGAGGAAGCGCTGCGGGCTGAATGGTATGAGGGTGTATAAACAAACATGCCATAACGCTTTACCTATAGTACAACAGGGTACGCCCTGGTACCCGAGTAAGGCGCAACGTTAGGCCTTAGCGTACCAGGGCGTACCCTGTCATACTATAGTTCTTTCTCCTTCTATAATGGACCTCTAAGGGGATGAACCGTTTATATGTTCTATATTCTTGGGAACAACAAGATTAAATAAGAAACTACTAAACAAAGAAAAAGTTGTTTGGAGAAAAAGAAGTAAGAAGCGATAGAAAAAATCTCGTGGATCGCCCCTTACCTCATCCCTCTCGAGTTTGGAAAACCCAAGTTGTTCCCAAGAATATAATACTCCCTCGCCATAACCAATTACTGGTTATGGCAAGGGAGTATTATATTCTTGCGAACAACAAGATTAAATAAGAAACTACTAAACAAATAAAAAGTTGTTTGCACAAAAAGAAATAAGAAGCGATAGAAAAAATCTCGTGGATCGCCCCTTACCTCATCCCTCTCGAGTTTGGAAAACCCTCGCCATAACCAGTAATTGGCTTGTCAAGTAATTTTTAAAAAGATCTGATTCGCAATCCTTTTCGAGAAATAGCCTCTAGGAGAAGCTTCCTCTGATCAGATTTTAAAATAAGGTCTTACTTATTTAGATATTTGCGAAAATCCCATTGACCTTCATTTTCAAGAAAGGTCAAGCTTATTTGAGAAAGTGATGTCACAATGAAGATTTTTTGAATAATGTTGGCAATTTCCACTTTCAGTACTGTACTGAAGCGCCATTTTTGAAACGCGGTGTCACCTAAACGACTGGTTATTCCATACAAAAACCGTTCGTTTAGTGACTCCACATTTCAAAAATAGCACCACTGTATTATGTGTCACTGTCACTGTCATCTACCAACACAACAACTTGACAACAACCAACTTAACGACGGTAATTTAAACAGTAAACATTGACAGTTGACAGATGTCATTGTTTTTTTATTGCAGGCATAGGAAAAATATAAATTTCAATTGATGTGTGTCGTCACTTCCGGTGTAATGTTTAAAATTAAATAAAAAAATCCTGATAACACGTAGATTTTTTTTTATTCAAATTAGTTTCTTAATATTGTCTATATTTTCGATTAAAGGCACCTTTAACACTTTTATATATATTTAGTTGACTACCTAATTGCATAACTAATTTGAAAATTATTAAACTTATATATCTCACAGTCCTACTTATAAAATGGACGCAAGTTATTTAAATATAAATAATTTTTCAAAACTAAAAGCCGACTTCACCCCCAAACTACACAACCGATTTTGATGCTTTATAAAACTGTGCTTTCTAAACGCAAATGCTTTATCACAATAAAACTACTTAAATCTATGCCTATAAAATTCAAAAAGTTCTCTCCATTCCTCTAAGATTCCATCATCAGATCCTGACTTGATGATTATAGGACCACTTTGAAAGTATACCCTTTCAAACAAAAAACTAATTTTCCAAATTCATCCACGCGTCTGCGTAATAAGTGAACATACATACAAAAATGATCGTGAAGAATTGATATAATACTATCCTAAATCATAAATAGGTACAAAAAAAAGAAAAAAAAACATATTTTTTAAAAGCAAGCTTTTATGCGTTTCACACCTTCTCTGGTCATGTCTTGGGGAAACCGTCAAGTTAAAGAGTTCTTTACATCTTTTGCCGTAAAAATGTAACACGCTTTGTGTCATCATACCTATTTCTTATCAAAATAAAATTATTTTTAGTCAT
This sequence comes from Acrobasis consociella, assembly GCA_963555685.1. Classification (NCBI taxonomy): domain Eukaryota; kingdom Metazoa; phylum Arthropoda; class Insecta; order Lepidoptera; family Pyralidae; genus Acrobasis; species Acrobasis consociella. The sequence continues at coordinate 9,942,564 of OY743115.1, forward strand.
TTGGTTTTTTGTTTACAAGTAAAAGATTGTTTTTAAATATATTTTTTTAAATTCAATTCAATTACGTTGTAATAGAATTTTATATTACCTCGTAGTTAATAATAATAATTAAAATATTTCATTTGAAAGTATGTCCTGCACAATCAAATATTTTCTATATTTAAAAAAAAACTTACGCAAATATTGTTCGAGTTTTCACTTCTATCGGTACTCCCGCAGTGCTACTGTTTTTTTTTATCTTGCGTAGGGAAGCGTAGGTGTGAAAAAGGCTGAAAAAGGTTAGCAACCATGACCACAACACTCAGCCTAATTTGTTTCAATGCCTACAGACAGCGTGATGGATGTACTGGTTGTTATCCCACGTACGAGTAGGTACCAAATGTATTATTCATTTCGACGTGATAAATCACATTTGTGCTCCCCCCGTTGGTTTCAGATCATCCCCATCTCAAAATCAGAAGTCCATTATCCAAAATTTAAGGGGCTGTCGCTACCTGATGACACTTGTTATAATGTTCATTTTATACAAATTCAACACACGCATATGCATCATAATTAAATATAAAAATATGTCATATGTAGTTGATAAACGCATTGACCTAGACTCACAGAAGCCAAAAATTAACCTACAGAGAATTTCACTCAATTTATTATTTTATTGTTTTAATTTTATTTTACAACTATAGCGTTTCTGTTCTCAGCGGGCTCTCTTTAGGAGACGATTATCAAGGCCTTTTTTGTTTCAGTAAAGTACAACAATCTTGAATATTATTATAGGATTCACAGGTCAATCGCTTATGAAAAATTGAGTAAGTAACATTTGAAATGTAAGTTTTAATGATGAAAATCATTCATTTATTTTATAATTTTCTTTATTAAAATTTACATTTCAAGAGTAACAACTGTGCGGATGTACCGTAAAACAACTAAATAGTTTAATAAAACAAGATATAAATGCCAGATAATGCGAAAACTAAGTAGATAATATGCAAATTGGCAATCTTGCTGCCTTTAGCGTTACTAGGGTACACATTCTAATTTATGAATCAATAGATCTAAAGGTAACTTTTGATTACAACAATGACCGACAATGTTACGTCACATTTACCGCTCCAGTTCGCGGGACCTTATTGCTGCTTTGAATGTACTAATATGGTTTTGCATAGGTATTTTGAGTACCATAGGAATTTTCCTTTAACAGAACCATCAGACAAATGGCAATGTGGTTGGTTGTGATAAGATTTATTCTATTTCCAAGCACAGTTTTAGTCCAGTCATGTGAGGGTTTTATAAATCTTGTAACTATATAAATTGACTATGTTTGACTTATTCACAAATTCTACAATAGTTTTCCTTCCACGAAAGGTAAGATGAAAGCGGAACCATCGGAAGCATCGCGGCGTGGTCGGCTTGCGATGAGATTTATATCTGGAAGCCAAACCCCGGCCCAGCGATCCGTAAATTTTATTGCTTCCCCTGGCACAATTTTCTTCAAAGTTTTGTGTTCACACGTTCTTTGGAGAACTTGCTAACTTCGTATTAATTTCGCGGTTTTGAACTTCAAACGTAATTTTGAGATGTGGTATCATGTTAGCAAAGTCATAATTACTATTTTAATTATAATGAAATGTAGGTTGACTTCTGTATGTTTAGTTAATAGCTTTTGGAAGAAGTAGGTATACTTTCGTCCGTATATTCTGTACGCGTGAAAATGAAACAAGGACTTTTACAATTATAATGTTGTGAACCTACTATCGCAATTCAGGTAAAGTATGAATTCGAGCATATTCCAAAATCCATTTTAAAAGGAAAAACTCACTGATTTGTTTTCTTTACATTTTGATCCTAAGACTCCTTATGTCAAAACTAAATTTACCTTCTTTGGCCATATCCACATCAGAAACCTTCGCTCTCCTATCAATCTTCTTCTTAAAAAGAAACAATACCGAAGCGGGTTCTATAATGATTCAATTTCATACAAGCTGTGCGGCTTTGGAACGCTCTGCCAGTCAATATTCGGAAACGTCAAACTCGTTTTGCGTTTTAAAGGCAGTGCTTGCACACTATCTCCGAAAGTTGTTAGGAAGTGACATACCCGTAATAAATCGAACCACATGCTATACTAGATCACTAATAGTATATTGATAATTAAGTAAGGTCAAAAAACTAAAATGTATGGTACTTTTCGGTATGTCCCTTCTACATAGGTTAAATAGGGAATATTTTATATATGTATATTTTAGTGTAGGTTTATTAAATGTGATATTTATGTATGCATACATATTAAAATATCAATTTCTTTATTTTTTGTTTGCCGTACTTACCCCCTAAAAGATTTCTTTCTCAGCATCACTGTTTGGTTGACTAGTAGAAAAGGCCTGAGCCCTTATTCCGCCATTTTCATGTATTGTTACAAAGTTAAACAAAAAATAATAAATAAACAATACGCAAATAGTCTATACCAACAATTTAATTACAGCAATCGAACATGCCAACGCAAGTAATTTCGTCTACATAGCTCAATCAGCAATCGATGCATATCGCCAATTGATAAAAGCCATTATTGTTCATTTCGGAAACATTAGCATAAAATACTCGTACGCTATTTATACGCAAACTGTGAATGTTGCGCGGCTCACCGACTCCCTGCGGTAATGCATTTCAATCCTGCTTCATTTTCGGCAAATCAATTTCATTCCGCACACCATTTGTCTGACCAATATGACAAAAGAGAATTTAATCCTTGATTAACGTTTCAATTCCCCATTTTTCATTGTATTTAATTAACTACAGGATTCAATTTACTTTTATTTTCAGTTGATAGAATTTCTCGTATTTACTGAGCAGAGACTATACCTTTATGTTATTAACAACCTAGGTTTCAGAAATATTTAATATTACGTTCTAGACTCGGCAGTCTCGGCACCCGTGTCTGCAAAGTTAAATTTCCAGATTTTGAATAAATAGTTCTTATCATCATTATGGATGATGATGATGATATGAACTATTTATTATATAGCATATAGTTCTCTATAGGTGTTATTAAACAAATTTCTTCCATCCTAATGGTTTTGCGATTTAGTACACAACGTGGAAGGAAAATACCCGTAATGAATCAAAGCACAGGCTAAATTACCAAAAATCAAAAAAAAAAATTGCCCAGGCGGCTGCAAATATTCCTATAGAAAGGGTTATGGTTTTTTTTATATTTTTGTATGTTATTTTAATTTCTTTATACTATAGTGATCTAATAGCCCGGGGTTTGATTTATTGGGTTCCCTACGCCACACTATATATATTTTGAACGTTTTATTTCCTATATAACGTTCAACCGATAGGTTAATTTAAAGAATATTTGTTTTCTTGATTTTTATTAACCCGATTGTTTATTTTACCGAACCATTTTATTACTGGTATGTCCCTTCCACGTTGTATATAGTAAATGACTAAATATAAAAATATAGAACTTTTTTTAAAGTAAGTAACAGAAATCTGTAGCAATATTAAAGATAAAAAAAAAATCTGTTGAAATGGGTAAGTAAACAAAAAGTCTTGCAGAGAAAAACATGATCAAAAGTGTAACGTCACCGTTTTTCAGTAAATTGTGAAAAGAAAACCAAACAAACAGCCGGTGCGAAAATGGGTCGCTTTCCAATTGACAACGCATGATTAATGACTTCCTTACTTCGCATAAATCACACGGATGTGGCTGAGGCATCGAATCTAAAGATACCTATTTGGTAATGGCTCCTACTTGGAGAGACTACATTTTGATAAGCTATTGCGAAAATATTGATTTTCCATAAATCGTATTAATGTCAACTGATGAAACGTTATAGTGTAGGTGTGTGTAAATGTCTTTGATGTCAATATATCTCAGAGACAAATTCTCATACTCCCATGAGGCAATATAGTATAACTAATAGTATACTTACCATCTACAGGTAATACAGATAATGTACATACATATCTACTAACAAAACTAATCTTACTTTAATTCTGAAATCTTTAATTCAACAGTAGAAATTTCATAGACATAGTTTTTTTAATTTACTTAATAAACAAACCCATTAAATTTTATCTTATCAATTTTTTTGCCTTTAAATCCGCTTCTGTCTAAATAAACCTTAAAGGTCATTTGAGCAATTGCAGCTTTTAGTGTCTGTATATTTTTAAACGAGCGGAAAATCTCTAAACAGCCATAAAAGGTCGAATACCGAGGGTATAAAAGTATCAGAGCACCGACAGAGCAATAAATGGGACACAGGAACATAAAATCGTTACCTCTGTCTTGTTATTGGATTGATCCAAGCTACAAAGGCTCAATTACGAGGGGATGGCACGGCGTACAAGGTCAATTGAGTGAATGCGTCAATGTGCCACTGTTTAGATCTAGTACATCAGATCAGACACACAGGGCACAATGCTTAGATGTCAGACGCATTTGAGTCCAAACTCTGACAATAAGCAGTAACTACTCGTATGTGCTTTACTGTCCTACTGAACATCGAAATTCAAAACATGTTTATAGCTCCTACAAAAATCCAAACCAAATTCCTCTTGTCCATCTGTTAATAGAACGTTGACCAGTCATCTAGATACACAAAAAAAAAATACAATCCTACTCTTTAAAAATATTACTACGGTATTGTAACAAAGGTATTGAGACCACGGAGAGTTCAATGGGCTTCTGAATCAATTCTGTTTTATCATATAAAATTTTTATAACTAAACTATTTTTGCTTTTTTTATCGTCGCTATAAATAACAAGTTATATCAAGTTTAAAAAAAATCTGAATCGATACTGAAAACATGCCGACGACGGCCCCTAGCAAATCGGAGAGTGCATGTGACGTCAAAACGTAAGTTTTTATTCCTCATCATCAGGTCTTTTTGTCTCTATTGCAGGAGCACGACCCTCTCTGTAATATCAGAGCCATACTTGGCCAGAGCTGCCAGAGGACTTGGCCTCTCCCTCTAAAAAAATAGACAAGATTTTTTTTCAAATAAGTAAGTACTTACTCAATTTGTTATCTAACAGGTACATCACATTTAGTTGTAGATCTAATACTAAAGCAAACTAAGTGAACAAGTGGCTATTGATACAATTAACGGCAAAATCAATAAATTTTCAAGTTGACAGAATCCGTTTTACTTTTGAACCCTTGTAATTTTTAAGCAAACGAAAGTCTTTTTCCAATTTCCTTTGAAGGAATGAGGTAATGAAGCGCGAAAAAAAATACTTTTGTTCTTTCAATGTACAAATGAGGGGCAGTTTGGTAAATAATATGCGTTCACGATTCGCAGTGTTCACTGTTATGATCTCGCTGGCGCGTGGCCATTGTTCATTGTGCCTCATCAAAGAAGACGTTCATTTTTGTGAAATGATGGCGATGTATCGACCGATAACACGCGTATTGTTACCATCTGATATATAATTTCTGATCTCTTTTTATATTTCATTTTTGTTGAATATGGTGACTACATTATCAAATAAAACTTAATGCAAGTATTCTCTTAATCTATACCCAAGAAATAAAGTCTGGCACGAAATAACACTCTGTAATTCTGGAGCCTAAATAATTATACAGAAATCGTATAACTTTTTAAATCGCAATCAACACGTGTGTATACGACGTGGAAGGGACATACCCGTAATTAATTGAACCACGGGCTATACTAGACCACTATATTATAATAAAATTAAAATAACAATCAAAAACTTTTTAAAAAATCAGCATTTCCATACAAAAGGGTGCAGCCGCCCGGGCAATTTGTATAGGAATTTAATTTTTTGTTTGTTTTTTGACTGTGCCTTTTGTTCGATTTATTACGGTTATGTCAATTCCACGTTGTATAAGAAAGCCGACAACTGCAAATAATGCACTTAGATTATTTTGATCCAAAATTAGCTACAAAATACGTCACAGAGGGGCACAAGGCTGCAAACAGGTCAATTGCTAATCAACGAAGAACAACCGATCTTTGCACGCGGCTAATGACCAATTATTCCAATTAACTCTTGACCACAAAATATTCATTCAGCCCTTTATACGCTGTAATTAATAAATCAAGCTGTCGTCTAGTCTGGCACGGCGAATTAAAGTGACAGACAGACATCTGCTCCAGTCCAATAAAATTAAGTTAACAACTTTTATGTATTATTTTTGTCCTGAATGAGCTTTGGTAAAGAGTCCCATTAATTAAAGCCGTAACTTGTACACCAGTATTTGATATTATTTTCATCTCATCTATTCGAAAAACGATGTTTTAATTTGGTTTAACATTTGGAGCTAAAGTTACTGCTGATTCCTTCGGGATTACAAAGTAAAAAAGAAATACCTATTCTAGGGATTAAAAACAATTTGAACATAAATGTAATATATGAAGAATCAAATAATTTTGAGAGTCCAGCAAAAAACAATAATAATTGGAACAGGTGTAGTATTTTTTGAATTTGGAATACATATTCGTCAGCGAATAAATAATTTAAATTAAAACGAATTAAGTACATATACGTAAATAAAAAAAGCGCAATTTTTGTATTTGAATCACAGAAGATTTGGGTTTTATTGTATTGACATGCAATACCTAATTGTGTTTTAAATACTTTTTCGTAAGTTTAAGTCGATAGTGAATATTACGGTTACCTGCTTACTTATTTTAAAGAAATATGAAGGACCACGCCCAACCAATGACAAAGAGATATTTTTATCAGAAGTGGGTGCTCTTCGAAAAAAATTTATTTTTGTACTTATTTATTTAAAAAAAACGACACCAAATTAAGGTTAACGGTTAACACCAAACTAAGGGTAACTGCCGTGTGCACTCTGATTATAGGTAGGTATATGTAGTATGTAGGTGTTCTATTTTTGTTTATATTCTGTTTTGTTCCTATTCGCAATTTTTTCTCATTGATGGGGATGAAAAGCAGAGTGAGCTACTCCGCGGGTAGGGATATATTTTTATCTCTGACGATAAACATGAATCCCTCGCTTCACTGAAGATTTTACCGAAGAATCAAAGTAGCGTCCTTACCTTAAAAATATTACCATTACCCTTGTAGCATAAACTACTATTTTTCTAGGCCTTTATGCACATAGTATCATACATGTATATTAATTATGGCTTTTAGTTCTATAAAAGTCATCCTACTGATAATCAAAAGAAATGACTAGTTAAATAAGTATGTCGATTTTATAGATATATATTGATTGTACGCATGGCCTGAAGTTGTAGTAGTAATTCATCTGTTTATCACCAGAAAATAAATTGTTCGAATACGAATGTTATACGGATCAGAATTTCTTACATAAACTCATCTTTCTATATTTTACAACTCTTTGCAGTTGAGCTGGTTTAAAACCAGCTCAACTGCGAAGAGTTACCATATACTTCTACAACATTCCAATACATGACGAGGATAACTTATTGTCAATGTCATCACCTGAATAAATAATAAATTAATTCACTTACACCGAAAGATGAATTTTGGCGTACTTTATACAGGCGTATGTTTATTATGTACCTACACGTACCTATATTTTTTTAAACTTTTATTTTAATTTCATTATACTTTAGTGATCTAGTATAGCCCGTGGTTAGATTTATTACAGTTAGGTCCTTTCCTCGTCGTATAAATCGATTGATCCTACAACACACAGCTGAAACCGCTGTTTCTAGAAGCATGAAATTTTGCACAAACGTTCCTTAAAATTATACACAAAGAAAGGATTTTTGGAAATTCATCCATCACTTAAAGAGTTGAAGTGGGGGTTGAAAGTTTGTATGAAATTTGGTCAATTTTGAACTTAGAATTGAAAAATTGGCTAAAACAATTATGGTTTAAAAAAAAAACAAAAGTTTACTATATCACTATTTTTTTTAAATCTCTAAAGGGGTAAACTAGGGTGTGAAAGTTTGTATGAAACTCGGCTAAAAACGGGTAAACAGCGGAAAAATGTAAGGATTGTCAAAAATTTGCCCTCGCGGGCAAGGCCCTGGGTTTCAGCTAGTATGTAATAAAATTTACATAATTTTCAAATAGTTTAGCATATCTAAAAAATACGAGGATCTAAAATCGTTCATGCAAATACATATAAAGAGTTGTTAGATCATCCAGTGGATCTGTAATCTTCTTCCCAATTGATACTATTTTATATATGTATAAGTATACCTATTATAATCTTAATATAATTACCTTAACCACTTTCAATATACACGTGATAAAACAACAAAAAGGTTATTGTATGTGATGAGATCATCGTTTTTAAAATGCGTCTGGGTCGAATAAAAGGCATCGCAAGGAATATCTTCAAAAGGCCTCAACTCGGGCTCAGACATGCCGTTACAGAATTCTACGAGACTTGCCGACACTAATGCCAAGTATGCTATTTGACACTCGTGAGTCTCGTGACTTGGCCATTACCAACTGGCCCACATCTTAAGCGCGACCCGTAAATACCCTATTAGGGATTTTTTGCAAAAAAATATTTTTTACTTTGCAAGTTTTATATCAATAAAAGTATGACACAGAAACAGTCAAAGTTTTTGGCATTTGGTGATAGACTACAGGCTCCACAGAAGCTAAACTTAAGCGAAGCTTCATTAAGCTTCTATTTGTATCAAACCCCGTATTTCGTGTTGGTCATGAAGTTAAGCTTCGTTTAATTCCAAACTAAACAAAACCTCAATATCATCAAATTACCCCATCGTGTATGGGATAGGGGATTTATGGAGTAGGATACTTAACCACGTCTGTATGTTATGTAGGTGCCAAGGTAATTAAGATTTTATACTGACCTCTATTTCACGCACACGGATCTAGATTCTCAGAAACTACGAGACTGTGACCAGCTAGTAAATAACTAAATGTAGGGTACAAACCAACAATTAGTCACTTATACCTAATCCAACTTCTTTTACTGTGCATTCCTTATAGGAACCAATGCAGAAATAGCTGGCCGTTACGCAGTTCCTAATAAGCAGTCAACAAAAGGCAGCCATACGCTACCTAATCATCAATCACTACATCAGTTGTAAGGGAACTTGCACGAGCAAAACCAGTCGTACTCGTTGAGAACCTGGGCCTACTCTGCACTCACAATCACGCGCCAGTCACCGACGACGCCGCTGCGCGAGCGCCTGTGTATTGGATCACCACACCTCCTTTCGAATTCGGATTTGGACTATTTCGAACGAACGTGACACGAGTAGTGTAGTGAACAGTGCCGACTTATCGATGTTCTGTGATTTTATATCAGTGCCAAAATATTCAGTGAAGTGCAGTGACAACATGTGAACTGTGCTTTACTGGCGCTGGACTGCGTTTACCTTTTTATGGTAAGGAAGTATTTCATTATTTTATGGGTTCAATGACGTTACTTGTGTTTGGGAAACAATTGTTTACTACACTCGTAACTTTTCACAATTTTGTATTTGACTGACAAGCTGGTATTAATTTATTATTACAACCTGAACAAACTTAAACTTTCCCTAGTAAATTAATTATTAAGTGTAGATAGAGAATATTCAAAGTAACTTAGATTACCTACTTAGAGTAAAAACAGGTACAATTTGCGTGCTCAATTCAGTCGTGAATGATAAAATCTGATAAATAAGCACAAAAAGTTGAAACTTGTATAAACCGTCATGAATGGCATTACGAATACCTAGTCGCACCACCGAGGGACACGTTTAGCACACATTGGCGTGTTCTTGATGCATATTAATGCAAACCGCATAACGACTCCTTGGGCTCAGGAGTAACAATGTGGTTGCAACACTTCCTGGTAGTAACAATACTTTAAGTAAACGTATTCGTACAAAACATGATGTAATAAAAGCGGACTTACTTCATTACGTAGCAGAAGTTGATGCCTACATTGAAGCAATTTATAAAATCAGGGAGCAATACAAAAATACTTTTTTTACTGCATTATGCATTTAGTTCATTACTAAGTCCTATTAAACGACATCTGTATATTGATGAGGCAGAAAAAACCTATCTGCAAAACAAGGACACATATGTTTCTACCAGTAAGGCAGTGACGAAACAATATGGTATTATGATTTCAATAAAATTATACTTGTATTTGCGCCATGGCCTTGCTGATTCAATATTGACTTCTGACGTTACTGAAACGTGAAAAATATTAATTATTTTAATTAAATAGAATTATGGCGGGATACGACAAGTGGAAATATGAATACACTAAAATACGTAAAACCTTCGGAAGACAGCCCCTGTTTCAAGATGTAAAAGCTCACTTGTTAGATTCTATAGTTCCAAATAAAGATGAACAAAAGCTGTACGTTCTTAGAAACCCTGTGAATCGCGAAGTTCAAGCAACGAACCCGCAATCTGAAAGCGCAAGTAACACCAATCCAGTTGTCATTCGTGAAGAAGGCGTAAATCACTTCGAAGGTGGCTGGCCCCGCGACGTCCAGCCTGATAATGAGGAACATGTTCTTCGTCATCGCCGTCGAGTTATGCATGAGGATAACTATGTCCGCACAGTTTTGAATTTGGCACCTGTGATGAAACATTACGTTGATCAAAATAATGCAATAGATATGTATCAAGCATATTTTGATAACATGCAACCACAAGAAGATAAAGAAAAATACAGTATTCGAATTGCAAATAATTATCGTGATATTTACAATCGAGCGATTTCTTCTATTCAATGGACGAAAGAAAAATCATCAAAACTAGTAGTTGCATATTGCAATAGAAATAATACTTACTTAACTGGCAACTCAGCGAGAGATAAAGCTTGTTATGTCTGGGATATCAGACAGCCAATAGACCCTATTAGTTATTTAGACCCGAAAGAACCGTGTTGGCAATTGACATGTTCACATGTCGATCCCGAATTCATAATAGGCGGACTTGAAAATGGAACAGTTTGCGCCTTTGATATTCGTACGGGATCATATCCTATTTCAAATAGTATGGTACACAATTCTCACCGTGAACCCGTTACCTCTCTCAAATTTAATCATTCGAGATCTAACAAAGAATTTTTTTCGGGTTCCCCTGATGGTCAATGCTTATGGTGGGACGCACGCAATCTTTCAAGTCCGACAGACCAGATAGCAATATGTATAAATTTGAAACCATCTCAAAAACCCGATCTAAGTATGTCAGAAGGAGTAAGCTGCTTGGACTTCAACTACTCTCTCCCAACGAGATTTCTTTGTGGAACTGAAACGGGTTTGATCATAAACGGAAATCGAATGGGTAAAACTCACTCTGAAAAACTAACATCGTACTGGAATACACACAACGGCGTAGTACGAGCTGTGAATCGCAGCCCTTGTACAATGAGAATGTTTTTAACTTGTGGAGATTCGAGTGTTCGTATCTGGAGCGAGGAAGTTCGCTCGGCTCCAATAATTGTCACAAAACCATACCGCTATGAGGTAGCCGATGCAACGTGGGCTCCACTAAGATATTCTAGTTATATGTCCGTGTGTGCTGGAGGTTTCTTCTACTTTTGGGATCTTCTCCGCAAATACAAAGAACCAGTAGCGACGCTGCAGGTTTCTCAGCGTGGGCTTACTAAAGTTACACCTCACATCGACGGAAATATGGTGGCTGTAGGAGATGATAATGGATCAGTTTTCTTGCTTCAACTTTCTGAGAATATGACAATTCCCGGCCCACGAGATAAACACCTAATGTCAAGTATATACGAACGTGAAACACACCGTGAGCATATTATAGAAGCCCGAATCAGAGAAATAAATCTGAAAGCGCGACAAGCAGAAGAAGCAGCTAAAGCGGCCGAAGATGAAGAGGAAAGCATTCATTCTGTCGTTGACGAATTGCAGGAAGCGGAAGACAAATATTTTAAAATTGTTAATGAAGAACTACGCCAAATGGAAGTGGTACCAGCTACCAGCAATATGTCTTTTCATTCAAAAAAGTAAAACTTGATTACATAGTTAATGACAACTAATTATTACATATCTCATAAATAATAATTAGTAAATATCACCTTTTTCAATGGATCCTATGTTTTAGTACCTAAGTATGTAAATCTTTACAAGTTTATTTGTTAAGCAAATTTAAAAAAAAAATCCCCGACTGTCAAGAACAAAACATCTAGTGTTCAGTAATGGAACTACCGATACGACTTGATATCCGTAGCGCCATCTATTTTTGTTAGGGAAAGCCCTGACTTTCAAGGGTTAACTAACCCCCAAAAACTTTTAAACGGCTGAACCAATTTTCATCAAGCATAACTAAGAACCACCGTATGCCACAGACAGATAGACTGACAGACCTAAGCGTCAAACTTACCTATAATACCCCTCTTTTTTGTCGAGGGTTGAAAAGAGTAGAGGCAATTTTATTTTATCTTATTTTATACAATTTATTACAGTGTCATTTACAGGAATTTTTAACCACTTAGTTTTTTATTCTGATAAAAAACAGAATCTTACTAAGTATACTTACTTGTTTTATTTTATAGGTACTTACTACTGTAAGTACCTATAAAATAAAACAAAAACGCATTTTTTTGGTATTAAAATTTAAAAAAACATTAAATATATATGCAGGTAGGATCATTGAATTATAATGATATGTCTTATAACAATTTGTTTAAAATACATCGTATCGTAGGCAAGCATCTATTGCTATCAACTTTAAACTAGGTACATCATAAAAGTATTTTAACGGTTAATAAACAAAATTCTATTTAAAGTCGATATACCGGATATTTCGTGGGTGGATGAGCCCGCATGTTTCCTCGCGGGGATCCGGCTAGGCGATGGGAGCCACGGCCGCCGATTTATCTCCAAAATGACAAGCATAATCTGATCTCTGGTCTGATATTAAATAACCTCTCAGCAATAACTTGTTCGCTTGGTGCGAAGGGCGGAGGGGGCCTCATTACAGTGGCTGCGTAAATTACTAGTGCCCATGAGTTGCGTGAATACAAAAGTGCGTCACTGGCAACTTTCACCGGTCGTTCCTACGAGTACCTACCTCGGCGCGCATAGACCGTGCGTACACACGACAGCGTTTTCTATTCCTGGTTTTAGATTACCTAGGAAAGCGAAAATTTTAAATCTAGTATCTAAGTAAATTGCAGCTTTATTAAAGTTTTATTATAGGTTACGGATAACTACTTAATTATTGTGGCTTATTTTCCATGACAGATCCATATCTTTCCTAGAAAAAAAATTTAAAACGTTATAGGAAATTTCACTTTAACATTGTGCATAACTTTTTTCAACTAAAATGCACCTAAACGACGAAATAAGCAAAAATCTATACCTAATAGTTTATGATGGTTCCATTAGATAGGTATATCAAATCAAGTTGACATCTTGTAATATGCCACTGTCTCATCTGAAAATTTCAACTTGATTTGGTCGGATAGTGGTTTAAACCTAGTAACAAAGATAGTCTGCGTTTTATAATAAGACGGTATTAGTTTTAGTAAATACACAGTGTACGGATTTAGGTACATTCTTTAGTTTCTTTTTTAATATAATACAAAAAAGCATTTTTAACATCCAAATGTAGCTCTTCCATGCTGGTCTGGGAGAAAAGAAAAAACTTAGAATGAACCAGCTGCTTTTCTCCCCGCGCAGATCGTAAAAGCCGATCGAGGGAATGGGCGAGATGAATCATGGTAATAGGCGATGCCGCTAGCAACCCATCACTATTTTGATTCCTTTTCCATCTTAACGCCCACCATCGAGCTAAGCGTGGCCTTTGGGTCTTACGGCCCTGGGCTCTGTCTGCCCCGTCAGGGATATAGACGTGAAAATGTATCTGTATCAAAGCAAAAATATTTACAAATATAGGTAAGTACCACTTACTAGGTATAGGATGTCCTTTTAAAATTAGTAAAATAGTTTAAGGGGTGATTTAATCCATCATTTTTTAAGAAATTTTCTCAATAAATGTATACCAAAAGACAAAAACTAATTTTAGGTTCTCATACGATACGACCTCTGTGGTCATCATGCCAGGTAGTCAGTTGGGTCTTAGATGTTTATTTATATATGTAATTGTTATAAAATATAGTAACGTTTTTTTTTTTTTTTTTTCTTAAGTAAAATGTTTATTGAGAAAAAGGTAATAACAACAAAAAAACTTAACTAAACTAAACTATATTAAACTAAGCTATAAAATAAACTTATACTAAATAATGCTAAATTAAAAAAATCTCATCTTGTCCATGCGGCATGGTTGCAAGAACGCTGGCTGCGTTTCCTCGCTGGATAGCAATGCTGATCCGTTGAGCGAAAAAACAGCCAGCCCTCTTGTCACCTGCAGCGGCTATCAGTCGCGGGGAGATTTCCTTAAAAAGTCTCCTCGCGCCAGGGCCCCATGGTCCAAATGTTTCAACACCAAACGGCACAAATATATAATCTCCACTGAGAGATGAATATTTGCGCCGCTTGGCAGCCTCAGCACCTTCAGCAGCCGCCCCGGCTCTCAGGGCTGACTCCCTGAGATGGGAAGGCGCCAGTGTGTCCACACATGTTGCGTCCCACACTAGAGCTCTTCCGCGTTCCCAGGGAATCAGCGACATCCCATCTGGCCTCTTGCCATCATTTCGTGATACACCCCGGGGTTCCAGGGTGCAGGGAACGTTTATGGTAGCAAGAGCCCTTTTGATGATGTCATTTAAAGAGCCGTGGCGAGAAAGTCTACCTGCGCTAAGGTGACAATATAGGCCATGGAGCCCAGACCGATCGACGTCACTGCCGCATGGACAACGATGGGGCGAACATACCGGCGTTCCTAGGCGGAGACCAACTGCCGTACGGAAACTATTATTGTCTAGCAGTGTACCAATGTTAAGGGATGGAATAGCATGCAGCCAGTGGCTAGACTCATTGGAAGAGACTGCTAGAAGCCGAGCGCGATCGATGTCACTGTGGAAATTTTGAGCCAAATCTTTAAAAGTTTTCTCCACTAAAGGGGTATCCCAGCGTTTTTGTTGGTTTAATTCCACTGGAATACCTTCTTCAGGGCAGAGAACTGACCAGGTTTCCTTTGCCTCAGCTAACAGGTCAATTGCGACATCGTCTTTTTTTAAAATTCCTTTGCATAGTTCTAAGACACTGTGAGCAGAGGAAAGGAAAGCTGGAAGGGCAACACTAGAAATTTTCCTGATGCCTATGCCACCGTTTTTTATTGGTAGAGTTAATTGGTTCCAAGAGTTATCGCTAAAATGTAAATTTAGAATTTTTTCAACGGCTGTATAAAGGCAAGCATCTAATTTGTTTATTATTTCCGAATGTTTCCAGATTGGACTAGAACGGAGGAGATAGGTAAATTTAGGGACAAAAAGGCAGTATTTGAGAATGGTATATGCTATGTGGGAATTTAGAATATCCAATCTGGAGGTTGTAAAAGTAAAGTTATCTAATTTCTTTTTCAAAAGGGGTTCAATACTATCGTCAAATAGTGGTGCGCCAAGGAGAAGTAAAGAATCTTTGGATGTCAAAGTTATGTCAGGGGATATATCCATAAACTTGTCCAGAATAATTTTTTTTGTTGTTTCCGAAAGGTTCTCGTCAATATATAACTCACATTTTTTAAAATTCAGTTCTAAGCCAATACTTTTAAATTTTTCAATGATAGTCATAAAATCAGTGTAAACTGAGTCTTTACTTCCCCCAAACGTCCCATCATCAAGAAACCACACGTTTAATTTTGAATTTAAAGAAGAGATGATAGGATGAATACCTAGGCTAAAAAGCGCCGGCCCTAGAGGATCACCTTGTTGCACTCCAGTTGAAGAAAGAATTGTGTTTTTTTCGTACAGTAATTTGGAAGGGGTAGCATAGCACTGATTGACGAAAGGGAAAAGGTCTGGGATGTAAGTAGAAACTTCTTGCAACAAAGCTTTCCTATCAATCGAATTAAAAGCATTCTTCACATCGACCTTAAGCAGCACCTCTCCATCGTTGTTTTTCAAAAAAGTGCGTACGGAGTGAACTGCTGCTTCGCAACCGCCCCTGCTGCCAAAACCTAATTGAATTGGTTGAAATGGGATAGTAACGTTAAGTTACTATCCCATAACACAAGTCTCAAACTTATTTTGGGGCTAGCCCAATCAGAGTGATTTGTCCGTATATATTTATTTATACAAATCAAAATCAAACATTTAAAAAATCAAAAATCGTTGCTATGTAAGATGATGAAAAATCTTATTTCGATATACAATTACTGGGAAAAGATGTTCTAAAAGGTGGACTGAATCACGCCTTAAAATATTTGTACTTTAAAAAAGGATATTGTATATTTATAAAAGTTAGCTTATAAACTTTTAATCTCGCACAGTAAAACATACAAAGTGGGTTAACTTCTAATCATAAGGTGCAGTGTAGGTACGGTACGTAATAAAGGTATTATATCAAGTTGAAAATGCGATTACAAAGCACTAATAGAGATAAGAAATCAGAGCAGAGCGCAACAGTTGTGTGGGAAATATTAACACATTCCACACACGTTGTGTAATTTTCGTTATTGCAAAATATGCATGTTTTGCTTATAGCGTAAACAAACATACATTATCACGTCTTTTTTTTTCATTATTGTGATGGATGTAAAAACGGAAACAGTATGGGTTGCTAGGCGCATCGACTTTGAGAAAGAAAAATAGTTGATCCGTTTCAGTTGTGCAAAACTCAAACCTACAAACAAATGTTTAATTAGCGCGCGACTTCATTCGCGTGGACATGATGTCTCTGGAAAATGCTCATCAGGCTGAAGAACATTTACTAAGGCGTCATTTTTATATTTCTTATAGTTTAGCTGGACCATTAGTTCTGCGCCAGGTGTTCCATTTTCCAAAATGCTTTATACACTATTTGTTGCCCAGGCTTAAGAGCTATATATCAAAAAAAGTTTAACGATAACCTCCTCCTTTTTCGAAGTCGGTTAAAAAGTAAAACAACATATCTTCTGATACCTGTTAAAAATAAAAGAACCTTCAGTTTTTTAACAGAATACCTACATCTACTCGTACGAACATATTCATACATTAAACCAAAGACACTACTACAAAAAATCTAATCTTACTGTACCTGTAAATTTTTAGAATTACCACGAAATTTTCAATTGATACCACGATTATGAAATGTTTTACATTTAATTTTTATTTAAGAAATTCGCAAAGTCTTTGGTTTGGGATGCCACCTGTGTAGACACTGTGGCCCCATCCCACCTCCAAGCGACCGCCCGAAGAGCGGGCGCGGCCGCAGCGGGAGCAGAAGCGAATAAAAAGCGCAAATACGCGGGTCTAGGCGAGCCTTATATATTTGTGCCCTTCGCCGTGGAGACCTTAGGGCCCTGGGGTGTAGAAGCCCGTCAACTATTTAGAGAGGTCTCCACACGTTTGATCGACGTCTCTGGGGACCCAAGAGCTGGTGCGCATTTCGGCCAAAGGCTTAGCCTTGCAATACAACGCGGAAATGCCGCCAGCCTCTTGGGGACTCTGCCTGTTGACGGTGGCGATCTGGGAACGATTTTTTATCTAAATTAATGTTTTTATTTTTAGTAATATTTTTAATTTATAGAATAGGATTTAGTTAATTAATTATAATGTAATTCTACAATAAAAGACACGATTTAAATATGTAGGTAGGTATGTACTCATCTCATAATGTTAAATAAACATTTGATTTGATATAGTTGAATCAATTCATCGATTTGCAATGCAATTATGAATGGAGTACCTAGTTACCGAGACTTTTCCAAGTAATCGCAAGTAAATTGTTGAGTAACATTTATTATGGTAAATCAAAGTGGTAAGCATAGGATATTAATAATTGCTGTTACATAACTTAATTGGCAAGCAATTTAATGTTGAATTAAACATTCTGGGCAATTAAATGGCAAACATATTAGAGCCTGCATAAGAATACAGGCCATGGCAGGAAAGGTTCCAATTTTCAGATTTTATTTTCCTGATTAGTACAAACCTGCTTCATAATCATCATCAGATTATTTTATCTCCACTTCAGGAGCACGACCCCCTCTGTACTACCAGAGCCATACTTGGCCAAAGCAGCCAGAGGACTTGACCTACACACTACTCAATGGCCAGACGGGTTTGGAGAGGTCTCATTGATGTTTATACGCTTTGTTAGCTTGTATTTCCTAAGTTGCCTTCTACGACATCCACGGGAAGACTTGGAGTGGGCCTATTCTATTCTGCCGGAAACCACACGGCATATAAACCTGCTTACTTTTATGTTTTGTTTAGTCTAGGGCTCGTTAAACATTCTCATTGCAATAGCTGTGAGATAAATCTCACTCCACTGTGAATCTTAGGCCCAACGCAGACGACAGACTATCCGTGACGCACTTTTTAGTCTGTGAAAATAGATCCAATGGAATCACATGCAGTAACGCACACGACGCGCAAAAAGGCCGGCACGCATCGTATGAGTTACTGCGTATGATTCCATAGGTTTTATTCTTAACGTGAATGCACGACTTTAAGTAACTATTTTTTTTTAAATTCCGTGCCTCATTAATCAACCTTTTCATGGTCCACGGCTGGCGGATTTGTTCTTCATTAGTAAAATATTAAGTACGTTTCCATGTCGTAATCGATTGAAAATCATTACAATGTAAAGTTACGTGTCAATTCGTCACATCAGTTTTATTATCCAAAGAAAGACTGATAACTTTGTACCTACTCGTAATTTATAAACTTGGATGACAATGTACTTTGTAGCTGTTTTGCATGATTTCATTTTAGTATAATAGGTTACTCACGCTCTTGGGTTATTTATTAAGACAACTCGGTAGATTTTATTTTAGTTTAGTATAGTCAATAATTAAATATTTTTGTGTAAAAATATATTTGTTACATGGCAATCTTAGGCTGGGAGTTACAAAACTTTTTTTCAAATAAGGCACATAAGAACATCCTATGAATAACTTCAACGAAAGTAGCTTACAACTTAAGTAGCACTCGAGCACTTTCTCTGTTGATGTACTGCCAAGGAGTTAGTTAAAACACGCGATTTAAATGTCGATTTTTTATAATACTTATTTAGAAAGTAGACTAAAGTATCGCATATATTTCTCTTCGCAAAAAAAATGTTGATTGAAACTAATGGTATTTTCTTATTTGAAAGTATCTTTATAAAAATCAAGCTATACATATTATGTATACGAGGAGATGACAGAAGTATTATGTATCTTAAGAATTCGAGGGCTATAAGAACGCAAGCTATGCGTGCGTGTGCCAGTACCTACCTATGTTGGATGCGTTGGTTACCGAATGCCAATGTCAACTAATTTGCAAACCCGTCGTACTGTTACTCCACTGGACAACACCGTCTGACCCACATTGACAAACGTGATAATTATACTACTAAACTAAATAGTAGTAGCGAAGATAATATAACTACTGGTAGTAAATACCTGCCGAGTTTCTTGACCACATCTGCAATCATTGATGTTTTATTTCCATCGGTTTAACCCATTTATTTCAAACTTCATTTACAATAACCTAGCATACAAGTGTGATATCAGAGAGGCAAGCCCAGGAAAATGTAAGCACATAGTTAGATCCCTTCTGCTTTCCTGGGATTACTTCGACACCGAGCAATTTTAAAAAATTGTAAAGTAGGCTTAAATATTAATTTAAAACATTTATATTAAGTAAGTATATTTATTGAGTATCTCACGTGTTCCTAATTAGTTATAAAAAGGAATTGGCTATTAGTTGAGTGTAAGTCATTACTAATTGCAATTCTTCTAAACCTAATTGTCGGCACATTTTAACGAAAATTGAAATTTTAAACTGGCCACCATAGGACAGGCATGTTGCCGAGTGTGGAGCCAACAGTGTAACTTTTGTGTACATTAAGGCGTCGAATAAATTTCATTTCATTTCTATTGAATTGAAATGATTGTTCCCGCACAAAAGAACACAAAATTCATCAAAATGAACACTCACCCTGATACTGTCAGTGTCCGATTTATTCTAAAACACATCTAACATACTTACTAAGTATAAGATGACTCAGCTCGACAGTATGCTAGCTATCTTGTTGATTAGATGGATTCAGTCGTCAGTGCCGAAAATTAAAAATGAAATGCTTTCTATAGAAACTCGGATCAGCTGTTTTTGTATGGGAGACCAAATTTTTTTTTTACTTTGATATTACGTTCCTTCAAGAAAGTTGTCAAGTATCGTGGACTTAATTCAGCCTTAAATATTAGAACATTTGCTTTCATCTATTAAAAATGGTTGTTATATTATTGATGCAGTAAACACAAAGAAAAATGTTACGCACCGATGCTCACGTTGTAGCTACTGCTACGAAAAAGCTTCTAGCTACGCAGTGTTAGGCGTAGGTTACGTTAGTAATCTTTCTCGTATATAAGTAATCAATGTTTTATTAAATTATGAGAAATGAATGTTATCAATGTATAGTTATAATTTAATAAAACATTGTATTAGATATAAAATCTTGTAAACTTATATATTTAAACTTTAATAAAGCACTTTTAGTAATCAATATTCCTAATTAATATCTAATGTTTTTAATATGGTACTAATTTTATTCATGTTAACTCAATTGGACGTAAACTACTACAAATTATATTTACAAATTTTATTTATTTGTGTCAAATAAATAAGTTAAACATAAAATGAATTAGTTTTTCTTTTTCTTTTTAGTAGTGCTACGATGGGATGGGAGCGATGACCCGGGCGGCGCTGGTTGCGCTGGCGCTGTTAGTGACGGCGTGTTCGACGCGAGCGCAGCTGCGGCCCGCAGACGCGCCGCCCGCCCTCAACGATACACGTGAGTGAGTCTTGTTAAGTTGAAGAAATCTTTCAGTAGTGTCCCCATGGGATGGGAGCAATGATACGGTAGCTAGTTGCGCTGGCGCTGCTATGTTCGGCGCGAGCGCAGCTGCGGCCCACGGATGCGCCGCCCACCCTCAATGATACACATAAGCGAGTCTTGTTAAGTTGAGAGATCTTTCAGTAATGTCAATGGAGCGGGAGCAACAGTGCTATCGTTGATTAAGCTGACACTGTTAATGTATGAGGACGATGCACGTGAGGGAGTCTTATGTTGATAAATCTTCAGTAATGTCACTATAGACCGGTAGTGATAGGGTCATCGCTGTTTAGTGCAACCAGCGCCGCCAGGGTGGACACGCTGGTAGTGTCAGTGTTGTTGCGAGCGCAGCTGCGGCACGCGCATCGCACGCGCCGCCCGCCCCTGAACAAATTTTTTAGTTTATTGTTTTTTTATCTGGCCAACAGCGTTGACAGACAGATTTTTAAGGTACCTAAAAGCATTTTACATACCTTCGTTGTACGTTAACACCTTGATGCTGATAAGATGACGTTAAATAAAAGATGCTGCTAAGATAAATTAAAAGATATATTACAAATAAACTGATGCTAATGCTAAGGCTGATGATATGAGAACGCGATACGCGGCGACGTTGTGCAAGCGTGATTCGTGAACTGATTTTACCTAAGTGACGAAATAATCATTAGGGGAAAAATGCTGCACCAGCTATGTGCGGTTGTTGAACCGTACATGCTCCCGGACGAGAAGATGAGCGAGAGATGAATGACATGAGCTAACAAAGATGATACCGACAGATATAACGCTTAAAGATAATTACAAAGATGATACCGACATTATTTATCGCTGTTGAAGTTACACTTAATCAAAACTGGGGAAGTGTTTTTGTTCACGGATGGATTAGGATCACTTTGACCAGTTTTATCGGATACACTAACACTTTGCTCTGCTTTAACACTTTCACTGACACACTTCACATCTCTTAAACTCACACACTGTACAGTACCTTCAAGCTGCTGGTTACCGGCTGAAGAAGTGCGCGTGGCGCGGCGACAGCGCGCGCGGACGCACACAAACACTGCTGCGGCTAGACCTGCTGCCGCCACGCTGTAGATTGCAACGTAGTGGTGGACGTCGTGATAGCTGATGCTATCGGCTTCGCTCTCCACATTTTGTGAAGATGTTTTTAGCTGCCTAATCTGCTCGTCGATTTCTAATAGAGAAGGACTAGCGAACGTCGATAAATTAATGGGGCTAATCGGTATGGATATATTTATGATATCATTGACAGGTGCGATTTCTGGTGCAAAGATTACCGGCTCAATATTGATTTTATTTTGCATTACTTTGTGAGGTGTAATAACAAACGTCTCTCCGCGAATGACGCAATCATTCCCAAGAATTATTATATGTACTCCGGTCAGCTGTTCAACGGTCACCCGATCCGAACAGATGAGTCGCAAGGTACACTGACCGCAACAATTAATAATATAAGTGTTTGGCTTAGTAAGCTTTCTCCACGTAGTCTTACACTCCGTAGTGACGATTTTACAGCTGTTTAGTTGATTGTTTTTAATACACAGACTCTCGTCCGTCTGTCGTTCATAGACGGGCGTTTGAAGTTGACATAGATAAAACGTTAAGCTATCCGCATTGTAGTCTATACAATTTTGGAAGTCATTGTAGGGTATGGGTATGAATGTATCCTTTTTTAAGTTCAGCGCTACGTGCTCAGCAACCGGTATAATGTTCACCATTGACGAGTTGTTAGCATGATGATAAAGAGGTACAGCGTTATAAATCTCATAATCGTCTCTATTTGTGAGAGGAATTTGGATTTCAAAGATAAAATACTGTGTCGTCATTCTAGCTTTAACCTTTAGTATTTTGTAAAGGTTTTGCAGATCACGTTGAATGTTGTCAATGGGCAAGGATAAATCCTTTGGTAACTGGCTGGATATGAGGCTGAGTTCTTCTTGTAGTTGAACGGGAGATAGTAGATGGATGTTGAATTGTTGCAGACTGGTTATCGTGTCCAAAAGGGTTTCTTGAATGTCACGAAGGTTTGATAAGAAGTTGTTGGCGATGAAGCTGGACAAGATGAAATCGTTAGTTATTTCTACTTTTTCTACTTCTGTTTTTAATGTATTAGCTGCTTTTTCTAAATTATTTAGATGCTGGTTAAATGTTTTAAACTGTCTGTCCATCGTATTTTCAATTCTTTTTAGAACATTGTTCTCTGCTTCTATAACCGATGTCTGGTTTCTCCAAAGTTGTGCTAGATGTTTCTGATTCTCTCGTACTAGGTTGATATCTTGTTCGTACTGTGCTGCAAATCGCTCGTCTAGGACGCCAAAAAGTTCACTCGCGACGTAGCCGACTCCGTTGATAAGGCCTCGACGCACGCGCTTCCCACTGTCAAAACGCTGATCGAGCAACATGCGGTCATAGTACTCTAGTTCCGCGAACCCGTGATGTAATTGTTGCAAAATTATGTTACAGTGCGCGTTCCTTCCTGATTTAGAACACAAACTCTCTAGATGTTTTAAATAATGATTAAATATTGTTGCTCCGTCCCAGTATGGCTCCATGTCATAATAAGCTACAAGTTTCCAGTGATCTTGAATAAGTCGCATACTTCCTAATTTGTCGAAAAATATAAACTTGCTGTCGCTTAATTTAGTAACGTTGTAGCTAGAATGAACAGTTGAAGTCGTGAATAGCAGAAGAGTCATCAAGATGGACATGAAGTTGATGTGAAATCCTTTTCTTGAGGGCTTTAATTTCTTGGGCTCCGCTGCTTCTGCTGATATTTCGTCGCTGTTATGATTCTGCTGCTCGACGTTAACTGGCAAGATGGATAATTTAACTATAGGCCTTTTGAGGATGGCTCCATTTTTAGTTTTGACGGAGACTACTCGAACAAGGTTGTCGGCGCCGGGATGAATGTCAATTACTCGGCCCAGTGCCCATTTGCCAGGGGGCAGGTTATCATCGTGTATCAACACAATGTCATCAATTTTGATGTTTGGTTGCTGCTCACGCCATTTGCTCCTTGCTGATAACTGTACCAAATACTCGGCACGCCACCTCTTCCAGATGTCATTAAATATTTTTTGCATTAGTTGCCATCTAGTTCTTTCATCCCTTTCCGTTTCGATTATAGAGAGGATTGGTCCACTCGACAAGAAATGTGCTGGTGTCAAATAGTCAATGTCATCTGGATCTTCCGACAGGGCACACAACGGCCTCGAGTTGAGGCAAGCCTCTAGCTGCGCCAGCAACGTGGAGAACTCCTCGTACGTCAATTTTTGTTCACCAACGACTCTGCGTAGGTGGTGCTTTAAGCTCTTTACTGCTGCTTCCCAAAGCCCACCGGCATTAGAATGGCTAGGGGCGTTATGATGCCAGTCGATCTTCATTTCGCTAATTTCCGTAAAAAATTCTTCTGATAAAATAGATTTCAAATCAAAATATTCTTTCGCTAGAGTATTGTTGGCTCCGACGAAATTGGTCCCGTTGTCACTATATATGTGACGTGGGGCACCTTTTCTTGCTGCTAGTCGGCGAAGTGCTGCTAAGAATGCCGACGATGACATGTCCGATACCAACTCAAGGTGGACTGCTTTGGTTACCATACACACAAATACAGCCACGTAACCCTTCGAGGTCTTGATGCCACGACCTTTGCTAGCTTTGACAGAGTAAAACCCGGTATAGTCGACGCCCGTATGATAGAACGGCCGCGCCTGATTCGTTCTAGCTTTCGGTAGTTCCCCCATTAACTGCTCATGCTTATTGGGTTTATAACGTTTACATGTAACGCAGTGCCGCAAACGATTTCTAACTGCTCTATTCCCGCTAAGTATCCAGTACTGTTGCCTTAGCCAAGCATGTGTAAGCCGAGCTCCTCCATGGAATGTTGATTTGTGTCCGAGATCGATAAGTAAGTTTGTAAGATGGCTGCTATGTGGAATGATGTATGGATGTTTCATATCATGTGGGATGTTGCTGTGTCTGAGTCTTCCTCCGACTCGTAGTAGCCCATTCTCGTCTAAGTATGGATTGAGACACAGAAGTTTGCTTTTTGAATCGACCTTGCCCTGACTAGTAAGATCGCTAATCTCTTGAGCGAATTCGAAACGCTGAACACATTTTATAATTCTCTGAGAGGCGTTAAGTAGCTCAGCTGTTGTTAAATATGATACCTTTCGTGAGTCGCGTGATATCGCTCGCAATACCCATGCAAGTACACGTGACGCTCGCGAATAGCTACTATATTTGTTTATTGTCTTCATAATAATATTGTCAGATTTGCTGCTGCTATTATCTTTTTGTACGACATTTGATAGTTTTTCTTTACTTTCTAAATCGGTCTGAAATGATTTGGGATGTTCTCGAGGGTCGAATGATGATAACCAAGAGGGTCCTTTCCACCATAGAGTATGTTGCTGTAATTGTTCTACTTTCATGCCGCGGCTGGCACAGTCCGCCGGGTTGTCCGTAGTTTTTACGTGTCGCCAGCATTCCGAAGGCATTATTTCCGTGATTTTTCTGACTCTGTTGGCGACGAAAGGTTTCCATCTGTTGGGATCCCCTTGAATCCATCCAAGTGCTGCTGTGGAGTCACACCATCCGTAAATCTCGATGTTCAGTGCTTTCAGACTGTGTTTGATTTTTATCATCAATTTGGAAAGTAAGAGAGCGCTAGATAATTCCAGTCTGGGCAGGGAAACGTCGCCTTTTGTTGCAGGTTTGCTTGTCGGTACAAGTTTAGTTTTTGCTGCTAGAATTGTAATTGTGTTTTGCTGCTGAACACAAGCGTATACCACACAAGCGAATGCTTTTGTTGAAGCATCACAGAAGCCGTGCAACTGGACGAGACTATCTTTCTCACTTCCTATCCATCTTGGAATTTTCAGGCAGCTGATGTTCTGTATGTCTTTTCTTAGCTCCATCCACCGCGCATATACGTCATCTGGTACAACGTCATCCCACTTTAAATTTTCTAACCAAACGCTTTGAAATAATAGTTTGAGTTGTACAACTGATGGCGCTAACCAACCGAGGGGGTCGAAAATTTTTGATATTTCGCTTAACAATTCTCGTTTTGTTAATTTTGACGTGGATAGTGGTGACATTTTGCACTGAAAAGTAAAGTTGTCTTCTTTAGCAATCCAAGTAAGTCCGAGTGCCTTAGTGGACTCCTGATGTTTGAAGTCATACGTGTTGGGTGAACTCTGTGCTCGATGAACCCCTTCCAACAGTGATTCGTGGTTTGCTGAAAATTTACGGAGGTTGAATCCCCCTGCTTTGAGAAGATCGATAAGCTCCCTCTGTAATTGTTTGGTAGAATCGAGATCGAAGCCTCCACAGAGCGCGTCATCCATATAGAAATGCTGATCCAGAACCTTTGCTGCTGTAGGGAAGCGATGACGTTCATCAATTGCTAGCTGCTTAAGCGTCATCATTGCTAAAAACGGCGCTGGCTTTGTTCCATAGGTGACGGTGTCTAGTTGATATGTTCGTAGAGGTTGCTTGGAATTTTCCCGCCAAACAATACACTGATAGGGTTTATCATCTGGATGTACTAAGATGTTTCTAAACATTTTTTCTAAGTTCGCTGTAAATGAGAACCGATACTGTCTCCACTGCAATATCAAATTCAAAAGTTCTTGTTGAAGGTTCGGGCCCCGATATAATACGTCATTTAAGCTTACAGAGGTTGATGTCCTCCCTGACGCATTAAAAACGACGCGAAGTGCTGTAGTCGTAGATTCGGCGCGTAGTACTGAATGATGTGGCAAGAAATACCTAGGTGTCACATCGCTTGATGTTACTAAGTGCATGTGACCCATTTCCAGGTATTCATTTATAAATTTCTTATAGTTGACCGCTAAGTTAGGGTCTCTGTTGAATTTACGCTCCAACTGATAAAACTGAGCACGCGCTGTAGGTTCAGACAACCCTAACTTCTCGTCGGCGTCGGGATGCAAAGGAAGACGAACTACATATTTCCCATCTAACCGGCGAGTTGTTGTTGCTTTATACTTCTCAACACATTGGTAATCTTCAGATGACATGCTATCTTCCGATTCGCTGATATCTTCTATCGACCAAAACTTATGAATTGCTTCTAGGTCAACCTGAAGGACATTACAATAATAGGATTGTACGTTACCGCACAAAATCCAACCTAGGCGTGTCTGCTGCGCTATGGGCATACCTATGTTTGCTTTGATGATTCCGCCCATAATGATTTCAGCGTAAACATCTGCGCCGAGTAGAAGATCGATCTCTCGGCTTTGATAAAATTCGGGATCCGCTAGCTGAATATTTTCTAGAAATGCCCATGACGGTTTTCCGAAAGATCTGTTCGGAAGGTTGTTTACAGCGTGGTTCATAATGAATACGTCAAGATTGATACGGTAGTTATTGTAACATGACGACAACATGATGTTCATAACGCCTTTGCAACTATTTTCTTTCGCTCCTACCCCTACTATTACACCCTTACACTGTTTACGAGGTAACCGAAGTCTTTGAGCTCCACTCTCTGTGATGATTGAGGTTTGCGACCCTTGATCGATGAGGGCTCGCATGGTGTGAAGTGTTCCGTCGATTCCTGTGACGTAGACTAAGGCTGTTGCAAGAAGTATCTCCTGAGTATCGTCGAGGGACACGTGTGAGTTTGACCTCGCCGTGTCGTCGGTCGATGCACTCGGTGCGGTAGCGACATTTGCTGATACAGCGAAGGCATCGTGCAATAAAGTATGGTGATTTGAATTGCACTTTAGACATCTTTTCAAAGAAAAACATTCATTACTATTGTGTCCATAAAGACAGTTTTGGCAAAACGATAATTTAGAAATTGTTTGTCGTCTGACGTCAGGCTTGTACGATAAAAATGTTTCGCAATATTGAATGGCATGATCTTTATTGCAGATGGGGCATTTTTGATGCGGATCACATACAAAATTCGTTGGAACAGTGCCTTTTTTTGCCACCAACGCGAATATGAATATCACGAGTCTAAAGAGTAGGTACACTCTCTTATAAACATCACAACATTCACAAATGTAGATTTGTACTGAGAAAAACTGTTATCACAGCCACTTTTTGTACTTATGACCAAAATGTTTGAACTAGCAATAAAAATGAAGAAAATGGGCCGATAATAAATGCATGAACCATGCTAAAGCACGTAGTATAATGTGAGATCTGTCAATCGTAATGGGGTCACCGGGATGTATGGCAAGTGCCATCAGTGGTGGCACCGTGCCACGTCCCGAGAGGTCCAGTTGGCAGCCACCAGTCATTTGGTTATCTTTGATCAGGTTGCGCGATTTTATGGGCTTCAGAAAATATAGCTTTTGGATCGAAACTTTGCCTATTTCAATAGGTATATGAGCTGCGCTGCGCCTATTAGTTCATCTCCTCTTTCTTTTCAGAAAATCCCTCGACAATTCTAGGCCAACTCTGTAAGGAAGTCACAAAAGAAATGTGAACCTAAATATTCGCAGGTAGTTCCCACTTCCCACATCCCCCCACACCCACATCATACGCACTGAATCTTTGGGAGTCCAATGTCTTTTCTTACGTCTTTAATTTCTACTGTCTTTTTTTTTAAATTTCACCATCACACTACCAGTCTTATTCTTTTGTTTGTGGGTTGTAAAGAAATGTGGAATATTTATTAAGCTTATTTTTCATCATATTTTTTTTTTCACCTACACTGTCTCACTGCTGGGTAAAAATCTCTCTAATTCCTTCCACGTTTATCTAAATATCCAGTATCTACAGCTTCCTACCAACCGCGCTGAAATCTATAAATTCTTTCGTACCAATGTCATCCAAAAACGATTCAAGTGAGTTACTATTGTGGTAATTCCTCTTGATAACGAAATTAGACTGCCATGGCCCGATCATTATAATATTAAACAATTAAAATTACTTTTACTATTCTTATCTATCTTTTTACAATCAAATCAGAAATCAAAGTTCCGCAACATCAGAAAAGCCTGCAATTTGCATCTATACGAATATAATATTATGCAGAGCGGCCTCGACTTCAATGGGGCAAGACAATCTCTGCGTCTATAATGCCGGGTGAAAAGGTCAAATAGCTATGCTCGCAGATTTGAGGCACTAAAACAGGTCTGACAAAATATAGAACTAATAACCTATGAAATTGACGTTTTTTAGGACAAGTACGAGAGAACCTTTGTTTCACCTATTATTTATTTATCAAAATCTTTATTGACCAGAATGGTACAAAATGTGAATTTAGTGCATTCTCTGCTAGTCAACCTGTAGGAAAACAGAAAAATTTTATCAAATTGCGATAGGATATTGTGATAGGCTATAGGTATACACATATAGCTATACATACAAATTCATACATACTACAAATGTTTTAAAGACTAGTTCTTCTGCAACAAAAAGTACGTGTGAACTTTTTTCTTAAATAGGAATCTGTTTGAGACACTTTTAATGTCTTCAGGTAAGGCATTCCAGAGTCGCAGAACTTGAAGAGTAAAAGATTTAGACATTAACTCAAACCGAAATGACGAAAAGAGCGAAGCTCACGGTCATGGCTGTCAGACTAAAAACGAATAGGTTTTCATATATTCGGGAGAAAGAGTGTTCTTAAGCATAGAGAAAAGAGTACATAGCATTCACTGCATTGACGTTCACGAACAGAAAGCCAGTTAAGCTTAAATCGAAAAGAAGATATGTGTTCGTATACGAATAGAAGGTAAAGCAATTGCAATTACTAATAAGGCGATCTATGTTTAGATCAGGATAACATATGTACATCAACATAATCAATATAATAGGTAAAAAATTCTATGGGACCACATGACAAGTTCAAATAAATAAAAAGAATTTTTAAATCGGTCCAGGCGTTTTTGAATAATTGGTGAACACATCTAGATAAAAGAAGATCGCGACGAATTAATAGTCTCCTTTTTTTGGAAGTTGGTTAAAAATCAAGATTCCTCAAGAAATATTCAATAAAATCCCGAAGTTTTAATATCAAAATTATCTATCTTATATTTCACCATAAATAAGAAATTCCAATAACCCTAAAGCCTATAATTTATATCCGCGCAGAGCTGGGTTGGGTCACTAGTCATGAATAAAACAGAGAAACCTCTTTCCTATATTAAACATTGACGATAAGAAAGATACTCGTACCTACTTCCATTTAAAAGAAATGAAATCTCATAAGGTACCCGACAATACTAAGAAATCAAAATGTAAATCCAATTTTTGCATAAGTCAGCACATAATATACCTGGATTACTTTTGTAATTCGTGTATAGCTAAATGTAAAATTCTTATCGCAGCAAATAACAAATACAGTTTTAGAACGAGGTTTGTTTCAAGCTTCAAACTGCGGCTTTGGTAGAAGTTAGAAGTGTGACAACATCAAACTGTAACAGAATAGATAGGAGCCTACCTAATAATAAAGTATTACAAATCATTCGATTTCTTATTTACGTTAATTAAGGCAATTAGTATTTATTAACTATTTATAAACATAATTCCGAGGTAATAAAAGATTCAAACAGTTAGATAGACATGCGTATAAGTACCTACATATAATGTACGAAGTACTCGTACCGGGATAGCTATTAATACCTAAGTCAACCATTAATATATGTACCTAATAATGTAACGACGAGTACGAGTATTTGCCCAGACATAACCTCATAGCCAGAATTATTCACCAGCAGCTTGCCCTTCGATACGGACTTGTAGAATCTGAGTCTGATATACCATACTCACCGGTGCCGATTCTCGAAAACAGTCGTGCCACGCTCTACTGGGATCGATCTGCCATCACGGATAGATCTATTGTTACCATTAAGACTGATATCGTGCTGACAGATCGACTGATGCGTCTGGCAATGCTCCTCCCGAATGACGAGAACCTCGCGAAGGCCGAGAAGGACAAGTTTAGCAAGTAGCTTGACTTGGCCCGCGAGGTGACTGCCACGTGGGAGACGAACATTGTCCCGATAGAATCAGCGAACGGTCTAATGGCGAAGAGTCTTGACCAACATCGACTCCATCGACTCAAAAGGCAGTACTCTTGGACACGACACGCATTGTCAGGTGGTTTCTCTCTCTGCAGCCCCAACAGGCGGTAGTTTGTTCGTTGCCCAGTAACATTAGGTTTTAAAAATATGTATATTTTTTTTACGTTTTAGATATATTGTAAATAACCTAGTATAAGAATCTCAATAAAGAAACGCATAATAATATGAATGCCGGAAAACATTCTCATCTCATAATATATAATATGAATTAAAACATGACAGACATTCTAAATACAAGAATAACTATATGATTACTGATTATTATGAAGGAATGTACTTATATATCATATTATCGAGTAATCATCAAACTTTAGGGTAAGCGAATCGATTAGATTATTACTTTGCTTAGTTATTTTCAATTTTTTGTCCTAGTGCACATTCAATATTGATGATATTATTAGCGATTAATCTACTTTTTGTCGCTTCAAAGAACGTTTACAAACTTGCCTCATTCACTCATTCCGACACGTAATACAGTGCAATTTGGTGACAATAATGTTAACAAAACTTCGTAATTTTCGACTTAAATCTTTGGAAATAAAATACAAAAACTATCGGTAAAAAGGTACCTACTTCTTAAGAGGGAAGTACCTGTAACGCGCACTCTGTCCATACAAAAAAATAACCGGTCAAGTGCGTTCCGGGTCACGCGCAGTATAGAGATCCGTAATTAAAAAAGGCGATTTTGAATTTATGCGACTAAATCAAAAACGTCTAAAAACGAATTTTCTATTGGATTTGTATGAACTTTTCCGAGTACATTGTATAAGTTGGTCGCCTATAAAAAGTTTCTACTCACGACACGTAAATTTTTTCACGTGTCGTGTGTGTTCATATGCAACCGCTTCGCAGTTATAGGGGTGGGACACTTGACTCTAACAAAATTAGCACTAAATCAAAAAGTGGTGTTCACAAGCTCAGAATATATTGGAAAGACCTATTCAACGATCACCAATACGATGGGTTAGTCGAGAAAAAAATGACTTCCACTTTACATGTATAGGAACAATTTTTTTTTTCAAGATATAAAATTCCTATTTTTTGATAATATTAATATACTTAATTACACCTTTCTAGTACGTATATTCTCTGAATAGCGGGCAGACAAGACAGACATGATGACGAAACTATTCTACTATGAAACTCTAAACAGCAGATATAGAAAACGTTTTTCACTCCTAAATGTTATAATTTAGTAATTGTTCAAAATAAAATCAAAAACAGACTTCACCTTCAAACTACACAACCGATTTTGATAAAATTTCTATGGGACCACATGACATGTGTGTTTTAAACAAAAAAGAATTTTTTAAATCGGTGGATAAACGTTTTCTCTTTTTGTATGGACGAGTACGTGCTTACGAATACTTTATTACCGGTGATTACCCGTTTTGACAAAAAGATAACCACGCATATTCTTGAGTGCTTTGCAACTAAAAATGTGTTAGTTTATTTAATGGCTCTTCATATAAAATAAATAAGTTTGGAAAATCCAAAAGAGCACGCCTCAAAGGGCCCATAATTTTTTTAAAATTCTTACGCATATAGAAAAATAAAGATATATATATAGATATACTAAAACTATGAAGAACAGTCGATATTTTTTTTTGTTTATTTAATAACAATTAAACCACATCGAATCAGACCCTTAAAAATGAAAGGGTTCTATTCCTGAGCATACTCAAGCGTAAGAGAAAAAAAGACTCGATTAGTAAAGTATTTCGGTCGTTTTCGTGTTAACAAGAAAAGCCTCCGCACATACAGACACACGGACGTCCAAGACAGAACGTTTTTAAACTGTTTTTTAACTAGTTTAAATAACAAAAATGACATCAAAAATATCATGAGTGTTAAAAATAGTGTTTTTTTCTTAATAATGTGTGTGTATATGTCGCAGTTGAATTGTATAATCCGTTGTTATTCAAAAACTCTAGCTGTTTGGCAATACAGCTCGGTTTTGTAAAACAGCTGAAAATATTTCAGCTCGATTGTCAATGAGCTACGTAATTACGTTTAACAAAACAGCTAGCGTTGAGATAGCATACAGGGTTACCATTATAAAATAAAACTGTGTTACCAAACGAAATAATATATGAGGAGACAATAGGTGTTACTCGTGGGATTGAAATAAAACCTCAATTCAACTCCTAACTAAGTAATTCAGTCTCCAACATCATAAAACACCAATCAAGAATGATAATCAGCTCGATGCAATTGGATTAGAAATATAGAAATTTTGTAAGCCCGACAACTCAATGGCGCAGCGATTTCTCACGGCCAATTGATCCATGTGAATTTTCCATCTTGCCGGAAGGCGGGCATCGAAATAACAATATGGGATCCAAGCTAAAGGTCTGCTTTATTCTTTTCAATCTTTTGCACTCCGAAATCACAAACGATGCCCCCGATGTCTCTCGATAAAAACAGCTTAGTCCCGGAACGCGGCGAAGAATTTACTTCATGGGAAGCCATATTTGTTGTTATGACACTGACACTTCACAAGCCACTAGTGGCAGAATTCCGAACTAATCGTTCTACAATCTTACGTAAGCCAGTTTGTTAAACGTAACACATTGGACGATCTAGCTGAATAATTTTTAGCTATATTACAAAACCGAGCTGTAATGCCAAACAGCTAGAGTTTTTGAATAACAGCGGATTATTCAATCCAACTGCGACTTATATATTATCTTACAAGTGCAATGTATGATACGTAAAGACATTTTAAGTTTGGAAAATCAGATGTTTTGCGCGAAGTGACAGTAGTACCCACCCTAACGTAGTAACTTATTAGTAATCTGTGCCTCAACGCTTCGCTTATGAGGCGTGCAAAACAATGATTAATGTGAATTTTTGCACAGCACTAGAAAGTAGGCAAACAGGCTACATTATCTATCATATTGAAATAGGATACCTTAGGAATTTGTGCGAACAAACCGCACGTAAAAGTCAAACATTAAGATGCGGCCTATATGTAGGTACTTGGCTAAATATGGGCCCAAAAAGGTGATCATAGCAGAGTAACATAATGTGCAATTTTGAAGAAAATACATTATCATCATCGCGTCTTTTTTTTATCTCCACTGCAGAAGCACGACCCTCTCTGTACTACCAGAGCCATATTTGGTCAGAGCAGCCAGAAGACTTGGCCTACATTCTCCACGCTGGCCAGACGGGTTGGAGAGGTCTTATTTAAAAAAACATACCTATACCCAAATCATACTCAAAAGAATTTGAAAAGATATTTCTCGTCCATACAAACGTCTTAGAACACAGTGACCATTCAATCGGTCAGTCCCGTTAATTGAACATCGGCACTCTAATACGAGTGGCATATTGCGCTTTCCCTTTGGAAAGTACGCGAGTTAAATCAACAGTGAAGTGTCTAAATTGTTCCCAGTCCAGTCATTATGAAAGTAACCGAATTTGACTTGCGGTTTGAAATTTACTTGGACATAGCCCTATGCATTTTCCCTAGTGTGAAAATGTTACAAAGTTTCTGGGTATTTTTTAATTTGTAGTTACAGTTACAATACAAATTAACTCTATTGCACTATAATAAACACCCAAACATTACAAACCAAAAAAAAAATGCAATCTCTTCTAGCCAACCTTTACCCATTGCAGGACTTACGGCTATACAATGTACACATATTTCTGATATGTATGGCCGAGTGTCATGGAATGTGTTACCTACTTAGGTACCTACATTGTATTTTTTTATTCCTAGAACTTAATAGGAATCCTAGTCAACGAATTCAGATTAAGGGTTTTGTTTTATGAACCCTTTTTCCTTAATCCTTTGTTTTGCATCTTTCAAGTATATTTACTTCCCTTCGAAGAAGTAAGACTCATATCTTCATACGTACGAGACATTTATTTATATGTAGACATCTTGTTAAAATGGGTTTCTTAAAACTTGAGAATCATACAATAGGGTGAAATGCGAGCTATATGTAATTAATGTCATGGTAGATTGATTAACTGCAGGTTAGCATAGGTCTTAAATAGCTTTGGATAAATATGTATGCCCATGTAGAAAAGTTAGATACATTTCAAGTACCTTGGTTTGTAGTATTTTATCAAAATAAAAATACGTTTTTGACAATCATAATGAGCATATGAGGTTCATTTTAATTATTTTTGTTAATAAAAATCACAGACTGGAAAGCACCTCGGTTTGTTAAGACCATTAGCCATTGCTCAATAGTTGCACATCTGGCCACGATTGCCCACATTCTGAACAAAAACTTTTCATAATCGTGCCGAATATTGACACAAAATAGTCCATTTCTACGTCGTGGGAGTGGAGAAACTCCACATTCACCAGTGTTGCCACATTTGTTGTCAGTAATCGAATAAACGTGCATCGCCATGCATACATTACGCCCAAACAGAACACATTAGCATAGAAATTCCAATATTAATATAATCGAGAATAATATAATCGAGTTACGTATTGAGGAATCCGAAACAATGAAATTTGGGTTAGCTCGGGCCCGGGGCTAATACTGTTACTTAAAATTGTTATTGTTACGATGTTTCGTGTTTGGATTTTGTGGAATAATATGACTGTTGTTTTGCACTACCTCTGATAACCAAGACCTCAGAGTAGTAATTACCTACCTACTTTTGAAATTCAACGTTGTTAGCCAACACAATGTATCTAAAATTGTTATGCCACTACTCTGTAATGTGAAATGTGTGTCTTTTTCAATTCCGACCACACTAACATAATGTGCAAGGGACATACCCGTAATAATTCGAACCACAGGCTATACAAGATCACTATATTACAATGATAATAAAATAACAGTCAAAAAGCCAAAAAAATCGACTTTACCGTACAAATTGCCCTGGCGCACACTTTTGTATGAGGAAATGACGTTTTTTTTAGACTGGTATTTTAATTTAATTATACTGTAGTGGTCTAGTATAGCCCGTGGTTCGATTTATTACGGGTATATCCTTCCATATTGTATATAGGCATAAACGAAAATAAGAAATTTTCAATATCCGGCGGCAAACCTTTTCTTCGATTATCAATTATCAATGTCTTCCTACTGCCTTTCTTTACCCTGAAGAGCTGTGTTATTAAATACACCATAATTGTTCTCATCTTTTTCAGTTTTCGCGTGTTTACCCCACATACAGACTATTAAACCTATGTCCTATTATACCTATTGTCATCATCATCTTGACCCAACATGCTCTGTCTGCCCCATTAGGAACCAATGCGTGCTAGTGTATATGTTATCATCCTGAAGCTCTCAATTGTATTATTAGTGTATATATGTTATCATCCTGAGGCTCTCAATTGTATTATTTCTAGGATGCGGAGCAGAATGCGTGCGTTGCGCCGCGGACGGCTGCGTGAAGTGCGCGCGGCTGCTGATCTGGCCTGGTGGGACCTGTGTCCACGACTGCCCGTCGGGCACCAGGGAGGCCTGGGCTCACGACGACCATCTCATGGGCCGCGTCTGCTACCCAGCTCACACTTATAACGAGGTTTGTCCTATTCAATTTTCTTCACAACTGTCCTACATTTCTTGGAGAACTGATAGACAGAATGAATTTGGAGGTCTTTATTAAAACCTGCAAATTCGTTCGAGACAACAAATGGATGAATGTAGGAATGTTTTCATTTCATTTGAATTATTAAAAGATATATAAAAATTAAAGTTAGGTAGGTAGTCGTAAGTGCTGAAATTGCGGTATTACGTGCGTGCGCCACATTACATTTCCGCTTTTCTGCAAACTGCTTATTATTTAACTTCTGAGTTGACAAAGTCATCAAAAAGTCTTTAGATACAAAATACACCCATTTCATTATTATTGACCATAATTACACTCGGGGCTTGTAAGTATACTTAAGTTATTATAATTATGTAACAAGAATACGAGTAATTCAGTAATTCGTCCCATGTACCTACGGCCCATTTAGGACGAAACGCAGAAAATCAAAATTAATTAAAACTTCATTCTGCAATTCGTCCCATGTTTAAAAATGTAACAATTCTAACGAAATTTACATTTATCTTAATTCTTGTCTCACTGACTGTACCAAGCGTTAATAAGGTTTAAATTTCCATACAAAAAAAGAATGGGACGAATTGCAGAATGAAATTTTGATTAATTTTGATTTTCAGCGTTTCGTCCCAAATGGGCCGTAGGTACATGGGACGAATTACTGAATTACTCAAGAATACCTTACTGATGTCAATTTAATCAGTATTTTGATTATATGTTTGTTACATACCTATATTTAAATAGTGACTGTAAAAGTAATCTTTACAAATATTAAAATTACATCTCAAACGCACTCCCTTGTAACACACAAACTAAATTTAGGAGCAGCGGGCATGAAACAGATATTACAAAAACAGACCTTTATGGCGATGTAATGAGGCCATGACACCAAGTCTAAACAAACGCTTTTTAGATAAAAAGCGTTAACGCCTTTGATGCTTTATGCTGCTCAGGGCTGTACCTACTATACTTATAGGTAGTATATTTTTGTGGAAATATATAATAATCAGCAATTTCTTTCTTGGTATATAACACTTATTTAGTAGTAAAAGTTTATTTCCCTTTGTCAGACAATAGAATGGAGAATCTGTTGGTTCCCTATAACACTTACGCTATTATTATCTGCTGTGAATATTTATTGATGACTCGGCGTCGGTTTGTAGATTTTGTTCAATCAACTCAATTATTTGATTTTTAACTCTGTAGACAGGGAGTAGACAAGCTGTTGTCTGAGTTAAAAAGTCAAATACCACATTTTGCCTGTTTATGGGGCAATCTTACAATAGGCCAACTAGCTTGGTTTATAATGGCAAAATAAGAATCAGTAGTTGGTTGTCAACCCTCTCGGACCGGCAATATTTATATGTTTGGCGATATACCTACATCAAAAAATTGGCATCTATGTTTAACGTATGGTACCTAGACGACAGAACTTTAGGAGGGGATGTTGCATCAGTTTTATCGGATTAAGAAAAAAATATAAATACGTTTAGTGAAATTAGTTTGGAACTAAACTTTTCGGAGTGCGAGCTGTTTTAGGCGACAAAGTGCCTGAAGAAATGCACATTGAAGTATTGAACTAAATTCTTAATTTAATGTTTTGTGGTCTCGCTTGGACAAGATTCTGAGAGAGGCTTCAAACAAAATATTTAACTGCCCTCTTAACGAAAGGTGCTCGCAAGCAACCTTAGTGGTCTTGAAATAAGGAAAATTTCAAACGTAGCACTGAGAGCCTTTCTGTTTTCGGATGCCAGGGATGCCTGGATTAATGTTTCCGGTCCGAATACAGATCTTCCACTGAATCTGACTTCACAGCGGCAGTGGGACGAGCCTCTCTGCTTGCAAATGCGATTTTTTTTTAACATTCAGCAGCTGATGAAGCGGAGCGGTCTCGTCTAGTGATGTGCCGTTACCGGTAACTTACTCCAGACGAGTATTTTCCCAGTAACGTTACTAGTAACATTCTAAAAATCGGTAATTTAGGGTAACATAGGAAAAAACTTTTTTGTCTTAAATTTTATTTGTGAATATTAATGCTTCGATAAGACTTCTACTAGTTCCAATTTAAATGCAACCAAAAATTTAATCTTTAATAGTATTTTTCCAATATTCCTAGTAACTTACCGAGTAAGTTTCCAGAAACTTACTGAGTAATGTTCCCATACAGTAACTTACCGGGAATTTGCTCATTGTTACTATTAAGTTATTCGAGAAACTTACTGAGTAACTTCCCATACAGTAACTTTCTGGGTATTTTATCATTGTTACTATAAAGTCACTTAGCAAATTTCTTGAAAAGCTTCTGTCTGGGAATGTAAATAGTAAGTTTACGAGTAAAAAATACATTTTTGTAATAAAATTTATTAAATTTGGCGCCACTAGTGCCACAACTAAAAGTGAAAGAGAAAGCTAAAGCTTTCAAAAACAAATACTGCTTTTCAAAATTCTAGAATCAATGTTTATTTAGTAATTACACCTGTACAGGCACTTTTACACGTCAATAAGTTTAGTTTACATTACGTGTAAAAAAAGGTTACCGATAAAAGCGCTTTGCCGATAAACCACTGCTCAGAAGAAACGCTAATAAAAATTCATTTATATAGTATTAGTCGCCTACTCGCCAGAATAATGATCATTAAAAAAAGTCACACAAAACGCAAAGTGTGCGCTGTGCGCAGCTGCAAGATATGATACACTATCACGTCTCTATTCCTAATGGGGCAGACAGCATTTTGGGTCCTGCGGCTTTAAGCAGACTGATTCCGTGGCCGTAAGATTTAAAAGCCACCTTCGCGTAGTGGTGGGCGAGAAGATAGAAAAATAACCTGCCAAGTGCGTGTCGGGTGTAACACGCAACGACAACCGTAAAGCAACCGAATTTTAGATTCATGCCTCGCCATTTAACATCTAAAATTGTCTAAAAATCTAATGTTCTATCGCTGGTCTACAACTCCTAATTTGCAAACCCTACTTAGACTATTTTTTACACTATTTTTTTTCTATATAGGTTGCCTGAAAGAAATTGCTTAGCGATAAGGCCGCCTTTTGCGCATTTCCTAGTTTTTAAGATAATTATGTGCTGCATTTTATTTTGTACAATAAAGGGTTTTGTATTGTTAACGTCTAGACATCCTACTGCCGCAATTTTTTTGACTGTAATAAAAATTACAGTCAAAAAATGACACTTTACATGTATATGTATGGCAAACTAATCTAGAAAAAGCCATTTTACATACCCATGCCAAATTACAACATTTTAGTACTAACAGTCTCTGAGTAAAACCGCGGCCAGACAGACAGACAGAAATGGCTAAATAAGGATTTCTTGTTTACTACGGAACCCCAACAAGAAATCAAAACAATGATGGGTTCCTATGCTACCCGCATCACCTATTAATATGGTTCGCATTTTCACCAATTCCCTCGATCGGCTTTTACGATCTGCGCGGGAAGAGAAGCAGCTTGGAAGAGTGCGAGTGCGCGTTTTAAACAGTATTACATAGAGAAATAAACAAAACTATACTTAATGACCAATATTACCAGCATTTGGGAATATTACCGGTAACAATGGAATCTTACTGGGAATATTCCCAAATAGTAAAATACTGGTAACGGTAATTTGGTAGCGGCACATCACTAGTCTCGTCTACTAGCCAGCTGTGAGACAGAATTAGGCCTAGCTCAATGCCATTTCACCGGTAGGCGTAGATAAGCTCTTGGTTATATCACTAAGGAAAAAAATTAAGTATGTATGTAGTAACCCTGTTGCGGGCTTATGCAATGGCTGTAAGCAGTTCAAGTCATTAAAAAACGTTAATCCGAGAGCGTCCATTGCTTTCGGTACGCTTAATAATACAAATCGAATTTTTATTGAGATTTACAGATATTGTGCTACTTTCATTGCAATTTGAATCCAAAAGTAATTCTTATATTGAGCAATCGTTTTTTTATTTTGTTTATGTACCTAGAGCCTGACTGTTTAATGTGCTTAGTGCTGACATAAACAAATGTGAAAAAAACAGGCTGCATCAAAAATTTAAATATCTGCCCACGACCACAACGTAAACGACTCTAGGTTGGCGCGGTTACCTTTTTCGACTTACCTATTTCTCTTTTGAAACAGAAGTTTTAACTAACTTCCAAAAAGGAGAAGGTTATCAATAACAATCAAAGACGCAGACTGATTTGGAAAATTCTTTTTTTGTTTGAAAGGGCATACTTGTCAGGTGGTCTCATATAAATTTTATCAAATTCGATGTAGTTTGGTGGTGAAGTTGGTTTCTTTTGTTTTTTTACAGGTGTTGGTCGGTGGAGCATGTGGTGCCGTGGCTTGCTTGGCTTTAATAGCGGTGGGAGCAGCGTACGCATGTTGCCGCAACAACTCACGTGCTCAGGCGCATCCGCTACCACAACGAACACATCACGACGACGACACTCGATTACGAGAGTTCCATAAGCAGCTGGACTGTTTGCGAGTAAGTCCTTTTACAGAATTTGTGATTAGCTGTATGTAGCTTAGCTAGAGTAGAATTGGATTCAGCGTATGCATGTTACTGCAACGATTCGAGTGCGCAGCCCTTTGCCAAAATGGTCTATTATACGTTATTACAAATTGTTACTTCTTCTCGCGCAATTGCGATAAAATTTGCTATGCAGGAAGCCGCACCCTGGATTTACACATAGACTACTCTAGGCACGGTTAACACCGCGGGGCGCAACTACTATATTAATATTCTCATGACTTACGTACATAGCTATTTCAAATAAGTTGTTGTTCAGTCACTTAGTAATCTGTGGTTCAGTGCTGGTGTGTGGCGCTTGATGTGCTTCTAGTAGCAGCGAGTGCATCATTCTATATTTGATAGATGTCATTCATTATATAAAAACCTTGAGAATGCCTTCTTACACAACGTAGGAAGGTACCTATACATATTATGATAATGAACTCTTGAATTTAAATTAAAACACATTAATAAACGACTGTTACGTAAGAGTACTCTACCTACGCTATCCGTTTCGCATGTACGTATACACTAATTATATACATATATACTTTGCCGTGTGGTTTCCGGCAGAGCAGAATAGGGCCACTCCAAGTCCTCCCGTGGATGTCGCAGGAGGCGACATTGGAAATACAAGCTAAACAAAGGTTATAAACATCAATGAGACCTCTCCAACCCATGTGGCCAGCGTGGAGAGTATAGGCCAAGTCCTCTTGCTGCTTCGGCCATTTATGGCTCTGGTGGTACAGAGAGGGTTGTGCTCCTGCCATGGAGACAAAAAATTCTGATTATGATGATGATAATGATGCTAAAGGTGGTCTCACAAAATAAATAGATAATTTACGAGAAAGTACTTGCGTATAGATGCCTCAACGAAAAGCTACCACGCAACTTAAACTATTTCACAAAAAATTACAAAGAGTCCCTACTACTCTATAAGAACCCAAGTGCATAGTTTTCTCTATGATTAATAACTCAGCTACAAAGATTAACACCGCGTGTAACGAGCGAGATAATAGCGCACATTGTTTACCTGCGTACGCATGTTCCCATCACGTGTGTCTCACTTTCGAAAGCTAGAAAAGTAAACATGCTTTCTTGCGCTATTAACAAACCAGAAGTGCCATTTTTGAAACGCAGAGTCATCTAAAACGAATGATTTCCCCATACAATAAACCGTTCGTTTAGTGACTCCGTGTTTGAAAAACGGCACCTCAGTGCGTGTGAGTTTTTGTAGTAGCGATCTAGTACGCACGTGTGAATTTATATATTGGTGGCTGCTTTTTTATTTCTTTCCAAGAAATTATAAATTTTAATCTGATTTAAATATTAAAAATGACTAATTCGAATTGACTCTACTGTGGCAAAAAGACTCTACAGAGAGCGGCAATCTGTAAAAAAGTTCTAGGACTATACCTGAGGACTATACCTATAACGTTTTTACTGACTGCCGCTCTCTATGTTAAACTCATCTACTTATTTCACTTTACTAGTATACTTTTAAGAGTTCCGTCGTCGCCATGTCTGTTTGTCCGTCTGCGGTTTTACTCAGAGTATATAAGTACTAGAGTGTTGTTATTTTGAAGGTATAGCTCAAACAAATAAAGTAGGAGTCAATAGGTCTTTCAAAAATATTGTGAGCTTGTAAACACGATTAAGGTATCCGTATCTAAAATACCACCCCCAAGGAGTCCGAATTTACATATATTTTCTAATACGAGGTCCAAATATTGCGAGTATCTAAATAGCAATCGCAAAGTTGCCATAACTAGATCTTATTGAATAATATTTGGTTATCTAAGAAAGATTTATGATTGTAATCGTATGTTCATTGGTTGCAGCCTCACGCCTACACGCTGTTGGCAATACTGAATCACACGAGGAACCAGGTGCGGGAGCTGTACCAATTAGGCAACAATGACGCCGCGATGGCTTACAGGTAAATTGCTTTTCAATCGTCTCATAGGCTCAGGAAGACATACATTTCACACAGGAATTCGAACAGCCGGAGATAGAAGTGATTGGAAACTAACAGGGAAGCTTTTGTCCAAGTATGGGACCTAAATGTCTAAATAAATATAAAAACTCGGGAATTAACGCAAAAGTTACACTTAATCATAGGAAATTAAAAAATTAAAATAAATCGTCACAAAATAGTGTCACTTTTCATTTGAGTTTTCATTGATTATATCCATTTTCAACATGATTTTAGATTTAATACCTAATGCAGAAAAACGATGATATTAAGAGCTTTTTTGAAGTCAAATAGATATCGGTTTTTTCGGCAATAATAAACCTAAAGGCACGTTTAAAATGGACATGATTAATAACAATAATCTATTTACTGTTCCAAATAATTTATTTTTGACCCAAAAAACTTTCTTATTGGAATTCCCCCGCTCATATCTGTCTGCTTTGCTGCCTAATTAGAATAAACTAATGCAGGCACTACTGAAGCAATTTCGATACGGTTTTATTTCTCTGAGGCGAACCGCTAATCAGATATAAATTTTTCATTATTATTTGTACACAGCTTATAATCGCCACCAAATTAATTGTAGCAAGTAACGTCA
Organism: Acrobasis consociella; assembly: GCA_963555685.1. Classification (NCBI taxonomy): domain Eukaryota; kingdom Metazoa; phylum Arthropoda; class Insecta; order Lepidoptera; family Pyralidae; genus Acrobasis; species Acrobasis consociella. Next base: position 9,986,109 of record OY743115.1, read on the forward strand.
CAGAATACATACTAGTACGTAACGTATGCCATTACCTGCATTCGATAATGACTGCATTAGGGAGTCATGACCGTGATACTGCCGGTTATTGCTAATTAATTATGTTTGATTTATCAGGTTTTAGCAAATACGTCCACTGTTAATTAATGTAATACAATTATATATTCAATTTGTGTACCTACAATAATTATTAATTAATAGACACGAATGTATTGTTAAATAAAAAAACATAAGAAACATATACATAACAAATCAATACAAGAATAACTTGTGCTATGGGACTAATGATAAATATGTTTTATATTAAAGATTCTTTCGGCACTTGACATTCTTTCTACTTTCGATAAATTCCAGAAAGTATTTTTATTAACTTACTAAATTGAAAAACATTTCATTACATATTCAATATCATATCCAACGTTTAAGCGTACATTAAACTGAGGACACCCAAGCCGAAGGAGTTTTTACGTCTGCCTAGTTACCTACCTCTGGTCAGCCACCGTAGCATGGCACTGCCTTAAAGAGTAATGAAGAGCGGAAGAGCGGGATGGTGCTAGTCCGTCGCGCGATATAAATTTTATTTGGGTTTCTCTACGGTGCCATGCTACGGGGGCAGGAAATAACTTTTCTCACGATTAGCGGGCGTAAATCAAATGTTGAATGTTCCAGCTGCGTGCTCAGCGACCTGGCCAAGCTGCTCATTCTGCTGAACAAGCAGCAGGTGCCCGTGGTTCCGGACGAGTGGCCGCGCCTCGCCAGCTGGGCTGAAAGGTACCTATAGAGAAAGAAAAAAAAGCTTTATTTACCTTTCTTTTATGTGTAGTTATCGTATTGTGCAGTAGGAATTTGTGTAGTAGGTACTGCTTCTTTCCTTTTTAGGGTTCCGTAGCCAAATGGCAAAAACGGAACCCTTATAGATTCGTCATGTCTGTCTGTCTGTCTGTCTGTCCGTCCGTATGTCACAGCCACTTTTTTCCGAAACTATAAGACCTATACAGTTGAAACTTGGTAAGTAGATGTATTATGTGAACCGCATTAAGGTTTTGACACAAAAATAGAAAAAAAACAATAAATTTTGGGGGTACCCCATACTTAGAACTGAAACTCAAAAAATTTTTTTCATCAAACCCATACGTGTAGGGTATCTATGGATAGGTCTTCAGAAATGATATTGAGGTTTCTAATATCATTTTATTCTAAACCGAATACTTTGCGCGAGAGACACTTCCAAAGTGGAAAAAAGTGTGTGTCCCCCCCCCCCGTAACTTCTAAAATAAGAGAATGATAAAACTAAAAAAAAAATATGATGTTCATTACCATGAAAACTACCAGCGAAAATTGGTTTGAACAAGATCTAGTAAGAAGTTTTTTTTTTTTAATATGTCATAAACTGCAATTTACCTTTCATTCAATCAACTCAAATATAAAATTTAAAAAAAAAATACTACTACGGAACCCTTCATGGGCAAGTCCGACTCGCACTTGGCCACTTTTTTTTTTGATAATTTTCGATAGTTATATATTTCATGTTCAGAGCTTATCAAACTTTCAAATAAATTTACAAGCCTTAAGGCCTATTTACACGATGCAAGTATCTTGCCTGTAACATACCTTTTTATTGAAGCAATAAATGATTTGTTATGTATGGCTGACGTTTCGTTTAGATCACGCAAGTTATCTATTGCTTCAATAAATGTACGCAACAGGCAAGCAACTTGGACCTTGTACGTTGGCCTTTAGGGGTCTATTTGTTCAAAATCTGAGAAAGATTAAGTATTTCTCTTAGTAAATAGCTACGTACCTGCTTACTTTATTTTTTTCAGGTTCGAGACGATAACAAAGTGGAGAAAAACTTTAATAAAGTAAATGAAAAATGTTAGCTCCCAAGAGGACCTGCCCAGCTACAATTCATATCTTAGACTTTTATTAAACGAAAAGGTCAGACATGATGTCTGAGATTAAATTCAAAAAGTAAAACAAGATTACTGAAGACAGATTTACTAACTAAGTTAAATTTTAACCTTTTGTAGAGTTTAGTAAATAAAGAGATTGTGTCCTGGCTAGCCGAGCATATGTTAAACTGAGCCTGTAAAAGTTGAAACATATTCATAGCCCTTAGGTAGATTTCGGATACCTACACTACGAGTAAAAAAAGTATGAATTAGGCATAGGTACTTAAAAAAGTTCTTTGTTTTCAGAATCTTGAAACGGTACAGCCGCACAGACATGTCCCAACAGCAAGAAGGTCAACTCGTCAACTTCCTCAACTCCCCACCGAGTCAAGGCTCCGACTCCGAAGCGACCCAACAGTCTTTTTCCACATTCAAACCTCCTTCGTACTCTCCTACTTCTTACGACAGTAATCTAGACAAAGAATCCGAGAGCCAGTGTGAGTGGAGTGACGTGAGGCCTCCGAGCTATGCCCATGTGGAGAGGGAGAGGGAAACAATCGTCCTCTCCGACCCTTGGGAAAGGAGGCCGATAGTGAGGAGAGAAAGTGTGTGGTTGGAAGATGAGTTGTTTGAGATGACCAGGCGGCCGCAGGATGAGCTTACTACCGAACTTTAGATTAATGTTTATAATAATGAAAATGAACTGCTTAGATTTTATTGGTTATATTTTTTGCACTTGCAATTTCCCCTGGAGTAACGAGACTACTTACAGATTTTCTCCACGACACTCCAGACATTTTAGATTCCGGTATATATATGACTTGCCAAAATATTAGTAATTTCGACGTCAGTATATATGCAAAGTGGAAGGGATGTTCCCGTAATAAATCAAATGACATGTATACTAAATAATAATAAAATAAGAGCCAAAAAACAAAAAAAAGACATTCCACACTTTTGTGTGGAAATGCCAATTTTTTTTACAGTTTGACTGTTCTTTTTAATATCATTATACTACGGACAGTGATCTTAGTATAGCCCGTAGTTTGGTTTATTATGGGTATGTCCCTTCCACGTTGTATATTGTAAGTTTATTGTATTACTTCTTTATCTAACTATAAATTTGAGAACAGATCTCCCATAAGCTATAAAAACAAATTTCCATTAGCAATGCAATGGTGCTATCATAATCTTATTAACTAGTGTTTTACTAAAGCTAAGTATTAACTTATAACTATAGATCAACAGGTTATAAGAGTTCTCGCCTACGCGGCACAGGGGCGCGGGGGATTTAAGACTAAGGAGACCGACTCACGGTGCGGGTGTGCATTACGTTCACGCCTGCCTCTGGACCGCGCAGGCGATTCAAAAACCCAAAAAAAGCGGTCGGTCTACAAACATGTAGATTAACAATAATCTTAGAGTGTATTACTTAATTGTTAAGCTAACGTCGTAAATATATACCATTCCGTACCTGTTACATGAACATAGAGAATATTAAGTATAATAATTTGCGATGTAACTAGTTATAATAGGCAAATAAGTTAAATATTATGATATCAATGATAACAATTTCCATATCACTTGATTTAAATAGTAGGAACATAGGAAGCTTATGGTGGTAGGTGGTAGGTAATTTTTTCGTATTCAACGAATATTTGATTCATTATTACAGTACGTATAGTATATACAGTAATTTATATTTATAAAAAGGGAAAATATTATAATGTTTTACGTAAGTAATTACATCCATTATGAAAGTTACCCGCATTTACCTACCAACCTACCATCGAAGTGAATTCCTCGATGTGCAACGAATGATAACGTAAGCAAATATAGTCCAGGTAGGTGGTTAGGTTTTTAAATAAATGTATAAAAATCTTGACATGTCTTTTTTTTAAAATTTACACCTTTGCAAATTACAAAATGATAATATTATAAATTACATAATTACTTTGTAATATGCAAAACGTGTTAATTTATAAACTGTATATTTGAACAAAAAGACGTGTCCTGTTTGTTTACATTTATTTAAATAAGTACCTAACTAAACGGTCTATAAAGCGTCATTATAATATCCACGGAGATACTAGCGTAGACTTACAAAAGAAAGGATGGGAAATGTTATCAATAAAAAAACCAAAGTAGAAATGTAATTTAGATATCTAGTCTTTACGATATAGTTTTAATTTCAACTAGCTGGCGCATTGACGAATCTTTTTAAATTATTTATTGCCTTTGGGGTTGCAGTAGCTGCTTGAAGCCCATTTACACATACTTCTTATACTTTCCAAAACCAGCTTTCTATTCAAAGTCATTTTTCGCTGAGTTTCAAAGAAAGGATATTTGTATATTGTATGTTTTTTTTGTATATGTATTTGTTTTGATACAATAAAGTTATAACAAACAAACAAACAAAAGGAATTAATCTCAGCAGATCAGATGACAAGTAGTTCTATCATAACAGTACTTAGTTCGAAAGTAAAATGGATTGGTGTCTTGCATTATCGTCACGGACTCACAGAGCATTCTGCCACCTATTCTGAAGTAGATACATTTTCTTCTTCATACATGCATAAAGCATTCTATGACTCTACTGAGGTAGTTTAGGTAAGTAGGTGTCTATTATTTATCCTTTAGATTAATTTACGTATTTATTTTTAAAATTCCTAATACAACGAAATACCGAATAATGCATTCAACTTTCAATAAAAACATATAAAAATATTACCTTTACCTGATAGATAGATACCTACCATTTGTAATAGATAGGCTGATCTGATAACTAGTTATAACAGTACAACGTTCACTGCACATGGTTGTTTCATTAAAAATATTTTATTACTTTGTTATCGTACCTACGTATTGTTTTATTATCCTGTTTGTTTACCCCCTCCCAAAAACATAGTTTCAGTCGATATCCCCCCTACTCCTAATACAAAGCGAGTAGGTACGCGATCATCGCACAAATATGTATTACTTACGCAGGTTAATATTGTAATAAACTCAAAATCACCATCGTTGTAAACTTATCACATAATTATAAATTCCATACATTCAAAGTACCTATATTCCATTCATCACCTGTCGCAAAATATAGGTTTGGTACCTACTTTTTGTTGTTAACTCTACCTACACTCTACGTTTTTAGGTTTCGTACCAAAAAGACTCCGCCGTCCGTCTGTCTGTCCGTCCGTCTGTCTGTCACTAGACAGTATCTAATGAACCCTGATAGCTAGACAGTTAAAATTTTTACAGATGATGTTTTTCTGTTGCCGCTATAACAACAAATAAAAACAGAATAACATAAATATTTAATCCCATACAAAAAACGTGAACCCTTCGTGCGCGAGTCCGACTCGCACTTGGCCGGTTATTATTTTTCTTATTTCTCTTCTTTATGTACCTTTAGAAAAAGTTTTTACCAGTGATATCATCGCGGGGACCTTACAACCGGAAGAGAAGCGGCCGTTAAGCGCACTTTACTGTCAAACCAAAGACACCTTTATTTCTAGGTTAGAAATGTATAGAATGACTTGAAGAAATGGCCTTTGTTTTGTTCCAGCTATACTATGCATTGCGCTAATAAAAATAAAGGTGAAAGGTGAAAGGTGAGTTAAGCCCAGTGCCGGTTTTAGCACTACCAGCGCCCAGGGCGAGATTTTTACGGCGCCCCCTACTTAACTGCTATTCAAAACCACTTGAAATAAATAATTGGCCAAGTGCGTCTCGGGCCACGCGCATTGTAGGGTTCCGTAGTTGCAAATTACCTACTTTGAGTTCATGCTACTAAAAACTAATTATCTATTAAGTATAATTCGTGTGAAATTTTCTTTTTCTGTGTACATTTTTTTTTAATTTATTTATTTAACTTTATTACATGAAATGTATATCTATATCGGCGGACTTAAGGCCGTAGGCCTTTTCTACCAGTCAAAAAATACTAATTTTTTTTTTTAAATGTTTAATTCGGCGCGGCAGAGACGAAAATTCTTAGAAAAATACAAAACAGCAAAAATACTTTTAGATGTTGGTTAGGAACTGTAACTAGTACGAATAGAATATTATTTTTTTAGAATAGAGCGAAATTGTAATGTTTTTTTAATAAAAATATTTTGTATAAACCCTATTATATACCTATATCGTCATATTTAAAAAACTTAAATTTAAACTAGACTTGGTAATAATTTCGAGTGAATTAGAGGTCTGTAAATCGAATATATATTATATACAAAATACCTATAACTACATGTATATTTTGTCTCTTATATACATTTGCCTTCACAATCGCACAACTCCGGCTGCAAACACCTGCTTTCTTTCTGCAGCTGCACCGGATCATTTTAATACATGCTGCGACAGCCGCTGGCATGTCCATGTAGGTTACCCGTTATCGCCGACTTTGGTCCATGCTCAGTTAGATGAATCATGAAGATTTTGAGTCGGTGACATCTGACCCCACCCCATACATAGATAGCTTGAAACACCACACTCAGGAAATGTTTGTATAGAGTGGCTTTTGCCGGAGCTTATTTTCTATGGTGGTCTTTTTTTTGTAAATGAATGCTTTCAGGCTTCGTTCCCCGTAAAGAATGAACTGAGTCTATAAGAAAAAGTATTAACGATAATATTGAGTAGTTGTTTAATTAGGTACCTAGTTTCATCATGTTTATAATACTATAGGCTGCCAAAAAAACCTTAAAACCTTCTGTGGCATAAGGGAAAGCGTTCTATGTTTCTAATGCACTGTATTCACCTTTAGCATTGAAGCTAAAAACAGTACCACGCCCCGTGAAGGCATGGAACAAAGGAAGGACGGCTGCTATTTGTGGTCATATAAAAAAAAAAACAATATCTATATTTCCTCCAAGGACGTGTTAATTAAGAGGTAATGGTGAAATCGGTTAATCCTTACTAATTTTTACCAAGAGTACTTGTTATCTCATGACAAGGTCTCACACGAATCATGATTTGTACCGTTGACATCGATGTTGCGGTGCCAGGAGTCGCTAGTGTTCAAGAAGTGTCTGGGCTAAAGGAGCTGTGGGTAATGGAAAACACAACCAGTACCTACCTTGTCATGAGATAACAAGTACTCTTGGTAAAAATTAGTAAGGATTAACTGATCAAATCTAACTTGAATAAATTTATGGTCATTAAGAAAAAAAATTCAGGCCCCTTTATTATTTTTTTTGGATGTCATTCAATTTTTTTGTATGGAAATGCTCTTTTTTTGTTTCAAAAATCAATCGACCATCCTTTATTTAGCTAGAAACGATACCAAACTTGCCCTAGTAGCTTTAAGGCTCAATTCACACCGGGATGGAAGCGCGTGGAAGCGGCCGACACGGAAGAGAAGGCGCGCGGACTCCTGCGACTGCTGGCGCCCGCCCGCGCTTTCTCGCGACCGCGCGCGACTCACTTCACGGCTCAGCTATGCGCAGTTTATATTCTTCATATATTAAGGAAACACGTGTGTATTAACTTAGCTGTGAAAATGAGTATTTTGGACTTAATTGTTATTGCACGTATAATTGAAGAAGAAGAAGAGGAAGAGGAAAGGCGGATAACATTAAGAAGGAAAATAAATTTTTGGGTACACGACCTATAGAAGAAAAGACATCTTTTTGGACAATTTCAAACATTTTGCGCAAATTTATATCGGTACCCTAGCATTTATTACGACTATTATTATTACGACTATTATTTATTACGACTACTGCGCGGTGTGGAGCGGGCGGAGGTGAGGATACTTCCAGCGGCCGCTCGCGCCCGCCCGCGATTGCCCGCGCCCGCGCCCACCCGCCAGAGCAGTCGTGCGCCGACGCTGCGCGGACGCCGCTGGAGTGCTCGCGAAGTCGCGAGCATTCGCGCGCCGTTTTCCACTTTTTCAAACGATTCCATGTATTACAGTCATCGCGATAAAGTCTAAAATTGTAAGACACTGAAACTGCTCTCCGCTTCCCTTCCGCGCGCTTCCATCCCGGTGTGAATTGAGCCTAAGTTAGAAGTTATGACGAGTCACAGTGCGCGAGGAGTAAGAAACCTTCACCCCCTCCCCCTGTCCCCCAGAGGGGTGTTACCCGATGCCTTCCGGGCGTTTCCACATCAGTCTACCTAAGGAACAAGTGTGCCAAAGCTCACTCTTTAATCCGAAAAATATTGGTGTTGGCGTATAACTCCCCAACTAATATGGAACTACTGCTGAAAAATAATGGTAACCTAGGTATATTATAATCCCAATATCAGCTAGCTATCCTATACAATCATAGATTTAAGATATACAGGTCTAGCGTCTAACTCAGTCAGTTCCTGAGGTATGAGGCCGGTACGGGAGGGGTGACAAATGACGTGACATGACGTGTCCTAACTGTCTTGCAATACACGTGATACATTTTAATGCAGATATCTCTTACGATATCCTTATGATATTTACGAGCGTGTACCTAAGTCAAATAGATTAATATTGAGGCGTGTGACAATAACAAAACCGAACAAGTGCGAGTCGGGCTCGCCTACCAAGGTTAAAAATTTGTAGGTAAATATTATAAATATCTTGTGATATATATTTTCTTATTGCCGTAATGTATTTGGCTCCCCATTGCTGTATTGAATGGCGTTCTATCAACATTTTCCTCTCTGATTGGCATTTTCTGTATCGGAATCCTAATTCACGTAATAAAAGTCTAAAGTACTTATGTATAACCACATTTAATAAATCCAGCTTCCTCTAAAACTTTTCTTAATTTATTGGTCGTGGGAATTTCCTTTCTTACTGCGGATTACGCTTCTTTCTGGAAATCCTGCAGCCATGGCAATGGTTTTTTGTATATTAAACTCTGCAGAATTGGGATTTAATATTCTTGTTTTAAAATATTCTTACACTTTATAAACGACTTGTTTCGTTTGAGTTCTTATTGGAGGACTCATCTTTGGTTGTAAATACCGTGTGCGTTTTACTTGAAGCGACCTGTCCCAATAACACGTATTGACGACAGCAAGCCTGACGCCCGACTGAAGTAAGACTGAAGTTACGCGTCGTTTGACGTTTCGTAAACACACCCCTCCCGTACCGCTCCCATACCTCAGGAACTGCCACAGTTAAGGGCCTGCTAGACGGTTGCCAACAAGCCTTCCGACGTGTTGGCCTTGGTCGGTGCCTCGTCGGCGCCGACCGTCGGAGTGTTGCGGCTACACGGTCGGGTTGGTCGGCCGACCGCGCTTTGGCGTCAGTGTGTTTAGAACTCGCAGACTGACAATATCTCGTAAAATGACTACCAACCTATCGAAATTTCTACGAGTTGGCGTGGTTTAAGTCCTATTGAGCTCAATAGAATAAAAAAAAGGAAACGTCGGATATGGATATGCGAAAGTTTCATCCCTGAAAACAGAATTTTTAATATTTTTTTTTAAGTTAGTGGCACATCGCGCCACTAACTTAAAAAAAAATATTGAAAATTTCTTAAAGCCTAACTACCGCACTGATTTTTGATAAAATATATGTATTTCAAATAAAAGATAATAACATAATCTATCATTAAAAAATATTATAAAATCATGCCCCAAAATAAGATATTTATTTTTTTGGAAAAAAATGAGCTCTACTAGCTTTTTCCTTAATTTTATTTAAAAAAATTATCCATGGGATATTTTTTGGTTAATTCATATTGTGGCCTATTAAATACAGTATTTTAAAAAGAAAACTGCATGTCAATATCCTTAATTTTAGGGAGATATAAAATTAAAGCGTTCGCATTGGGATTGGGACGCCATCATCATTAATGCATGCACATCCGCACGCGTCGACTCCTTCTCGCGAATGGCCTAGCGCGGTCGACAACAGGCGGCTACACGGTTGCCAACCGGCAGTCCCGACAGCGGTCGGGAGCGCACGCCCGACGACCAAGGGCGTTGGAATGTCAAACGAAATTTTGTCGCCAACAGCCGTCTACACGGTCGGACCCGACCAAGGTCTGGCAGGCCCTTAAAGGGCCTGTTAGACGGTTGCCAACAAGCACCTCCGACCAGGTGACCTTGGTCGGGTCCGACCGTGTAGACGGCTGTTGGCGACAAAATTTCGTTTGACATTCCAACGCCCTTGGTCGTCGGGCGTGCGCTCCCGACCGCTGTCGGGACTGCCGGTTGGCAACCGTGTAGCCGCTTGTTGCCTACAGCGCTAGGCCATTCGCGAGAAGGAGTCGACGCGTGCGGTTGTGCATGCATTAATGATGGTGGCGTCCCAATCCCAATGCGAACGCTTTAATTTTATATCTCCCTAAAATAAAGGATATTGACATGCAGTTTTCTTAATAAAATACTGTATTTAATAGGCCACAATATGAATTATATAAAAAATATCCCAATGATATTTTTTTTAAATAAAATTAAGGAAAAATCTTGTAGAGCTCATTTTTTTTCCAAAAAAATAAATATCTAATTTTGGGGCATGATTTTACAATATTTTTTAATGATAGATTATGTAATTATCTTTCATTTGACATATATTTTATCAAATCGGTGCGGTGGTTTGGCTTGAAGAAATTTTTAATATTTTTTTTTAAGTTAGTGGCGCCATGTGCCACTAACTTAAAAAAATATTAAAAATTCTTTTTTCCTAAGGGATGAAACTTTCGCATATCCATATCCAATGTTTCCTTTTTTTTATTCTATTGAGCTCAATAGGACTTAAACCACGCCAACACGTTGAAATTTCGATAGGTTGGTAGTCATTTTACGAGATATTGTCAGTCTGCGAGTTCTAAACACACTGACGCCAAAGCGCGGTCGGCCGGCCGACCCGACCGTGTAGCCGCAACACTCCGACGGTCGGCGCCGACGAGGCACCAACCAAGGTCAACACGTCGGAAGGCTTGTTGGCAACCGTCTGGCAGGCCCTTTAGGTGCTAGACCTGTAGTAAAAAAATCTATGTCTATGTATACAAAATAGATCGATTTTTTTTAACGTTACTGGCGTTAACTTGCCATGATCGCATTGAAGGCTCAAAAAGCTTGTAGCCAAGGCCGTAAGTAAATATATTTTTAAAGTCCGTCCCCGATTGTCAATGTCAAAACTGTCACTGTCAAAGTCAAACTGATCGTTCATTCCATTTGACATTTGATTCGTTCGATCGTCGGACGACAATTAGGTATGTGAAGTGACAACAGACAACAAAAAAAGGCTCCTCAGTGTTTTCGAAATAAAATAGAATAGTTATGTATGTAATACAATAAAAGATAATAATTTAGTTACATACAAGGTAAGAATAATTATTCACCGGTACTATTCGTATCCACAGAAATAACCATTAAAGTTATAACTACAAGTACCACAGGAAAATTGATATTATAGATACAATTGTTATTTAATTTACGTTAAAAATACATAATTATTTTGTTCTGAATGTTCACTTGAGTTATTTATAACTTTTCAGTGTTTTGTGACCTTGTTTTTAGCAAGCCTTGTGAATCCTGAAGACGCATTTCCCCTCGCGGCATTGTCTTGATTTAATTGAGTATTAGTTTGGTGTATGGTGTATACTCGAGTGATTCCTGTTGATTCAGTGTAACTGTACTTTTGTACATTTTCAGACGTATCGAAATGAAGCCAAATTTGATTTCGTAACAGCACTGTAAAAAGCATTGACAACTTTGATACCGAAATATAGCAACGAAATGGTCCGAAGGGTGATAAGTTCATTATTACTACATGCTCTAAGAACGAAAATTGTTTTGCCTATTTAAAGCATATAATTTCATGGATTTTATTGCTATGCAAATTCTAGATGACACAGAGCTTTTGATCTAAACAGGTATAAGTAAGACAGTTGGTGCCCACTTGTTAATTGGTCTTCTTCCAGTAAGGACCAGAAAAGTCAAATTCAAATGATATTGAACATAATGCTCTTATGCAGAAGTGTTTTAGCCAACACCAATAACAGTTATTGTACAGTTAGTGTTATTTTTTAATGTTGACTGTTCAGATCTGACACCAACAGCTTTATTTAATATCTCTCTCACTAACAAGTAGTACATTTATATTCTGACATTATGTATTTGAATAATTGCAATACAACATACAGGAAATGTCCATCAAGGGATGTTTGGAATTTTATTTAGGATCATGTTAGCAAGTGTATCAATATTTTGCTAACATGATATCTATTGTTAAATTTTTCAGCACTCAATGAAAGTTGGCATTCATGAAACTTGAGCATCATGAAGCAGTTAGCAGCATGGTAAGTATTATTTGATTAAGATTTTTAACTAAGGTGATAACTTATATAATGTTTGCTTAACACATTGTAGGACAGTTACGGCTGTGGATGTAATTTAGTTGTTATTTATTTATTTATTTCTATTGTGTCTGGTGAAGTGTCCTGCAATATGCAAATATTTTTTTTTTCATCAGACAGTGCTACTGTATCGTGCCTTTTGAACATAATTTCACATTTGTTGCACTAAGTCACCAAATTATTTATCAGTTTATTGTCTACATTTTTTATAATTAATGCAAATAATATTAGAAAACACAAAAAGCATGGAATTTTAGGATAAGTATGTTAACAATTGCTTATTTGAGAAATGTTGAAATTCAATTTTAAAATCTGTTTTGTTGATTTGATTATCCAAATTATTGTACTACCATATGACAGCTTCTTAGTATTAACTATAATATGGTTATATTATATGATTATTTAATCAGGCACCAAATGGCTGAATGACACAACATTTCGTTAAATGCTATTGTACCTATATGCAATTTCGAAACGACATAGATGATCATCATCAGAAGTGACATTTTCGATACATGGAGTCACGTAAACAAATAGTTCTTCCATACAAAGAACCGCAAACTAAAATTTTAAATACATATACTGGTCAAACTTTGGCCACTTTCTAATTTTAAATTTGGATCTCATATAAAGTAACATGCAAATGTTATTCTTAACAGGTATCAGAAAAAAATCAGTTCTTACGACAAGGAAGAATGGGAGACCATGGTGGAGCAGTTACTGATGCGCGGCACATACCGCCGCCGCATAGTCGACTTCACGACACACCCGCGCTCGTATCTTATAGATGTCGACTTGGTCAGAGGTAATTTAAACTTTTTCTTTTCTCATTTGTCCAATATGGTCTAAAAAAATTGGAATACGCTATTTTCCAACAAATCAAATCAGATACTTTTTTCTTAACATTAAAACAAATAGTTTCTTTGGGTTTTTGTATGAAATACAGGCAGATAACGTCATAGTTGGAGTCAAATAGCGCTCTTAGCGCTTTAACACATTAAAATGGATATGTACAAAGACAAATGACTTTATTTTGTTATCAGTATAAAATCATTTCTTCTTGGCTTAGGAAAATACCCAATTTATACCACACCAGCTGCTTCTTATTTGAATGGATTTAACACTAAAGGAATCATTTCAATAGGCAAGCTATCACTATTTTGATTCCTTTTACCCTACAAACCTTTGGGATAGGTTCCCTTTTGCTCTTTACTATATGAAAATCTTTTAAAAGAATGCAGCAAAATTAAAAATAATTTCACAAAATAGTGTCACTTTTCATTGAGCTTATCCATTTTCAACATGATTTAAGATAGTACTTAAATCTTATAGAAAATGTTTGTTTTGACGTTTAGAAAAAAGTGTCTGACTTGACTTGTTGTCGTCTAGCGGATTGTAAGAATGACATTTGTTTTCTTAGGCTCTTCATTTCCAAAAGCAAAGCCTACACTCGGCATGCGCCGCGTGGTATGGTTCGCTCTTATCAGACTGCTATTTCTGCCCGCGCTGTACCAATGGTGGGCCCAGCAGACATCGCCAACCTGCGCTAAATTCCTCCTGGCCTTATGGCTTATGCAGGTCATGAACATCTCTCTATACTTCACGACGCCGATTGATATTGATGTAAGTGATTATAACTCTATCCCTGTAAGTTTGTTTAATTTTTTTACTAAAAATATTTTAAGAACTAATATACTCGTCATAGTGTCGTTAAGTTAGTAACCCATAATCTTACTTTGGGGCTAGCTTAATCTGTATAATTTGTATCTATTTATTTATTCTTATTAAATGATACCTACATACAAACGTAAGTACAATAGGCGGACTTTATGCTAAAAGCATTCTGTATCTGTATACCTATATTTATATTTGTTTCAGGCAAACTGCTGGATGGTCCCAATGGGTCTCATGTTGGTGTTGAGTGTGGTACACTCGCAAATCGTGAGCACCACCGAAATGGAACTAGCGAGAGTCCGACCTCGTTCGACATATCGGCGGAAGCTACCACGCAACTTCAGGTAAAAAACCTTACACTGATTATAAATGGTATATTTGATACATGAAAATGCAACGGGTATAGTTAGATCCTACGCAACGCGTGTGTATAAGTGGTAGGCATTGTTTTTCATGTCTTCGTACAACAATTTGATCTTAATAATACTTTTTCTAGTTTTTATATTCCGCCATGCTGGTTTGGGAGACCAAAAAAAATTGCCAGCTACTTTTTTTCCAAATCATACATCAAATCATAAAAGCCGATTCGATCGAGGGAATGGCAAAATGTAAATCATGTAAATTAAATTAATAACCATCACTATTTTGATTTCTTTTTCCACGTTCTCCCCACCATCATGCTATGTTTGCCCCATTAGGTGCAAGGACATGATATAGGATATCATATTTTCCTAAAATAACGATGTAGATAATTTTTTTATGAACAAACAAGTAAATAATCATGCCTCTTTTTGCAGGCGAGCGCGTTCAGATTGTGATGGTGGAAGTGGCGGCGGGTCAGGTGAAAGTGGTGCTACCTCTAGTCAGAGTAAAACTCCTACTTCTAAAACATCCAAGTATAGGCGGCGGCCATCCCGCACTGATATAGTGGAATGCGGGATAAGGTAGGTGAGGTAGTAGTCTCCTCTTACAAATGCAGTCGTCAGTATAAAATAATCATGTCTGACGTGTAACCACTATGTATTATTCTTTGTAGAAAACGGAAGAAGGAGCTAACAAAAGAGAATCTAATGAAAAATTTAGAACCTCCTAAACCTAAAGCTGTGACCAAAATAAAAGCAAAAGATTCGGACGACGAAGACTACATGGCTTGGAAAAAGCCTGACGTTACAGCTCCAATAGTGACATTCACGCCACCTCCAGACGACGCTACACCGAAATCTTCATTAGCCTACAAGGCTAATATATTGACGAAAAAACAGTTGGATACATTAAATGTAAGACAAAATCAAGTGAACGTAGCTAGAGCAATATTACCAGACGGTGATGATGGTTTTGAAAGCCTCAATGGGTATAACTCAAATGGCAGTGATGGAGAAAACAAAACCAAAGATAGTGAACAGAAAAAAGAAAACGTTATTGAAGACAAAGAGGCTGATAAGGAAAAGCCAATTGAAGCTAACAAAGTGACTAACAAAGTAGCGAGTATGTTTAGGAATATAAGTAAGTTGAAGAAGGAAGATGACGAAAAATCTCTTGATCCTGAGTCAGATGGTGGTAATCCAACTAGTAGTCCCAGTGCCAGAAAACGAATCCGATTTAGGGGGTGGGCGCAAGATGATAGAGAATCCACTGATGAAGAATTTTCTTCTGTGAAAAAGAAAACTAAGGTAAGTCTTAATTTATTATTGGAAATATTTTTAACCGAGTTCCATAAAGGAGGTTATCTCGATGTTTTTTTTTTTTCGTATGTTTACCGATTATTCGAAAACGCCTGCACCGATTTGAAAAAATAATTTTGAAAGTATACTTGTCAGGTAGTCCCATAAATTTTTTTTCAAAATAATTTGTGTTGTCAGGGGGCGAAGTCGGTTTTTAGTTTTGAAAAATTATTAAATACTATCTGCCTTATCTGTTAAACATCATAAATCAGTTATAAAGTACAATACTTTCTAATTTCCGAGCGTAATAATCATTAAATTGAAAGAATACCCACTATATGACTGATTTAAGAAAGCACATTTTATTATGAATATCTTGGTATATGACGGTATAACAGGTGGTCTAACAACAGTTGCTAGTGATTCCGGAAATTATTTAACTTTTTATGAATTATTTTCTCTAATCGTCGATTGATAAATATTTTTAAAACGCAATTCTAAAATGTTGCAAGAAAGTAGAATAAGAGCATGTACATAATATTTGTTGAAACATGTTTTAACATGTTGTTGCTTTTTGCACTGTTGCAAGTAAGTTCACTTATTAACTTGTCAATTTTAATATTAGGTGATAAATGGAAGGAATTTTCAGCACGGCAATCCAGGTAGCTATCGCAACTGCTTGAGTGCATGATTAAATGTTGTCAATTAATAACAAAATTATACAGACATCATTATATCTGTTTGCCAGATGGAGAAAACTCGTTTTGTATTTGTTTTATATATGAAAATTATGTTTCCAGCGAAATATTTACACCGAGGCAATATGCAATTAAAAAAACGTTTTCAAATTTATATGACATTAGAGCACAGTTATATGAAAACTCTTAAATAAATTTTTTATTAAAGGCTGTCTTCTCTATCTGGCATTAGTGATAAATATTCGGCCATATACTAAAATGTTAAATTTCTATAGAAATTAGACAAATACCAGTCCTCGTCCTCGGATGGCGAGTGTTCTGCTTCGGCGCCTTCCATCGCCCTACCATCGCATCATACCATGTCTGACTGGGTTGGCCATACCACTAACAGTAAGCACATTTGATATTACTACTATATTAACATGATTCATGCTTAGAAGACGTCACGTTGTCCACGAGAAACTAGTAAGTGACACTTTTATTTCGTGCGATGATGGAACATCAATAAACTGGTATTCCGTGCGAGAAACCTTTTTTTTTTAAATATAACTGCTTTCCCACTGCTGCTACACGCACGAAACAGAATCGCTTATTGTGGTGGGTTTCTCGGGCGAGAAACACGAGAAACTAGAGCCTGTCGCGTTCTCGTTGACAGTGAGGCAATTGCTGAAGCCGCAAGCAAGCAATAGTAAATCACAAGGTTTATCTGTAGGTATATAATTTTTTCATAGTTACATGTTAATGATGAAATTGGACCGTGAATTGTGTTTCATACACACTTCTTTTGATGTGAAACCTACAGTAGCCATTGCGGTAGTGGTTATCCACTACTAAATAAACCTTGTCGCCTGTTTATATGCCTTCTTGTAATAATCATGCCATGCCGCATATACTTTCGTAGCCATTATGTCTATTTCTTTCTATATTTTTTTACGTGTTATGCTTATCGCTAATTGTTATCTGCATAGGCGAGGAGAGCAGCTATGAGTCTCAATCGGAAGGCGGCCATTCTGATGTCAGCTTCCATTACGCAGCGGACAGCTCCTGGGATCCGTTTGCGTTATTGGATCCCTCCAGTGATACAGGTTTACTGTTATATCTACGTTGTATGACCCTAGAGGTTTCTTTAAAAAAATTGTACAAGTTTAAGGAGGCACCGAGCTAAAGCCAGATATTTTTGTCGTTACTCATAGTTCTTTACATATATGCTTTAAATCTTAACTAACTTCAAAAAAGGGGGAGGTTATCAATTCCAATTGTTTGTATTTAGGGTTCCGTACCCAAAGAGTAAAAACGGGACCCTTTTACTAAGACTACTGTCCGTCTATCTGTTTTTCTCGTTTGTCTGTCACCAAGTTGTATCTCATGAACCGTGATAGCTACAGTGATAGCAGACAGTTGAAATTTTCACACATGATGTATTTCTGTTGCTGCTGTAACAACAAATGCTAAAAACGAAATTAAATAAATATTTAAATAGGGCTCCCATACAAGAAACGTGATCTCATTATATATTATGGTACGGAGCCCTTCGTGCGCGAGTTTGACTCGAACTTGGCCGATTTTATATGAATGTTCTTCGCTTACTTGAAAACGCCTGGACTAATTTGGATAGGTAATTCTTTTTTGTTTGAAAACTTGTAAGTGTTTGTTTGAAAACTGCATACTTGTGAGGTGGTCCCGAATTATAACAAATCGGTTGTGTGGTTTGGAGTTAGTATATTTTTAGTTATTTAAAATTGCCTTCTTAGGCACTTGAAACACAGAAAAGACGTAAGACGCAGACATGTTTCCTCCGCGTCTGTTTCATACAAAATGCATAGAAACATCGCGTCGCAGACAGAACACGCAGAAAAGACAGGCGCCCCGTCCTTATCCGTCCTTTCTATACATTATGAAACGGACGCAGAGGAGACGTATGTCTGCGCCCCGTCTGCGTCTTACGTCTCTTCTATGCGTCCAGCGCTTAAGACACGAAAATTTTAACTGATAGTGAAATGCACGATGTGGGAGCGCGGGTCCACGCTGCGCGCCGAGCTGTCGGCCGTGGACATCAGCTGGTACGTGGTGGCCCGCGCCGAGCGCGCCATGGCGGCCAGCGGCAGCCTGTGGGCCGGCGTCGCCATGGCCACAGCCGTGTCGTCCTTCGCGCCCTTCACTCGGCTCGTGCAGGTATACTCCACTCATGCCTACCCGTCGCCTTATAAAGTGTTTTTTTTGGTGTTTTAGGAATAAGATTTTAAACATACAAAATATCGAATATTATTTTTGCCAGCCTAAACTCATACCGAAACCTTGTTTTACTCAAATTATTCCATTTTATATAGATTAGTAAAAACATTAAGTTTAATTTATTAGTCTGCCCTGTTAAAAAAACATTTTTTATAATAATCGTTTGGCTGTTGGTAGATTGATTTCTGTGTCTCGCTACGAATGACTAAAGACTCGCGCATGCGCGAAATGCGCCTGGAAAAAAACAAAGCTCGCCATATTTCTAATTGTCTTTAGCGAGATTTATTGTAAGTTTAAGTAAATTACTAGGTACTTAAAAATATCTTCGAGTAATGAAGTTTTTTACCTCACTAATGTGTTGAAAAACGTAGTATGGCACACGTGTGGTATGTTAATCACAAGTCTCGGCTCCATAGACAAAAATTGTTTGTCAACCTGCCTCGTCTGTAATGAACAATTTACCACAGTTGTATCACAAACTACTATTACCGCACTCGTGCGGTTATTAAAATATCGAATGTATGCGTAATGAATGATATTAGGTACATAAGTAAAATCAGTGTGGTAAATAGCACTTTCCGAGCTAATGTGTTTTCAACACATTAGCTCGGAAAGTGCTATTTACCACACTTACAGAATTTGAAATAACATCTCCGTTTTCCCAAAAATAATTTATTTTCATTGAGGTCGCTACTATCGCGGCGGTATCCTCTTAAGCGCATAGTGTATAAAACCAAACGACAAAATAACCGGCTAATTAAAATTTTGATTAGTATTTCTTTGTGAAATGTCAATCGCGCGTTCGGTATCCTAAGTAGAGCGAGATTGGTCACCTAGGTACTAGTTATGATTTGTCGCTCTCTCGTCTCTCAAGTAATGTTTTAATACGACGAAAAGTATTAAAGATTTATCATAGTCATTTTATCTTTATGCAGACAGCGATAGAACAAGACACGAGGAGCGAAGAAGAAATCCATGCACAATCAATTTACACGTACATTCCGTCGCTCATCCTGAACTACTGCCAAGGCTCACTATTCGCTTTACTGATTGGCGCGTTCGGTGGTAATATGTGGTAAGTCTTTTTTTTCTTTTTCTCCACATGTATACATCCTTGTTCTCGTCCTAGTTTATATTAATAAATCGAACCCCGGACTAGATCACTACGTAAACAAAAAATTATTGCCATTTTCATACTAGTCTGCAGCCACCCGGGCAATTTGTATAGGAATGCCGAATTTATTTCTTGTTTCTTAATTGTTATTTTAATAGTATAGTATAGCCCGTAGTAATTTGATCAATCTCTCTTGGGTCTAATCTCCATTTTTATACCTTATCCTGAATTATCATACGTAAGCACGCTATAGAATCAACCAGTCATATTCACAAAGGTACGTACGTTATCCGCAAAGGATGCAATCAAACTCTTGACTTAATAGACTGACTCCGTCGCATGCATCCGCTACAAAGATTTACTCCATCGCACGCATCTTCCAGACACACATTTATCTTTAATCTAGGTATCTAAATACAATTTTAAAATGTCATTTATTTTTTCTGTCTACGTAGGGAAATATCAACAAACGTTCTATCCTTCGTTCTGCGCTTCGCACTGAGCGGCCTGGTTTTCTTCCTGCTGGCGGTAGCAGAGCGGGCGTTCAAGCAGCGCTTCTTGTACGCCAAGCTATTCTCGCATCTGACGTCGGCCAGGCGCGCGCGCAAGTCCGAACTGCCGCACTTCAGACTCAACACTGTGAGGAACATTAAGACTTGGCTCTCCACGAGGTCTTATTTACGGGTAAGTGAAGTTTTATTTTCAAAACTTTATACTTGATAGATTGTTTAGCCTAAATATGAACTCTGTCGCCCATTCTTGACATGTAATACTTATCGACACAAAAAGGCAAACATTGCAAACGCGCTTGTATCTACGATTTTTGTGTATATTGTTAGCTCTCATGAGAGAAGTTTGTACCCAAAATTATTTATTGTTTTAAAACTAAATTCTTCTTTTTTTGCTAAACTGCTAACATTATTTTTTTAATTCTACGTAGATTACACTCATATTCCGTTTTGAAATTGTTTTCAATTCCTAGAGATTTTCGATTTTACTTTTCAATTCTGAGAGAATAAGCAGTTACTTTAGCTCCAAATATTTGAGTGAAAACTTAGTTTTTTAGGGTTCCGTAGTAAACAAGGAACCCTTATAGTTTCGCCATGTCTGTCTGTCTGTCCACAGTCCTACAGAGAAACTATAAGTACTAGAAAGCTGTAATTTGGCATAGATATGTATGTTAATTATGGCGAAAAAGTCGTAAAATAAAATATGGAAAAAAAAATTTTTCAGTGTAGCTGCCATACAAGTAAAGACGTAGTCAATATTTTTGAGTGAGGTATCATTGTGTGTAAAACACATTGAGTGGGGTATCGTTGAATAGATCTTTCAAAAATATTGTTAGCTTGTGAACACCATTTCTCGATTTAAGGGCCGTTTCTGAAATATTTGGGTTTAAAGTTCAAATTTTTGTTCGAGTCATGTGTCCCCCCCCCCCCCCTCTGTCTGCTAAACGGTTATACATATATATGGTGAAAAAAATCACAATTATAGCATATATAATGTAGTTTGAAGGAAAACTATCAGAGCCAAGTAGTACATATACATATACAATACAAATTAAAAAGTTATAGGCGATCAACTTATAAAATGTACTTGAAAAAAGACATTTTTATACAAATTCAATAGATATTAGTTTTTAGACGTTTTTAGTGGCAAGAACTCAAAGTTGGCATTCGCAACTACGGAACCCTACACTGCGCGTGGCCCGACACGCACTTGCCCAAATATTTAATAGATAAGATTAAATATGTTTTACTATTTCAGCGACGCGGGCCGCAGCGTTCTGTTGATGTTATTGTCTCCGCAGCGTTTGTTCTCACGCTGACGCTACTGGCGTGTGTTTGCGCACAACTTCTCAGAGTGAGTTTTACCACTACTTTCCTGTTTATAAGTAAGCGAAATTGTATCGTACCGTGGTTGCGATCACGAGCGATAGTCTTGGCGATATTACGTCGTAGCACCTTATTTTAAACTGACTCTATAAATGTGTCTCTACACGGCGATGTCGTCGCGGCGATTAGATGTATTGATTTATATGTCAACTCGTGATTGTCTCGCGCGTCAAGATAACGCCTTGGTTATACACAGAGATCAATCAGGATACAGGGAAAAAGGTTGTACATGGAAAACAACAAGTCTACCTCTTTGGTACATTAAAAATTAAGCAGTAGTTACATATTTTGTGCCCCAATAGGCTTCTATCTTTCTCAAGGGTATATTGAATCTCTTACCCGCTTCAAAACCAACAGGTTTTGAACTCTATGTCGAAGTCATAAGGTCGAATTTTTAAGATGTATATTGTACGTTTGTCACGTAGCGTTAAAATTAAGTCTTTGCAACAGGAGTCAGTGACATTGGAACACGGGTGGCTCCTAGAAGCGCTAGTATGGAGCGGCTGTCTTGGTATTTACCTTCTGCGACTCATCACATTGGGCAGCAACGTCAACCGGAAGTACCGCTGCTGTCTGTCGGCTATACTCACAGAACAAATCAACCTCCACCTGGCCATAGAGCAGCGGCCAGAGAGCAAAGAGCAACTCACAGTAGCCAACAATGTGCTCAAGTTGGCGGCCGACCTCTTGAAGGTAAGGATTTTTGGCATCTTCTCCGACTTTCTTTTTTACCAGCCTGTATCAGTCCACAGCTGGATTAACCCAAGTTGCATATACACGGTGACTTTACACTGGTTTTGGAGCCGAAGGCCACTTTATAAGGTTCGTTAGAAAGACCTAATTAGCTAGTCAAAAAAAAATTCAGAAACAAGAAATGTTGACTAAAACTCAAAGGTTAAATCGTGAAAATAAGTAGTAGGCGCCGCCGCCGGCTGGCCGGCCGGAATTCGTCGGGGGTCACGTGGTCGTATTAGACGGGCGTTACTACGTGATCTCGGTAGAAAATGATTTTCGCAACTTTTTTATTTTATGTCATACACAAATTTGGATTACGTATATGGATAGAGGAATTTATTAGTTATACACTTTTTTTTAACCGACTTCAAAAAAGGAGGAGGTTATCAATTCAATAGTATGTTTTTTATATATATATATGACGCGATGTCTTCGTCAACCGCGGACCGATTTTGATGATTCTTTTTTTATTTGAAAGCCCTTACTCCTAAGTTGGTCCCATATTTATTTGGTGAAGACGTGATGAAGAACTTCGGAGATATGGAAGAAACTCCTGAAATAAATTGAAGTAGGTTGTTTTTTTTTTGTTAAAAATTTAATTATTACAAAACCAATGTAAAGTCAGCGCGTATACGACCGACTATACCAATGCCCTGAGCGCCACAGTTGTACTACAAAATTATACTAGACAACGTGTATCTGGCGCTATGAGCACTTTTTTCTTAAAAACACCTTGCGGTTAAAAAGTTAAGGACCCCCCCCATTAATAAAGGATTTGCTCATAATCACCACAGACGGTGGAACGAAGTCATTGCAAAGGAAACTGCTGACAGTTTTCTTTGGACTAGAACAGGTTTTTGATACGGTATTTATAGGCCCAAATTTTTAACATACATTCCAAAGCATGAAATAGCGAAAGTGGTAATATTTTTAATCAGTCTTTTTCTTGCAGGAGTTGGACGCGCCTTTCAAGATATCAGGAATATGTGCCAATCACTACTTGTACACCATAGCTAAGGTAGTCATTTTATCCGCACTCTCGGGTGTCTTGTCCGAAATGTTAGGTTTCAAATTAAAGTTGCATAAAATAAAGATCAAGTAATATATTTCCTATATTTTTTAATGAGATTGAAAGCACGTACTGATAGATGGAGTTGCGCAAAACTAAATACCTAGGTAGTTAACAGAAAATAGACTTGAAAGAATTGTATAATTTCTTAGAATCCATACATAAATTACGTCACGCGAATTTTATGACTTTTTGTTTCCCCCCACCTCATTGTCGCAGTTGGTTACAATATTGAGCCACACCCCCCTAGTGTGACGTCATAGATACCATTTTTTTATTTTAAAAGAAAGCTAGCGAATCTTCTACGTATTTAACCGATAAAGCTTGGAATATTTTAAAGTTTATTTATTACCTATCACTTAAAATTCTGTGCTATTGCTTAGCTATAGATTTTTGTATTGTGACGTTAGGAATCCTATGAATCCTTCCACCCCTTTTCACACGAATGTTTCATTTCATTGACCCCCTTCCTGCCCCTTAATGTGTGACGTAATTTATGGATGGTCCCTTACTCAAATACGACAATGTGTCACACATACAAGTTTTAATTTCAAACTGCTCTTTTCTATCGCAAACTGTCTATTAGTGCTGGGAAAAGAACTTAAGTTCTGTAAGCTCTGTAACTCGCCGCATATATGTAAACAAAAACTGTATTCCTGCACTCTTATGTCTCATGGATTTAAAGTTGAAAAATATCATTTCATAATATCAAATAATAATGTAGGTGTAGATGGACTTATTGCCTTATTTAGCTTTATTGAATGTTTATTTATATTGTTTATCGTGCCAATATATTTTTTATTCAGTGTTACTATTATGTACTAGCTAGAATAAATAGAAAAAAATATTGTATGAATAGTTTTAAAGAACAAACTTATAAAAATCAAGTGTTGCAGAGCAGGAGGTCAATTTATGAAGTCAGTCTATGGTCATGCCAATAATGTTGGTCTATGGTGAAATGTTGAAAAAATACGAAATATATTTTAACTAAAATAGTTTTAGCAAACGGTTGTTAATTTTTAAGATAATTTTTGTAAATGACAATGAGAACGTAGTGTAGCTACACCTGTCCCAAGATTACACATTCTTTTTGTGTATGGTTCACGAACAAACGCCGTCTTTCCACCACTAAAAGTTTTGGCATCATATCCACATGAAAAATCTGTATAAAATGATTATTGTAACTCGTAAATATTTAACAGGCCGCCTCAGGATATTTTTTTCTTCAAAATAGGTTATTTTGCAAAGTTGATAGATCTCTTTTTCGCATGAAGGTTTCCCCAATAAAGGGATCTTCTGTCTCAAGCGCAGTTACTCGCTTTGCCAAAATATATATCTTTATAGTACATGCTGAATGTCATGGATTTTAAAATAAAAATGTGAAATCAACATTTCAAAATGCAGATTTGTGATATGCGAATTGACCTCCAGTTTAACGTTTACACTTACGTAGTGGCATTGTAAAGAAAACTACAGAACATAATTTACATTTGTAACACTTAATTTTATCAGGGTAGGCTTTCAAACGGGTTTATTTATAGAATCATTTATTATAGTTTTTACTCTTTGCAAACTTCATTATTTTACATTCAATAATGTGCTGTATATCCAGGATTCGTTCGTTTGCTTCTTATGATATCTGGGCGTCTATACCTACGTGACACTAAGTTTGATCTCATCTTATACATAGACAATTTTATTAGTTTTTAACCCCGTAATATACTTCTATCCACATGTAACACCCGGACGAATACCGTTTGTATCTATTCTTTGTTAAAAAAAATTTTTTTATGTTAATAGTGTATGATGGTATTTTTAAGTTTCTCAGGCGAAAGAATCAGGTATGACTAGGCTTCCGGAGCCTTAGTATGTATCGCGAAAAATAATTTATTTGACTTATAAGATGAATTGGGTACATTTCTAAAAAATAAATTATTTGATACTGTTAAGAAAATAAAACGTCACAAAATAATGTTATTTGTCATAATCATATCCATTTTCTATGTGATTTTAGATTTATTGCAGAGAAATTATATAAGCGCTATTTGACTCTTACAAACTATGACGTCATTAGCCTCTATTTTATACAAATCCCAAGAAAATGTTTGTTTTGACGTTTAGAAAAATGTATGTGATTTGAGCTGTTTGATAATAGCTAAATGTAATAATTGTCTCAATGAATTTACTATACTTGTCATAATTGCTGTATAAATGATGTGGTTTTTGGTACAATCTATAATGTAATATATCTAAACTTACAAAAGTTAAGTTTTTTTTTATAAATGGTTTATTTAATTAATTTTATTAATTAATAAAATCGGTAATGTTTTTTGTTTTCATACATCATTAAATCATTGTTTTTCCCGAAAACTATTTAACATAGACAGACATATTGTGATATTCTATTTACTTTTATGTGTCTATGTAATATCGCCATTATATTGTAGTTAAATATTTTCGATAATGTTCCTAGAACCCATTTAGGTAGATAAGTAGCAACAGAAAAAGTCAACAAATTAAATATATTCTTAAATTGTGTGTGTACTAATTCAGACGAATTACATTTTTTGGTGCCATCAAGTTTACTTTGTTTAAATGCAATATTTTTTATCAGTAATTTATAATATTGGTGCTTTATTTTTGTATAATTTTCTCTCAAATGCCAAGTTTTTAAGGCCGGTTATATATACATATTAGGTACACATCTGACTACTTAGTAGACCATTTGTCTGTTTGTGATTTTTATTCTTTGAAATTGCAATATTCTAAACTATTTGTTCAATTCCATTTCGTATTTGTACTCTGCAATAGAATACATAGTATTATTTTTGTTATGATGCCTTATGACCAGGCCGGCTTTTTTGTATGATACTTAAAATATTAGTAGATAAGTAGCATGAAATGCCAGACTTAGTAAAATATTGACGATCACTTTTGCGTTTTATTATATTTAATTCGCAAAATAATTTTAATCAGATTTGATTGACGGAAAAGCACTTCCCTATGCTGCTATCTATCAGTTACTGTCGATCAGAACATCATATTGCTCTCAAACATACAAAGGGAAGCAGACCAAACATTACATACTAAGAAAGCGTAGCAATTTTTCACACGTAGCTTATTTTGAATTGCCAAATTAATATATTTTATTAACAGTTATTGCGGGTGTTTGTATACTTAAGTACTCTTTCACATCAATAAATACAGTACTTTACTATTTTGTATCCAAATATTACCAATTATGTTAAAGAAAAACAACAAAATTTATGTAGCTTAATGAAATTCATGCCACGCGGCATTCTTTGTATTATACAATAATGTTTGTCTGCCTCCCTTTATATGTGTGTTTGTTTGAAAGTTAAACAAATGAGATACAAAACATTAAAAATAAAATTTACAACGGCGGGCTTATCCCATTGAGGAATTTCTTCCAGCCAACATCTGGGTAGTCATGCAACAAAAACCTAACAATAATAGGTACATACCTAACACATATTATGAACTAATATAAAAACCAATATTACCTTTACAAAATACATATACATACATAATAAATATAAATTGCTCCAATTTTCCAAGACACTCCAAAGCTGAAGAATAGGAGTAAAATTTTTCAAGACGAGATTTAAAATCTGCAGAGTGCCATCTTTATATCCAACGGAACTGATTTTGCTAGAGTCGGAAAACTGGTAGGAGGCGGCATAATGCTGACGCATGCGCACGCGCCGGAACGTGGACGGCCGGGCGCACGCTAGCGCGCGCCACTGGGTCGATTGCAAATACCTATTCACGTCGGGTGACTTCTCAGGGGTACCTCATGTATTTCGACAGAAACTAGAGATTGTGAAATAAAAGAACTCAGTACTCTTAGTATATCGATTTATTCAAATAACAACCTTACCTAACACAAAATCGCCCGTACTTCCTAAGATCACTATACAAATTTGTACGTTCTTGCCAATACATATACCTGGTACAAATATGTACACTGAAACTTAGCTTTATTGAAATTTTTAACAGCCTGGGCACACAGCAAAATGGTTATCAAACATACTTTATTTATTCTAATATATGCAGAGATTATCGACGCTCCTTTATTTCAACCATTTTAGTGTATGACCTGTACCACCAGTAGCTTTCAATATATTAGAAATATGTCAATTATTATTTCTCCTAACTTAAAAGTGCATCAGTGCGATGTATAAATAATCTATAAGCTATACTAAAATAAACAACGAATATAGAAATACAAGAACGCACAAGTTTTACCTACTTCAATAGCACTACTGTGCCTTATCGCAATGGCATCTCGCAATAAACCATCTTTATTTAACTCCACTGTCATTTTAAACGTGGTGTTGGTTTAATTAAATTCTATTTTTATGTCGACACATAAAAATAGAATTTAATTAAACCAATCAAATGTGGTTGTTTTATAAAACCGAAAACGCTCAGTAGGTTAGCTATCAATCAATCAATTTAAATGTTTTTTTTGAAGATTAATGTTATTAATATCTCCAATAGCGCGTTTACATACAGCGATTTTATAACTTCCATAAGTAATCAAATATACTCAAAGCAAGTCGCTCTTTAGAGGCGGTGTTTTAAATAACGTCTTCGTGTACTACCTACTTCTCCATGTTACGAAATTTACAAAACTGGGCTCTATCATCCCCTTAAATACTAGACAATACATGTCATTTTAGCATAGTTGGCTGCAGTATTTTATTGCATAAACTTAAATCTATTATCTGTCAGCCACACTTATTTTACTATAAACAGATCGCATTTGAAAACAAATTAAAACCTATTGGTCTGATGGCTAGAGATGAAAATAATAAACTATCGTTCAATATTACCGTCGCATCACAACGCTAAAGTTAGACTTTATCATCATTTCGGAACGCTCAATATTGTTTGACACTACAACGTGGGCACATAGCTACGTGGTGATATCGTGCCCTTTTGTGGTAAATCCACTGATTAATTTATGGTGATTGATGATAACGTGCATAGTCAGGAACAAGTTATTCTCGTCTGCGTTCTTTAGACGACGACCGCCGGTGGGAGCGACTGCGGCGAGAGTCGCGGTCGCGGCCGCGGGACCGCTCGCGAGAACCTTCGCGCTTACTCCTACTCCGTGATCGGGTGCGCCTGTGAACAATAAAACGTAACGATTACTATACTCTTCTTATATAGTGTATATTATATCAAATTTTTAGCGTGATAATAGACAAGAAGGTGAAAAAAGAATTCAAAATAAGTAAGGTTTATACTCTTTATGATGTATAAACGTGAAGTAATTTTAGAGTGGTAATGGGCAAGAACGAATCAAAATTAGTAATGATTATTCTTAATGATGATGTATAAACGTAAAGTATTTTCCATAGCTTTACAGTAAGGTAAATATTTTCTGAACAGTTGGTAATTGCTTGTTAACTGTGAATTTATTTATCATATTGATTTATAGAGATTGACACGAGTGAGATGTCCAACAACTTGTCCTATTTGCATCTTCGAATCAATTAAAATATTTCTCAGTTCGCAAAACAATTCGCATAATGATATCATGACGTCGAGGGCATTTTGCTCTGAGAATTGGTTTGACAACATGACTGTCGTCTCATTACAACTTCAAATCACATTCTATATCTGGTGTTGGTGTCGTGCAGCTAGCAGTGTGCTTGCGTTTTAACGAAAAGTATCTGATATTGTCACTCACCTCTTCTCACGTTCACGGTCCCGGTCGCGATCGCGCTCGCGGTCGCGCTCCTTGTCCTTGCCGCGGTCGGCGTCCTTGGCGCGGTCGCGGTCGCGGTCGCGTGCGGTCTCGCGGTGGCGGCGCGCGCGCCGGTCGAGCTCGCGCCCGCCCACGTAATGGCGCCTGCTGCTGCTACGTTCGCGCTCGGAAGCACCACGCTCTTCCCGCCTCTTGTCTACAGTTTTCTACGATGTAACAGACACATGTTAATCGAAAGTGCTATTTACAATACAACTTCATTTCTCAAAATTTCGCTTAAATTTATTTCTCTATGTAAATTGAAGCGGACAGTAAAAATGTTATAAACAAACATACTTACCTTCAATTCTGCTAATTTTTCTCGAATGGTAATAAAGCCGAGATGTAGCTTCCCGCCAAAGTGGTCCGCCAGTCGTCTGTCGTTGTCATGGATGCCAAGATACGCGGAGCATACGTCGCACACGCGTAGCTTCTGTTGCTGGTAGGAGGATGCCGGCATAGAGTTTCGGTACTCCTGCTCAGCTGCAGCCTTTTTCTTTCGTAATTCTTCGATCTGGAATATTTTATGCCATTTACACAAAAATATTACAAAATGTACTAACATATAAGTGCAAAGTTTTGCCAGTCAAGCTTTGCAAATAATTTTGTAAAGTTTAGTTTTAGTTACCTCTCCCATAAGCTTTACACTCTCTTCAACCATACCCTCTTCCCCAAGCGCTTCAGCGCGAGCCAGCTTCTGACCAATCTGCTCTGCTAACTCATGAACCGCATTTGCTTTTTCTGTCACTTCTGCTGATAACTCTTCTTGAGTTTCAGCAAGACGTTGCTTGGCTGACGCTGTTCTTCGATCACAATCAGATAAAAATGCCTCCAAGTGTTCGGTCGCCTTAACATCACAATAAATATTATTATAACACCATGTCATAAAGTCAAATAAACCTGTGGATGTACTTGCCAAAATATGATGAAAGCTAAACAATAAAATCATTTAAAGAATAATCTGGAACATTGTTTTGTGCTGTAAAATTAAAAAATACTGACATGTACAGTAAAATATGACATCATGAAAAATTTATAACATAAGAAAAGCAGATAACTAATGTTTCTATTAATAAAAAATAATTATATAATAACAATGTATACTTACATCAATATCGTAGAAATAGTCTTTGGTTTTAGATGCTAACTCATAATCAGCACGGAGAGCCAGATCATGTATTTTTGGACACTCACCTAAATCCATTCGCTGCAATAGAAATAAAATAACATCACAAATATTTGTCAGAATCACCAGGGTCCTAGCAGAGGTAATTTTAATGGAGTCATTTGATCCTCTTCAAAGTTAAATAGATTAAACTTAATTTTATTCTATGACTGATACTGATTTTTGACAAGAATCAAAAGTTAACATTTAATGCAAAAACAAATATTCAAATTCATAATTTAACCCAATACAACATTAACCCAATGAAAATTGTTATTGTAATATACATACAATATCACCAACAGCTCACGTAGTCCTCGTTCATCACCAACAAGGAAAATATCATCAATACTTACAAATCTGAGAACACACCCTTCGCAACCTAAATATCCCGAAGACCCGTAAGCCAACTCAATACACATAATAAACAAAATTAAGGTTACATATCTTGCAGAAGAAAAATAATCATGGTGTATGGTATAATTCATAGACAACCCTTATTTTGTTTCAAAATACAATCATAAATCAGCCTATAAAATGTTTCTTTCTTTATTTTCAACTTATTTTTTATAACTAACAAAACTGTTTGAATAAATGATGTGGATATAAAATCTTATCAAATTCCTAATTTGGTACAGTTGAAATCAAATTGATTTTGGGTTGGTGGCAATATTAGCAAAATTATGTTTTGCTGTTTAAGGTTGCGTACAAAAACTAACTTACATGCATCACAAGTACAGAACAAAAGAACATACCCTCATACATTTGTATGGAATCTTCATCAATACTCAATATTCACAATGTGTTAACATCATGTTTGCTGTCACAGCATGTCTTGCCAAGAGATCTTAACCCATCCAGTATCCTGTCTAGCGTGTTGTATGTATGTAGTATTACAAAATATATCTATTAATTTTTTTTGGCAATGTTTATCTAAACAGTCCTACCCAAATATACACTTTAGGAGCAAGCTCTTATAAAATATAATACATAATCTATGCTTGTATCAGTTCTACATAAGGTATGCTATGCCAGCTATGTATTTGAAATGCAAACAATAATAGATTTGTACACAACCTATATTTCAAAACTGAAAATGGATATAGTGGTCAAAACAAGATAAAATTGTTTACAATGAAAGAATTTTAAATAGAAAAATTGCTTTCATAATTAAAGTAGGTACTTTAAACTTAAATAAGTAGGTAATGTGATTGTTAATGTATTGTTTTTTTTGGTAACATGTGCAGTTTAAGTAATTTTATCCTCAGTACTTTGACATAAAAAGAGTTTAATTCAAAATTAAAATCTTGAAATCAAAATTGTTACATGCATGTCTATTTTTTTGCCATATACTAGCCATGTGTATAGCACAGTACGTACCCAATGTAGTTAGATTGGAATCACCAAATGGCTCACCAGGATAAGATTTTTCATGTTCCTAAAATTTTTCATTTGTACTCACCAAAGCAGCATAAGTAACCGATGAATATTTTTATATATTTTATGTGCCTTATTAAATATCCTGCTTAGCAATAAGTATACAATCATCTAACTATAAATGTTTTTATACGTACATCTTGGTACTTACAGAACAGCCTAACTCATACAATCTATCCCACATCATTTAATTGTGATGAGCAATAAAGACTAGTGTTGGGCATTTTCTGAAAAGCATATTTCACCACAGTTAATGCCACTTCGATGAAGGTTTTTCAAGGATACTACAGCATCAGTATTTTGATAAATTGTTACAAAAGACACATACTTTAGGGAAACCAGAATAACATAATAAAACCATAACATAAATTACATAATAATAATGTAACATACCTTAAGTTAATTTGTTATATACATTGAGTGTAGAAAATTGAAACTTACTTTTGTTTTGATTAGATTCATGTGGTTTTTTGGAACATTTAGGGGTTTTAATGTCCTCTGATAAATTATAATTATGAAACTAATAGATATTTTAATACAAAAATGATTGTTTGCTTCTTGTATACCTGATGATAGTCTCTGCCTACCTCTGCGGGAAACAGGCATGATATTATGTATGTATGTATGTTTACCTGACTGTTATTATGTATAGAAGAAATAGGAAGTATTAAGACAATTTGAAATGACAAACCAAGCGGTTTGCAAGGATCATAGTTAGTGGAAATCCATAGTCACTGCCTACCCCCATGGGAAACAGGAGTGAGAAATGTATGTATGTAATCCAATTGGTGTCCCCACACCACATTTTCCAATATTAATTAAGTAAGTGCCCTAAAATTTTTAAATACCTACTGTTTCCCTAAAGTATGTGTGTAAACAAAGCACTTCAATCCCCAAAATGTGAGGTACCATTACTAAGTTATTAAAATAAGATTTGTACCATACTTGCCTATGGTATTTGCATTACCTACAAATACCATAGGCAGGTATGGTAAAAATACTATAATAATACCTCAAATTATACAATATGTAACCCAAAAAACCATGTCAGATGCAAAAGTAGAAAACTCACCGTGGACGAAAGGATTGCGTGTGGACAACATTGTAACAGAAATGATTTGCAAACAGCGTCATCGTAAAACTTTACCCCGTGTTTATCAGTTTCACCTGTAAATGTGCAAATAGTATTGACTTACATTCGCATCAAGGAAAATGAAATCGTAACCAGCTGTGGGTTTACAACTTGACATTACAAGCAGTCACAATTCCTACATGAAAGTATTGAACTTGTAAATGTAAAGTAGATTTTAGCTATGTGTTATTATTCTAAGATTTTAGCCATTGTCATCCTGTATTATAATGGGTTATAATTACCATTTCGCGCTGTGCCCATCAATTGATCCAACATTGCCCTCATTTGCTCGTGTGCCGACATGGTAACTCCTTATATAAAAAGCCACCAAAACTGAAGAATCGAGCCGAGTTTGTATCTATGAATTATATTAAAACATAGATGCCATTTTATAAGTGCGAATAATCACACTGAATAATCTGTGGCAAATGAAATATGTTTAGATGAGATTGTAAGAGATCTTCACACAAAATCACAAACGCTTGACGTCGAAATAATTCTAAAATGGCGTACGTATTATTTAGACGTACCTACGTAGATTTTTCGTATGATTTGTGACACTTTGACTGACTTTGACAGGCATAATGTGACAGTTTGCAACGGGAATTGCCATATTGTTTTACGCAGAAAACATCGATAATTTATCTATGCTTCTCTAATGCCGCGTTTACACATTCGCGCGAATCGCGAGGCGAATGACGAGGCGAATAACGAACTAGCATGTGTAAACAGTCAGTTCGTTATTCGCCTCGTGATTCGCCTCGCGATTCGCGAGTTCACGTTGAGGGCGGTTTTTCGGACGCGAATCAAAGGACACGAATAGCGAACACGAACTGGCTGTTTACACTTTCGCCTGCCGGCAGTTGGCAGCTAGCGCCCGACCCAACAGGACGTATATGTACCCGTTGTATGACTTGTATGGAAACATACGAATTGAAAGGTCTAAGTTAACATTTTTGTGGGCAAATGTGTGTAGACCTAATTATATGTTAAAATAGGCAATCAGACATCAAATAAGATGATATCTCTATATTTAATAAGTTCTTATAGCATCAGTGATTTTAATCTTTGTTATTTTCTCTTTTAGATATATTCATTGTTTTATACATAAAATGACCTTTTGATACATTTCTACATATAATTAGAGGACTCTCACTAAATTTGTATCCTACTAATATTATAAATGCGAAAGTGAGTTTGTATATTTGTTTGTTAACTCTTCACGTTAAAACTACTGAACCGATATAGAACAAATTTGGTATAGATATAATTTGAGACTCGGGGAAGGACATAGTGTACTCTTTATCACGAAATTCCCACGGGGAGCGAAGCCCGTGGGTACAGCTAGTCTGCGTTTTATAATAACACGGATAAAGTCCACCAGTCTATACAGTATACACTACGAATAATAATTCTCATTATATAATAAGAGAAATATTATTCGTAGAGTATACATATAAAACCGGCCAAGTGCGAATCGAATTTGCGCACTAAGGGTTCCGTACCATTATCTATAAAAAATCGCGTTGTATGGGAGCCCCAAATAAGCTAAAAGCTTAAATATTTATTTTATTTTGTTTTTAGTATTTGTTGTTATAGCGGCAACAGAAATACATAATTTGTGAAAATTTCAACTGTCTACCTATCGCGGTTCTTGAGATACAGCCTGATGACAGACAGACGGACAGACAACGAAGTCTCCGTAAAAGAGTCCCTTTTTTACCCTTTGGGTACGGAACCCTAAAAATGACATCTTAGCAAAAATTATTCAGACTGATGAGCATTTTCCGAAGTCAAAAAGTCTACGCGAACGAAGTCGCGGGCTTCGGCTGGTTTTAAATAAACATCCCAATCTACCCACCACATACAGGTATATACCTAAGCGTAGGTAAATACCCGGGTAGAAGACATAATTGTGAATGTAGCGTGCATGCCGCCATTATGTCCACGTCCTCCATATTCGTGTGCGAATCTCATAATGAATCAACACACGAATGTGTAAACAGCAGTTCGCGTCGGCATTCGTACACGAATAGTTCGTGGAATGTTTCGTCGAATGACGAGGCGAATAGCGAACACGCATGTGTAAATCCGGTATAAAAATTTGAACATGAATAAAAAAGCAACGTGAAATGGAACGGATTTCCCATGATTGGTTTCGATGACATATCTACGCTACAAATGTCAAAATTACGAGTGGTCAAGACCAAATTTAGACGTACATACGTAGATTAATTTTTCGTATGATTTATGATGACACTTTGACTGACTTTGACCTGGTCAAGCAAGAGGCGGGTCTCCTGCACCAAAATATCCAAAACATTACACAAAAACACGCAAACAAAGGGGCGTGGCCATACACAATTGTCTATGGCATACACATGTTTCTGCTTTCGAAAGCAGATGGAAAACATGCCCTGCGCGGGGTCGAGAGGGCAAGGATTTCTTTTTTAATTATTTTACGGTTTTGGTTAAGAGTCCTTTGGAGCCTACCTCTATTATCTGCAATTGGTAAAACGCAGAACACATCTTCTAGTTCTTCGTCAGGCAGAAATGATGATAACAGTAATCAGAAATAAATATTATTAGGTACCTTAAGTGTCATTTTTGAAACGCGGAGTCACCTAAACGAATGGTTTTTCCGTACAAAAAACCGTTCGTTTAGTTACTCCGCGTTTGAAAAGTAGCACCTCATGATGAAGTCAACCATAAAGAAATGTTTCATTCGAAACAGAAATTATTTGCAGGAGACGGTTTGTATATGAAAAATAATATTTTTGTTTTGTTTTTGTTTCATGTTTTTTGTGTAATGTTTCGAGATTTCTGGCGCAGGAGACCCGGCTTAAGCAAGACCAAAGAATTTGAACCCTTTTTTTTTTTTTTTTGACGCGGAGAAAATCCCTTCGGATACCTTACCGGTTACGGGACACCGGTAAGGTTATGTGGTGTTACCACTAAAAACTCCGCGGTGTCACCTCTCAGCCGCTATCGGCCGGGACCGTGTGCTTCTTCATGCTCCACAGCCCCGGCGCGGCCGGCCGCTACTTAAGCGGCCCCGGCTCGCCAACGGCCTCACGGCACCCTCTGCTGAATCAGAGGGGCCGGAGTAACCGCCGCCTTGGCCTCTTGGCCCAAGGACAGACGCGCTGACACGCACACGCGCCTGCCTTCCACTCCGGAGGGCTGTCCGTTGGACGATGGAATCCCGTTTCCACCGTCCAACCAGCCCTCATAATTTGGGGCCTGCGGAAGCAGGCCCTGCCCCAGTCCACCTGACGGCGACCGGGGCCCACACAGCCGGCCGCAGGGGATAGGGAGAGCGGCAACGTAACACCGACACTCCTCTTCCCCTGCGGCCCCACCGATGCCGTGCCAAGCGCCACGGCCGCGCTTGGTCGCGGAGGATAGGGCGAGCGGCAACGAAACACCGACACTCCTCTTCCCCCGCGACCCCTACCACGGCTGTGATGGTAGGGAGGTCGTCGTCACCCCCTTCCCTCACAGCCAGGCCATTCCCGCCAGGAATGGCCTCCGCCGGGCCCGGGGAGGCCTAAGCCTCAACCCGGGCAATGGGTTCCTCTTAGCTTCCCTGCGGCCGAGGCAACCGCAGGTACTGAGCTCCCCCATCGCGACAAGATGGGAACCACATCGGGGGGGGAAAATTTGAACCCTAGCTTATCTCTGGTCAACCATTCGTTTTCGTTTAAGTGAGGCGTGGCGTTTTAAAAATAGCACTTCAGTGTGATTGTGATACTTACCTGCACACCTTAAAATGTCACTGTCAACTCGTCAAAATAGCTAAGTCTGGATTTGAGATTTGAAAATATTTTTTAATTTTGTAATGAAATTCAAATGAAAATGTTATTTACTACCTAATTTGTGTTATTTACAGTTGATTTACAGCCATGAAGTTAAAGGCTAACTTCATGTTTACAGCTGAATAAAATTAATTATAAATTTTTAGATACTGATATCACAATTTTCCGTAAAAAGAAGATATCGGTGATTCATATTGCATGTGTTAAAAAGTGTTTATTTCATCTTTTCGATAATTTGTGATAAAGAAAAAAGTTACTTTGGATTTATTGATTATACAATGACGGCAATACGGATCTTCCTCCCTATTATAGAAAACCCTGAAAAAGATATTTATTTCAAAGGTTACATTTCTAAGTCAGATCTGCTAAAATCGTATACTATAAGTATTATAAAATATACAAATAAAATTGACGATATTGTTGATGTGAATGTGGGTAATAATGTAATATGTGGCCAACTATGTGGACATCTATCAAAACATATTCATGATAACAAACATTTCAAAAACTGGCTTCATCTAGAACAGAAAGATAACCCTATAATAAAAAAATTGCTTATCGATGGAAATCATATTGAAAGTACAGAAAATTGCATAATAATGTTATATGATCACAACAAAATTCTAAATTCTGAAGTTATATACCAAAGTGGTGAGTTTAGTGATTTCCAAAAAATTGTTCAAGCAGAATATGGTTGCACTCGAAGAGTATCAAATTACAAAGCTGTTCTTCAAATCCCTGACTGGCTTTCATCCTCAATGTTCATTCAACACATTATTAACTATTTTAATATGTTGTACTGGCTGGTATTGTCAATAAGGAAAGATAAAAAGGTTTGTTTGCAATAAGTGTTTTTGACCTCTTATACCAGTCTTTCCCAAAGTGGGCGATAACGCCCCCTTGTGGGCGCTGCAGGTCTCAAGGGGGGCGGTAAGAGACCCAGAAAGAAATTTTTTCTTTTGCTATGTGCTTTATTTAGCTAGGAGGACGTGGAGTTAGTGCTGTGACAACACTGCTTACTAAAAAGAGAAATCGTTTGCTTGTTACCGAACGTGGCGACTTGCGACTGTTCTTGAGTAAATTGGAACCTGATATCAACAAACTTATTAAACAGCATCAGATTCATCCTTCACATTAGTTTTTATATAAGGATTGATTATTTTAGTTATATTTTTAATAAAAGATACTCTGTTTTCTACACTAATATTATAAAGAGGAAAGATTTGTTTGTTTGTTTGATTGTATTGAATAGGCTCCGAAACTACTGGATCGATTTTAAAAATTCTTTCACTGTTGGATAGGTATGTTATCCCTGAGTGACATAGGCTATGTATGTACCACGGGCGAAGCCGGGATGGACTGCTAGTAATACTATAAAGTTGCGTTTCAATAATCATTCTTATTGGCAGGTGGAGCCCGTAAGAGTTAACTTGAGACCTAAGCGCCGTTGTATGTTACCTACTGCGCTCAGGTTTCAAGTTGCGGGTTATAGTAAAAGTCGTTTAGAATTCTCCGTTAATATACATATATAGGTCACAATAATTAATTAATTTAATTTGAAGTTATAGTGGTTTTTAAATAGGTGAAAAAATGGGGGCGCTAAAAAATTATTTATTGTCAAAGTGGGCAGTAGACAAAATAAGTTTGGGAACCACTGTCTTATACAGTATATGTTACATATAATAATCATTTTATTTTTATTATTCATTTCAATAAGTAGGTAATGTAATCGGAAACCAGAAACAAATAGATTTTTTTAATCTGCCCAATAATAAGTTAATTTTAAGCTTATAAATTAGATGTAAGGGGAAACAGTAAGTCAAGTAACAGAAAGACAATGCACAAACAGCCCTCATAAAGTCATAAGTCCCTGACATGCTCCCATTTTATATTTGTTAATCCTTTTGGAAGTGGACTTATGATGATGATGGTAGATTGACCTAGATGTCAGTAGTATGTCTACTTTCTCATCTTAGTACATTCCTAGTTGCATCCTTAGCTGTCTTAATTCAGAAAAAAGAAACTAGTATCCCATATAAAGGTACTTACTAATCATCTGATTATAAAACGCGGACTAACTTTGTTACTAGGTTTATAAAACGCAGACTAACTTTGTTACTAGGTTTAAACCATTATCCAACCAAATAAAGTTGAAATCTAGTAATATACCACACCACGGTCTCATCTCAAAATGTCAACTTGATTTGGTTGGATAATGGTTTAATAAGACGGTAATACTTTATTTCTTAAATATTTTAGATTTTCATCAAGCAAGGTAACATTATTCTGGCTGTAGCCATGGACCTTCTGTTGGGGTTCCTTGCCTTGACTCTGCTGACACAATACAAAATGAAGCTCAGTTCTAAACTGATGGAGGTATTGGAGGTATGCATATTTGTATCTTTCCTTAAATACTTTGTGTTGTCTATGGCAAAAAGGCAGTGTTCTCATGGTGTTCTCTCTCTTACTCGTGCTACTCTTAATACACACTATGATAATAAAGTGTAACCTCTTGGGTATCAAATGGCCTGATTAGACATTTAATTTAACAATTTTTATATCTTTTTGAACTAATGATTACTCACAAAGAAATTCCTGTGTTCTTAGTGAAATAATTTTTTAGAAAAGTTAAATAAATTAAAATCTGTCCACAGTAATGAAGTAAGTATTATAATCATAACTATAAGTAATTTGTTATAAAAGAGGTATAATTTATTTACAGGAGCTAATAAATATGCTGTATTCTTTATTAAAATGGCTGATGGGATCTCCTGCAGGATTTAAACTTAATAAGGAATTTAACAAAATGCTTGGCAAATACTTTTCATACCATGTACAACTTTGGTGGCTTTTCTTAGGTAAGTTACATATAAAATTATAAGGAGACGGAAAAGAAAAATTTAAATTATTATTTATCTTCTGCTTTATATTTAGTTCCATTCATAAAATTTCAGCCGCATAAAGTCCACTACTGGACATAGGTATCACCCAAAGATTTCCAAAATGACCGATCAAGAGTGGCCAGCATCCAGCACTTTCCAGTGACTATAGTTCCATTAAAATCAAATAATGAATAAATATTATCTTGTATAGCTGACTAAACCGGTCAAGACCCGCATGGCACCATATGGTGCGGCTTGTTTTACTATTGTCTGGTATTGGCGGATCTCAAAGACTTAATCCCATAACCAATGTTTAAAAATTACTTCCATTGCTTGCTCAATCTCTTTAATTTGCCCTTATCTATTTAGTTCCCTAAAGTAATGAGTTATAATTTTGTTTACAGATGTGTCTGGAGAAAAACTAGATATAATTCTTCATATATATCATTATATTGGCTACCTAGGGTTCACATTTCAAGCTGCCATCATATCTGATATGATATGCATAGCTACATTCCATTCTTATTGCATTTATGTATATGCTGCCAGGTGAGCTATAGAATATACTAATAATTAGAAACTCAGGAACCTACTGCGCGTGGCCCGACACGCACTTGGCCGGTTATTATTCATTGTTTGTAGCGGATTATACAATCCATCTGCGAGACATAAATACATAACCATTTTTCAATTTATTTCTAAACGGTATAGTTACTTAACATGCAATGCACGTATTAATAAATTCAAAATAACATTGACAAATTCGAAAAAAAGATGGCGATTAAATACCGCTTGACGAATTTAAACCATCAGCACACTGCGCGGACATTTATTACATATACTGC
Source organism: Acrobasis consociella (assembly GCA_963555685.1). Lineage (NCBI taxonomy): Eukaryota > Metazoa > Arthropoda > Insecta > Lepidoptera > Pyralidae > Acrobasis > Acrobasis consociella. The sequence goes on from OY743115.1 coordinate 10,026,429, forward strand.
CTAATTAATTTAATCACTTGGTCCGTAACATATAAAATGTCCTTTTTAATTAAGTACAAATATTTTAAGGGGTGGTTTAGTCCATCATTTTGAACAAATTTGCCTAATGAATGTATATCGAAATACGAAAAAAAATTTTTAGGTTCTCATATGAATTGAAGTAGTCACGTGATATCATTACTATGGAAAATGAATTTTTTTTTTCGTATTTCGATATACATTTATTGGGAATAGTTGTTAGGAATGATGGACTGAATCACCTCTTATTAAAATATTTGTACTTAATTAAAAAGGACATTGTATACTATATTAATCTGTAAACTAAAACTATATATAAAAGATAAAAAATTATTCGAAAGATCAACAACAAACTTGTTGATCTTTCGAATAATTTTTTATCTTACAAAACTTGACCAAATAATTTCACCAATGAAACTTTTTCAGGATGTTCAATATACAGATATCTGGCTTAATCGCTTTGTTGAGGTTTTTCGTTGGTCGCAAATACAATCCGTTGAGAGGTGGCATTGACTCTTGTGAATACACAAACCAAGAGCTGTTTGTGGGCACAGTGGCGTTTACGATACTGCTGCTCCTCCTGCCTACTACGGCGATGTATTATTTTGTCTTCACATTGGTAAGAAAATCTTTTTTTATTTTAGTTGAAATAAGATGCGAAATATTATGGTACAGCTCTCGAGACGTAAGCACAACTTCGCATTTGTGTAAGTGCACACAAATAGTGTAGGTGTACACTTGTGGTCGCCCATTCATGTGCGGAGTTGCGGACCCCGCCCGGTGTCGGTATCGCTTGACTTGCGACAAATGCATACAAAATTTCAAGGTTGCCACTTCGGCGGCTGAGTCTGGACATATGTATATAGGTCGTTTCTGACCGGTCTTTGTTCATATCATTTGCATATAATTGTTATGTTATTTTTTCAGTTCAGACTGCTGTCCTTGGCCGTACAGTATACATTAGCTAAAGTAATATATTTGGTGCAAACATTCCCGCTTTATACCTTGACTTTGTGGTTGCTGGGATCCCCAAAAGTTGGAGGTATGTATTTTCCCCCAAAAATAGGTTGGTCTTAGTTTGGTGAATTCAAATAAGTATACATCTTTAGTTATTATCATAGGATATTTATAATAGGTATCTTTTAATTATAGGGATGTGGACTGTTTAAAAATATATTATTTAATCCATCAACTAGATTATAAAAAATTGATGAACCCATGTTTTTTCCTGCTGGGAAAAATTTTGCAAAATCGTGTATCTCTGAAACTATTGTATGTTCGCCTGTAGAATAACGCGCCTAAGACACGCCTACCTATTAGTTTTTTTATTCTCTGGGATAACGAGATGTAAATTGTGACAAAATTACCTAGTTTTCGAGATAGCAGACAATAATTATTATAACATTAGACTGAGACTGGATTACATTTGAACAAATAATTACCAATAGAGATATTTAATATAAATCTTCTATTGGTGTTATGGTAAATGTAATAGCTCGCAACGAATTACCAGTATAATTTTGGAAACAATTATAATATTTTCTAATTTTGTTTCAGGAAACGTCCGCATGGAAGTTATGAATAAAGAGAAAGCATCTCATCTAGTCATAAGATTGAAGCTATGTAGGAAATCGATTTGGGAATTGGTGAATCATTTTAAGGCTCCCGTGGATATACCAAAGCAATTTCAGTGGACTAATATTCTTTCTAACATATGTGTAGGAAAACAAATTATATAAATAATTAAATATTTATTATAGTCTATTATTTTTATGCCAGAGATACTCAATAAGAAGTAAACGATGGTCATTAAATTCTCGATGACCGTTAAATTCTATTCTATAAAATCATAAACGGCTATACTTATGTCCAAAGAGAGAGACCATAGAGGTAGGATTATTTTATAGTGAGACTCGCTGGATGGGTAAATAAAATAATAAAAGACAAAATGACTTACATGATATAATTTATTTAATTGCGCACAAAATATTTTTGGTCACCACACACGTGAATGTATAAATGCGTAAATTATTTATCGATGTAAAACTATCCGTAGCAAACTGGGCGTACTCAATGTTGCTGCCACACTGATGTTAAAAAAATATACATAGTAAGGACATAAGTATAAATTTTTAGCCGAACTGGATATCGTAATGTGTTAATATTATACATACAATACAAGATACATCTTTAACAGCAGTGGATGGCATTTAATTTAATTAATACATGTACAAAACCTTGTCATATATTTATTCACTTAGTTCAACTTGAAAGTTTGCCTTGTTTATAGGTTAAACATATAATAACATTCTTGTATCCTTATGTTTATTCAAAATTATATCACTGAACATTTTGGTATCAATTATACCGATAAGAAAAACCTATAAACTAAAGAATATTATTAAAAAAAACTACTAATTAAAGTTGTGACAATGGTATACTATACCATATAAGCTAGGTCAATCCCACAAAACTAATACACGGAGATTTCAGAGCAGAATCAATTTATTATGCTGATTATCTTCAAGAAGCATGGTGAAATATTTTTTTTGACATTTTCATTTGCAAGTTATTAAATTACCTTACCTTGCAAACGCGCACCTTTGTTTCATATAGAATAAAACAAGTATCATGGACTGAACTTTTTGTAAATTGAGCAGTGTATTTAAAATAATCCTGTATAGAGCTACGTTACCTATTATTCTTTTAAAGCCTGTGGTATGACCACAGCTGGTGTGGCAGTAGATCGAAACTCATCCGAAATATGAAAGCGAGTAACTGTAATCATTTATTCCATACCTGTCGGTACAGCAGCAAAATATTAGAAATACTATGGTACTAATTAAAATAAAAAGCCTAGTTCAATAGAGATGAAAACCTCATGTCAAATTATATAAAATTATATTCTATGTTGAAATGTTTCTGGCTTCTTAACTTACAAGGCAAGAATAACATATTTTGCGTATTTGAGTGTTAATTGATCATTGAGATTATTACGATATTTTAGTTTGTAGAGAGAATATAACAATTTTATTTCGTTTTAACACAGGTGTTAGTAGAGTCATGCCGTAAAACAAAGACACAAAATATTTATGTAGAATATTAAACTATAACCAGAATGATTAGCCACAAGGTCATGCATTTCTCAGTTTTAGATGAGATGATGGTCCAGACTTGCTACAAATGATCGCAGCACATTCGCTATCATTTTGCATGAAATAGTATTGGAGACAAGACCGATATACTTCACAGCTACACATGGCCATCCATCACTTTTCACTAGACATTGATCATACAAAATATATATAATTTGATTTTGGAAATTACTAAATATTACATGATATTTGTATCTCATAAAATTTTGTAATGTTAACAATTTCATACATACATATACCTCTATATTTACATAAAATATTTCTAAAATACTTATAACCACCAATAGTTGTTCCTGGCGCATAGCTAGAGCACCCGGAACGTTACTTTTAAAATAAAGTACATTACATTTAAATTAATAGTGAAGGACCGATTGTTACAGAATTAAGTTTGAACTTATA